>OX459041.1:12713510-14000154 GCA_949775005.1 Orthosia gothica
GCGTACGAATTAGCACTTTTGCAAATTTGTATCGAAATGGATGACGATTTAGGACGAAACGAAGCGCGCGAAATTTTATGAACAGACCTTTGGGAGTCTAGATATCATGAAAAAGCGACTAAATGTATATTTTGATAATAAAGTTATTTGCATTGTTGAATTACTAATCTATCCCTGTATGGAGCCCGTTTTGCAATTTGCCTTCTTCTTATGGTATTTATTTCCGCCCAAAGATGCGTTAAAATTAGTGTTGAAATATTGGATTTTGACGCTCATAACTTTCAAATATATATTTTTTTACTTTGTTGTTTCCATACAGGGCTAGATAATGATGAGACAAATTGATATTTTTTTTTTATTTTGAACGTAAATCGTCGATCAGTAGAGTAATTGCTAGACTACGTTTGTATGGAAGAATTTTCGGCTAATGTAACCTTAAGATACTTTTTTTATCGCTGGCAAAAGTTAGTAAAAAATAAACTTATAAAAGATAGAGTTTAAACGAAAGCAGTGAAATCTAATTATTTAACATTCCCCACACACAGTAGGGTCGCCGTCAGTCGATAATCTGTATGACATTTCGTACCGAGAACGTCTGCAGGTCGAAAAAGGGCACCCAGCTTATTGGCTGCAACAAAAAATCTCTTAGTTTCTATTGAAAACAAGACGAACGCAATTAAGTTCTGAAAGCTTGCCATACTATCGAGAATATTGACGATAAATGGGTATTTATTTTACCTTTTTAGTTAGTTGAAGATTTGACTGTGAGTGTATTGAGTGCTTTTAAGTAAATAAATAATAGGTTGACTAAATTGGTAGGTATTTAAGGTAGGTTTATTTTAAATACAACTTTTAATAAAATATCAGACTATCAATGTACTCACCCACTGAAAAGGTTACAGCCTCTTCTAATATAGAGAAGAGGGTAACAGTCTCTTCTCATACAGAGAATACACGAGCATTGATCACCAAGCTTGCTCATTAGCGATTTCAGGCTTATATTAATGAATACTCCGTTAAAGCCCTAATAAATAATGAGGCTTTTAGAAACCTATTCATACCAAAAAAAACCCGTGATAATTCTTCATTGTATACAAAAAAAAAACAAAATGACATACATGTGATGATAAAGTACATGTACAAAGGCGAGCTTAACTCAATGCGGGGTTCTCTCACGGCACACCCTAGAGTGACAGAGAATGTTAACAATTATAGAGGGCAGGCATCCAGTGTACAATATTACGTACGTACATAAATACATATATATATAAACTAGTATTATTGTGCAAGAAAATGATCTTTAATCTTCCTCTTGAAGACCTCCAGAGAAGGGATGTATAATAATGCAGTCTAAAGCATGCATTAGAAGCTTCAACTGTTAATAAACCAAAAAAGCTACGTATAATTCGACTTTTACATTGGATCACAAAAATCAAAACATTTTCCTCACCATTGGAATAGTTCTGCTCGCTTATGTCAAAGTTTAAATTTCAACGAAAATGACCCGACCACGTTCACTGTTTTTCAGCGGCAACTTTTACAGGACAACTTTGGCCACCTGCAGTGTCACACTATGTGAGAAAAATGAACTGAATCACACAATATGTTGATTGACCTTTACTTTGTGCCGGAGTTTATCTATGTTTGGTATTTCCGTTTATTAAGATATTATAGCAATGACACCATTTATTGCACAACTCAGATTGCAGACAATTTTGATTTTTAAGGAAGATGATGATGAGATGTATGCATGTATTTATGTATCTATTTTAGTAGTTTGTTTTTGTACCTATTTGTACTTAGTAAAACTAATTGTATAATTTTTTATAAAAAAACACTGAAGTTTATTAACTTATATACAATTGAATTTTCAAAAAAAAAAAACAACTCCGTATACAAATACAAAAGGGAGACGGAAAAGAGCTCATTGTGCATCAAAACATTCATCCACATCGATATCAATGGGAAACGTGCCCAGAACGCTGGCAGCATTGCCACATTGGATGGCAATGCAACGGCGTTGCATTGTATGATTTGAAATTTGCACCAAGTGCAACCCCATGTCGTGTCCAGGCTATCAAAAAGGCGGATACAGATATTACGAGGCATGCGCAGCGCACGGCGCACATCGCATGCTTCGCAATGTGTGGACTTTCACATTCGTGGTCAGACATCCCTTACAAAACTCTGCCTATCCCTTCTGAAAACAGAGGTACGATGGTATATAAATTCACATCTTTTAAACTCATTACTGTTGACTTCAATACTGATAAAGTATTCATAAAGCTTGGGCTCTGTAGGTAGACAATGAGTAGGCGTTTTGATTCCTCCACACCCTTGCCGCAAGGGTGTGCTGCTCTAATTCCAAAACTAGCTTTATATAAATTATGGAACAAATATATATAGTATACGTAACTTTATTACTTTGGTCTATCTAAATAATAACAGCCGCAAGGATCTATCTTCTAGGTGAAGCAACACTTGCTGAAGTCGGTCCGTGGATGGGTGAACATCTTAACACATACCGATATTTTTACATGCCTCGGAAAGCACGTAACTGTTGGTCCTGGATGTCATTTGAAGATCTTTGACAGTCATTACGTATAATCAGAAGCCAGAAAATCTAACACAAGTTTTGCCAAAGAGTACCGTGTTACCCATTTACTGGGTTGTGGAGGTTAGTAGATATTTGACAGTCGTTACGGATAATCAGAAGCCAGAAAATCTAACACCAGGTTTGCCATAGGGTATCGCATTTACTGGGTTGTGGAGGTTTGTAGATTTTTGACAGTCGAAACAGATAATCAGTAGCTGGAAAATCTAACACAAGTTTTACCAAAGAGTATCGTGTTACCCATTTTCTGGGTTGTGGAGGTTTGTAGATCTTTGAAAGTCGTTACGGACAATCAGAAGGCAGAAAAACTAACATAAGTTTTGCCAAAGGGTATCGTGTTAACCATTTACTGGGTTGTGGCTTCACGTTATAGAATAGTACTAAGGTGCATCTGGTTAGACTGGAAGCCGACCCCAGTATATCAAGTTGGAAAAAGTCTAGGCAGATATATTTAAAAGTATACCTTTATTACTTTGGTCTGTCCATTTTGGTTTTTCAGGATGATGATGGGGCTGCCCCGGTACTCCAGCGCAAACGGGCTGTTCGCCAGAAACTCGCGTGGTTTGCTACACGCGGTCATGAGGAAGCTTGGTCGTAGGGCGAGGGCTGGTGCAACAGCACCCAGATTTTCGTATCAAGTATGCTAGATTCTGAGTTTGTGAACCACTGCGACACGGTTTCGGTTTGGCCTACGATCTTGCAATAGTGATAATTATGTCACGAACTGTTTGTTTTGTTTTATGTTTAACATATTTTTTAAATACATTGTTAGTAACGCCACGAGTCTTGTTACTTGAGAATAAAGTCAAAATACTACTTATTCTTACTTCTGTTTTTAGGGTTCCGTGGTCAACAAGGAACCCTCATAGTGTCTCAATGTCTGTCTGTTCGTCCGCAGCTTAGCTCAGAGACTCTTAGCTAGAAAGCTAATTTGGTTTGGATATACATATTAAGCACGCCGAAAAAGAGGTAAAATAAAACAAGGACTAAAAAATATATAGTGTACCTCATGTACACTTAAAGAGGGGATAATTTGTTTTCTCGTTTATCCCATGCTATGGGGTATCGTTTGTGGGGAATTGGCAACAAAAAATAAAATAATAAATAGTTCCCTAAGAGATTCCCGGTGTTTATATATGGCTCTGACAGCTCTCTTTTGCAATAAAAATATGGATTCAAAGTCAGCTACTCGACCCCATAGCAAAATACCGTATGACATAATGCTGTGAAAGTAACCAAAATAGACTAAACGCGCGGTTTCTACATCCGTTAACTGTCTTATCTTTTTAACAGCATAAGCGGCTGAGCTTAGCGGACCCGCAAGAGATGTTATGTGAGGACCTATTGCAATTTGTGGTCTAGAGTGATTCCTAGGCAAACTGTTTGATTTATAAAGTCCAGCTTTTCTCCGTTCAATATGATGTCGCGTTCGCTACTTCTTACAATGCAATGTGAAACTAATACATTTGGTTTTTTTCATTGAGTACCAAATTGTTTGGCGGGAACCAATTTTTTGACCTGATGAATAGAGTCATTCACATCATCAAGATTTTGTTACCACCAATCTATTTTAAATATCACAGATTTTTTTTATGTATATATAGAGTCGCGCTTGACCACTATCTCACCTGATGGTAAGCGATGATGTGGTCGACGGTGAAGCACGCTCTTCGGTTGATTTTGTAGTAATTTGGGAAAATCGTATTAAGTATCAACCAATATCGAGCCTTGAGGAACACCCATTGTCATTTCAGACCCTAGTGAGTTTACACCGTTTACCCGAACTTTAACTTGACTGGCTTTTAAATATGATCTAAGTAACTCAAGGGCTGTATGTCTAATTCCATAGTGCTCGACCTTCAACAATAGTGTCTCATGGTTAACGCAATCGAATGCCTTCGAGAGATCACAAAAGATTAAAATGGCGTCTTTTGCTTCCTCCCAGGCGTCAAAGATGTTCTTTATTAGGGTGACACCGGCATCAGTTGTCCGACGCCCTTTGGTGAAACCGTACTGTTGATCATAAAAGATAGAATGTTTGTTAAAATGACGCAATAATTGGTTGAGCATTAATTTTTCGAACACCTTACTGAGAACTGGCAGAATTGACACAGGCCTATTATTATTGGCTTATTTGCTATACCCGGATTTAAACAATGGAACTACTTTACTGTGTTTCATGAGGTCCAGAAAAATCCCTTGATCGACACTAGTGTTAAATATGAAAGCTAAATAGGGCGCAATAGTTTCAATTTGGTTTCGACCATGTCGACCACAACACATTGATCTGTAAATTACACCACTACGGAATTCGAGGACAAGCTGCTGATCTTGTGCTTTCATATTTATCAAACAGACAGCAAAAAGTGAATGTTAATGGGGTGACGTCCTCCGGGTCTCTAGTCAATATGGGCGTGCCCCAAGGTTCAATTCTTGGCCCTTTCCTTTTTCTTGTTTAGATTAATGATCTCCCTTTTATGATGGCCAAATTATCGGATATAATTCTATTTGCTGATGATACTTCGCTAATTTTTAAAATAGATAGGAAAGATACGGATGTCTTACATGTCAACGAAAGTCTTATTATTCTCACAAAATGGTTCGCAGCTAACAATCTTTTACTGAATGCGACAAAAACTAAACCACAACGAGACCTAAATTTGAATCTTGACGGCAAAAGTCTTGAAGTTATAGCTGAAACTGTATTCTTAGGGATTACTATCGATTCAAAACTGCAGTGGGGCGCGCACATTAGAACTCTTTCGGGTAGGTTAAGTTCAGCTGCATATGCAGTAAGGAAAATAAGGCAGTTAACCGATGTAGCCACAGCTAGGTTAGTATATTATGCTTATTTCCACAGTATTATGTCTTATGGCATTCTGCTGTGGGGATCAGCAGCAGATGTTGACTCAATTTTCATCTTACAAAAGAGGGCAATCCGCGCGATCTATAAAATGGGTCCTCGCGAGTCCCTTAGAGAAAAATTTAAAGAAATCGATATACTGACTCAACCATCACTCTATATTTTGGAATGTATTTTGTATGTCCGCAAAAATCGAGGGCTTTTCAAAACTAGAAGCGACTTACATAATTTAAATACACGCAGTAAGCACGAAATTGTAATACCCAAATTCAGATTAACAAAAACTAGCAAGTCTTTTTATATAAACAGTATACGCTTTTATAACAAGTTGCCAAAGTCAGTTATAGAACTGACCGATGGAAAGTTCAAAAACTACATCAAACGTGTCCTTGTTAAAAAAGCATATTATAAAATCAAGGACTACGTTGAAGATAAAAATTTTGGCTTTAGCTCCTTCTGCGCATGCGGCTTCCCTGGTAACTCATAAACGGCACAAATATGTGGTTGTCTCTAACTATTCTCAATCTCATTAATTCTTTGTTTTTTTTCCTTTTTTTGATTATTCTTTTTACAATGGTTTTCAATCATCTTCATAGCCCTTTGCTAAGAATAGTTACAGCACTGATAACAATATTTGTGCCACATGTTAGATTTAGTCTTTTTTTTATTTTACTTTTGTATAGATTCCTTTACCGATTATTTTGTAAATGTGTGAACATTGTAGGCCTTCTAGATGCTTGTTAACTTTTTAACTCGTTTTATTTTCTTTTGTTTAAATAATATGTAATCTTTTTTTTTGTTTTCTTACGACTTATTGTCGGGCCTACGTTGTCTCCACATATCTAAGTACTAATGCTGTAACAAGGAAATATTGTAAAACCAAACGATTTTTTTAAAAGAGTAACCATGGAGTTTCTTGCCGGTTCTTCTCCATAGGAAACGACCAACCCGAACCGTGCACATTGTCGACGTTTTATAAGTGCCCATGTAGACCTATATGAAATAAAAAAATGATTTTGATTTTTGTTTACAGACTTTTACAGATAGACCCCAAAGATCTTCTGTTGATTAAATTTTAAGATCTTTAAAGGCTTTTAAAATAGCCTGGGGGTTTGTATGTTAAAACTTGAACTCCGAAGGGCACGCATTTACATTCTTTCTAAGTAAGGCAGCAGAGAGCGCGGGTGAGGCTTTTAAGGCTGCTGTAGTTTTAAGAGGAATATTTACAAAAAAGTGTTCAAATTCCTGAGCTACCTTATATCTAATTATATGGGGCCATGTGTAGTCGTTAAATTAAATTCAGTATTACGCTGTTTTTTTTTCTACCTGTTTAATTACTTATTATTTTCTAGTTAGTTTTATTTTATCGTTTGCTGATTTTATTTTATTGCTAATATTATTTTTTTTCAGTTTAGCATTTGCTTTAGCAATTTTGCAGGCAATTTTAAAGGTTTTTGAATTTAAAAGTTCCGTACTCGAAGGGTCCAAACGGAAAAGTCCAAATAATAAATGTGCGAAGTCCGACACGCACTTGGCCGGTTTTTCAATAATTATGTTTACCTCAGTAGCCGTCCTTGGTCTACGAATACCATCTCAATGACATACACTTTAATTTAACTTATTTATTGTGCTATAAAAATGCTTGTAATACGAAAACACAATATTGGAGCCATATTTTATGGCTAAGTGTTTCATCGAGCCGATAGTTTTTCAGATTTTAGAGCACAATATAAATTTATCCAAACCAGAGACCGGGGAAAAATCAGCTGTTTAGTATATTTTGTCGAGTTCTGCAAACATAAATATATTTGTTTTTCCAAATGCGGCAATACCTGAATTGGGGGAATTGTGAGTACAATGACCCGTTTTCAGGAATTGCGTTGTTTATGTTATAATGCCCTGTATATTTGAGAAAAGCTTAGAAATGAATCAATTTGTATCCAAGTACTAGGCCCAATAGACAATGTTTTAAAACAGAGATTACCTATTTAAATACCTCAGTTGTAACGGTAATGCCGCAAGAGTAGTCAATGTAGTCATGCTCTTATTCAAAACCAAAGCAAATCAATCATTAATTAAACCTCTTCGCAGTATAGGTCACACCTTTGTGTTTACAGTGCGTCATAATGCTAGCGAGTGTGCCTACAGCTTAGAAATGACGTCAATTTCTAGCCTTCTGTCATATTACCCCTGCCATATTTATTATTATGTTGCTTTTGATTGCTTTATAAGTAGGTACTATGTTCATGGTTCATGTCCTAAAGCAGCGAGAAAAAAGAAATTTAAGACCAACATTTTAGATCTATTTAGTTTCAGTCTGAAACCAAATTGATCTTAAATTAAGGCCCATTCCCTCTCAAAGAGATGAGGTCTGTGTCCCAGTAGTGGGGTCGTTAAAAGGTTGCTGATGATGATGACAACTCTTGTAAGTATAAGTCATTTGAAATCTGCATATAAGATTTTAAAAGAAAATCATAAGTAAACCTCGACCTGGCTGAAACTATGAGTAACGACATGGCAGGCAAAATATCCAACAGAAGTAAAAGAAAGCTGCTCTGAATACTTTATGGTATGACTCATTTGATGGACAAAAAAAGTAAAAGAGAGATGTTTAGGGCCTAAAATAGTGTGCGGAACTGTACCTTTTTTGTCTTTATGCGAAACAGGGCCTTAAATAGTGTGCGGAACTGTACCTTTTTTGTCTTTATGCAAACTGTCCTTATGAGAATATGGCCTTCTGCTAATCTGTATTTATGAGAATCTGTTCTTATGCGAACAAAGGAAATAGTTTTGTAGCCTCATCGTTACCAACATGGACTACCACAAGCAGAGTCATGGGACCACAAAACTTTGATCAAGAACTTAGGAATATCATACATTCCTAATAGGTAGGTAATGAGTTATGTTGTTTTTTCGTAAAGTCTCCGCCAGTTATCAAAAAAATAAAAATCATTGATCTGACTTGTACCTTATGTAACTTGAAAACATGATCTTTTGTTTATTGAGATATTTTATTAATTTGGTTGTGTGGATTTGTTTGGTTAAAGGCCTTTCATTTGAGACCAAAATTATCAAAATCCAAAAAGCGTAGAACCATTTTTAGGGTTCCGTAGCCAAATGGCAAAAAACGGAACCCTTATAGATTCGTCATGTCTGTCTGTCTGTCCGTCCATATGTCACAGCCATTTTTTTCCGAAACTATAAGAACTATGCTGTTGAAACTTGGTAAGTAGATGTATTCTGTGAACCGCAAAGAGATTTTCATTCAAAAATAAAAATAAAACAATACATTTTGGGGGTTCCCATACTTGAAACTAAAACTAAAAATGTTTTTTTTCATCAAACCCATACGTGTGGGGTATCTATGGATAGGTCTTCAAAAATGATATAGAGGTTTCTAATATCATTTTTTTCTAAACTGAATAGTTTGCGCGAGAGACTCTTCCAAAGTGGTAAAATGTGTGTCCCCCCCCCTGTAACTTCTAAAATAAGAGAATGATAAAACTGAAAAAAATATATGATGTACATTACTATGTAAACTGCCAGCGAAAATTGGTTTGAACGAGATCTAGTCAGTAGTTTTTTTTAATACGTCATAAATCGTAAACCGCAATTTACCAAGTACGGAACCCTTCGTGCGCGAGTCCGACTCGCACTTGGCCGGTTTTATTCGTTTAAGTAATGTAAATCGATCCACGCGTTTATGAGATATTAATAACTCATTACTGAATGCCAAGTGAAAGGGTCACGGACGCCCCTTACCGCGATACGTTTGTTTTGATCGTGTTAACGACACTGCCTTTACATTTTTTTCGTATCGTTTTGATATACTGGAATACATTGGTAGACAGGTGTTGACTTTAATTTTTTTGTTAACTGGCGGTGACTTTAGTCTACTTGGGTCTTTTATTTATCTTCGATGGGTTCTAGAGGCGACCGCGTACCAGAAAACGCAGTGTCAGAAGGCCTCCCCAAATGGTGAACCGATGACCAGATAAGGGCCGAGAGAGTCCAATGTATAGGAAAAGCAAAGGGCCAAGACATGCCTATGTCCAGCACTGGGTAATCAATCAATCAATCTGCCTGCGCAACTATACTGGGGTCGGCTTCCAGTCTAACTGAATTCAGCTGAGTACTAGTGTTTTACATGGAGCGACTGCCTATCTGACCTCCACAACCCAGTAACTGGATAACACAATATCTACCTCTTGGCAAGACTGGTGTCAGATCTCAAGCTTCAGACTACCTGTAACGACTGTCAAAGATCTTCAAATAACAGCCAAAACCAACGGCATAACGTGCTTTCCGAGGAACGGAGGAATCTCGGTTTGTTGAAATGATCACCCATCGACGGACCGACCTCGTCAAGCGTTGCTTAACTTTGATGATCGACCAGTGCGGCTGTTATTATTAAGCCAGGAGCTCATCTTGAGGACGTTTAATTTATTCACGATATGTTATTAAGTGAATCGACAGTTAACGGAACAATAATAGTGGCACAAATAAAAATTCCGTAACATAATTCATATCAATTTTGTGTCTACATTAACACATTGTCCATACATGTCAATGTTTTTCTGACTATACGGATATTGACCAGTCAATCTCTGGCCACAAAAAATGCAGTTTTACTTTATGATTAATAGAGTTGTTAGACATTTTCATAAGTATGCCATTCTTTCCTGTCTCGTGGATAGTGTATTTCCGGCAATTTTGCTTTGCTTTAATTTGTATGCTGTCAGCTTTCGTTCTCATTTGTTATAATTTGAAGGCGTTATTATTTGGTTCAACAAATAGGAAGTTAGTGTAACATTATTTAGTTCAGTAGTGTTTGGTACGCTCTCAGATTTTAGCTTTTTACGGACCAGTCTCTTTATTGAGTACTAGTTTCTGCCCGCGTTAAAAGTGTTTTATCATCCTACCTATCCTACCAAATTATCCTCTGTCCTTCTCTCAAACTATCTCCATGCCAAATTTCATTTTTCAGTAGATCCAGAGATTACCCTCTACAACCTCACAAACATTACCTCTTAATAATATTAGCAAAGAAAATGTATAGATTTAGAATTAAGAACAAACCCTACTTTTAGGCTTTTAGACTTTCAGGCTAACGTAGATTTTCGGATTTGATCTAGAAAAGTAATCCTGCAGTGAATAAAATAAATTTAGAGTAAGAATTATTGTTTAGGAAACAATAGTAAGCTAGTACATAGTTGACTTGATAAGTCGATGCAGATCTTAGTAGGGTCACGCTATTTTTAGCACTTATAATAATAGTGACGGTTATTCACCAACCAATAGTGTAAATGGAGCATACTACAGATTTTTATAACCCGATAGTACTAACAATAGAACACAGCTTGGATGTATTTTTAAATGAACATAGAACCCGTAGTAGGGGTAGGTTACGTCGTCCCCGACACGAACATCGGGCGGTGGGGTGGGTGACCACCCCCACTCGTTTTACGTGATTGAATGAGGAATTGTTAAAAGATCACAATTTTTTAAGGGTTTGTTTTTTATAGACCGATGTATACCAGCTTTTCGACTATTGTTCTCGACTTAGGTTATGCGAATTCTTGTAGCTTTTTAACGATTTGTGGAATTCCTTTCTTTGTTTCTTTTTTATTTGAAAATTGCGTTATCAAAAGGACGTTTCCCAGCTATTTTCAGGGACCATTTAAAATAAACGTACCCGCTTATTCCACTCCTTTCTGCCAGACAATACGGCAATTAAGCAACATTCTTCAAGTTGACAGTCGCTAAAATGCGAAAATAAAAAAAAAAACTACAATTGACGGGGAGGAAAATCGCGGTTCGGATCGAGGGCGTTAGCGGACAGTACTTGTGTTTAATTAAAAATAATGTCTGAGGCAGTGTTTCCTCGACAATAACCGAGCCCGGACGAGATAGCTTGTTATATAAATTTCTGCAGACTCCTGGGGGACGTGCCGGGAGAATAAGGCGAGGAAGCGGCGGTAGTGTGAGTATATTATACCCATTTTCTGGGTCGTCCTTCCTACAAATACGTTTTATGCGGAAGCCAGTCAGACTCCACAACTCCACCCCAATATAACCTCTAAAACAATAGCCCAAGACTCAGTTTACAGTGTCGCAGACACAGTCCCGGTAAAAGGTACTTATTTGATTAGGGTGTCAGGCGTATCACCGCGAGAGTGTGAGCGCGGATCCCGAGGTTTTGGATAAAATTTGCGTGTTTCGATTTTTTACTTATACCGCCGCCCCCGCAAATTGACGTGAAATTGTTTTTATTTTGTAAAACCAACACATATTTTTTACTGTATAAAACTTTACTAAACAAGGTACGTTACAAGAGTAAAGAGGTCAGAGCACAATAGTTGTTATCGCAAAGCCGTATTAGAATTCATATCGAGTCCCCTAAAAGCCCCTTCATCTCTTTCATGGGAGAGGACCTCTATAAATCATCGAAAAAGACGTTAATATCTGAACTCTGTACAAAAAGCGCGACCTTGTCGTTTGAGTCGAGAATGGCCGGCCGGGTACGTGCGGAGCCGAGCGTAGCCGCGCGGAGCCGTACGGACGGACGGTAGAGTTTGCCTACATTGTCATAGCCGAACGTTGTATGCAAACTAACTGGTCGTCTCGTC
This sequence comes from Orthosia gothica, assembly GCA_949775005.1. NCBI lineage: Eukaryota > Metazoa > Arthropoda > Insecta > Lepidoptera > Noctuidae > Orthosia > Orthosia gothica. The sequence continues at coordinate 12,725,617 of OX459041.1, forward strand.
AATATGAAATGTGAAAAAGCAAAAAATATCGGCGAAATGAACGGTCCATCGATCTCCGGTGACTCGCTCCCGGATTTTCCATTGGGAAATGAATTAGCCGAGAGCTGAAGCGGCGAATTTACATTTTTATTGACAAGCAATCTATTTTCAAAGCAGATGGCAATGGAAGTAAGGAATCTTTTATGTAGCGGAAAACACGAAAGCATATTATAGTGAAAATGCTATGTCATCTCACTTACTTCACATCGGAGGGTGAAATTTTATCACGCCAACTGTGTTAAGGATTATTAATAAAATTCTAGAACAAAGCAAATTCATCAATATTTCTTTTAAATTGTGATTTTATTTGATTGTCAGTTTCGTCATCAGCCTTTTAATGTTCCCACTGCTGGGACACAGGCCTCCTCTCTATGTGACAGTGAATGGACCATAATCCACCACGCGGTCCCAGTGCGGATTGGTAGATGTAATATGTATTAGAATTTTGGTTTTAGGACATAACGGTTTCCTCACGATGTTTTCCTTCACCGTTTTGAGAGCATTGATGATGTAATAATTTACACAAAGTAAAGCGCCTACCTGGGTTCGAACCTACGACCTACAAATTGTAAGTCACGACCGTTACCACTGAGCCACCACTGCTCTGTGAGTTTACTAGACTGAAAATAAATACCAGATAATTATTAGATTGTTTAAGCTAAAAAACATTATACACTAGCCAAAACAATAGATCTATGTAGGTATACCTCTACATAAACCCAAAAACATGAATATTATCATCCACAACAATATTAATTAACACTACCTCCACACGCTATAAAGTTACCAGTAAAATATGTGACGTCATCATATTCAGACCGCGCTGCAAAAGTAATGCGAATAAATGTCAGCAACACAGATACGGCGCAAGCTCATCTACAAATTGAGGCGAAAACGCGAAGTAATTATTTAAACCGTCATATAAATTACTGCTCAACTTTTCACGCCAGTTTTGTATCTATGTGGGCGTAAAAAGCTGTGTAAACCGCTTGGGTGTGTGCGTGTCTCACGGTGGACTGAAAATGGTTCCATGATTTCATTCCTCCATCCTTTTTCAGCGTTTTTACTTTTATACGGGGTGCTACAGTAAATAGAGAAATTCGCAGATTCGAGTGGCTAAATGTTTTTCTTTTTTTAATAAAAAAATATTTTCCCAATTTGAAAGATTTCAGATAATTTTAACAAACAAATATTTAATATCTTCAGTCATATCAATTCGTTTCAAATGAGTGAAACAGATATCTACTCGACTTAATAATGGCCGATCCCGAAAACGATTTTTCACCACGTACTTGAGAGCATCTTAAATCCTTATTCTGTAAATCAAGTATATACTGTGCAAGGGTAAGTATCAGCTTGAAACATATTTAGCTTTGTTCCCTTCACTACGGTTAATCTGTCCCGTTTCCTCCCGTGTCAAGTGCAGATAGACTTTTTGGGTCGGGGGTTCGGGGTGGAGGGAGAAAGGGATAGCCGGCCCGATGGGGGCGCCACCCATCCTGATGATGAAATATTGTACACGTGGTCTGATTTTGAATGACAACGTTTCCTCGGCCGCGCGGGAGTACCCACTCTCAGCGCGACGTTTTATAGCGAATTGAGGATTTGCTCTTTGTAACGATCATCTTCTTTAATGTATCTTTTTTACTAGCTTGCTTTCCCCCCTTTTTCAGGAAGACGCGGCCGCTTGTTTTTGTTTTTCTTTTTTCAATATTATTCATGATCATGTACCTACCTATGCAAAGTAAATAATCAGTACTTGGTAACAGGTAAAGAGGACAAGGAGAGACCCAAAGGTCATGTGGCCCGTGCCCTTGGCCGGCTTGTTTATTAATTCGTGCCCGATGTCCACCCGCCCAGCGCCCGCCCCCCTCCCTAACCCTAATGGGCGGGAAACAACACGGCTTTTAAATTTCGGGCTTTCCTAAAATTTAATCAAGTGATTTTTTTCATTTTATGGCGTGTAAAATTAGCTTTATTATTTATTAAATCGGGGCATTGCAGAACCCGCTCGCGTGCGGTGCTTACTCAAGTTGACCGTTACTTTTCGGGGCAAACAAACATCAACATTTTCCTAATTTATATTACACCGCTGATCCCTAACCACCAGAACACTTTAATCTCCTCAGAGTGTATCGGCGGAGGCCCTACTATTTATTCCCACTTCTTATTTTCACCTTGCTTGCGGTAAATAAAAATGGCCCGTACAACAGAACATCAACCTATTCTGTGACACATTTCGGTTCACATTTGTCTGGAGGAAGGGATCCGTCGTTGGATCGGTCGCCGAACTAGTCAACTGATTAATTCGCCCCTTACCTCGAGAGGAGATTTATTGGTTCCGCCGTACGCAAAACTGCGGGTAGGTAAAAAATCTCTATCGAAAATTGAATAGAAAAGCCATTTCGGGGCCGCGAACGAATTCTGTTGATACGGCTCGCATTCGCTTTCACGGCTATCTTCATTTTATTTACCTGAGTGAAGTTAAAACACCAGCTTAATATAGGAGGGTACCTAAAGATGTTCATATGGCTGCCTAATTTCCATTTTTGTCTTCGAACAATTTTTTTTATTAAGCTCCCGCTTTTAAGATCGGAAGAGAAACAAATTTGAATCACCTGCTTATATTGCTTATAAAAAGTGTGAGGGCTTAAAAGGTTAGTATCATCCTTTGTTTCGCTTCGAAGTATGCACGATTTGTATTTCACGTTGGCTGTGAAAATAGACGTTTCAGGCTGTATTTTGTTGACCCGCGTCCGTTGACGGATTTCCCCGTATATTCATTTGAGGCGGTCATCCCTCGTAACGTTACGGGTCACCTCGTTGTACGAAACTTTCAAGCCCGTGGAGTGTGTGCAAATACGACTTTGTTTTGAGTTACTGGACTGGACAAATAGCAAAAACATCAGCATTCCAGAAACAACAGGACAATATTTTTGAAATGCCGAAGATAATGTCCCAAAACGATAGCAATGATTATATTCAAAGCCTTTCAATCGAAAGCCTCCAAAATAACCATCATCAGAATAAGATTTTATAACACAATTCAAGTGGCCACATTTTGAGTTTTAGCCACAATTTGCAATAAACCGCGGCGGGAAACGGGCGGTTGATTATCGCAAAAAAATCGGGATCTCCCGGATCCTCCAGCTACCAACATTCCCGTAATATGTTTGGGGATGAATCCCTCCTCGCGGGGGGAGTTTTTATTTTCGATCTCCTTCGTACCGCCCCGCGTGGACATACGTGCCTCGGCTTAGGTGCGTCAGGGGTTTGTCAAAGAGTAATAAAATGTAAGTAGAGGAGTACTTGATTCTCTAGTCTGTGTGAAATCACAGGTTCTTGCTGTGCCTATTTCATTATTTTCAACTAGTTATGAAGTATCTTGTGATTTTCCGTTCCATAAAGGTTTCCGTTTACTAACTGATAATCTTATAATACCTAGTACCAAAATTATTACTACTGATTTATTTACCTAATACCAACCAACAAATTCCAGAAGCAGTAACTCCATAAGGATCTACCTCATCCACAGATGTTTTGAAAGTCACGTATCAAATTTCTGTTGGTCTACTGTATAAGATCGGGCCGAAAAAATCTGGAATGGCGACCGCGAACCGGAAGACGATACGTTGGAAGGCCTCCCACTAGGTGGACCGATGACCTGGTTAAGGTTGCGGGAAGGCGCTGGATGCGAGACGCACGGGATCAGTCGATGTGGCGACGCCTGGGGGAGGCCTTTATCCAGCAGTGGACGTCTTTCAGCTGAAATGATGACTGTAACAATTAACCAAATGAGAAATGCAGGCACATTGTATTTTTTTCTTCCCGATGATTATTTTTCGAAAAAAGAACAATTACTGCCTATTTCAACTATATTCATCTAATGCCATCGGTTAGTAACTAAAACTGAGTAGTAGTGTCACTAACATATTATTTAATCTATGATGTTTATGCGGCCTAGGCGGAGTTCCTCACCTCTAAAAGATCGCAAAATTAATGTGACAAATTGTCAAACATGCGTTGGCTGTTGAAAATTCATTCAACCAATCACAGCAGATAACGCGTGCTTGACAATTTGTCACATTAATACTACGATAACTTAGAGGTGAGAAACTCGGCCCTAATAAGGCAGGCAAATAATTATCATCATCATCAGCCATTTAATGTTCCCACTGCTGGGACACAGGCCTCCTCTCTGTGAGAGAGGGACCGGGCCTTAATCCACCACGCGGGCACAGTGTGGATTGTTTGATGTCACATGTCTTCGAATTTTTGGTTTTGGTCACGATGTTTTCCTTCACCGTTTTTAGAGCAGTGGTGATGAAATATTTTTCACAAAGTAAAGCTCCTGCCTGGGTTCAAACCCACGACACGTAAGTCGGGGCCGTTAGCACTGGGCCACCACTGTTCCTTGAGCAATAAAAATATGTAATTTGCGAAATTGAAATGCCAAACGAGCAAAGCCGCGGGCAAAACCTTGTAATTATGAACATAACCAATGTAAGATTAATAACTTCTTTGTTACTAATGAGTGTACTGACATGCATATTAATATATTATTTGCGCTTACGTCAGTTTCTTATTTGCTATTAATTTGTCATAGTGCCTGACGACCGTGGTTTATCGTATGCCGCTATTATTAGAGTTAAGTCTACCTAATAATTTCAGATGTGTCTTTAAATAAAAGTGTGTAAAATAATCATTGAAACTATTGTACCCTATTTAGCTTTCATATTTAACACTAGTGCCGATCTGAATCAAGGAGTTTTTCCGAACCTCATGAAACACAGTAAAGTAGTTACATTCCCTAAAGGTCCAACCATACTACGTTCGATCGATGTCATCGATCATTCAGACTGATCCAATTCAGTATTATGCATTGCATGGTAGCAGAGGGATATTAACTGAAAATTAGTTTTCTAACCGTCAGGTAGATTAATAAAAAATATTGGAAATGTATTTTTTTTTTGGTACGTAAACTTAAAGTGCGATTTCGTGCGTTGAAATATCGTGTGACGTCACGCCGTTAGTACACTTTATAATGACACAGTGACGTCACAAGCCCCACTCCTGAACTTTGATGCGCTTTATCTTTGTATTTTTTTTTTTAAAGGTAAAATAAAAAATACGTGTCCAATATTATTTGATAATCTCGCTGACGAACCAAATAGAATTATAATTTTCCTAGGAAACATATAATAGGGATTGCGGTTGATCAGCTTCGAGTGTTTTCTTTCAGTATTGTTCGGTGGTATCAAAATGATCGTCAATCTGGATCGAAGGTAAAAAATGCCCGAGCTAGAATCCTCTACCAACTCCGCTTATCGGTGCCACTACTGGAAATAGAAGCCTAGACGGCTAGTTGCGCGACAGTACTTGATTTTCCACCTTCTGTATCCAGCCCATATAAAACTTAGCAAGTCAATTTACCGGCCTCCATTGAAAAAAACTTCTGCTCCAGTGGCTATCGTTCCTACGACAGTCATAACCAGCCTATTACTACTTCAGTTTGCTAACTCTGTAAGCTATGTAATGTCGGCAAATCCAGTATTTTGCCCAATAATTCCCCAGTTATTGTAATGAATTTAATAATACTTCACCTGTCTTTTTTATTATTATAGATAGGCTCAAGCTTGACCACTATCTCACCCGGGCCTGTAGCCAAGTTGGCAATCTACAATCGATAACGATAGTAGTAAACGAATCAATACATGGGAATGACACATCTGAACGTTAAGTCAAGTGGTCAGACCATACAAATAGAAGGCGTTAAATATAGTAGATAGAGATTCGATATGAAACGTTTGTAACTTGGCTAAGGGGGCTGATGGTAAGCGATAAACAAAACACAGAAGAAGATGTAGATGTAGATTCTGTCTGAAAAGAATTGAGAGAAAGTAGCTACACTAGCCACATATTGGGTTCTAAACAACAAGAACCAGTGACGCGGTAGTCCCAGAAGGAGATGGCGTGACGAGTTAGACTCCTACCTAAATTGCCAGATACAAAACTCCGAGATATAAAGAAAACGGAACTCTTTGCCCTGCAAAGAAACACAACAGACTCATAAGGAAATAAAATTATAATAATATCTAACCGACAAAGAGATGTCTGCACGTGTAAATAAAGTATTTAGAAATCTGCTTATGTATGTATATTGTTACGCGAAGGCATTAATACTTCTTAACGTGACAGATTACGCAACAATGGAGTCGAATAGCAAACAACCTTCATGGTAAGCCCATGAACTATTACATAACACTGTAATTGTATGATTTGCGTTATCGTTTCCTAGCGTTATTTTCTTCTGGACGACAAAATTTAACATTCTCGTTTTGGATTAGGTATGTTTCTGTTTATTCTTGATATTAGTTAGTTTGCTGTAAGATTATTATTATTTATGTTTTTCAATACTTACAAATTACCTACAATCAGATGGGATTGTAGGCAAACATAATTATACTATTCAAGGTTACCCGCGATTGTTAAAAAAATGTTAAGATTTTTGATCTAGATTCAGCACCAGCTGACGTCGATGATGATATTACTGAAACCCTGAAAACATCAAAATCAAACTTTCAGATAAAGGAATAACAAGTTTTTAAATCAACATAAGCTTATTAATGTTCCCACTGCTGGGACACAGGCCTCCTCTCTGTGAGAGGAAATGGGCCTTAATCCACCACGCGGGCCCAGTGCGGGTTGGTGGATGTCACACGTCTTCGAATTTTTAGGTTCTAGAACATGCATTCATGTTTTCCTTCACCGTTTTGAGAGCAGTGGTGATGAAATAATTTACACAAAGTAAAGCGCCTGTCTGGGTTCGAACCCACGACAAGACAAGTCGCGGCTGATACCTCTGGGCCACCACTGCTTTGTTTTTAAATAGTATGGTGTTAACCAAAGAACCAAGTTTTAAAATAGTGTAAATCATCTAAAACTTTAGTCATTAAATGACTTATATTTAGACTTTTAGATATTAATTAAAGAGTATTTACTCAAAGATTTCGCCCTTCATATTATTATAAAGCAATAACATTCTTTTAAAGATTATTGTCCTACGAATCCTCGCCCACCATATCAATGACTATCGAGACGTTCAAAGTCGTTGAACCAATAACACACAAAACAAATGTGAAATATGTTCTAAAACTCCTTCAAATGTGAACAATACGGTCCTCGAACTGTTTGAAAAAGGTCAAGTTAGTTCAGGTCACAATGAAATGTTAAATATAGGATCGCATGACTACCGACAATGGCGTAGAAATGCAAAGTTAGCTTCCGTTACCGAAAGCTTGCTTATTTGCGTTAACTAATGGCAATAAATTACTCTTTTCACAACATGTCATATCATTTGATGTCCAAAAACCACATTTGATTGGGAATATCAGGAATCTATTAGTAAAATCATTAGTTTATTCCTGATTATATTTATGCAGTTCCGTGAATGGTCCATTGTTTCTGATTTTCACATATTGCGAATAAAATCTGTGTTATATTTTTTGTTATATCATTTAGGTTTGGTCCGACTGTATGTATTGTGCAGTATGCCTGGTGTCACTTTTAGTTCCAATTTCCGCTTCATTTTCGCTTCAAGTCCATTTGGCGTTTCCTTTTTAACTAAGCCTTCCCAGTATTAGTTACATCAACGTTCCGTTTGCGTTCATTGTTTTATTGCAAACCCATCTTGCATTGTTTCTGCCACGTAAATGTATATGACAGATGAGGTCAACTCAATGCCGAAGTAACCTACCTCCAGTGTTTTGTTTACATTTTTGTGTTGTTGATTTAATATAGTAGTAAAATACGAATTTGTAACTCAATCTCTGTAATAAATCATCACAATAAAAACATTCTCTTTGCTCACGAAAGGTAACAGAAACGGCCATAACGTTTTCCATTAAGAATTCCTTTCACTGTGTAATTAGTGAAAACTGTGAATTTCTATTGCATACGCAACGCTTAATTAATAAAAACCTTTAAGAAATTGTAACACAGTAATCTACAATCACTTTGCATGCAACAGTGGGAATAAAATATTTACTCAGATCGATCACTGGCCCAGATGACGGCAAAATATGGCATTGTTCGAATAGGCGTCGGTTTTCTCACGTATCCAGCCTTTCACTTAAACTATTACCAAACGTCAAAAACGCTATATCTTCTACTAGTCTCGACTCAATGTATATTTGCATTTTGAACTTTAGTTTCTTTAATATAAGAGCCGGTTCTCCACATTTCAGATGCTCAGTTAAGTTGGCAAAGCATTCGAATTATTGTTGTTGTCCATGCGTGGAAGTCATTTGTATGTATGTAGATTAGAGGTCATCATACCGTTCTATAGAGAGTTCTTACATTATTTTTGGTAGACGGTTGACACATGGACATAGTTGCACTACTTTTGAAAGTTAAAAGCTTGCTGCTCCGAGTTTTGTTGTAACGGTAAGTATCGTTAATATGAAGTCTGTTTTTGTTATAAAACGAAGGCTTTTTTAATAAGAACCACTTCATTGTCAAAATTATTGGATAAGAAGATTAATTCAAGGTTCGAAAATTAAAAAAATTAGAGATTTCTAGGAACTGGTACTGTAATCATATCTGTTGTGTTCCTTTACGAGGAAGCTTCAAAGGCGCACCAGTCTTCGATGGTATGGACAGAAGTCATGTCAAGAGGGAGGACTATGTGGTATAAATCACTACGCATCTGCCCGAACAAATGAGAGAAGAAGTTGGAAGCCGCCCGCTTCGTGGTGGTCGAGAAAGCCCAATTAGGTCTCAAGCAAGCCCAAACAGAAAACCCTGGACCGACCGTAGGGAAGTGAGGAGACCGGACTATAAATAATGGAAACACGAAACAAAGATGAGACTCTTCTGTTCTTTAGAGACGAATCCTCTGCGTATTTTGTTATTTTTAATCTTTGTAATGCAATCTTTGGAAATGGGCATTATTCTATCCAAAAGGGATAAACAATTCTTTCAATCATTTTTGGATCTTAAGGAAAATTAAAACAAATGCAACAAAGATCCTTTGGTAAATAAGCATGTTGTTCACAAAAAGTGTGTTTTTGGCACGAGATGCGTGTATCAGTTTTGTGCACATATGACATTGACGGATTTAGACGTGCACAAACTCGCGGCGCGGTTACCTGGTGGCCCAATACTCCGAAATTAACAAATGATCGTTTTTATTCTGCGCCCGCGCACCGGATACGCAGCGGTTCCTGTGAGAATGTTGAACTCGATTTTTTTAAACCACCAAAAACCGGATGTCCTTCGTTGGACCGGTTTATGAAAGGTGTTGAACATATGTCTGATATTTTCAAAGTGTAACCGATGTGGATTGTTTATTGATTAGTTTTAGTTATGATTGTCTGGTGATTGATTGAGGCTGGGGTCGTTAGACTCAATACCTACTTATGAGATGTCAATTGATTTTTGGAAACAGTAACTATGTACTGCTAGTCTAGGCAAGAACTTTCTTTCAAAATCGTGGCGGACATGATCATTATCGAAGTGTGCATCCACAGCTGGTCATAGACCTCCCCCAAGGTTTTGAAGCATTCATATTGGTCCTGCTTGCTTCTTATCTATTCTTAATACTTAATATAATTTTTGGTCTATACTATCTATACTAATATTATAAAGAGGAAAGATTTGTATTTTTGTATTTAACGAATAAACTTAAAAACTAGTGGACCGATTTCAAAAACTCTTTCGCCGTTGGGAAGCTACACTATCCCCGGGTGACATAGGCTACTTTTTATCCCTGTATTCCCACGGGAACGGGAACTACGCGGGTGAAACCGCGAGGCATCCGCTAGTTTTATGTATAGAAAGAAAACATTTATTGCCAACTGTAACAGAACATGAACAAACACAAATTAGTAAATAGTAGTAGTAGTAGTAGTAGTAGTAGTAGTAGTAGTAGTAGTAGTAGTAGTAGTGGTATAGTTAATAGTTATCTACCAGACTCCATCGGGTAGAAAAGCACTTTGCTCAAGTGGTTCAAAGACAATTTTAGCAACAGCATTCTAATCTACAACTAATCACAACCAAATGAGATCACGAATCTGTTATCGTCTTGAACTCTTTGTTGTGGCAATGATCTTTTAATTTCAATATCATAACATTGTAGTAGATCTACCTAAGTTCAGCCGTCGAGTTTATGATTCATCTCCATAGTTATTTTTAGAACGTAACCTTAATTTCATTTGTCTATATTTAAAGCTAGGTTCAGTAAATAACGTCATCATAATTTTTTTGCGAAATACAGGGCGGTTTATTTAAACTATCTAAGTTTATTATCAATTTCAAACAAATGATACAAGATAGGGTTTGCAAAAAAACTATGATGATTGCGTTAAATATTACTATGGTATAGCTGCAAGTTATTATTTTGTTTAGAGCACCTGTCAAATGATCACCTGCCGACGATGCGCCGAGAAAAGGGCGCGTTTCCATTCGAAGATTCGGTTTGGGTTAGGTTATCGAAGCTTTCGGAGAGAGAGCAGGCTATGATAATCATGTTTTTGATTTCGATCAATATTTATTGTCAAGTATTATGTACCAAGTACCTAAAGGTTTGATCTGATCTTCGGGATTCAGATTTTTACCCCTGCTTCTTTTTGCAGTTAATACTGTCAGTTAAGCTGACTCGAGTAGATGTAACCTTTGGCGAGAGAAGCCGAAGCCTCCTGACTACTTCATCTAAGTAGACTCTGCACTCAGGTCGGCCGCAGCAAAGACAACCTCCAATCTTTAGTGTTTGTGCGCCGTCTTTCCTTTCGTATTGCGTCGCTTGCCCTGTCACCTGTACGTGGAGAACCTTATGTTTGCGTCGGCGAATCAGAATTCTGGTTCAAACATAATATTTAAAGATTATCTATCGACAAGCTAAGAAGATGCAGAAACCGACTAACGTTACTGGAATTACTTTAAAAAAAATAAAGATACCTAAAAATAAATCTTAAAGACTGTTTTGTGTATATTCAGAAATATATGAACTTCAAAAAGTGTGAACAATATATTATAAATATGCCTATAATATATTGTTCTTAGCCACCAGGTATTTTTAAATTGTTTACAACAATAACTAAAATAGTGGCTTATAAATGTAATTGTAACCCCTAGGAACTATACTCAAAACTGATGAATGTTTTATACCATCTCTCTACCGAAGGTCCGACTCTTTGCTTCTAGCTGCCTTTATTGCTGTTTGCACGTAACCCAATGACCGCTGACCTTGTGAGCTTTTTGACGGATGACGGACGTCACTGAAAACAAACCTCACAAGGATAAATGAGCCAACAGTCAATATATTCTTATTATAAACAATTTGCAGTGTGCAGTTGTTTATAAATTGTCACATTAAATGTTTGAAGGTCATCTAAGAAATAAATAATTAGTTCAAGTTAAAGATACAGTTTTTGATATAGGGTGAAATGTTCAACAACCTTTTACTTCTACCATAATTTAATAAATTGATAACTAAATTAATAAAATCCATCTGCAACTGCAAGCTTATTTTATGTTAATTATATTTTTTTTATTTCAGAGTTTCGCATTATGCCACATTATCGCTTACCAACAGGTAAGATAGTGGTCAAACGCAAGCCTTCTGAAAAAAACTAAAAAAGAACTAGGAGAAAGCAAGAAGAAGACCTGATTTTCCTCTACTGCTACATTTTTGATAAAGAAACTTTAAATTGAGGGCATTGTGCACATTACATTATTCTTTATTATGCAAAAATACCATAAAATACTAGGAAATTCACGCATTTCTTGTGCATTAACACTTTATCATGTAATTTATTGGCGTTTTTGACTACACAAGGGGTCCAACCTGTTTGGACCTAGACAACCAAAGTCACATCATATGTGACTATTTGCCTTTCTGCGCACGCACAGCCTACTATAAAAATGTAATTTTAGAACTGTGTCAGTTTAAAAATAGATACATTGGTAAAAAGGTGGGTGCATACGGTAGACAAAAGGTGTTCGGGCCATGTGCGACGCTCTCCGGCAGATGTCGCGATTGTTGCATGTGTGCGCACACGCTTACTCACGCAAGTAATCAATATACCTGCTTGTTACCTGTCGGACACTTTTCAACCTTATGTCCGACGACATAAGGATACAATTTTGTCGTCACTGATGCGGTATCATATGCTCACCACACACTCAACTAATTTTATGGTGAAATACGATTTGTGGTTTCGCTTTTGTTTTTTTCTTATTGTTCGTCAAAGGATTCTTAATTTTATTGCTTATAAAATCATAAATACCGTCTAATATTAACTTTTTGCAAAGATACTTAAGTACTTGCCTTAAGCCAAAATGCGAGTGCATTTTTTTCTGGATCGCCTGAGATGGCTCTTTCTTCATCGAAACAATAAACGAGACTCTTGACTTTTTGAGTAAGTAAACAATACTTCATACAAGGTTTCTACAGATACTCCTAAACCAACCAAGAAGATCCTCTTGATTAGCGAGAATAACATTAAGTTACCGTCAAGTTATTAGTTAGAAGTAAGGTCATATTGTCTGCCCCTACATAATCCCTTATTACTTCTACGACACCCCTGGGAAGCGATGGGGTGGCCCAATTCTTAACAGGGAACTGCAAGGAGCCTTACATTATTTAAACGTTTGTACTTTCTTAACCCCTTCACCTGCATTTACCCTTGCGTCACATGAGATTGAGAGATTAATAAGTAAATATCCGTTTATAAAATAATGGGTAAGCAGAGCTCCATTTACTGCCAAAGCAGTACTTAGAATCACTTTCAGCAAAATTATGATGGACTAAAAGTTGATAAAATTGCACAAAGTAATGACAGGTTTATAGTCGTTTCCCTAAAGCCTGGTGCAAACGGATATAGTTAACGGTTTAGTATCAGTACTAATGTAGACAGCATTGGGAGAGTAGAGTACTAAAACTTTAAAGACTAGAGTGACTAGAGTCGCCGGCAAGCTACTTTACCACCTTCCTTCCCCCACTCTACTCTACCGCCTACACTAGTTACAGAAGGACAAAACTCCATAATTTCCTGGGCCCAGGTGTTAACTCAGTCAAACTAGCCTTATTTGTAAGAGGATATTATAATAACAAAGCCTCATTGAAAATTTGGTCACATTTGGCTATCCAGGAATCAATTTTAATGAAGTATAATAAAAGTGAGGATAAATTACCTATAACATTCAAATTTTTTTATAGTTATTTCAAAATAGTGAGCCAGGTAATTTAAAGTAGCAAGATCCGTCGAATAGTCCTATATAATAGGCAAATCTGAGGTCTAAGGGTTATACAATAAAACATGGAAAATACGCGCACTCAGAACGAAAGAAAACGAACGAGTGTTGGATTTTGCTGCCTTTCAACCTGTCAGTCGGTGAGACTAGTGTTGCCAACTGATTTTTTTTAAAGAAACTTGATTCGCTATGAATTGATTTCACGAAACGATTGATAAGCAATTTTCACTCGATTTTCATACATATTCTGAGATTTTCGATTGCTAGAAATCGGACATGTATTTAATGATCATTTAGTTTCATAACTTAATTTCACTTTTCTTAGATAGAAACATGGTACTGTGTTTTTGATTTCCTTTACAAAATAAAACAGTTTTTTTATATACATTTTCTCTTTTATTCATTTACTGCTGGGCCCAGGATTTCCCATATCCTTTAAGTGTAGAAAGTTACTCTACTGAAACTGGTAGGGTACTTGGAATTGGTAGAGTATTACGCTAATTGACTGTAGCGTTAACTCTGCCCGTGTACACCAGGCTTAACTGCTAGAGCAAAAAAACCTTTCCCTCAGACGACTTTTACGCTGTGCATAAGCAGCTGATACATGCCACGTTTTCTTTAACACAGCTGATGAACGAAGCAACATTAATAAAAATAAGAACAAATAATGGCCTCACAGAACATAAATAAAAGCACAAAACGTTAAAAGTAAGAATTTGAACATTAAAAAATCTGCAATAAATTAACACGAACAGAAAGCGTGACAAAAGCAGCTGACAATTAAAAAATCTAAATATACAATATAATTTTCAGTAGGTAGTTGTTCAACACTAATCGTGATTATCCATGAATGTATAATTAACACTAAAAATACTCGTTGACAAGTGACTGTGTCGGCGATACGAACCTGAGTCACGAAGAGTTTCGCGCCGAACGGCAACAAACTTTATCTCGAGAAAATCTACATTGAAATCTGAATCTTATTGTATGTATATTGAGTTTACTTTGTATTGACCGTAAAATGTGTGTGTCGAACAAATATCTGGCATGTAGGGTGACGTTACAGCGGCGTGGCAACATCGCGTCGCTGTGGCGTCGCACGACCGCATTGTTCCGTCTCTGTCTGACGTATGAATTAAAGCAGGATGGAGGGAGCGATTCGTGGCCGTGTGGCGCGTCAGTATGCTACGAGTTGAGGGGAAGGTCACAGTGTTTTATAGTGTCAACATTTAAACAATATTTAGTCTAATAAAAACTTTTGGAACTGCCAACGTAAGTTTTATAATTATTATCTTATTACTTTTACCAAACAATAAGCTCGACTTGGCCACCTAAGTTCTCCTCAATCTCACAAGCAAAGCAACACTGTTCGAAATGTTCGGTGGCCCAACTGTCACTGTCAACGTCAAGTGTCATGTTGGCTGTAGCGAATCACAACAATCACTACATGTTGAAAATGCTGTAATTGGTTGATCAAATTAATAACGACCAATCATAAGTCTTGTTTCCCATAAGCGATTTCTTTGATTGAAGTTCAAACTGAATAGGTAGGCTTAAAGTTTGTGGCGTGTAGATAGGTACATTTTTGTGGTAAAATGGTGGATTGCTTTAATCCTACATTACAGAATTTTATTTATTTGCTATTTTGAGTTTTTTTTTGTTACTTCTAGTTTGTGTTTGACAGCATCGATGGTGAAGTGATCGCTACTTCTGAGCATGCGGTCTTAGGTTCGATTCCTAGATCGGTTGAAGTACATCTGGAATATCTCAATAGCAGCTCGGAGTCTTGAATAGTGACCGGTTAATGACAACAGGCATTAGGACTTGGAAAATAATAGAGATGTTTCCTGGGTAGAAAAATTAGCTATTTAGTCCGTCAGTCAGATTATCAAATAATATTAGACACTTATTGTTTGCTTTAACATATCAATAAAAAAATTACAAAGTTAAAGCGCAACAAATTTCAGGAGTGAGGGCTTGTGACGTCACTTAGGCAGCATAAAGTGTACTAGCAGCGTGACGTTTCACGATATTTCAACGCATTATATCGTCGTCACTTTATGTTTAAGTGTCAAAAGAAGAAATATGTGTCCTATATTAAACTACCCAATTGGCGGCTTTGTAAACATGTTCTACATATTTTTATAATATGCCTGTAATGTCCCAATGCAGGATAAAGGCCTCCCTACTCTCCTTCCCACTAGTCTCTGCCTGTGAAAGTCTACTAAAGACTGATTTATTAATTGGCAACATGACTTAAATATAAAAGCAATCCCTGTTTTCAGTGACCTTTAAGCACGTGTCAGTGTAGGCGTACCCCGAGTATCGCTTAAATGTATTACGATTGACTTAATGTAACGTGCAACCGATACGGGAACCATTTCCTTAGGTAAAATGAAGGATGCAGATCGGCGGTAGGTATTTAGGTCATCTTTATCATCATCATCCCGGCAAAAGGAGTCTAGAGGAGGAGATATTAATGCTGTTTTTTATCCGTGGTGCGAGGTAACTGGGCTTGTTGTTGTAACTGGGCTTGTTTTAAACGAACCTTTGTACCTATTGGCCTTGTTTGTTCTGTCTCCTGCTTGATATGGAAGAAAGTGGAAATTTGTATTTTTTTCTACTCCTCCGTTATTCTTTTCTGATTAATTTCGTTGCGGGATCCAAGACAGTTAAATTCATTCTCCGGGACTACGTCGAGCTTCATTGCCTCGGCGTTTTTCTGATGGTCACCTCTGTTGATTCTGGCTTTCAGGGGTTGCTGTGGTTTGGGACTAGTGCGGAGGGATCAGCCCAAAAAAAAAGTGTCTTCTGATGGACATAGGTCTCTCGCAAATGTCGCCATTTTGACCTGGCCCGCGCGTCTTGGTTCCAGCGGACTCCCGTGGTTCTCACCAGGTCATCAGTTCACCTCGAGGGAAGTCTTCCAACATTGCGTCTTCCGGTTTTTAATATTTAAAACCACTCTGGAAACGTTTGCTTTATATTTTTTTATTAAAAAAACAATCTTTCAACAGAGACTCACCATGAGGGATAGCCAAACCTTGATGATAGAGTTCGTGAATATAATAAAGAAATACCCAGAAATCTACGATGCCACTTTGGACACCTACAGATCCAGATTTTCGGAGATGGCCTGGACAAAAGTCGCCAGCCAAGTCAAAAACGAACTGAAAGAGGAATGCACACGTAAGTAGAATAAAAAATATAAGAATTTAATTTATTAATTTTATAAATACTCGTACCATTGCAGCTTAAGGGCCTTCCACCGCCTTATTGCCGTAAAACGGTTACTTTCTAAAGCATACTCCTTAGTAACGGCTAGGATAAAAGGTTTGAAAAAAAATATTATTAATTTATTATTGATTCATGTACATTATTTGTGAAACGTGGATTTTACTTGTAACTAACTTTTGCTAAATAACAACACGATATTTTTTTGCTACTTTTGGGTACTCCTCCAAAACTACTTGGAGGTTTAAAAATAAATTAACACAGAAAAAAATATGGTTAGAATTTCTTCATAACTGAAATAGCATAATAGTATGTAAATCAAGAATATTTTGCAAACCAAACTATCCAAAAGGAGATTCAATATTGTTATTCTGGCTCCGAGCGGGCGCACGGCCAGTACTGCGATAACATTGGGGAATATATACGCCTTAACTGCTTTAACTAGTCCGATTTGTGGGGTCCTTGGCCCTAGACAGTGATTCTCAAAAAGGAAAAACTGCACAATACCTTGGACAATGGCTTTCAGTTTGACTATCGCATTCGCTGACATCGAATGGTACTTGTCTAGACTCTCTAGAGCCTCTGGGATCGATTCCCAGACCGAGGAAAGTTCTACTAGAAATTTGTCTGTAACTGTAAGTTTGTGGTGCCTCCAGTGCCTCATTTCTCCCCGGTCAGATTGCTGTCGCACTGGACTATGAGAATGTGCGAAGATTTTGCTTATTATTTTTCTTCTTATTATTTTGTTTCAGTTGAAGAACTAAAGATGAAGTGGAAAGGTATACGGTCCTCATTCAATAGATACAGATCCAGGATGAATTTAATACAAAATGACAGTGCCTGCAAGAAATACTACCTCTACGACCATTTAAAATTTTTAGAACCTTTTTTAAAATGTAATCTAAAAGCGTGAGTACAACTTTTACCTCTTAAAGATTTTCAAAAAACTTTAAACTAAGTTTTTATTATTTTCACAAAAACTTCAGTAAATTGCAACTTCATTAAGGCTAGTACTTCGAAAGAACTGAAACATTCAAAAATCTTTGAAATTTCGTGACGTCAAGTAACATTCAACCTTTCGGTGTTACAGCTATTACTGGGTCCATTAAACCTGTACCTAATTATTTTAATAAGCTGATAGATTCAAAAGAAAAAGAGGAAGTAATCAATGAAAGGGCAACAAACTAAAACTCTATTTGGACTTAACGTGAGACATGAGATGACAAACATTGAGATGATATGAGCTAACGTTTGTAAGACATGGTTTTGTTTACTGACTAACTTCATCTTATACTTTTAGATTAGCACAAGATCAAGACAAATCTGAAACATCAATCAGCGACCCTTGCAACTACGTTAACGTAGAAGGCATTGAAGCCAGCGAATACTCTGTAGAAGAATGGAATGCGATTGAAATCAAACCAGATCTTACTGGCAGAATGGAAAAGCATGATCCAGAAGCCACAAGCAGTAGTGAAGCCTATGGTGGAACAAAGAAAAGAAAATTCTCTTTCGAAGGAGGTTCGAACGATGATGATAATGAAGACTTAACATTTTTCAAAAGTATCTTACCAGATATCAGGAATTTTACTATTAAAGAGAAAAGGAAACTTAAAATGGGGATATTGCAGTTAATTGATCAAATTGAAAAGGACAAAGAGACGTGAGAGCGAATTCCGTCTGTTCTTTTTTGTAGATATGCGTTTTATTTTGTATTACCATAAAAGCCTTATTTATAAAAACTCTAAGCATATGATTTTTAAACACTGATAGAAGTTTCTAAGTTAAATTTTTAACAAAAAGGTTGAATTTAGGCAGGAGGAAGGCCTTTTTTTAGGTGTGGACGTTTTTCCGCTCAAATGATGTTGATAATTGTTTAAGTTTTAAGCACCTATTCGTTAGTACCTAAGTACATATTTTTTTAAATAAATGACTGAAACTTTTCTATAAATGTTTTTCTAATTTATAACGTCGAAGCAGCTGTATCATAGCTATACCGACAAAAAACTTGACCACCCTACCACTACTGAAAATGCTTCGTCAAAAACCAAAAGATTAAAAAGAAAAACTTAGTTCCGATATTAGTGCTAGAAGTTCTAAACTTCAACTCGAATATTATACACCGTCTCACAGTTGCTCTGAATTTGAAATCAGTTTTCGTTCATCGATTAGCGCGAACGAGTTCTACTCGGCGAAAATTAGATTCCGAGTGACTTTCATTTGTTTTTCATTAAGAGTCGTATCCTCGTATCAAATAGTGTGCGGCATGTCGAAGTCATTATCATAACGTATTACTTATCGATCAAGTATTACCCGACCGAGTTGTACTTTGCCTTTTCGCCAGGCGCTGCTGTTATCGCGTCTGCCTACCCTCATCTGATGTATAACAAGTGCTACCCTCATTTGCATGGAAATGAGATCCGAGAACATTCTCCTCGGCGCAACCCCCCGTCTTCTGACGCCTTCTTTGCTTAATTACAAAGACGACACACTGTGTGATTTTCCTCACACCATAACTGTCTGAAAATTTAAGTGTGGGTACCGAAGGCTTAGTGCAAGTTTTGTAACGTACTCAATCGCGTTAACGTATGCTTATTTCAATTTGTATTCAAAAAGGGGTTTGCCATTTTTCTCACCGGACAGCGCTTATCTAGGCTCAATATATATTGCTGTTTACGTTAAAAAACTCGCACTAAGGCCCCTGAACAGTTGCACATAAAACTCGCTCTTACCGAAACTTCGTTAATGTAAGCCCAGTGCGATGTATTTGTAGTTACAGGTGATCAGAGGCCGGTGCTAATTTACTTATCTAAAAGGTGAGATCCGACACGTGATAATTAATTACTCCTGTTGATACTTAAATATCCTTAAACATACTTCGATATAGGCATTGCTACCGAAACATGTCCATAAAAAGTCCATTTGGTGATAAGTCCATCAAAAGCTCGTTGGAACTGTTCTATTTAATTAATCGGTATACAATTTCGCCTATTTCTTGTTAGATAATGCGTGTCGTTTTGGAGAATTTAGGCTTGAGAATGACGAATATTTGCCGTTTTTGTAGAATTTCAAGACGTGGTTATTTCCCTACAGAAGCTACCTGTTTTACTGTTATGGGAAAGAAACCTTCAAAAGGTGCCTGCCTGGACTTACCCGTTAAAAATTTAAATTATATTGGGAGACTAGCACAGGACTTCAAAGAGTAGCGCACGGTACGCTTCCTTGCATTCATTGCTTCATATTATGTTTAAAAATGTGTATACTGTTGAGTTATCAAAATGCAAGGGAAAGGAAGTGTGCTTCTTGGTGTCAAAACAGATACGCAATTAAGGCGCGGGACTAAAAATTCATCCTGAAAAACATCCTATACCATTACCCAAAACCACAGAATACAAAGTCCTTTACACGATCAACTAACTTCCTCATTACTAGCTAACGATAACGTGATCTTAACTAATTACCGCAGTACTCAATCGCTTTGTTTCCGACATAATACAAAGTATTTATGTCTATAACTGTATACACATAATTATACGGAATTCACATCAGTGTTTCGAGGCACGTGAATACCCCCTCCACTGACCGCCTCCCCTTTCAGGCTAATACCATTACAGTAATTAGGATATGCTTAAGCATAATTAATGCAGTCATAAACTACGCACCTAGTGTATTGTGGTGTGACGAGAAAGCCGAATTGTGTTTGCTTTGCTATTTGATGCGGTTTAATTGATGAGAGATTAGCTCCTCATACATTTTCTAATACTTCACCACTTTTTTATTTAGTCCTGATATTTTCTGCTAGAACTTTCAGTGCGCTTTTCAAAATAAAGTATTTTTTAGGGTTCCGTACCTCGAGGATCGCTTTGTTGTCCGTCCGTCCGTCTGTCTTTTTGTCAAAACCCTTTTTCTCAGGAACGCGTGGAGGTATCAAGCTGAAATACTCAGGTCATTATATCAAATACTCAGGTCTACTGTCCCTTAAAGCTGAAAAAAAACAAACTTCTAAGCCAACGCAATCAAAAGATACAGCCGTTTATGCCGCAAATTTTCGACACTCGCAAGGGAATCAAACCTACTTTCCGTGAACTCAGAATCTTGAAATTTATTACGAAGCAACGACTTATAGCACAGATAAAGGAATGATTGCGAAAACCATAAATTTTTAGTTACAACATATAATAAAAATCATCATCATCATATCAGCCGAAAGACGTCCACTGCTGGACATAGGCCTCCCCCAAGCGTCACCACATTGACCGGTCCCGTGCGTCCCGCAACCAGCAGATCCCCGCATCCTTCACCAGGTCATCGGTCCACCTGGTGGGAGGCCTTCCAACACAACGTCTTCCGGTTCGCGGTCGCCACTCCAGAACCTTTCTGCCCGGCCATCCGTTCTGCGAGCAATGTTCCCTGCCCACTGCCACTTAAGTTTGGCAATTCTTCGAGCTATGTCGGTAACATTGGTTCTCTTACGGATCTCTACATTTCTAATCAAAATAATTTTAATAATTTTAAACTTTCTACCCCTTTCCTCATCATCATCAACGAGTAGAGGTATTAAATTGAAATTCATATCAAATACTCAGGTCTATAATACCTTTAAGCTGAGGTTTGTACGGAACCCTCGGTGCGCGAGTCCGATTCGCACTTGCCCGGTTTTTTTTTAGAAAACTATGGCTTCTGCCTGACCTGGTTAAGGTAGCAGGAATCCGCTGGATGCGAGACGCACGGGATCGGTCAATGCGGCCTTAGGGAGGCCTATGTCCGGCAGTGGACGTGTTTAGGCTGAAATGATGATGATGATGATGATAGCTTCTGCTCATGGTTAACAGTAACGTGTTCAAGAAAATAACTTCTTATTCTTAGCTTTACAGTAACGTGTTCAAGAAAATAACTTCTTATTCTTAGCTTTACAGTAACGTGTTCAAGAAAATAACTTCTTATTCTTAGCTTTACAGTAACGTGTTCAAGAAAATAACTTCTTATTCTTAGCTTTTTCCACATAAGATGGGGTCGGCTCTCCTTATTTCATGGCACCAAGACATTCTGTCGAGGTTTGTCGGGTCAGGTAATTTCTGCTTCTCGAGAAGTTTCGTCATACTGTTCCACCATTTCAAAGGCGGGCCATTTCTCCCAAGGGAAGAAACGATCGAGATAAAGGTATATACAATGTATCCGGACTTGTAGAAATAAAACTTTAAGGCCGTAAAATACAGTTAAGTTTTAAAAGCTCCCTCAGTGAAATTACCACACGGCAAATCCTCAAAGATAGAGCAATTTTAGTACCTGACTTACTTATTACGATATCTACATAGTCTAGCAACTATAACGTTGAACCTAGGTCTCACAGATGCATACATTTAATGTTATTTTTACGATCATAGCAAATTAAATATAAAAAAAATGTTCAACGGAAACTCAAAAGTTAAGATATTTTGTATTCAGCCATAAAAGACAAACTTTAAACGTAATTTTACAAGTTTTTATTGCATTTCCTAAAATTCTGCAATGTTTTTATGGTTTTTTTTTGTTAGTCTTTGAGTTGACAAAACAATCACAGCTCTAAGCTAATTAGTTTTCATTTTTATTATTTTCTAACCACTTCGCATTTTACCTTATAATTTATGCAAAATTTTAGGCAGCGCAATATAAAATTGTTGATTTGTGAAAAATTATCGATAAAAAAAAACGATACAATTAAGTGTATTTTTCAGCCTTCAAGTTTTAATAATACAAGTCCGGACACAATGTATACCAACAAACTGACAAGATTTATCCTTCTTAATTATTTATTTTACACCAAAACAATAAATTTACACAAAGTGAAATCAATATTCATGTACAAAGGCGAGCTTAACTCCAAAATGGAGTTTTTCCCAGCAAACCTTTGAGTGATAGAGATCATAATAATTGAGGGCAGTAATCCAGTGCACAATTTTACAGTAAGATACTAATTAAATACATAATAATAAAATACATACATAAAAGAACTACGTTCGTAATAACAAGTATATATTTATACATAACTCTACTAATATTATGTATTGCGTTGAAAGATAATGCTCTTTAATTTTCCTCTTGAAGACATCGAGAGGGTTATCGAGTAGGAAGTGTGGGAGAGAGTTTCAGAGATGCACTGCAGTAACAGAGAAGGAGTCTTCATTGCGGCTGGAAGTGTGACGCGGAGTTCGAAGAAGAAGCGAAGTGGCTGTGCGACAAGGTTTACCCCTCGGGAGGAGGTACTCAAACTGTTCACGAAGATATTGAGGAGAAATAGGATTGTGCAGGATAGTATAGAGAAGGGATAGGATGTGGGTATCACGTCGACGCCGAATTGGCAGCCACTTCAATCTGGTCCGAAATTCCGACTCATGGTCGTACTTGCGGAGGCCAAAAATAAAGCGGATGCACAATTTCTGCAATTTCTGCTCAAGTTTGTTTAGTTTGCATCTAGAAAACAGACATCCGGATAGTCTATTAGCGGCAGAAGAAGAGATTGCGCAAGAGTTACCTTAGTCTGAAATGATAAGAATTTTAGGAGACGTTTAAGAGACTGAAACGAGTAGGAGACCTTCTTACTCACATCAGCAATATGAACCTCCCAAGATAGGTTAGTGTCTATATAGACGCCCAAGTTTTTCGCGCTTTTGGAGTAATATATCCTTGCAATACTTACTCAGAGATGGGCGTCGAACTTTTGACAAACGGCAAATTTCCCGGTAAATTTCCCGTTTGGTGAAGATCTGATGAAGAACTTCGGAGATATTCAATGGAAGTCTCTAATCCGACCAGACCAGACCTTCACCAAATTTAAACCATACCAATTCGGGATCATATCTTTCCAAACAGAAAATAAATTTTCAAAATCGGTTTCACAATTGACGGCGAAATCGATGAAAATACAGAAATTAAATAAATATCCATAATTTGGGAATATTCCCGGGTGAATGAATACCCGTAATTTACCTGAGTGTTAAATTTACCGGGTAGAATCTCATCTCTTGTACTTGTCTGCAAAAGCAAATTAAGTGCCATCATCATTTCAGCTGAAAAACGTCCACTGCTGGACATAGGCCTCCCCCAGGCGTCGCCACATTGACCGATCCCGTGCATCTCGCATCCAGCGCCTGCCCGCAACCTTAACCAGGTCATCGGTCTCCCTAGTGGGAGGCCTTCCAACTTATCGTCTTCCGGTTCGCGGTCGCCATTCCAGAACTTTTCAGCCCCATCGGCCATACTTTTTGCAAGCAATGTGCACTGCCACTTAAGTTTAGCAATTCTTCGGGATTTGTCGGTAACTTTGGTTCTCCTACGGATATCATCATTTCTGACGTGATCACGCAAGGAAATTCCGAGCATAGCCCTCTCTATTGCTCTTTGGGTGACTTTGAGCTTTCTGTTAAGGCCCATTGTGAGCGACCACGTGAATAAAGTGCCAATGTGAAGCAAATACCACAGTTCCAAAACCTTTGATTGCAAAGCAAGATGGAATGGAATAATCCTAATTGCATAGTTGTTAGTCCCTCTAATATATCTGTACGGTACACTAGTTTACACTTAACTACCAGTCCTCGTTATCTCCATAAAGTGTAATTTACAAGTCGCAAAATAATTTATTAAAACTAAACATAATAATGTATAGAGCCGGCTAGCGTAACAGCGGGAGGCTAAAACGTTAATCTTGTCCGCGAACTTACTGTACCACTTAACGTGTTGTGCTCTAATATTTATGTACATACATGTGTCATGATTGATGATATGCACTAACTTTTTCATAAGGGATACTGTCGTCGATGATCTGATGAATATTATTATTATTTAAGATATTATTATTATTATATGAACTATATTCATCAGATCATGAAATTATTTGAGACGGGAGGAAACTGGTCTTTGAATCAGAAGTTACTTCTAAAAAAAAGAAAGAAAGAAAACACATTTATTTGACACAAGCCAGAGAACACTATATAAACGTAAAAAAGAAAACTTAGACTAAACAACTATAACATTAAAAAAATAAAATAATATATTCGTTACATTGTGTCCCACGGCTGCGCCGAATAGGACCAGTTCAGCAAAAACTTCTCTGGTCTTTGTTACCAAGTTATTACTCTTGAAGATTTTCTGTTTGCCATAATGTTGGTAAATCCTAAGGGTAATTACATATAAGGAGAGTATTTTTTATAAGTATGTTTTGATTTGTCTTTTCTTTTATATGTTTTACTATTACCTTGTACTAAGAGTTTTTTATTTTAGTTTCTATTTAGTCGATAATCTAAAATGCACGCTGTGGCCTCCTATAATTGAGGGAGTGCACTTGTCACAACTTTATATTGATGATTCATTGTTTCTGTGAACATCTTTCGTTGGAGCTCCTAAATAAATTAATAAAGTCTACTTGTAATCTGGGTGAGTGCCATCTGTATAAATTGGTTATCTTACGGTTTCTATTATAAAAAGCTCCTGTTGTCTTTTTACTAACTGGTACAATCCATGAGGGATTGTTAGCGATTAGAACAACCTGGCGCACATGAAATACACAAAGCAATTCCGTCTTACTTTTTCAATTCTATGAAAACAATAAAATATGGTAGACAGATATCCGTTTTAACCAAAAAAAAAAATTGACATCGATTTCCTTCAAAGTTTTCCTCCACGTGGAAATAAGCAATTAAACATTTACACCACAAAATCAACCAAGATCATCAAGAGTTATGTTAATTAACTATACCAGTTCCATCCGACTATGCGTAATAGGCAGTGCTAATTCGATTATAGGTATGTGAGTCTCGCACCCTGTATATAATCACGTACATGTTCATGGCTTTCACAATGGCGACTGAAGATCAATACTAGTTCATTAGTGGGTTGAATGCATTACTTAGTACTCAAATGTCAACGGGCAAATTGGTATTTCTTGCAACCTACTCCTGCTAATGTATACGGGGAAACCGTTGAGGCTTTGTATTGCAATTTGTTGCTGAAAGTTCTAAAGGAAATTGGGTCAGTTTCAGTAGTTCTGTGGTTATTAAAGTTAATGAAGTTTAGGTGTTCGGCTTGGCTATGACATTAAGCAGTCATTGGAAGGGCAACGGTCAATTGTTCAGTAGTTGTGGGTTATGGGCGATAATGATGATGAAGTCTTGCTGGTTCGGTCCTAGTAGTTAACAACCACTTTCTACTATTAGCAGTATCTTCTGTGGACTTTCTTAGCTTAGGAAAGGAATGTGACTTTAGGGATTTCAAATTAAGCTAACAACAGTAGACCCTATTGTTCAACCTTAAACTGGGGTGGCCCTGTTTTTGATGAAGGCTTGTACAATTAATAGTCTACTTTCAGTAAATTTGATGCATGCAGCAATGGGCTGATATAGAAGTAGACCGCCAATTTTTTTTTAGTTCCCTCACCTTGAAATCATAGACCTACAGTTTCCCTACTACAATACTTACCTAAATCTCAGCGGGAGCGGTCGGGAGCCATTAATGATTAGAAAATATTCCATCATTATGATATTCACCAGTTAGTTAAATGTGCAATACGGTAAGTTCGAGCGGTGAAGTGTGAAACCGGTCCGGGACGATGTCCTGAGTCCCGGCATTCCTGGATGCGCACACGCACTCAATTGCACTATTTCGCTTAGGACTTTTCGACACGCGGGAGATTTGAATTTTGCAAATTAAACGTTCCTTGTTTTTGCTTTTAAAACCATTAACATTTATAAGGCAATGGTTTATTGCCAACAGTTATGCTGTCTCTGAATTTTAGTCTCGTGGACGATTCGAATTTAGAGAATCAAACTTTTGTTCTTGCTGTAAAGGGCAACATTTGTTTTGCTTTAGCTCAACCGTGGAGAAACGATAATTGTCTTCGAAATATTTAGGGTGCCTCGATCTAACGATACGTACATACATACACATGTTTCGGTAATTCAGATTAAGGATACGGTAGGTATGTAAATATACTTTTCGGTAATGATTATTTTATTTCAGTCCGTGTGATCCCACTACAGGAAAAGGCATAAATACTTTGAAGGAAACGACGAAATTATCCGCGAACACACAAAAAAATACGGTCGAATTGAGAAACCTCCTCCATTTTGGGAATTCGGTTAAAAATGCCATTAATCAATATTTGCTCTGACTTGAGTGAGAGCCTCTTGTCAGATATTGTCTCCATGTCGTCAGAGTTTAGTTACTTTTTAACACGCTTTTGTTAATCTTTGAACGTGATTTTCACCCCCTTCAAAACGTCGGATTAATTTGAAACTTTACACACTTATCAAGGACTGATGATAATGCAATTATTTAAATAGTTTATCTCATTATCCTTACAGGATCTTCAGGATTAGAGATTGAACTTTAATTAGAAATTGTTAATCATACTAATGTTAATTTAAATTTATTGAAAAATATTTTCCACTTTTTAGTTTGGTTTTCTTTTAAGCGTGTTTTTCTTAGTTGAGCAATGAGTGAAGTAAGCCATATAGAGCCATAAAGTTAACCCACATGATGAACTAATGTATAGTTAAGTCCAATACATTCATGAAGCACGTAGGTAGAGTAATAATCATAGTTTTCCTCAGTAGGTTGTTACGACTTGTGTGGGATAACATACCATATAACTGGTACTTTACGAACTACCTACACTTTTCATTTGCTTCATAAATATCTGTACAGTCTTACAGCCTCGTATACCAGAGGATCTTATTTTAAATTGTTTGATGTTATTTAATTCCAAAATAATTTGTTGGGAACGCAATTTGCCGCTTAAATGCCAGGATTAATAAGTTTGCACATTTTCAAAAAGTCGCTGCTGAAGTAATCGCTTTACTTGGTCCAGATGATTTTAGATATACCCAGCCACAACGGGCAGGCAACAGGGACGGAGGATTTTAACTGCAACTGGTTCGAAAAAGACAACATTTTCCTCTCGCAAATGTATAGAGCCTTAAAATGTTGACCCACGACACAGAAATAACAGCCTTAACACAACCTCAAACAAGGTTGACTTTCAAACGCGTCAGGAAAATGGATATTGCAATTTCTATTTGAACATTGAGGTGGCTACACATTTTTATTTGTGGGAAGAACGAGACAGAGCGTGTCTGTTTGTACTGGTGGAAAAGGGACGGTGCTTAGCATTTATATTCTGGGTACGTGTAAGTTTCAGGCAACGGTCGCCGTGAAACTCGTAAATGGGAAAAAAGCAACAACGGAGAACTCAACTGTCTATAGTGAGGGGATCGACTGAAACGTTATTATAATTTTGGAAGAAAATGAATGGTTTTTTGCACCCTTCTTGTTCCATAACTTAATGTAGATCGGCATGTAATTGCATCACTATGTATGCATAGTCTGGCTTAATTAAAGCGCAAAGTGGGTACAATTAATTTACATAGAGTTAAATGAGTGCTTTTAAAATATGGCTTCATTACCGAAGCTTTGAAGTCATCCACCTTACGTTGAACATTGAACATTGGCCAGGCTGTAATTAGCTTAATGAAGTGTTGGAGTGCCACCGAAGGTTGATCCGTGACGAAAATAATGATTAATAAATCGGATCACGTCTGTTCGGTCTCAGAAGTGAGGTAAGGATTATATCGGACACAATGACACGCTATTGTCATGAGCACTGGGTGTGTGAAACACAATAGCAATTATTTCGCTGTAGTCACCTTCATTGTCTTTAGCGCTGACAAACAAGTAAACTATAAATTATTTAAATTGAATCATCGCTTTACACTTCAAAATGTTTGCTGTTGTCGTAAAATAGTATCTTCTATTTGTTTTAGTATTCATGGGAGGTTAATGATTGTGGTTTCGGGTTTTTTGTGGATTCATTTTGTTATTGCAGCTCTCCTCATTTCATACTACAGGTTTTTAAACAAAGTGTTAATGTTAATTTATATCTACGTATGAGTCGTTACTCGAATACTGATTATAAAAACTCGTGATCCTTTAAAGATATACTTAGTCATGGGCTACAGCATCCACAATGTGGGTCCCAGAAAATGTACGGCGACATCGTGGCAGACCAAGGCGAAGATGCCGAGACGAGCTTGACACCTTCAGAAAGAACTGGTCTTCACTTGTCCAAAACCAGGAGAAATGGCAAGAGGAAAGGGAGGCCTTTGTTCTGCAGGGATAATCGTCGGTTGGTGACACATTGACCAGTTGACCACTGATACAGAAGACTTTGAGCGTCAGTGTGCCAGACATGACGGTCAAACATAATATATTTTTTTCGCCATTTCTTTTTTTTTCAATCTCGGTTCGCGGTTATTTTTATACCATGAGTGTGTATTCGTACGCGGACTGGCTTCTTACTGCTCACCACAGTGTCTATCCCTTTCGTGCGTATTGTCGGATGAGATAGCATGCTAGCATGCATATTAAACCCGCGCACAAATAGTTCGTGCCGTCGACTAGGGCAACCTTAAGTTAAACCCTTATAAATTGAGCCCGGATCCAAGAAAAAAAAAAGAAAAGATTAATGGCGAAAAAAAGATATTCAGTTTGACCGCCATGTCTGACACAGTGACACTCAAAGTCTTCTGCATCAGTGGTCAACTAGTCAATGTGTCAAAGTCTCACAAATTTCATTTACCTACTCAGTCTTTCAGGTATGTATATATTTATTTACCAACACTACACGTGCTTCAACTTGATACATAATAATACCTACACACTATAAACGCTGCACTTAACTATATTGAAGGGCAACCACAATGACATAATCCATGGCATACATTGTTCATGATCATAGTAAAACGGTTTTAGAAAATCATTCGTTTTTTTCATCGACCATCATCATCTTCTGTCAAACTTTTTCCGAAATATATTGGGGTCAGCTCACAGTATTACCAGTATGTAACTCATTGTCATTATTTTAAATGGAACGCCTATCTGTCTTCCAGAGAACCCAGTTACTTGGCTAGACTGCTTCACCACGCGGGCCCAGTGCGGGTCACAAAATGAATCATGTCTTCGAATTTTTGGTTCTAAGACATACCGGTTTCCTCACGAAGTTTTCCTTCACCGTTTTAAGAGCAGTGGTGATTAAATAATTTACACAAAGTAAAGCGCCTGCCTGGGTTCGAACTCACGACCTAAGACACGTAAGTCAGGGCCGTCACCACTAAGCTACCACTGCTCACTAACTACTAATACTAACGAATGCTAATACTTTAATTTTACGCACAGCTGTGGAGTGGAATTCCCTGCTGGAGTCTTTGTTTCCTGATAGCTACAACTTTGGGGTCTTTAAGTGAAGAGTGAATAGGTTACTTCTAGGCAAGCTTGCTTCGCCGTCGACCACATCATCGCTTAACATCAGGCGAGATAGTAACCCACTGTTTAGATCTACAGATGACAGCCGGGACCAACGGCTTAAAATGCTTGCCGATACATGACAGGATCTTAGTTTTTATTGGATGGTCCCGACTGCCTGCATTGCTTTACCTTACAGATGGACTCATGCGTCCGTTATTATTTGAGTTATTATTTTTAACCGGATATATACCACGAGAGCAATGGTGGCCCAGTGGTAACGGTCGCGACAAAAGTTGTGGGTCGTGGGTTCAAACCCACGCAGGTGCTTTTTTTTGTGTAAATTATTTCATCACCACTGCTCTCATAACGGTGAAGGAAAACAGCGTGAGGAAACCGGCATGTCCTAGAACCAGAAATTCAAAGACATTTGACATCCACCAACCCGCACTGGGCCCGCGTGGTGGATTACGGTACATTCCCTCTCACATAGAGGCCTGTGTCCCATTAGTAGGACATTAAAAGCCTGATGATGATTATGATGATCGACAATATTTCCTTGAAAAGTCTCGGTCCCAAATATCGATATTTTGGAAAAGCCACGTCGCCCATCCCTAGCACTCGTCATCAGAGCAAGAGCCGCGTTGATATTTCCACGTAGATTTCGCTCCGTAAAACCTTTGCCGTTTATTTTTGTATACATTTTTGGCGCATCTCTTTATATTTACAGCCACAACTCAGTTGTACCGCGTTTGTCAGTTGACCTTATGTGTTATTCAAGCGAAACCTATAGTAATGGGGTTTGCATGTTATAGCGATGAGTAAGGTTATATATCTACGAGTGTGGTTAGAAAATACGATTATGAATAACAATAATAATGGGGTACTTATGGGTATTATTCTGGGTCCACCCAAGGTGTTGACTGATGATATGGTTAAGTATCATCAGGTAGAATCCTTTGTCCTGTCCTATCCACTTTTCCGGGAGATTTTTTATTGATTTCATTACATTTTTTTCCTGTTTTTGCTTGGCTTTGACTTTGGACCTTTTGTTTTATAGGGCTTTTCACGGAATTTAAGTATCTACCCACCCATTTCCATCTAAATAATGGAAAACGGTTTTATGGCAAGACCAGCCGGAAGGTGGACCGATGACCAGAGGCCCAAGACAGGACCCAGGACCTGTAGCCAAGTTGGCAACGTACAATCAATAACGTTAGTAGAAAACGAATCAAGGAATGGGAATGACACATCTAAACGTTAAGTCATGTGGTCAGACAATACAAATAGAAGACGTTAACGATTGTAGAAAAAAAACTCTATACGAAACGTTTGTAACTTGGCTAGGGGAGCAGACATTCTATCGAAAGCGTGGGGATGGCGATTGTCAGAAAGTAAATTATATGGGATTGACAAGCGATATCTAAAAATCACGTGATCAATCCCTTCCATTTTTTCATTTCGACAATCACCTTCGCTGACATCAAATACCACTTGACTAGAGTGTCTCTGGTGATGGCTGTCGGAATCCGCAGGGCCGATCTATGTGATGACGCTGGGGTAAGCCTATGTCCAACAGTAGACGTCTTCCTCCTTAAATGATGATGACTATTAAAAAAATACGTTTGTCATTTCTACACCTTTTTTTAAAAAAAAAGTGTAAGTATGGAGTTTCTTGTGCGTTCTTCTCCATAACAATCTACTTTCCGAATGCACGGTAGAATGTTTTTTTTTTTTTTATTACTTGTAAATTTTAATTTATGTGACGTTCAAAAGTGCCGTTTATTGGCCTAGTTGAATAAATATATTTGACTTTGACTTTGACCACTTTAAGTAATTAAAAAAAATGATATTTGTGTAGGTTATATTTCTTTACTTCTGTTGGTCCATAAGTGGGTCAAAGAGGATTATTACATCGCTTTCATAAGTAACTGTTTGTTAGTACTCTCCACGTATGCTTGCCAAAGTGGTTGCATAAGTAAAGACTGCACTGCACTGATTTCGTCAACGAGTGGATGCCAGCCGTCATTATGTAAAGAGAAAGCTTCTCTTTTTAATAAATCTATGGGCATGACCTGCATTCTAAACAAGTGAACATTTGTTTTTTTTCAACTTTCGAAGCAGTTTCGTTGCAACGCTGTTCAATTGTTATTTTTTTATGATTTGTTTTTCAACAAACGGTGTGCTCGATTAGGTTTCTAATCGGCGAAAATGAGTAAAATCCATAGAAGCATCTATGGAAGTTAGTGTTCGTTCACAGAGAGGTTCGTTTTACAGGTTTTACAGGCTTTATCATATACGTTTTTATTCGGCACTGACGTATGTAGTTGTATGAGCGAGTTTACACGCATGTCAATATGCCGAATCCAGTATAAAATACCGATCCGACATATTATACAGCAGTCCGTTTTACAAGTCCGCTTTATCGTATACGTTTTGTTCGGCGATGACGTATGTAGTAGTATGAGCGAGTTCACATATACAACAGTATTAAAATACTGATCCGTTTTATCGGACGTCCATCATTGTAGAAAGTTAGTTGGTGTGAACATTAGTAGCGACGGATCCTTTAAAAACTATCGAGGAAATACGGGTGCTCTGTGTGAACGTTCCCTTAGTCATTTTGATCCCGTATTTGACCCCTTTGGAAAGAGGAAAGATAAAAAAAAAAACTAAACAAAACAAATTAAAAATAACGATTGACTATTTTTATAACCCCTTCTTTCTAGCCACTTTTAGTAGGGTCAGCTCCTTCTCTCACTACGCCAAGACGTTCTGTCGAAAGTTTGCGGATCAGACAGTTTCTCCTTCTTAAAAATTCATGCTATTGTCATGCTGGGCCACCATGTCAAAGAAGGTCTTTGTCGGCCTCTTTTGCCTTCTTGTCCTCACGGCGTGCTGCTTTGTAACAAAAATACAACTGTACTCTATGGTATAATTTCCAAAGGAGAACCAAATGCAGGTTCAATTACCTACCCGTCGCTTACCTTTGACCTAAGTCGGGATTGTTGTGGTAGGTCAACAAGTCACTCGTCGTCATCAATGTCCTAAGAGGCCACTTTGGGACCAATTAGTGGATTACATTTCAGAAGGAGATGGTGTAACATCTATTCTGGTCGGTATGTTATTTTATGCTGATACTAACAATTTGCACGCCTTGGTTTCTGAGAATCCACTACGGTTTACCGTACTATCTGAAGGCAGAGTAAGTATTCAGGTTGCATAACTGTAATCAATGTTATATTAATATAATTCCGTTTTGTTTGTTCCTGTATATTCCTGTTCATAAAAATAAAGAATAAACAATTTTTTCATCCAATATGTTAAATTTCAGTTAAAAGTCTACTGCTAGCGAGAGAGAGTAGATTAATAAAAAATAAAAAAGTACCTCATCATCAGTCTTTTAATGTTGCCACTGCTGGGACACAGGACACAGCCCTCCTATCTATGAGAGGGAATGGGCGCAATCCATCGCGCGGTTTGGTGGATGTTACATCTCTTCGAATGGTGGTTCTAGGAAATGCATTGTCATGAAATAATTTACACAAAGTAAAGCGCCTGCCTGGGTTCAAACCCACAACCTACAACTAGTAAGTCACAGCCGTTACCACTGGGCCACCACTGCTCTCAAAAAAGTACCTATCATACTATTACACATGAGTGTAAAAATATATTTATACCATTCCCCCTCTAAAAAGCTTATTTTATTCACTGAAAACAGTGAATAAAAGCACTTTTAATCACTGTTTTGGAGTTTGAATTTGGAACACACCAATGTATTAGACGTCCATCTCAATGCTATGTATGTAACCTCCTTGCGCCTCCTCGCGCAAAAAATACTCGATACAAACTTCTTGTGCAGAGAATATTCGACTTTTAAACTCTCTATATTTTTTTTTTCTTTTATGTAGGATTTTAATAATGATTTTGATTTTAGTGTAGGATATTTATTTGGATTGTAATTCTAATATTAATTGCAATGGTGTTTAATTAATTATAATTATGTAACGTAACGGAGGTGGACACTGGCCCCTGAAACACAGGTGCTGATACCTAGGTCAGGGGTCAGAGTTTCACATTTTTTGTAAATTTTGAAGGAAATAAACCATTTATTTATTACTCGTAATATTCCTTGTGCTTTTCGCTTAGATCTTTCTTTTTCTCGATGTCATGGTATAAAATATAGTATGCAACTCTTGAATAAAACGGATTTATATCGAGGGCCATGAATCACTCGCATCGCTCATGATTCTAACACTTGAATCACTCGCTATGCTCGTGATTCAATCATCATGAATCACTCCCTACGGTCGTGATTCAGTCGTTAGAATCCTTCACTTGCTCGTGATTCATCTATGGCCCTCGCTTTAAATCCGTCTTTTATTCACTAGTAGCATAATATACTATTTTACACTCATGTGTAATTTTAGTACCCATCATTTCAACAGAAAAAGCTACAGTTTAATCATGATATTCCGAAAACGTTTTCCCTTTGATAGCTTTTCTGAGATTCATCCCTCAGACGCTGACAAGAGTTCTTCATTAAAATCACTTCTTAGAATCAGCAGTTCAATACTCTCTTGTGTTTCTAAGTACCCAGCTAATCCTTGGAGGTTATCTTCGTAATATGTGTAAGGAGCAGCGCGTATGAGGCGGTCGAATCGCATCGCCTATCGACGCAGACTCCAAGCCTCACTGTGCGCCTATTAACTGGTATCTAATATAGAGTGGCTGAGTGACCTAAGCCTGTATCTTCTAATGATAATACGAGTATCAAACGGTTTCTGTTCTATTACAGGACAAAGGCCTCTTCTCATACAAAGAAGAAAAGAGTTCAACACCCCAAAAGCAGGATACGGACTGTTTCCCTTACTCCCTTCATTGATCATAATGTTCTTATATCCGCCTACTCGGCAGCGTAATACATGCAATGAATATTTTGAGTTACCAAAATGAATGGGAAGAATTGTGCTTTGTGATGTTAAAACAGATACGCTTTAGGGTGCTGGTTTCCTTACGATGTTTTCCTTCACCGATTTCAGTGATATCCAAGATAGACACATAAATAAATCTTCATAATATTTTTAAGAAAAATATCAAAGTTTCAGGAATGTATATTTGTTTTATTATAGCGAGGATATAACTTACAGAAAATACAACAGCAGTATGCTGCTAACCATTTATAATGATAAAAAAAGACATGGTGTAGCGTTGTGAGATCTCAACTGAAAATAGTCGAATGATACTAATATCAAAATAAGTCGGTTAATAGTCACATCTCTAAAGACACGGCACAACTCTAACCTGCCGGACTACTGTCACTCGGTCATTTCGATTCCGGTGGCTTAGCGGACCACTTACTTTCAATCCTCACGACTCTGTGTGCCCCGATTTAGGGTGAGTTTCTCATTAGTTTAACTATTGTACCTTATTCTTTGTGCCAGGCGACCAATACCGATTCCATCACCTAATTAATATCAGTTTGCACTGTCATGTTGGACGCGTGGCTAATAGTGCTAACACACGTCCGGATTTGGTCCGGCCGGACCACGGATTTGTGGGCGGGGTTAGTCCGGCCGGACCATATCCGAGCGTGTGTAGCGTGGTCCGCCGGACATTATTATTATTAATTGAGTCCGTCTCGGTCCGCTCGTTTTCCCATCGGATATGGTCTGCTCCGTACCAAATCCGGACGTGTGTAGGGTTGTCCGCTGGTTTGGCCGGACCAACTACAACTAGTCGTCAGTGTTGCCAATGTCCATGGTCTGGATTACCCAAAAACCTGACTGAAAAGTAAAGTAAGTATATCTAATAAAAAAAATAGTATCTCGTTTTGCTAGGGTAAATAAAATACAACTTAGATTTAATTACTTAATATTAGAACTTATTATAACGAATTAAATATTTATATTCTTAATAATTGTTATTAAATCGTTTTAGTTTAGACTTGGCATTTCGTTTGAGCTTTCGGAGTTCTTGAAGTCATACATGTTTACCATAAACAAACTGAACCATTTTCGGCAATGGGGTAAATGTAACGAATGATCTATCATCTCGTTTTAAAATTAATCGCGTCATCATTAAACTTTGCAACATTTCAAGGAACGGTTTTGTTAGTAATGCATGAAATATTATTTACGCCCCTAAAAAAAGCCCAACGTGGAAATTGTTACCCTAAATTTGAAGCCAAAAGCCCTAAGTTGGCAAGCCTGTGCCGTCCGGTCGGTCCGCCGAACCAGGTTCGAGCGTGTGTAAGCGAGAACGGATTTGTGGGAGGAGTTAGTCCGGCCGGACCAAATCCGAACGTGTGTTAGCACTATAAGGGTCGCCTGGGACAAAGGAATTCGCTATGAGCATGTGTTTCTACCGCATTGGATTGTGTCTCCGTGTTTTATTGTAAGTGATCACGTTTACTTATGTTAATAAATGCTAGCGTGTTCATACTTAACCTAACTTTGCATCTGTCAATGTGCTTGCTATGTTTGCAAGTTTCTTACCTGTAAGCCGCTGCGATGTGATGCCCATACCGTTCCTTGGCCTAAAATGGGGACGAAGCTGGTACATCGCATGCGGCTTGCTGCTTTTTGCACCGCATCTAACATGCGCACCCTATGGTGCTTTCAGGGCTCTTCGTACGGGGTCGACGTACGGGCGTACCGTCCGGCTATGCGCTACCCAAGGACGTAGCGGCGTGCGCAGCCTACCCTGCGTACCCCTAACCGCTACAGTCCCTGCGGCCTACCGCTAAGCCGGCCGCGGTCTACTGCCCCACGTCTGCCACGTGCTGCTGCCTCATTGTACGGGCTGAGGCTTGACGTTCTCCTACTACCTGCACGCTGCCAACTACCTGCACGCTGCCTACGCCCACCGCCAGGTCCTTTTATCTGACACCTGCGGCTTACCGCCGTGCCAGCCTACACACGTTGCCCGGTCTTGCCTGCCTACCTGCGGCCTGCCGTCGCGCGAGCCGGTGCCAGCGCAGCCTACCCTGCGCACCCCTGGCTGCTTCAGTTCCGGCGACCTATCG
Source organism: Orthosia gothica (assembly GCA_949775005.1). NCBI lineage: Eukaryota > Metazoa > Arthropoda > Insecta > Lepidoptera > Noctuidae > Orthosia > Orthosia gothica. Next base: position 12,762,440 of record OX459041.1, read on the forward strand.
CTGTGCCGGTGCTGACCGGTCCCCGCGTCTACCACGTGCTGCCAAGGGACGGTACCCTCTTACTATTTTATCCGCGTGAGGGAATTTGTTCAGAACTGAGTGGCGCTAGAACCCACGACCTAGCTGTTTTATATAACCCTAAATATATGTATTAAATTAACAAGCTGTTTTTCTAACTACCTCCTAACTATCAGTTAGCGGCCTGCACAGCTTACCTAGCGCAGACCTAGCCGTTACAATGGTAATTAAAATTAAGTCATCAATTAATAAGTCAAATTATCACTTGGCGAAGCCTGTTTTAATTTTCTCAACCTACTTAGAACCTGACCTGATCTACAGTCGATAATAGAAAAAGGCTATACCTTTCAAAGTGCTAAAGTTTCGAGAACCTAAACTAAACTTTTGAGTCCAAATGTGTGGTAGAATCTATTTTTAGGTAGGTAAAACATTTCTGAAAATTTGCCGCAATATAACGTACCCGAGTAAATACACGAGGCAAGCGTGCTTCATTGTTAACCGCACCATCACTTATCTTCAGGTCAGATAGTGGTCACATGCAAAAAACCTAACAAATTATTTTAATTGGTTACGTACTTATTTTATCATAACTATAGGAAACAAAATGTACCTACATTTATTTAATAACAAACCGAAATATGTATTATAATTGGACTTGTGGGTCAGGAAGGGAAAATTATAATCTAGTACAGGAAGCAGAACCATTACCTAACAAGATCACGTAAGTTGCAAAATAAAGGACTTTCGGAATGTAATACTGTCACACTCAAGTGATAGCTGACACACCAATAGCATCTCTACAAAAACTCATGTGGACAGATCTCGGAGCGATAGCGGGCGAGATGTCGGCTGCACTGTCGCAGCCTCTAACCCCCTCCACCCCGCCCTCTCCGCCCTACCTCACCGAGTGTCATTGAACGTCTTGGCGTGGACCGGCTTATTGCAATCTTAACGAATGCAAAATACAATGTGAGACTAAGGGCACCCTAATGACTTTCGTGTCACTTCATTCGGCAGATTAAACGATAAATTTTATTGTAGCTGGTGCTAGGTGCTAATATGCTTGGTTACATGTTGCTATAACTTGAATACATAGACGTGCTATGTTTAAACAAGGTCAAATAATGTTCACCATAAATAAAATTGAAAAAATATTTTAAATTTTCAAAAAGAAAAAAAAACACATCCCTACGTAACTCGAGTCACTCCACAAACTTCTCAACTTCGAGTTTTCTGATAATCGAAGCCTTAAACACACTATAACTTCCTTCCAACCTCGATTTTTAACCCATTTAACATACAAAAATGTACTACCAGTCTACCGCTATTCTTTCTCGAACTTTCCAAAGCTTGGCTCAACTTGGGGCAACTTGTCACCAAATTCTCGGCCATCAGAAGCGAGATAAAGCTGTATCCGTCTATTGTGAGTCACATGTCGCGTAAGACGCACCATACGAGATAATTTCACCTGACCTCTGCCAGTTCATTGACTGTATCCTGCATAGACATACGCATGTCTAGCATGGAGGGGTATCTAAGTGAAGAGCGGACAGCGGGAGTGGGAGAAGCTTTTAAAGCTCACTGAGATTATAAAAGGAGTTTCTAAATGCGAACGTGGTAATACGGAAAGCTTATAGGTCGTAATAGTGAGATAGTCTAGATATTCAGTATGATTTGTAATCTAAATCGATATTATTGTAATCGGTTGTACACACGATTAGATAACAGGCTTGTAATGGGGTTGAATGAGGGCATTGCCAGTTACTATTGTAGCCTCATTTCTACAACGTAGTTAAGCAAATAATTTGAAATATTCTTCCTTTCTTTAACAGTTTCTTAAAATAAAAAATAAGGCTTATGCCTTTATTGCTCGTTATTTAAACTATTTACATTAAATTATATTTATTTTACAATGAGATTATAACCTATTTACACTAAGTATTATTTATATATTTTTCTCGGCACCTGGTTATTTTTTCTTCGTCCCAGCTTGTGTTTTGTCAAAGGCCTCCTCAAAGGTTCTCTACTTGACTCTGTCCTTTGTTACCCGTTACCATTCTGGACCTGCTACTTTCTTGAGATCGTCTTACCAGTTAACAGTGCCTTAACCTTTGGCAAATAAAAGTTAATTTAGAGACGGAAACGGACAGATGTTGACTACTATGTAAGTTTGTCAATTACTGCTCTTGGTATACTAAACTGTCACATAACTAAGTTTCGAACACAACAAAATTGCCTGTATGACGTTAAACTACAAAAAATGCTAATAAGTATATGCGTAAAAAATGTTATTGAAACTGTCACCCGCACCATACTACAGCGCAAAGAGTATAGGTACCGAAATTAAAACGTGTTTTATATAATGATCCCTTATGACTTGCACCAAACCCTATCTAACCGAGAGCCTACTGCGTATAAAGTGCTTCAATGTAAAAAGGAGACATAGAAACAAGAAGGAAATTTATCTCCCGGCCTGTGGGCGGGGTACTATGGGCCTTATTGTTTCTACCAGCCAATGATTCCGTAATGATGAAACTGTATAGCCATTTGTCTAATGTCGAATCCGTTAAATAAATTAACCACTAGTAAAGACCTGTGCTTTGAAAGCTGTAGTTGAGTCAAGGAGTTGTCGTTAGTTTAGATTTTGCTGTAAGTGATGTTTGGAGTAGTCGAAGTGGCGACGCTTGGGGGACGACTAAGTCCAGTAGTGGAAGTACTTTGGCTGGAATGAAGATAATGAAGTCAAGGTTTAATGGTCAATGAAGGAGATCAAGTAAAGGATTAATAGTTTCACTATTTTAGATAGTCGTCAGATGCGCTAGCGCAGTTACAGGAACAGATGTACCCCGAAAAGTAGGAGTTTGGGTGAAACTACTCCTTTTTGAGGTAAAAAGACACGCTTGTGTTTTGGTGGCGTTAAAAGAGACCAGATTTTCATAACCTCCCTGGGAGACAAGGCTTAAGGTCAAATCTGTCCGCTTCACCATAGCCTCTCTCAAGGCTTCTCTCAACTTCATCGCCGCTGGTTTTTGCGCTAGACATGTATCTTTCTGAAACAGTACTATCATCTGCGTACCCAACAATACCAGGCAGAAGTAGGTCATTGATGAGCAGCAGGAAAAGAGTTGCAGAGAGAACAGATCCCTGCGGAACTCCAGCATCAAGCCATAAGGTTAGAGGAGCAGCCGTCAACGATTACTTGGATCGACCTTACTGAACGGTCGTACTGAAGAAGTCTGATATCCAGCTACAAAAATCTGCTGGGATGCCACAAGCAGGAAGCTTGCTAAGTAGATTTGCGTGCCAGACGTTGTCAAAGGCTTTCGAGATATCAAGCGATACAGCAAGTGCTTCGCCGAGTTTCTCGATGGCTTCGCCCCAGCAATGCATGACATATACAAGAAGATCGCCAGTTGACCGTCCCCGGCGAAAGCCTTATTAACGGTCAATGAGGAGACCCCGATAGTGGGCCATAATAATCAAAACTATTTTATTTTAATAACATATTTTTCACGCAAATGCTGTAACTAAATTATACCATAGCAGAACACTTTAAATGACAATTAAACGTTCCCGAAATAATTTCAAATAAAATTATAAATAGCAAAAGCTTATTCGGCATCGAATTGCCGTGGTTAAACAATAATGATGTCAAATATACAACACTACATATTGTAGTGGACCGGTGACCGATATTTGGGCCTGAGTGATCCCGCATGCCGAAACAATGGCGAATCAAAAGGATCGATAGTTGATCGGCCTTTAACACTTTTAGGGCTTGCACAGACTATCGACTCACTGAATAACCCGTTTTGTTGTTACACGCTACTGCTATTTGTGTACGGTTGAAAGTTGAGTCGGTAATGTGAGGGTTATATTGTAGCCGGACACCTAAACGACCTGTATAGCCCTACTGCAGGGCAAATTTTTTGAAAAAAAGACAAGCCTTCCTTACCTAATTTACTGACTAGACAGAAAATAAAAACGCATTGCGAGATTTTTTATGTAACAAGTAGATAGTAACAGTACCTAAGGGCCATAAATATAGCTTAAGTACGTAAACTTGTTTTAATTATAAAATAGTCATATCTAGGATACTAGAACTGGCAAGTAAGTAAGACAATTTTCTCCGAAAGTAACCCCAATTCGCTCCCACCACACAACGATATTCCACAATCATTTGACAGAAGTAAGTGCCTGTTGATTAAGTTTAACTCCGTCTAGAAACCGGGCCCTAGTACACATTACATTCAGACAGAAAGCCTTTCTATATATATTTAGTGCAACAACTCAGAACCGGCCAGAGCCTACCTCTAGGTGACCAAAGCGTGCTACAAAATACCACAGAACTATGAAGGTTTTGTATTAGATATTTTTGGAATATTCAAAGCTGGACAATTAAACGTTTGTAGGTTAAACATTTAGATAACAAGTAGTAATTTTAAAACCCCCGATATAAATAAAGCAAAATATAAAAAAGCTCCCGAGCAAATATCCCGATTCTAAAATTAAAATGCGCAAACAGTTCAGTGGCGACGAGGACAAAAATATAAAAAATATAAGCAATAAGCATAATATCTTTTGAACGGCTGAACCGATTTTCATCAAACTTATCATAGAACACTGTCATGAACATTGCAAAAAAAAACTAAATCAAAATCTGTTCATCCGTTTATGATGCCACAGACATTAACACACAGGTACTCACGTCAAACTTATAACACCCATCTTTTTCTCTTTTTAATAACTCGACTTAAAAGAAAAAATGGTTATTGACAAGTATGAAAGAAAAACTATGCTGTGCCGACTCCAAATAAACTATGACTGATGAGGGAAGGAGGGTAATGAGATTAAAAACCACATTGCAAGTTTCAAAGTTTTCAGAATGAATTCCTGATTACCACAAGAGGAAAACAACTTATTAGTCAGCTTTAAGCTGTCAAGTCATACTATATGTTGAATACAATTTTTCATTAGTTTTCATAGCCTGCCATTTGTTTAATACCGTCTGCTACCACTTTCTGAAGTGCATTAGATATTTCACTTTGCCATATATGCAAATGTACTGCAGGTTCTCATGATAAACATTCGTACTGTCGAAAGACTCAGAGTGTTACAAACAGATAAGACCTGTGCTGCTTGCAGTAAATTACTGTGTAAAACAAAACAGGAGTGACATCGTCCATCTTACTTCTGAACTGAGGGGTAGATAATATAGTAAGTGACAGATGTATACACGTCATATACATCTGTCCCTTACACATACTCAAAATAACCTTTTTCTAAGAGCTTATGGTCACCCCCCTGAACTATTTAACCAGAAAGTGGCTAACTAAATCCTACGTCCACTCTACTAGACTCAAAGTGCTTTGAAGTCATTTGTGTTTGTGTCTCCGTTGTGAGTTTACGAGCGTTGTCCTATCGTGCTCTCCGCAGCCAGCGAAGATTCTAGATTCAAAACACTGGGATATTTCCTACCAACTCCACCGGCTACTTTATATCTCGCCCGTTGATTTCCGTACTAATAAAATAGTTTTATCTTATACATGTATAAATATTGCATATTAGCTGAGTTTATTGATGGTGCGAAACTTTATTTTTAACTTGAATTAATTAATGATTTAATTATTTTAATAATATTGGAATTTATAATTGACTTTTCATAGTTTGGAAGCCAAAGTCCAACTGTTATTTTCAATGTTAAACAAAAAGTCGGTGTTGGAAATCTAGTTTACAATATCGATTTACAAAATAAATAATTTCACTTCAGTACAACAGGAGAGATGTCGCTAGTTTCGACAGCGAAACGCGAGAAGCGCCCCCTGGATGTGTTACCTGGAAAATTACTTTAATTAAAATGAGGATGGTAACTTAGTAAATAGGTTCTTACCTAATATTCGTGTAAAATAAAATTCAAAAAGTATTTAAGATTATCAAAATGAGGGATTATGCGCCTGCGTTTTAAACAGATATGTAATCTTGACCTCACAACGCCCCTAGCGGAGAGTAGCGTAAACTACAAATGTGAGTGCTTATCTTGAAAACTTAGCTCTAAGTCACAACTACAGCATTTTGAACACACCAGGGCGGTTCTAAGGTTTCTTTAAAATCACATAACATAATTTTCTTTGCCAGAAATAACTTGCTTTGGTACTACGTCACATAACTTGGTCATATAATCATGGCAAAGCGATGTAAGAAACCGTCAAATTCACGGAAACTGCGCTATTTATATAATTACATAGAGAGTTAATATTATTCGATTTAAAGATTGTTAACATGTGTGAACGGAATTTATTTCACACACTATACTGATTTACCTTTCTAAGATTCGGAAGGTAGGACTGTAAGCTTTTTCCTTGTGTAAAACAGATTATTATGCTATGGAAATAGGTACCTACCTGAAAGTTTGATAACAATGTAATATAGCAAGATTCCTAACACCGACATGGAAATATTTATTACCAAAATTTTTTTTTTTTTCTACGTCACACTTTTATCTCTAAGTACTTGGGTAAATACCTCCTTGCTGTCTTATATATTGAGGGACAATATCAGCTAAATTAAATATTTTCTAATCGTTAATAAAATCGTTGTTTTAAAAAACAACGATTATGCGCCGAAACGTTCTGAATTTACCTGAGAACGTCTGCTCAAGAAATGCTTCACAGTTTACACATCTATCTCAATAGATGGCGTTACATGTTGCCGATACTCAATTGTATGTATTTTTCTTTCATTAATTTTTAACAAAAAGTCAACGCATTAGTTTTTATTTATAAATAGATTTCTGGTTTTACGTTATAGAATGATTTGTTTTCAACATAATTTTAAATTCTGTTACGTCAGTTACAAATTAGTGAAATATGAAAAAGGCGCTAAAATATATAATTCTGTAATTTTTTATACTTTATGCAGATAAAATTATAAGCTCATAAATTATATTAAAAAAGATGTTGTTATGACAAAACTGAGCCGTTGCTGATCACTTCTTGTTAACGTCAAAGTAATTAATGTGTTATATTTGCAACTATTTGAATAAAGTGTTATTTATAGTAGATAATAAAGTCATCGATTATTCCACGTTTAATTTATTACTCTAACCATTTTGTAGCTTTTGTAAATGTTTACTTTATTTCATCTACATTAGGTATATTTCAACTTGTTTTCTTGTTTTATTTTTATAAATAAAAATAAAAGGACAGATTGCATCAGAAAAGGGAATACGTAGAAAAAAAAGTCATGAGTTCTTTCGCTGTCTTCGTACTCGCATTGTGTTTGTATTTTATTAATTATACATATTGTCTGTTGAATAAATACCATATTGTTTTTGTGTATTCAGATTATGTATAACTTGTGTAAGTAACTAAACGATTACAGTATGAAAAACACATGGGTATATACAAACAATATGACTTTTAATTTAAATAAACAAGTGTGTTAAACTTTTATGAATGTTCATGTGAGTTAACAATGTTTGTAACAAACTAAAGTTAAGTTTATTTTTACGATTTAATTTAATTTATTTCATAAATTTATTTTTGTTAAAATATGTAGATACCTAAAAATAGATACAAAGACTCGGTAAATTATTGAAAAAAACTATTTTGATTTATACAAAAAAAAATCGTTGGTTCCTAACTCGTCATCCTTGAAGGCACATAATTCTGTCGTTTGCAACAAAGCAGTTTCGCAAAAGCTCACATAAAAACACTGATACTGAATTATATTTGCATACGAGTATTTATTGACCTAACTCGCTATTTTTATATCAATGATACTGGTAACAATGTTATCAAAGGAGAGCTAGGCGTTAACAGTTGCAAATATTTACACATTTAAAGGAATTTTAATGTCTCTTGGCTCACACGGTCATTATATCTCGTTCTATGTATGTCTAATTTTGTCACTATCAAGCATTTTTTCTCTTCATTTGTTAGTTTAGTATGATGGCTTCATCCGCCATTGGGGGCCGTCTAGTAGGTGTTGCTACGACCAATATGCATAATTTTACTTGTTTCTATTAACCGATAGACCCGTTTGTCAGAACCACATCAAGTTTTTCAAGTTTACCTTAAATCAACTAAATTATTTTGTTCATTAATATTAATACGACATGATTATGAGTTTGATTGGATATTGTTGATTTAATGTCCGTTGATCGTGCTATTAAGTTTTATAAAACAAACAGAAAGATTTTAGCTATCATGCTGACGGAAATTGGAGTCTCAAACTAAGTTTTTGAGGTTATAACAACGCTCGTTTATTTTCCCGCGCAAATGTCCAAGTCGTTCTGATACAAGGTACAATACTTTATGAATATGTAGGCGATGACTCGATGAAGAATTGAATCTGTCATTGGTCTGTCACAGCATCTTTGACATTTATTTGACTTGGGACCAGACAAAAACATCAGCTACTACTCAGAACCTCGTAAAGGATAAACGAAACGAATGAATCAACGTTGTAATTTAAAATCAAAATCTGAATCAAGAACTAATTAAGGAGCATACGACGTTTTAACATAAAGCCGGTGTTGTTAACAGAATAATAATTCATAAGTTGACAGCACGTGAATAATTCGCGACGCGAGTTGTTATCAGGCGCACTTGCGCAGTATGATCGCTCTCTTGTCCGCGCGTGCCGAGTCCAACGCACGCGTACTACACTCACAAACGAACCACCCGCACTAACAAACCTTTCGATGAACGTGATTTACATTGACGCTTAACGTTTTCATCAACGATTTACGCATACAAATCACGCATTAACTCAAAAGTAACATTTGTTATGTCACATTGTTAACATGATTTAGGTTGTTAGCTAACAATAAATTGTTATTTGTTTATTTTCATTGTTAAATTTTAATAGTGATATACATTGCTAGTTTCATATACACAATATTATAAAATGATCGCCACGGTTAATTTAAGAAAAAAACTTTTGGAAGCCGTAATCAATGTATAGCGAATAAGAATCCATGTCGTTGTTATATTTGACGTGAGCCACGACTAATTGCCCGATAAGTCGTCGATTCGCGTCTCGTTTTAATAAGGTACGCTGTCTACGTGTATGTGTGGATACCGATGGAATGCCACGGTCACGTCCCGTTGTGTGCGTGACCTGAGAGTGTGTGCGAGTGACGTCTGCCGCACGCCTCATCGACCAGCTCTCCAAGAACTCCGCCCCTCCCGCAAACCTACGCTTTTCACGCCATCTCGGAGAATATACTCGATTCCACAAAGATCTCCATCGTCTGGCCAGGTTACTCTGTAACTATGTGTTCGTTGTTGCCACGTGAAGGCATACTGTGGTCTGACGCTTGTTTGTGTGTAACCTCGATTCGGACACACTACGATCCGTGGCATTATGGTTATAAACACAGAGTAATTCGAAGAATATCATTATCCAAATGAATATCCAAGTCGAGACGAACGGTCAATATTCGTGATTTGATTTGATTTTATGAAAGAAGTTGTATTATAAACCAATTAGTGGCTCCGTTGGCATTGTTTACTTTTTTACAAACAATTAGGCAATTATGATGATACTTAGATTACGAGTGTTTGAATAGGTTGATAAAAAGTACACGTAAATGAAGCAAAAGTGCGAAAGAATTCGCATCAAAATAACAAATGAATGCTTTATGTTATACAGTTCACACCGTATACGCAGGCTTTTCCCACGGTTAGTTGAGTGTGTGCTCCCCGCCCCGCCCCGTCACATCGCCTGCCCCCCTTATTGGCCTGTGTTTGTAGTTCAGTACGGGTTTAGCATTCAAAGCGGTATCATGCTCCCCCGACATTATACTTTCATATTTATTGCTAAAACGCCTCGTTCTACATATTACCTAGATGCAGATTATTGTAAAAAAATAAACGCAATATAAAATGTTAAACTTCGCTACTGAATACTTTCTGTTTACACTCAGAAGTTATTTCTGATCTAATAAACTTCAATGTGTACTAAATACTTGTCCAAAACAGCTTCCAAAGTTACAGTTAGTTGTGGTACTAGATTTCTTAGTAGAAAAATAATCTCTAGAGGAATATTGATACATTTGATGGTGTATATTAACCACATACCAATACAATTCGACTAATACAAATTGGATTCCTGCCTACTCAATTTATAAAAAAAAGTACATAGCCACCTTACCAAAACTCATACTCTCGTGAAAGAGTGGTTTTGGGCTAGATCCAAATGAAATCAAATATAAATATGTAGAAACGAGAAATTCTAAGACACCAAACAAATAAGCCAATTCATCAATATATAAATAAAATTAATTTGTAAGAAGCGCGGGGGAACGACACTGTTCGTCTCACACGTTATTTTCGTCGCCACCTTACGCGTCGACAATTATTCGGGAATTTCAAAAGATCACCCTGGAGCAACGGGTCGTTGGCATCTCTGACTCATTCTTTTGTTTTACTTACTCACTAACATTTAAATTAAGCATAGAATCAAATTCGGATTAAGTGCCATCAGAACTAATACGATCATTTTTGAGTTCTCCAGCATAAATACTCGCTTTAATTATTTAAAACTAAACTTAAGTCATTGTCCTTTCAGTGTGTGATTAATCTAATACAATAAATTAGACGCCTCTAGTGGCTTCAACAAACAAAAAATGGGAAATATTCCAAGACAATGTTACCAACACAGCAGTCACAACACCCTTATTGTTTATGTTGTTAACATTTATTTGAAGTGAAAAGATTAATCCAATCGATTTAAAATAAAAACGAATTTAAATAAATCGATTAAAGTGCATAATAATATGGCTGATAAAGCCTGGAGGATCGATGCAGCAAACAAAACGATAGGTCCGAATCGAGTAGCCACACGTAACATCGATCTGGCGCAACACGTACACGCCACGAGTAATTTGGATGTTGCTAATTATAGGTGCTATTGCGGTTATAATAAGATCCTCCCAACTTCCCAGAAACGAGGCCGGCGCGCTTTATTAATATTTATCCGATACACGCCGAATGCTTCGGTCCCAACCTAACTGACGCAGTCAAAGAAAACACGCTCGCCAGAAATAAAGTCGTAAAGTACCGGAACGATTTCAATCGATGTTCTGGGTGTATATCGGGTTATAAATGCGCAGAAAGTATCGATGGAGTACCGATTGAGAAAAACGTTTCGCCTTTATCGGCGATAGTGGTCGCGTGTAAGACTTTTTCTGAGCGGCGCACGTGGCATGTGACGTAACGACATCATAGGGAGTTATTGAAGAGTTTTGAAATATACGGGGATATATTTTGAGATTTTCTGTTACAGAAAATAGTATAGAAATAGAAGTATTTTTATTTTCAGGTAATACAAAAAGGCAGGCAACAGGTACCTTCACAGGTGAGGCGACAGAGTAGCTTAAAGGTGATGATGATGATACAAATTTCGGTTCGGTTCATTAAATGTTTATAATACGCTTGAATAAGGATAATAATATACCCAACAAAGTAGCCAATGTTTAAACATTTTATCTCATTCGGAAGTTCTATGAGTCATCAATCGCAAATGAGTCATTATGATGGTCATCGATAGCTATATAAACTGATAAAGCCTTTAAGTACTGGGACACGCAGCTGTTATTTACACTGTTAGAAAACTTTGTGTGTTCCATTTATGCTTGATACACAAACTAACGTAAGCACAAACAAAATTAATGTTTAAAATTTCCAAAACTATAGTGCAAATGAATGAACCAATTAATAAAAATAAAAAACTGAACAAAACAATAACTTCATTTTACTATAAAGTAAAAAAAAACAAAAATAAGAACCTCAGTATTCGAGTGAAAACTGAAACGATAAAAGAAAACTTAGACACGACCAATCAGTCGATTGAACGCGTATTTTAACATAAGTAGCATTTACAGAGCATTGCCTGTCTGAGAGAAAAATTGCTTGCTTTCATCTATCCTAAGAGCTATATATTGATTTCAGGACTTTTGTACCTACAGTATAATGATGATGTTTATCGTCAACTTAGACTAAGCTCACCTAATGCATTGTTAAATTCTAGCCCCCTAATATTTATAAGGGGGCTAGAAACTCGGAGTAAAGTTATTACATTTTGCGAGGTTTAACCTTGGCGTAAATTTGCTCAACACAATTTATTAATAAGGGGTCTTAAAAATCATCATTACAACTACAGAAAAAAACGTATATACGGGTTTACCTTTTTACGTCGTTTAAAAAGCTAAAATGTCTTAGTCCCTGATCACAACGGCACTAATACCCTCTAGCCAAAAACAAAACAAACGACCTGAGGGTCAAAATATATTTATGCTGGTAGTAATTTACCTTTTAGGAACAATTCGACAAACTACGAATTTCATAAGGTAAATTCAGTAAATATCAGCACGAGTACGAATTTATTTCTTTGATAATAATAAAATAAAGGAATATTTTCATTACTTTATTATGCTATTTTCATAACGGTTATTTCATTTGAACCAGAACAAGATGTTTATCTAAAATAAAATACACGTGTTTGCTTTCCTATCTTTCAGAAAAAAATAACAAAGATGTCCTTTCTTTTAAATTCATTCATGTGCTGCGGCCATTGTTCACACAGGTAATCAATCGATTTATTTTTTGCCAAACGTTCTTCACATTTCTAAAATAGGTATAATTTTTTCCCACATTTCAAATTCGTATAACAATTTTGAAGTCATTACGTTTAACATAAAATAGTTCATTGTATATTCTTTCATTTAGCTAATCGTCGCCCATGGCTTCCCAAGAAGCAGATTCATGCACGCATATATCACAAGCACGAATATTTTAATATATTCATGAATGACAAACATGCCTCATGGGAATGTAAATTATTTTGCCTTCATTCAAATGCATCTTTTATTTCATTTATTGCAAAAATTTTGATATCGAATTCCAATATATCGCCTTCAAAGAATTATTGAAATAGTTTTTCGGTTTTAATATTTAATAATTATTTGTGTTCAGTGTTTTCCTTTTTTTATTTTATTAACATATAACTATACAATTGAATATTATAAAAAAAACAAACCTATATACAAAGGAAATAGGGAAACGGGCTCATTGCGTATCAAAACGTCTACATCGATGTCAACGGGAAACATGCCCATAAAGCTGGCCAAATTGCCAATGCTGATTCTCTGGCCGAAAAAAAGGCTAGCCCTCTGGTCACGTGAAGATTCAACGAGCTTTTTGCTAATGTCTCGAAAAAATCTATGAGCACTTGGACCCCATGGACCTAATGTTTCAACCCAAAACGTCTCAAACATATAACTTCCAATAAGGTTGTTATATTTTCGTTGCTTGAGGTTTTCTGCATCAGCAGCAGCCGTCCCAGCACAGCCCGCTGTGCTAAAAAGATGGGATGGCGCAAGGGTGTCGACACATGTTGCATCTCACACCAAAGGCCTACCTACCTTCTAAGGCACTATGGTCATCCTATCTGGTCTCTTGTCATCGTCGCGTGCCAAGCCATTGGGCTCTAAAACAGATGGCACCCCGCGCGGTGGCGGTGACAAGAGCCCAAGGTATGATGTAATTAATGCTGGCGTGCTGTGCTATCCGACCAGTGCTCCTACTGCACGATAGGCCATGGTTTCCGAGGCGGTCGAATGCTTCACCACATTGACAACGATGTGGAGCTCCGCTACGAGCACCCAAACGTGGGAAAGCCGGCCGGAAGGTGTTAATTGTTTGTGTTAATCATAAAACGCTCTGAAATTAAAATAAATTCATTGAAATTCAGGTATCGAATGTTCCAATTGAAAATTAGATATTGTCAGTAAACGCTTTTCATCAAATTATAATAATAACTTTATAGAATTTAATTAAATAAACCAAACAAAGATAAACGAGGCAGCAAAATTAATCATTTTGAAATAAGGTCAACAATAAATTGCAAACGAAACGAAGGTAATTCACACAAAAATCCACACAACACAAGAAATCAAACACATATTGAAGGGTTTAAAAGTAATAACGAACTGACAGAAATATCTGCATAGAAAAAGAAGAGCAAAGTTTTCTCAATTTCAAACCTACAGAGACTCATATTCATCATTTTGTATTTAAGTCCACGAAAACGACTGTCAAAAGTTCAAAATGTTTGAGACGTTTCGGTAGCATATTATTATGTCAATCCCAATCTAACACTACACAACTGTGAACTGGCTATTGCAGCTTAGGCAGATCATGAAACAGGTGGATCGACGGTACGGGAGCCCTATAACCGGGAACGAAAGTGGCATGTCTAAGGACGCCACAGGATATTGCACTCAAGCAGTCGACAACCTTACAGGTTGAACAGCAAGAGTAAATTCATAAAATAGAAGAATAAAAGATGTGTGTGGGTCTGAGAAGAGAGAGATTCCAAATCCATACATTTCGAAATTTGAGAATCGTTATCACATGGTAGCATATCGCTTTGTTGAATCAGTAAACATTAAACTTAAGTTCAATTCAAATCATATAATAATGTGTCTACGATGATTACACACTTGTCAAGATCGATTATTTACGTATTTTATTAAGATTGTAGGACAATAAAGAAGCATAAAATTTAATAAAATCAAACGACAATAGTGTCAAGATCAAATTGTAATTATATCGTAAACAACTAAACATGCTTATTGACGAGTAAACTAAATGGATTATTTTATGTTGTTAAGAATTGATATTAACTGCTTATGTTAAACCTAACCTTATAATTTAATGTCTTTTTTAGAACTGCTATTTGTTTTATCTTTAGCTTTTGGTCGATAAACATGCGTTTTCTTGTCTTCGTTGTATAGCTGTTAATGTCTGTATAGAATCATTTGTAGATCTGATTTTTTACATCAAGCTTGTTTGATCTTCATGTTCTAGTAATTCAAAATGAGACCAACTTTAATTAATTATGTAAAAAAAGTTTTATCTTAACTCTCGATCTTCTACGTGTTTGTCGCATTTGCATACGTCTTCTTGTTGAGTTTCTCCAAAATGACACGATTTAGTCACGGCTAATAATATATAGAGTTTCACTCCATTTTGTAACTAGAGACTAACATGTTTTATTAATGTTTATTGTGTGTGAGGAGGAAGTCTGTCTTGCGTTATTAATTACTAGCTTTTGTTTGCAACTTCGTCCGCGTAGACCACATTAGTAAGCTGACAGTTTTTCTTTTTTTGACTTCCTTGCTTGTGGCTCAATGTCGTGATTCACCGGTTACTTTCCCACATTCCAAAAAAATAAATTAAGGTGGTGCAGAGTACACAAGACTGCAGCTAGATACAGTTTCTTGTAACATTTTTAACTCGTTTGTTTCCTAAACTGGCAGAATTCTTCTAATTTTGGTTGAAAACCATCACATTAGGTAACAGTGTAAGTTAATCTTGTAGAAGAAATAAAAAGTAAAGATTGTTTTGGCTTTTTATTTTGAACAAATACGTAATAAGTATTTTCTGATCTATTCGCCCAAACCTACAGAGAGAGATCACACACTCGTGCTCTACGCAACCGCAAAACACAAGGACTCTACAAACGAATCACCTGTATAAATCAAAATAGATGCACTCTAAACGTTTCGTGATTGATGTACGTAGTGTAGGTATTATGTATAATATGCAGGTTTGCGGTTGTCGGACAGCGGACGCCGGCTGGCCACTCGCCAATACTCCGGCCTCAAATTGATTTTGCCGCTGCTGTACCAAAACTCTTTGCTCCCGTTGCATGCATTAGGAGTGTTAATTAATTTTCGGTCAGTAGTTGCAAGGCAATAATTGAATAATGTCGAGTTGTTTGCATAGCTACACGTGCCGGAACATTCATCCTAATGAACTCTTATATGGCAGTTATGGTAAGGTACATTGTTTCGAGAGTCTGCTAATAAATATACTGTACGACTCTTTTGTTGTTTGTAAATTGTAGGAAACGAACTGAATTGGGAGTGGTTTTGGCAAAAGTCTTTGAAATAAAAGCAATAATGTTGACAAGGAAACAAAACTCAAAAGAAGATGCAGAAACACTTGCAGTAGAAATGGAATTGGTAACTTACATTTTACAGAATATAAGTTTAAACCGCAAACTCTGACTTTGCAAAAAGACGAATATCATCAAATATCAAAGTGAAACGGATGTTTAAGTAAGAGAAGATATAGTTGGAACACTTATCTGCGATGCCTAGCATTGTCGTAACCTAAGACCCGTTGGACGGCTGGCTTTTCGCCAGGTTACTTTGGTTTAAATTGCTTCCACCCCTCTCCTTCACATGCTTTTGGGGAATAATATCACAACTTTTTTTAGGTGCACATATATGAACCTAAAGCAAATAGTGCGTGTTATGGTTTTTCACATTTACTAACGAACGATTCTCCATTATAGAAGCTATTTTATCAAACATAGTTAGAGTCCTCGATGCCTCATGATAAGTACTAAAACCAAAGATAGCAAACGGTGACTTAAGTCTAGGAATTTAGATAACATTCCTATTACCAAGTGCCAAAGAATGCGCGTACGCATTAGCAACACTGAATAAAAATGATCGTTAATAGTATCTACTAATAAAACACCTGTGATTTGTCAATATATCTTTGGTAACATAAAAACCAACAATAGAGAAATTGATCAAAAGGCACGCTTTTGTATTGCAGGGGACAGGAATTTTTGGTTCTATGCAAGGTGAATAAAAGGAGGTAAGTAATTAAAGAGTAACAAACGAAATCATAAAGGTATAAATATAAATTAAGTTGGTTAGATCACAGGCTCCATGTAGTGGTGCTCTCCGGGTGTCGTAGCAAGCTTATTTCAACTGGCCAGTTGCCAATAGTCCCGCTCGAAATTGCTTTTGCCGTACCCCGTACCAATGATACCGTTGCACTGCATATAATACTTGGGCGTGATACGCGCGTGGATACCCACATTTGAGGCGTAAATACCAACATATTCAATACGTTTGGTTGTCCGGATCTGTAAACCTACCATTGCGTTCTAACACATTTTCGCCGAATTGTTAACTGTTGGTACCAGTGTAAAATTGAATGAGATAATCGTGGGTGGTGTTGTATTGTGCATTTGTTTTGGTACTTGAGTTGAGATAAGTGTAATCTTCGTCTAAATCCATCACATCATCATCGAGGTGCTATTGCCAATTTCTTGCTTCGAGTATGAATGCTGGTCAAGTGGTTGCTTTTCCACTATCTGATGGGCGTCATTATATTAAAAGGAGTCGCAGAGCTTGGCGTGGTGTTTTTGAACACCGTTGAAACTGCATTCTGTTTTGAGTAACTCAAAAAAATCATGCATACATCGTGGAACCCTAAGTCTACAACGTTTCGTAATAAACATCCATAACAATATTCTAGAAGGTAATAGAAACATCTTTTTCCTTCTCTAGCGCATTATTGAGAAAGTTCCAAACAGTTACGAGTATCAAAATAATAACAGTTCCGCATGCTTATGTAAAATATTTGCTGTATTTTACAATTTTGACGTAAGCTGCGCGGGCGCAGTACGATACGTAACTACTTGTAGCGACGATTCAATAATCGTGATTGTTGTGTAAGTGTTTAATAACGAGGTAATTGGTTAATTTTTGTTGGTGATCAATCTGGGACTTGTAGGAAGCAGTAAAATTTTCACATAATGTGTTTTGACCTTTTCTTTGGGATGCTTCTTGGATGGAAGCTGAAACAAAGAGAGATCCGGCTGCCTCAGAGTTGCACTAACATTTAAAAAAACGAATAGCATGCAAGATCGGATTTCATATAGGCGAAAATAAAGAACTTCCATACGATTTTCATCCTTTTTTTGTCGTCCTTGGGGGTTCAATTTCCGAAAATTCGCCTGAGCAAAATTTCCTACTTCTTTACAACGGTTTAGGCTGGCGGTTGTCTATCAGTGAATGAATATTCAGTATTCTATTCTATCAGTGGTGAAATGATGACCACGTCCTCCAAACGCTTAATAAAATACCTGAGCGTTTTAACAACGCTAATATAACAAACAAAACTGGCGGTGCTCGTCCGATCATTACTGACCCGGATTCTAATGACCCATTTGAATCAACTCCTTTTCTTTTTCGCCTCGAATTTAATCAAATTATAGGTTGAGGCATATTATAATATTTCAATACATCTCGTCCTATACCGTTTGTGGAATTTTAGCTTTTTATTGTTCGGATCGGTTTCGTCTCAGCGTAATTTAGAGGGTCTAGACGGGTTAAAAGAGGTTTCCAAAAAAAATCGAAACGAAATTAATCGCTTTCGTTGGAAGCTTTGATTCTTTGTTTTAATTTCTCATGAGTAGGTAAATCAAACCTGAATACTGGCTCGTGTGAAAGACTTTCTTCTTGATTGTTTTCAGATGTTTAGTATTTTGCTGCGCTGGTTAGACAGTTTTCTCCACTTGTTTAAACCATCATAAAATTCGTCACAAGTACATAGATATTGTAAGCTTCACATCAGTCGGGTGAACTATAAGAAGACTGAAGGTAACCTATTAAGTAAGCTAGTAGAAGATAGTTACAAAGATCGTGCGCTTACAATAAGCTTATTAGGCAAATCAGGCTAGCAACAGTGGCAACCTACTCTAGACAACTGAAAAGACTTAATAACAGCAATTTCATCTGTGATAAAAGTATGATCGTGTATCTCAATATCAAAATAAGTTTCAAAGTCGTTACAACTGCAGTGACAATCGTCTGGACTCTTGAAGGTGAACAAAAATTTGCTTAGATTCATACGAAAATTCTAGTGCTAAGATCTTCTCAGTAAACAAAGTAAATGGTAGCAATACGTACACTCCACAGTGACTTAATGTAATGTCGTCCCCTCTCTATTCAATCTGATAAGTAAAAGAGGGACAAAATTTTCATGGCATTTTCATCTCTCAGCACAGACGTGATGGAACAAATAAATGAATATAATACTAAAAATCTAGAATTTATTCGGGCGTATCGAAAAATCGACTCAATTGTTCGTAATACAGGGTGCAGATTGTTTTGATAGAATAAATCTTTTTTGAATTCCAAAGGTAAAAATTTCAAGGGGCATTGCAATAAGGACCTTAGTTTGTTAGTGAATAGGAGTCAAGCGAGGCGGAGAGTTTGTCGGTCTAAAGCCTTTTAGCTGTGGATGTTGGTATTTTGTCCCTTTCTGTTTGGGTGTGGGGTGAGCGAGAGGGAGCGAGGGGTGATCCTCCACCTCCAGCAGATGCGGGAGGCAAAAGATTAACCCAGTTTTGTTATTTGTCCACTGTCAGTTGAGTACCTATTCACAATGCGGCCGGAGTCTCCTCCACTGGATCCTTGGGCCGTTTAACGTAATTGTAAATGATTAATGTGTCTGTACCTCCATGTAATAGCAACAAGAGATTGGGAACCGATGCTCTTGTTTTGATTTATGACCCCAACTTTGGTAATCAAAGATGTTCAACGGAATGTTTAAAATAGTTGTAGGAGGAAATTTTTTTGTTAAGTATTATGTTAATCTTTTAGTTAGAAGGAAAGGAGGAAAATCAATGAAAAATCCTGTTACACATAATCTGGTTCAGCAAAAGTTTATAAATATTGTTTTACTAACATCCAAAATAATATACTTTAATATGAGGGATGTAAATATTAAGGCCTAGGTTTTTAACCACATTTGTTTCGATGATATTATTTATAATTAAATAAAGTAATGATAAGATATCTGGATGATAAGAATCTATCAACACCATACAATTGGAAAAACCTTAGTTCAATTATTCATATGGCTGAACCCTATTTCTTAAGATACAAGCTAGACCTAGTTTAAGGGATAGAGTCTTATAATTGTGCTTAAATTGTGAAAATGTAAAATGAATCAGATGAGATGTGATGATGATATGATGTGATATGATGATCACTATATACATTGTGATCATATACAATGTATATAGTGCAATGTGCTCTTGTTTCATGAAATAAATATTTTTATTATTTATTCGTTTCGGACAAACAGATAAAAAAAATATAATTCTTTTTTTTTTTAACAAAACAACACAACAAACAAACAAACAACAAACAACAAAACTTAGCATTAGATACGATATTTTACTTAGATTTTATTTTAAAACCAATTCGTAATTTTGAAAAGCTGATGTTTAAAAAAAACGCAGATTATTTACTTTTCAAATAAATTCCATATCATGGCATCATACATTCACGATCAACCAGAGAAGCTAAACTACCAGCGCTTGCGCATGATGGAGAAACTGGCTCTTCTTAGTTCTAACAATAATGCCAAATATTGCTTAATCCAAATCAAAATGATGTGTGTGTACTCTCATAGATTATAGAAAAAAACTTTAACTGCTGTTTAAGTGTAATTGTCCTTTTATTTGTGGGAAAGGGAGAGAGAGGTATTTGGGACATTACAGGGTAGATAGTAATAGAAATAATTTTGTAATATTGTGTCACCACATGGTGACATAGATAATAACCTAACTGACCATGCTACCATACCTATTTACTTACCTACTACAAGAACGATTATTAATTCAACTCCAGTGTATCATGAATCGATTTATGACAGCCAAGTAGATATTCTAGTTCTTTTGTCAAGGACGTTCAATATTGATGGACGCCACTCATTTTACTGTCAGTGACTCGAGCTTTTTTCCACATAATTTTTATTAATAAATCAGTAGTTGCCAGTATTACGACCATTTATTGACGCAGCGGTCAATGTTAGGCCAATAGGTTGATGTAATATAGTCTATTGCTTAAGGAATAAGGAGTACCTATAATAGATGATAACGTGATGTTTTACACGGGTGAATGGAAGAAGAAAAACGTAGAAAAGGACATAGTGACACTGACTAAATGAAAAGAAAACGGGCAAAGAAAGAGGGAAACAAGAAGATGAGAAATATCTACAGAGAAAGAGGTCGAAAGATATCTATAGATTAGACCATTTGTTTGCTAAACACGAAGCAGTGATTCAATCAAGAGCTGTTTTTTTGTTGTTGAATGATATTGGACCAGAGCCATGGAACTAATCACAGATATCCATAGTATGTAATCTAAGGTTAAGCCAGTTCACATAGTCTGAGGCTACTAACGCAGCTATTGGCATGACAACTGGGCCCAGATCAATTGAAATGCTGAACGACATCTTAAGAGAAATAGCGACTGATAATCACGAAGATAAAAAGAAAGAGTGTTGTTATAACACATCGTAATTTAGCAAGTCGTAAAGTCTACTGAACAAAACCTGCAAACAGTAAAACTCACGCTCAAAGGACTTTTATGTAGTGGCGTGTGGCGCAACTCGTAAACATAATTATAACGAGCTATAAAAAATATTTTACTGATTTTGATGACAACAAAAAGTTGCGAACAATCGGTTAGCAGTTAAACACATTCCACACATAATTTTACGGGCCGTTTTTTCAAATAGAAATGTTGCTATAGGAGAGTAAAAAGAGACCTAGAGAGCTTTTAAGCTGAATGAAGCGGTGTCCATTTACAACGGTTTGATTTCTTGCCCGGTTTTTGTATGAAAGAAACAAAAGACTGCGCAAGAACACCGTATTCAGGGAAAACGCATAAGGAAAAATCTGACGTCCCTACATTTCGTCGAAATGTTTGTAGATATCAATTGCTGTGTACAAGAATAGTATGTAAATTGGACGGCACACTCAAAAGGGGAGACAATATTGGGTCTTTTGGCGTTTTAAAAACAGAGGGTTGATGGTTAAAAGTTTAGATTTAGATTTTGAGTAGGTAATTCATTGGTTTTTATCACCCTTATTATAATATATTTAAACTTAATAGCCAAGTCTCATCGAACCTTTATTTTGGTAACAAAAAATCAAAATGTTCATCGAAATGGCACAGTCAAAAATCAAACCAATTCACGTTTGTAAAATACGATCAGACTCTTAACTAATTAACTACAATTCTCCTTCGAAAACGTGCTCCAGCATTGAAAAATAAGTACCTAATACGAACAATTATGAGGAGAGGCAGAGAAGAATATGATACGCACAGTCAACGGTTACCAGGCGGGGCCGGGGGGCGAGCTTTATACACCGTGCTCCCGCGACTTAACCCGTCTGCGATTTTAAAAATCAGAAGGAGAGGGCCTTTCCGACCGGCCTCCCCCTCTGTCTCGGCGGAGAGTGGGCAGGGGACAAACCCGAAGAAAACTGTTATTAAAAAACACGAGAGATTAGTTACAAGGCTTCAGTTTTAGAAATTTAGAAGTTTTATAATAATGAGGTTAATTTGAATTAATTAATAAGGTTTCAGTTGATCTTTTTTGTGTGGAAATTGAAATGTTGAAGCTGGTTAGATTCTAAGAGACTATTTAGGAGTTTGTTGCATGTGGATATTGCTCGATTTAAAAGGCAACAGGACTAGTATTTTCTCCATACTGAGAATCAAAGCAATATACCTACCTAATCAACATGTAATAATAAAAATGTTTCTACTAGATACTTAAACAATTCATCGAATAAACAAATCGTAAATACGACATAATTAACATTTTCCTGTAAATAATACACAAGAAACTGTTTTCTTTAATATCTCTTACGGCATATTTATGTCTAACGTGACTTGCATATTACCTGCTACTTAAATCATTGGTACTCAGTCCATTTCCTGTAGTAAATGCATGCAATAATACCGCAATTTCACATAGAAAAGAGATAAAGGAACTGAAGAAATGAGCCGTTACCGCCTCAAGCTCGGGTCACCTTTAAACACTCAAATAATTTATCAATTAATTCACTTTAAGCCTCGAAATCTGAAAGCGAAAATCACATATGAAGTGTTTTCTGTAGTAAATTTATATAATAATACCTCAATTTAACATAGAAAACAGATAAAGGATCTGAAGAAATGAGTCTTTACCGCCTTAAACTCGGGTCACCTACAAACATTCAAATAATTCACTTAATCCTCGTAATCTGAACGCTTAAATCACAGATGAAATAGTTCCTATAGTAAATGCATGTTATAATACCGCAATTTCACATAAAGAAGAGATACAGGAACTGAACCAGTGAGCCGTTATCGGGTCGTTCCGCTACGGTTAAATTCCCAAATAATTGATCAATTAATTCACTTAATCCTCGAAATCTGAAAGCTAAAATCACAGATCAAGTGACCATTCAAATCAGTTGAAACCAAAGCGTGGAAACAAATAGAAGTGCTAATATTCCGCCCGACCAATACGGCTGGCGTAATTTAATCCTGGCGCGGCGGGGCATCCAGGGAAAATCTATAAATCTACCGCCATTAGAGCGGAGACTCCCCGGGACTCTTATTTACTTCGGGCACAAATTCAGATGACAATGTTTTAGGGGAAGGCGTTGTAACTGCCCCAGCAGCGTAGGGTTAGCGCGACGAGACAGCGTAAATCATTTCACGCGATATGTAAATTATTTTTATTACTCGAATTTGCACTTTGTTGCTTTGGAAAATAATGGGTGTAAACGAGAAAAAGTATTTTTAATAACTCTCCATCATCTGAATGAGTACAGCACCTAGAATATACATTTTAATGGTCTTTAACAGAAACAGGGGCGCCTCTGCTCTACTATAACCAGTCTATAGGTATAGTCATCATATTTTCTTACAACTTCCAAATTCAAAAATGATCTAAGCCTCGGTACTATCATAACTTTTGTCTTCGCCAATTGTCCTTCACATAAACAAACTCTCTCTCTCCATTCTTCGTGTAGTCAGCCCTACGCCCGTACATCCACCCCCGTCAATTACTAACCCTGACCGATCCGAGGCGAGACTTATTGACGGACTGTTCCCTTTAAATCGTTGTCTCTGCATCCAGACGAACGCTTAGCCACACCTAATGCTTTAGCTCTTTTAATACTAATAAAACTTTGGTTTTCTGATGGTTTAACTTAAATAAAGTAGTGGGATTATTGCTAAAGTTTATTGAATAGATGGAATGGCAGATGTTTTTGAAAAGTTGGACAAGGTCAGACAAACTAAACGGTACATGTTTCCAACTTTCAGTAACATCATAAAGATTTAAAATAAAATCTGGTCCTTTGTACATTTAAGGCGATCTTTTATTTGGAAGTACAAGCAAAAAACAGACAAAATCGTATTTAATAGACAAATAGATACTACATAGTTGGAAGCTAATATAACACTGCAGTCACAAATATGTCTGCCAAGAGTGGTAATTAAAAGATCGCAGTCACGTGACCTTTAGTCGAGGTGACTCACAGAAAGCCAATGTTTTTCAGTGGAAAATTACAGATTTTAATAGAATTTTCCGATTGATACCTAGTAGAGGAAAGGTCAACCCTTCCCTTGCACGTGTGGTTATAAGAACAAACCATTTTTTTATATGTAGTGGGTTACCCTTACCAGACCTTATAAGCAGAAATGATGAACAGAAAATATTATGACGTCTAGAGGTTGGACATACTTCATGCTGTAATCGCCAATTCGTGTTGTAATAATGGTAACCAATAACATATGTATATAGCATTGTAGATGAGTAGCCAATCTACATTTACCTGTAGATAATATGAACGAAATAATACTACAAACCATAACACGAATATGTAAATCCTCAACGTAGAGAATTCATCTGCTAGTTTTCTATTTTCGTGGCATGTGCACAGAATTCGCGCACACACGTGCATCGGATTCACACGTTATGTGTTATTGTGCACGTGTATAAATAAAAATCACAGACTTTCAAGAAGTAGTGTGTTGGTTGATTCAAGTTGTCAATGAGAACGTTCGATTTTTAAAAAGCTTTTTCCGTCTGGTTGTTTGATGAATAAATCACGTCTATTGGACTGTTTTGAACTTTTCCTGTCGATTGATACAGCTGTTTAGGAAATATTCAAGACTGACTTTAAAAATAACGCATTTTTTGAAGAAAACACTTCTTTATATTTAGAATATTACGTAAAAACTGTATCTATGACCAACCAACCAACTTCAAGCGTTTGAATATTTTTCTGTGCATTTATTACAATCACGTGTGTGATCTTCTCCTTATTTGAAAACACTTTAACACCCTTCTTAACTGCTTTTCATTCAATCTATTGAACCTTATTACCCCAATATCCTCAAGTGAACAGCCACAAAAGTTCCGAAGATGCGTATGTCACCCGCGGCGAAGGGGAACCTCCGAATCATTTCCAAGTTGGAATTTGGAATGATACACCAAAACTCAATCGAAACGATATATTACGCCGATACGCGCGGCGGACGCTAATCCAGTTATGGATGCCAAAGATTATTAGTGCATTGTGTGTTTACGTAGACAGTACAGATTGAAATAGTAGTAAGCACTGGTCGCCTCAAAGCTCCATAACCTCGCACATCGACGCCGTGTTGCCAGCCTGTCGGATTTGATCGAAACGAATGGCCGATGAGTCTGAAGGTTACTGGAATGTCTGCTTGCCCGAAAATACAGTTTTCAAAGGCTGCCTAAAATGTAGACCCCAGACCTACTGAAGACGCCAGTAAAAAGTCCACTGGATGCAAAAAGCGCTACACCGGTCGATATGGCGATGTACCAGCATGCAGAAGTGCACGTCTTTCGGCTGAAATGAAGATGATGAATTACTATAAATAGTAATTATCGTAAATACGTTATTACGTAGTAAAGTAGCACGTGCTTCTTTGATTTTGGCATTCGATGTTTTGTAAAAGCAAACAGATGTTGCATCCTGGTATGAAACTTCAAGGATGTCACGACTGATAGATGGCGAGAAAACAATTCAATTTATCACTCACAATATCAAAAAAGCAGTTACACGTGGTGGCTAGATCTTCATTTCCTCGCCCATTACCCGATTTATTTGTGGTCGGTGCAACATGTCCATACTTCTCTTTTAGGTAGTCGTGATCTCAGCATTTCTTTTCAAGCGACATCATCTGTCACATAGCCTAAGTATTTATTGTTTCTTTGGCCTTGCCCCCCTCTTACAACCATTCATATACTACTCTAATAACCCCTGATTTAAGAATTCCAAGTTGATTATTTGTGAAACTCTACTTTAGTCTGGAAACCTGTCCAATATTGACATTATAGTAGGATTCGACACATTCTTAACTTCTTACTAAAACATAGAATCTGATCACAAAATGAAGTTGCAGTAATGTGCGATCCCGAAACAACGACAAAGTTCTAATGGCCAATTCTTGCTTGCGTTACTTGAAAATACGGTCTGCCGCTTCTGCGAAGCTCGAATCTATGCGAACATTGCTTCTATATTTCATTCAGGCAGAGCAGTATTGGCATTTGAAACCTGTATCGCCCCAGCCACTTCGCATGAAACATGTATTCGCACCAAACACGCTAACTTGTTTAGGGTACTAACTCATTTTGAATAATAACATAATATAACTTATACAAATGTGTGGTGTTAGTTTGTTGTTAAAAATACATTAGTTACGGCAGCGGTGAGTTTTAGCAGTAAATAACTTCAAGTTGGGGATTATAACGGACGTTATAAGGAGACCATCAGGTAAAATCAAGACTGCTGTCTTTTCCTTTGAAGAATGCAGGCATGATGTTATCTGCAAACCAAAAGAATACAATTTTTAAAAGAAAGACAATTTTACAGACCAGACTAACGAGTGCTGCTGAGCTACTCCACACCGCAAAAGACAAGGTAATGATGACCATCCTTAAATAATTGTAGAGGTACCAAAAAAAAAGTATAAGCAGCAGCTTACTCTAATGCTTGTTTCGTGATCGTCAAAACGGAAAATTGCTCCAACTCATTTGAAGATACCACAAAAGGCTGTTTAAGACAAACCGAAATCTTTAACAGTACCCGATCTACTAAACCTGAAAATTTTCTTCCCCACTAGACAAACGAACTATCTAATCACGATACTGAATGGAGACATAAAAATAAATCCCAACCAGTACGTTAGTTGACATGATAATGGTGTACCTTCGTTGTGGAACCATCAATATTTCATAGGAGCAATATCGGTGGTTTAAACCGGTCGACTCGTTATTGCACATGTGAACTTTATGGGGACTCACCCCTCGGTACATAAATTTGGGAAAGTGCACCCCGTTTATAGGCACTTTGATACAACGTATTGATTTTGCAGATTGTCGGATTAACAGGTTTGATTACATGTTCATTTGTGTTTTGTCGCTTATTTGCTGAGATTGGATTTTGTAGATGAAACAGGTAAATACTTTCATAAATATTTATTTCAGTTTATTGAACTCATCGATTGTCCTGTGTTTGTGAATTTTTTTCATGATCAGCCAGCTTGAGACCTCGATTTTTGCAGATGAAAAGCTATGGATGAGATATACAATAGAACGAGCGAACCCAATAGATGCCTTTTCACTCTTGCTGTGAAGCTAAGTGAAAATGTTTTTGACTTCTTCTGTCACTTTACATAATTTAAGCAGCAGAATGTCTATTCTTATAGCTTTTCCGAAGAAGACCAAATTACTTTGCAATGGCAAATAAAGGCTTAAGAGAAAAAGATGCGAGTGGACCGGATTCACAAGTGATGCTGAGCTGTTCCATATGACAAAGATAATATTCTTGTTAAAGGTCCACATTACAGAAGCGCCAGAAGGTTTTTTCCTCAGTGTTTTATTCTATTTTGTTTCATCATCATCATATCAGCCGAAAGACGTCCACTGCTGGACATAGGCCTCCCCCAAGCGTCGCCTTTTGACCGGTCCCGTGCATCTCGTAACCAGCGGATCCCCGCAACCTTCACCAGGTCATCGGTCCAGCTGGTGGGAGGCCTTCCAACGCAACGTCTTCCGGTTCGCGGTCGCCATTCCAGAACCTCTCTGCCCCATCGGCCATCCGTTCTGCGAGCAATGTGCCCTGCCCACTGCCACTTAAGTTTGAAAATTTTTCGGGCTATGTCGGTAACCCTGGTTCTCTTGCGGATCTCTACATTTCTGATTCGATCACGCAAGGAAACGCCGAGCTTAGCCCTCTCCATTGCCCTTTGAGTGACTGTAAGCTTCCTGATAAGGCCCATTGTAAGCGACCACGTCTCAGAGCCATATGTCATCACTGGCAACACACACTGGTCATAGACTTTCGTCTTGAGACACTGCGGTAAGTTGGAGCAGAAGATACCGCGCCATTTCCCAAACGCTGCCCAGCCGAGTCAGATTCGACGGTTGACCTCTTTCTCGAAGTTGGCCCTACCCAATTGGATCGTTTGTCCCAGGTAGTCATACTCGCCCACAACTTAGGAATGGGTGTAACACGGGCATTCAACATCAACTTGGTTTTGTCCATGTTCATCCAAGATCCACTCTTTCGGAAGCTCTACTCAGATCATCGAGCATTGTACTGAGGTCCTCCATGGTCTCAGCCATAACCACTATATCGTCGGCAAACCGAAGGTGAGTGATGTACTCGCCATTGACGTTGATGCCTAACCCTCTCCAGTCCAGAACCTTGAAGACATCCTCCAGTGCAGCGGTAAAGAGCTTCGGAGATATGACGTCTCCCTGTCTCACACCTGGCTGCAGAAGAACGGGTTCCGAGGTCTGATCCTGAAGTCGAACTGACATTGTGGCGTTTTTGTATAAACACTTCAACACTTCGATGTACCGGTAGTCAATTTGGCACCGTTGGAGAGACTGCAGTACAACCCAGGTCTCAATCGAATCGAAGGCTTTTTCGTAGTCCACAAACGCTAAACAGAGAGGCAGGTTGTACTCTTCAGTCTTCTGTACAACCTGCCGCAGCGTATGTATGTGGTCTACGGTGCTGAAGCCTTTACGGAATCCGGCTTGTTCAGGAGGCTGGAAATCGTCAAACCTGCGAGCGAGACGATTCGTGATGACTCTTGAAAACAGCTTGTAGACTTGGCTAAGGAGTGTGATGGGCCCATAGTTCTTCAGTAGGGCATTGTCACCCTTCTTGAAGAAGAGTACCACCACACCCCTGCACCATGCCTATGGCGTTTTCCCCTCGAGTATGACGGAATCTAAATGCTTCTGAAGGGCCTTAAGTACTGGTTTTCCACCCGCCTTAAGTAGTTTGGCCGTAATTCCGTCATCACCCGGTGCCTTGTTGTTCTTAAGTTCTTTCAGAGCCATCCTAATCTCATACAGGCTGACGTCCGGAATGTCTTCGGAATAGTGTCGGGTCAATCTAGCTCTTGGGTCATTCGCTAGATTCGTGACGAAACTATTTTGTTTGTTATTTATATATTCTTCTATTTTATTTTATTATATAAGTCCCGTTTCCGTTAGTGTGTCCGTGGCATCAACAGTGGGCCCTATCAGAATATCAGCGCAGCGTTATTACCTTTTTGGTCTCGCACAGGGTTTTTATTTTATTATTGTTTAATTGTATGCTTACTTCTAGTGTCTCCTGTGCGGGTCACAAATAAATATTTTTATTTCTTTTTCTTTCTTTCTTTCAGAAGGTAATGAAACAATGATGGCTATATTACAAGTCATATCACGGATAGCCGATGGGGTCGAAAAGTTCTGGAATGGCGTCCGCGAACCGGAAGACGATGCGTTGGAAGGCCTTCCACTAGGTGGACCGATGACCTGCTTAAGGTTGCGGGAAGGCGCTGGATGCGAGACGCACGGGATCGGTCAATGTGGCGATGCCTGGGGAAGGCCTTCCCCAGGCATCCAGCAGGGGATGGCATTCGGCTGAAATGATGATGATGATGATATAACTGATAAGCTGTTAGAGATCTTATCACAGTAATATCAAACTCGTTATCTCTAACATTCGCACATCCGTATTTCATTCATCAACAGAAACATAAATACAAGCCAAAATACTGCAAACATGTTACATGAGTCACCCTGCACCCTTCACCCTAATCATAAAAATAAAAATAAACTATTGAATCACAAAGTAATTCATCTCCAAACAGATCAAAGCGAATAATTTCCCTAACGAAGTCACCGCAGCGGTATTAAAATATTAGCACGTATTGCACGCATGCATAGTTAACACGCATCGCACGCGTTGCACATTAACTATGTAGGTAGAAAAGCTAGCTTGAGGCCGTGACTTTGTCCTCGAGGATATTGGATAAGAACTGACAAGTTGATTTGATCAGACAAACTTCAATGCTACTTTTTTGGAGTTTTTTACAGAAATCCAAATATAGGTTCTTTACTTTGTTTTTAAGAGATTTAGACAAAGTTTCAAGTTCTTACACTCAGCAATAGCTCGTTTGATTTCTCAAGGGGTCGATTTCTGCAAAATCATCATCACCCCTTACTTAAACTTCATCATCTTGTTCAGTTCTTGTTTCAGTCTTAAATGTGTGACCTTGTGCGTTTCCTAACAGTCACAGACCTATTTGATTCTAAATAGGTATCAACAAATATTTTTCAACCCATTCGGTACGCATGCAACGTTGTGGGGCCGTCACAATCATCTCGCAGTCCCCTTTCAATCTTCGTTGCAATAAATAAAAGGGGCAGTAAAAAGCGTAGGACCGAAGGACCGCCGGCGCCCTCGCGCTTGCCATAATCAACGTCATTGAGGGTATTTATGTGTTGGACTTGCTAAATTTCAACATTCTCATATTAATGTTATGGGTTTCATAAATATTACTGCGGTCTGCGTATGCGCGGAGACCAGACGCGGGATAGTTGACTTGCGTTTGTAAGGGCAGTTTCTGCTAGGGATCATAAGATGGCGGGCAATTCGTGTGGAAAGTGAAGCTTTTTAGGTTTTTTAAGTAGTATTGTACTTTGCTAGACCATGCCAGGGACAATGAAGGGTTCCTGGCAATAAGTCATCACACCCAAATTTTAAATATTAATGATCTTTATGTTCCAAAGGGTGCAAATAAAAAAAAGGATTTCAGGCGTTTCATTTTGTTGTCTGCTTTTTTGTGATATATTGAGAAATCTATCAACAAATTACCCTTTTATTTGAAAGGATATCTACTTTTAAATAAATGATTTATTTTCCCTTCCAACCGGAAAAACAAACTGAGTTCAAAATACCCATAAAAATAACACAAAATCGCAAATATAAAGTGTAGCTCACATCCATGTACTGCCACCCCCTATACAAGACAGATATTATGTAAAAACCTAACGGGAGTCTCTTCAATCAATACACGTTACTAGATGATGTAAAACCTTTCTTCTCAACTCACATCGCGAATTTAAACCCTAACTGCCTAGGTATAAGGTTAAATGTCTCGTTCGGAAAAAAATATGATTTTTTCCTGACATTGTGAACAACAAAAAAAATGCTGTTGGACAATATTCGCTCTTAATACAAAGTATAACAACACAAAATGAGTACGCCATATACGTGCAAGAGGGTGCTCGCGGAAGAGTTAGTTTTTTTGTGAATATCAAAATATGAGCCCCCTTTTACAATCCCATTGTATCCGATATTGATCCTCATAATAGTTTGAGTCGGCTGGTCCACTGTCTTAATAAAAGGGATGAAATGATGAATGCGTCAGTTGGCCTGCCATTTATGCTCATAATTTACGTTAAAACAAACAAATAAAACACCTTAAGTGTATTTAAAAGTAAATTAAAAATAAATGATACAGTGAATTAATTCACACCGGTTATTATATGAATCATAGTACGTAAATTAATTTAAATTGAAGTTTCGCACATCAACACAAGCCAAACCGGAATGACGAATGGTTAATGCGTAATCTAGTCGAATTAAAAAAGATCTTTGATGCAATAAATCAAGATTTGTATTGTTGTTGTTGATGCTGTTGCTACGAAATCTATTATAAAGTTTCCATGGTAGATTAAAGGCCTATTCAATGTCTTAACAAAGTAATATAAATTTGTCAAAACATTAAAAATAACGGGTGTAAACCGCGTGCGTGAAAACATTACAACTTCGATAACAGTTACACGGCTCAGTTATGTAGATCAGGGTTTAAATCTAACAAAATTACACTAGTCATATAGATTAACCCGATAAAACAATCAGTTAAAATAAAACAACAGTTTTATAATTTATGCTCAACACTCGTTTAGTGCAATATTAACGTACACACAAAACAGAAAGAGATTAGATTCGTATCGTGGGTACTTAATTAGTTGTTAATGAAGTCAACGGCTTACAGTAACAGTGAAAAAAGAATGGATGTAATAACTCATAGTAATTAACGCAAAAACATCTTTCATCCGCACTCAGTGTGTGAATTGTGAAATTAATTAAATTAAATAGATGGAGGAAGCCGTGATTGTAGGGCAGCGAAACAAGCGGTGATTTGTGTTAACATGCGAGATTGTTTTCTTAAGTTTTATTGTTCTTATTATTTGTATCTTCTTTTAATTGTTTCCTGCCGTAGGGTTGACTCAGAATCTTCCTTTGCAGTATTTGTATTTTTTAATGAAGTAAATCCAGTAAAATGTAAGTGTCTGGGCCCTATTTAATATAACAGACAATGCGATAATCTATTTGTGAACTTACATATTTGTCACATTTATGAAGATACATGAAAATGAATGAAAACAACTTAAAAAAAAATAAGCTCGTAATGTCTAGAAGAGAAAAACGAAATACAGATTTCTGAATAAATAAAATAAGATAAAATAAATAAATCTATTGACACAAAATATCTTTGTATTTGTATACAAAGATATTTTGTGTCAATAACCTTCGCGTGAAATGTATTGGTATTGTACCAATACATTTCACGCGAAGGTTACATTCTGCAACAGCCACAACCATCCTACATTGTTTACCAATCTATTAACTAAGCATGAGGAATGCAGTCAACTTGATGATTATCAGCGCCACCAGAAGGACCTCTGTGAAATACTCAGGCAAAGCTTAAAATTTATCATGTGTCTGAAGGTAAACACGCTGGCAAGAAGCAATTGAAAAATAAATAAAAATACAATAAAAATACCAGTTCTTTTTAACCCGACTGCAAGGAAAGGGTTATGTTTTTCGCGCGATTCTTGTATGTATGTATGTGATATTCTTAATTACCTCATATCTTTCAAACCACTAGACGGATCTATATAGTTAACACATCGTTAGATAGGTCTTGCCCGCCCAAGTGTTCTTAGTTACAGGACGTAAAAAAACAAAAAATGGCGGCTTTTTGCCGCCATATTATGGGTGTACCTACAATTTTTTTTTCCTTCCAAACCCATCGAGTATGATATTAAAATGAAGGCTTTTTAGAGGTTATCACAAAAATATATACCTATCACTTACCCCTAGTTTCTCAGCTCAAAAATATCGCAGAATTAATGTGACAAATTGGCAAGCACGCGTTATCTGCTGTGATTGGCTGTTGAAAATGCATTCAACCAATCGCAGCATATAACACGTGCTTGACAGTTTGTCACATTAATTCTGCGATAATTTTTAACTGAGAAACTCAGGGTTATTATATGTTTAAAAATAATTCGACAAAATATTTCGACTAAAAGTTGTAAATAGAAAACGTTAATTAAATCAAAAAACCCGACTGCTTAAGAAGGAAAGTCCGAGGATACATATTTTCGTTCTGGCTGACCAAAACCATTATGTATCCTCCGACTGCACAGCATGATTTTCTTCTTGTTTACATTTTTAGTTCACTTATTATGCACTCGGGTTTTTTTGAACATGATTTTTAGCTTACCGTGCATTGTCATTTAAACTCAACGTGTATGCGAAATTTCAGCTCAATCGGTTGGGATAACTTTTTTAAAGTGCAGTTGTAAGATTTGACCCACACATACCAACTAACAAGGCAAGTTAAATAAAATCTTGTTACACTGTAAAGTGAACCTATGTATTAACAAACACCAGTCATCAATACATTGTTTCCAATTATCAAATTATATCATAAGTAAATCGCTATTTCCGGGGCCTCGTTACATAAGTACAAACATATATTGAATTAACATTAATTTGAAACAACAAAAATAACTAAGAACCGGTAAAAGCAACCATTATATTATAACAAGCGTTGTGAAGTAATTAGCAAGTCTTTTGTTAATTTTTACTCAAACATAATACAAAATTTTGTACGTTAAGTTACCGATAGATGGCGTGGGTATGTCTAACTTAGAGTCGAATTGACAGGCGGCAATGCCGAACGAGAATAGTGAGATATGAAAAATACCAAAACGACTGACTTAGTGTTAATCCGTCTGATTGCTCATCGTTATGATGGACGAAAAGTTTACGAAACCAAAGAAGACAAGAGAAGAAAAACATTCAACTCTTCCTCATCTTGTTATTTTTTGCTCTTCTTATTATTATTATTGTAGCAGAGGGACAACAACTAGCTGTTAAATATGAAAAATATCAATGCTGTTCTAAGTTAAAAAGCTGTTGTTGCTAAGAGCCATCGTCATCATGACCTAGACTGTGTTGTTCGAGTGATCCGACCTTTTTTCAAGCAAGAAGCTTATTCATTAGTAACTCGTTATCAGTCTCTCCTGGCCCACGGATTACATGTATGGCGAGTGGAGTTTAATATTGGCATCTTTATTTTATTACATTTATGTTCGCAGTATTGCCAAATGTTTTTGTACTTTCAAATACGCAAATACAAAATTCCAGTAATATAGCCCGATCACAAAATCCATCTCTAATCATTATAAATAAATCTAACTGTTAAAATAAACGTGTTCCGGAAAGTCGTTACATTAATATGGTTTCATTAACAAAAATAAAGCTTTCTGCTAATTACTTTGGAATTTCCGTGTTAATAGCAAATTAATAAATTATATCGTATAAAACTATTTTGACCTGACTAAGATTAATTCACCCCTATTTTTTGATAAACGTGCGCAAAGTTATGACAAAATAAAACTATGAAATAAATAAGGTAAATTAGAAGCTTAAACTCCGAGTTTAAATGCCGCGTTTACTGATAAGGGAGATCATTTTTTCCAACATCATCATTTCAGCAAATA
Organism: Orthosia gothica; assembly: GCA_949775005.1. NCBI lineage: Eukaryota > Metazoa > Arthropoda > Insecta > Lepidoptera > Noctuidae > Orthosia > Orthosia gothica. The sequence continues at coordinate 12,797,317 of OX459041.1, forward strand.
AAAATCTACTGTTCATCTAGGTGCCATCAGTAGACTCCCGCGGCTCTCACTAAGTCGTCGATCCACACTGTGGGAGGTCTTCCAACGGAAGAGACATCTTCCAGTACGCAGTGACCATTCCAGACCCTTTCGGTCCCACAGACCGTCTCTTCTGCGAGCAAATAACAAGATACTAATAATTACTAATCGTATGCCTACCTTCTTATCACAAAGCTAAAATACAAAAAAAAACACTAGCATCATCAATTCATTCTGGTCTTATCCCAAAAAACGAGTACTTAAGATCGGCATCTCATCTCAACAGTCATCTCATTCCTAGCCATATCATTTCTCACACACTCCATCCAGCATATCCTTAGTCTGCTTCTATCTCTACAACCACACTCAAAACATTCCAAATTCAAAAAATATCACCTACCTTAAAAAAACTACCCACAAATATGACAGCGTTCGCGATTAGTTGCCAAACGCTGTACTACGGGCACGGGGTTGTCGTGAGCGCGTAGCCGTGCCCGTAAGCTACGTTGTTACGTAAGCGCGTAACGGGCCGGTCGATGACCCCGCGGCGACCTGCGCGCGCGCCTGTCGTCGCCCTACTCGACAGACTTGTTCGGTAGAATAGGTAGCCACGTAGATGTGTGGGTAGGTAGAAATGGTTCGACGGGAAACAGTTACAATTTAATATTGTTTTTCTGAGCATTCTGTCTAGAGTATATTAGTTAGTCAGTTTTTGTTAAATATGGTGTAACGTGACATTCATACGAGTGACTGTAAATTGTAGCCAAGCTTTCAGATACTGCAGGGGTAAAGAGAAGTTAAGTAGGATTATCCCAAAAAAATATAGTCTAGACAAAGGTCTTACTAGACCATCGCAGAAATAACAGAAACGCACAGTTTGAATCTCTCAAACATTACGCATAGTAACTACCTAGATGTAGGTAATCCGAATTCTAATCTCCCTGACAACCTATCATCACAGAGACGGTGGGAGCCGCTCTGCGGAGCAGTTCAGGAGCACCAAATTGCCACTTCTGCCACTCCTGCCGAGCGTGCGCGCCTACTGGCTGTGAGTGAGTGGGAGTCGGGTCTCTGGCTTCACGCAATACCGTCTTCGTTGAACGTAGGCACCTTGTTTGACAACACAACATTCCGCCTTGCTGCTTCCCTACATTAAGGCGCTTCCTGTTGCTCTCCTCATCGTTGCCACCGTGGCGAAATTGTCAACAGCCTCGTCATGCTGCCGAAGTGCAGGTCGCATAGCACGGCACTCGAACATATACGACATTATCCAAACTGCTCTTATCACCGTCGGCGTTCCGGCCGTTTTAGAACCCCATGGCCTGGCACGCGACGATAGTAAGAGACCTGACGGCATGTCATTGTTTCAATGGATGATGGGTAGGACTTTAGTGATGGACGCAATTTGTGTCGATACTCTTGCACCATCTCATCTTCCTAGCTGCGGCTGCAGAGAACCTCAAGCGGTGGAAATATAATAACCTCATCGGTAGTTATATTTTTGAGCTGTTTGATGTTGAAACTCTTGGTCTGTGGGGTCCGATTACGAAATATTTAAAGAATTGTCTAAACGCCTAGTTGATACTTCATGTGACCAAACGGCTGGCTTTTACCTTGGTCAGAGGATAGGCATTGCCATACAACGTGGCAATGCTGCCAGTCTTTTGAGCACAATACCAGTGGACAACGATGTGGAGGAGTTTAACGACGGCATATTTTAGAATAGTCTATTTTTAGGATTAGTTTTAATTTTAGTTTAAGTGTATATGTTTATAGTCTTAGTTAATTAAGTATTTTATACACTGCATATATGTTTATCTATGTAAATAAATGTGTACATAAGAATTAGTTACTGGATGTTCTATAATTTGAAAACTAGTTGATACTATCACGACTAAAATTATACAAACCGCCAATGCCAGATAATCATTCTTTACAAAAATCCTACTTAACTTTATATTTTCTCTATCTTTCTTTACCTTCCCTCACACGGAAGTAACATCCCTTCATCTAGTCGCCTCTCCCTCTTACTCTATGGCAGTAGCACTAGGACGTGTTTCGTTCTCGTTAACAGATCAGCCCGCTACCCGCGCAGGCGCACCATAGGACGCCAAACATTGTGACGTTTATGGCCTTTATTGCGCCCATTGTTGGCTCAAAGCGGTGCCTTACGAGTAATTACCTATTAATTCATTTGTTCTGAGTGCCGTGTTAAAATAGCTGACATACGATTTAGTCGGCGTCTCTTTACCTGTATGACGGAAGTGCAGGAATGAAGGGATGTGTGGAGTAAAATTTACAGACTAGACTAAAAGTTAAAGTTTAGTTTTTTGTTGCAATTTGGATGTATTTTCTTATCAGTGGGACATAAAAACAACATTATCATATGCATAGCCTTTTAACGACTACGTTGGGGTATGCTTCGAGTTTAAACAAATGCAGCTGTGTACCAGTATTTTAAAGGAGCGACTGCCTATAAAATTAAACATTAAATATCAAGAACCTTTCAATGATCTGTTTCTGACAATGTATGCTAATAGCAACCGACGAAGTGTAAGGTCAAAAGTAACAAGCGAAAAGTGCGAGGTTGTTAGCCTGTCACTGAGCATCACATTAACCTGAATTCTTCACTTGTTTTGTATAGACTGAATATTTACCTATGTACTGTATAGCATAAAATAATGATTAAAAGTAAAAATCCTTTTAAAACAAGCTTTTAATGGACTAAAAAGTTTGAATGTAATATTGTTTGTCCATAGGTATACAGGATAGAATTTTGTAGTGCCACCTGAAGTTAATAAAAGAACAGGATGTATTTTTTAAAGTTTTTAGTCGGTTGGATTCCCGGGTGTGGCAAGAGAATTTTCGAAAATCTTTGAATGCCGTTTTCTTCATTTTCAATAATAAAGGAATGTTTTCTTTGAGTAAAATTTTCTATCTACAGTATTAAGAGTACTTTCCCTTCAGGTGGCATTACAAAATTTCATCCTGTATGAGCCCAAACACGATGGTTCTATCTTTTCAGGTTGTGGATTTTCTATGGCTACCGTTCGGACCCACCATGAGACCAGCTCCATATTACAATAGTACGCCAAGATTCAGCTCAATCGGATGCCAGGAAGTGCTTGAAAAATCGATACACACACACGAAATCAAGGTAATATCACAAAGTATTAGGTAATTTAGGTACTAGAAAGCTTGTAAATAAAAACAACAGATTGTGTAAAGAATATTTTTGAATTTAGATAGTGTTCATTATTTTATCCAAACGAGTGTTAAAAAAACCCTTGACTGCAGGGTCATGGTCGTGAATAATTTACAGACCAGTATTTATTTCTTGCAATAATTTTCAAAAAATGAACACAAAGTTGCCATGGACCCATAACCTATCAAAGTTGTGTAACTAAAGCGTGATGCCCACGGGTTCGCAATCCATAAAATGATAAAGGGAACTCCAATTGATTTCCGCGTTGCGCCGCCGCAAAGTCATCTGATTGAGCTAACTGTAAAGTTATGGCAGTGTGCCGTTTGCCCACTTAACGCAAAACTCTAGATAAATCGTCAGAAAAAATATATTGACAATTTAACTCTAATACTGAGTGAACCTACTTATTTTTGTGACAGTTTGCTTTCTATTTTTTTCCTTTGTAATTAATTAGCTTTAGATGTTTTTGCCACCGATACTTAGATTCATTGCGTCACTAAAATAATTAATCAGAATTGAACAAGATTCTGTACTTCTTAGAAGACCCCATTTTTAAACACGAACAAGTAAAAAGCAAAAAATATAATGATACTAACTCGATAATACCAACATTGAGGTTACATAATTTGTATCTATTGCATAAAAATTTATTCAGCAGTTTAGCTTTAAATTAACCTTAAACAATAGACGAAGATTTCATGGGCAACCTGCGCCAGCGCACCGCTCAGGGGGAAACACGACAGTATCCTTGCAGTAACATTGATCATTCTGTCAGTATATAACTTATTAATACACTACATTTAATTCCCTCAAGTAAAAATAAATTACGCAGTAAAAATACACAGAATCTTAAAGACCTTGCATGTTTTTTTGGTAATCTTAACACACGGCCAAAATTTAAATTTCAAATGCATTATTTAACACCTTGTATGTTTTGCTACTTAACGATTTTTAAGTAGCATTAATTAGTAACGAGTAGGAAAATAAGCATATTTTGCAGTCTGTTTCGAAAGAATTCACTGTCGTTAAAGTTTGTTTATTTTAAACTAAAATACATATATATATTATTTTTATTTCGCAGGTACAGGTGTGACAGAACTGTCTCATGGCATGCCATAAAAGCGATAATAGACATTATCAGGGTGGACAACCAAGTAGGTGAGACGATGTCAAGGCCTTTAATAGAAACACGTGACAAGGTGCCAATAAGAGGAAATAAACGACTCAAAGAAAAGCATTAGCCCAACAATAGGACAGCATGGGCCAAATAACAACAACAATCCATTTTATACAGACCAACGCAAAAATATACGACAAAATAAGATTTTAACGGTAAACACAGAAAAGACTCGATATAAATTATTTCTTCAAACTTGGCCTCAAAAGTTATAAATAGGCAGAACCAACTTATCTAATCATTACAAGGTAAATTACGAATAAAACGAGGTGCTAATTTTATCCGTAACTAATCTTTATGATCCACATCTAAAGGGATAGATATAAGAATGGATGCCACGCTTTCTCCGATTTAATTTACCGAAGTATTACTTTTGAACTTGTATAAAGTGATTTTATTGCACTGCATTATTTTAAATGTTCGAATGAGTTCGGGGCAACAATCTGTATCTCCTTAACGGTAACAAATAATTGACGGCGTCTGAAAAAAGTTTAGGTTTGAGAACTAATGGTTACAATACCGCAGTTACAAAATTTGATTAGCGGAATAGTCACGTCGGAATTCGTCTATGAACGTTAATAGTGAAAACTGTGAGGTATGTAGAGCATCGAGACTGGAAGATGCGGCATTTTAACTTCAAAAGTGACTCATTCAGTAATGCACTTGACGAAGTCATAAATTTCGATCAGTTTCAATAATTTACCAATATATTCAGATGATTTAACATTATACCTAATAACAAAATTAATGAGTAGGAATAATAACATAATAATTATAATAACAGTTGGTAGAAAGTGGCATTTTCATCGACATAATCCTGTTTTGTGGCCTGAAAATAATTTGATGGTTGGTATCGGTTGAATAGGTAATCGACTCTTCTACATTAAATTCCTTAAATGGCATTATTACAAATCTATATGTATGTAAAATGTAATAATGTGCATAATTTCATATCGTATCAGTTTTTTTTCCTAGTTCAGTATTATTCCAAAATCAAAAGATCATGATGGAAATTATCATTATCATCACCACTTCAGCTTTAAATTATCAACTGCAGGTAATCATCTCCTTGGAACTTATTTTGCTGGCAAATGTTGCTTTCGTCAGTTGCTGGATTATTTATGTTTTCTTCCTCACACCATCTATCATTGTAATCTACGTCTGCATCTCCATGTATACTTACCACATCCACAGTTGCCCCTGAGCGTCTTAGCTCTTTGTCGTTAGTTTCGTCGTCCAGGGGCAAGTGGAACGGTACCGCGGCCGACGACCCGAGATTGCCGCCGATAACTCATCACTGTGTTTATTCACTATTATCGAATCGTGGACGCGGCCAGCGAGACGACACCATTGTCATTTGTAACTCTTTGCATTTGTCATTGTTGTCTTCATGCTGACGAACTCTCCACACTGTTTTTTCCTGCGTGCTGCTGTCATGAAAAGTCTTCATAAGTTCTTTGATAGCTCAAAAGTGATGCTCCTTTTAAGTCTAAACTATATTCAATAGCCCAACAATGCAACCAAAATTACAATAGTAGTACAACAACGGTAAATACTCAAGTAAAAAACGGAAACAGACATACACGTGCCAGAAATAAAAACCGTAGGTAGAAACAAAATTTTACAATTCAAAAGTCTGTTGAACCTTATTAGTCTTGAAGAGAAATATAATATGTTGAAATTCAAAATAACCGTTCCCAGGTTTATACTGATGTAAACAAATAGATCAAAATAATACGAACACGAGAATGTCTGCAGTAACGGTGCAGACGGTTAGCTTATGGTCATAGAGGTCGCAAGTACCGAGGTTCGAATATTAGACGCAAACAAAATTTACATTCCGGATAAACGTTTCTTAGATCTACCGTAAAACAACGAAGGCGTCACATTTTATATTAACAATAAAAACTGGTTTGGAAATGACCAGCGTTTAATAACATCAACATTCTTTGAACTATTAGAGAGAGTTGTAGGGCCTACACTGTACAGTCTACAAACATTCGCTGAGTAATCATTGTGTTGGTTCTAGTAATTAATTAGTCCCTGATCATTTCGAGCACTTATTGGATCGTGAATGGGTACGAGAAAATTAGCGGTTATTAATGCATCCCGTCCGTTAGGGCACTCATTTTAGTTGAAGCGGCAGCACAGAGCGCTGATTTTACATGATACAATCTCTATGCAATAGGTAATTGACATTAGTGGTAGTATGATCCTCGACTTCGAATTTATGTAGTACCTCACCATTCAATCCATGTCTTTCTGTGATTGATAAAGAATTAAATCGTTAATCCTTGGATTTTAGTAACAGTATTTCATCATATCCATTTATTTAAATTTCTGGACACCCACTAAGTACTAATCTATTCATGAAACTAGCTTAAGCAGTTCTTCCTCAGAAACTCGGTACCTCCAACATTCTTCCCTGAAACTCACCATTTCTATTGATCATAATGCAAGCATTATGTAATCCTAAGACTTCTTTAAGCAAATGAGGCCCTAGTAATTTACCGGGTATAGGGATTATATTTTTCGACTTCATTACAGAAAATGCATCTGCAATTAACCTGTAATGCAAGACGCCTGCATTAGGCATTGAAATACGCAATATCCCAAAGCCTAATAAACCCGAAACCAAACCAGAACTCTGGGACATTGTTCAAACCCTGGATAAATCAGTTAGTATTGACATCAAGGACTTGGACATAAGGGATATTTACAGAATTATCTCAAAGAACTCTTCGAACCCGATAATAACTGAATTAGCGTCTGTTGTTATGAAGGAGAAGTTGTGCGTACGAGGCCGAATGAAAACCCGAGCCGTAAGGCGAGGGTGTTATGGGGCCGAGAAACAAACAAACTTTCCGCACTTGTATCAAAATGTACTATTATAATTCTTCACAGCTGTTTACAACTTCTCCTTCATTAAACTTTGCAAAGCTGCCATTTAATTCACCTTAGATTTAGATGGCAACAGGCTATCGCAAGCATTTTGTGCCTCAATCACAATATCCGGCGGAGTACCATCTAAAGAATTCTCTTCAAAACTTAAATTCGACATTTTTCACCAATAACTCAAGTTATTAAGACTAACTTTCCTTTTTTTGCCGCGCTTTATGTCCGCAGGTTAAAGGAGAAGCAAAGGTATGAAGCCGTTAAACAGCCTCACAGGAAAAATATAAAATTCAAATATATTTTAATTAAGAACACAAATAAAATGTTAACTTGTTCATAAAAGTAATATTTGTTCAAAATAATCATGTTTATTAGTATTATTCTTTTTATAAACACAATTTAAATATTTAAAAAATATTAACGCTGTAAAGACGCAAATCAAAATGACGAGATTAAAAAAAAACACGCCTGCTCTATAATTGTCAGTGGTGTTTTTTTTTTAATTTCTTATGTTTTAATCGAATTACCGCACGCGTGCTGTAATCTTATTACCGCACGCGTGCGAAATATGTTGCATATCGAACCTAATCGTAGTGCAATAAGAGCTAGTTTTCGAGGAAGTGTATTGAAAATACTTTTCCATGTATATTGCAAAATATACATAGCCCAACTCTTTTGGCGTATGTCCTCATAATATTCATTTATCTCAATTCGATAACATAAAAGAGTTATCCGATGACCTGGACAATTATTGTGACTTTCGAGTGCAATGTAGAAGACTGCAGGCGATTAGTTCCTAATGTTTCATCATATCTTTCAGTATTAACGCAGAACATACACTGCATTAACTGTAATTTTGCGGGCCTAGAGGTTTTTACGTAAAATACTTAAAGATTACGTTGACGTCATTAGATTAACGGAATGCAGGTTGACATATGTGTCGGTAATTCCTACTTTACAGGGTTATCAGACGTGTTCAACAGGTGTAAACGAACACAGTTAAAGAACTGGCATTAATTGAAGCGAACTCTGTTCTTCTTAAAATAGGTTTGGATACTGCCATTCTGGCCTTATACTGTTCTCCATCCTTTGCAAACTTTGATCAGTTCCTTACATCAATGGGTGACACATTTTAAGATCCGAGTCAATTTAAAAATATTGCCATAGTGGGCGTTAACGTCGCCGTTTCAATTAACGCAGCTAAACCTCACAAATCCTAGAGAAATACCTAAATCTAGCAGCATTCTACTCTCTATTACCATCTTACTATTATGTCACTCGTAAAGCCGTTTTCCCTGAAAACTCAACACTCTGCAACCACATTTGTCATCCAATTGTTTTGCTTTACTTACATACTCGTAAAAACAAGTTCATCAATATGCCAATCAAACTATGACAAAAACCAATTCCGACCAACTTAACATAGTTTTAGCTAGGGCATGCACCCGGTTCTACCCGGTTCCGGAAGAATCGAGTATACCCGGTTCTATTAGGTTATTTTCAGAATCAGTTTCGGACGGCGCAAAACCGGTTCCCCTGGTTCTTTAAAAAAACCAAAATAGTTCACATTATTTCTTCGATTCAAAATACGCGTTATAGTCCAGGAATTAAAGACATTTGCTGCGGAAAAATCCTAGGTAAGTACTTTCGCCGGCATTATGTTCATTATGGTAGCAGTAACGTTGCCCAAAAACTCCATAAAATCGCAAATGAGCGAAAATTGGGCTGTCAAAGAGCCCAAAAATCCGCTTTTTGCTTAATTCTCGTAGTTTTAATTTTACTGCAATTTGTGCTCAGATCAAGTTTATTCCTTGTTCAATTGTCCACAAAAGAGTCCTACATAAGATTCGCTAATGCTCTTTGGCTTTCGATATATAAGCCAAACAAAATTATAAAGAAAAGTACATCATCATCATCATTTCAGCCGAAAAACGTATCCTGCTGGACATAGGCCTCCCACATACATACATACATGGACAGGACATAGGTCGCCACACTGATCGGTCCTGTGCGTTTCGCATCCACCGGACGCCCGCAGCCTTGACCAGGTCGTCACTCTACCTAGAGGGAGGCCTTCCAACGCTGCGTCTTCCAGTACGCGGCCGCTACTCTAGAACTTTTCAGCTCCAACTGCCATCCGTTCTGCGAGCAATGTGCCCTGCCCACGGCCTCTTAAGTTTGGCCATTCTTCTTAAGTTATGCCGGTAACCTTGGTTATCTTAAGGATTTCTTCATTTCTGATTCAATCACGCAAGGAAACTCTGAGCTTAGCCCTCTACATTGCCCTTTGTGTGACTTTAAGCCTTCTGATAAGAACCATTGTGAGCAACCACGTCTCTGTCCCGTAAGTAATCACTGGCAACACAAACTGGTCATAGACTTTTGTCTTGAGACATTGTGGTAAGTTGGACGAGAAGATACCGCGCGACTTCCCGAACGCTGCCCAGCCTAGTCGAATTCGATGGTTGATCTCTTTCTCGAAGTTGGACCTACCTAACTGAACTAGGTAGACCTAATAATCCACAACCTCGAGTGTAGTCTCCAACTTTGATAGGAGTGGGTGCAAAATGGGCATTCAACATCACCTTGGTTTTGTCCATGTTAATTTTTAGACCCACTCTTTTGGAAGCTCTACTAAGGTCATCGAGCATTGTACTGAGGTCCTCCATAGTCTCAGCCATAACCACTATATCGTTGGCAAACCGAAGGTGAGTGATGTACTCGCCATTGACGTGGATGCCTAGCCTTCTCCAGTCCAAAACCTTGAAGACATCCTCCAGTGCAGCAAAGAACAGTTTCGGAGATATGACGTCTCCCTGTCTCACACCTCGCTGCAGAAGGATAGGTTCAGAAATCGGATCCTGAAGTCGGACTGACACGGTGGTGTTTTTGAACAAACATGTCAGCACCCCGGTGTACCGGTAGTTTATGATTTGGCACCGTTGGAAAGACTGCAGTACAGCCCAAGTCTCGATCTAATCGAAAGTTTTCTCGTAGTCCATAAACGCTAAACAAAGAGGCATACTCTTCGGTCTTCTGTATAACATGCCGTAGCATATGTACGTGGTCTACGGTGCTAAAACCTTTTCGGAAACCGGCTAGTTCGGGCAGTTGGAAATCGGTAAACCAGTGCGGGAGACGATTTGTGATGACTTTTGAAAACAACTTGTAGACATGACTAAGAAGTGAGATGGGCCTATAATCCCTCAATCGGGAATTGTACCCTTCTTGAAGAAGAGTACCACCACACCCCTGCACCAATCTTCTTAAGGGCCTTAAGTACCAGTCTTCCACCCGCCTTCAGAAGTGCGGCCGTAATTGCGTCATCACCCAACGCCTTGTTGTTCTTAAGTTGTTTCAGAGCCATCCCAATCTCGTAGAGGCTGATATCCGGAACAAGTCTAAATTATTTCACTCCACACAAAAATAAATAACAAAAAACAGCCGGAACTGGGGGAACCGGTTCGCCCGGTTCTAACTGCTTGCCAGACCCGGTTCTCAAAAACCTGGAACCGGATGCGGTTCTGCATGCCCTAGTTATAGCTAACATTGACTTTGCCCCGATATACGCATCTCAGGACCCTGACTTCTCGATTAATTGATTTATAGAACCGCTGACCGTCTTTAACGTCTATGCAGCTATAATTAAAAATACTAAAATTGTACAGTTGGCAAAAAGGTAAAAAAAAAAGAAATTTCTGTAATGCTTTATTTAGATAGGTTAAAGGAGCCTATACCAAGGAACAAATAACGAATGCTGGATATGACAGTAGAAAGATATGGCAGGCAAAGGCAATCAAAAATACTACGCACACAGCTAAAATTAAACACCTACTTATTTTAGCCTTATTTATCGTGTCTCAAATTACAGACCAATTTCTTTACAGTCACTATTTTCAATTTTTTTAAGTGTTTTAATTGTGTTAATGTAAATTATTTAGTTAATAATAAACTACTTTCGGACTATACAAATCCGAAAAACCAGCCTAAATAAATTGGTAATTGGTAATATTAGCCTAAATTGGTCCACTTCTGAAGTTGTGCATGCTGTTACTAACTTAATAGCATCTAATTTGGATGAACGTAAAAAATGTTTAGCAGTGTTTCTGGACCTGGCGAAAGCATTTGAAACGGTTTCTGTCGCCATATTGCTTCGTAAGCTGGAAACCATGGGTATTCATGGTACTGAGTTAGACTTTTTAGAAGCTACTTATCTGATCGATACTAAGGTACAGCTGTTGTTGGCTACTTGAGCGCGGCAAGGTAGCGTGTTTAGACCCACCATATTGTTCAGATCTATCTAAATGATTTGTGCTCTTTCAAGCCACTAAATGGCACTCTAATATCCTATGCAGACGACACTGTTATTTTGATTGCCGCCATAACCTGGCATTAGGTACTCGATGCTTCTCAAAATGCGTTTAATTTTGTCCCTGGAACAATAAGTGGTTAGTCGACAATGTACACACACGATAAATCGACTTTACAATCCGTGATTTAGATGACCTCCATTTAGTTGCTCATAACTGCGGAGTCTACGATCCCAACAACTAGATCGAACTGATTACATTAAATACCTTGGTGTAACTCTAAATTCGCACTTAGACTTTGAAGAGCATTATGCTCTTCTTAGCGGAAGGGTCCGGCAACTTATTAAAACTCTCAGACGTGTCGCTTTTTGTTCCCCACGAAATCTCTAAAACATGAATGTCAAGTTCCAGTTAGATAACTGTTTCTATTGGGCACAATTCATAAACATACCTTTTATGACCTTCTTAAAATTGTCTCGTTAGAAAAGTAGGGTCTGTGAGTCTACAAAAAGATGGCACTCATCATTTATGCAAAGGTTTTACTCTTTCCTAGGACCTTTTATCTATACCAATAATATAAAGAGGAAAGATTTTTTTGTTTGTTTGTTTGTAAACTGAAACTACTGGACTGATTTAAAAATTCTTTCACCAATAGAAAGCTACATTATTCCTGAGTGACATAGGCTATTTTTTAATCCCGAAAACGGGTCCTGTGGGGTGGCCCACGGGAGCGAAGCCGCGGGGAACAGCTAGTTTATAACAAATTAACAATATATTATCGATTTACGGGCTCAACACAAATCAGTGTGAAAATGCAGCTGGTTACTAAACTTTTTGTCTTGCCATCTTTGTTTTATTTCCACCTCCACACCACAACATAACGCCCACCACACCACACCATTACTACACAACTCATATCAATTTAATTTAATTATTGTATGAATTTAAAAATGTTAGTAATAATTTAATAAATAATAAAAAGAAAAAAGGAAATAACAATAATGTGAAGATCAACAACAATAATATTCCGTATGGTGTCACTGCTCTCTGGACCGACGAGAAGATCATCGAACTCGAGGAAAAATTGAGCAGGTTACGATCCTTTCTTCTGACTATAGATAACCCTATGATACTCCATCATAGGGTTATCTATAGTCAGAAGAAAGGGGGATTAATACTTCAATACTTCTGAGAAGGTGACCGGCAGTCCCAGAGTGGTATCGGGTTTATCGTCCACAAGCCCCTTGTGACCAACGTATTGAAGATCGAGAGTGTGTTGACCAGGGTGGCGTACCTTATACTCAGAATATCCTCAAGCTTTTCGCTGAAGGTCATACAGGACTGCGCCCCAACGACAGAACACCCCGACGACGAAGTAGATACCACGTAATAGGACATTTGCAGAGCCATGCATTGTCATAAAACTCGCGTCACCGCGTGCATGACCACGCGGTGTTGTAACGAAAAATGAGATAGACTTCATCTAGTCGACGAAGAAGTACATATTCAATGATGTCTCTGTGATCAACGCGGTGAAAACCGGATGTAATCACCGTATGGTAGAGGCACATTGAACTTAAATATTAAGCTGGAAAGATCTCGACTGATAAAGTCTACGCTCCGTCCAGCACAGATCCAGATCCAAAACCCCGAAATCTTTCAGCTTGAAATCCTTTCGAGTGCCTAGGGAGCCCCGTGGATGATAACAACGATGGGATCGTGGAAACTGTCCATACGGTCTGGTCTAAGATTTTAAAAATGCACCAAATACTTGTCGTACAAATAGGAACAAAAAACGAGATCGACTTCATCATGTCAACCAAGAAGCAAATGTTCAATGATGTCTCTGTGATCAATTCGGTGAAAACCGGGAGCGATCACCGAATGGTAAGAGGCACATTGAACATTAATATCAAGCTTGAAAGGTCTCGACTGATGAAGTCAAAGCTCCGTCCAGCACAGATCCAGATCCAAAACCCCGAGAGCTTTCAGCTCGAACTCCAGAATCGTTTCGAGTGCCTAGGGAGCTCCGTGGACGAATACAGCGACGGGTTCGTGGAAGCTGTCCATACGGTCGGGTCTAAGTTTTTCAAGACCCGCCGTACAGATATAAACAAAAAGATCTCTGATCCTACTCTCAAGCTTATGAAGGAGAGGCGTGAGATGATCCTGCAGTCTTCAGACGATGCGTTGAAATACCGGCAGCTTAATAGACGGATCTCAAAGTCCTTGAAAAGCGACCTCCGCCGCTATAATACTGAGCGTATTAAAGACGCAATTGAGCGGAATAAGGGCTCCAAGGTCTTTGCAAGAGATCTGTCTATTGGGCAGAGCCAGCTCACGAAACTGAAGACCGACGATGGCAGGATCATATCCGCCAAACCGGAGCTTCTGAGGGAGATCGAGAAATTCTATGGGCAGTTGTACACGTCAACCAGTAAACCCGTCGCGAATCTAGTAAAAGACCCTAGAGCTAGATTGACCCGTCACTATACCGAAGACATACCGGACGTCAGCCTGTACGAGATTAGGATGGCTCTTAAACAGCTTAAGAACAACAAGGCACCGGGTGATGACGGCATTACGGCCGAACTCCTGAAGGCGAGTAGAAAACCAATACTTAAGGCCCTTCAGAAGCTGTTTGGTGCCGTCATACTCGAGGGGAAAACGCCACAGGCATGGTGCAGGGGTGTGGTGGTACTCTTTTTCAAGAAGGGTGACAATGCCCTGTTGAAGAACTATAGGCCCATCTCACTTCTTAGCCATGTCTACAAGCTGTTTTCAAGGGTCATCACGAATCGTCTCGCGCGCAGGTTCGACGATTTCCAGCCTCCCGAACAAGCCGGATTCCGAAAAGGCTTTAGCACCGTGGACCACATACATACGCTGCGGCAGGTTATACAGAAGACCGAAGAGTATAACCTGCCTCTCTGTTTAGCGTTTGTGAACTACGAGAAAGCCTTCGATTCAATCGAGACTTGGGCTGTACTGCAGTCTCTCCAACGGTGCCAAATCGACTACCGGTACATCGAGGTGTTGAAGTGTTTGTACAAAAACGCCACCATGTCAGTCCGACTTCAGGATCAGGCCTCGGAACCTATCTTTCTGCAGCGAGGTGTGAGACAGGGAGACGTCATATCTCCGAAACTGTTCACCGCTGCACTGGAGGATGTCTTCAAGGTTCTGGACTGGAGAGGGCTAGGCATCAACGTCAATGGCGAGTACATCACTCACCTTCGGTTTGCCGACGATATAGTGGTCATGGCTGAGACCATGGAGGACCTCAGTATAATGCTCGATGACCTCAGTAGAGCTACCAAAAGAGTGGGTCTTAAAATGAACATGGACAAAACCAAGGTTATGTTGAATGCCCATGTAACACCCACTCCTATCAAGGTTGGAGACTCTACACTCGAAGTTGTGAAAGATTATGTCTACCTGGGACAAACGATCCAGTTGGGTAGGGCCAACTTCGAGAAAGAGGTCAACCGTCGAATTCGACTCGGCTGGGCAGCGTTCGGGAAATTGCGCGGTGTCTTCTAGTCCAACTTACCACAGTGTCTCAAGACGAAGGTCTATGACCAGTGTGTGTTGCCAGTGATGACCTATGGCTCAGAGACGTGGTCGCTCACAATGGGCCTCATCAGAAAACTAACAGTCACGCAAAGGGCAATGGAGAGGGCTATGCTCGGAGTATCCTTGCGTGATCGAATCAGAAATGTAGAGATCCGCAAGAGAACCAGGGTTACCGACATAGCCCGAAGAATTGCCAAACTTAAGTGGCAGTGGGCAGGGCACATTGCTCGCAGAACGGATGGCCGATGGGGCAGAAAAGTTCTGGAGTGGCGACCGCGAACCGGAAGACGATGCGTTGGAAGGCCTCCCACCAGGTGGACCGATGACATGGTGAAGGTTGCGGGGATTCGCTGGATGCGGGACGCACGGGACCGGTCAATGTGGCGACGCTTGGGGGAGGCCTATGTCCAGCAGTGGACGTCTTTCGGCTGATATGATGATGATGATGATGAAATAGGAACAAGAAACTATCCGATCCTACCCTCAAACTCATAAATGAGAGGCGTAAAATGATTCTGCAGTATTCAGACGATGCGTGGAACTACCAACAGCTCACTAGAGGGATCTCTAAGTCCTTGAAAAGAGACATCCGCAGCTCACGAAACTGATTACCAACGATGGCAGGATTCGCATCCGCTAAACTGGAACTACTATGGGAGATCGAGAGGTTCTATGGGCAGTTATACATGTCAATCAGTATACCCGTTGCGAATCTAGCAAACGACTTAAGAGCTAGATTGATCTGGCACTATACCTAAGACTTGCCGGACGTCCGCCTCTACGAGATTAGGATGGCTCTGAAACAACTTAAGAACAACAAGGCGGATGACGACATTACGGCCGAACTCCTGAAGGCGGGTGGAAAACACACCTAAGGCCATTCAGAAGCTGTTTGATTCCGTCATACTCGAAGGGAAAACGCCACAGGCATGGTGCAGACGTTAGGTACTTCTTCAAGAAGGGTGACAATGCTCGTTTGAAGTATTATAGGCCTGTTCACTTCTTAGCCATGTCTACAAGTTGTTTTCAAGAGTATAACCTACCTCTTAGCTTAGCGTTTGTGTACTACGAAAAAGCTTTCGATTCGATCGAAACTTGAAGTTGCAGTCTCTCCAACGGTGACAAATCGACTACCTACCGATATATCGAGGTGCTGAAGTATTTGTACCAAAACGCCACCATGTCAGCCCGACTTCAGGATCAGAGTTCGGACGGAACCTATCCTTCTGCAGCGAGGTGTGAGATAGGGAGACGTCATACCTCCAAAACTGAACTGTTGTGTTGTCTTTGCACTTCTTTTTTGTCTTTTACTCCATGTTTGTTGCTGTGTTGAATTTATATATTTCTATTCTATTCTTTTTTTACTTTTCTAAGCGCTGCACTGGAGGATGTCTTCAAGATTCTGGACTGGAGAGGGCTAGGCATCAACGTCAATGGCTAAAACATCACTCACCTTCGGTTTGCCGACGAAATAGTGGTCATGGCTGACACCATGGAGGACTTCAGTACAATTCTCGATGACCTCAGTAGAGCTTTCGAAACAGTGGATCTAAAAATGATCATGGACAAAACCAAGGTGATGTTGAATGTCCATGTTGCGCCCAAGTTGTGGTCACAGCTGCCGGAGTCCGGTGGATGCGAAAAGCACAGGACCGATCCGTATGGCGATGCTTGGGGGAAGCCTATATCCAGCAGTGGACGTAATGATGATCGAAATGATGATGATGATGTGTAGATCAACAGTGGTCTCGCAGGAGCCAACAGTCCTTCTATAGTTTTGGGTAATTGATCCGCAAAACCTCCAAAACCCATAGCCCAATGTATTTTGTTTCCATATTTTGCAATAGTACCTCCACTAACCGGGAATTGTTTTTTGGGTGTACATGCGTAGTGCATACAGGAATAAACGTCGGTTGGTGTCACATTTCATACTACACGTATAACAATGCCTCTGTGAGTTGGCGGCAGCTCCTGGTACGTCTTTTAAAGGTCTCTGATCCTAGGGTCCCGAGAATCTCAAAGATATGTATTCCTATATTGCCGTGTAAAGGAAAGGTATTAATAATTGTAATTAAATATACCATTAATCAGTTTTTTTGCCTGGTAATCTGTGTGAAAGGATTTCCTAGTGCAGATGCTAGTCTCCCACAAAGGATTTATCAATTATTATTATTGCACTATTATGTTATAGTTTATAAGACACTTTTGTGGAAAGGAAATAAATATTTTATTTAGATATCTGAAAGCTGTTCCATATGAGTTTTATTATCTTTAGTACCTGAGCTAAGATCCGAGCTTTAAGCTTAGAGCTTTGCTACATATTCACGAATTTATTTCTAAGGTCTAAATCCCATAATTCGATACAAGCAGACTCTTAAAGCATAAAATCATGTTACACGTTTTACACAAAAGAGCAGAATATTTGTTGTAAAACTAAATATCTGTTAACTTGCATAGAAGAGATAGGACCGTGTATTAGCATTCTTAATTAATCGTTTAAAAACTCAGAAGCTATTTAAAGCAAATAAGAGTGTTTTAAAGAAAAGGTCATGACTGACTGAACGTTTGGCCCAAAAAGGTTACTTAAAACTGATAATTAACCAAACTGATAATCAATCCTAATTACGAACGCTTTGAGTACTTTGTCCCGAGGGGACAGGGTTTACCTGTCGCAATTCCACTTCTCTTCTCCTTCGTACCCCACTTCACACTTCCAGCCGCTATGATGGCTCCTTCTCTGTTACTGCAGTGCGTCTCTGGAACTCTCTACCACCATTCTCTACGCTACAGCCCTTCTCTGAATGTCTTCAAGAGAAAATCAAGGATTATTTTCTTTCGAAATGTATATATGTATTTTGTACGTATGTATGTATATTTATGATTTATTTTATATTATTCTAAAATTGTACACTGGACTACTTCTCTTTTTAGGGTTCCGTAGCCAAATGGCAAAAAACGGAACCCTTATAGATTCGTCATGTCTGTCTGTCTGTCTGTCTGTCTGTCTGTCTGTCTGTCTGTCCGTCCGTATGTCACAGCCACTTTATTCCGAAACTATAAGAACTATGCTGTTGAAACTTGGTGAGTAGATGTATTCTGTGAACCGCATTAAGATTTTCACTCAAAAATAGAAAAAAAACAAAAAAAATTGGGGGTCCCCATACTTGAAACTGAAACTAAAATATATTTTTTCCATCAAACCCATACGTGTGGGGTATCTATGGATAGGTCTTCAAAAATGATATTGAGGTTTCTAATATCATTTTTTTCTAAACTGAATAGTTTGCGCGAGAGACACTTCCAAAGTGGCAAAATGTGTGTCCCCCCCCCCTGTAACTTCTAAAATAAGAGAATGATAAAACTAAAAAAAATATATAAACTACCAGCGAACATTGGTTTGAACGAGATCTAGTAAGTAGTTTTTTTAATACGTCATAAATCGTAAACCGCAATTTACCAAGTACGGAACCCTTCGTGCGCGAGTCCGACTCGCACTTGGCCGGTTTTTTTATTTTGTAAACTCTCCCTATCACTCTAAGATTTGCTGGTAGAAAACTCTTCTTTGAGTTAAGCTCGCCTTTGAACATCAACTTTATAATCATGTTGTATGTGTCATTTTTGTGTACCTACAATAAAGAATTAAGAAAACCATTGCATAAAGTCAAAAATCACAATCAGAAATAATTTATCTCAGAAAAACATATCGAGGTGTGACAAATATATTGTGAACTTTATTGTATACACTTTATTGCAGGTTGGGTGTGATATTGAAATGTTTAAAACTGGTTTGCCTCCCGGGCTAGCTCGCTGACCCCGGACTCCCAGGGAATACGGAATCGCGATTCAGGATCAAACGCGCCTAGAGCATAGGAAATTAGAAGTGGCGCCGACCATGCTATTTATTGTTTTGCACGTTCACCGTTGTGGATTATGTGCTATCGGTGTTGTCTTGCACGCGCTAATCTACATGCACTTGCCTATAATAAATAGTTGCTGATGTTTATGTATCGGGGATTTGAATAACTTGGTGTTAAAGTTGAATGTACAAGTGTTACTGTTGTTCAGATTTTGCTGGCTTTTCCTCATTTTGTTCGACAACAATTTTATCTTAAGGGTGTCTCAATAAGAGTGCACAATTTTTTTTTTTTTGTTTAAGTCATCTCTGAAATTTGACAGTTGTTACCTATCATTGTTCTGATAAATAAAAATGGAGCGTTACACAAAAGAAGAACATGTTATCATTATGAAAACTGAGGCCGGAGTTGGAGTGACTGACTTTCTAAGGCAAATTTGACTTATAAAGCTCCGATTACGGCATCAATATTTGCTACTGCACTGTATATGATAACATCTGCGGGCCTTTATAATCTCATGACTCTTTTATGGGCCAATACCAGGAGTATATACACTGAGGAATTATAAGCGCTTACAAGAGAACATCTCCGGGCCGATTGTAATCTGATGACTCCTGTAAGAGCCAATACCAGGACTATATACACTGAAGAGTAATTACTCCGGTTACTTAGACTTATAAGCGCTGATAAGAGAACATCTGCAGGCCGATATAATCTTATGACTCCTACAGGAGTATTGATAAATATGTAAATATTCCAATTTCGAATAAGAGGTGCGTTAAAATTTTAACCAAAAACATGATAGATTTCACAGAAAATTCATGTTCCACTACGTATATATTTATTCATATTCAACTTTGTACTCTGATAGACATTATTAGAATTCACATTACTTACCATAAAATTTGTTTTAAAAATCCACTGAGCAAACACTTCGATTCCGTTAAACTACTGATAAGAAAATAATTTATAAAAGCATTGTATAACAATTCTTTTTTTTTTATTCGGGTATAACTACGTCATATATAAACGGATTTACAGTTCACCCTGGTACACTCTCATTCCACGGGTTATGTTCAAGTTACATGTTATTCGGGTAACCTATTCTGGCTACCCCAATAAAAACCGACGACTGTGCCTGGCAGCATACAACACGCGAACACTCCGGACCGACGAGAAGATAGCCGAACTCGAAGAAGAGTTGAGCGGGTTACGATGGAGTATCATAGGGTTATCTGAAGTCCGAAAAGAGGAGGACGATTCGATAATCCTTGAATCCGGTAACCCGTTCTACTTCCGAGACGGCGACCGGCAGTCCCAGGGTGGTGTCGGGTTTATCGTCCACAGGTCCCTTGTGGTCAACAAAGTGAGTATCGAGAGTGTGTCGACCAGGGTGGCGTACCTTATACTCAGAATATCATCAAGGTATTCGCTGAAGGTAATACAGTTCTACGCCCCAACCTCGGCACACCCCAACGACGAAGTAGAGACTATGTATGAGGGCATTTCCAGGCCATGCATGGTCATAAAACTCACTTCACCGTGGCCATGAGGGACTTCAACGTTAAACTGGGTAAAAGAGACAATAATGAGCTGCAAGTGGGGCAATTTGGATTTGGACGACGGAACCACCGGAGTCACCTACTCGCCAGTTTTATGGAGAAGGAGGGCCTCTATATGATGAACTCCGCTTCCCTTTGCCATGTCTACAAGGTGATTTCAAGAGTCATCACGAATCGTCTCGCGCGCAGGTTTCACGATTTCCAGCCTCCGAACAAGCCGGTTTCCGAAAAGGCTTTAGTACCGTAGACCACTTAAATAAGCTACGGCAGATCATACAGAAGACCGAAGAGTATAACCTACCTCTTTGCTTAGCGTTTGTAGACTACGAGAAAGCCTGTGATTCGATCGAGACTTGGGCTGTACTGCAGACTCTCCAACGGAGCCAAATCGACTACCGGTACGTCGAGGTGCTGAAGTGTTTGTACAAAAACGCCACCATCTTAGTCCGATTTCAGGATCAGACTTCGGAACCTATGCTTCTACAGCGAGGTGTAAGACAGGGAGACGTCATACCTCCGAAACTGTTATATGCTGCACTGGAGGATGTCTTCAAGGTTCTGGACTAGGCATCAACGCCAATGGCGAATACATCACTCACCTTCGGTTTGCCGACGATATAGTGGTCATAGCTGATACAATGGAAGACATCAGTGTACAATGCTCGATGACCTCAGTAGAGCTTCCGAAAAAGTGGGTGTAAAAACGAACATGGACAAAACCAAGGTGAAGTTGAATGCCCATGTTGCACCCACTCCTATCAAATTCGGAGACTCTACACTCGAAGTTGTGGAAGATTATGTCTAGCTGGGACAAACGGTCCAGTTAGGTAGGTCCAACTTCGAGAAAAAGGTAAACCGTCGAATCCTTCTCGGCTAGGCAGCGTTCGGGAAGTTGCGCTTGGAGAGTTGGAGTCTTCTAGTCCAACTTACTCGTCCACAGTGTCTCAAGACGAAAGTCTATGACTAGTGTGTGTTGCCAGTGATTACTTACGGGACAGAGACGTGGTCGGTCACAATGGGCCTCATCAAAAAGCTTAAAGTCACACAAAGGGCAATGGAGAGGGCTATGCTCGGAGTTTCCCTGCGTGATCGACTCAGTAATGAAGACATCCGCAAGAGTACAAAGGTTACCGATATAGCCCGAAGAATTGCAAACTTAAGTGGCAGTGGGCTGGGCACATTGCTCGCAGATCGGATGACCGTTGAGGCCGAAAAGTTCTAGATTGGCGAACGCGTACCGGAGGCCGCAGCGTTGGAAGGCCTCCCTCTAGGTGGAACGATGACCTGTTCGAGGCTGCGGGCGTCCGGTGGATGCGAAACGTATTTCGTATAACGTTATTTCTGTGGGGCGAACCTCCTCCTTTTTGGAAAGTTGGTTCAAAATCATTGCTGATAGCGTATTAAGCGCACTTTTTTCTGTAAGAGACTTAAAGTAAATTTGGCAGGAGTATTTGGATTAACATGATTCTATTGTAGGATTACTATTAGCGTAATTGGCATTTCAACGGACCATTATAAATACCTTATAAGTCCAAATTCCCTTATATTGTGGGCCCGTTTCCGAACTTATATACGCTTATAAATCCCTTATAGTCCAGCCTTGGGATAGTCTTGGGATAGTTATAAAACCGTGTTTTGCTTGTTGGGTATGAACGGCATTGGTTACAGGTATATGATAATGGAATTCTTGTGGCCTCAACTGGATGTTATGGATTTGGACGACAGGTGGTTTCAGCAGGACGGCGCCACCTGCCACACCGCCCATGAAACAATCGATTTATTTCAGCAACGATAACTGGACCAAATCATCTTACAAAATTCAGATTTCATGTGGCCACCAAGATCATGCGATGTAGCGCCGTGCCATTTCTTTCTTTGGGATTTTGTGAAATCTCGGTTTATGCGAACACACCAGGCCCAGATCCAACCAGTTATCAGTGAGATATAGCCACATCTTTATCAAAAAGTCATCGAAAATTTCATGAAAAGAGTAATGTCTGTCATCAGAGCCGAATATTTTATTCCCTAATCATAATTGGCACATGTCTTCTTTATAATGCAATTTAAATATCACAAGTTACTAAAAAAATATGTGTTTTATTTTTAAACGCAATAGTGCAGTCTTATTTTGACACCCTATACTTATATTCTAACTTTTCCTCATTTATCAATGCACCTTTAGAAATCAGCCCTCATTCAAACTCGAAAGTGTCGCTTATCGCCTTCACCTAATGTAATCCACCAGCAACCTAAATACATGTGTGTCAAACCATTATCATTTGTCCTTGCTACCTCTCTATCAAGGTCAGGTCAGAACAAAAAGGCATCTATCCACCACAAGTCCCCACTCACAGGTAAAAAATGAATGACAAGAGATCGTTAACTTTGATGTTGTTAAATGGCTATGTGTGTCCTCAAAAACAGATAAAAAAGTAAATCTGCAAGGTTGGCAACGTGCATTACTAAACTGCATCTTTAAAAGCGTAAATAAAACGTTATAAAATTGTGAATTTTTTCCATTGCAGGTTTTGTTCGGAGTTTCAGAAAGGGTCCCTGTATAGTACAAGCAATGGATGCCGTCCAAGACGTTTAAGTCGCATATGTTACCTGAGCTTTTCTTGCATAAAGCGTTCGCCATATGCCACACGAGAAATATTAAACTGCGATGGTGTCATCTGCGTGGATTTTAATTCTTTTTACGAGCCAAAAAAATCCTTTAATTATTTCATAAATTAGTTAAGAATAAGGCATGATTAATTTATATTAAAATTGTTTGCAATATTGATTACATTCGCCAAAAACAATTGCTTTCTTGTTGTAATCCATTTCATGCGATTATTTTCAGGGTTGACACCACACAAGTGTTGACTTTTATATGCCACTAGCATTTTTTCCGCAACTTCGCTCCTGTGGTCCTGTATTCCAGATAAAAAGGCCTTCGTGATAAAAGTCAGCTATAGTGTAGCTTTCTATTTGTTATTTATTTTCGTACTGAAATCGTTATTATTTCGTAAATACTTTCAGAGACAACCTTTTGAAAACATACCTAAAAGATACCTAAGAGATTTAATTTCTAATTGCATTTGATTTGCAAAAAATAAGTCAGCTACTTGCAATTATAGTACATAAGTAGGTAGGCCCTTCAATTTGCACCTGAAACTGAAAAGCAGAAATAAATCAAAACAAATCAAACATGAAAAACAAAAAGGCTATATGCCTATTTCAGTAATTGGCAGTCGAAGCGAGGTTATAAAAAATTAACTGCCGGTAATATAGCAATGACATGAGACGAGGAAAATCTTGTGACAATATGAGACAAGGGCATATTGTACAACACAAAGTTCTAGTAAACAATTATCTAGGACGTCCTTACGTCAGCCTGCTGTTTACCTAATCTTAACAGTTTGCTAAATAATAGTCGTCGGACAACAAACACACACAACAATGACCTGAATGTAATATTTTCAAAAGCAAAAACAAAAAATAAATGGGGATTGATGAAAAAATAAGCTGATGGTTTAATAGTAACTATCAATTTTCAGCATCAATCAATTACAAAATAATAAAACTGTAGAAAAGTCGTTTTTGTACATTGAACATATTTACAAAAAAAATAGCCAGGCTGTTAAAGGACAACCAACAGAACCCATAGCCAGCATTTATGGCTTTTTGCCTGTTATTCTGTATAGTTGTTAACGCATCACGTAAAATGTACGATACTAATGTAGATAATTTTCATACATAAAAACTTGAAATGTTACTTAGTTTTTGTTTCAACGCGATCGGTTCACTCTATCAAAAGTAAGATGAATTTAAAGTGTTCAAGAAGTAAAATATCATAGATGGCGTTGTGCATTTGACGTAATTTTCTGAATGGCGTTGTTAAGATTCTCTGCGGAAGGAAGTTACTAGAAAAAAGATTGGTAGGTAGGTAGGGTAGGTAGGTAAGTAGGTTAGGTTAGGCAGTAGACGGGAGCAAAGCCGCGGGCATAGCTTGTATTAAATATATAATCTTCAAAAGTACGAGTAAATTTGTTGCACAATTGCTGGGTGTTGCACAGTATTTATTTTTTCAGAAAAATTCGCTTAAAAATCAAATCAAATTGATGTCTCATCGAGTCGATCATCTTGATAGATCCATCGATCGATGTGAAGTAAGAGTGGTGAATCTAATCTTTATTATCGGCTTAGTATCCATACCATAAAAATTTGTAATCAATACACTCGATTTGGCGATCCGAACACTCTGTTCGACTGAACTGTACTGCAAGCCGTACACCTTACTTAACACTATGTTGAACGAAACGCGTAAGCGCCATGAAATTCATGGCGCTTACGACGTTTTGATCTCGAGTAAACAAAACTCTATACGCGATCTAGCACTGCATGTTTTAATAGATTAATTAATTAATTTAATAGTAGAACTAAAATTCGCTGTACTTACCAATTTTTTTTTAATGTTTGTTTTTATCCATCGGTAAAATATATGTCAATGTTTTTAATCAATTCGGTCTTCAAGCATTAAATTTCTTGTGTTGAGCAAGACATGGAGATGAACAACACATTGTGTTGTAGATCAATGTGTAAGCAGTACATACGGAATGTCATGATTTCATGATGAAGACGAAACTTTAGCAGCTTAAATAAAATATAAACAGCCTAAACAATAAAAATGTAAACCCAACAGATAAATTAACACTATCTTCAGCCACCACATTACATATGCTCACAAAATTAATTTTGCAAAATTATGTTCAACCCTAACAAAACTGTGGATGTGTGCCGAAAAGCTTGCGTACTCACATGCACAATACTGGATGTGTTGTTGTCTTGGTAGCCCTGTGTGCGTGGGTCGGACAACAAGCTATGCGTCGGTATTTATCCCACATTAGCATGCATCCGTACCATTGATCCGGCCTCTTTGTTCACTCAAGCCCTTTATTTGGTGGATAACCCAAAAATGGTAACGACAACAACATTATCTTGTTGTGAACACGGATTGACACATAATTATAATATGGCTTTATTTTCTCACACGACGTCAATCGTGTGGTGAAATTTCTTGTTGTACTCATTGTGTACGATGACAGCCGGTCAGCCTACTGAGTTTCCCGATTATATTGCAATCTTGTTCACTTTAAAAGGCAAATAATTGGTCACTTTCTAAAAGTGTTTTATGAGCAAGAAAATGCTTTCGTTGTCACATAATTACATGCCTGTTACAATGTAAAGGTTTTCTTTTTATCCGTCTTTCAGAAAAGCCTCGAAAACTGCTGAACAACATTTGCCAGGAAGTGTTTGCTGATTAATTCTGTGCGCGAACCCAGTCGACCGCTATCCAGGATAAAGGGAAATAATTTAATAGGCTAGTAAAATATATTAAGTAAAACGCAGTCATAACACTGGAATAAGGCTGAAATGAAAGCAGCCACGGGTAGTAAATATCGTGTGTGTCGTCTGATGGTGCCGACTGGGCGAATAACCGCTAACGCTGCGATAGAACCCTCGTGCTTATGTGAATTCGAATTATAGGCCTGTTCTGTGATTTTGATTGCTAGAACATTTCATTCACTTCCTGAAAGTATGAGTAGGTGTGATCATAAAGCTTATGCGCGAAAATGTGTATACGGTGCATATATAGCCATGATAAGGTTGTAAACAGCACATAAGCAAGTTTCAGCAAAGACTTACTTTACGATTATATCTGCGACATCAATGCAATTTACAACTTATACAAATGTAAAACAACCCACTTGACCAGGATCCTAGAAGTAGGCGAAAAGAAAATTGTGACCCAAAACCTATTCATAAACATTTGAAAGTCGAAAGCTCAAAATAAGCAAAGGTGCAAACGAGACGAAGATTACTAGACACGTTTAGTTTTCTCAGTACATATCATTATTGGTAACCCGACAAATTTATGTAGTGCTTGATATGGTTGGTGATTCAGTGCGGTTTCCTTATGATTGTATTTGGTCGTGTTACGCCGGTCGAGCATCCGAGTGTGGGTTTATGACAATAATGTAACCTGTGCCCGGCCGTCGGCATCGAGCAATAAGTTACTTTTGTTTGCTGGTAAGCGTTTAAAACTATAGAACACTTGAAAATGTGACATACATTTAAGATTTTTTACGTATAATTTAATTCAACGTTTTTTTTTAAATTTTGCAGTAGCAGGGGACAATGATGGGTGCAAAAAAGAGGTAGCATACCTATTATAGTGCTTTTGCCTTTAACGGTTTTGGTTTTCTTCTTCTTTTTCGTGTGAGGATTTGGCCACCACAAGTGTTAGAGTTAGTTAAGCCGCCTCTGGGAACCCCAAAGGCTTCTGACTTGGCTATTTCAGACTTACTTTAACTATATAAGTCTAGGTTTTCTCACGATGTTTTCCTTCACCGTTGCTTGTGATATCCAAGATGAACTTAGAAAGTACATATGAATTTGAAAAAGGTACATTGGTATTTGCCCGGCTCTGAACCCACGACCTCAAGCACGAGAGGCGAGGTCTTGGTCACTGTGCCACCACGACATTTGATATTGGTGGACGGTTTTGGTGTAAACACAGCTTAAAGTCCCAGCAAGCCAAGAATAAATGTAACGATTTTTAGAAGTATGTAGCTATGAATCGCTAGGGCGTTCCCGACCAACACTGTAACCTATTTTTTCAGCCTCCTCAAGCGTTGAATATATGTCGAGAATAAAATATGCCGTGAAACCGACCTGCAGTTATGTTTTAGTACGAAGGGAATTGTTATTTATTGAATATATGTAAAACTAATTGCAACTATAAATAATCATCTACTTAGTAACTTTGAATAAGCATTTGATTATTTAATCAAACAAATTAAAGAAAACATAATTATAAGGCAGACGGAAAACGAATTTGTATTTCACTTTTAAAAATGCAGAACTAAGTTTCTTAAGCAACCTAAAGAGAGAAAACGCAAAATGAGGGCGAAATAATCAAAGCACTTAGTAAGTTCGAATTAACTAAAACACCGGCCAACTATTAGGTTAATAAATGTAGTTGCTCTTACAGAAGGCGAGCTACTTAATCAGTCTAGTTTACAAGTTACATTTAATAAGCGTATATTTTTCATGGAAACTTTGTATGTGATATTTTTAATGTCAAACGAACGGCATGACATTTTATGAAACAACAAATAGGTGTCAGTTAACGCATTTGCATATTCGCGTTAAATCTTGCTTGCAAAAACTTTACGGTTATTTCTTAACTGTTTGAGTAAATAGAGGTTTACTGCATGCATTCTATTCCATCTTAAGTAGACTGATTGAACCCTGGACAGACGATGTAGCGATAACAGTAATGTTCCATCACACACCCACACGCATAATACAACGTATCTAAAGCATCGCAAATTTTCCTTTATCCTACAAAACGAAGCGCGTACCGATTAAATGAGGTGCTCGCGTTTCTCCAGATAGCCAAGCGTGCTTCCGTCTCCCTCCCACTAACGAGGACACTGCTATCCATCCCTCTCCCTCCAGCTTGCGCAGCCTCATCTCGACGGCACCTCGCCGTCGCCTTCAAGTCACATATTTTATTTGTGGAGCCTTCCTGCATCCAGAGGGGACTAAAGCCTCCCATGCACAAAACGAGCTCTACTACTGTTCAAAAACGAACCTTCGGTACGGTGGATTTAAATAATCAAATGGGGTTCAGAAATCAGTCGTCTGGTGAATGGTAGGTTTACTTTAGTCGTGTCGGAGACCTGCCAATAATATTCACCCACACATTCACCAGGATGCAATAATCGTAGCCCATTTTATGCTTATAGGTGTGGGACACACGCGAATAGGTGACGATACGACGAAGGCTGTAAATTGTGATGCAATGAAACCCTGGAATGTTGTCACGTCTCAAATACATTCAAATGCATATTGCTAAAGATTTTATTGTTATTACAATGTGAAAATGACATTTATTAATGTTGGAGACTAAATGCGCTCGCCCTAACAATTTGGTCTGTAGGTATTTAATACGATCGAAATAAATGTATCCATCATAACTGCCACACCAAACCCTCAAGGCAAGCCTGCTATGCTATGTAGTGCTATGAAAGAAGTAGCCACTTCTTTCATAAAAAGAGAAAGGGAATAAATATCAAAATCTACTCAAAACAAGAGGACAAACATCTCATTAAGAAAATTTCATTAGCCATAAAATCATTCAGAAATTTTAATGTACACAGCAATACACTTAAAACTTAAACAGATATTTAAAAGACTTTAAAAATGAGTTGTTGAATATCAGGAATACGTTGCAGAGGTTAATAACAAAGACAGCTAAAGATTGTGGGTATATGACCCGGAGACGAAATGCCCGCTCTGAATCACGTCGCTAAAAAAATCTATAAAAAGTCCGCGTTAACAATGTCGAAGAGTAATTTAGTCCCGCTATTAAGTTATTAGCCGTATACAAAACATAACAAGTTAATATACTGTAGATAATATATCAAAATCAAATCGTATAGATAGATGTTACAAATTATGACGGGGGCGGATTGGTGATCGGAGTAAAAAATCTGAAGACACCGCGCATGTGAGTGCTGGTGCTCGGTTCCTATATTTGATATCGTCTTATTAAACTGACCACTGGTACTGTCCATGTGGTAGTTACCAGTGGTTAGGTGTCTTCAAGGTACACAAAAATATGAATGCTCATTGTATGAAGAATCATGTCGATCTATCTACGCGAATTGAACATGTCGACATTTACTAGACCAAAACAAAAATAAAACATTGCGGTTTCACATGCAAAGATAACACTGTATGTACATTATTATCAAATATTTAACTTAATGTGATATTAATATCAAAGCGAACAGAACCACAATAACTCATAAAAGTATATATATTAATTGAAAATCCTGGAATTGATAAAATTAGGTCGTGTTTGTCACGTGAATATGGAATGCATATTTTAAAAGCCAACCTACTATCGAAATCGAAATGACGTCACCGTTGCACGAAATTCAAAAACACATTTAAAATTAAGCGGTACAAAACCGGGGTTACTAAGTTGAAACGAGAGAAATAAAGTTCCATAAGCCGAACCATGATTGTCGCGGGCAATTTTACGAGCGAACCACGATGAGTTACCGCAACCATTGGATCATTTGCGCAACTTACAAAGCTCTGTATTCATTAATTTACGTGACGGTTCCGAAGAAACCCTTTAAACGCATATCTCTGACGTGAGTATTGCTGAGAAAGTACGCAAAATGCAAAGGCAATTGTTCAGTTTCAAAAATACCCGCCTAACGAATTTCTGGTCCTGACATCCGGATTTCAGCCTTACGTAGTTGTGTTTAGAGCCACGTAAAACAAAAGCCGGCTCGCAAATCTAAGTTGGCTCATTTGTTTCGTGTTCATAATATTGGTCCTTCGAGCGTCTTATTTTATTTTCGGTATGCAAAGCATTTTATGGTTCAACTGTGTGAGGCTTGCGTGTCTCTCTTGGTTATGTTTTCGGGATCATTCTTTGAGTGCCACATTATGAAATCGGTATTTTACTTTATCGATTTACATAAATACTTACTTAATTAGGTCGTAAAACTCACTATTGTATAGATCCCGCCCAGGTTTAGTATCAAGTATTTTTTGTAACCATATTATGAGACGCCGTAAATGGGAGCAAAGTGGAAAATATGTAATTTAGCTCGTAGTGTCTCGCTCTATTTCGTACATTGCGACAAAAAATATTATTTCTTCGTTATAGCTGGTATTTTCTTATTAAAAAATGTTGTAGTCAGTCTCGCAGCTAAATAACGACAAAGCTACCGAGATGAGCAGGAAGCCGGCTATATTAGTACCAAGGTACCAAGACAAAGAGCACTGGCAAGCGCAGTTTACGCATATTTAAATAAATAAACCCAGATAGAACGTTGTGAGGCGTACGCGCAGATACGCGGGAAATACACTCACTTGCAAATGTTATGGATGCGGCGAATATCTATAACAAAGTCAAGTTATATTTTCAGATGAAAGGAAAAACTTTTATCAGTATTATGGTTAAACTAAAGCTGTGGAAAATGATTACCATATTCCATAATATACTTACGGCAGTGGCGAGCTTGAAAATATAAAAATATATAATATATATATGAAAATTACAGAGCTTTCCATTAACAATATTTATGTCCTCATTCTAGATGAGGACATAAATATATAAATATATATTATTATTGCAAAAATCGTTTCGTAATAGTTTATTATTTCAATTCGTAGACTTGATAATTTCCATTATGCCACGTCTTCTCACATCACAAACCGTCTAGCTTTTCCCCTTAACTATGTTTGAATTAGGTTCAAGCCTGACCTACTAAACCAAATCTACTGTTCTCTTATATTCCTTCTGGGGCCTTACTATAACGTATCAACGTCATCACAATTCCGCAGTGAAAAAGGGTTACTGCTCTTCATCTTGTATAGCATAGAGCTATCTCTCTCTCACGGTGAAGCCATGAGAGTTTTGACACGTCAGAGTAAGGTTGCGTCTCTGTTGCATTTATTGAAGCCTTTTTCAGCTTTATCATAATCATTGTTAGCTATGTTTCACCCAAACTAGGTACTAAGTTTACACTTCCACCTTTTACTAGCTTCCCTTCTTTCTTCCCAAATTTATTTTTCTTTTTTTAATTCTTCTCCATTTTACATTCTATATCATAGTCTCGACCGCGAATATCAGCTTCGACCGTGAGAATCCGATATTCGTTAAGAGAGTTGTGACGGTGACATCTGTTTATTTGACGCGTTTGTATGTATTTCTGTTAATTCATTGTATGTAAGTGAGCCTTTGTGTCAGCTCTACCTGTATTAACGTGTACAAGGCCTTACGTCTGTGCCTACTTCTTTATTGGTCACTTGTCCGGTGGCCATCTGATTGTTCGCGGTAGTGTTTCTAGACCATACAATTGTTTCAGGGTTGATACTCGTAATAACAAATAAATGTTGAATGATGTCTTGTGCAACCACATATGGTTTGATTTAGCTAAAGTTACATCCGGCCGCCATCAATTATAATGATCTTATACTCAGAATTATTTGATATTTTAAAGTATTTACAACCTATCAATCTACCCAGCCTTTTCCCAACTATGTTGGGGTCGGCTTCCAGTCTAACCGGATTCAGCTGAGTACCAGTGTTTTACATGGCGCGACTGCCTATCTGACCTCCACAACCCAGTAACTGGGTAACACGATACCTCTTGGCTAGACTGATGCCAGATCTCAAGTTTCTGACTACCCGTAACGACTGTCAAAGATCTTTAAATGACAGCTGGGACCAACGGCTTAACGTGCTTTCCAAGGCACGGAAGAAACTCGGTATGTTGAAAATGGTCACCCATCCACGGACCGACCTCTTCAAGCGTTGCTTAACCTTGATGATCGACCAGTGCGGCTGTTATTATTTAGCCACGAGCTCCTCCACGAGCTTATTTTAAAGTATTTACAACCAATAGAAAACATTCTATGACATTTAAAAGTACTTTGCAGTTTAAAACACGGATCTTTTCAACCCCAATTCCGTTTCAGCTTTAAGATCTTAGGTCACACGCCCTTAAACATCAAAGAGGTACTTTTTAGCGCCAGTTCATCACGAGATAGACGCTTTATCTTAGTATAAAACAACTTTTTTAATATCTACGTTATGAGCCGCTAGTTTAAGTAAAAAATATTACGGTAGTCGACACGCTTGAAAGAGTTGGACCGTCGACTGCGATTACAATCACCTTTCATAAACTGTAAATATAAATGTTGTTACTATTGTACTTGCGACTTGCATAAGGATAATGATATTTTTAGATTGGTATAGCTTAATGGTTAATTCTTGTGTCTGGGTAACTGTTGTTGATTGAAAGTTTTATACATCCGGATCTACATAGATGTCGATGTTAGATCGGTGAATAAAACTTTTAAATACACTTTCAGAAACGTTTACGTATCTTGATAGTTGTTTAGGTTTCACAATGTCATTGCATTTCAAGATAAAAACAATCCGCCATATTATGAACAATATATAGCTACCTACGCGAAATAAAACCAAAAAAATAACCAAACATCCTTATTCAAAATCTTCCTAAGGGTTATTTTTGAACTGTAGTGTCAACTTAGTACTAGGTACTTAGTATAGGTAGACTTCAAAAACCGTCTGATATCCTGATCACATCATACTGAGATCGATCACCATAACAATATGTCAAGAATTATGATTCATATGAAAAGGCGCCTTAATACCTCCTTGATTTGGAACCTTCCAAATGTAATATTTCAATTCAAGGTTATGTCAGCGACCGAATTCGAAACAAAATGTTATGGTCCGACAAATACGGCGATTTTCAAAGCTGTTTTTTACAACAGCTACTTATTTACTTAACATCAAACACTTTAACATGCATTGTAATTTAAATAAAATATTGTTTACGACACTTAAAGATTTGTTCATCGAGGCTGTATAAATTAACGAGACTCTTGCGCATGTCCTTTTCAGAGATCGGAAAATTACTACATATTTTTGCTTTGAATTTGATATTTTCTGAATAATTTTGAAGAACATTAACAAGCACACGTGTTTCACAGAAAGTGTCAAAATTCTTTAAATTACAAATATCTGTCACATTACTTCAACCATACTGTGCCCGTCTCTTAGGGACGTTTTTAAAATCAAAATAAAATATTAGTTTAAGTTATATTGGATATTGAAAATTTTAATGCAATATTGGGTAGCTGAGCAATCATTTACTAACGCAATTTTAGAATTATCATGTCTGAATACAATTCCAGACACAGTGTTGAATGCTATACACTAAATGACATTATTCATAATAATTCAAGTGTCAACTCTATCACCATATGCCAAAGAAAAACTCATTAATGCCTCATACATAGTGTCAAACACAGACTGACAGATATAATGGCGCAGTAAATAATCCTATAACATAGTCAACATGTAGATGATATTACGAAATGCCATACGGCATCTGCGCTTGCGACCTGCTTATATGTGCAAGCGCATTGCCGCGTAAGTATTCAATTTAAGGTAATGGGGCCTGTACGTTCACACACGGCTCGTATTAAATGTAGGTCTTAGACAACCTGTCTAATTAATATTATGAGACATAGGTATATATTTGTGGCGGAGGCAATACTGCGACTGCTAGGACCAGTTTTCCTGGGATTCAAACCTGTACGCTGTAAATCCTGTAGCCTTGTTTGCCAATTAGATAAATTCAATTTCTAACGAAAGGTCACATTATTTTCGCAGATCCTGTACCAACACATGTACAGTATATTCCACAAAAATATCAAGAGTTGCATTGCTACAGTAAACAGTTGCCCGCAAAAGGTTAACAAGACCATTATTAAAATTTTTGTGCATAAACCACAAGCAGCTCACAGAAACCTGTCTCGCCTAACCTATGATATTTTGCCAAATAGTTACAGACTATTGATTATTACCACAACTAATTTAATGATAACTACTATCCGATAA
The DNA here is from genome assembly GCA_949775005.1 of Orthosia gothica. Taxonomy (NCBI): domain Eukaryota; kingdom Metazoa; phylum Arthropoda; class Insecta; order Lepidoptera; family Noctuidae; genus Orthosia; species Orthosia gothica. The sequence goes on from OX459041.1 coordinate 12,831,430, forward strand.
CTTGGCAAATACTGTACAAATACCACCAAAGTGTTTGTAATTAATACCACAGAACATATAATTAAGTATCATTTAGATATCAGACTACCCATTTGCATAGCTTTTAGATTTCAGTAATTAGATGGCATTGCAAATGGTTTAAGAATTGCATTTGTGACACTTAGGAACTTTGTGTGTACCTAAGGCAGATAGGCTTTTTAAAGGAGTTCTGTGAGAGAAACCCTTTCGTCACAGTCTTTTGTGGGTTTACAAGTAAACTTTTTTAATGTCAAGTCTCACTTGTCACAGAAACGCACAAAACCTTTCGTAACTTCCAAGCCATGTTACCTAAATGGTTTAAAAATAGCAGAAGGCACAATCAAGTGGGTGAAAGAGGTTGCCAGCCAAATAAAGAGTGTTGTGTAGTATCTTCGCGATGACCAGTGTCACAGCAAGGCTGCCGCTTATGGCAACACTGAGAATCAGTTTTCCTCCTTCCTACCCGGAGCGGAGCGGAACAACCTTGCTCATCGCTCAGAGGTCGCCACCCAAATAAACGTAAACACTTTTTGTCGTTCTTTGTCGTGTCACGAAAAATAAAATATATAGGTAATTATACTCATAAACATTTATTCGGCTAGTTCTGAGTCTCAGGGTACAGTACCTTCATAATTGTTGCGTATTAGTTTGTTTTTTGTTAGTTGCGTATATTTCATGTTTTTTATTACTCCAACAAGATTATTTTGTTTGATAATGACACTTTTTTCCGTGTATTTAATTCCGAGAAGTTCATAAATTAATCAAATACTTCTTTAAACTCTTCACCTTGACGTCATTCCGTCGTAGAGTCAATTATTTACTGTCAATTATTTTCTTCAGACCACCCGTTTGGTTAGTAACTACCGGAATACTCCCACACTGGTTGATCGCAGCATTTATACGAAGATACGTCTAATTTAAACGCTGCATTTGAATACAGATCTGGAGTGTGATACTAATAACATATTATTCAGAACATGCCTCTAATGAAATAACTTTTCCTTCATAGATCTGCTACTTTCATCTTTGTTTGGTACTTATTGTGGATCTGAGTAACTTCTTGATACTGTTTTGTTAAATTCTGGTATTATTTAGATCTTAGGCAAAAGACATCACTACAACATCACTAACAGCGAAATTTTTGGACCAAAATCAAAGACTGAGCATATATATTTTTTGCGAAACTATTGTTTATCGAAATAAGTGCCAGAATATTGCTGGCAAAAATCCTGTCGTAAAGATTGATTCAAAATAAATACTTAGAATTCCATTATATGAGAATGATGATAAACTATTGGAATTTGGATCACAATCAATAATGAGGATGTTGTACTCGATGAAGCAATAAACCCTAGCAGTATAGGCAATAGACGATCGAGTTGATTGATTGAAACGCCAGCATACAGTTTAGAACGTCGATATTAGCATACAAATACACAATTTGATTGTACAAATAAACAGTTTTCATTGCATGTTTAGTTGGTGAAATCAGCGTTTACGTCCTATACAGACGAGGACACATTACACACTTTCTTATTTTCCCGACTTCACAAGGTAATCTAGTAATAGGCAATCTCAGGGACTCTCTCCTCGCTTAAACGCATGGTGAAAGTGTATTACGTAAGCGCCCTGCCGTGTATACCGCAAATCACAGAATTGACGGATAGTGTTGCAAGATTAAGTGCATTTCCATTAAGATTTAAAGTTTTTGAGTGATTTTCGATAGTTGTGATAGTATTGAGGATAACAGTGTTTCTGATGTGAGAGGGTTTGCTTTCTTAAGTTTCTTTGTGGAACCCCTTCGACTTGAAAAGCTACTTAATTTTTAATTTAATTTTTATACTTTGCCCTTGTCTAGGAATTACTTCCTGTATCGTGGGTGCGTTTACAATCATTTAAACTCACATACACAAGACACACAGATCCGGAATAACCATCTGTAGGCCATACAAAAATATGTTCCGTGCGGGAATCGATGCCCGCGACACGCAGTGCAACAGGCGATCGCTCAGCCACTGCGTCAACCGTGCCTTATAATGAGCACAATGAGTTGCTGGGTTTGAAGTTTCAATTTTTTTCTACTCATATTACTTTTGACACAAACTGTGAATTAATTTGCTGCCTGATTTCACTCTAGAACAATATAAGCTGGACTCCCTAAGGTTTTTCCGGTGTCATATTGTGTAGTAGTGATGCCAGAAATACAGACCACATTTTGACACCTTAAGTGCCTAAAACGTGGCTCCTTCGGTAATTACGGCACAAAACCGGTTAATGTGGTTTAATTCTTTAATTGTCGTAGCTGGGTATCGCTATAGTGTTCCTTCATATTTGTCTAAAAGCGTGCATATGGAGGGTTTTAAATCCACACTCTGGTAACTTTATGCTAGCCCTCTGCAGTGCTGCCATTATTGCGAGAAATTAATACCATACATAGCAGCCGCGTGAGGAAATAATAAGTAATCGCCATAAAGATGGCTGACCTAAGAAATTTAGTGTTAGGTAATGTTCCAAACCGTTCTTTATTTAAAATATGAAACAACTTCCACTGTTTTTACAAGTTTTTGTTTGTTTATTTTTAACTTGCAATGTATGTATGTAGGTATATAAGTGTGTTCGGGTCAAATTCTGCAACTGATTTTTTAAGGATTTATCCTCCACCGATTACGATGAAATTTTCTTTGCACGTTTAGTTTGTATGACAATGCATGGTTAGCTAAGTGACGTCATTTTAAATCTAATATGGCGGACGGCCCAAGATGGCGGACTAGTTATTTTTACTACACTGCCATGACATGGGTATCAAATGAAAGGGTGTGCTGAGAAGAATACGAAAAAAAAAAAATAAAAAAAAAACAGTAATTTCGCAAAGAAAACAATAATTATTAATAATTTCAAGGGCTTCTTCTAGGTTTTAATTCAACTCACATCAACATAATTTTATGAACTATGTGTAGATTTATTATAAATGGAATGGATTTGAATAGTTCCGCCTTCGTCTCATCAGACACTAGCTGAGCAATCCGATTGGCTGACGACACCGTAGCGCCACTCGTCGCGCGTGTTTTTCTCTGTAAATATCTGCTTGCACGCAGTAAACTGACTGCCGCCCGCGGCCTTTATGTAAAATTCCTTTTTTACTTCGATCCTCGAAGATTTATTAGTACTGCAGGGGTAGAAAAAATACTGACCAGCAACTGTGGATTAGTACGTGAATTGCTGAATCCAAACCCCTCGCTGCCTGTAAGGTGACGCCGAGCCCGAGGAGAGCGAAGCAGTGGAAGGGAAGTCGAGGGTTGAATTATTTTCGAATCCACTCTTCACGGTTTCTTCTACACAGGTAATAAGTTCTGGGCTTGGATGAATAAGTGGTAAGCTTCGTAATAAATGTTCCATGTGTCTGAAACTTTGGCTTGATTAAATTTTGCCGGTAAAATAGAAAACAGAATGGCATTCAGTGGCCTTAGTGCGAGTTTTTACTCACGCTTGACTCACGCTCACTCGTGTTACGTAAACGATCTCTTATGTCAAAATGTATACAAAAAAAGAGGTTTCTCCTTACCGTCCCCAGACGGCGCTTATCCAGTTTCCATACAAATTGACGTTTACGTTAACGCGATTGATCGTGAGTAAAAACTCGCACTAAGGCCTCAGAAAATAAAGAAGAAAGACAACAAAGTGGTAAGAAATCACTTTAGGAGTGCTTTTTTACCACTTTCTTGTAAACGTTCCTCCATCAATCTGGAAAATTTGTGCCGTCACTCCTTCCTGGATCTTAGCTAGTTCCAGTTTTATTTAACAATTGGTGTGATACGGAATTGCTACAAAATCTAGAACATCATGAAAGGGAGAAATATTTCCAAACAAGATTTTATAAAGTAAGTACAATCAGTCCCATTGTTCGGCAAAGGGTAGAATTTAGTGCAAGAACAATCTCTTCTCGTAATTACCGTAATATTCTACTTAAGCAATTTTGTAAATCTTATATTTAAGGATAGTTCTTTAACTGACTGTTCTAAAGCAATGTTTCAAGATATCGAAGCAACAGTAATGGCAGTGGGCAGGGCACATTTCTCGCAGAATGGATGGTCCGAAAAGTTCTGAAGACGCAGCATTGAAAGGCCACCCCTCAGGTGGACCGATGAACTGATCTGAACTGAATCCGCTGGGTGGGAGACGCACAGAACCAGTCGATTTGATGACGCTTGGGGCGGCATAATTCCAACAGTGTTCAACTTTCAGATGAAATGATGGTGATGATGATTATGATGATTTTAACAAAAGAATAAAACTTAGGTTAAGAACAAAGGTCACTAGGTATAACAAAAAATGAGCAAAGGAGGTTAAAGGTAATCTTCTTCTTCAATCGGCCCCTCATTACTGAGGATCGTGGTCACTGGACCCCTCCCAATCTGCCTCCATTGATTCCGGCCCAAAGTTGCCATCACCACCTGCTGAAATTTGCTTGAAATTTGCTTATAGTTAATACAGAATATAAAAAACAGCGTTTAAGCTCTTGTTTGCAAAAATACTCTGTGGTCACCAATTAATCAACCAAAGATGACCCAAACAGGCACCTACGCTTAGCTGACTCATCTAACAAACAAGAAGGGACATCAGAATCGATCTTTTCAAAAATGGGTTTAAAAAGGACATTGTCTCATTTATATCGTGACAATGATAAGAGGCAAATACAGATTTCAAAACCGAAACCTTTTAGTATTTTATACGCAGGACTTACAGAATCTTTTGCAGGCTATTGTTGAGTAAAGGAGTCTGATGTAAATGATGAACAAAATGAGACAGAAAGTATTTTGTGAATTGATATAGGTATGGAAAAGGCTGATTGAACTTTGATCGATAAAAATATGCTTATGTTGATTTAAAATGGTTTCATGGTATATGTGTTTGACTTCATTGGATGCCATTAGTATCTAGTTTATTGAAAAGTTGTTGCCGTCAATATACATTTTAGAATGTGTACTGATAATTTTGAAGATAATGATTTGTTCACCAATACAAGTCATCACCTGACAAAGTGCCGACGCCCTTTTTCTTATAAAGACTCAAGAGTGGGTTGCCTTGTCCAGCTATCCTTTTTCGAAGCTTAAAAATGCATTGCAAATTCGACCCGTCAATAAAACAAACTTATTTTTAAATCACCCAGACGGTAAAAAATGCTAGACCACTTCAAATCGGCTACTAATTGGGCGGTAAAAATAACCAAATAATTCACAAAACAAGAAACGAGTAATACAAGCCTTATTTTAAACAATATGATTTCACAAAATGGCGGGTTACTTTTGATAGACGGACTTGTTATTAAACCATTGTAATACAATAATAGAACGGAATAGATTTGACTATGACTTATTAGGTCGATTAATTAAGATAAATGTCATTGATTCCGTTGGTGTTGACTCTAACCAGTTTTTAGAACTTTTAACAGCTTTATTAACTTGGGTCTAAAATTCAACAATTTTTTTTTTTAAATTATAGATCTTTTCTTTTAGTCTGTTTTTAAATTGAACAGTTTTATTTACATTCTTGGTGTTTTTTGTTTTTGTTTGTATTTATTTGATTTAGTTTCGTCTCTCCATGTATCGCATGGAACTGCCTCGAATTTATGCATTCAAGTTTTTCTTCGGGGATTACGATTTCCTTGTCAAAAGTCCGAATTGTTTGAGATCCAGTGACATTTTGGTAAATTACATGTCAAACCAAACGCTTTGGACTATTTGACAATCATTATCGTTGTTTGAATGTCACTTTTGGGCTCTGCTCTAACTCTATGCCCTTAGCATTACCAAAATTTACCTAAAGCTCTTTCTGTCAGTTTTGTAAGTAACTACGAATTTTATATTCTTATATCATTATAATTTACTCATTTGTTTGATAGAAACTAGCAGCAGAGATTGCTTTATTAAATGAGACACTCGAATGTCGGGCAAGATTTATTCAACACCGATTAGGAATGATACATGGAGAGTGTCACTGCTTATCATTCTACGGAAGTTAAAGGGTCCACCGGTGGACACCCGTGTCTGTAATTTTGCAGTAGGTATAATGAACCTTCAACCTTAATTAAGTTATGATGCTGTTATTTATACTTTTGAGAATTTGAAATTAGAATACCTTGCAAAATACTAGTAATCTCTGAGTATATTGCGTTGATTTTATTAAATAGACTGATAAGTCTGATTAGGCAACATTTTTTTCGGAAAAGAAGAAAAGAGGTTAAATACAAAATTCTTTTCTTGGAACCCAAGTAAAAATTTACAAGCTCTTCAGTCGAAATAATTCGCAGAAAAGAATAGTTTTTACAGCTAAAACACAAATCAACACGAAAACTCAAGATTATATTAGTGGCCTTAACATAGTCATTAAATACCTGCCAATCGCATTCAAGATTATAAACTTAGTTACGAATACACGTTTGGGTAGCATTTTTGCGTTGCAACATCCTCCGGACCGTGACAATAGTTAGCCGACCGAGTGACTGTTAAAGGAAGCGGGGTTATTATTAACAAACACGTAAGTATGTCTGTATGAGTCAATGGGACGAACACGTCGGGACGGGTGTTTCTCAGAACCCTTTTGTTGGTGCATATCATTCTCATTGCCCAATAAGACAAATTCGGCGGTCGGTACACTTGCGTGTGTTTGACGCGCGAGAAACGCGCCAGAAATGCGTCTGGATAATTTGTGTTTTGTTTATTTTGCAGGAATTTTATTAAAAATAAGTGGCCTGATTTATTGTTAAGTATTTGTTTTCTACTCGTGAACAATATAATTATTTAGTTAGTGTGAATTTCTTATTTACGTGAATTAGGAAGGTATTAGAATGTGTAAAAAATGACAATTAATATTTTGCGTCTTTGATAGCGCAGTTTCACTTTAAAACATAATTCAAAGTTATTATACAATTAATTAATATAACATCTCGCTAAAACTAATGCAAATTAAGTGTTTTATGAGGTGTGTTACTTAAAACAGCCAAATGAATGCTATTTTATTATTAACTTAATGAAGTAGCGATCTAAAAACAAAATGAAGACGTTTTTATTTATCCCTCTAGTTGTCTGTAATAAAATATTGTGTTGTTTATAATCATAAATAGAACGTCTTATATTGTAAGTATGTGACTCTCACAGTTATCAAATGATATTTACCAAAATTAATGTTTTCATTGGATACTCACGAATCATCTTTGTATCCTTTTTGTGTTTGATTTTTTTAAATAACTATATAATCATAATAGCCTGTAATTGATCCACTAAAGGCCAAAGAACTCTTCTCATACAGAAAACCACGAACATTAATCACCATACTTGCTCAAGTCAACGTGGGTTTGGCAAATCAGAAATTCTATTTGTAAATAGCAAATACACACCTAACAAGACTTCAACTTTTGCATTAACAACCTCGCTCTTATTCGCAAAACAATTATAATAAAACATGCTAATACACAGAGCGTTTAAAAACGCACGTATACACATATGTAAGGCGCGTCAGTGGCGGTCGCCGGGTCCCGTGAGGCAGGTAATGACACAAAACGACGCGGTGACCGCCACATAACTCACGAGGATCATAAGAATCATAACAGAGATACACGGCATACCTCTGATGATAGATAGATCTGCTTGTCGCTGTGTTGTGGGATAGATCTTGCGCTTACACCAGTTTAAAACGGTCCGAAGGGATCCTTGTTGTTGACCGTTATCAAATGAGGCAAATTAGCGGTATGATACTATTTTAATAGGTGGCTTCGATCCCGTAACTTTCGGAATGACAGGTCGCCTATTGGTACTCAGTAGTGCTTTCCATGAGTGAAAAAATATGTATAGTTGGATCAGTACTTCTAAGGATATCCACTTACAAACAAATAATATCACCTCATTATGATAATAGTTTAGACTTCTAAGTTTAGATGAACTTGGTTAGGAAGGTCCTTGTCCAGCAAGAAACGTCGGAAAGATGAGGGGACCTCCACATTACTTACGATGATCATAATTCAGATACACTGCATACCACTAATAATAGATAGATCTGCTTGTCAACGTGTTGTGAGATAGATCCTGTGCCAGTTTAAAGCGGTCTGAAATAAAGTGACCCTTGTTGTTGATTGTCATCAAATGAGGAAAATTATCTACATGAGTATGATTTATCTGTTAAATACTAGCTTTTTCCTGCAACTTCATTCTTAAGTCGGTGCATTTTTTTGAGGATAAGGAGGAGTAGGTCTATGTTTTAGTTTAAGTTTTCTATTATTGAGAAAATTTAGTGTAGTAGTGCCTCAACACACATTTGGTGAGGAAAGACTGTCCAGATGTAGACGTCAGGAAGATGAACAAGGATCATAACAAAGATCCATTGCATACCACTAATGATAGGGAGATGGTCGTGTCGCCATGAGAAGATCCTTCGTTTGCTACAGCTTAAAGCAGTGATGCCAGATTTGACTACTGGATGATTGTGGAATGTGTTACTGGATCGTTGTCTAATGAGGAAAATTAGAGACGTGAGGTGACCTATTAGACATTCTTAAGATGATAAATGTAGTTGAGGAAGGTCAAACGGTAAACTTCTTTCGGTTGATCGATAAACTTTATATCTAAGCCCCTCACTTTCTACTCTATGCTTTCCGATTTAGATTTCCAAACTTGGTAAAATTTATGAACAATTGACAATAATAAATACCTAATCATATGAACAGCAATCTTGAGTTTTTGTAAACCTGGACTATTGTCTTACCTATTTGGTTTAGATTTAAAATTAACAGAATCGTCAAAATCCTAATCACCAAATATACTTGCATACTTAAACAATTAGTTAATACGTAAATCGATACCCTATTGGTGCCTCCGAATCCGCATGACGACCCAGACTCCTAGATTTATGAGAATTGTTCTGAAGCTAGCCGCTCTGATTACTATCTGTTCATATATGTTGATGATCGGCCGATGACTATTAATAATTAAGAGCCAATTTAACGAGACATAGTCGTGCTACTATGTTATGGTAGACACATTAAAATATACTCAATCTATTTTTGGTACAGAACATAGTCATATAATTTGAATAGACAGTCTTCTTAACGATGAAATCCTTAACTTTACTTTGATGACATTATTGTGACGTGACTATTCATTTCAAAAGATTCAGTTCGATCAGATCCAGTTCAGGCACCTTAACTACTACAAAATAAGTTGGTGCCAACTTATTTAGGACTCCTCCTGCCAAAAGTATCGGGCATCATGGCCAAATACAATAGTCACCGACGCGGGCGCTATTGTAGTGCAGAAATGTGTGCGCATAGAAAATGCTTCAGTGTTTTCTTACTCATTGTTCGAAGTGACAGCAAGCTGACAATACCGTCGAAAGAGCAACGATGCTTAAGGAGCTGATATTAATGCAGTGCCAGAGATGGCAGCACATTAGTAGTTAACCAGAACTATAAATTGCCTATTTATGCAGTAAGCACTAGCTTAGTGACACAAATCTCCACAGATTACACACTCGCCACTATTTTTGGTCTCGCCCGTCCTACTTGCACAACTTACTTTGTTAAAACAACACGGTTAAGTACGTAATATAATTATAGCACCTTGTTGAACAAAGATGTCAAAACAGAATTATTCATTCGGTACATATTTGTAACTGGTTTTTGCGTAATAACCACGCTTCGCTGAATGATTAGATGCGCTGGACGACCTTTAGACCGGGCTGGTTGCCTAACTGTGACGTCACATAGGCTCAGGTAATCGATCACAGTTACAATGGATTCTATGCAAATATCAGGCTCTCCTTTTATCCGTGTGGTGTTTACCTGCCCGTGTATTGATGTGTTGCAGGTTGGGTAACAAATTTGTTTTGCTGTTTGGGACTTGTGAGTAGGCTCTTGTCGAACTTTTAGTCACTGAAAATTAAGAGTATTATTACGGTTTATGTAGTTTTTTTTTTATTTTATTAGAAATTAATGATATTCAGGGATTCCAATGTAGTTGAACTGCAGTTTTAACTTGTCGAACATAACCAGTAACTACACAATTTAAAAAGTCAAAATACAATTTGCTTTTAAAATCACATCTTGATTTTTTTATGGTATTAGAACTGGAGGACTTATTATTCCAAACACTTGAGACTCCTTTATATATTTATTATAATTCACATTCTTACATCTTGTTATAACACAGTATTACAGACAGAGCATAGAGCCAAGATGGCAGAACACTATGGGTGCGTTCAGCAGTACTTAAACAAAACCACAATTAGGTGCGTTCATAATATTTAACACTCCCCCTCAATTACAAAGTGAATGTTTTTTATTATTAATACAAGGCTTAAAACACTATTATTTAGTTTTTAACATTTACTTGTAATTGGACAAATCTACAAAAAAAATACAGTTACATCTTCCCCTTAACACATATTTAGAATATCTCCCCTTAACACATATTTAAAAATATCTTCCCTTTACACATATTTAGAATATCTCCCCTAAACATATTTTTAAAAATTAGCATTTATCTCCCTTTAACAAAAAAATGAAATCAATATCATATTAAGATTAATAATTTGAGAGTATTTCTCCCCCTCAACATGAAGTTTTTGATAAGACAAAAAATGAAATGTTGCTAAAGTCCCTATCCATAGTCTTCTACAACACCGAATTACAAAATCATACCTAGAATTATAGTTAAAAAAAAATGTCTTACACAAGGTTCGGTTTATAGCAATAGTTTAGTCAGTATAGTAGTATCATTTACATAGTTTAGCTTTAGCATGTCTATGGATATAATAAAGTTATTATATAGTATACAACAAATTTTAAGGTATTTATGTATAAAGTACCCAGTCAGTTTCAGTTACAAATTACTACACTAAAGTCTTTCTTTAACACTGTATTCTTTCAGAGTAGTTACATAATATTTAATTTATTACAAAAATATGCATGTTTATTTTGACATAATGATTTTGTTAGCGCATCAGCTATGTTTTGGTTAGTTGGTACATAAGAAAGTTTTATCAGGTGAGTTTGTACAGCATCTTTAATGAAATAGTATTTTATGTCTATATGTTTAGTGCGCTTGCTATTTTCATTGTTTTTTATGATATTTATTGCACTCTGATTGTCAATCAGTAGATGCAACTTCAAGTTAGTACAATTAAGTTCGCTTGATATGCCCTTGATATAGATTAATTCTGTTACAGATAGTGCACCTGCAACAAACTCCGCCTCTGCAGTAGACAATGCAACAGATGTCTGCTTTTTGGTGAACCAAGAAACTAAGTTACCACGGTAGAAAACAGCACAACCGCTTGTGCTTTTCATATCTGACCTGTCTCCTGCCCAATCAGCATCTGAGTAGGCTGTTATATTTTTTGCATCCGATTTTGTGTATATTAATCCTTTGTTCATAGTAGTTTTAAGATAACGCAATATCTTTTTCTCAAAAATGGTATGTAATGTTGACATAACATCTCTAAAAAGTATCCAGAAAGTGAACTCTACCGGAGACTATTCACAACTGTCCGGTAAGAAGCGAGATTTTAAATTTGGAATCTCCTACTGTCCAGTAAGTAAGTATGTAATTTACTTACTGGACACTTGGTCATCCTTCATCCCTTTTTTTTTTTATGGCTTCGCACGGTTTAGGTCATCCTCTTTAGATCTGCTTAGAAAAAAAAAACATAGTACCAGACACAGATTAGAGTTTAGCCATTATAACATGGTTAGAGGGAGGCTCCAAATATATATCTATCTCTTTTTGGTATGACATTTTATGAGATACATAATATATTTTGGAGCCTTAAACATCCATTTTATTGTCTGTGACACTTTTTTTTTTTTTTTTTTATGGGTCTGTGACACATAACGCGACGCAGAAAAAGTATGCACGTTGCGTTTTGTACTTAGTAATGTTGTAGAAGTATAGTGTGGGATTTTATGTTTGTATTTAGTCATTTCAGTTTATAAATCATGTTGGATTAAAGAGTCCGTTAATCAAGATGTACAACAAACAAATATAAATGCCCCCGGTAAATCGATCACAATATCTATCAGTAATTGCCCTAATATGAATGTAACCTTCAATATTAATTAAACGAATTTGTTGTTAAACTTTCTTTCATTTTTGAGAAAAGCATTATACAAACCTCAACCAGTAAGAAAGCCATCCTGGCCTCGTATATAACCGGACCTCACCTGCGGTTCGGTCCGGTTAACTCATACTCGGCCAGGAAGGCTTACTTACTGGATTCTGCTGTAATGTACTATTACTTGCTTTCCATAGTTCAGTAGTGGGTCTGTCAAGAAATCTGCTCAGAAATGTGACCGAAAATGTAATATCTGGACGGCTGTTTATGGATATGTATAACAATGATCCTATTAGTTCTCTGTATGGAACATTTATTATTTCTTGTTCTTTATAATGTCCATTAAAGTTTACTTCCATCGGTGTATTTATAGGTCTACAGTCTTGCATATTAAATTTAATTAAAATTTTCTTTATTAGTTCTGTTTGTTTTATTTCAATTGTATTCTTTTTTCTGGTAATTTGCATTCCTAAGTATTCTTTAATTTCTCCAAGATGGTTGGTATTAAATTCCTTCTTTAAAAGGTCTATTATTTCTTCATCCTTACCGATAGTTAAAATATCATCCACAAAAAGAAGTAGAAATGTCTTGTCCTTTTTGTATAAACAACAATCATATTTTGATTGCGTGTATCCTTGTTTGGTTATAAATTCATGAAAACGTTTGTTCCAACATTTTGGTGCTTCTCGCAAACCATATAAAGCTTTCTTTAATCGTAGTACCTTCCCTTGAGGTATTTGTACACCTTGTGGACATTTAATATAAACCTCAACAAAGTTCCCATTCAAAAAGGCTGTAGGCACGTCCAGTTGATTGATAGATAAGTCTTCTTGAATTGCATAGCTTAACAATAGTCTTACCGTTGACAATCTCGCTACTGGTGAATAACAATTATACGTGTTATCTTCTTGGAAACCTTTGGCGACTAGTCTTGCCTTTTTAACATTATTTTGTTTCGTCTTAAAGACCCATTTTGTGTCAATTGCCTTTTTACCTTTTGGTAGGTTCGATATTTCCCATGTGCCTAATTTTTCATGTGACTCTATTTCCTTCTTGATAGGTTCTTCCCATTCTTCTTTTCTTGTCATTGCAGTATTGTAATCTTGTGGATCTCCTGTGTATAAACAGTATGCTGTATAAACCTCATAGTCATCCAATCTCTTTGGTGCAGTTATTGTCCTTCCAGTTCTTGTCATATTTGGTTGTATATATTCACTTTCTCTTTCAATATCATCATTTTCATTGTTCTTACTTGTATTTTCCATTCTCTGCTGTATTTGTTCATCCAAATTATTTTCTCTCTCTCTGTTCTGACTTCTCTGTCCTTCTTTTGATTCCTCTGAGCTTTTCTTCTTCACATCAGTTTCTTCTACTAATCCTTCTTCTGCTTCTTCATAATATTGATAAGTACTGTTTCGGTTACTGTTCTTTTCCTCTTTATATACATAGTCATTTTCATCAAATCTTACATCTCTTGAAATTATTATTTTATCATTGTCTGGATCCCAAAGTCTATAACCTGCTGCTGAGTATCCTAGCATACGAGTTTCGTTCGCTCTTTGTTCGAATTTTTTACCTCTTGGTATTATACTACACCATGCTTTACTTCCGAATGTTCTTAGTTTTGTTAAATCTAGCTTGCCACGCATTATTTCTTGTGGTATCCTATTATTTAATGCTGATGTTGGACATCTGTTTAATTGATAGCATGCAGATGCCACTGCCTCTCCCCACAGGTGTTTTGGCAGTTTAGTTTCTATCATTAGTGTTCTTGCTTTATTATACAATGTCCTATTCATCATCTCGGCCATCCCATTAGATTGTGGTGAATAAGGTTGTGTATATTGTATTATGATGCCCCTATTACGACAGAAATTCTCTATTTTGTTGTTCTTAAATTCTCCACCGTTATCACATCTTATATACTTGACCTTTGTTTCCTTTTCGTTTTCTAGCTGTCTTATATAATCTAGTAAATTGTTGGTAGCCTCACTTTTCAGTTTCATTAAATACACCACACAAAAGTGTGAGAAATCATCTATTATTAACTGGTAGTATAGCTCACCGTGTATTCCAGGTGTTGACATAGGACCTGCCACGTCTGTGTGTAAAAGTTCTCCGATCTTCTGTGACCTCGGCTTTTGTACGGTGTTAAATGGTAAGCGGGTCGACTTGCCTAACATGCAGGGTCCACATGTTCCATTGGCAACTGGTAAATTCATAATTTTTAAGCTGTTGTTGTTCAGGTGACCTAGACGTCTGTGCCATAACTCTGAATTGCTTGCACTGCAACATGGATCACTATATGAAAGGCATATTTTCATTTCTAAGACAAACAGTTTACCTATACTTTTACCTAATAGTTTCTTTTGTGTTTTGTTGTTCAAGATTTCCACATAATTTTCACTGAAATTTACACTACAATTGTTTTCTATAATTTTCTTAACAGATAGCAAATTAAATTTCAAATTTTCAACTATCACCGCTTCTATAGTTACCCCATTGCCATTACATTTCAAATTAATAGTGCCTTTTTTATTTGCCGTTATATATTCCCCGTTAGCTAAGTATATTTTCATTTCTCTGTCCATTTCATGTATATTAGTCATATGTTTAACAAATTTTTCTTGTATTAGATGTTCTGTACAACCAGAATCTATCACCCACTCAACTGAATTACTATCTACATAATTACAATTGTTTTCAATACCTGTCAAGAACATAAACCTGTCTTCATTTTCCTCTTCTACTGCTGTTGCTGCTGCTTGGTTTCCTTGTCCACTTTGTCTTCGACCTCTGCTTGTATAATTATTTTGTCCTCTTCCACTGTAGTGTTGTCCTCGCCCATGCTGTCCACCATACCATACTCCTTCATTTTGTCTGACATTATAATGTCCTCTGCCATATTGTCCTCCTCTGTGTTGTCCTCTTCCTTGTCCTGCTTGCTGAACTCTGGTCTGATATCGATCTCCTCCTCGAGATGTATTGCGACACTCTCTTGCGATATGTCCCATTTTGCCACAGTTAAAACATTCTTTATTTTGAAATGCTGCATAGCTAAATGAATTACTTTGCTTTGTGGTTCTATTCTTTAATTTCAATTCTGCATCCAGCAATTTGTTTTTTACATACTCCATTGTTAGGATCTCTGTTGACGTTTCCATTGCTGTAATTAATGGTTGGTATATTTCTGGTAATGACATAATTAGGTAAGTGACCTTGTCCGTTTCTTCCATTTTTGCAATGTGATCAATTTCTCTTACAATTTTATCATATTTATAGAAGTAGTCTTTCAGATTTTCTTCTTCCTTGCACTTCATACTTAAAAGTTGTTTTCTCAGAAATATGTTTGTGAGAGTACTTTTCCTTTCATACACAGTTTTTAGTTTTTCAATCATCTTGCTCGCTGTCTTTTCATCTTTAATATATTCAAGTTGATTGTCCGCCAACGCTTGTATGATTATGTTTCGCGCCTTCGTGTCCATTTTGTTGAAAGCATCTTGGGTTATACCTTCGCTTTTTGGTGAAAGTGCTTCCAAGCATTCTTTCAGTTCCATGAAACTTTTTATGCGGAATAGCCAACTGGAGAAATTTTCACCACTAAATATTGGTAGTGATATTGGAAATGTAGATGAGGACGCCATATTTTTTTTTTGTTCCGTGAGTTAAAAAAAAATCTTGTTTTTGCAAAACAAACTTCTAAGTCCTTACAACTGTGCCATCTGGCTGTTTCCTGGGCCCATGACCTTTTATGGTATTAGAACTGGAGGACTTATTATTCCAAACACTTGAGACTCCTTTATATATTTATTATAATTCACATTCTTACATCTTGTTATAACACAGTATTACAGACAGAGCATAGAGCCAAGATGGCAGAACAGTATGGGTGCGTTCAGCAGTACTTAAACAAAACCACAATTAGGTGCGTTCATAATATTTAACAGATTTAAGCTTATAATTATAAATTATTGTATCATTTCAATAAAATTTTATCACTTGCTTTACACTGTAAAGCCTATTTAATGGCTAATAAATGTTGAAATAATAAACACTTTAAAGTACATTAACATGGGGTGCAAATTAAGAAATAAAACTGTTAACACCTGATAAGGAGGCTCGTTATACGATTAGTTTACAGCTTTTTATGCGCAAATGTAAAGCAAAAAGGGGGTTGTCGATGACGTAAGAAAATAGGGTTTCCCAGCACAAATAACACTTTGCAAAATAATCTTTTAAAGCCCCTGTATTCTTTTCAGTTATAGCTTGTTGTATACTGACTTTAATCGAAGGTTTTATTCCGTACATAATCAGTAGCCCTGATTGCGAGTATGTACGGAATAAAACCTTTGGAGTAAAGGCAGTTCTTTTCAAAAGTCTTGGCTATAGCCTTTAGGTTCAAAATGGAAATATTCGTCGTGGTTTCTAGAGATGAGTTGTATCACAGGAGCGATAATCATTTTCCATCAGCTTAATTTATAACGAACCTTTACAGACAATCATTAAGTTAAACCAGTGAGAACGCATAAATGTGCATGTGCATAGCTTCATTGTTAACTAAATAGTTAACAGATGATTCAGATCCAAACAATTGCCAGTCATCAGTGCAATGGAACTTGCAATATAATCTCTGCAAGGCCATCTACCAAGCAGTTCCTACACTACCATTCGCGTCTCTTAAGAATACTAATAAAAAAGTAAAACACAATTAGCTGGACTGTCAAACGTGGGAGGAGCAGTCAGACTGGGGTCTTAATATGACCACAATTACGTACATTAAAAGATCCAATATCAACTCGTGTGGGCACCAAGGTCCCAGACCATATTGGGCAAAATTGTCTCACTGGCATATCACTACATAACCCCTTTGTGAAGCCGACCAATAAATCTGTTGACATTGTTTAAACATGTGTTGTTCACGGATTTATTTTAAGTTGTTTGTTAAAGGTAAATTAAATTGAGTTTAAACATTGGCAGAAAATGTAATAGGTAGATATGAATATCAGGTCCTAGAATGCTGCCTTGAGGAAACCCAATAAGTTAAAAGTGTCGCTATAAAACCAAAAGACAAATATGATTAATTTATACAAAAAATTGTTAAGCTAAATCACATTCTTTTGAGTTTGTTTTTATTCATCTCTAAGCACCGATAAGTAAACAAGAAACCCACAGACCTGAGTGATATCGCTAACTTCATTATGGCAGAACAAAAGATAATTCTAAAGACAATCAAGCTACAATAAGACTTTATCCTCAAGGCTGAAGTATGAGGTGTAAATAAATACCCATCTTTTGATCTCGCAGATAGACAAGACACGTGTTAACATAAACATCTTATCCGTAGACACAACACTGCAATTATAAGTAAGTAGTCATAATTAAAGTGATTTTAATCGTTTCCATCAAAACAATGAAAAATAACTAACCGCTCATAAAAGTTCTGAGAGTAGCAGAATGATGGCTGAAATCTTGTTTTGGAATTGACTATTAATTTTGGATAATGTTAGAACTAAGATGAACAGGAGTAAAAGCAATAAAAAAGGCTGACGATGAAGTGTCGATGATCAATGTTATTGTTTATAGTGTGTAGTATTTTATTGAAATACGAGTATGTATATATTTTGGCTTAGTGCTTTGTGACCTAATTTGGGAAGAAACTATGTATATTATGTATTGTATTCAAAAAGTCAAGGAAGACGATGACAGGACAGTTGGAAACCAAAGATTTCTAAGAGGTAATTTCTCCATACAAGGGAGCATCGTCACCAACCATTTAACAATGATACATCAACTATTTCCAAAACTAAAAAAGTACAATAAAATACAGAATTCGCTACCTACGTATGAGATAGCGGATACGACCCGCCCACAGCGTTATTTACATGTGTCCAAAGTACAGACGAGAAAAAAAACTCGCACAGCCATTTAAAGTAATAAGACAATGTGGTTCATTAAGTTAGCTGCCTCCTCCCACTCTGTGGCACCTTCGTCTCTCGATTTAACGAGTCTACGTAAAACGTTACATTTACATATACACAGAGAAAAAAATATTGATGTTTGTGATTAAAAAGCTTTGATTGTAATGTTGCTCTGGTTTCATGGGTTTTGATGTTTTATTTGAAAACGTAGGTGTTTTCAATTAAGTTATGATTACCTAATTGATGAAACGCTAAGCAAAAAGGTTATTTCCTATTGCCCTTGACAAAATTCATTACATTATAGATCTCATATCTCATTTGGATTTAGTATTTCCTTTGTGACATGTCTTTATCTTTTGGATTGGGCAATATTGAAACTTAGGTAAAAATTTATCTTTTAGTAATTTTCCGCAATTTTACATGGAAAAGGTTCTAATATTGGCTATAATACAGCCCCAGGTAAAGTGGGCATAGTCGTGACTTCTCAATGTCTTAAAGCGTCGTTAGGGTCTTTTATCAGGAACTTCTTTGAACCAATAAGCAATACCCTAGCCCTGTTATGCATGTAACTGGTGAAATATGATCCCTAGCCTAAGCCCTCAGTGATTACTATCTACTACTTAAACAATCACCAAACTAAGGTCACCTACAAGATACAAGGTAGGTTACACAAGCTACAACTACTTACCGTTTGAGTTCAATAGACTTCTCTATTCCAATTAACTGCTAACGAGTAAACATATCGACTGGCCACCATTAGTCATTCGTGTAGGTTTTGTTCATCGGCTATACTGTCATCGATATATTTTTTCTTAATTTTGGGTAATTTATATTATTTATTTTGTTTGTTTTATGGATTTTGATTTGCTCGCAATGCGGGACTTTCTTGCGCAAATGTTATGTTAATATTCTATAAAACCATTATTTTCCAAGGTCAATTTTTTAAATTTTTTTTACTCTTAATAAGAACATAATTCTTAATAATTAATTACGATCTAGCCTAAAGGATTAATAAGCAATTTAACTTTAACTTAATATGTTACGTTATAGATTATGCTAAAACTAAGAATAGTGTCCATTTGCACTTTTACACAAGTCCGTAGCACTTTCTTAGAGTCTGATATAATTTTTATAAACACTATGTTCATGTGTTACATGTATAGGTCATCATTGTCACTATTATTTATTCACTTTTTACACTACACTAATTCAAAAGGTTTAGTTCTTTTTAGCCTACGCAGTAAGTCTGTCTTGTCTAGCAGCCGGATAGCCTCAACATTCACATGTCGATGAAGTCTGCGTTCGTGGGCTTCAGCAAATTTTTGGATGATGGTGGTGACGATTTCCATTTTCATTGTGAATTAAAACTGTTCAGGTTCTTATGCATTCAAATTTATGTGCAGTCCACATGTTTCGATCTTCTTTCATTAAAATAATTATCTGCATCAGCCATAGTTTTTTTGCAACGGATAATATAACTATGTATTTCGAGTTCTCTTACTTTTTGTAATTTCATAGTTTATTACCTGTTAGCAACTCCATAAGATCGAATGACATTGTCCGGACCATGTCTACTATATTAAGTAACTTACCTTTCAAAATACCTTCAATATGATGTGAAGGTATTTCTGCGTTACTTATTTTATCATCATCAAATTAGTCAATGTTTTGATATGTCATTGTCACTTTTCACGTCTCTGTCAGTTCAATTAATTATCTAGGTATTGCAAAAGATTGTTGTGACTGACTTGGTTTAATTGACCACTGACTGACAAATGGCATCTGATTGTAAAGGAGGTCCAACAATGAAGTGCTCTAAGCTGATGATGATGATAATAGCAGGCAACATTTTTAGTATAAATGTGGACGACTTATACCAAGTGGAGGAAGACCAAAGAAATTATGGGATACTGGGGTGACTAAGCAATAGATAATATTGAGGCTGAATATTGAGATGACAACTTATAGAGAAAGAAGTATGGAAGGACAAGCTGGTATCTAGATTTCAGTACATTTTTGATCCAAATGCATTTATAGCATCTTCTAAAAAGTATTGAACTTTATAAGTAACTACTTCGAAAGGATATCAGACAATTCAGTTTTAAGTAGTTAACTATAAGGGAAATGAAATTTTTCAGTTGTAAAATCCTTTAATCAAAAAGTAGTATTTTATTATTTCAGGATGATTTAACGTACCACCCAATACAAGCATTACTACATGCTTCCTGGGTAGTTCCAGCCACTGACTAATATTGTAAAAAACCGTTAAAGAAATTAACTATTTTTTTATTTATTTTTTTATAACGTAACTAATATGTAAAGGTTTACACACCTTGTAGATATATTTAGATTTGATGACTCAAATATCAATTAAATGTTGCATATACTCGCCAACCTTGAATTAGGTTAAAATTTATGAATGGATCGGTCAAAAGATCACGCCTATCTTAATTATGATGGAGATGGGACAGGTCGTGTGAGGTTTTACATTCTCAAATATACACAGCAATTTATAAATTTATTTTATTCTATAGTGTATGCCTCTTAGTGTTGACCAATACATAACTGAGTTGAACAATCTTCATTTCAAGGCTCAATTTTGCCGAAGCAAGTTTAATCAAGTGGTTTCCAACCTGGACTGCAAATGTGGTGCTGTTCTACAAACTATGAGACACTTATAAATAGCTTGTCCTGATAGTTGCATGTTAAAGTAACCGGCGATGTACACTAGCAAAAGCGTCGACAAACTACTCGTAGTAGCAATACTGCAACGAATTCTGGCTTGTCTTTATTTAGATTACCATCAGGTTAAAAAGCTATCTCTGCTATGCTCGGAGTTGCCTTGCGTGATCGAATCTGAAATGTAGAGATCCGCAAGAGAACCAGGGTAACCGACATAGCCCTAAGAATTGCCAAACTCAAGTATCAGTGGGCAGGGTACATTGCTCGCAGAACGGATGGCCGATGGGGCAAAAAGGTTCTGGAGTGGCGACCGCAAACCGGAAGACGTTGCGATGGAAGGCCTCCCACCCTCCGTCCTCCTCCCTCGCGTTGGGGGACCGATGACCTGTTGAAGGTTGCGGGGATCCGTTGGTTGCAGGACGCACGGGGCCGGTCAAAGTGGCGACGCTTAGGGGAGGCCTATGTCCAGCAGTGACCGTCTTTCGGCTGATATGATGATGATGAAAAAGCTATCGGTAAACGAGTTACGGAGCTCAAATGGAACTGGACAGGGCACATGACAAAACGCGGTGATAATAGGTGGAGTAGGTCAGAGATCAAGTGGTGTCCAAGGACTTGCAGAAAATGTTGAACGCCCAGCGGCGAGATTGGCAGACATGGACGACATTGTTGCCATTGCGGGTACCAATTACAATTGGCGGGCACCTGGGGATTGGTACAAGAAAAGAGGGTCCTATGCAGAACAGTGGGTGAAGCTGGGGTTGATGATGAAGGAGAAGACTGTTAAATTTGCTTCTTAGAGTATTGGGTTTTCGTCAGTCCTCAGGCCTAAGGTCGCATTACGTAGTGTCCATTCATGAGCTTTCATTCGATAGTCCAATGTCCTAGTTAGGCTAAAGGATCAAAGTCAATAAATGTTCATGTTAGTTGAAACCAGTAGATTTCCTGAAGGCCGTTTCGAAATCTGGGGTACCCTGAGGTAATCCTGATGTTATTCTGTTTGACAGATAGCTCTCAGATTTCTCAGAATTGGATTTCTCTGAAAAAAATACATGTAACTGATACCGGGCCAAATAAATAGCGAAAAGGGGATACATCTAGGTAATTATATTTTCTGATTGTAACGTGAGGTTCACTGCTGAGTATAAGCCTCTTCCTTGATGTACCTATCCCGGGCCTGCGCAAGTTGTAACCAGCAGCCTAATTGCGTAAGTGAATTCGGCAAGGCAAATTCCTCCGGCTTTTGGTTTGACCCCATGAAAGAGTATGACAAATTCTCTTTAAATAATTAGATATTGCCTTTTTATTATTGGACGCTTTCATAAGTGAAGTCTAGTCTTTCAATAATCCAATCTAATAATTTTTGGTAATACTTAAATTTGATATGAAAGAGTTTCTTTGATACTCTTTCATGGGGTCAAACCCTTTGCCTTGCCAAATTTGCGCAATTAGGCTGCATGTCTTACCTTGGCTCATAAGTTGGTTCAAACTGAACATCATAATTTTGATGGTTTTTGCTTATATCTCGAGTCTCCTGTGCGGGTCACAAGTAAATATATTTCTTTCTTTCTTTCAAACACGTTGATACTAATGGCATTAAGTGCGAACAGTGGGTGGATAATACACACTCCACGTGCTCAGAGCTTACCCCTCTGAGGTCACGACCATACTATTGTAATTAATTAGTTTCTCTATAATTAACATTAGAACACTCCTTATCCGATCGATTGTTGAGATAATTCAAGAAATAACTTTACATACACTGATTCATGTTATGAATATTTCTGCCCTGAGGTGGATGGTATGCTTAGCTCAAACGACAAAATTTCTTACATTATCTTGAACTTCTATTTAACCTTTTTATAGGATATTTTTTAAATATATCTTATTATCTATATTCGATCTTGTTCATGCTTCTAGACTAAAGGGTTTAGGTTGTGGGTAGCCCAATGATATTATAGTAAACAGATACGTTATACACTCACAAAACGACCGATATAAGTGTACAGCAGCGGCAGCACACATTTCATTCATCTGACATTTCATTACAAGTCGAAAGAGATGGCTTGATAAAACCAACAAGAAAAAAAGAGACAGCTAGTGTTTGTCACTTGCGTGTGAGTGTGAATATAAACAAACATTATTCTGTCCGTCAATGTTTTTTTCTTTTTTTAACCTCCAAATATTAGAATATTAGAGAAAAAAAAGAAAGAAAATTGAGGTGTATTGCGTACTTACATATGGTACGAGATCTCGTCTGTTGTATGTACTTTGGTATCATAAATGGTACACTTTCTAAATACATACGATGGCATTTATAAATTTTGTTTTTGTTTCAACAAAGCGTATTGCTCTTCGCCATGCATTACATAGACTAAAGACTATACGTCCCAATTAGGACGTATTCGAGTCTTTACAATGCGCGCGCTTATAACATAACATAATACTACCCACCATCATACTAGAATATCATTGGGGTAGTCTTAATTTAAGATTTTTATTCATTTGGTACCTAGATAAAATTAAAGCAAACTGTAACATTAGTTAAAAATGTAAATGTAACATTGTTTAAAAATATCATGCATTAAAAAGAGAGCTTTATATTACGAATATCAACATGATGCTATAAGTAAAGGTTATCACAAGAGAAAATATCAAAATTACACTAAGATCTTAAAAAAATGCATGTCAAAATCACAACAGATAAACAACAACATCTTATTAAATCATTCTAAAAATAAATGTAAAGCGACATGGACAATCATAAAAAATAGTTTAAACAAACCTAATAATAGCAACGATATAAATGAATTAATAATCCTTGATAAAAAAATTAATAATCCTAATGACATATGTAACCAATTTAACAATTATTTCATTGATCTGACACAAAAAACTAACAATAATAATCATGACATAAATAACATTAACATTGACAATAATATAAATACTTTATTTCTGACTCCATTGAATGAAATTGACATTATTAAAATAATTAATTCATTAAATAATACAAATTCTACTGGATATGATGAAGTAACCACTCAAATTATTAAATTAAGTGCGAAAATTATAGCATCCCCACTTAGCTACCTAATAAATCTCTCTTTTGAAGAAGGTGTTTTCCCATCTAGACTAAAAGAGTCTATAATTAAACCACTATTCAAAAAGGGCAACTGTACTGATATGGGCAATTATAGGCCCATTACACTGATCCCAATCTTTGCAAAAATTTTTGAAAAAGCAATGCATGAGAAAATAAATAGCTTTGTAACTAAATACAATTTAATTGTGGAGAGTCAGTTTGGTTTTAGGAAAAACTGTTCAACTACTCTAGCCTGTTTTTCTTTAGTGAAACTAATTACCGAAGCTCTTAATAAAAAAATGTCTACTTTATCGGTATTCCTAGATATGAGCAAAGCATTTGATTTTGTATCACACGAACGGCTACTCTACAAGCTTGAGAAATATGGCATAAGAGGCAAAGCGCATGATTGGCTTAAAAGTTACTTATCTAATCGCCAACAGAGAACTATTATCTCTAGAATAGAAAATAATACAAGGACGACATATTGCTCAGAACTAAAGACTAATGGTTCTGGCGTCCCGCAGGGAAGTGTACTGGGTCCGCCACTATTTATATTATATATTAATGACCTCAAAAAATGTTTAAAATATGAATGTATCCAATTTGCTGACGATACTACATTGACGATAAAATGTTCCAACAAAACTGACATAGAAATAGATACTAACAATGAATTAAATAATGTGATAAAATGGCTGGGGTACAATAATCTTCATGTTAATATTGAAAAAACCAAAATAGTTCAATTTCAAACATGTAACTTGTCAGTAATACCAACAGCAATTAGGCATAATAATGCAATTCTGCAACCAGAGCCATCAGCTTTATTTTTGGGTATAGTAATTGACAACAAATTGAACTGGAAGGAACATGTAGAAGGAGTATGCAGTAAGCTTGATAGGTTTGTGTATGCTCTTCGCAAGTTAAGACTAGTGTCCAGTAGAGAAACTGTCCTAAGTGCTTATCATGGATATGTCTCATCGGTATTGCGTTACGGCCTAGTCATATGGGGTAATTCAGTGGATGTGGAAAGAGCATTCATAGTGCAAAAGAAATGTATCAGAGCCATGAGTGGAGCAGATTATTTGGACCATTGCAGGCCATTATTTAAGGACTTAAAAATTCTCCCACTACCATGTCTGTATATTTTTGAAGTTTGTCTATTTGTAAAAAAAAACCGTAATTTATTTCCATTGAATGAACAAGTCTCCGAAAGACTGAACAAAAAACATGCCGGGAAATTACTAGTGCCTGCTCAGAGATTGCAGTTATACGGTAGAAATGCCAGTTGCATGACAATTAAAATTTATAATAAATTACCACCTGCCCTGAGAATGCTACCAATTAATAAATTTAAATGTAAAATGTTTGCTTGGCTCTTAGACATGTGTTTTTATTCCGTTAATGAATTTTTAAATCATACATTTTGATATTATAATTAAAATCTTAATAATGATATTAGTATTTTGACATTGTTATGAATTCTTGAACATTGTAATTTTGTTTTTTTTTTTTTAATTATTTGTATTTTTTTTTGTTTTTGACGCTATGATTGATATTTTGACAGAATGATTTATTTTTTTGACATTTTGATATTTTTTTTGACATTTTTTGATAGATTGATTTTATTGATATTATGATTTATTTTTGGTTTTTGATATGATTTATATAATGGTCTTATAATGTAAGTTTTGATTTGCATGTAGCTAGTTCAATATTTAATATTTCTACACCACGCAATGGTAGTATGTGTGAAACAATTTTAAATGTAAGATCTCAATGTACCATATACTGAGAAATAAATATTTACTTACTTACTTACTAACCGGTTACATAATTAATACGATATAGAAACTGCTTAACTTCGACGTTCGAAGTTAAGCATCACAATTAATAAACAAATGCCGAAACAATTACTAAAACAAACACACGAGAATTAAAAACCAGTCGATTATCGATTAGTAGGTATACCGAGTCGGTAATCGATTTAACTGCAGTTACGAAATGCATAATCAAGTGTTTGATCAGGCCGTCAATGCAGTCAGGTAGTTTGAGTGGGCACTTGCTCAGGCCAAATACGATACAGTTACGTACATTGCGGACTTCAGGCAATGATTTCAGAATTTGTGACTTTGATTTTTCATAGGTAAAATCAAAGCAAATGCACAATAGTGTGCTATATGTGTGTCTTACCATCAGGTGAGATAGTGCTCAAGCGCGATCCTAACTATAATACAAAAATAAACAAAATGTTGATTGCGCCTATTAGCGTTTGAATACTATAAAAGTTCTATTTTATTAGATAGCAAACATTCTATGCTTGGCAGACTTAATAAATTAAGCATTTTTTGGATTTATTGGGGCCTTAAAAGAGATCGAAATTGCGAGCAAGTTGCTATTTTGTAAATATTAGTTAGGCTTAGAAGATGTTTAAGTGATAAAGTTGTCGTTAGGATACAGTAGCTGTGATGTGGAGCAATCCTGTAGATAATATTTAATTTTTTGCCTGTACTTCAAAGTATTTTTCTTCCATCAACATTCTTGGTATCTCTCAAAAATACCCGTATTTGTATTAACAGTGCAAATAATAAATTACTCCTTAGTTTCAATTGCATATTAACAAAATATTAACAATCACGGAAGGCTTATTGTACTAATTTCCTTTAAAATACATCATACATAAATCAACATCAAATTTAAATACATCATTCACGGGTCGAGGAATCTGCTAGAAGAACATATAAAAAAAGACATTGAGTTATCAAAATATTTAGGATGGAACTCACGAGTGACGACTCCATTTGAACAATATAAAGAGTTAAGTCTAAACTAATAGAAGTTTTATAGTAAATACGTAATGAGCTGGGAACGTAGCGGTGATCGCCGAGCGGCCATTGTCCGAAGTCCAGGCGCCTTCCGCTTCCAAATAACCATTCACCGTAGACCCCCAACTTTACACGAATCCTCTCTTCATTACTATCAATGCTAGGTGCAAGAGAGAGGCAGGGTAGGTCTCGCGAAGCTAGTTTAGTGCATGTATTAGTATAGGAAAGTATCGAAAGGCGGAACGGCGCGATTGAAAAATAGAAAACGTGTGGGTGCACAATGTTCTATATGTAAATAACTAGACTGTCACCGTTTATACTGTGGAGGAAGTATCTGACGTGTGATTCGATTAAACTGTCCTGCGATTTATATAAAAAAAGGATTTAGACGCATCTCTCTTCGAAGTTTTTTATTGAAAATGAAATGAACGGACGGTCTGGGACGCTTGTCTGTGTCATAGACTGCAATTATTTTTATTTTCAATGTTTACATTCGAGAATGTCAATGCCCGGAGACAGTTTGCAAATAAGTTAACAAAGGGTGATATTTGATTTTATACTTAGAAAGATAGGAACTTTAATACATAAAATAACCTCATGCTGGGGGTGCAATAAAATAGCCTCCACGAGTGTCGATAATTAATTAAATTCAATAATTTCGTTTGGAGTGACTTGGGTAGGGCAGTCGACTAGCTGACTGGCTGGCTCTGACTGGTAAGTAGTTACTTTGACTCTGATATGGGCAATTCCTATTTTTTGAATCCGATCAAAAAAAGACTTAAACATTAGTTTCTAAAATTAACGGCATAAGCCGAAGATTAATTTCTCAATATTCGCAATTGTCTGACTGGCTCAAACTAATTGTTATGATAAGAAATATCCAGTAAAAAATGCAGCTATCAGCGTACTTCTCGCCCCTCCACGTGCGTAAAAACCGAGTAGGAGGTAAGCTGGTGAGGCATTGTGGTCCGCCCGAGGAGTTTATTTTTAGTCTTAATTCCGTAAATAAGGAAAGCCTTAAGGAAAATTGAATGTTCTAGAAATAGAATACAGGAAAATACCGACTTTTACTATTCGACAGACACTTTCGGTGGTATTTTATATTAAGAAGTAAGAACGTATCTATCTTTTTAGGTGCTATTGGATTTAGCTCTTCTTCAAGAAGGGTGACAATGCCCTACTGAAGAACTATATGCCCATCATTCTTTGCCATGTTTAAAAGCTGTTTTCAAGAGTCTTCACGAATTGTCTCGCTCATAGGTTTGACGACATCCAGCCTCTCGAACACGCCGGATTCCGTAAAGGATTCAGAACCGTAGACCACACACATACGCTGCGGCAGATTATAAGGAAGACCGAAGAGTACAACCCAGCTCTTTGTTTAGCGTTTGTGGTCTACGAAAAAGTGTTCAATTCGATCGAGACTTGGGCTGTACTGCAGCCTCTCCAACGGTGCCAAATTCACTACCGGTACATCGAAGTGTTGAAGTGTAAAAAAATGCCACCATGTCAGTTCCACTTCAGGATCAGACCTCGGAACCCGTCCTTCTGCAGCGAGGTGTGAGAGCCAGGGAGAAATTATATCTCCGAAACTATTCACCGCTGCACTGGAGGATGTCTTCAAGGTTCTGGACAAGACAGGGCTAGGCATCAACGTCAATGCCGAATACATCACTCACCTTCGGTTTGCCGAAGATATAGTGGCCATGGCTGAGACCATGGAGAACCTCAGTATAATGCTCGATAAGCTCAGTAGAGTTTCCGAAAGAGTGGGTCTTAGGGAGAACATGGACAAAACCAAGGTGATGTTGAATGCCCAAGTTACACCCACTCCTATCAAGGTTGGAGAATCTATACTTGATGTTGTGGGCGACTATGTCTACCTGGGACAAACGATCCAGTTGGGTAGGGCCAACTGGGCCAACTAAGGTCAACTGTGGAATCCGACTCGGCTAGGCAGCGTTCGGACAGTTGCGCAGTATCTTCTCGTCCAACTTACCGCAGTGTCTCAACTCTCAAGATGAAAGACTAGTGGCCAGTGATGACATATGGTTCAGAGACGTGGTCGCTCACAATGGGCCTCATTAGAAAGCTTACAGTCAAAGGGCAACGGAGAGGGCTATGCTCTGAGTTTCCTTATGTGATCGAATTAGAAATGTAGAGATCCGCAAGAGAACCAGGGATACCGACATAGCCCGAAGAATTGCCAAACTTAAGTGGCAGTGGGTAGGGCACATTGCTCGCAGAACGGATGGCCGATGGGGCAGAAAGGTTCTGGAATGGCGACCGCGAACCGGCAGACGTTGCGTTGGAAGGCCTCCCACCAGGTGGGCCGATGACCTAGTTAAGGTTGCGGGGATCCGCTGGATGCGAGACGCACGGGACCGATCAATGTGGCGATGCTTGGGGGAGGCCTATGTCTAGCAGTGGACGTCTTTCGGCTGATATTATGATTCAGCTCGGTTGGTGGCATCTGTTATCTGCTTTTCCTAAAAAAAATACTGTTAGTAACAGAGTAAAAGTTTCACAATTGATATCAGCAGTTATCGTGGTTCTAGTAGTCCCAAACCCTTCTGCTGACCACGAGGTCCTGGGTTCAATTCCCGGTCGGGTGTCATTGTGTTTTTCCAACCAGAATTTTAAGCTGTGGTTGCCTTAATTTTGTGTGCATTACAGGCTAATGATAATATTGTATGAATTTTTATATTTTGTATAAGATTCTAATGTTTTGTAATACTCGTTGGTGATACTTAAATAAATAAATAAAATTCTGTATAGCTTTATTCTTTTATTCATAACATACAATACATTATAGACAGTAACAAGTTCCCTGGCTCCCAAACTAGGCTTATTGCCTGTGATTTGGGTGTCGGTTCCTCCAATAATAAGTATTGACTGTGCAGATTGATGTCAATGCTGAATGATGTATTGACATTAATCTGCATAAGACTGCAATCATAATAGCGGCCCAGAGTCTAAGTTTGTGTCCGGTAGACAGCAATATGCTCAACCCTATAACATGGGAGTTATGTAACCGGGACCATAACTGAGGCAATGTGCGTGTAGGTATTAAAGGTATACCTCAGCTTAACCTTTCTGCAAATAAGTAAAACGTTATGTGATGCTCAGTGGTTTGTGCGTGTGCTTAGTATGCCTGCAAACCAATTTTTGAACACTATTTTATAATAAAAAGCAATATCTACAAAGAGTAATCTGTATAATGTTAGAAACGCTTGGCGTGAGAGTATGGAGGAGACATCGGCTGCCCTCCCGCCATGCGCCATGCACTATATAGCCGCTTACGTTTCAGAGAGCGAATCGGACGATCCCACTCTAAATACTCCTGGAACTGCGGACATAAGAACATTATTGTTTTTTTTTTTATTTATGTTGATAAGCGATGATGTGGTCGCCTAGAAGTAACGTAATCACTCTTGCTTGACTGAAAGACCCGAAGGTTGTAGCTATCAGAAAATAAAGGCTCTTCTAGTAATAAAAGGCTAAAGGCTATTCTTTTAGTAATTTTATTATTTATTTAAAGCAAGAGGGATAATAATGTCGCCCCTAAGACGATCCACTGACCCAGACGTCTTCTGGGCACGCTTGCTCCATCGTATAAACTATCTATAGCTTTCCATAATTTTGTTATCCATTATTGGTCAAGGTCAGGAGCTGGCTGATGGCAAAATTAAAAAATATTAATAAAATTCAGTGATTAGTGGACCGGTCGATGTGACGACGCTTGGGGAAGCCCTTTGACCAGCTGTAGACGTCTTTCGGCTGAAGTGGTGATGATGATTTATTTATTTATATATACTTTATTGTACACCAAGATAAAACAATACATAAAAAAAAACTTAAGACAAAAACAAACATACAACAGGCGGCCTTATCGCGTTCCGCGATCTCTTCCAGGCAACCCAGAATGGAAAGAGATAGCCTG
Source organism: Orthosia gothica (assembly GCA_949775005.1). Lineage (NCBI taxonomy): Eukaryota > Metazoa > Arthropoda > Insecta > Lepidoptera > Noctuidae > Orthosia > Orthosia gothica. The sequence goes on from OX459041.1 coordinate 12,862,003, forward strand.
GACATGACATGGGGTTACACTTGGTGCAAATTTTCCACAAACAATTAGTTGAATAGAAAAGGTTACTAAGTACAAATTACTAAAATAGATACATAAATACATGCACACATCTAAATATACAGGCAAGAAAACAATGCAGCATAAAAAAGAATAAGATTCTACTGACAACAAGTAGTGCTCCTTTACAAGTTAAGACAAACAGTCAGGATAATAAAGTATTTGTATAAATACTTAATCTAGGAATGAATTGCATAAAAAAGGTCACTGAAACTAAAGTCAATATATACGGGTTACCTATATTGTGACTATGTAACTTACATACGGTCAGAGAAAGAAGAACCTTTGTAGATTGCCATTTCGATATACATTGACAGCTTTATGAAATAAAAGGTAATCGAAACTCTGAAAGAGCAAGGGCAACGAAGTCCAAGCCAATTAATAAAATGGTTAATAACGACACAAGTTTTTTTACACACATTCAAAGTAATAATATTGACTTAAACTTTGTCCAAGGCTGCCATTTTTCAGCGGACAAAGTGAAGCTGGTGTTTACATGGTCGTATTGTAAAAGTTATCCAACTCTGTATTTCTTTACGCTCACTACCTTGGTACAAATAAAGGTACAATAGCGGAGAGGCAAAAATAGGAAATCGTCGCTCCGCTGGCTCGAATAATTTACTAAGAACCAGAGTTTCACATGAAAATCGTAATTTTGTATGCAAATACAATTCACAGCGGTTACTTGACGAGATTAACCTTTTATTTACACTCTGACATTATATTCGTACGTTCAAGAATGTTATTACGTACATACCTAACAATGACCTTTTTGTCTCAATGTACAAAAAAGGAAGAGTATGCAATTCGACACACACATAATATGTTTTTAATGTTTGAAAGTGCTAAATATAAATTGGAGGTCTCGGTGTTACAGAGAGCGAAGTATCTATTGATTAATAATTTCATGTTATATCAATATATTCGTCTAATTTTAGTGCCAAGTTGAATACAAATAGGTAGAGTTATATATATCAATAATTGATCATCGTATCTGTCAAGTGCTTCTATCTATTGTAGTGTTATGGGTCCAACTCACACTCACAACGCTTCCTCCTTCTTTTTTTCATAAACTTTTATTCACATCCTTTTGACAGGTCACAAACTATGTTGATCGATCTTCTTCTTAATGCATTCATCATCATCATCATTTCAGCTGAAAGACGTCTACAGCTGGACATAGGCCTCCCCCAGGCATCGCCACATTGACTGATCCCGTGCGTCTCGCATCCAGCGCATTCCCGCAAACTTAACCAGGCCATCGGTCCACCTAGTGAGAGGCCTTCCAACGCATCGTTTTCCAGTTCGCGGTCACCATTCCAGATCTTTTTTGCCCCATCGGCTATCCGTTCTGCGAGCTATGTGCTCTGCCTACTGCCACTTAAGTTTTGCAGTTCTTCGGGCTGTGGTGGTAACTTTGATTCTCCTGCATGCATTGGTCACCATCGATGTGCTTCGTTTGTCCAGAGGCATGGTCCACGATTCTGCGAATCATGTAGGTGAAACCAGGCCAAAAATTTCTTAAACCATTAATATATTCCATTTCCTTACCCAAAAATAAGTCTCTATCATTGAACAACCTTAAATAAAAAATCAATGACATAAAAAAACCTCTCGAAACCAGCAGAATTGTACAAAAAATCACAAAAAAGAGAATCCAATCACAATAATATTATGTTTATTGTATGACAACTTAATACGAGTCAGTTAATTACACGGAAGATACGAAGGAGCGACAATATCATTGAGCCTTACGTTTCATACAAAGGTTACCGTATAAGTATTCTAGTCATGTACCTTGCGTATACGTCGTGATTGTACACAGCACTGTACAGTAATTGGTCAGGTGATTAGCTCAGTTTCAACGACGCAATTATTGTTTTTAGTTACTATTTCAATGTTATTATGTGTTTTGTCGAGCAGTGGTGACCCAGTGGTATCGGCCGCGACTTACAAGTTGTAGGTCGTGGGTTCGAGCCCAGGCAGGCGCTTTACTTTGTGTAAATTATTTCTTCACCACTGCTCTCAACACGGTGAAGGAAAACATCGTGAGGAAACCGGCATGTCCTAGAACCAAAAATTCAAAGACATGTGACATCCACCAACCCGCACTGGGCCCGCTTGGTGGATTACGGCCCATTCCCTGTCACAGAGAGGAGGCCTGTGTCCCAGCAGTGGGAACATTAATGAGGCTGATGATGTGATGTGATGTGTTTTGTTACGCATGTCATTTTGTAGTTAAATCCGTAATTTGATCTTTACCTATATGCGGGATTAATATTTGTTTTAAAAATAAAGGTGAATGGGGAAACTACTTTCTGTTTCAAGAGTGAATTTCAAATAACGATTTGCAAAAGAAATCTTGAACTAGAAACCGCATAGAAAAATAAAATATTCTCAACAAATGTCATAATCATGCCATATAAAATCACCACATCGTAAACATTGGGTGGTCTAAATATTGTGAATAATTTGGACCACTCTCACAAGCCGTTGATAGATTTAAATACGTTAAAGTTATGAATAAATAAATCTGAAGCAAGTTTTATATGACAAAATAACATAATAACTGTCAATAAAACGTCCAACAGTCGCAATAATGATAATACTAACAAGTTGTTGGACATCTGATACCTGAGTTAGGTTGTGGATTAATTTATGAGAATAGAGCGATCCGAGATGTCTATCTTTTTCTTAGCTATTACAGGAGTTTTTAAACAAGAAGTAAACAAGTTTATTAATAATTGCTGTAACAGGTGGAAAATATGAACAGCTATAGGATTTATATCTATTATATCTAAATTAATTTCAGTTTATTAGTAAAATAATTTTAATAACCAACTTAAGTCGTGACAATCTTAGTAGTCGAATTTGACAGCTGTAAAAAACTTTGAATAAGTTAAACTTGATACTTACGAATGGTACTCGTTGTCATAGTGTATGGGTAAAATAGTAATTAATTAGGATTATGAATTAGATTTTTCGTTGACGTTCATACAAAGTTATCGTGGCGTGTAAAATGAGAAACGTCATTGGACTTCTTAGTTTGTTTTCTTCGTTTCAATTTAATTCTACTCTCCTTTATTTCTTATTTTGTATTCCATCGTATTTAAATTTTTAACATAGTATGACCTTATGATATGCCGAGAAACCCATAAATTACTACTTAGCTCGCTACATTGTACACTATCTATAGTTATTACAGAAGTATTGAGAAGTGTGAAAAGCAATCAAAGATGTCATAAATATCTCTCGCTAAAGGTACACTGTAACTACACAATTTTATTCCACCCGCTAACTCTCATGAATTGTTCCACAGCACGGCTGAGCAGCGGTTAGAAGTCGGCCGTTAAATCGCAGCGCGCGAGCGTCCTTCACGCTTCAACGGGCAAGACGCGAAACGCGCCACATGCACATAGCAACGTACATACATACACACACTTAGTTACATATGTACGTAAAATAGTTTGTTTTCTTCGTTTCAATTTAATTCTACTCTCCTTTATTTCTTATTTTGTATTCCATCGTATTTAAATTTTTAACATAGTATGACCTTATGATATGCCGAGAAACCCATAAATTACTACTTAGCTCGCTACATTGTACACTATCTATAGTTATTACAGAAGTATTGAGAAGTGTGAAAAGCAATCAAAGATGTCATAAATATCTCTCGCTAAAGGTACACTGTAACTACACAATTTTATTCCACCCGCTAACTCTCATGAATTGTTCCACAGCACGGCTGAGCAGCGGTTAGAAGTCGGCCGTCAAATCGCAGCGCGCGAGCGTCCTTCACGCTTCAACGGGCAAGACGCGAAACGCGCCACATGCACATAGCAACGTACATACATACACACACTTAGTTACATATGTACGTAAAATAACAGCATTGTTTTAATCACCTGTTTTCTATTTCCCATTACAACTAAACTCCTGACGTCAACGGCTAAGTATTTAAACATGTATGTATTTATTTCCGTAATTACATAAGTCCGTATCACTTTACGTGTACATAAGAATGAACATTAAGATCGTAACAAATAACCTCCGTGTTGCTTCCCTTTGTAATAGAAATAATACAGTTGAAAATTATTAGTAATAATAGTGGGATAGAGTTAATAAGTATTTACCGACCTACTCGTAATTGACGAGCTATGGTTCTTTGGAATATCCGTCAATCCGTATCCGGATATGCTGACTTCATTATCAGCGTCATCATCTTGCGGTGTAAAACAAATAATACCCTATTCTTAAATAGTTATGCCACCATAATGAGCAAAAATTCCGATGACGATAGATCTCGGTTATCGTAAATCAATTATTATCAAAATAGAATGCAGAAATTATGAAGCTTTCTGACAGCTGAAATATTCATATGAGGGAAATACCTGAAGTTATAATTTTCTATTAATCTGATTGCATAAATGTTTGTTTTCAACACCCGTGAGGATGCTGCTGCATCACAAAATTGGTTTTTACGATACCAACTAACGTTTGACCTTTAACACCAAGGGTCATTTAAATAACACGTGTAAAATGCACTAACGCATCTTCTAACAGATAAAATAGCCGTGATTGCCCAATATCGTCCAAATACCGTGCGCGTGATTACCACAGGTGTCCCCCCCATAAAGTTCAAACAGGCCACATTAAAACAATCCAGTTTTAGAGATCGGTTAAATTGATCTACTATTCATTTGTGTGCCATCCAGGAAGCGAGAGGTCTTTGGCTCCCGCTGGAATGCGCCCCGCGTGGGTGGACGAACCGATCCCATACACTCCCATGCACACGGCTTTCTATTGATTTAATGAACACTATCTTATCTTAGCCAATAGGCTTATTACGCTCACTTTACGCGTTTCGTGGTTGATTCATCCAATTAATGATCGAAACAACGGGGCTCGGGGCAATATACAACGGGTCGGGTAATGAATCTACAGTAAAATAGAACATTAGAATTATATTTGTATGGGTTTTCGTAACTATTGCGATATAAATAGTGCATTAAAGCGATAACAGATGGCGCCACTAGTGCGCTCGGTCTGTTTGTGTACTTCATTTGAGGCGGATCGGGTATTAAATAATTAATTATAACAGGCTATTTATAATGTGATGAGCTTTAGACATTAATGTGTTTCATATTTTTAAAATATTGATATATCATTCATTATTCATTCATTTCTGTGAAATAACTTTATTAAATTTGATTTAAGATTCAGGGAATACCTAAAATTGCATTAATATTAACGAGTCATTTAATAGTTTCAAAGTTCGCTGTAAGTAAATTGCCTTTCTGCAGTACTGGCCATTTCAAATCAAAAGGTTTTTTTGTTTGTCTAAGAATTCCAATTTCAAATTATTTTTATTTAAACAACATGTCTTTTTTAAAATTTGTCATTTGTTTATTGATTAGCGTTATGTTTTCATCGCATTTGAATATTTTTCGTTATTTTGCCTTAAGTTAAAAATTCGCGTAATTATGGAATATGAGAACCATCGTGGCAGCAACGCAGCACAATCGGCACGCAATATCAACGACGTTTACAAAGCCAATATTACAAACGAACGCACCACCTGTTATTGGTTTGCCCATTTCGGTTCTGTAAATTTCGACCTGAAAAATTAATGCCGTGGTCGTCCGTTTGGTCGACAATGATGAATTAAAGGCGATTGTAGAAGCTGATGAGCTTTCAACGTTAGCATCAATACAATATTGGTCCATTTGCGTCAAATTGGCAAGGTAAAAAAGCTTGAAAAATGGGTGCTCCAAGAACTCAATTATCGCCAGTGCGAAGTACGCGTCGAGACGTGACTTGCACTGCTCAACAGGCACACAACGAGGGCACTTTTAACCATATTGTTATCTGGGACGAAAAATGGATTCTGTTTGACAATCGCAAGCGCTGAGCAAGTTGGTTGGATCCTGGTTCAGCACCTAAACTATGCCCTAAAAGAAAACTCACCCCTAGATAATTGATGGTCATTGTTTGGTGGTCTAGGGCCGGTGTGATTCATCACAGCTTCTTACCAAACGGGATGAGCATTACTGCGAATGTGTACTGTGAGAACTGAACACAATGATGGAGAAGCTCGCACGTCTCCAACCAGCTTAGGTCAATCGCTCGTCTCCGCTGCTTCTGCATGAAAAAGCGCGACAACATACTGCACAGCAGATGGTCTCCAAGCAACTAGAACTGGGGTTGGAATCTCTCCGTCATCCGGCATACTCACCAGACCTTGTGGATACAGACTTTAACTTTTTAACTACATGGCGGAAAAAAATAAACAATACCCGAAATGCCTTTAAAAATTTGTAGCCTCCCGTCCAGCTGATTTCTTCAAAAAGGGCATCAATAAACTGCCACTGCGTTGGTAAAGATGCTTCGATTGCATGGGTAACTTTGATAAATATAAATAAAAAAAATATAAAATAAAATACGTTAGCTTATTTCATAAAAACGGCAATTTCATTGGGAAAGACCTAGAAAGAAATTACCATGGACGGCCACAAAAAAAATAAAATTGGCATTTCATCTTCCCACCCTACGGGTAATGACCCGTCAGACCAATAATCGCATTTATTTGGTCTGATCGTTCAGTATAGCAGTTCATCTTCTCTTCTACATGATGCATGACAACGAGTAAGCCCTTAGCTTAGACAGATAAGGTAAGGTATCAGTCTTATCACACCATCCCACAAAATTGTTGTAATCACCTGCAAAAGAAAACCAAACGAAAATAAGTAATCCCATTCAAAAACAGCAGATATGAGTGGTGTAGTAACGAGTATGTTGCCTCTAAACGATATTGTAAAGTTATGCTCAATGAACCTCATTACCGAGCAATTTCCGATGGTTTAATGTGTCCATAAATTTGCTGAGTCTGGGACAACGGTTTGATTGCCGATAAAACCTCGGCCGCAACGGCAGTTCTGTATTAAAAAGCTGTTAATATAATTTGCACCTCGTAATGATCGAGACTTGTCCTGAGAATAACATGGGGAATTAACGCGTCATAGTGTTAAGTCTTATGGGGTAAGTAACTTTGTGGTTCATGGAACTCACAAATTGCTTACAATTGGGCATTTCATAAAAATCTAAAATGTTGTTGGGTTTTTTCATCAGGATTTGCCTAGTAATAACCAAGGAGTCTGAATGTGTTCAATTACTTAATAGCGATTGACTCGCCCTCATGGGACTTAACATAAAGGGGGATACGTGCACCTCTGCCTTATATTCCGGCGAAAACAAGTGTGATGTTGATGTTGTTTCAAAATTTTGAGTGAAAACCTGAAAGATTTTATGGGACATTGGTATAAGCCAATAATAATGCTGGCGATCAGATAGCAGTCACTCCATGTTAAACACCTACCTAAGACTGCTTATAATATAGGAATAATATACTAATTCCAACAAAATTTAAACAAGTGTAGACCTGATTGATAAAGTAACGACTGAAAATTTGGAGTAGTTTGCAAGGGTTGTACCTATAAATCGAATAAATGATTTAGATAATCATCTACGCCAAAGCCAGGCTGTACCAATAACAAATTTTAATAAAGGTCAACATATTTTTTCCTAGTATTCTACGATCCAAATATCTAAATTTAGAAAAGACTAGCGGACGCCTCGCGGTTTCACCCTTGTAGTTCCCGTACCCGTGGGAATACATGGATAAAAAAAAAGTTAAATCAAAAAACCCGACTGCTTCAAAAGCGAACTAAAATGTCGTAAACAAGGACAAAATCATGCTGTGCAGTCGGAGGATACATATTTGCGGGCTGGTTGACCAAAATCTGGTGTATCCTCCGCCTGCACAGCATGATTTTTTCCTTGTTTACGACATTTTAGTTCGCTTTTGAAGCAGTCGGGTTTTTTGATTTAACTTTTTTTATTTATGACTTTTTAGTTAAGTTTTTTTCTAATTAGATACATTTAAACATATAAGTGTTATATATTTTTGAAATCTCCTCTTAAAACCCTTTATTTTGATACCCCACGCGATGGGTTTGGAAAAAAAAAAAATTGGGGCCCCCACAATATGGCGCCCAAAATCCGCAATTTTTCTATTGACCAAATTTAATGTAGCCTATGACACTTGCAGGGTTAAGACGAATCGATTGACGTACGAATCATCAAAATCGGCCAACGCGTTTGGTCTCTGGATCGCCATATAGGAACAAACATACATACATACATACTTACATACATACATACATACTTACATACATACATACTTACATACATACTTACATACATACTTACATACATACTTACATACATACTTACATACATACATACATAGACTGATAAACACATTACCCTCCTTCGGCAGTCGGGTAAAAAGTAGCCTATGTCACCCGGGGATAGTGTAGCTCCCAACGGTGAAAGATTTTTTTAAATCGTTCCAGTAGTTTTTAGGTTTATTCGTTACATACAAAAATACAAATATTTCTTCTTTAGGTATAATATAAGTATACAAGTATAGATAATGTCGAGGATATCTATATTAGGTCACAAGAAATCTGCTTTTAGAAATCAAGAATAATTGTAGGATTGTATGTAACGTTTTCTTATTACTCTGAGTAACTTTACATAAGAGTTGCAAATTCTAATGATAATTCCAATAGGTAGGCAAAACCAAATAACTTTTCGGAAAAACCGAAAAGGCACAACACAATATAAATTGCGTATTATGCGTTTATCGTTTTATCAATGAATGATAAAGCTCTTGATAACAACCGGGAATGCCCGGATTGCCGCTGGAAGTAAGTCACTTAATTTCTGGTGCTAATATAATATGAGAGGTTGAAACAGAGTTCAATATGGAGAAACCATCCATTGTGGAGTTTTCTTCTATATACAAAACAATTCCATAAGACACAGAGGCATAACAATTTAATGATATAAAAATTGTGTACAAAGTAAAATTTTCAAAAAGAATTCCCATACTTAAGTGTTAAGATAAATAATACGGTTTATCCCGTGATAAAAAACACTTGATCTTGACTATCTGAGATAAAATATCTTATATTTGGGCATCTTGTTCATCGATAGCATTGTTTAGTTAATACTCTTGTTTGGTAAAATGCAGTTGTCAGTTGAAATCATATTTCTATTAGGTGAGTGTACAGAATCCTTATTTTTGGTTATTTGTCATCAATTGTTTTATATTTATTCAATGTTATGAGTGTATTCATTATGTTCATCAATATCACCACCTTCATGCCTATTTTCATATCAATTTGGGTCGAAGCAAATCGATGTCAACCGTCTCACTATCGCCGACTCCCTTTTCTTTGATATCATTCCTCATACAGTCCATATATCTGTTCTTTGGCCTCTCTCTCCCTTAAAAAGCCCACTTTATCAGGCAATTCTCATAAAAAAAACTAATTCCTTTTATTTCAGTTTGCTTCAGCTATGTGCTATCAGTCCCTGTAATAGATACCGCTGAATCTTCGAGAATAGTGAATGGGGATGCAGTAGATATCACTGAGGTGCCGTGGCAGGCATCTATAAGGAAGAAGGTTCTGTCGGGATGGGCTCACATGTGTGGTGCAGTTGTAATCAGTGATAGAGGCGTTTTGACTGCTGCCCATTGTGCTGAATCGTAAGTATACCTATGAGTAGATTATCATATATCTAGTAAAATTAATAACTATATGTATCTGCCAGACTATATTGTCCCTCTATTTATGTTACTTATGTATATTTTTATGTACATTTGAAATAAAAGGTTATGATAGATTATTCTCTATCTCTCTCTCTTGTATGATATTATTATATCTTTTATTGGAATTGCTGAGCCTTTATACTTATGCCTTCGAGCAATTTATGAGCTCCTTATTTCTGTAACAATATTTATTACTGGCCGGTTTATTGTTTCCAACGAAAAATTAAGACCGACGTTTTCATAATTTTCAGATATGTATCACAGCCGTCTAACATACGAGTCACCGTCGGCACTTCTTATCGTATTACTGGAGGCAAGACTTACGATGTCTCCGTTGTCTACGTACACGAAGGCTTTTCTTCAGCGACCTTGGAGCACGACATTGCATTACTTGGGACTGCAAAAGCTATCGAGTTTAGTCAGTTTGTCGCTCCAATTTCAATTGCTGCCGAACATTTTGTTCTACCACCTGGCACTGGAGCTGTAGTTTCTGGGTTCGGGACTACATCGGTAAGACCAATTTTATCTTACATTTTACCGCAAAACCAAGATAATGATAAGATTTTGTACAGGATGCGTCAAGTATGTTTCCGCAATAAATAACTGCGCAGTATTAAATCTTATGTTATAGCAGCAGCTCGTCATGCCTTTACACATCGAAAAGCCTGGTTTGGCAGACTAACGTGACGCGAACTGTACGATTTTACAGTTCATAACATTCAAATATTAGTCAAATTAAAACAATTGCTAATAAATATTCTTATTGCCATTTTCAGTACGAAGGCTCGTCATCTGGGGTTTTGATGGCCGCTCGCGTCAGCGTAGTCTCTCATGCTACATGTGCACGGGCATATCTGCGCATTGCCACCATCAGCACTGGCATGGTGTGCGCTTATGGCAGTAATCCTCCACGGGATGCCTGCCAAGGGGACTCTGGAGGACCACTGGTGGTAGGAAACCAACTCATAGGTATCGTTTCCTGGGGAGAGGGCTGTGCAAACACCAAGTACCCCGGGGTATACACAAGGGTATCTTCATACAACTCCTGGATAACGGAAAGGTTACAAGCATTGCGAATAAGTGGATAATATGATCTGATTAGTAAAACGAAGTGTGATTCAACGAGACTGTCATTCATGGTGATTATAAGAATACTAATTGTACAATGATTCCAAATTTAAATGAATCGAAATATTTATTCACGACCAAATACAAAAATAGACACTAAACAGGTGAAATAGAAGAAGATTCGAGACTAATCGAGACCAATTAAAAATAATATTGTATTGTAAATTATTATTGTTTAAAATTCAATGGAACTGTGTGGAAGTTTTGTGAGAAGTGTGCAAAACTTAGAATGTAATTGTAAATAATAATAATTTATGCGCAAATGCAAATTTTGTTAATAAAATTAATTTTATTATTTTTTTTGAAGAGTTATTATTGAACTTGCAGTGCATTGTACGGACGGAGGAGACTTATTTAAATACAAACAACTTTCTACAATAACAATGGTTCTTACGGTATTTCCTAAGTACGTGTCAATGACATTTTTACTTACTGATAGTACTATTTTTAACCGACTTACAAAAAAGGAGGAGGTTCTATGTTCGACTTCTTGTATGTTTTTTTTTTTTTTTTTTTTTTTTTTTTTATGTATGTTCACCGATATCTCCGTCAATTGAGGACCGATTTTGAAAATTCTTTTTTTGTTTGAAAGAGTATGTTTCGAAATTGGTCCCATTTTAATTTGGTGAACGTCTGATGAAGAACTTCGGAGATACACAACAGAACTCTTCAATAAATAACGGCAAAACTCTCGGGATTGCTGCAATCGCATGTCTGTTTGTTGTTTATACCATTTCATAACATAACATCACGCCAGTACGCTCTAAAGGGGTACGCAGATCTCTCATTTCAACGGTTATGTTCAAGTTTCATGTTATTCGGTTAATCTAGTCTGGAGTTATAGGGACCTTAATAAACAACTTGCATAAGGTAGGTAAAACTAAAAAGGGAAAAATAAAAAACTTTTTTGCAAAAAAATACTACCGACTTCCAAATGAAAAACTACAAAGTGAAAAATAACTTAACTTTTGGAAGTCGGTGTCCATATCGCAAAAAAATGGTTCCTACGAAAGACACCGACTTCCAAAAGTTAAGTTATTTTTCACTTTGTAGTTTTTCATTTGGAAGTCGGTAGTATTTTTTTGCAAAAAAGTTTTTTATGTCATTGCAATACCGTTAATGCTCAATAAGATTGTACTGGAAAAATGTGAACACAAATACCGAAGTAACTGGATTGGCTGTTTTTTTCACGTCGAGTAGTATTTGCCTATTTGATATGATAATTCGTAAAGCGATAAATATTTTTCGCGTCTTATCATTGACAAAAGGAAATGAACTACTTACATAATATAGGTAAGCAAATGAATAGATAAAATTAGGTTGATGTCGAAACAAACACTACCAATAAAACAGAGGATCTATTAAGTAAATAGTATAGTATTTATATACCTATAGTAGAATGATTAAAAGACCTTGCAAGAATCAGCTAATGATCGAACAGATTTGTCGCTACAACATAATTATAACACAAGTCATGCTTATAAAATAAACAAAAGCGAAATAGTTTTCGCCTCGACTGAAGCTTAAATAGATTCATTATACCATATAAAGCGATGATTAAAGCGCTTTATAAGCTGTCTGGTTAATTGACATGACGCTTGGAGTGATGCGGAAATGCAATGAAAATAGTTAGCATTGCTTGCACTTAGCATTGTTCTTCTTTACCGGTTTGAGTGGCTTTAACAAATAATTTTTTAATCACTTCTAGTTGTTGGTTGCTGCTGGTGGTTGGTCCATTTTTAGGGTTTTGTAGTCAACAAGGAATCCTTATATATTCGCCATGTTGTCTGTCCGTCCGTCCGTCCGCAGCTTAGCTTAGTGACTAGAAAGTACCTAGTAAGTTTTTCTAGAAAGCTTAATTTTGACATGGATATACATATTGATCATGCCGACAAAGTGGTAAAATAAAATCACGAAAATATTTATTTTAGGGTACCTCCTGTACACGTATAGTAGGGTTTTTGTCGTCTATCCCATGGTCTGGAAATATTACGAATCTGTGAAAACTATTTTTCCATTCAGGGATCCGTTTGCGTAAAATTAAGCTTTAAATTACAAATTTTTGTTAGGATCAAGTAGCCCCCTCCCCTGCCAGCTAAATGGTTGCTTTTGGAAATGTGGCAGTAGTATATATAAGTACAACGAAATTAAAAGGAAAACTATCACAGCTAAGGCTTCATAAGTTTACGAGTAATAGTCGACCAACTTATAAAATGTACTCGGCAAAGTAAAATTTTGTATATTGATGTATGGATACAACAGTTTTCGAATAGCAAAGTTAATTTTGTCCCTTCGTTAGAGCAATTTTGGGTGCTTTAATTGTTTATCAATCAATCTGCCTAATCTTTGCCCAACTACATTGGGCCGACCCCAATGTATTTGGCTCGGAGGAAACTCGGTATGTTGAACATGGTCACCCATCCACGGACGGGTTGTGGAGGTCAGATAGGCAGTCACTCCATGTAAAACACTAGTACTCAGCTGAATCCGGTAAGACTGGAAGCCGACCCTATTTAGTTGGGAAAAAAGGCTAGGCAGATATATATGATGAGTGTGCGAAAGATGTATATCTACTCGTAGGAGAAGAGGAGACGAATTTAAAACAAAATTCGACAGACTCGCAAACACTACTGCTGAGCATCCTAGGTTCGATTCCAAATTCAGGCAATGTGTGTTTAAGTTTTTCCATCTGTTCAATTTATCAGTAGCAGTCTGGAGTCTTTACTATCTACAAGTAAATTAGGAACATGTCTCAAACCTTCGAGAAATACAGCACGATAATGATAATCTGAGACAACATTGTTTTAAGTGTTATTTTTTAATCCAACGTATAGTTCTCGGCAACATTCTTGGCCACCCTGTTCAATTCCAGAAAATGTTAATTTTATACACAATTCAATAACAAATCGGTGCATATTGCGTCATCTAGTGAGATTTATTTGAAGTTGAATTTCCGATGCGCAGGGTGGCCAAAAAGTTTGGCGAGAACAATAATAGACTACTTATAACAATATTACGTCACAGTTACAGACGTTTTTTGAGGTTATTGGTGTAGCGTATTATTTATTTATTTATTTATAACAGCTTAAACTATCATTACAGGTTTTACCCTGATGCGACAGCTAAGAACTTAAAACTAATAACCTTAATTATATATGTACTTACAACTAAATTAGAAAAAATAAAAACATTATTAAAATTTAAAAAAAACATATCAAAACACAATTATGCTTGTAATATAATGGAGGAGTTTGTATTTTCGTCTGGGACGTTGGTCGTTGTAAGCTTTCCTTTCCGAGAATTGTTGGAGTATCAAGAGCAGGCCTTTGCCTTCCAATCACGTGCAGACGTAATCTTTACTAATAAAAGATAAATAGATTTTTGTGGTTGTTCTGATAAATGTTTTATTGTACGTGTTTGACAAAAATGTTGTGTTAACAAAATTTAAAAAGATTCATGCAATGATTTCGAAAGGAAGTATACGCCCATCTGAACATTTTATAGAAACCTTCTTAATACAAGCAACAGATAACAAAAGTAATGTAAGGTAAATAACCGATGATACGATACCGCATGTTTCTTTTTAACCTTTGTTAGCCAGCGATCATCATTATTCTCTAGTCTTGACATCGAATATAATAATAATAAAATACAGACAGCCAATATTAAAAAAAAATTAGGTCTAACAATCGACAGAAGCTTAAATTGGAAAGCGCATATTGAGGCTCTAGCCAAAAGAATAAGCAGTGGTGCATATGCGTTGTATAAATTATCGCGTACTCTAAATATAGAGGCGCTACTATGGTTTAGTTGAATCCTTCATTAGATATGGTGTTATCTTCTGGAGTAACTCAACCGACAGGGATATCATCTTTAAAAGACAAAACTGCTGCATGAGATCTATGTTTAATCTCAAAACTACCGATAGCTGTAAAAATTATTTCACTAAATATCATATATTAACATTACCTTAACTTTATATATTAGAAATGGCAATGTTCGTAAAAACAAATCCATATTTGTTTCCACTTATGGCAGACAATTTCCAAGAAATAGGCGTGATGCTGATGACAGCAAATTATGTTTACATTCATCAAAAACTGCACTTATGCGCAAGAGTGTTTTTTACATGGCACCAATTATATACAACAAATTGCCCAAAAGTTGGAAAGAGCAAACTATACCTAAACTTAAACAAACAATGACATTGTTTTTGGTATAAAAAGCATATTATAGTGTATCAGATTTTTTAAACGACTCATGGTGATTATTATAAATATAACTGGTTATTATGGTCATGTAGTAGTGGCGAACTTAAATATGCCTATATTATTAATTTCATTATAATTGAATTGATGCCTATTAAAGTGATAGGTATAAATCATTATTGTGATAATTGTAATCTGTAATATTGGACAAGGAAAATAAATAATAAATCATTGTATAATGTAAATAATATAGAATTTAAGAAATCTGTTTTAACTGTAATGATATTTTGTAAAATTAAAAAAATCATTTGATTCAATAATAATAATTAACCTAAAATTTTTGCACGCCATGAGAAATGGCAGACATGTCGTGAGCCAGTTTTATTTAAGATCTTGCATGCATGTATTATTTTTATTATGTATGTATAAGTTTGAGCAAATAAAATTTCTTATTCTTATTTGTATCGTAATTTTTGCAGCCTTTTACCAACATAACTAGTCATTATTATGACAAGCAAATACTCGCTCACTCCGCACACGGACCACTGTCGCGTTGGCTGCAATTTAGGGCCAGCGCGCTGGTGCCATTTAGCCGCGCGGTTGGCCTGGTCCTTACGCAAGTAATATATATGTCAATGGTTTCATGTTATTTTATATCCGATGACTTTGGTAAATATTAGAATTTTGAATGAGGAACACCAAATTTGCAGTTTTTTTTTTAAATTTCCTTTTATGAAAAAGTTACGCACATTAGTCATGCATTAAAATTTGCTAAATCTGTTCTATAATAAGGTATTTAACACATCACCCCTCTAAAAAAGCTTGGTTAGGACAAAGACGGTATTTTTCCCGCCATGTCACCGCGCGCTGTGCTCTGATTGATCGCTTCATTTGAATCCAGTCGAGATTCGATTTGTGATTAGCACCTATCGGATTTGAGAATCGTCCCTTGTGAGCGTTCGACAATGAGGGGTTCTAAGTTCAAATTGTTAGCTTGTAAAAATTTTGCAGTTTGAATTTGTTGTCACATCTTTTCCCTAATAAGTGAAAGTAAGTACTTAATAGTTTCGAAAACAAAGTTTTTATTAACTGCTTGAGATTGATAAGCTCTTTCTAATTGTAGTCTTCATTGCTAAGCGTCTTGCCCGACTTGGAAAGCTTTGACGGAGGCACTGATGAACTGCTTCTAAGCCACTTTGTCTTCGGCTCTTCTCACGGCATTGGTCACCATGAGTCCTGTAATCGCCCTGATCCGATCTGTCCAGCGAGCACGTCCACGTGGTCTTTTTCCATTTGATAAGTTACGTAAGTTTAATTTTTTATACATTTCTTATAATTAGTTTTTAGATTGAAGTTGTTCGAAAGTTAAATGTCTCGGCAAATAATTTAGGCCTTAAATCATCATAAGGTACTAAAATGATCATTCCACTTTTGAACACAAGCTTGCTTGCTTTTAATTACCTAATAAATAAAAAAATCTGTCGAATAAAGCAACTTGAACCCATTAAATCTGCTTTTATGGGTGCTTTTATTACATCACATAAACCAGTAATTAACAAATTAATCAACAATACAATCAACACTTATGTAAACATTATATCGAAAAAGTATTGTAATCTACGTTAAATACGGTGAAAGCTTCCGACACTCGCTCGTAATCCGTTTCCTCTTTCTAGACTACCACATTGTTCTTTAGCTTTTGTTAAACAAATGATTCTGAACTCTACCTCAAACAAAACAAAGTTGCTTTTACGAGAACAGGGCTCTTGATTAAAGATCTTTGAAACGTAAGCGCAAAAATTTATTTACGACACCCCCTCATTTAACCGTCTTCCGTCTCCCTCATTAGTATGTATCGATGGTATATTTTGTCTCGCTCTGTCGACCCATAATAAATTTCGGGACGATTCTGAATTAACAATACCATAGTCATAATTCGCGAGCCTGTTGCGGCGCTCATCGGGATGTTTGACGATTGTTTTAATATTTAATGTCGTTTTAACCATTAGGTGCGCAGTTTACAATTCATTTACTTTGAATATTATAATTATGGATCAGTTTTATGAATGTTTTTATGTAATCGAAACAGATTACAATAAGAGCAATCACATTGGTGTCAGTAGCCAATAGAATTTAGGAAGGTTTACAAAATCAACTGCTATTAAAACTTAAACCTATTTAATCCTTTCAATAAAAAATAATTACCTACATCATCTATACGATTTACAGTTTACTGATTAAAAACCATAATGCAACTGTAACATCATAAATAAATCCAAATCAAAACTATCGATAAAACCGGTCCTTGCAACGGCACATCACTAGCCGAATGACGGAGCGTACGCCACTTAATTCAGGGGTGGCATTGCTCAGACGGCAATAACGTATACACGAATAGGTGTCGAGTCGGGCTCCGCTGACGATGGCGTCTTACTCGGATCAATTCTAATCTCTGTCGTCACGCCCGGAGCGCCGCGCCGTGACACTTCGGCCAAACATCCACTGTATCAATATTTACGTCACCTAATCATAACTGAGCTTCTTTCTTCTCAAATTACGGATGTTTTGAGATTTTTTGTTGTTTAATTTTAGATATCAATTTTTTTGTTGTTTTTTTTTAATTTAATGGTTTTAGTATCTAATAACATTGAAATGTAGTTGAACGTATTTATCGACATTGTATTTTTTTTTTATTAATCTTGTAGATAATTTAGATACATTCAGATGTATAAATGCAGTAGGTAAGTAAATTAAAAACGAAAAATATGTGCTGAAAGAAGTTTATTTACCAAACAAAACCCAGGTAAATCAATTCATTTCTAAACAACTGGGCCTCAGTCAATCCTTTAAACATTCAAAAAGTCAATACGGCGCCTAATATTCAATTCGATTAGGCCGTTGAGCGTCTAAACCCACCGATAAGTAAGTGTAATGCTATAGTCCCTCGGCCTATTACCTGGCAATTTCACAGAACGATCTACGTCGGATCGCGTCGGCAGTCGACAGCACACAATGATGTGACACACACGGGCTTTGTAACCGAGAGGGACGGCACTCGCTCCCGCGATTTGTTTACACAGTGTAGCTTTCCCTTTCGCGGCGCGTCTGTGTGTGTGACCATCTGGCGGGCGGCAGCCCTGCGCCTGTGCTAGTGTTGTGCCCCCACACGGCACCGAGCACCCCGTTCGGGCCCGTTCGGGGCTCGGGGTAGCCTGCCTACGCCTGTATGCGTGACCCAGTCGAATAAATCTAATATTACACACAAACATATTGGTGGCACGGCGTGTCATTTTTACGCTTGTGTTGTCGCTACTTGGGGTTCTTTATGCGGCACGATGATATTATTATTCTGACGATTACGACATCCTTTATGCTTACAATAAAATAATTAATAAGGGATGAAGTGTATTGTGGAGCGCGAGTTTGTGATCGGTATCGGGCCACTCGCTCGCTCGAGATTTAAAAAGGTAACGATAAAGTTTATTACCATCTTCACGGTTAATGGTGGCGGCATTGTTTAATTAAAGTATTAGCACTTAGGTATTTCGTTTATTGTTTAACATCTATTGTACCGAAGAAAATTATTTAGTTTATTGCAAGGCTCACAAATTGCGTGCTGTTGAATAATGACTTAATGAAAATTATTTGTATACAATTGTCTCAAAATTTTGAATAAGAATATTTAATTGCTTATTCCATTTTCCATTACAACCTAATAAAATTTGGTGTATGATGATGTATCTATAAATAGACACACCTAATATACACAGATAATTATTAGCAAAACCAACAAAACCTAATATTTTTATTCACGCGATCATTTACGCAGTTCAACATGCTAACTAAACCGGCTCCATCAATGGAACGGTATACTGATGTCGGTATTAGTGATGTCAAAGATCAGCTGTCGATAACATCGACAACACTCATTTTGAACCACCATTATTTTTTACGCCTTTTCCTGCACCCATAAATGACAAGAAAGCATAAAAATAAACTAGGCACTGATAAAGGTGACACAAATATTGTGTTTGAAACATAAACTAACCCACAAAAGCCCGTTAATTAACCAGGTTGTAGGCACAAAATCTCCAAACATTCTCAATTACTTATTCTGTGACGGAACAGTTGACAGGGCGCTCAACCCCCGTTCAGTTTAACAATTACGCGGCAGGGCTCATTGTGGCGCGACCCTACCACTCCATCCATTGTGGACACCACTATAACGCGTCCAGAATACCCTGACCTCAGCCCAAACACAATCATCCCCCTGTTGACTCCCCTTGAAACTTCTCGCGGGAAGGCAATCGGCTCAATTTACACTGGGCAGTAATATACAAATATTATTATCCAGCCTTTTCACAAATATCAATAACGTATTACCAGCTTCGGGACAGATTTAAAAGTTAACCAACGTGATTTTTAAACGTTTAGTGACTTTATTTGGTGTTAATTTGAATAGGCTTCCGTTAACTGACATGTCAGTTTTGATTTTTTAGAGTATTGTAGTGTTGTGGTACCTATAATCAACAATAACGTTGAATATCATATTACATTTTGATTGATAACTGTCAGTTACTTTCATAATAATATTAATGTTCTAATCAAACTGTCGATAATATTGTAGACCGATGATAGACAACCTTTCTATCAACTAAACGTAATCTTAGCACTTCAAACGATTCTATGATTAGTAAAGATTAAAATGATCCAAACTGTTCCACTGAGCCGAGATATAAACTTGTTGAAGTTTTAGAAATATTTCACTTTGAAACGCGCCTCAACTTAATTATAAATTGGGCAATTTAATTAAATTTGTAAGAGTTTTACTTGTTCTTTGTGACCTTAGAAGGGTAACGTCAGCATCATATAAAACGCTAGCTTTTTGCCGTGACTTAGCTCACGTGGCTATTCCCTACGAGCCACATTTTTCCACAAAAAAAATAGCCTGTGTTTGACACTTATCGATAAATGAGATTTTTTTAGAAACGTATAAACCAACAACAAACAAACCATCAATTTATCCATTTATAGTTTAGAAGTTTAGATGATTTGTAAAGGTGTTTCAAGTAAATATTTCGCATATAATTGTGCAACAGATCCGGGATACCGTCGTGTGGTCCCTGACTGAGAATAAAACACGACTTCCCGTGGGAACCGAACGAACTTTCTGTGGGACCTTATTTTGAACCCTAGCTGGCTTGGCATAGGCGGCTGCGAATTAGAAAACAATAAAAAGGATAACTAAACATGCCACTTGCGAAGATGGTTTTTATCCCACGTAGATCAATGTTCGACAACATTGCTGGATGGATGACCAATTTTAACAGGACTCATCCCTAAAATAAATCCAGCTATGGTCTTACAGGCAAAAGAAGACT
The DNA here is from genome assembly GCA_949775005.1 of Orthosia gothica. Classification (NCBI taxonomy): domain Eukaryota; kingdom Metazoa; phylum Arthropoda; class Insecta; order Lepidoptera; family Noctuidae; genus Orthosia; species Orthosia gothica. The sequence goes on from OX459041.1 coordinate 12,882,456, forward strand.
TTGAAATACCTGACGAATTCAGTCGTCAGGTATGCCATCTTTAAATGACCAGCTTCTTACACTATATAAATAGCGTAGGTCAGATTAATGTCAAATGCTCCTGGTAACATTAAGTTATTCTGGAACCAAATACAACACCAAGCCAAAACGACCATAATCGATTCTCAAACGGATCTCGATTCCTTTGCAAAGATTGTCAAGGTTAAAGGGCGTACAGGAGTTGCACTCATGATATAAAAGTAACTTATGCGTCTCCTCTGTAGACGATCCCCTCCCTCCCCACTGAGAGCGCAACCTTTTTCTAACGGGTATAAAGTCATGAACTTTGAGGTCAATAAAATTCGACCAGACTCGTCCTTTGTGAAGGCTGTCTACACACTGTACTTACAGGTATGAAACATTTTGGAAGATGTACTTGATACACAGATTCGTACTACATTAGATAGGCAATATTTTAGATATCGACATAGAATTCGAATCTTGGAAACATGAAAGACAATCCGAGATGAAGACGTAGCCTCCACCATCCGTAAATGTCAAGAATAAAAGCAATTTAGACCGATTGAGACTTATTAATTACATTTAGAGTTCTCTTTGATAGTATCCCCTGAAACTTTGTTTTTAAATCCCGGCTTATCACACGACGTGGACGAAATCGTGGTATTTATTTGTTCAATTTTAATCGCATTTTGCATGAACAAGACAGTGTTCTTACGAGTGCATCTGCTTACCTGCAACTAGCCAGGGTTATTTTTAAATTAGTTAATTTCATTGTCAAAATCACTAGCAGGTAATTTTATGCGTCGGAACAATAGCCACAGGAAGTAAGCCACTAAGCCAGGGAAGAACATTCCAGTGAAGTGCGCAGTTATGTCAACAAAGTGGTAATAGAGAACCTTTATCCCATTCAACGTAATGCATGGTTGTTTTTATGATTCGTTTTAGCGTTTGACCACTTTCTCAATGGCGATGCTTACTTCTTCCGTGCGCGTCGATAAGACTCAAATTTCCCAGAATGAAGGCACCTGAACAGCTCTGTGGTTGAGCTCGTTCAAGTCGTGGAAGGTGCAGGTAGTTGTGCAAGTCAGGAAAGGAGGTGGTGGAAAGAGATGCTAACTGTCAAATTATTTTCGAATATATTGCGCTATTTCTTAGTTCTTAACCCTAGAGAGTGACAGGGAATGATGACAAAAAAGGGCTAAGTGTTTCTTACATTTATGAAGAGCAGCCAATAAATTGCCTTGCTGTAACCTTCGTCAATACGTCCAGAGATGGCGCTACATGTTTTGAAATGTTGCTAGTGTGCCGCTTTTCATCCAAAATTGTTTTGACGATTGTTAAATACTTTCAGCTCTTTTGCTGCGAAACTTCCTATGAGTAAACCCATTGATAGATAGTGATGATACGCGTACACACCTGACTAGTTTCATTCAGTCGAGACTTGAAAACTCCTAGAGACTCTAACTAGACTAAGTATCACTCCATAAGCGATGGCGATGATCGAAATGCCATGGTAAGAGATTGATCACGTTACATTTGGATGGCGCTTGGCAACTTGATAATTTTGACTTTTTCCAATCGATATCACGACACTTTTATTCCTCAGACCAAATAAAAAGTCAAGATGAAACGTTGCAAACAACAAGGAGACGCCAGTTAAACTATGCCTTGCCGTAAACATACACAATTACACGCACACACGTACAACGAAACTATGCCTTAGCTTGTCAGTCGAGCTTTTTATTTTTATCTGAGAGCTCGACTGACAAGCTGAGGCGTAGTTTCGTTGTACGTGTAATTGTGTATGTATACGGCAAGGCGTAGTTTTAACCGGCGTCACCTTGTTGTTTGCAATGTTCCATCTTGTCTTTTTATTTGATGTGAGTTTCGTTCATAGAAAATCACTTGCCTAGAGCCTCATAGTTGTACAAATTATTCGTCCGTGTGTCATATGACTTTCTAGTATTGGTTGCTGTTTTGAATTCATGAGTCGTGGCGCTACAGGTTCATAACCAGTTAATATTGTTTCATATCATATCAAGATAATTTAAACTCTTTAGTTGAGAAAACACTCGTTTAGCACACTTGAGTATGGTGTCAGTGAAAATCAATGAATGTGTAATTGGATTTTATTAATAAATCTGCTTCTCACTTTGAATTCTATGATTAAAAGGAATATCTAAAAAAATGTTTACACTTTTAGTTTATTTATATTCTGTGGTTGCCCGATTTATTTGGTCACTCAGCATTTGGCTGTATAATGTAATATTAGAAAGATTTAGTTAAGTATTCTTCTTGAAATTTCTTCATGAATCCAATATTTTCGAAAGGCATGTAGATCAGCTTCTGAAAGTTAATAAAAACCAATATTATAAAGTATCCTTGTAGCCCCTGCCAACAATAATAAATAAAGATAAACATCAAGACAAAACTACACAAATAAGCCAGTGTTAACACCGAGTATACCTATGTAACCAATATTATCATATATTCATTTACATTCCATAGCGTACGGGACAAACCTTCGTGTAACTTAACACACGCGATTTTCTCTGCGAATCTTGCTTGTACTGTAGTAAATACAGATCTAACTAAAGAGACAATATCTCCGACGTTAAAAGGCCAGCCCGAGTAGATGGGGGAGGAGGAGGGGTGGTCCACCCCCTGTGAAATTACTACATTTTGAAGGGAACAACTTTTTATGAGAATAAGCCGCCGCTATGAATCTCGAATTATAAGCGAATTGAGTGGTGTGGGTGCAATACTGTTCTTGATAGACTCGAGCTGTTTTTGTAATTAAGTATTTGTTGATAATTAAATTATGAGGTCATTCTAAATATCAGTAGGTATCATCTCACACTGTTACCCCGTTTTTACACAACACCTCAACAGTATGTCTTCAATCAACCAATTAATCTAAGTTAACGAACTATTCAAGTTAATTAATTCAGCGGGCGCAGGGACAACACAACAAAGTTTTCAAATAACTTTAAACTCTTGTAGTGACAACCTTATCGTCGTAAACGGTCGGGATGAGTCGGGAGAGGTCGGCTGCGGTCGGTCTCAGTCAATAAGGTGCATTGGCCGCCCCAAGTTGCCTACTCGACGTAACACTGGACTAAGGAGGACGAGGCGAAATTCTCCCGCGAAATGGGGTAAAACGATGACAATTTGGTTTTACTTTACCAGATTGTTGTAACGGAAGATATTTATTATTAATGAGATTTTACTTAAAATATTTATTAAAGGGAGTCTTTATTTAACCGCGAAAGTACATACGAAAAGAAAATGGCAGAAGTTTCTCGCTCTGAATTTTCTTTTTAATAATTTTTCGCGTTTCATTTTTCATTTAATTATTAACCTACACTAGTTAAGTTGCATCCATAGTCGTAATAAAATTATTAACACACGCATTTACCTATATTGCAATCCGATGGCCATTATGAAGGTATTTCGATCTAAATACACGGTCGGGCAGCTTGGCATGCCATATGGCCACACCGTCGCTCCGAGGAGATGAGATTCTCTACGGGTCGTAGGGTGTGAACAGGCGCACTGACTCAAATACCGTTACCGATAATTGTGTCTCTTTTATTTACACCAGAGCAGCACACAGGAGCGATCTAATACACTTCGAAATTCAATATTTTTTTGTTTCTCATCTAGTTTATTTTAACAGTCCATAGTCTAGTCGCCAGTCAGTTGTTTAAGTAGAAGTCAGTTTTTATTCGACCTTGAGAAACTCGTCTCCGTATGACCTACGAATTTTATTGCTCGTAAAAAATTGCCATGTATATTTGTATTCCGGAATATACTTCAAATACAGGTGCGATCACACTATACCTAAAGTGACCGTAGAACCAGCAATCAGTGCCTATAGCAATTGTAACCGAATATTGGTGAGGTGTTACATAACATGAGCGTGAGATATCCCTGTGGGCGGCGGGAACGGAATGCCGGAGGAAAGCCGACGGCCTTGACACGACAATATTTGGTGCGCCTACCCAAATATACACAGACCACAAAAGTCCACTTAGAATCAAACTCGAAGTGACAGTGGTTCAACTTCTCTGGCTCGACATTTCCTGCTCTGTGATCATTGATATAAGGGTGACGTTTACAGTTGTTGAGCTTTCACGCCCGATGCGCCGGCGCTTCTTATCGCGGTACACGGTAATTAAGACCCTGCGGTCGCGCGTGTTATACTAACTTTTTTAGAGTCAAGTTGATACCGTATTGAATTTTTATAGCATCCAGAAAGTTGCCGCTATAGAAGATACCATGTTTATTTATATGACAATGCAAAAAGCTGAACCATATCGCAGTCAACAAAAAAAAAGTGGATACGCTGATATGTGTCATTTTTGCCGTGTAGCGTTTTTTGTTTTGCGAAACGGACGAAAAAGAAAAAGCAAAGAGACGATTAAAAATGATCCACGTGAATGTATTCGCGCGGACAATATTTTAAAACAAAATGTCACACGCTTTCCACGGGTGTCTGCTCCCACCCCCGGCGGGGGATGAAGGGGCGCGTGGGGTGGGCGCCCACCCCCGGCAGCCAGTGGGGTGTCATTGTGGACTGTGGTGTCGTAACTCCGCGAACTTTTTAATTTACAATTAGGTAGCTTCCCATTTCTCTGCCCTATTTAGCTCTCGTTTTTCCGGTAGACACCGCCGCGGTCGCAGTTCGTAATTAAAATTTATTTATCAAATTACTGCGCCCTAAATCTTTGGGGTTTTTTTTTGAGGAAGGTACGTCTTAAATTAACCCTTAAAGCAATCTGCGTGCTCTAGATTTTCAATGAGACTGTTTTATTAAATCCTTTGTTGTGTAATCCATTACCTACTTTACTGAACGAAATCACTAGAATACTCAGTTGACGAAATTGTATGCTCATAAAAATAACAAACAAGTGCTACTCAATGGAACAGTGGAATCGCTACTAAATACCCACAGGTCTAGGTAGGTACGTCCCATCCGGCCGGTACAACCGGCATGAAAGAGCAATTGTTTCGGCCCAACGTGAGTGACAGCGACCCTTGACCACGGGGTGTCGTCACTGATCGCTTATTTTGACAATATCAGGCCTAATAATTAACTTGTTTTAAAACAGTCGATGTTGGACTTTTTCGCCTATTATTTGTCTGGTGTAAGCGACAAGCAGGACGCTTTGTCAACAAACAAAGACATTTTTTCTTACACGCTAACACAAAATTATCGGACATTAAACGTTGTTGGTCTGAAAAAATCGGCACGTACAGAACAACAAACACAAAGTTATAACCTATGCAATATTCATCAGTAACAAATTAGGTCCTTGGGCTCTACATAAAATGATATTCGAGACAAGTGGCGGCAGCGATGACGAAATGCCAAAACATTCAGAATTTATGTAGATGTCACTTGACATTTTTATTGCTTGTCGATCCCATTCATTTTTCACTTTTCGCCAATCATTACCGCTGATAGAAATTCACTTTGTATCAGCGATAAACAGTATTCAGTAAATTCGGCCTGTAAAAAGTACTAAAGAAGTTACTAAAAACGCTGTCATATATAACTTGTGCCACACAGCATCGCAAGCATCCACTGAATTTGTCGCCACACCCGCGGCGTCTGTTTTTGTACCGCTTATTCACGCGGATGCCTTCACTTACTAACTTACTATAGTTCTTTTATGGCCGGCCTTTACACTACATGTTGAGACAATTATACTTCATAATGCCTTTGTCGATACAATGAATTTGCTGAAACGACTAGTTTTTTGCATAGAATCGTTTATACATCGTCACTCTTTTGTAGAGTGAGTGGCAGAACTTGGTCAACATTGTACGACAGCTGCATTAATTGGGTACCCTCACGCATTAAAGTAAATATAAAAGGGGTTCGTTCGTATATACCAGCTTATATTAGCATACCTTTATCCTATTAAATATATTATTTATAATAGTGCAAAGTATTTAATATTTCTAAATGAAGAATAAAGTATGGGTATAAGCCTACCTCAAGTTTGTCACGTCGACCATTCCTGTGTTATTGTGGTTTATCTACCTATCATGATTAGTTTAAATTAGATAATAATACCTCAATAGACGGAAACACAATATCAATTGTATCAAAGTCGTGATCATGAATGAACAACTAAAAACGTATAAAGTCAATAATTAAAATCTCTACCCTCAGTTTACAACTTCCTACAATGACCGGTCTGGGTACACAGTAACCGGGTACTTTACAGTTTTGTCTACGTTTAACAGTGCGTAGTTATTTTAGTGTTAAACTGAAAATAGTAATAAGAGGGCGATCACTCCGGCTCTATTTGTGTACTAATAAAGTTATTTCAGTCCTTCCCATATACCGGGTGGCGGGAGAAACCGCAGAGAAAGCTGATGGTTTTCTATACAACAGGCATCCGATCACATTCTGGTGAAGATTTTATCTAGTGAGACTCTTCTTTCAACCAATTCAACTGTCATGGAAAATAACACTTCAGTAGATAGTCTGGGGGCAAATTATTTTTATTTTACTGTATTGAGATCATATTAACTGCAAAACTATTCATCAATGTATTAATTTGAGTTAGAAAATTGCTGCCGTTTTATATTGAAAATAGTAATTTCATTAATAAATGAAAAGCTAGACATAGTTTCACAAAACAACCTATCAAGAAACCTACGCATCTTGTTACAAAGAAAATAGAAACAAAACAATACTTAGATAATGTTTTTTCTGAGCATAAATCTCAGCACAGCCCTAAGCCGAGCTGATGTTTAGCCTAACATGTAGGTAGCATGAAGTCAGTACTGAAAATCAAACATCCCTGCGTCTAGACTCGATTCGAATCCTCCGGGAACGCTTCCGAATGATCCGATTTCCCCACGGTAAATAAATTAATCTCTACTCGGTTTATTTTTATACGCCGCTAAATAACGATGTCTATTTTTGTTTATAAATAAATACACGATATAACCTTTGGAGTAAAGTATAATTATGGTATTGCCAATTGTGGCGCCTGCGATTTCTACCATTAAGATATTATTAGAATGATTTTTTTATGAAATTAATAAACCTCAAAGTAAAAAAAAAAAAACACTCAAATGTAAGTTATCTTTATATTAAAACAATAATAACTCAAATGACATTGCTAACAAGTAACAGGTATTCGTAAATTACAATGTTTGCGAAGCATATTGGAGCGCAATAACTTGATTTATTTCTATTTGCTAGGCAACCATTCCTAACAGCCTTGCTGACGGACCATCGGCAGAATAATGCTCAGGCGCAGGCAAGAGGCAATATACCGTTAGGGCGGCCTTTTGTCGACGCGAGCAAAAAAGCCTTTTGGAGCCACACCGCCAGTCCGCCACCCTTGCCGGCAAAAAACATAAAACAGAAAGAAAGGACCTCAAATTAGGGAATCGGCATCGGAATGTTGCACCCGTAACTTGAAGATGGGCATTTATTATAAATCGTTGAAATTATAGCCTCGAAGCATGGCGCATCCCTTTTGTCCTTGCCTCGGTTTAGATTGATGGAACTTTACCATGCAAAAAACATCGGAAACTATTCTGTTATAGTTATTTACACCGTGGTGATGGCGCCTTGTTTTCGTAATTGATGTTCAAGTGTGATTGGTTTATTATGTGTTGACGTTGTTTTTAATAAGCACGTGTTCTTAAATAGTCCTTTGGGAGAGGTAGCAAACAATATGTCTTGTTGTGTTGATACAAATAAGCTCACAAGTAGTCTCTAGCACCTTGCATTTCAGGAAAGTTTAAAGGAATAAAAAGACAGTGAAGTAAATACCTCTTCAAAACTTTGAGAGCAAACTATGAACGTGATCTTCATCGTGTGGGAAAGAAGCTTGCGCGACACAAAACCACCTCCTGAATGTAACAAGGCGATTCAAATTCTCACAAAATGTGGGAATCCGCTACACTTGAATGGAAATCCACAACTCGATCAATACCCGTCTGGAATATTCCCAAAATTGTAATTTGGTTGTAAAAAATGTTTACCTGTTAAAGAGCGGAAAGGCCCTATGCCACGTGCGACTGCAGCTTGTACGGGTGTTCGTAACAACGCACCTCCTCGGCATTATCCTCGACATTCTGTTGTTTTTTGTATTGACATAACAATTAGAACCATATCTTTGTTGTACTTTTAAATAAAGACGACCGTTTTGGTCGCAAAACAATACTGCTTGACTATTCTAGAAGAGTTATGTAGGTTATTACTTATGGTCAAGATTATTATCACCATAATTATTTAGCTGATGAGCAAATAAATTCATTGAGATTAGAAAGACACAAAGTAATCGTAAAACACGAGGTTCATGAGAATCGTCGTCAATTTCTTTCAACAATAGCATTACAAAGAAAAATATCTTGGGGCGCAGATAGCAGTGAACTGAGCGGCGAGATGAGTTGCCCTTACTTGGAGAGGGTGTGAGGCAGACGAGATTGGGCTGTGGTGTGCGCGACGAGCGGATAGCGATGTCATGTTGATAGCGATTTGTGTTTGTGGGTGCGAGTGACTAACCGTACTACTTATCTATCATATACTATGGGAAAAGCGAATAAAATTGGTAAAATGATTGTGAATGAGTGACTTGATCTCCATAAACTCTAACAAATTGTTTCAATTACGAAACTCTAAAACAAGAAAACGCTTACTAACCAAAGGCATAGAATATAGAGTAGTTGACAAAAAGTATGTATTTGGTCCGTCATTTAGATAACGTAAACATATTGGACACGTTTTTATTCTTTTACCCCGTAAACAAAAATTACGACCATACAGTGCGTTGAAATATCGAGTGACGTCACGGTGTGATACACTTTATACTGACAAAGTGACGTCACAAGTCCCCACTCCCGAACTTTTATGCGCTTTATCTTTGTAAATTTGTATTATTTGATAAAGCAAAAATACTGGTCCAATATTATTTGATAATCTCATTGACGGACTATCAAGAATTATCATTTTTCTACCCAAGAAACATCCACAATGTTCCTTATAATAAATTAATTATTGTGAGATTTTTAAGTAGCTCCTGTAAGACAAAGACTCAAAAATCAAAAAGGCTTACGTGATCTATGTGATTTTAGTATCTACTCACCCCACTGTTTCCGCCTTCTCCGGTTACTTGTGGCCAACACTCGAAGATCCCTGTTGGATGGGACTCACCCGCTTTGCCATAAATCTTGGGACCCTCGACCGCCTCCCGGATTCTCGCCGAAAATATCTATAAATACCCTCTCCTACCTACATATTTCAAATATTAACAGGGAGACTAGCCAAGTGACAAAGTCAGACATTTGCAGACTTGTTTGAGCGAGCTAATCAAGCAACGCTACTGTTTCTACCGAGTTTTTCTTCTATGTAATCTTCTCATTTTTAACCGACTTTGAGTAAAGGACGTCTTTTCAGGAACGCTGATACTTTCTTTGTCTGAAATCTGTTTGGTTTTATGTAAGAGTATTTTTCTTGAATATCTCTGAAATAATATACCCGAAGTATTTTGACATTGCTTGTTAAGTTAATTTTACATAAAATATGATTTTCTAACAATCGATAAATTTGAACGCATTTTTGCCTGCGGCAAAACTTAAAAGAAGGGTAATATTTTCAATATTTTGACTAGTTCGTAGCAGTTTCGAGTGTATCCTTCATTCAATTGAGGTCGAGGCCTGAGGTCGCACGGTGATTGTCACGGGTTGCGCGAAGGATCTTTGAGTTCCGTTTGCTTTGCTTGTTCACTCATAAAGTAACGTAAAGTTATAAAGCTTCTATTTTGTTGAAAATATGAGAGCCAACGAAACGGTAAAGTAAGGTGGGACGCCCCCGCTAGGTGGAGCGACGGTCTTCGCAACGTGTCTGGTAGCAGCTGGATGAGATTTGCCGAGAATGGAGTTGAAAAGTGTGTGATTGGAGAGGCCTTTAACCATTAGTGGACTGCTGAAGATGATGCATATGTAAATACCTATCTATTCCAAAATACAAGTGAAAATAAATAATATTTGATCGTTATTTTTAAAATTTCCCAATTCATAAAAATATAAGTTACTAGCGTTCCCGTATGAATACAGAGATAACAAGTAAAATTGCAAAATTTAAAAAACCCCCGATACATTTATCTTGCGAAAACACCCGATTCAAACAGTAAAACGCCCATAACTTTTGAACGGCTGAACCAATTTTATTCAAACATAGCTAAGAACACTCTCGACAAAATCACCTTTCAACCAAAAAATACTAAATCAAAAACGGTTCATCCGTTTAGGCGCTATGATGCCACAGACAGACACACAGATACACAGACACACAGATACACAGCAACACACGTGAAACTTATAACACCCCTCTTTTTCCGGCGGGGGTTAAAAAGTAGCCTATGTCACCCGGGGATAGTGTAGCTTCCCAACGGTGAAATAATTTTTGAAATCGGTCACAAAAATATAAATCTTTCCTCTTTATAATATTAGTATGGATATTATAACATTATAACATAACATTGTTATAACATCGCCTTGGAAGTTTCTGTAAAGGTGTTATAATAATTAATGAGTAAATAAATAAATAAATAAATAAATAACCGAATATTCAGATGTGTATGACATAGAGAACTTTGCATTTTTTTCACATAAATGCCATGGCATGTAGTGAATTTCAGCTACGCCACGGTACCTACCAAATCCGCCTTGTGCAACCCTTATCAGAGCAAGATTATCGCAATACATTGTTATCAGTAAACAGTTGGCTGCACTAATGTGGAACACCACAAATTAAGAGGAAATGCCCCACCCACTGGATATCGCCGCTATACACGTCCTCAGGTTAAAATAAACTAAGTAGATGTTTTACTTCCGGTTGTAGAAAAATAATAAATAATCAACAAGTTTTCTCATAAAACAAATAACAACACTTATTATTCCATTATTTTCTTGAAAATCATTAGGCAGCTACTAAGTTTTCTAGACTTGAACTCACTTGCAAATAAGCCAGAGCTTATTGGTGATGTTCTTCAGAAAGGGCAGGTGCGCAGTAAGTACTCATAACCAGTGTGCGTGTATGACTAGATGTGTGACCGTGAGTGATGCAGAAGAAGTAGGTGTGGATCGTAGTAGTGGTCGTTCTGTAGTTTCTGCCTATCCCCATGGGCATAATGCGAGAGTTTATGTATGTATGTAAAATAGTTACTGAGGTTTTAAATAAAGAGATATTTTAGTAGCGATAATGATTGTCGAAACGTCAAAAACCTCGAGACATTTCGATTTAGTTCCTGTAATCCTTTTGGTGTTTCAGAGAATCGCTTTCACTGAGTCAAATGATACACAATTCTGCCAGTCTTCGTGGATACAAGCTCAATGTAAAGTCATGTCAAAAACCCCCAAAAAGTGATCCAAGATGGCGTACACAGGTGTTTTACGGCGTACCGATCCATATCGTGCAGCCTTGATTCTATTCCGCGACGGCCACACTGACACAGTTAAAGCGAGTCGACAAGCAATGACTCAATCGACCGACGCGTGACGAAAGCACGATCCTTGATATGATCGCTCACTAATAATGCATATGTACTCTATATTAATATAGATTTTTTTCGTCATGATCTGGGGAACTACATTTCATCGTTTTTTGAATGGGTTTTGACGATGTTACCATGGGAAAATTGGTGAGTTTTCCTCAAGGTGCCCTGTACTTCTATGTGAGTCATTTCAGTTCGTTGTAAAGCTAACAGGATAACTTATATTCCGTAACGATAAACAAAGGAAAACTGGAAATTCTCTACCGGGAAAATTAATATAACATCTTGGTTAATTAGTTATTATAACCCATTAAAATTTATCATAATTTTGTAGGTTCTCGTAGTCTACTCAATCCGTGCTTCATTTTATAAAATCAATACAAAATAAACGTGAATCCACTTAATAATCCCTATCAGATATAATCAATGATGGTACTCTACTCTGCCTAACAATACTAAACAAAAACTATAAACAACATTTTTCTGTCCATATCATTCAATATTTATAACACACACAAAACTTACATATCCATAACATAGTACACGCGTATGTCAAGGAAAACTTACTCATAAAATACTTACGCAAATAAGTTATTATCGATAACTTAACCTCCTTGTTACCGACAAAAATCCCTCGAGGAAAATCGATTTTCATTGAGATAGGCGCTCCACAGACGGAGCAACTTTAACTGCGCAGACATACCAACTTAGTTGCGAGTTTCGGTGATCGACAACAGTTATCGGTTGCTGCACTCGGTTCAAAATTAATTCTAAATTGCCGCAACCAGCAACTGACAAATCTATACCACTTGGATCAAATTGCAACTCTTTCACTTCCGCGTCCGGTCAACGTAATCGCGGTAACTGTTAACTGTCCTTTTTGATACTGCAACTGGCAACTGTCATCAAAAACTTAAAAAGTTGGTAGTTGCATCAACTAAAAGTGTTCCGTGTGCGTAGCGCCTTAGAGATACCCACGTTTCGGAGAATGTCCCTTTACCTCGAATGACGACAGTTCAAAGTAATGAGAATGACGCCCAAGTTTTTTACGTGTTTTACTTGCGGACTTATGACGTACCAAGAATAGAATGAAATTGTTTCGTTATATGACAATGACGTAGGGTACAAAAATAAATGGTAGTTACATTGGGCCGTACCTTTGTGGGTAGGAGTACGTCTCAATGTCACGAGCCTTTTTTCGTGGACAGGGTAGACGAACCTCCGGGTATGGGCTGGAACAGTTCTCGGTTATATTAGCTTTTCTCATTATTAACAAGCTCACAATTTAGGACCCAGTAATGTTTACTTAATTCTTAATCCGTGGTGATTGCCATTTACCCAGCTCTGATCTATCTTCAGCTTGATGTGGTTGAAAGTTGACATAATGTTTTATTCTAATTCCTTCTATCTGATTAATTCCGCTGCAGTATCCAAGAGAGATGAAGCGTTTCTCGGACACTAGTCGAGCTTCATAGTCTCTGGGCTTTTCTAATGTCGCCACTGTTGATTCTAAATTTCAGGTGTGGCAGCGGAAATACTGTGGTAAGCGAGCCCACACAAAAACAATCACCAAGTCTCCTTATAGATGATATTCACGGTTGATGAAGTTGAATTTGCCGCGACTTCACTACAGAAACCTGAAAATAAAAAAAAAACTATTGTCAATGAAAACATTTTTTTTATAATTGTGATTACCTTATTTAGCAACTCTTTTATCAGATAGATACTATCTAACTAGTCAGAAGCGGCGGAAATTTGGTAACACCAAGTAAACAATATTTCAATACTTAGTGAAGTTACTCGAATTACCATCTGCTTTTCATAAGTTAAGCCGGATGTGCGTATGTAAATGTCGTTATCTATTCATCATTTCGTCAAAACCTGCGTCATACACCTTTGTACAGTCGCTTATTATACAGTTTATCTTTTACATATTACGGAAATAATTTATTTTCAATCAAACTTAGCTATGGAAAGATCATAACGATGGATTTTCCAGTTTCTCTAGAAGAGGACGGAAACAGAAAAGAAATGGCGTGAAATGTAATTCCTAACCTAAGAGTTTTGTACCATTTTAAATCGATACACATGCCACAAAACCAATTATTACCTAATTCGTTGAAACCTTGTCAAAGTTACAAAAAATTGCCCCACACTAAACTAACTGTTCCAGTCTACTTTTCATGAATACAATAGTACTTTATCTACTTCAACTATAATGGAGATCTGAACTAACTGAATAGTTTAGGTGTGGTCTAGGCCAGTCAAAAGTCTTTGAAAATGTCTAGACTAGTTAAGGCTTACTCCACATAGGTAGACCTCACAACCGAGACCGCAGTCTAGCGATAATTGACAGTGGGATAGATCTGTACACGTTCATGGTCGAATGCGTAGGTAAACAAATTATTTGTAAATATTTAATACCGACATAGCCCAAAGAGCAAAAGCGAAATAGCAAGTTAACAGTTGAACATGTATCTTCAGTTCACTCGCTCTATCATAGACTTCATCTATCGCTTACCATAAGGCTCGATCAAAGTAAATAGCGGATTCATCAGCAATAAAAAAATATGGTCAATTTGACGTGCCAGTGTTAACACACATTATTCGCAGAACAGATGGCCGATGGGGCCGGCAGGTTCTGGGGTGACAACGCCTAACTGAGAGGCACAGCGTTGGTATGCCTTCGACTAGGGGGACCCATGACCTGGTGACCAAGGCAAAACATTCGATGCAAGACGTAAAAACAGGTCAATCTTGTGATTGATGGTTAGGGGAGACTTGTTTCTAGCAATGGACAAATTTCCGGCTGAATGATTATGATAATTTAAAATGATCGATAATAATATATTTGAAACGACCATACTTATCGTATAAGAACGTTAGCATGTTATTGAAATCGTTTACTTTTCAAGTCGCATGTTCACTTCTTTGCCAGCGAAATCGTTATTTATGCGACTAGATAAATTGCGATATTTAATTATATTTTATAGTGCTACCTTCTATTTCAATTATAACTGCAATAGTAATTATTACTTCATGTTTCATTATCAGTAATTACAAAATATAATTTTTCCTACTGTAGGTATACTGTTGTAAAATCAGCTAGGATAGATGATAAAATAATTATTTCTTTTTATCTGCGAAAAATGTGACGATTGTCATAAGTTCAAAATGTCTGGGATTGGCCACGTACAAATGCGGTAACGCATGTCAATCCTATACATTTTGGCCTTTTTAATAATCATTACTAATTTGCCTAGATCTTCTGCTTTTGACCGTGATCTTGCTTGATGAAAAGCAATAGTAATTAGTAACTGATTCTGCAACTGGAATCATCCTTTTCTCTTCCTAAGATCCTCTTCCTCATCTCTATCATAGCTTATTTTATTGCCTTCTTTATTATTTCAGCCAGTTTTTCCTCATACGCCCATTATATTGTTGATCTTTATTCTCTTAAATTTGTTTTAACACACTAGTGCGGCCCAAAATACAGGAAGTTAAACGCTAAGATAACACCGCTTCTCATATTAGGTACACGGAAAATCAAACAAATAGGGGAATTCCCGGTAAATATTAATTATCAACTAATTTTGGTGACTAATTAGTACGAACGAATATTTGATATTGTATTAATGATTATACTAGTGACTTTAGTAACTACTGTAGGTGTAACTTCATATGCCTAATCAACACAGAATAGGTACTAACCACGCTTAAGGTGCATTGGTGATCATTTTTATTTTCACCGCAAACGCGAAGATGCTGCTTTTTATTGTCTAGTTCAGTGATGCCCAAGATAAACCACCTTGGAACCCGATGGGTCTTTACAGATATATAAGGTCTTTGACAGGGTAAAATAAAATTGGGAATGCATGAGGGTTAAAATAGAGTCCACAAGAATGGCATGCCCATTTAGGCAGACCGCTACTATCATGTAGGCTTCCCGAAATAGTAGAAATCCAATTAAAAATCCTAAGTCTTATATATACCTCTATTACAAAGAAGACTAGACATACTTGGTAGGTAATCACAGTTTAAAAAATTTTTTTTTTTTTGAATGGGAGTATAAACACCGTAATTTGACACCTAGGAAACCACTGGCCGTTTCAATTGTAGTTAAAACAAAAAAGTTCAAACAAAGAATTGTACCAGACACTATGTAACCCAAAATGTGAATTACTCACCAAAGTCACCGGTCCTCCTAAATCATTAGTCATTACCGCAAGGCTTGCTTCCCAATGACTCATGACTTTAGCATGAACTCGATGATTCCAGGATGTTGTCGATAATCACGAGTTTGGAGCGTCATCGTCATGCAAAAGATACCTGCGCAAGTCATACGTAGAACTCGTAATATTTTGAATTAAATAGAAATGAAAAAAGTGAACTCTGGAGGTACCCATGACCCCACACCGAAAAAGGTGATGTACGTTGTACGTTGTTTGGCATTTTGTACGTCATTGGGAGTTGGAAAAATGGAAGTTCTGGGTACCATTTTATAAACAAGAAAGTTTGTGAGGATAGGACAGGTTGATGAATGTTGAAAGGGTTTATGTTTGTTATTATTTGTGTTATTTTTTCTCTTTATCCCAAAGACTGAACGGATTTTGATGAAATTTGGTACACAGTTATTTATAACCTGGATTAACACAAAGATAACCTCCTTTTTATCCGGGTAATAGATTATTTTGGAACCTTTGGAACAATTGTAGATGTTCACGCGGGAGATGCCGCTGGCTGAAGCTAGTACCTAACTAATATTGCTGGGTGTACCTATCTAATCAACGCTAATATGAAAATTGTTCAACTCATCCCGCAAAAATAAAATCAGCACGTCGTGTAAACTAAAATAAAACATCAGCTTGTCGTTAGGTGCCAACACGTCTTCGCTTGTCGCAAAAAAAACATACAAACAGCAATAAATGAACAGGTAACACGAGTCGATCGTAGGTGGCCCAGTTTCTTATCATTATCAGCGGCCCGCGCAAGTGGCGGGCCGGAAGTGATCTCGACGACGCGACGCACGCGCTGCACCGGAAGTGGGCTTCCACATATGCAGGTCATGGAACCCAATTTGTGATTACGAAGATGTCATTTGCAAGCAGCTTGCAATACCCCAAGAATAACAATGGACGGTCACGCCTAGTTTTGAATAAGCAAATAGTTATACGATTGTCTTCTGTCCCATATTTCGACGTTATGTAAGCTGTTATTTAATTTATCGGAATTTATTAGTTAGCAATATTTTTATCACGTAAATCAGGAAGTCGTATTTATTTATTTTTATAGTCAAAAAAATAAGAAACCAAAAAAAAATCCTCGAACTTTTACATTATTGCATAAGATTGGAATTCAAAACAACCTGTGTTATTTTCTAGTTGAAACACGACTTTCGATTCAAGATTAATCATTGCGATAGTTGTGTAGTCTTAAGTGTAATTATTGAGAAAAATAATGTGACGAGGGCGTAACGTATGAAAGCTACTGTTCTGATGTTCTCCAGTTGGCTGGCGATACATCAGTCGGCAAATGATTGTGAAGACATAATGTGGGTGATATTATTTCTCACCTCTAATCGACGGAAGACGGGTTATTTTAATATGATTATTTATGTCTCGTCGGTCAGACTAGGTCGTTGAGAGACGTTTTAATCGGAGCATGAGAAAAAATAGATTTATCGTTGACGAAATTTTCCCCGTGAAGCATGCGGTGCATCTGTTGATGTTAGTTTAGCAACTCGGAAACAGGACTAACTATAAGGTCGTGTACTTGATGTAGTTTTCGTACAACACGAGACACTAAAAAGTTATAATGTTGGCAGCTTCATTGCACTTACGAAAAGCTTTGGACCTCAATGCAACTAAAATTTATAAGCTTAATTCAAACTGAATGCCACTCAGTAACGCGTCCAAGACCGTCCAGGACCTGTTACATGACCTGTATTAACATTCTACAACCATACAATCATGATCAAAATAATAAATATGTAAAGATTACAATATAATTCACTTAGTGGGAGGGGGCGTCGACCTGCGGCGCCAAGCCGCCGCGTCCGCGACCTTATTACAACGCGTCTTCTACAGTTGATACGTACACAGTAATCCAACTTCATACGTATATAAACGTGACTAACCCACACAGACACTTCGCAAATTCTCAACGATAGATGATCGAATACCAAACTACGAGGAACACCGAACACTTCCGTCCGATCTCTTTAAATCTGTAAGTAGCACGGTGGATTTGGAACATATAAATAACATTCTAAAAGACAGGGTTTGGGCGTTTACCTACTCTATTTTTAATTTTAGATGATCTTATTAAAGTTTTGTCTTTGTGAAAATAAATAAACATGAGACGATTTATTTTCAATATTAATCATATTCAATTAATTTAGTATCCATTTCACAGACCGTTTTATTTATAAGAACTAAACCAACTTGTTTCTCTCAGCCCGTCCGCACACAGTGACGCATGTGCCATTCGGGCTCACGGCTCATAACCTCATTGTCCATCGATTCCTCCTATAATCCTTCACGTCCATCCTTCAGTTACATTTACAAGCTTCGAGTATCACCAAGAAAGCCGGATAAAGGGAAACGAACTTTCCGATGAGAAAACAAATGAAAAACAACTTTTTTTCATAAGTCCTTGTAATAAGAATGGGGTCAAACAACACTCCCAAACACCAGATTTATCTGTAAAAATAAACGTAAGTAAAGAACAGAAAGAGTTGGGTCGAATATTAGAATTTATGTCAAACTACAATTTGTCATTTGTGTGCAGTAAGTAGGTATATACGTTCATTTTCATGTCCACAATGTCAAACTTAAACAAAACGCTGAAAGCAAACGATGTCCGATGATAGGAAAGACATACAAAGGTGAAAAATTAATAGCCTGGCAACCTGTCCACGATTTGTAAACATTCTCGTCTCCCGCCAACGTGACGAATTCAATGAAATGTATGCCAAACACCAGCACTCTAATTATAAACAGCTATCAGAAAAAAGTACTGCTCGCATTAACACCCGTCTAAATAAAGAAGCGTCGAATCAGTAAGCGATCGAACGAGGTGTGCTCATCACGTAATTCAGCTGACTCACACCGAATATGTGCAGACAGGTAAATATTTAGTACATCGTACGTACTTGAAACCATGCCAATGATTGTTGGACTTCAATCGACGGAGAGACCTCAGTTTCGTTAATTTATTGTTTGTGAATTTACCAGATCAATACTATTTTCGGCAATGACATCTCTTTTACGTTGATGGGTATTGTGGCCGAATAATTTACCAATCAACTCAGCACTTAATTATTTCGGGTCGTACCTATCAATCTGTCATTTGAATTGTCCAGTGTTGTTTTATATTATTCCTTTTGCATTGACAGTTGACACGGCAGCTGTTACGTCTGTATCACCTGCAAACATTACCGAGCAATAACGACTTAAATAAACGTATCAAAAGCATGAAAGTTTTCTCTAACTAATTAATACACCGGTCATACAAGTGAAACATAGCAATTACGCTGAACTAGAATTGGTTTAACATTTTCTAAAACCAATACGTAGGAGATTTAAATTAGTGGGTGAAGTCTTACAATTAGAGATGCGTGGACGCAGGTAAGAAAGCGACAATACATTAACCTACAGAGTACAGTGTCGTAGGGAAAACCGTCACACGAGTTTTGCTCAATTATAGTGAACAACATGGGGTTAGCACTGCTAGATGTTGTATTTATTGCCTCTAATTAACTGCAGTGTTTAATAGAAAGAAAAGAAAAATCTGGGTTAATTGTTTTCATGGAAAATGAACATGAATAAGCTTATTTCATTGATGACATGACTTTTCACCATTAAGAAGTCGAAGTTGGCAAAAATACGACAGCTTATTTAAAATCTTCATGTCCAGGGTATACCTACTCATAATTGCATTCAGACATAGAAATGCAGAAAAAAATATATTTTAACGTAAAAAGTTTGAAAATGACACCTTTATAGGTTTTATTTAACCGCACTCCGCCCAGTAATGTCACATCAAGTAGCCAAAATTTTCTAAAGATCCCAACAAAAACTCAAGCGACGCACTTAACAATTGGTCGCAATATCTAAACGTCTCTTCCAGCAGAAGTAAGTTCGTTTATCATCGGCAACTGAGACAAGGCGGCAAGAAAGTGGACTTTCACTCAGTCAGTCGATGCTCGCTCCTTACTATATCACACCTCATTTGATTCAAAGGGCCTAGTTTTATTACATGTAAACAACGCACAATTATTGAGAGAAATTGTTTATAAATATTAATATTTTGGATTTATTTAAACTAGGCAAATGTTGATGGTGAAACTTTGCTAGGAAACTATCGAAACTTGGATCTATTTCGAGAGTTGAGCTTTCCAAAGATGTACACTTTTACTTCCAAAATCAGATCAGGGGGGTGACCACAAGCTCTTAGAGTAAGGTTATTTTGAGATCGAGTAAGGGACAGATGTATCTGACTTGTATACATCTGTCACTTACTCGATCTCAAAATAACCTTACTCTAAGAGCTTGTGGTTACCCCCCAGGAACACAACAACTCATATTTTTTTTAACAAAAGCTAATACACCCGTAACTCATCATGCAAACATACTTTAAACTCATAGACGCATTGCACAACGTATTAAACAACGATTAGCAATAGCCAATAAAACCGTCGTTTTGTAGGTCATCAGACGCTTTAGTGTCCCAATATATTCGATTAAACTTGCGACGTTCATTAATAACTACGAAACGTAATTAGTTTCGACCAACATGTGATCTTTGTCGATTGACGTCACCCAAATCTAGAGACATTAAATGCTAATAAAATTAAAACTGCGCATTAATCGGAAAATTTTGCTGTAAGATCACCCACCGATGCTGCGGCGTTTTTCTAGTAAGCGAGTTGAATATATACACAAATATGACGACTGACGAGTAGGCTATAAACATAAATGAAAAATATCTTTTAATGTATCAATGTCCACCTATCTTATGTCAACATTTTTAAAGTGCTACATTTTGTTATATTTCAAGGCATTCTATCTCTTTGATCTAATCAGGTTACGATGAAAAGAAACCTCATAAATGTCAAATAAAGGTCCTTGTAGCGAGTAATCCCCTTGCATAAGTTTAATATCCAACTAGCTACATCTAACTATAATTTAATTTCAATGTGACTTTCATATAAAGTTTCATAAGACTTGCTGATGACGTAGAGGCATAGTTTTGCAAGGTCACAGGTAAGATTTTCAGGAAAAGATAATTTTGTATAGTCTAGAGATGATTGTTCGTAAACATCCACGTAATGTTTGTCTGAATGATTTGTGTGCGTAATAGCAGCTATACAGTACAAGGTGTTCTAATGTGAAGCTGTCAGTGAGAAGCTTTGGACCTGTTGTTGTTTTTTGTAGGTTAGTACTTGTCGCTCCAAGCCTTAAAAGTAATGTTTTAACGATCGTCGGTTCGTCTTTTTTTTTCTTGTAACTGGTAGCTGCTTTTTATTTCATCCCTATCTATAGATCTATTGTCTTTCCAAATGCTTCTTCGCCTCTTTGTTCGTTCGTTTTTAATTTAATTGTAATGTTATTTATAAACAGTTTCATTTACCTGAGTAAGTTATAACCTCACGTTCGAGTGTTTTGACCTTGTCAATTGAATTTACACGCGTCGGATCTGCCTACGCGAATTTCCAACGAATCGTGTCATATTCTAACAATGAGTTACATCGAGACCGACGTCAAAGTCAAACATCAGGTTATAATTAGACGATGTACTTCTAACGTATATACGAGTATGGATTCTATGAACGTATTTACGGAAGCGCCTGCGCAGCGCTAAAAACATACTATAAATAATTGTTTAGTACTTGGCTTTAAGTTTTCTTATTGTCTCTGTCAGCCTATTGTTATTCTTAGTTATGGCTCAGTCTGCTCAGAGTTTATTTCCTCTATTTAATTGTACTTTAGTAAGTACATTATAAAGTTTGTTAAATAGGTATCTTGTTACATTTCCTTACCAATAAGACACCTTGACTATTATTAGTATAATTGGCAAAACCTTCATGTTCTAGTTTGTCTATTGACAAATTCCTAGTACAGCAGCATACTGTACTAACCCGTCTCCAATAAATGACTCATTTAGGCCAAAAAGTGTTCCTATTTCCTAGAAATAATCTTCATTGTTATACTTAATAACGTTACGTACATAAGTTCCGTTGTAGCTCAGTCCAGTTCTTACGTTGATCGGCCCACGCTTCCTGCATCAGATTTATTAGCCTTAATGCTCCATCGCTATATATTATTAGAACACTTTAAATATTCCGTTGCTAATATTGTTCATCTTATATTGATGGTTGGCTGGCAGCTGTGTCGGATTCGGGGTTGGAAATCTTCCGGGATTGGCAATGTTTACAGATGAAATAGGAAAGTGGACTAAATCGCAGAAAAGTGGATCGCTCCAAAAAAGAAAGGTATAAATGACGAATAAAAATCAATCTTGCATATTATTTTATAAGAATAATGAGCATAGACATCATCTACCTGTTCGTGGTCAAGAATGGCTTAGTTCAAAATGACTTCGCAAATCATCTGCTAAATTGATTCGAACTCACTAAAATTTTCGTTGGTAGCAAAGAAAACCGTTGCACAAGATTTGAAATTCACAAATATGAAGCCGTCACAGAAAAGACATCACTGGGCCGCAACCCAGATCAAAGTGTACAAACAAATGATTTTCTTAAACTAAAAGTGAAAGTAAAACAATGCATCACACTCTTATTATTCAGCATAAGTTGCAAGCAGTTGTCTGGGCAACCCTGATTGAATAAGTTGATAGTAGATGGAATTGATTCAAAATTAGCCCCAATTCTCTTGAAGCGCGGCAGAGTCACTAGTTCTACATGGGTACAGTCATGGGCGATTTGTGTGTCGAACCATTTGTGTAGTCATACCATTGACTATAACTGGATCAATTCTCAGATGTCAAGCAAACCTAGCTATTTCTGGATTACAACCTCATATTCATGAAATCATTTTGATCAATTAAACTTAAAAAGTAATGAGTAATGACGTTCGAGAAATAATTTCAATTTCTAAAACCAACTCATATTATCCTAATCAACTACTGACGCTTTATTAAAACTCTTATATTTAATTCATTATTCTCATCATTGGCATCCACTTCTTGGTAGTGTCCTCCACCTGTTTATTCCATGCTTCCTTAATCTTTGCTGGTCTCAACCAGGTCTTATCCGCGACCCATTATGTGTCATAAGTTTATTTATTAATCAATTGATCTTATGTTAATTACCTCCTCTTCCCAATCCCTGATCCCATCGTCTTCGCGTCGCTCCACCGCGCGTAAGTATTCAGTTCGAGACATAACGCACGCAGTCGGAAGGTGAAAGGCGTATCGCTTTCGAATTAGATCGCGTTATGCCGACAACGGTGAAACGCCGACACTCTCCAATGTTTATGTACTTAAACGATGTCGGATTTACTTGGTTTGTGATTGTATTCGTCAGTTTAATCAATTGGTTGTATGTGGTTGAGTTAATTAATTTTGAATATTGGCATTTCCTGCCTTGTTCTGCCAATAATGTCTCTCCATACAATATTTGCTCCTGTACTTCTAGCCTTTTGGATTACACCGGGAAAACGGATGGTTTCGGAAAGACTAATTAAAATAAATATTTCTAATAGACTCAAAGTCACAGTAATTGTTGTGGTTGACTGATTAGACCAAAACAATAAAACCCAATAAAATCACAGAAACTGGGAGTACCTATGCGTCATTAATTTGAGAAGGCTTTCAAAACACGACATTAGTTTTCGAAGTAGAGATTAAAAATAATAGTTTAAAAAAAACTAAAAAAACACGCTTTAATAGTAAACCAAAACAGGAAGTAGAAAATAATTTTCAATTAATTTAAATCAAGAAAAAGTGACCAACAAAAAAAATATTGTTAAAAAGCGCAAAATGACTCTACTTTTACCAATATCTGACAATAAAATATTACGAGTATAACAATTGATATCAAGCACTGGAACGCTTTGTTACCATATTATTTTTTGTGTTATTCACACTATTCTTAATTTAAATTTATTGAAAATTATTTTCTACTTTTTAGTTTGGTTTTTATTAAAGCGAAAAAAATTTTAACTATTATTTTTATTTTTTTAGTTAAATTTACCTAGTTTTTTAGTTTTTAAACGACAATTTATTAATGCAACAATCGTCCTGATGGGAGTGGGCAATTAGCGTGCCTACTGTAATTACCTTCCCTGGATGTGATAGCCGTTTCTCAGCTGGGTCTCCGGCACATTTATTTAATAAGTGTACTTGGCGCAAGGCACAACCGTATCTTCGGATATGACAAAAAATTAAGCCATGCCAATCTTAGCACGCGTCTTGGTTATTGACACAAAGACACTGAGGGTTATTAAATAAAAGTCGAGCGTTCCGCCTCAGAACTATAATTATACTGATTTCATGTACAACATAAATCTACCGACATACTTAAAAACTAACTAATATGAATCTACCTACATTACTTATATAAAAAAATCGCTAATCCCGAAGATCCTGGTAAGGATATAGATACTACTACTAAACTATTACATTGTCATCGGTCCTTAAGAAGTGTGCTTTCAAATTAATCCGACGTTTTGAAGAGGGTGAAAATCACGTTCAAAGATTCCGTTGCATAGATACATACATCCCAAGCAAATAAAAGCGTAATAATTAAAAATAGGAAGTCCTTCGATCAGATATTTTTAAAATACATTTTAGTCATTGTCACATCTATGACCAATAGATACCTACAACTCTTAGTAATCACGATCATCAATCAACTAACTCAGCCTATAGCACTCTTCTATTCAACATACACTACCAAATAAGGACATAATGACGGTAATCACTCCGCAGACTCCGCTCAGCATATGGGTTTATGACCGCAGTGCCTGACCTTTCGCCCTGGTACGCTGCTTCTCGTCATTGACCTGGAGGATTTGGATTGTGCGTCTTGATGTTACCTAATCCTTCTATCGATAGATTTTCGGGGTTTTATTGCTTGCTTACAATGCACCATCATACTTATCTCATAACTCTACCACCTTTGTGTTCTCCTGTTACGTAAAAGAAGTCTGGATGGCTGCTTCTCATAATAATTGACCTGGAGTATTTGGATTGTATGTTTAGTTGTTACCTAATCGTCATGTTCTCAGAATTGTCTAGCTTGGTTGAACCGGTTACAATCCGCGGACATAATTGCATGGCCCTCCTTTTTGTGGTATATCGTATATGTCTTTAACGATCCTAAATATTATACAGTTCAGGATCGTTTGTAACATAATCATCCATAACAACATCGTTTCAGCCCAAAGACGTTAATTGCTGGACAGAGGTCTCGAATTTTGTTACAGATACAAACATTTTCCGTATCATATAAGTGCTTTACTAATCAAAATTTTCTTTGTTGCAGTACTGTTAAAGAAAAATGTGACTCCTTGAAAACTTACTCTCACTCCACGATTGCATCCGTCATTCTTCATTCAAAATATCTGTCGGAAATTCTAAACTCTAAATTGCCAAATTATCGACCTACGCATAACTCGCTCAACAGCCCTAACTATACAAGTTAAGGTAAAACTCATGTCAATTCTAACAGCATAGGTAATTGTTACACACGTTGCTGATAACGGCGCGGGCGCAACTCAATTATCGATATCACCACAACTGAGGATTTTTGCGCTGTTTTATGTTCCCAGGACTTTGTGGTTAGTTTTGTATTTGTTTACACTTGTTAACGTATTCATTTATTACGTAACAAGATTTATGCATGATGGCAAAAAGAAAATTTCTATAATCTGTACATTCAACTTCTTTACAGTTGCAAAGAACTAACTGAGAAAGAGTAACTGAATACAGCTGACGAGGTCTGCAACCTCTTCAAAGTCTGCGCTAAATTAAACAATTTTTTCCTGTATTTTTTAGAAGACCAGCAGCCAGATAGACCTGCCTGCAGAGGAAGCATCGTGGGATGAGTTTTAGATTTAATAAGCATAGAATATGTAGGTGACAGAAATTGTGGCCTATACCTACCTACTCTACAAAGACTCTATATCTAGTATATCAATATATTTAGTTTATTCTTTTGAGTATATATAATATAATTATATTTTATTTATAGTTTATAAATATTTTTACATACACCTGATTCGTATAACTGTCAATATTGCACCTACCACTAGTTGTCTATGCATCACCGAAAGGTCGACTGGTAGAAAATGCCTAAGGCATTAAGTCCGCTTCTGTTCGTTTGTGTGCATGAAATATTAAATAAATACTCGAATTTCATCATAGCTATAAAATGAAGGGCTATGCAAAAGGTAGTACCATACTGACATGCAGCGTGACTATGTTCTGGTTGGTACGATTTTAAGCGTTTTTCTCTTAGCCTCTTTTCGTAATATTAGCAATTAATCGTCCATTTAGCATTTCACTACCCTACGATATTGATGTTGAATACATATGCTGTGGTAACCACTCTCCATCACAAAACTGTCACCCACGCTTACGTGATTTATGGAAAAGACTCAGTCCACTATTTTCCATGAACACGCTATAATTGATATAACATACATAAATATGTGGCATAATAACTGCATGCATCGCTTGTAAGGCAAGGCAGACTTATAATAAGTAGGCGAAGGATTACCGCTTAGCACATGAATTTCATCAACAAACATTAACGAGAAAATACTTTTATTTGAGCTAAAAGCAAAAGTTCGTACATCTGGCGAACATATTAAGATAACAATGGCAATAAGATTAGAAATCATTACTTTCTATACGGTGTAAAATTTCCTATTGCGTAAGCGTTCAAACATAGTCACGTAGTACGCGATAAGCACATGCAACGATGTTTTATACCTATACTTATTTACTAAGAATGTTTGATTTGTTACTGACAGATAAATTGCGAAGAAAAACGAGATAAGGTATCTGGGGTACTTTAGCGTAACAACTGTGACTCATCCACGAACGCCGACCACCGCCACCATGCCGGACGGAGAGTGGACCAGGGACCTGGTGAGGGCCGCGGGTGTTCGGTGGATACGAAAAACACAGGACAGATCGATATAGAGACGCTTGAAAAGGCCTAAAAGGCCTATGAGCTGTTCATAAATAGCCACGTCTGCTGTTTCCATAGGCGGCCTATATCTTATGAAATGATTCAGCCGCCTGTAGAAAACAACGCCAACCAGTAAATGCTATTGCTAAACACAGGTTACTAGACCAATGCAAATGGCTAATTTATTATATTGATGCTTACCATAA
The DNA here is from genome assembly GCA_949775005.1 of Orthosia gothica. Taxonomy (NCBI): domain Eukaryota; kingdom Metazoa; phylum Arthropoda; class Insecta; order Lepidoptera; family Noctuidae; genus Orthosia; species Orthosia gothica. Next base: position 12,909,356 of record OX459041.1, read on the forward strand.
CTAATTATCGCGCTTGACAACGACCAATGAGAACCCTACCTACCCTTCATTATTATTTGTGTAAGTATTTAACAACCAAGTTGTTACTAACAAATTCCAACAATGCAATTCAAATGCAGTTTTATGCAACTAACTCCTTCAAATTACTCTTTTGATAAACTACTGATAAGGTCGCATATTTTTATACCTACTCAGATTAGCTACGAAACTACGTTGTATGTAACTTGGTAAACATTACTTGGTATTATTTTACTTAGGTGTGTGAGAATTTTTACTTATTTCTATCAATTGTAAAGTGGGCAATCTGGTTATTATTGTTACTTAAAAACCATTCCCGGAAAACTAAGACTCTGATTAGCATAAAAATTAACAATAAGGTTTTAAATAATAAAATAAGACACCACAATTTAGTTAAACAACATCATAATTTCGGTAGAATTAACATTGTATGTGTTGATTTATTTATTTCAATAAATAAGATGTTATTTTTTTACTTAGTTACCTCGAAAACACTTTTTGAGACTATTCATTTATGAAGATTGAAAACTAAATTCTTAGCTTGGTTCGTATCCCATAAGTATTTAAACTTTGTAATTAATAGCCCATTGTGAAATCATTATTGCAAAATTTTCCGGCATAGATAAATTAAGACATTTTAATATATTTTTTGTATTCTTCTTAAATACACACATTTAATTTATTTGCTTAAAACCAAATCCAAGGTAATTAATCCTAAATCTACATACATTTTCACGAAAAGGAGCTTATTATTATGCAAGCAGATGTTGTTTTACGTATCAATAAAAATCACCCGGAAGTGACCATCACCATCCCAATCTACTTTGGATCGGCACATTATGTCATTTTTGTTATCACCTCAGTAGACATCCCCTTACCCGCTATCTTGCGCTTCTTTTTGTATAACAATTCACATTCATAAAACTCATCATCTTCATCACATCAGCTGAAAGACGTCCACTACTGGACATAAGCCTCCCCATCAGTCCGCCTGGTGGGAGGCATGCTTCCAAAGCAATGTTTTCCGGTTCGCGTTCGCCACTCCAGCACTTTACGGCCCCAACGGCCATACGTTCTGCGAGCAATATGCCCTGCCCACTGCCACTTAAGTTTGCCAATTCTTGGGGATATGTCAGTAATCCTGGTTCTCTTGCGGATCTCTACATTACTGATTCGATCACGCAAGGAAACGCCGAGCATAGCCTTCTCCATTGTCCTTTGGGTGACTGTTAGCTTTCTGATGAGGCACATTGTGAGCGACCACGTCTCAGAGCAATAGATTATCACTGGTAACACACACTAGTCATAGACTTTCGTCTTGAGACACTGAAAAGTTGTAAGTTGGACGAGAAGATACCGTGCAACTTCCAGAACGCTGCTCAGCCGAGTCGGATTCGAAGGTCAGGCCAGTAAGGCAGTCGGTAAATTTGGGAAAAGGCAGATTGATTGTCAATAGCTTACTGTTTATGGAAAATTAGTTATTTAAAGTATTTAACATCCTAATGATTATAATGAAGATTCATTGTTTCGCAAGAACATTTCACCATAATGAATTCTACAACGTATTCCTCTGGCATCCGGCGCTGATCTCCTTATGTAGAAAATGTCAGCTTCGTCGTTAAACTATAACAGAATTGCCACCGTCGTCAATACTGCGCCGTTCATGTGGGAAATGTGTTATGAAAAGCTTGGAAATGGAGAAGGTATTTTCATAAAATTTTGTTTCAAGTGGTTTAATTTTCTTTTTTATTACTAAGAATCCATGATTTAATCCTTCTTATATCTTTTAATTAGGTACCAAGTCAGACATGAAAATTAAAAAAAAATACCTACATAATATATATTTATTTATTTATAGTTAATTAAAACGGTACAGATACCAATTACAAATGTTGACAACTGTGTTACATAAGATAATTAAATAATTCACTTATACAATTAAAATGGCGCAGTACAGCGGCAATTTATCAATAATTATATTTAAATAATAATTCATAATTTAAAAAAAGAAAAGAAATAACAATAGGTACAATTTAGCATGGAACAGTGGACACCCTCGCATACTTTCTCTCACAGAACACCAGACATGCACGCATTAGTTTATACCATTCGTCCGCAAACACATCACATTCAGGATTGGCAGTCAAGAGGGCATTGAGCATCTTCAAAGCACGACATACTGGGGATTCAGCTCTAGCGACCGTTCTGGATGACGGTGGTGCGAACAGGTCGTGACGGCGATTCTGACGGTGCCCAACGTATTTGCTGGGCACAAACAGTCGGCAGAAAAGGTCATGTAGCTCGGGGCAGTCAATACGTCCGCTTAGAATCTTACACGCTACCGTGAGCTGATCATAGCCTCTCCTTACCTCCAACGAGTTAAATCCCAAGACTCCTAAAAGATAATTCGTTGGGTACATACCACCACGTATAAGGGAAGAAATGGTATACCCTTTGGAATAGAAATCTAAGGAAGGTTTTCTGTACCTTTTCAAGCATTAACGTCTGCGTCGCGGTATATGGGTGCCAGACACAAGCACTGGATTCGAGTTTACTTCGAACCAGAGTGGTGAACAAAAGCCTAATAACTCTGGGATTGCGGAAGTCACGAGCATTTCTCAAAACAAATCCCAGGCGCCTGAAAGATTCCTTCGCAAGGTTAGCAACGTGATCTTTAAAGGTCAGACAGTGGTCAAAGGTCACTCCCAAGTCCTTTACGGTGGTGAAACGAGTGATTACTGCACCACCCAAACTGTAATCATAATGGATAGGTCGCAACCCCCGACCGAATGTCATGACGTAGCACTTGCCAGTATTAAAATGCAATCTGTTTGTAATGCTCTATTCGCAGATGGCGTTAACATCCCTTTGTAGGTGTTCGCAATCCTTGAGTGTTCTAATTTGAGCAACTAGTTTTAGGTCGTCGGCATATAGCAAGCACTTTGCAAACCTAATCTTAGATATAAGATCAGTGATCATAATCAGGATTAGAGGCGGCCCTAATATGGATCCCTGACTCACGCCCGCAAACCCGCAAAGAAGTTAAGAAAGCCAGACGAGAAACCGACGGCCCCCAGCTTTGTCAAGAGCACATCATTGTCAACTTTGTCGAACGCTTTCCGGAAATCGAAATACAGGGCGTCAACCTGCCCACCGGCGTCCAAGCTACTAGATATGAAGTCGACATGAATAAGCAGATTCGAGTTTACGGAGCGACCAGGCCGAAAACCGTGTTGAGCATCAGAGAGCGACATATTTATGCGTTTGTGAATATTAGCATGGAGAATATGCTCAAAGACCTTTGCAACGGTTGCGAGGATAGCGATGGGTCTGTGTTCATCAACAGATGTTCTGTCGCTGGTTTTAGGGATAGGAGTGACTCGCTAAGTTTTCCACGGCTCAGGGTACACACCGGATTGAAGAGCTAAGTTGAAAACATGACATAGAGGTGATGCCAATGTATCATTACATCCCTTGAGGATAAAGGCTGGAATGTTGTTAGGGCCAATCAAGCTACAGGGTTTGAGTTTCGCGATTCCCTTGACCACATCGGGCGGTGTTAAGAAGGGGAGAGGAATATTATCTCCCTCGCTATTCACCTTTATGGATTTTGGGTCCAATTTAGGTGTGTCGGGCAGAAAAACGCTGGCAAAATACTGAGCAAATGCCTCGGCCGCTTTGACACCTGAATTAGTCTCACCATCAAGAACCACGCTTCGCTCGAACCCGCCCTTTGATCGCAGGCTGGTAATGTGCTGCCAGATCTGTCTAGGATACTTGCCTAAGTTATTTTCAACAGTAGCACAATATAATCTATAGGCCTCCTGGGTTCTCACCCTCAAATCTGACCTTAAGGCACCAAACTCAGCATACGCCAGATCACACCGCGAATGTTTCCATTTATGAGCCTGGTTTTACGCTGAGTGTCGTTGATGATATATCCAGTAAACCAGACTGGGTATCGCCTATTACCGGAGGTCCTTCGCTTCTTCTTTGGTACAGATGAATCAAATATACCGTAGATTATTCTGTAAAACTTACAAGTCGCGGTGGTTACGTCATTGCAGTCAAGAACATCCGGCCACGGAGCAGAACGAACGAGATTGCTTAAAAGTTCGTAGTCCCCTTTACAAAAATTCCAATCCTTAGCACAATCAATATTGCTGGGGTCTAATTTTTCAATTACCTTATTCTGCGGTGTGATGACAGCCTCAATATCTAATGGTGGGTGATACAAATCGATTGGAACCAGTTCCGTACCCGTACCCGTATATATATGTCAGATACAGGTGCAGGAACGTGATTTAACCTACTTAGTGACATACAGGTGTCAGATTATAGTCGTGAACGCAGAATTTGGGATAAAGGTAAACTAGTGAAATATCTCCTGTAACTTCGACATAGTTTTAATTAGTTACGAGTCTTTTACTATCACTATGGTACTTAGTACTACTCTGGACTTAAAAGGAAATACTGAGCAGTTCCTAGGCCAGTATGTGTCACGGCAAGTAATGGGTAGCTCGCCATCTGATAATAACCAGGCCCGAGTCGACGGCGCGCAGAGTTACCGCGGCCCTGGCACTAGCAACTGAAGGAACACTTGTGGGTTTAGTCAGTAAAAGTCTGACACACCCTCCCGCTTCACCCAGAACGGTAGAAGTCATTGGACGAGTACCCAACTCAAAAAATTAATAATGGGCCGTATGTATCGTGTCACGGCCATGTCCGAACGATCACTGTCGCTCTCCATGAACCTAATCCACACTATACCCGACACTAGACTTTACCCAGTACCAAACGATGGTACTTGTATCTCATTTTATGTAAACAAATCACTTCTAGGCAAGCGTGCTTCACCGTCGACCACATCATCGCTTACCATCAGGTGAGATAGTGGTCAAGCGCAAGCCTATAGACGATAAAATAAATAAATAAAACATATTATAATTTTATTAACATATTTTTTTAAATTAGAAGGCTCATTCACATTTAATACGCATACATATTCAACACAAACCTACTACTACGAGTAGTTAAGAAAAACTAAATAGTTTATCCCAGAAAATATACTGAAAGTTTTCCACATCGACACTCCGACATCAAAAGTAAATAAACAGTGTCATAAAAAGAGATTTGGCAACGTACAAGACATTGTTTGGCATATAAGATTATGTGACGATTATCACATCCAAAGCTATTGAGCTTTCATCTTACATTGTGGTCCTCCATCCTTCTTCAAACGACGCGTTGGCACGGCGCTTCAAAATAATCATAAATTTATTTCAAGTGGCCAGCCGGCATTCGGCAACTAGTTGCAATCACCAATGACGCTTACTTACACACATGCACAATACTAATATTAGTTTTCTGTTCATATACGAAATTATTTATTATGTGGAATGAGCTTGGCATATTGAATATTGTAATTAGGAGACGCCACAAAACTGAGTACCTAACTAACTGAAGGCCAATTTTCGTAGTTCAAATTCCAAGACGCAGACTTAAATTTTGACAAGTTTTTGACATTATGTCAAAATATTAGAGGTGTATTTCTATGGTTAAGACTGCGATTAAAAGTGAATTTTCCTTAAAAATACGGAAATTATTATTTTTTGACACGCTATATGGTTTCTTAACCATATGTTACAACCCTCCAAGGTTCTTTGTTGTGTTAAAACTAAACAAAATGAGTAACAGCTCAAAAATGGACTTGTCACAATCACTCTACTTATTACAGTAGTAATTGGTCGAATCAATATATCCATGTGTACAATAGATTAAATACATTAGCTATATATCCATGTAAGTACACAATGTCGGACAACTGGTCGATTTTAACTGTCTCAGTTGGAAGCGACCAGTCGTCCTCGTGAATCACACTGTTTATCGACAAAATTAACGCCAATGATATAGGTCTAGCCTTCTGAAAATTCTGTGAAAAACACAGACATATTTTCACGAAACGATATTGTAAGAATAACACACAGTGTAAATAAATGAAAACTTAGTGCCGAATCACAGCGATGCGCCATAACAAATAGTACAAAATTGGCTGCATCAATATAAATAGCTTCAGTTTTCTGTGAACGACTACGGCTGAACTTAAACATACCTCAATATACAGATTACAAAACCGACTTCACTACAAGTATTTGTGAGAGCACTGGGTAGAGTGTGGACTTGAGTGAAGAAAATAAAAGCACTGAAGTTTTCTTTTGTTTCAAAATCATTTTGTATTATTCTATTTTCTTCTGTATTTTATATTTAGTCAGATTTTTTATGGGTTTGCTTAAAAGCTTTAAAAAATAATACAACTTAATAACCAGATATTTATGATTCAGTCCAGAACTACCTTAAAACCTGAAACTACTTTCTAATTCGTACTTAACACCGAAGTTTTGTATAACCATGTCCAAAAACAGCCGAATTTCATGATCGGAAAAACAACAAAACAAAAGGTGACTAATGACGTGGTTAATCAATCTGCCTAGCCTTTTCCCAATTATGTTGGGGTCGGCTTCCAGTCTTACCGGATTCAGCTGAGTATCAGTGTTTTACATGGAGCGACTGCCTATCTGACCTCCACAACCCAGTAACTGGGTAACACGGTACCCCTTGGCAAGACTGGGGTCAGATCTCAATCTTCTGACTTCCCGTAACAACTGTCAAAAATCTTCAAATGAAAACCGGGACCAACGGCTTAACGTGCTTTCCGAGGCACGGAGGAAACTAGGTATGTTGAAATGGTCACCCATCCACGGACCGGCCTCGTCAAGCGACTACTGACATCATAAACATGTGTTTATAAATAATAAACAATGACATTAAACTCAATAAAAAAACAAATTAAATTCTTTCATCCACAAGAAAATGACTATCATTTCTTACTGAATTTCATGATTGTCCTTTTCCGAAGTCCGCAGTCACCTTAGCCTCAGTGTTCGTATCCCGATCGCGCCCAGACGCTGCGTCATACAGACTCAATACATACATATACAAAGGAACTGCTCTTGGTTATTTTCCACATGACCACCTACATCTATCGACTTTAATATCTTTGTTATTACCGACTATGTTTCCCACTTTTTTATTCGGAGTTCGTTTTCATTATAACAGGATTGGTGGGGTTAGGAGAAGAAAGCTTACACTTTGTATAGCTGTTTATATGAAAAAGATACATTTCGCAATTCGTAATGGAACTGTCCCGTCCAAAGGCTCCAGAAAAATGGCATTTTATAATTTTGGTAGATATGTCATGGACTAAGTGATTAATCAGGGCTGAATACTGATTTAACTTCTTATTTATCAAATTGTCTGGTCATTATGAATATTGCTATAACTAACGGTTGGGCAATTCGATAAGTTACTTTAGGCAGATAAATTTGAAAAAGATTTACCGAGGCCCTGGCTCAAGCAACTGCAGTAACACGGGTGGGTTTTAGTTAGTAAAAGTCTGATACGCCCACCCACCTAACCCAGAGCGGGAGAAGTCATTGGATGATATACCACTTCAAAAAAAAGGGCACCCCGAAACGGATAAGTTATGTTCGAAGGAGGTGGCTGGAGCTGAAGCGAGCGAGCAAAGCAAGCCAACTCAGCTGCCGCCATCGAACCTAACCTACCCTATTCAATCAGTATTCATTACATTACCCGAAAAGAGACACAAGTTGCCATAGGTATCTTCTGCGACCTGTCGAAGTCGTTTGATTGCGTTAATCATGAAACATTATTTCTGAAACTTGAGCATTACGGGTAAGGCCAACCAGCGTTAAGTTTAGTAAAAACAGAACAGTCCTTTCTTTATTTGTGCATGTCTCCACGTTCCCTTGCCAGCCTCATCCTGGTTCGTCCGTTCAACTAGAAGAGGTACCATTTGGTTGACTCAACTTTCTGACCCTCTTCATCTCTAGGCACACTTAACCAAAGGGGTAGGAGGGGAGGGCCTTTACCTGATAATCTAACGACGTAGATATATGTCTGTAAATCTAACACTTTTCATTTCATTAACTGATTCCTCAAATTCCTGTGCATGGAAAAAAGTACAAGTCACGTAATTGTTATCGGAACATGTATTTCGTTTCCATATTGTAGGCACTTTTAAGCGGAAGTGGAAAGTGCGGAAATGATCTTAATCACACTAATTGAATCCTAATACTTAATCGCTAATAAATAATCAGATAACGTAATTCATCCGAAATATATCGTTCGATTACTTAACTAGGTACCTACTCATATTTTGTTTTTAAAATGATTAACCAGTTTATTCGTACCTATATCCCTGGTCTATTTAGGGATCCGTACCCAAAGGGTAAAAACGGGACCCTATTACTGAGACGCCGCGGTCCGTCTGTCTGTCTGTCTGTCTGTCACCAGGCTGTATCTCATGAACCGTGATAGCTAGACAGTTGAAATTTTCACAGATGATGTATTTCTGTTGCCGCTATAACAACAACTACTAAAAGCAGAATAAAATAAATATTTAAGTAGGGCTCGCATACAACAAACGTGTTTTTTCTGTTTTTTGCGTTAATGGTACGGAACCCTTCGTGCGCGAGTCCAACTCGCATTTGGTCGGTTTTTTTTAACATATTTTGGCAAGTATTTTATATTGCTTCTGTCTGCTTTGTTATTATTTCTTTTATAAGAAGATCAAAATAATATTTCTATAACAAATAAAAACGTTTACTTTCTTTCTCTTCCTTTATCTTCTTTTTTCGCCTCCTCTTTCATTATTTTATTCTTTGATTTCTTCTTTCTCTCTCTTCTTCAATATTGTGTTTTTTTTTGTATTACCGTACTCATGCTTAGGGATTTCCTTTCCTAATCAAGTTCATCAACTATTATGAGTAGATATTCAGCTTTGCTTAAGCTTGAAGGGCTTTCATTCTGACTAAACGTAGCTGAATGACAACTATTCCCCAGCACACAAATACCTATGTGATTATTGGGGCAACTTTCAATAATTGTAGGTACCTGTATAAAGTAGTTCAAATTGTTTCAATATGACTTAGTCTAAGCACTCTTGTTACTGGTTATTGTGACAGAGTGTTCCGACTTGAAATAGCAAGCATACACAAGCCTACATAGTTACTGACACAAATTAACTAACGGCTAAACAAAAGAAAACATATACCTGACTTGACAGGTCAACGACCTGCCGTAGTAGTAAAACTATGCATGTAATTAAAAAAAAAACTTGATATTATTGTTAACTTTTTTATTTATTTGTAATACTTATTATGTTAAGATGTTTTCTGCACTTTTTTATGTAAAAATATTGGGTTTTACGAATCTTGGGCCGAGTTTCTCACCTCTAAATTATCGCAGAATTAATGTGACAAATTGTGAAGCACGCGTTATCTGCTGTGATTGGCTGTTGAAAATTCATTCAACCATTCGATAATTTAGAGGTGAGAAACTCGGCCTTAGGCCCGTTTCAAATCAGAAGCGTTTCATAGCACAGTTTCCCCGGTAATCTTAAGAGATGAAGAAATTCCTTTGGTTATATCAGTGATCCGTAGGAACCTACTACCTTATTCGTTTTTGTTTGTGCTTGAGGAGATGCTTTTGACCAACACTAGGATTTTATGTATTACCCAAAGCATCCATAAATGGCTTCTGGTGTTCTTATTTTTCACTGTATTAGTTTGTAAAACCAATAAGTAGTACATATTACTTTACGTAATTCGAGAATCAACTCTGTTAACATGGTTCTACATGTCTGTTAACATGAAAACATGGAACTCCTAAGTTTTCTTGGCTAATGCAAACTCAGCGGTAACGTTTAAAAATAGTAGAATAGGCATCCTCAAAAGTGATAAACTTTCGAGACGGTGCTGTACTTCGTCAACTGAACTTACAAAACATTATTTTCAGCGAGACTGAGTGAAAGTCTTTTAAGGCACTTTGTAGGTAAAATATTTTATATTGTGGAAGAGAAGATTGTTTTAACTGTTATTGTTAAACTTTTCAGTTTACTATTTAAAGGTTTAAGTAAAGATGGCTTTCAGTTAAATAAAATAGCTTTTTAGTGCCTATGCTATTAACATCTACGTAACGATAGATACTTACCATTGTTTCTAAAGTATTGATAACACGTTAGGTAGGTATGACAGATGGTACCTATGCGATACGTGCTGTAACCAAACAGGACGAGTGCGGTGTGCTATCGACGTCCTTGTTCGACTTACAGCATCGATAACAGCGCTGCGCTGATAACGATGCGCTGTAAGCGTGCCTACAATTTTTGCTCAATATTATCATTTATCAATCTATTCCATTTGATTTATCGATAAACGCCGCCAAAGCTCCGCGCTTTATTTAATAACAAACTTAGTTCCGACTGTTACTCAACGCTTTGAACATTATTCATGCATTTTATACGCTGCTAATAAAAATACAGGCAAGTTACATTTTATCCGTAATAAAATAATATTTTATTGTTCTAAATTCAAATATAAACGGGCGCGAGATGAACAGCGCGCGCAGGCGCGTGGCGCGAAGACAGCCGGACACTCCGCACGCCAATTAACGCGGCGCGTTCACACGACCGGCCACTCGCGCTATACCCTTCCCGCACACCATCCGCGTGACGAGCGTTAACCTGTCCCAGCGCAAGTTACACGCGCGGCGCGTGCAACGCAAACGCGCGCGTTACCTCTCTTTCCGTTTAGGGACTCGCAGTCGCCCGATTTGAAAATAGAGAAACTCAAACATTCGCCCGATTATCGGGATCGCTGTCGATGGTCGGTCAGTGCGCCGCGCTCGCCTCGCCTCGCGTCGCACTATTTATATCGGAAAGAGAGAACTGCGTTTCGACACTTCACGTGTATGTGTGTACCTTTATTTTATTACCATTTGTAGCCGGTTTTAACCTGCAACGATTAGTAAGCGTGGTTTATTTTATTGTGGCTTATGATGATGATGCGCCTCACTGTGGAATTTAGACATTATTCATCGGGTTCAATGTGTTCTGTTACCAAATATATGGTTTTAGAACTAGTTTGTAAAGGTGTGATTTTCTACCTACTTGTTTTTCCATGCTCGCTAATAAGGCAAAAAGGAGCAGGTAATCTCAGTAACAAAGTCTTCGTAACAGGTGTCAAATGCGAAATCCCTAATCCCGCGTGATGCAGCAAATTCGCAATAGTGATCTCAACTTCTCAAGTAGGTAAACATGCATTATGTAGTTCTATTGTTAATGTTATGTACCTACACCGATTACATACCAGAGTGATCCCATCCAATTCTATTATAACAAGCGGCGCAAAAAAACAAATAAATACTAGTCACATACGGAGCAACAAAAAGAGTTGTAAAACCTTTAAAAATCTCTTGATATTTTATAAATAGTGTCGTGGGAGCATCTTGTACTTTGATAGATGCCGACAGCGGAGCGGTGTCCGTAAGACATTTTTTTACTACCTGCTCCCTTTAAAATTAAAACTTTATAGATCTCTCTGTCTGTATGTGATTCGTCAGAGGTACCGCCAGTAGGTACGTATTTAAACATTTTTTGTTTGTTCTTGGATTGCCGCGGTTAAGAATTATTGGAAGGATTTGGCAAAATACTGGTTATACCAATGGCGTCATGTTTGAAGAATTGTCTACCTTATTTATGACATTATTACCAAAAACTAAGTTGAGAAAAACCAAAATATGCGCAACTACAATTCAATGTACCCTACCTACAACATCACGAACAAACATAATTAATCGGTACAATTAATTAATCGGAACGATCGATTGAAATCGGGAGGCAGTTCCCAGCGGCTATAAAGGGCGCCCGGTAAGGTGCGGGTACCTGCGCGCGCGCATCCTGTGTGGTCCAATGACGTGACGCGGAACCTGCCGCCAATCATACGAGACGACGCGACACGACCCATTAACACATACACAAGGACATTTGTGTGAACCGTACCAAACTGCGGGTCAAAGTCAATAGTGTGTATTATGTTAGCAGATAAGTAAACTACAAATAGATTTTGATAACAATTTCCTTAAAACCAATTTTGGCAATGTTTTTGATGATATTATGAGAAAAAAAATATACAGATTAACTCAAAATGAAGAAAAGAGAGTAACAGTCACATTTTAAAACGGAAAAGCTGAAACCTTAACAGGAAAAGGGATGGTTGGCGTTGGTGTAGTGGTCGCAAGCGCTACAGTACTTAGCTACAGTACTGCTGAGGTCCCGGGTTCGATACCCGAGTCCGGCAAAGTGTTATTGGCTTTTTCCATTTGGAATTTCTCAGTAGCAGCCCTAGTGCCCGGTTGATGGCAATGGGCTCACTCCCTTATAAATGGGACTTGAACATAATCGGCGAACGAAATGTGGATGTACCCCTTATTCGCATTAGGACAGTTTCGCTTTAAGACAGTTTCGCTTTAAGACAGATTCGCTTTAAGACGGATTCACTTTACGGCATAAGTACAGTGAATTCGATATATCTATATCTGCACCTACTTACTATAGGATAGGTGCTCTTCTGCCTAAACCTTCGGGAAATACTATGATCTTAAGTATTGTTGACATGAAAAGCTCGTTAAATACTACTAATCAATCGAAAGCTTTCACAAGAGAACATCAATTTTCCACACAAATTATTTTGAAATAGAACTCAAATCAACCTACGACATTCAGAACAATAGTGCAAAGATAACAATAACTGCCAATGGGGTGTCGTAATCGGATCACTTTCTAGCGTCAGGAAATACAATAACAGAAAACTACTTACACACTGAACTGACTTCAACCGCAGTTGTACCTACTCCTTCATGATGTAATGTGCAATACACTTTGTAATGCTCTTATAAATGTCATAGACACAAAGAGGAGTTTTACTTTGTTACAAGATAAACTATGGAAAATTTGCTAAGAGTTAAGTATTGCCCATCGATGGAATGAGTCATTCGTGTCTCCATAGTTCATTTCGTTTTATTCCGAAAGCATATGGAGGAATAGAATAAGAAATAATACCGGAACAATACCCATATTTCAAAAAAACCCCGACGTACTCTTCGGGAAATACAGACGTTATTTCAAATACCCATCTTAGATTGTTAAGAAATCTTAAAAAAAATCTAGAATTTAAAATGGGAAAACGAGGAGACATACTATTGAAAATCTATTTGATGACAGAAGATTAAATGATCATAAATTTATTACCAATCTACAGGAAGATGAACAAACTAAACACATGATACCAACAGAAGCAGATGTCACTGTAGCATCCAAAACAAAAGGCAATGTGATCATACACCGAAACCGTAGTAATATAGGCGACGACATTAATTAAATAACAATTGAGATGTGGAACGAGACACGACGGTATCAACGATTATGTCGCCGACTATATTTAGCAGCTAACTCCACTCTGAATGCCATGCACGAGGCAGGATGTTGATAAGATATTTGCATACACCTAACTATGAATTGTGACATAAAGTTTAACAAAACGTATTAGGAAACCGCTAACATTTTTGGGGCCCCGTTCCTCATAAACGTTAGCGGTTTCTTAAAATACAAAAGTTATTCCGAAATGTTTGTTTTGATCGATACTCGATCTAAATCTATTGATGGAGGCAAGGTTCTTATGATCGAACTTTCAAAGATTCTATTATTTGGCAATAAGAAAACAAAGACCAATTTTTAATTACACCCTAGACATAACATTGTAAGAAAAGTGGAAGAAAGATGAATGTTCGATAACTAATAGTTCATGTTCACAACAACTTGTAAGTGCGCCACGTGGAGTAACTATGATATACACAATAACACGACGCAAAAATAACTAAACCGATTGGCTTGCAAAACGATGTTACAACAGCAGATACAAATAAAATGAGTGATAATATTTTGGATACCGTCATAAGTCGAGTTGCAGTGAGGCAAGTGCCCAAGTGAGTGATCAGCCTTGGTGCGTTTGAAATCTCGTTGCGGGCGTGACCACGATGTTCAACAAATGATATCATACCAACACCAGACGATTACGTAGTAATCAAACCAGTTACTACGGCAACACACCATGTATTACCCAGTAGAACGGTTCGCACAACTGTATATCCATTACGCAGTTTGTAGTACGTTTCAAAACATTTTCCGATCTCAAGGAAGCGTTGGAACATATTCAAGGGAGATAACTACGCACTGAGTAAAGAGGTAGCAACTGTTATTAGAGGATCACGCTTTACTGATAATTGTTGTCTAAATATTTACCGTTCTCAGTACATTGAATCTCATTCCAGTCTCCGAATCTAATTTTCTATCTGATGACTTAGTAATGTTGATAATCTCTTGGCTATTATTCAAATCCTGTTGTAGTTCACATGCATATTTGTAATTAGTCAGTCTGTTTTTCCATTATTCTGTTTGAATGAGTACAATTCTTACTAAATACATTATTTGTAGTCAAAGTGTGTATAAAAAATATTATACAAGCGAATAACTTTAGATCAAGTTGACAACATAATTATGTTGAAGAAATATTCAGAATAATTTCAGTTTTATTTCTCCTTTCGTTTTTATCTGTTACTGCTTTTCTTTATAGTTCCAGAATTGATTGTATGGCTCATTTTGTTTCTATACGATCTGCTAAAACAATTTTAATAAGTTTTATTTGAATAAGTATCATTGTTATTTCCCTTTATCGAAATAGAAAATGCTTTTCTTTATATGTTAGAATAGTTGTCAGTAAGAGCATCCAACTTATGTGACTCACATTTATTTAATTCATTGTTTTATACAATGTAATATACATAACTTTTTCCGCTTGTAAACAACCACTATATATAGTTTTCCTACTAAATGCTCCGGAAATGTAGGTATTGACAGAATTAGCAAAGGAGTTATTTTTGGAGAGTAGTAAAAAGCTTAATTCTTGATCATTTAAACAATCAGAAACCATATACAATGCAAAGAATAGATTTTCCTTGCAGCTGGGTCTTTGTAGAAAACCACGTTTTCAACACACAATCTCGTATCTGATGATATTAAGCAAATTACCACTAAACGAAGTCATGAGGTCCATAACAAAATCGGAACTGAAGCTTTGCGGTGGAATCATATAATCAATGATTCCACCGCAAAGCTATACAAATAATCCTGAAACTACATATAAGCCTGCTTGATAAGTTTAATTAACTATTCATGTTTTTCTTGCCACCAAACTAGCAAGTTAAACAGTGGCTACCAACGTAGGTATTGTAATTCTCAACATACCATATTTTTTGTGTACACAATTAATTCGAGAAATACTTCACAGCGACAGCACTTAAAACTAGACACATCAAATTGAAATCTGAACTTTTTGGATGATATGGCGATTCAGAATCATTTAGTTTTTACTTCCTACTCGGTTTGACGACGGCCTTGTTGCTCCTGATTCGCGAATGTTACAATGTTTTTACAATGACGACCGTTCATTGTTGATACGGTGCTAACAAAAAAGTAATAAGCTTAAATGACCTTACTTACCGTGTGATATTTTTGAAGTTCTCAGCGTTACTGAAGAGGCTGGATTGGGGTTTCTGTCTGGCTTCAGCTACCGATGACTAGTTTTTTTGATTTTCAAAGGCAGTGTACAGGTGTTTTGAATGTTGTTGATAGGCAAAACAGTAGTCGGTGTAATGAAATTTAGCAAATCATTATTAGAAGCTGATGACAAAGAAAGGGTAAAAGAACGTAAATATTTTAAAGCATAGGGGTCCATCTAAATAAATATAGGCGTCTTTCAGTACCTACCTACTGGTAACAAGGAAAGAGTATTGTGAGTAGTGTTTTTAAGTCTGAATGAATCCGGCTGAAAGAGTTGGGGAACACCAAAGAAATGATAGACAGACTGATGTGAAACATACCTATGTATAGAAAGGGGATGAATACTAAGATGACGATGATATTATAGAGGTAGAGAAGAAGAAGCCACGTAGCATCAACCCCATAAAAACGGTAAAAAGCCAAGAGCATGATGGTGAGTCACTAAGAATAGTACCTAATCGTCCATAGACGATCTACTTCGCAATCAATTCATCTATATCTCAGTTATAAAAAGTTTGTAGTAGATTTGGCCCTCATCATCCTCTCAACTCATAGTTTGTAGAGGCATCAAGTGGTTTTTTCATTAGGCCAACTAATCTAACTAATCCCATGTGAAGAGTTAAAGTTCAAGTGTAATGATTATTACACAATTAATAACGTCGGCCTTTTGATTTGCTAACACTCTAACGCATCGCTCGATGGCGGTAATTAAGGGGCTTCCCCTATTCAGATTTAAATATACTACCATCGAAAATGTTACTTTTTAGACCAAACATTTACGAGTACTTTCAGCGCTACGTATTTGATTCGTGATGCCGTCTCTAGGCGTGCTCTATTCCGTGGTTTGTGCATGGTAGAATAAAGCCCTCTGCAAATTCATGAGGTCCATAACAAAATCGGAACGGAAGCTTTGCAGTGGAATCATATAATCAAGGATATGATATGCTACATCCGGCAATTGGTTCAGGAATCCTGAGCCGGAATACCTGATGAGATACCGAATGTTTGCGGCCGGGCCTATGTACTATGGAACAGGTAAATTTGCTTAATTTCAAAATCTAATATTTTTATTTGTATAACATAGGTAAATGGTACGCATGTCAATATTAATAAAATTAACGCTATGTCCTGTCGTCAACGGCGTACAATTATTCTAATTATAATTTCTTATTAATTATTAGTAAAAAATAATAAAATATTCAAAAATAATAAATAAAATGTCATAAGATTACAATTTGTCTTTCAGGTAGGTACTCATTGGCTGTAAAGTAGCTTTCTCGCCCAATAAATTAAGAAGAGCTTTTTTGAAATGGTTTAAGCTGTCAAGATCTCATGTGATGGGTAACTTATAATTTAACTTGTTTGGGTGCCAATCCTAAAAAGTTCTTTGAGTACCAGGCCCCTCAGAAAGTATTGCGAAAAAAAGTTTTTATATATGGGAGACTGGCCAGTTATAATGTTTTTCGAAAATATGATTATTTATAAGTAAAAATAAGTAAGTTCCAATTTCAAAATTTCCCTCCACATTTTTTGCGAGTTAATTCAAAGTATTGTGTCTCACTGAAATATGGATCTGCGCCGGGAACATTTTAGAGCTATGATTTTATACGATTTCAAGTGTCGCCTGAAACCGGATGAATCGTACGATAGACTTCAAATGGCATTCATGGATGAAGGCCCTTCCAAGGCAACCGTGTATCGTTGGTATAACGAATTCAAGCGCGGTCGACCAACTTTGGGGGATGACGAAAGAAGCGGTCGCCCTTTGACGGCTGTTACCGAAGAAAACGTGCTAGCAGTGAAAAATTTAATCCAAGACAATAGGCGAATTACATATCAGGAGATTCAACACATATTGAAGATTGGATCGGGAAGCGTTCACGAGATTCTACACAGCCATCTTCGCGTGAGGAGGATAGTATCACGCTGGGTGCCGCACAACCTCACCGATGCTCAGAAGCAGGCCCGGGTGGAATGGTGCCGTGATATGCTTAACAAATTTGAAGCAGGCTCGTCTCGGCGTGTTTACGACATCGTTACAGGTGATGAGTCCTGGATTTATCAATACGACCCAGAAACCAAGCGCCAGTCGACTGTTTGGGTGTTTCAAAATGAGCCAACGCCTACCAAAGTGAAGCGATCTAGAAGCGGGGGTAAGATTTTGATCGCTAGCTTTTTTAATTTGACTGGCCACTTGGTATCAATTCCCTTACGGGATCAAAGAAGCATTAATGCCGAATGGTATACTACCAAATGTTTGCCAGAAGTTTTCTCTGTTATAAGCAACAAGCGACCAAACACAGGGCTCCGCGGGCTACTGCTCCACCACGACAATGCACCTGCGCACACCGCACTCAAAACGAGGGACTTCCTGGACAGCACGCCAGTCAAACTCCTGGGTCACCCTCCTTACAGCCCTGATCTAGCACCGTGTGACTTCTTTTTATTCCCAAAAATAAAAAATCAGCTCAAAGGGATACAATTTTCGTCGCCGGAAGATGCGCTGGCTGCGTTCGAGCAGGCTGTAAACGAGGTGTCTGCGGCGGACTGGAAAAAGTGTTTTGAAAACTGGTTTAGGCGCATGAATCTTTGTATAGAGGCTGGTGGAAAGTACTTTGAAAAGATTTAATAAAAATATATGTACGTATAGAACAATTTTTTTTAGTTTCGCAAAACTTTCTGAGTGTCCCACGTATAATGCAGTCTTGTGTGGAATAGCACATATCTCTCTATTGCGACGTTTCGATCTTAGTGTTTGAAACAGATGCAATTTATTTTGCGAATACTGCTGTCTCGTAGATGTACAGACAAGGCAAAGTAAGAAGTTTATTTTTAAGTAAATAATGGCCTACAACTATCAGTCTTTTTCACTCCAAACACAGCACGTACACACGGTACACACCTCTTTTGAGCATTGAACGCAATGTTTTTATTAGTTGTATTTACTGATGTTGTTGTTATATAATCTCTTCAATTTTCATTTACAGGATTGACCTTCGCCTTCCTCTCAGAAGCCACAATGAATACAACGTTCACTAATTTATAAGTTCTTCAATTCCTAAATATAATCTCTAAAGGTGTATATAACAATAACACCCTGACAGTCATTTGAACCTCGCCTCCGCCTCCGTAAATACAGAACTTTCGCGAGATCATACCTGAGCTACGCCTCAGCATCTTTAACTGGGGTATAATATTGAAAATCGTAATAATCATACACGAACTCGTAATAAAAAAAAATAAAAAAATGGTCTAAAAAGTAACATTTTCGATGGTAGTATATTTAAATCTGAATAGAGGAAGCCCCTTAATTACCGTCATCGAGCGATGCGTTAGCAAATCAAAAGGCTGACGTTATTCATTGTGTAATAACCATTACACTTGAACTTTAACTCTTCACATGGGATTAGTTAGATTAGTTGGCCTAATGAAAGAACCACTTGATGCCTCTACAAACTATGAGTTGAGAGGATGATGAGGGCCAAATCTACTACAAACTTTTTATAACTGAGATTAAGATGAAATGATTGCGAAGTAGATCGTCTATGGACGATTAGGTACTATTCTTAGTGACTCACCATCATGCTCTTGGCTTTTTACCGTTTTTATGGGGTTGATGCTACGTGGCTTCTTCTTCTCTACCTCTATAATATCATCGTCATCTTAGTATTCATCCCCTTTCTAGACATAGGTATGTTTCACATCAGTCTGTCTATCATTTCTTTGGTGTTCCCCAACTCTTACAGCCGGATGGCTGTAAGAGAGAGTAAGTATGAATGAGGATTCATTCATACTTAAAAACTCTACTCACAATACTCTTTCCTCGTTACCAGTAGGTAGGTACTGAAAGACGCCTATATTTATTTAGATGGACCCCTATGCTTTAAAATATTTACGTTCTTTTACCCTTTCTTTGTCATCAGCTTCTAATAATGATTTGCTAGATTTCATTACACCGACTACTGTTTTGCCTATCAACAACATTCAAAACACCTGTACACTGCCTTTGAAAATCAAAAAAACTAGTCATCGGTAGCCGAAGCCACACAGAAACCCCAATCCAGCCTCTTCAGTAACGCTGAGAACTTCAAAAATATCACACGGTAAGTAAGGTCATTTAAGCTTATTACTTTTTTGTTAGCACCGTATCAACAATGAACGGTCGTCATTGTAAAAACATTGTAACATTCGCGAATCAGGAGCAACAAGGCCGTCGTCAAACCGAGTAGGAAGTAAAAACTAAATGATTCTGAATCGCCATATCATCCAAAAAGTTCAGATTTCAATTTGATGTGTCTAGTTTTAAGTGCTGTCGCTGTGAAGTATTTCTCGAATTCATTGTGTGCACAAAAAATATGGTATGTTGAGAATTACAATACCTACGTTGGTAGCCACTGTTTAACTTGCTAGTTTGGTGGCAAGAAAAACATGAATAGTTAAACTTATCAAGCAGGCTTATATGTAGTTTCAGGATTATTTGTACAAGAAAGGCCACATGAGTTTTTTATTATTATTATTTGTGATGGGTTTGCTCTTGACTCTAGTCTAGGTCAGAGGTGACAGCGACAGAGTCGACGATGGAGTTAGCTTACACAGAAGAAGCCTGTTCACTCTAACTTTAAGGATATTCGGGTTTAATGCATCGGAAACACAGACGCAGGTAGTGAGTTCCATTCATTCGCTGTGCGCATTATAAAGGATGTTTGGAAGCGCTTGGTGCGAATTGGTGGAATGGCAACAAGGTAAGAATGGTAACTTGCAGTGCGTATAGATCGATGGTAAAAGGCGCTGGTGGGATGATGTTGTAGAGTTCTTGAGCACACTCACCGAAGTACAGTCTGCAGAAGACCGACAAGCAGACAACCTTGCGGTGACGAGCCAAGCTGTGATGCTTGGCATCCACCAGTTCAACGTCGCCGATGAGCCTCTTGGCTCTGCGTTCCACTGATTCAAGCGCGGCAAGCTGATACTTAGCTGAGCCATCCCATGTGGCTGCAATACTCCATGCAGGATCGGACTTGCGCTTTGTATAGGGTTAAAAGCTGTCCAGGCGTAAAGTATCGCTTCACTCTATTTAAGATGCCCAGTTTTTTGGCTTTGTACACAATGGAGGCGCCTTAGTGGAGACTAGATGTCAATTCCATGCCAAGGAGCTCGAGCCGATTAGTCACAGGTACAGACGCACCCCGAAAAGTAGGCGTTTGATCAAAAAGACTCCTTTTGGCGGTAAAAAGACACGCCTGACTTTTGTTGACTTAAAGGAGACCAGATTGTTATCACCCCACTGGGATACAAGGCTTATGGCCAAATCTGTCCGCTCCACCATAGCCTCTCTCAAAGAACGAACTTCATCCACGCTGGTTTTTGCGCTGGACAAGTATCTCTCTGAAACAGTACTGTCATCTGCGTACCCAACAATACCAGGCTGAAGTAGGTCATTGATGTGCAGTAGGAAAAGAGTTGCAGAGAGAAAAGATCCCTGAGGAACTCCGGCATAGCATAAGGTCAAAGGAGCAGCCGTCAATCGATCGACCGTTCGCTAAGGATGTCTGATATCCAGCTACAAAACCAGCGGGGATTCCATAAGCAGGAAGCTTTCTGAGAAGGCTTGCGTGCCAGACCCTGTCAAAGGCCTTCGAGATATCAAGCGATACAGCAAGTGCTTCGCCGTGTCTCTCGATGGCTTCGCTCCAGCAGTGCGTGACATACACAAAAAGATCGCCAGTTGACCGTCCCCGGCGAAAGCCATATTGACGTTCACTGAGGAAATTATTGTCTTCAAGGTAGGTCAGCAACTTACTGTTCAGTACCCTTTCCATAACTTTTCACAGAATGGAGATAATGGCGATCGGACGGTAATGGGCAGGGTCTGCACGATTGCCTTTTTTGGACACTGGTTGCACATTTCCAGGACTTCGGCACCGTTCTTTTTACATGTGAGAGGCGGAATGCACAATGCCTCAGCACTCTCGCTGTAATGCTGTAAGGACCGCTGGCCTTGTTCACGTCTAGACTGCACAATACTCTCCGGACCTCTTTAGTGTGCACAGCGATCTCCGGTATCGAAGAGTCACACTGAGGTACAGTAGGTGGTTGCTTGGAGCTAGCGCCCAGACGCGAATTGCTAGCAAAGAGAGATGCAAATAAACTTGCTTTCTCACTCGCAGAGTGAGCAAGCGAACCATCAGGTTTCAGCATTGGAGGTAAAGTGGGACGACAGAAATTCGATTCAACTGCTTTAGACAGGGACCAAAACTGTTTACTACCCGGAGGGTGCGATGCCAGCTTAGTCCCAATACATCCAATATGATCAAAACGTGCCCGACGCAAAACCCGCTTGCAGATCTTTGCGTCAGAATTAAAGGCTCTTTTCCTCGCGCGAACCCTACGTGCTGTAATTTTGCGGTCGCGGGACCCGACCCAGGCTTGGTAGGCAGACACTTTTCGGGCCTCAGCGTGGGCGCATTCTGCATTATACCAAGGTCGGGATTTGTGACCGAGCGGAATGTCGGAGAATGGAATGAAATACTCCATCCCCTGCCGAATTACATCCGCAACTGCGTCCGCACAGCTTGAGGGGTCACCCGAGGAGAAGCACACATGCTGCCAAAGATAAGACGCAAAAAAGTGCCGCATCTCGTCCCAGTCTGCTAACTCGTATCGCCATACTTGCCTCGTGCCGCTAGGATTCTTATCTGGAGTAGAGCAAGTCGACACGGATTTCACCAGACAGTGGTCAGACGTTCCCAGCGGGGCTGAGACCGATACCGAATGACTGTCCGGATCAGTTGTCAGCAGAAGGTCTAAGAAATTGGGTGTATGGCCGTCAAAATCCGGTACCCGCGTTGCCACATTCACCAGCTGGGTTAGTTCTAGCGATAGAGAAAACTTGCGCGCCTCTAACCCAGCATGGTCAGTTTTCTGGTACGGGGTACAGCCACTCCTTATGATGGTCGTTAAAGTCTTCCAGAAAATTAAGCTTCGCCTTTGGGTACCGTTGCTGGGCCATGTCAGCCGACTCCATAAGGCAATTAAATAGCGCTATTGTCTCCTGGTCACCGGCGAGCGATCGGTAGTCGCCGATTTAGAGAGACTTCTCCACGCCAGTGTCCACAAGTAGCCATATGGCAGAAAAATCCGATTTATCAAAGCAACGGAAACGACGACAACAAATGTCATCGCGGACGTACACACAGACCCCAGCTTGCTTCTTGAACTTGTGTTCAAGAAGCAAGCCGGGTAGTAGAGGTACGCCACGTCCGACGAGGTTCTTATCTTCGTCTCCGTTAGGAAAAACTGGTGCGGCTTCTCGGTCTCAAGGTAGTGGTGGACCGGATCGAGATTAGAGTGCAACCCCCTGATGTTAGTGAGGTGCACTTTCAGTGGGAGGAAGTGCAACCGTTGTTTCACCGTATTATTCTTTGCTTTGGCCATGTGTTTTTTAGATTTTGCTGGGGAAGAAGTTGAACTGTCGAGGCACTGCTCAGTAAACCAAGTGGAACACTGGAGCTAACCCAACCTATGGGGAACTCATTTGGAGACTGCGGGGACACCCAAACCTCCCCCGGCTATGGCCACCGGGTCCCTCCATCCAGTCGCAAGCTGGCACTGTGGAGCATAACGGGCTGTTTCGCGAGTTGGCGGGGCAGCCTTTGGCACGTGGCTGGCGTGCTACTTGGGCCCCCTACTGACTGCGGTCGGCCAACGGCTGGCACCGTGCTTAGGATCCCGCTACCCTCCAAAATGAGTTACCCGGCAAGTTTAGCCCAGTGACCAAGACCGGTTCTGAACAGCGCAACTGACATCCTCCATCTCGCCCAAAGGCACTGGCAGTGGGCTCCGGTGGGATGGTGGTCGTGAGCCAGACGGAGCCTTAAGTGGGATCGTGCAGTCGTACCACAAGCAAGCCTATGGTGCCGTTACCCGGGATGGACCGCTAGGAGGTAGATCCCACACCCACCCCAAAATTCCTATAGTCTTTTCCGTTAAAGTCACGTCCAAGGTGTCTTGCTGAGGACTGGATGTAATACGAACAGGACCTGTCTGTTTAGCGATGCTTGATGGAGATATTTGTCCAGCAGTGGATTGTCAGCCGAAATAATGTTGACATGGATGGTTGCAAGAGTTTTTACTAATAAATAATTGTTTATTCATTTTGCAAACAAAAACTATTTTTTTTCTGTAGTTGCAAATACCTACTGCAATTGACTACATTTACAATAATTATCGGAAATAAAGTAGATAACGATCAAAGATGGGTAAATTGTAAATGATTATTTCTTAACACATTTTTATGGGCCTATTTATCTTATGATGATCGTCGCGATAAAATCCTCTACTTCGTGTAAAAAGTACCATTCAGGGTTGAATTATTTTTTGTTATCAACACGCTCACGTTTGACCATTATCTCACCAGGGGGGTAACCACAAGCTCTTAGAGTAAGGTTATTTTGAGATCGAGTAAGTGACAGATGTAGACAAGTCAGATACATCTGTCCCTTACTCGATCTCAAAATAACCTTACTCTAAGAGCTTGTGGTCACCCCCCTGTTGATTTGCGGTGATGTGTTCGATGATGGTCACGCCTGGCTAGCACCTATTCACTCTTAACTTAAAGACTCCCAGAGCTATCAGGAAGGCGGACTCCGGCAGGGAATACATTTCCTTAGCTATACGCGCAATATGTTTTACCAAAACGTTTTGTGCGTATGGATGTTTTTGATATCGTTTGTAACAAATAATACAAAAACAATCCAACATTGTAAAACAACTGAAACTGGTAACCTGCTCGATAAAGACATCATTACGGTTACAATACTGGTTTGACTCGATCGTATAATGAAACAATTAAATTATTATAGTTTAGATATCAACATTATCTACTATTTTACTGCTTGAGGTATACCTAGACAGCCACAAACCTAAATATTACACATTGTAAGAAGATGGTTAGTATAACTAATAAAATACATCAAATGGGTAATTATTGCGTGAAAATAATAAAAGGTCGTGGAGGTGTTTATCAATGTTTGAGTAAAACTTATCTTGAAATCGGTTTCAAAGAATACGATTGTCAATCGTAAACATTTGAACTAAGCACAAAAGCCACACTAGCAGAGCTAATTCTACTAAACTATTATTAAAAACAGGTAAAACTATTTGTATAAAGGAGTTAATCTCTGATTATGAAAATTATTTCAGGGATAAAACGCATGTTACTAAAAGAGTTATGAATATAATTGTGGATAAATGGAGAGGAAGAGGAAGGGCAAACAAAAGATGGATGGAATGTTTGAGGAGTGATATAAAAGAAAAGGGATAGCGTTTCAGGGGACAGAACGGTATGGAAGAAGAAAACGTGTTGCGCCGACCCCAAGTAACATGGTATAGGGGCAGGAAGATGAAGATGATTTCAGATAAGAGAAAGGAACATAGGCATAGGCTACTTTTAGGGTTCCGTACCAAAATGGTAAAAAGAAAACCTTATGGTGCGGCTCAGTCTGTCTGTCCGTCTGTCACATTTGGATATCTCCAGAAATATTAATGCATGAAATTTGGCGTATTTTTAGATGACGTTTTCCCAAACATTTTGCTAATAAGAAAGATTTATTTTTCTTGTCACATATACAGAAAGGGGTTCTCAATTCTCAAATCTTTATTGCGTACCATAATGTATACAGTTGGTAGGTAAATAATTATATTAGTCACAATTATGGAGCCTGTCGGGCAAGCATAGAAAATTCGAAGTGGGGTTCATATGAAAGAGCGCTATTTGCACATTCTCATTTTTTTTAATCGGTTTTTTATTCGGATTATGACGATTTTTTTATAAATACCGTTCTTCCCCTTGTCTCCGAAGTTTGAAAGAGAAAGTCTAAAATTATTCTATGTGATAGAAGTTTATGTAAAGATTACAGAAAAGATAAAACGATGTCTCTAAATAACACGTTTGTTTTAGAAATTATCAAAAAAAATACACTACTTCCACTATATGTCAAGAGATGGCGCTGACCTAAGACTACAATATTCTACGAACTACTACTGATATTGATACCTTTTTTAAATGTAGAATATATTATTGTTTTATTTACATTGTTGTTTTATTGTTGTTGAATATTTTTCTAATTCTCGGCCTTTAAAATGTAAAAAATTTCACGTTTCACAACCAAAATGTCCTCCTTCCTACATACTCGCAGGCTGCTTTGGGTGAAGCACAGTTGCAGTTTTTCTGGGCACAGAACTATTTAGGTACTTTGGATCAACGTAATCACAAGATACCGATGTTTATGTTGCAAATTTGACGAATCTCAAGGGAATCAAAAGCTACAGAATACTTCCCATTGACCTAGAATCATGAAATTTGGCAAGAAGCAGTGTCTTATAGCACAAATAAAGGAAACAAAATCCAAAAACCGTATTTTTTCACCTAAACCAAACACTAACTAACTTATTTGCAGTTGGTAAACTGACCGCGACTTATGTCGATGTATGAGGACAACAGTTTTCTAACGGCAAAATTTATTTTGTTCCTCAATCTGTCTTTACTTTCACTGTTTATACGAGTACGTATAAGTTCAGTAATATTACCAAATTATTTTTGTGTAGGTATGTAGGTGTTGGTACGGAACCCTCGGCGTGCGAGTCCGACTCCCATTTGGCTAGTTTTTATCCTGAAAAATGCACAGTTCTCGTGGGATAGGCCGAGGAAGCGAAGCCGCGGGAAAAACCTAGTACGATATAATAACAGTAGTTAGGAGAATTTCCAGATGACCGCATTAACTGAGTCCGTGGCTCTGTTTACATAATTCTATGTGTTTTGTGATAATAATATCTTCATCTAAAAATGCAAATATTTTTCCTTATCACTCGAACGTTCGTTTTTATGAATTTTACGTATTATTTAACTGATTGGTTGTTTCGGGCAATTTAAGTTTTTTTTTATTATTGATGGGCTCGCGCTTGACCACTATCTCAACTGATGGTAAGCGATGATGTGGTCGACGATGTAGCGCTTACCTAGAAGAAACCTATTCACTCTTGACTTAAAGACGCCCAGGTTGTAGCTGTCAGGAAATACAGACTCCGGCAGGGAATTCCACTCTTTAGCTGTGTGCATAATAAAAGTATTCCCAAAACGTTTAGTGAGTATGGGTGGGATGTCCACCATGTACCGATGACGCATCGTCGTACGATGATGGAACGGGCTAGAAGGAATTGGTTCATGCAATTCCAACGCACACTCCCTGACACATAACCGATAAAAAACCGACAGACTGGCAACTTGGCGCCGATGTTCAAGGCTCTGGAGCCTAGACTCGACCAGTATCTCATTGCCGATGAGTCTCTTGGCCCGTTTTTCGATCGACTCTAGTGCATCCAGCTGGTACTTGGCAGATCCGTCCCAGAGATGAGAGCAGTACTCCATGCATGACCGAACTTGAGCTTGATACAAGTTGAGCAACTGTTCTGGCGTGAAGTACCGTCTCACCTTTGCAATGTGAGACGAGACGAGAGAGGAGAGTGTTCCTTAATGTGTCTTCCTTTCTTCGTTCCTGACTCTAACAGACCTATTTCCAACAAGGAAGAGCTGAGAAATTGCCTGAACTATTTAAAGGTGATATTGACGCCATATCGTTTTACATAGTTGCATGTTCTATATTTATATTTTCCTGGAACTCTGTTAGGTACTACACAACACCTAGAGAGTACCTACTAAGAACTATGACATACATCGGATCACGTCGTAATTATTGCATCTCGCATATGAGTTTCCTAAGACATCAAAGCGGTATTATTTATAATATTAGGCTTGCTTCATACCGTCAATAAATTGTTAAAATTATAAAAAAATGCATTTACTGACATTATTTCGAGACATGGACATTCTGAACCAAAGCCTGATACATACCTACTGAAAAAAATTTTTTGGTATTTTGATTGCCTGCCCCTTAACTAAACCACACGTTTACTAATCTCACCAATCTTTTAGTACGCCATCTAAATTAACACGAGAAAATCCTCAAAATAACAGTTCCAATATCATCATCACAAGACAAGGGAAATACCGTCTACGTCCGTCCAGTAAATCTCTATCACCTCTACAAAGAGTAATGTCTATATAAAAACAAGTTTACATAATAAAATACCTAACACAATCGTCACAATCCTAATTATTTCCATACAAACAAGTTGGAAGCGTGTAGAGCGCCTAACCTTAGTTATAGCTCTCAGGTAATGGTCGAGAATCGACAGATTTGTGCAGCACGTGCTACAGAAGTCACGTGGCGGCGGCACATGTCACCGCAGTCGGCCATGTTGTGGTACAGTCAACAAAAGAGGTAGGTTTACTAGGCTACATGGATGTTTTGGCGCTTGAATTTTATTGTCCGGGGGGATATGATAAACTTGTAATATTTTCTGTGGAAATCGTATTGAAAAATGGCGGCAATAGAAGTGATTTTATCCATCTACGTATACAGGAAAAAATTACACAGTATAACATGAAGCCTGTAATCCCAAAGGGTGGGCAGAGATATTTAGTACGTATACCAACCCTCATTTCGCCAGTCATGTGTACCTTTGAGGACCTAATTAATACCTGCTACTATACATAATCGTGGTCATCAACTCAAGAAGATCTAATAGAAGGCGGACTTACTTATTGCCACCAAACGGGTGCAAAACCAGACTATACAAGGCCCTGATAATTTTTCATCAGAAAACCTATCTAATAACACTACCTGAGCTAGTTCTAGAACTGAGGGCCGCGAAGAATGTGGGCTCAGCCGTTGCACTTGGGACTGCTAGCCCAACCAGTCAAACTATTTCCCCAGCGCTGTTAGCATTCCTTAAGAATCACCAAAAAGTGAAGTGTCAAAGCCTTCATTTGATTAATAAGTACGTAACCTAAAGTTATCTACCGGTACATTTATCTCTTTAGCTGACAGTACTTAATTGAAGAGTTAAAAAAATGAGTTACGTTTTACGCTAAACGCTTGTATACTCGTAGTGGCGACGTAGTGTTATAGCGACCTTTTCAGTCGCGCATGTGTTATCGTTGTTCAATCAACATAACATTTGATATTGTGTACGAGTGCGTGGGGTAAGCAGAAATGTAAGGAAGGAAAGGGCAAAATAAAGAGAACTTATTAAATTTTTAACCGTAGAAACCACTACTACTTATGTTGTATTATGTACCTACTTATCTGACGAAAAAACGAAGGAGGACCTGGACGTGTGAAGTGGACCTATATTCAAGAAAGCTTAACCCTGACGATTTTCACTGCCCCGTAAGGAAAGTGGTCGCAAACACTACTGTCGGTCTATTCTGTAGACATTTTACCATGATGAGCTGGAATTGAACCGTCATTTTAACTAAATGTCAACCGATGATAGGGATTGACAGCTCACTTCGAGCTCACCTTTTTTTGCTCATGCATACTGCGCTACCACGGGGAGATAGCGCAGTTATGTGGGACTCTAACCCACTAAAACTCCACGGTGTCCTCCTGTGCCGCTTATGGCGGGAACACGGGTACGCGTTAGCACTCACCGCAAACCCGCCGCGGCTGTCCGTCACCGGACCCTCCTCTGGGGAGTACCCCCCATCACCGGCGCACCAGAACACACTGTGCGCCGTGACCACCCCAGGGACCAAACCAGCAAATGGGTGCCAGACGACCCCGTGTATGGCACCCTTGGTCCCCTTGTGACGGGTCAGGGGTCAATGGCCCCGCCACCTACCATTTTTCGGCCGCAGGGGATAGGGAGAGCGGCAAACGCTATACCGGCACTCCTCCACCCCTGCGGCCCCACCGTGTCCGCCATCAGACGGTGGCGACCCCGTCTAGGCCGCGGAAGGTAGGGAGAGCGGCGCACCGCAATACCGGCACTCCTCTCCCGCCGCGGCCCCCAACCCTCAGCCGCGATATCGTATGGGTATGGGAGACCCCATACGACATCGCGGCTCGCCTCAGTTGCGATGTCGCCTAGGCAGCATCGCAACCTACATGTTGGCCGCTACGTCGTCGGCTTATCGGCAAAAGCCCTGACGACCGGCCCCACCTCGGGTTCCGCTTCGCTTCACCGTGGGTGACCAAGCCACGGTTACTGAGCCCCCCTCGCATCGACATTTCCCCCACCGGGGGGACTTAAGTCAGCTCACCACGGGAGCTCACCTCACCTAAGTCATCACGGTGAGATTTTTACGGAATAGCACTACAGTTGAGCATGAAGTCATGAGTTCTATTCCCGAGTCGGGCTAAGGGTCATTGAAGTTTTTTCATCTGGAGTGTCTTGGTAGCAGCCCAGAGTCTAGATTTTTACTTGGTTGATGCTTAATGGCACTAGACTTCCTTCACATGGAAATAAACATTCTGGATAACTGGCTGGAGTTAAAAATAACTGATAGTGTGCAAAATTTCTGCTTGTGTGTTTTATTCCGATTTTTTGCCGTCAAAGCCGTAACAGAAACATAATTTTCAAGCCAGTGATGATTGAAAAGCCATATTAATTAATTTAATTCGCCTTTAAATGAGGTTTTACAACTCTTCGCCAACACATCGGGTGGAAACGGTTTTAATGACTAATAAACCTTTTTAAAGTGCTTCTTAACTCTTTATTTATTTATTCGGTTTATTAACCGGTCATTTGGAGTGCAAATATTTATTTAATGATTTATAAGAAACTTTAGTCTTGGGGCTCGCAAATGTCGAGTGCAAGACTTAAAGAAAGAAAAAGGGTTTATTGTTACAGAAACTGACATGCCAATAGATACATAAATGCTTAGTGATAAGTAGGTTCTACTAACATTTATAATTAGCTAACTTTTTCAGTTTCTGCAGTGACGGCCTCCAAAACAAATACATATGTATAAATTTAATTTAATGAAAATTGATACTTGAACTAAATAATAATGGCTGCCTGTTACTGTCCCATTGCAAGGCAAAGTTCTCTTCTCATACAGAGAACGCACGAACATTATTAAACAAGAACTAATAAACTAAAATTTGTTCAAAATATTGACGCTACTGTTACCTGATTGAGATACCTTGAGGTCATAAATACTGTTGGCGGGATGTCAATGTATAAAGACCGAAATTTCGAAGGTTCGCTCAAGAGGTCACCTACATACTTCGAGGCACAATTGCTGGTCATGGCCGCTCGGAGACCTCATATATGACGCTTCGCACAAGTTATGACCTTCAAGCGATTTATTAAAAGATTAAGTACTAAATATAAACGAAAAGCCACGAAGAAATATACAACACAGATGTAATTTATTAAGTAGGTAACTAAGTAGGTACTTGGAATTTTTAAGAATCAAATTAGCATGGATTTTTATACTTTTTGATGATGAACTACTAACAAAAGTTATGCACTTAGTAATTGATTATTTTAAATACCTTTCTTATTTTTTGCCACAGGACAACTCGAACGTAAATATCGCTATCAGCGTGTAACTTTCGCCGCATCCTATATGCGCTACACGAATGCGCAAGACAATCTGCAAATAACCATACAAGTCAACAGACGTAAACATACGTCATTACAAAATTATGCCCAATAATGACACAAGTCACACATGTTAACAAATTGCTCTAAAGGATTTATAAAGAGGTGTCTTTATGGTTAAACAAAGTGACACTGTATTGTTACAGCAACATGTCATTGTGTTGCGGCAGCCTGCAAACATGTTGCTGTAAAAAGCGAATGCATAAGCAGACTACAATGTTGCCACTACGTGCTGGGACTCAGATGTTCTCTGTGACAGTGATTTGGTTATAATCCACTAGATCCAGGGTTGGTTGGTAGATGTCACATGTCTTTAAATGTTTGGTTCATAACATGCCTACTTCCTCAGGGCGTTTTCATTCACCGTTTTAAGATCAGTGATGATGAAATAATTTACAAGAAGCAAAGTAGATACCTGGGTTTAAAGTTTCAAACCCATAACCTACAACTCGTTAGTCGCAGCAGTTACAAATGGGCCACCATTGCTCGGTGCTTCACACGCAAGTGCAGCATTGAAAGACATGTTGCAGCAACATTGTTACGGAACTTTTGTTTACCCTATAAAGTTTTATCAACACAGTAACACTGTATTGTAGTCGCATACAGAATGACCATGAAGAAGCTACCGACGAAAGTATGTGTCATAGACAAGCTAAATTATTGTTCAAACATCAGTCGGGTGTCAAAGACCGATAACTTTAATTAGTAAGCAAAAAGGCGCCATAGTAACATTGACAGCGTAGGCGATAAGATTCAAGCGGCCAGTGTGACTTGGTCTGTCTGATCAGTTTTAGCTGGTAATCTGTTAGCAGTCACGTGGGGTCATGGTGATTGGTCGATGATTTGCGTAGGCGACTTCAGTAGCAGAGCAGACGCGGCCGTCGATACAAGTGACCACTGACTGTCATACTGATGCACTAAAATGTTGCTGTTATATTTATTTGACTTGTTCGGTACCTAGGGTTGCTAGTCCAAGGAGATGGCGAGGTAGACCGAGACGAAACGCACCGGATCAACTCAGGATGGATGAAATGGAGACAGGTCACTGGAACAACTTGCGACCCACGGATGCCCCTCAAGTTAAAGGGTAAAATATACAAGTCCGTGATTAGACCTGTCATACTGTTTTAAGCAGAAAATTAGGCTGTGAAAAAAAAAATATGAGAGATTGCATGTAGCAGAGATGAGAATGTTGAGACGGATGTGCGGCATGACGAGATTGGATTAAGTAAGAAATGAGAATATTAGAGGCAGTTTGAAAGTGGCGTCAGTGACAGAAAAGTTGAAGGGAAACCGTTTGTCCTGGTATGGTCATGTGATGAGGAGGGATGAAACTCATGTTACTAAAAGAGTTATGAATTTAAATGTGGATGGATGGAGAGAGAAAGGAAGGCCACATAAAAGATGGATGGACTGTGTGAGGAGTGATATGAAAGAAAAGGGAGTCAGTGATATCGAGACAGGGGATAGGACGATATGGAAGAAGAAAACGTGTTGCGCCGACCCCATGTATGATGTCCCATATTGGGGTGTACCTACTTTGCTGATATATATTGCCAAATCCTCGAATATAAATTGACTGACCACTGTAACTAGAATTATTTTTTACTTTGGCATTCGACATGGTACAAGAAATACACCCCAAATAATTATTGTGTTATTAGGTTATAATATCTCTGTTGTATTATTAGGTATTTTATTGTCAAATTCCTACTTTTGAAACATCTACCTCGTTTACTAACAAGAATGTGAAACTAATAAAATCGATTTTATTGCTTAACTATTTGTATTAGTAGTTTTATAACGAAATAACACTTGATTACGATACTTAAAATTGCTTAAATAGAGACATATTTTTGTAATTGACTAGGCTATTTATTTCAATACTTGTCCGTCAGCGACGATTCGTGCGGCAGGGGAATAAAATTAACGGTTAGAAGATCACCTACTTGCGCTATGCTGACGATACTATCCTTTTCGAAGCAGATGAAAAGGAGTCGTGTTCACTTCTCAACAGAATCGAGAGATACAGTGGCGAGATGGGCCATAAACCGGTCAAAACGAAAATTATGATGGTGGACTGCACATCCAAACTAGAGCTAAGTGAAACAATTAACGTCGAAACAGTAAATAATTGTATTTGCTTGGGATCTAGTATAAGCAACAATGTATCATGTGAAGATAAGATCCGCAGGCGCATCGGAATGTCCGATGTTGCAACTCGAAAGAATATAGAAGGACCGAAACATCACAAAAAAAGACAAAACTGTCACTAGTCAACTCCGTTGTGTTCTGTATACGGAACAGAGACGTGGACTTGAAAGGCCGCTGAGGACGAACATTTCGATACTTTTAAAATTAAAATAGAAGTAATATAAAAGATACTGTAGGAACTCAAAGTCGAAAAAGGCCAAGATATCATATGTGTGCTTCCAAAAGATAATTGACTTCTATGGCCACGTTGCCCGCAAGCCTGGTGACAAGACAACCTACTTGAGGTAATTGTCACTAGTAAAGTCGAGGCAAAAAACGACGCAGAGATAAAAACCCTATGCGTTGGTAAGACGGAATTCGAACCATGGTGAACATTTAGAAACTGTGCATATTGCTGAAAGTAGGTGCAGATGGAGAAAAATATTAAAGGAGACATTTTGTAACCTTGATGTGATCACGCCCACAGCATTGGGGAAACAACGCAAGGAGGAGGGGGTTTCACTTTATCCTGGCACATGCTTCTATTCCTTCCGTCTCTTTAGGAACAGTCCAAATATCAAAAAGCGCCATTTTAGCCCTACACATCTCGTGAACAGTAAGGCCTCGTCCAAATGAGGAGCCCCGGCGCCAAAACCAGTTGCTTAATAATAATGAGAGCAATTAGCACGTAAATGTTGAAGACCTCGATAGATGACAAACTTCCGCGAACGATCACGATCATGCACGAACTTAGAACTTGACGGATCGCTTTAGACAAGTGGATTTTAGATATTTTTAGAATTGATCGATTGGTCTGGCGGTCGCAGCTTTGATTGGTCAGAACGTAACTAAATGATTCTTAATACGAGATAAAATCATAGTCGCCACAGTGCCGAAGACTGTACGTTTGACTGTCACTCTGAGGAGTCAGCCGCGCCACCAACCTGGTGGGTGTCTATTTCTTTCTATCTCAGCCAATTACAATTCGTCAACAAACATGAAACCAAACGATGCCGGCCCACCGCCACTTCAACTTGCTAACCCAGCCAGCTATGTTGGTGACTTCAGTTCTTTCTGGATCTTATACTTCAAAATATTTTTTCAAGGCTATATAATTAAAATATATTCTTGTGTAGCTCTAGACAGATGGCATTTTTCTGGATAAGCCGTGGCTTTTCTTCTAGAATATTCAAGAGCTCAGAGCTGTATCGAGTCCGAAGTTAAGAATAGCGGACAATAGGCTGTCCCCTTATGCCCCTTTCATTATGAGATTGATAACTGTTATTGGCAAAATATGGGAGTGTATAACAGTACGCTTCTGTCTAATGTCTGTAGATATCTACTTTAAGAACTAGGATTATTATCCTTTCCAAATAACCCAAATTAAATCTGTAGGTAGTAAGTCGGTAGCAATAACTTAGGCGTCTGCAAAGTGCAAACCCTTCAAGAACCATGGGCGTGATGCTACGTAAATCTATACAAGAGCATGAAACCAGCGCTACTGCTACCATTGACCTCTGCAACCTAACTGGAGGCTAATACCACTATCCGGTAATAGGAAGTAGTTCCTAAGGTTACAAATGTTGTTCACACTAAACTACTAAATACCGTATATCATATTTACAATTCTAATTACTATGCCTAGTACGTAACGTAAGCGATAACCAAGCTTCAAATACTACGTCAAAATACTTATATTCGTGCCAAGAATTCGCCTCATTTCTCTAACTTGGTTAGTTCTAGCTCACAATAATTATTTAAAATTCATCGACGATGGGCTCTATAACGGTGACAAGGCATTTCGGTAATGTTTATGTTATTGCGTACTGTATCTACTACTTAGAATGACTAAGCTATTCTTGCTAGATTTTCGTGCTAAACTATACATGAAAACAATGGATAATAGGAAACTAAAAATCTGAACGAGTTACAATATAAATGTAACAAGAGCGCAAGCGACATTCTTTCATCGAAACGGTTGCGAAAGTGGTTAAAAAAATGACAAAAATGTATGGGAATGTCAAGCGCTATCTAAATGTCACGTGATCAAACCCTTACATTTTGGCATTTCGGCTCTCGCCATCGCTGGCATCGAATGACACTTGTCTAGACCTTAAGGTCAAAATCACCAAAATCACGGTCAAAAGTTGGTAGCGAAACTGACCTGTCAGTTCCGCTGCCAACTTTTGACTGTCAAAGATTTCTCAAAAACCATAATCTTCTTATACAGGTATTCATGCCGATACAAGACTAGCAGCCGACTTGTTACATTACTTTCCTCCAAAACAATCACAAAGCTAAATTAAAAACGTCCGATAGAGCCATTGTAATCGAATTAACCCACACAAACACACACACCCTCGAATCGGCTCAAGTAGCTTCAGTCAGAATGAGCTCATGTGCGGGCGCAAGCGCAACAAGAACAATACTCCGGCGCAGTTCTCACGGGTCATCCTCGCTCCCACACTGGTACCACTGATTGATCGTAACGGGCCTATGTTTATTACTAATTTTATTCTTCTTAAACACACTGCGTATGGTTAAATCTTTTGCATTTTTATGTAGGTTTATTGATTTTGTTCATTGATTCAATAATGTGATGGCATGTTTGACCTCCGGATGTAGTTCTTGTGTACTTATAATTTTATTGCCTGCCTCGTTGGTCTTGTGGTAGAAGCGCTAGTTTCTGCTATGCTTGAGGTCCTCAGTTCGATTACAGGGTCGGGCTGTGTTCCCTTTTTCTATCTGAAAAGCAACACAAACCCGGAATCCGCATTTGTACCCCCTATTACATCGACCTGAAACATAACTGCCGAAATTTGGGTGTAGCTACTACGATTACCTCTGCCTAATTCCAGGCAATGCAATTAGGTATACTAATCCAATAATTATTACAACTCACAATTTATAAATCCTTTGTTTCTATCATTACTAATAATGTGATCCTGACTCCAGGTCACTTCCTTGACCCTCGCTATCGCATCATATTTTAAAAGAGAGATGAATCACATTGCACCATGTTATCATATTAACAAATATGTAGTCCTACAATGATCGTCGGACATTTCCAGAAACAGTTTCCATATCTCACCAAGGATTTTTTGAGATGAGAGAGGAGGTTTTGAAAAAATTACGGATACAATGATTGTTGCTCATCTACTGAGGATAGGCAACTAAACTGCTACTACTACTGCTTCTATCGTTAAGGCGTATATATTCCCTAATGTTAACGCGGTATTGGCCGTACGCCCGCTCGGTGCCAGAATATCAATATTGAACTTCTTTTTGGGCAGTTTAGTTTGTAAAATATTTTTTATTTATTTATCCTAAGTAGGTTAAGAAGAAATTCAAGCCATCAATTCTTCTTCTTTTTTAACCGACTTTCCAAAAAAGAGGAGGTTATCAATTCGACTGTATTTTTTTTTTTTATGTTTGTTACCTCAGAACTTTTTACTGGGTGGACGGATTTTGATGATTCTTTTTTTATTTGAAAGCTGGTGCTTGTCATGTGGTCCCATTTAAATTTCATCAAGATCTGATGTAGAACTTTGGAGATATACATCGGAACTCTTCAATAAATGACTGCAAATCACTCGGGATAGCTGCAATCGCATGTCTGTTTATTGTGTTTACCATTTCATAACATAACATCACCCTAGTACGCTCTATAGAGGGTACGCAGGTGTGAACAGTTAACCCTGGTATACTCTCATTCCACCGGTTTTGTTTAAGTTTCATGTTATTGGGATAATCAATTCTGGCTTCACTTTGGACATTATAGGTACCTAACCTATAGAACTGGTCCATTATGTACCACATCTAAAAAGTGAAAAATAAAAAAAATACTTTTTACAAAAAATACAACCGACTTCCAAATAAAAACACTACAAAGTGAAAAATAAATTCAATTTCGGAAGTCGGTGTCAAAAAACGAAGAAACGAAAACAGGAACACCGACTTCCGAAATTGAATTTATTTTTCACTTTGTAGTGTTTTTATTTGGAAGTCGGTTGTATTTTTTGTAAAAAGTATTTTTTTAAAAAAACGTTGCCCCACACTAGGAATTTCTTCCTGTATCGTGGGTGCGTTTAAAAACATATAAACTGACATACACAACACCCAGAGCCGGAACAACTATCTGTAGGTCATACAAATATATGTTCCGTGCGGAAATCGAACCCGCCACACGCAGCGCAACAGTCAATCGCACAACCATTGCGCCAACCGTGCGCCCTAAATAAACATTTCTCTGCGTAAAAATATTTTACAGTATCCAAGTCGTTTTGGAGAGATGCAAAAGAAGCGAAAAAATATCGTCTTGTTAATAGTTTTTACAAAGCAAAAGTATTAGTCATACAATATATAATAACCTTGTTTTATTTATAAATATTGTAAATGAATCAATAATAAATCTTTTTTTTTTTCAAACCTTTTCCTGACTAAGGAGTATGCTTTAGAAAATAACCATTTTCGGCACTAAAGCGGAGTAAGGGCCTTAACCACTTTATCAAACATCACATCACACATCATCAGCCTATTAATGTTCCCACTGCTGGGACACAGGCCTCCTCTCTGTGAGAGAGGGAATTGGCCGTAATCCACCACGCGGGCCCAGTGCGGGTTGTTGTGTGTCGCATGTCTTCGAATTTTTAGTTCTAGGAGACGCCGGTTTCCTCACGATGTTTTCCTTCACCGTTTTGAGAGCAGTGGTGAAGAAATAATTTAGACAAAGTAAAGCGCCTGCCTGGGCTCGAACCCATGACCTACAACTTATAAGTCGCGGCCGATACCACTGGGCCACCACTGCTCCTCTTATCAAACTTATGTAGATATAAATTAAAAACATGATCATGTGTTGCAGCATGGACATTGCGTAGTATGCGTAACTGGTATGACTTAAAGGTTCCTGAAGCACCTGAAGCTGCCAGGTATCCCAATTAATATTTCCATCCATCCATTCATTTAGCGCCAAAACAACACTTGGCTAGCTTACCCGAAAGGCCAATGATAACAACATTAAACTACACCTAATTCAATAAAGCTAATACCAATTTGACTGTCATATAACGAATCGGACTGTTGCCTACTAAAAATTGTTTTAAGAGTGAATGATGCGTAACAAACAAACGGACCGCTTGCCCGCTAGCCACCAACATATGACCCATTTCTTTCAATTAACTCTTACGACTTGCGTGGGTGGTTTAGCGGTGGATACATATTAGTTTTATTCCTCATCTACTTCAAATCAATTGACACGAGTGTGGAAAAACTGTGGTAATAGTAGGTTAACCACCAGCTCGGTTTCATTAATTGTTGGGTTGATTGTTCTACATGATTCTGGGTGTTAAAGAACTGGGTTTTGCATTTTAGAGACAGTTCCAAAATTTCAGAAAACTAGACAAGTTTTAATCTTGATAAAATATTAATTGGGTAAAATCAAAGGACCCTTGACCGTCATCCAATTCTGTTGGTTTCTTTGGTGTAAAACTAGAAAGTAATGTACAGAAAAATTTGCAGTAAATATGATAAGAATAAGTACTGTGAGGGGGTAGATAGGGTGATCAGCAGTTAAACATGGAAAATAACTTTATGTTATATATATTTAGTAAGATATTACAATACGCCTGCCTTTGGGCGGCTTCAATCCAATTCTGACACATTGAAAATTAACAAAAAACATCTACAGCTATTCTGTTCGAAATTCATACATCTTTCAAGTAATAAATATTGCCAGTGTTTTAATAGGCAAGTAGGTTGCCTTCTCAAATGGTAAGTCCTTACATGAGCTACGCCCCTACGAATAGGCGCACAGAATCATATGAGGTGCTCCTATTCTAAGTCTTGAAAGGATATATGAATCCTACCTTATCCTAACCCGAACATTTACCTAACAGAGGAATCAAAGTACAATCGAGGTACGACCCTTAAAAGGGGAAGGCTTAATCATGACAAACGAATTACCGGATACTCCGATATGTGCTTTTAACTTCAGCTGACGTGCACATACGCACTAACAAATCAACGCAGTCATGCTTGAACCTCCTTGGCCAAAACCTCTGAAAAAGGTACAAGGCGTCCTCCTAACACTAATAAGAATGATGCGTCAACTCACATCGACCCGGATGGGGTTTAAATTCAAAAATTCAGATATGATACAATATTTCGATCTCGTGCGTTTATCAGGCCAGAGAAGGAAAGGCTGGATCGCATCGAATTTAAATTCTACTCATCAAACTTACACCAGGGCTTAACATCATAAATATATTTACTTTCTTAAACAACAGTCATCAACTGGACCGA
This sequence comes from Orthosia gothica, assembly GCA_949775005.1. NCBI lineage: Eukaryota > Metazoa > Arthropoda > Insecta > Lepidoptera > Noctuidae > Orthosia > Orthosia gothica. The sequence continues at coordinate 12,948,915 of OX459041.1, forward strand.
TGATGTCAACTCGACATCCTTTGCAAAGGCTATGCCCCGTTAGCAAAGTCGGATTCAGTTACAACTATTCCTCATCTATTGTATTTTATCTCTAGGGCCTGGTGGAAGTTTCGCACCTACAAACTTGCTCATTATATAAATAGTCGTTTCTTCGATGCATAGTTAATGTTGCCAGCCTCTTCTTCGCCCAGCAGCATACAACCCATCAGCACATCAACAGTTCATGCAACGGAAAGAAATAATTTTATTATATCTATCGATACTATTTGAAAATTTCGACAAGAAAACTATCGATACGTTTTTCCTACTTTCCCATCTCTATTAACTTCCTTATGTCAAATTCGATAGTTGTCATTTTTTTTTTTTTTTATTGACAACGGGCCTTTTCCTATATATAAACCTTAATAATCATAACTTATTCTTATCTATTTGGACCTATATCTTATTCTAATCGAACATTAAAAGGTTTTAATCTATTTACATGTACTATGTCCCCATACCGTATAGTTAGAAGATTAACTGATGTAAATTATGTAATTATAAAAAATAATAGTAGGCGTTTTAGGGACATAATGTGAGGGGGTAGATAGGGTGATCAGCAGTTAAACATGGAAAATAACTTTATGTTATATATATTTAGTAAGATATTACAATACGCCTGCCTTTGGGCGGCTTCAATCCAATTCTGACACATTGAAAATTAACAAAAAACATCTACAGCTATTCTGTTCGAAATTCATACATCTTTCAAGTAATAAATATTGCCAGTGTTTTAATAGGCAAGTAGGTTGCCTTCTCAAATGGTAAGTCCTTACAGTACCTACAACAATAACAACATACTCTCATTTATCCTTGAATACATATCAAGGTAGTCCAAATGTCCATATTGATCCCAATTAATCTATAATCAGCTAAAAATATCTGCAACCAATTAACTGACCTCTACTATTTGAAAATACGCTTGAACTTTAGTCAATTGGTTTGTCTGTTCGATTAATTTTGGTAACATCTTTTACAATAAATTATCTTGCCAATACTTTCCTAAACATGCTTATTGGAGAAGCTAAAAAAAGATACAAAAAACATTACACAATGATTCTGGCAAAAGATACTCAGAACTTTGTTTAAATGGTACAGTTGCGGTCGATGGTAAGAATTTTTGGAAGATGTAGGGAACACCCGGTGGACTTACTTCACCGGTTAAAGCGAGACACAGCAGATAACGCTCTGCTTCTGTATGAAAAATAAAAAGGTAAGAAAATTAAATCGGCTATAATCGCAGAACAGGACACAGAGGAAAGGGAAAAGGCCTCCCGCCTTTGCCCTGCAACGATATAGAAGGGTCTTATACTAATAACAAGCAAGCCTTATATACATAGATTAAGTGGTGAGTCATGTTGCAAACGGAGCAGTCAAACACAAGGTTTCACTAGGTAATAGGTTCAGTTTCCAAAATAGCAGGAGCCCGAGGTTCGGTAGTAAAAATCAGATAAATTGTACGTAAGTACTCGCAGATTGATATTATATTAACACTAACTTACCATCAATGTGTGTGACCTGCACCTATTCATTACGTTTGTAACACTTAAACAACATCAGATGCATCATACAATCTCGAACAGTCCAATTACTGTAACACCTTGTATATAATCATGTCCATACCTACATATTAAACGCTGTTGTCATCAATTCGTCATAACAATGATATGAAGTTGCAACCTGGGACAGTCAACCACTCTGAATAGTAACAGTTTTACGTTCACTGCACGTTTGCTTCTTAGCCGTAAGGGCGGTTTTTACAGTTCATCTGTTACTTCTGTCCGTGGTTGACTGTAGATTCGCACTAATTCGCAAGGTTGCTGAGCACACGCGCCACCTTGGTTGCTAATAATTCCGATGATCTTTGCGCGTTAAAACGTTGTTTCCCACGTATTTACAACTGACTTTTGTACCATGTTTTTAGTTTCTACTGTGTTCAGTGTTTGTTTTCGTTCATTTTGTAGGAACTTGCGTGTTGTGTCTATGTCCTGTCTTTGGATTGTGAGTGAGTTCATTTTTTTTGGATTTAATTCAAATCTTGATCCGGATTATAAAACTCAATGCAGCTGCAATAAAACTAGTACAGTAGATATGGGGAACTCCTGAGCAACAGAAACTAGATATTTACTTATAGCTGTACTTAAACTAGATTATATCAATTTTGGCAATTTAAGACTTTTGGTCAAGTTTGATCTTTCGCAAAGTAACTTTCGACTCAATTTCATTACCTATAAGCTGCAATTAAGTGTATCAAAGTAGTCGAGTGGTCGTAAGCACTACTACTGAGCATGAGGTCCTGGATTCGATTCCCGGATCGGACAAAGTGACATCAAAATTTCCATCTTGAAATTGCATAGGAGCAGTCTTCAGTTTGGATTTATTGCCGGTTGATGGCAATAGGGATTGCCCTTATTACATGGTTCTTATATATGGGTACCTTGCGAAATGTGGGTATCCTAAAGGTACCTATACCTCTCTAACTAATCCTTGTGGGAATCCCTACTGGCTTAATGTTATGTTATTATCTCATCATCATCATTTCAGCCGAAAGACGTCAACTGCTGGATATAGGCCTCCCCACATTGACCGATCTCGTGCGTCTCGCATCCGGTGCATTCCCACAACCTTAACCAGGTCTTTGGTCCACCTGGTGAGAGGCCTTCCAACGCATCGTCTGCCGGCTCGCGGTTGCCATTCCAGAAATTTTCGTCCCTATCGGCCATCCGTTCTGCAAGCAATATTTCCTGCCTAGTTGCCTTAGGTTCGCAATTCTTCGGGCTATGTCGGTAACTTTGGTTCTACTGCGGATATCCTCATTTCTGATGCAATCACGCAAAGAAACGCCGAGCATGGCCCTCTCCATTGCCCTATGTTATTATCTAATCAGAAGAAATCAAACTGATAAATTAATTGATTATTTTGCATTTTATTTCAGTACTTGCTTCTGCCAGTGGCTTCGCCTGCGTGAAGTGTCTTCTTATCCCTAGGGAGCATTATACCGGCATGAAAAGTAGCCTATGTGCTATTCCAGACTATAATCTATCTCTGTGCCAAAAATTCAACCAGACCCGTTCAGCTGTACTGGCGTGATTGAGGAACAAACATACATAAAACCATCCATCCAAACTTTCGCATTTATAATATTAGTGTGATGCCACAGTTTAACATGGTCGCCGTCGAGCGATGTAGACTCATCCGTCGTCACTCCTGCGCCGTTCTACTGTAGTTTACAATCTATCTATACTATGCTGTGTTAGATTTATTAATTTGTGCCGTTTGAGTGGCCGAGTTTCTACTTCCTTATTAGTCCGCACGGAAATAGATTGATAACGATGTACGGAATTGATTAATTAGGCAATGTACCTACCTATAAATATCGTCCGTTTGAAATCCTTATTTCCTTATTTTCGTTCAAAATAAGTGAATTATGGCCTTCTTATCAAGCTGTTGATAAGCTATTTTAATACTAAAGCACTAAGTATGTTTTGAATAAATTATAAAATTTTAAATAATATTACACGTCTGCAAAAGAAAGCAAACAGAAAATCAATAACTGATAAATAATAATGGCACCCATTTCACAGTATTCACATTCAATAAAATTCAACTGCCAGCACTTGAGATAATGGTATGCGGTGATACTATCATAGGATGACCACGGCTTCGCGATATTACTGAAGTACAGAAAATAATAGCCTTCAACAATTTAGTTTATGCGATTGTTAATATTACCATTGGAAGGTCTCCTACAAGGTGGACCGAAGACCTGGTAGAAGCTCCAGGAATCCGCTGGACGCGAGAAGCACAGGACATGCATACATACATGGTATTGGTTAAGAAAATCCTACGTATAACAATGAATATCAACTACGTATAACGGCTACGTAAATGATTTCGATGATGAACTGGTAATCCTTGATACAAAACATGGTTTCTAAATAAAAAATGTTGTTGTGGATACCAACCTAATTATTTTTATATCCAAGACACCAAACGCAATCTCTATAGTACGTGGTATAAAGAGTAAGGATATAAATTATTTTAGATGGACTCTCTAGGACTCCCACGGGATAAAACAAATCCACTAGGTACTTGTGCCTACTGAAAGGACTACGATTTATATTTATTTCCTACCCTCTTTGATCTTATCTTTGATTTTAGTGCCGAGTGTTTTCGTGAAAAACTACTCCAGCCCTTAAAGGTTCTAGAAATCTACACTCGGTGACTTCATTTGTCTTCAACGAGGTTCCATATTCACATAGTAACATCTCGCCTGTATTCAACGAATACAGGCGAGATGCTACTATGGGTGCTAGTTATATTATTATTATCATCATCATAATCTTATTGCCATCAACCGGGCACTTCAAATTCAGACTCCAGGAGGATGACCATAACCTCTTAGAGCAAGGTTATTTCCAGTGTGCGTAAGGGACTAGTGTATATGACTTGAATACACCTGTCACTATATCACATTCGAACCATTATAGATTGGACACGTCATGGTACGGGGGTAGACCACCACTGAAAAAACACATTAACTATTTTCTCGAACCGGAAATCCAGGACCTTAAGCTAGCTAAGCAGTAGCTCTTACGACCACTAGACCAGTGAAGCAGTCAGGTTGTAATCAGTGCTCTACACAGCCATCATAACCATTACAAACCCATTCAAACATGCAAATCATTGTCTCACAAACCTCTCCCGTATGGCCACCACAGCGATAACGTGTGATATGAGTGATAGGCTTAAGTTCACGTGTGCACGTGCTCCGACCGCCATTATGTACCGATAACAATACGATTTATCAAATAATCGATGCAGTTTTAGGCTGGTTCCACGAGATACGATGATGGGATTTTACTACGTGTTGAGAGGAGCTCATGGCTTGGAGCAAGAGCGCTCTTCACAGCTGTCATAAAGTTAGAATCTGTCTGTAATATTTCTTGATTAAATACATGTGGATCCTTTGCATTGACTGTCTGAAAATATACCTTAGTTCATTCTCCAATTTACCAGAATCAGTTACTGTAAAGTAAGGCAATAAGTTTGGAAAACTTTGTCGAGTCTTCTCGTCACGTATCCCACAGAGCCTGAAGACCAAAGTCTTCAACCAGTGCGTCCTACCTGTTATGACCTACGGCGCCGAGACGTGGACACTCACAATACGGCTGGTTCATCGGTTCAAAGTTGCTCAGCGAGCTATGGAAAGGGCTATGCTCGGAGTCTCTCTAAGGGATCGAATCCGAAACGAGGTGATCCGGCAGAGAACCAAAGTTGTCGACATAGCTCACAGAATAAGTAAGCTGAAGTGGCAATGGGCCGGCCATATAAGTCGTAGAACCGATGACCGTTGGGGTAGACGTGTTCTTGAGTGGAGACCGCAAACTGGTAAACGTAAGGTGGGACGCCCTCAGGCTAGGTGGAGTGACGATCTTCGCAGAGTGGCTTGTAGCAGCTGGATAAGAGTTGCCGAAAATCGAAGCAAATGGCGTGCAATCAGAGAGGCCTATGTCCAGCGGTGGACTGCTATAGGCTGGTGATGATGATGATGAAGGCAATAAAAGCTCTAAAATTGCATGTGAAGTTTAATTTTGGCAACTATACCTGAACTTTAGTTCCGGTACGAGAGTAAAAATAATTCGTATGACACGACAATCTTGCATTAGAGCTAAAGATGAATAACTTATCAAATATTTAGCAACAAAACCAATGTTACTTTCGCTTATAAACCAAAGTCGGCCTCTTAGCAGAAATTCAAATTTTCTTGCTCTCAATTATCTCTCACTAGCGAGGCACCTTGACGGCTTGTAAAGAATGCATAATTCAACTAAATTAACTAGAGCAGTAATCTAGATATTCACAGACGAAATTAAATCATTTAAGCCTATCAACGTTTTCAATGTTTAAGTGTTAGTCTGTATATCTGTTTTAGTGACTTAACAAAAGACTTATTGGGATAGGTGTTTACTGTATTTTTAACCGACTTACAAAAAAAGGAGGAGGTTCTATGTTCGACTTTATGTTTGTTTTTTTTTTGTTTATGTTCATCGATATCTCTGTCAATTGTGGACCGATTTTGAAAATTCTTTTTTTGTTTGAAAAAGTATGTTTCGAAATTGGTCCCATTTAAATTTGGTGAAGGACTGATGAAGAAATTCGGAGATACACAACAGAACTCTTCAATAAATAACGGCAAAACTCTCGGGATTGCTGCAATCGCATGTCTGTTTGTTGTTTATACCATTTCATAACATAACATCACGCCAGTACGCTCTAAAGGGGTACGCAGATCTCTCATTTCACCGGTTATGTTCAAGTTTCATATTATTCGGTTAATCTATTCTGGAGTTATAGGGACCTTAATAAACAACTTGCTATTAGGTAGGTAAAACTAAAAAGGGAAAAATAAAAAAAACTTTTTTGCAAAAAAATACTACCGACTTCCAAATGAAAAACTACAAAGTGAAAAATAACTTAACTTTTGGAAGTCGGTGTCCATATCGCAAAAAAATGGTACCTACGTAAGACACCGACTTCCAAAAGTTAAGTTATTTTTCACTTTGTAGTTTTTCATTTGGAAGTCGGTAGTATTTTTTTGCAAAAAAGGTATTTTTTACAGTAGGTAAAGTACCACTTTAGGTTACCTTTTCCGTAGCCAGACATGGATAAGATACATATATACATGCCCTTTGGTAGGCTGGAACTACAGATCATACAGACTAACACATACTACAGATCTATAACAACCCTTACAAGGATTAATACTGATCTTGGAATTGTTTAAAACAAATACTGTAAAAAAATACAGTAATCGCATTCAGGACATCGTTTGTAACTCGCCTAATCTATCGATATCACTGTTGTGGCGATAATGTGCTCTGATATCAGCTAATATAATACGTACGGAATAATTCCTAAGGTTAGTATCACCATATTTGCACCGTCATTTCCGTTTTAGAAAACAATATATCAGGTTTTCTATTTACTGATATATTCACAAAGCCAATGCTTATGAGTAACCTATAATATTACAGCACTTACTGCAATCATCACAAATTCAACTTTTTCCAAGCATGGTGATTGCCGCAGACCCCTTCATCTACCACCATTCAATCAATGCCTTTTCCCAACTATGTTAGGGACTGCGGTCAATTTACATACTAACCGGATGAAAGTAAAATCAGTATTTTACATGTAGTGACTGACGGCTGAGGAGCAGTGGTGGCCCAGTGGTATCGACCGCGACTTACAAGTTGTGGGTCGTGGGTTCGAGCCCAGGCAGGCGATTTACTTTGTGTAAATTATTTCTTCACCACTACTCTCAAAACGGTGAAGGAAAACATCGTGAGGAAACCGGCATGTCCTAGAACCAAAAATTCGAAGACATGTGACATCCACCAACCCGCACTGGGCCCGCGTGGTGGATTACGGCCCATTCCCTCTCACAGAGGGGAGGCCTGTGTCCCAGCAGTGGGAACATTAATAGGCTGATGATGTGATGTGACTGACGGCAGATCCCAGATACTGGATAAAACAATTCTCCTTGGCAAGACTGGTTTTCTGATAGGATATCATCTCTCGTTATTGCAAGGTCATGTTCATGATGATTGAAGTAATGCAAAATTAGGAAAATCAAATCAAACTACAGAAAAAGTTCTTGTTTACATTAGGTAAAGGTTAGTAATTCTAATTTCATTTGTTCATAAACAAAATGATTTTTTGTTTATATTGAATCTTTTTTCGCTTTAACTATGTTCAAGATGAACTGATATTCTAGAACTTTTTAAAAACCAATCTTATCGTCTAAGTCCACTTGTAGCACGTATGAACGAGCTACATAATAAAACGACGCTTACCTATAATTAAACAATTTACAACAATGTCAACGATTGTATGCGCTTGCCTTATCATATGGACCACGCTTCAACCTTGGATCGAACTGGCACACACTGTGATTATACCTGCCTGTGCCGACTCCCTGACCTAATTCCCTATTTTCTGCTAGAGAACATCATTCTGTGGCATGTAGAATGTTAGAATACCTACTTAGATAAAGATAAAAAGGATAACGAGACAGCCTGTGGTTTATGAGTTGTTAAAAGGACGATGGCGATACGTAATCGGTAGGACACTTTTGGCGCATTGATGAATTCAACAAGTTCCGTATACAAAATATCTATCAATATTTCATTTAAAAAATATTCTATTTGAAATGAGCGTTGAAACCAGAATTCAAAACACAACAGCCTCAGTACCCTAATCTTAACAATGACCACATGATTCTAGAACAGAAATCTAGACTTTCTCAGTAACTAAAATAACAAAACCCAAAGGAGTAATGATGGCAATTTGTTAAAATAATATCTTCATACATATTCGGACATAAAAAGCAAAACATAAGTTCACTTGAGGTCATGGGCTTTCCCCATAGCGCAAGAACAAATATGTACTTTTGTTCGATGACTGCTATTATTTGACAGATTGGTGAGCGAAGTACGTATTAATATATCGATCCAATTATTTTGTTATTGAGTTAATTTTATAAAATATTCAATATAAACAAATTAATTTCAAACGATTAGAATTCTCTTTGCCTAGAATTTATTACAGTTAACTACAATAAGATAACAATGCCGTTTTCGTCAAGAAAACTATCAATAATAAAAATAACGCCGTAATAAGGGACAGTTGCGAAAACTAAGTCGAGAAAATTACGCTAGCATAGTGAGTGGATAAACGCGTGACATACCGTTTCGCAGATTTTTCTATGCAAGCACTGAAGGTTTCGTTCGTTCGTTCGTTCTTCGTTTAGATTGCGCGCTGACAACGCACGAAAAAGAGACTTCATAGTCTCGGCCGAGTAATGGAATGTAAGCCGAGGTAAACTGTTTTAAAAACTGCATAATGTAGTGCGGAATAGCGTCTTGGCGATCATTTCGAAACCGAACGATGCTCGATTAATTGCATGCTCCATTTTCATGGCAGATAGCTTTAAGTGAGCCTTTAGAGTTGAGAAAACAAACATTGTGTCACTACAAGTACTAGAGGTGCGACATGGTTAAGAAACAGCCAGTTTTTAACCAGCAGCTTGAGAATGCAGTTCGTTTAGTTTTTGCGTTTAAAGATCATGCTGGCGTAATGTCACGTGATATGTAATGAACCATATGTAATATTCAATATAAGATGAACAGACCTGTTTTTGGAGTTCTGAGAAAAAGTGAAGATGGTGTTACAGACCTACTTTTGCGATAATTGGAACTTAAATTGAATTTGCGGTAAATTACCTTACTAGATTAGGATAGTAAAATAAATAGCGATGGGTCTCGACGTAATTTTTGTATCACTAATCCGTGACTTTTTATTGCCCTATTAATACTTAACGAAGTTTATTACTATAAGAGAAACTTAGAAAGGTATCCCATGTTATTGTTAAAAAGAAAGTTCCAATTTCGTTTTGTTTTTGGAAAGCCCCAGATTTTCATCATCACCATAGGATCTAGCCTAGTTCTGAACCGGCACCGTCTAAGTGTTTCTGTTCAATAGAAGATAGATTAGGTATAGCTCTGCCTCTAGAAGAAAGGCATCAAGTTTATTAATACCTACCTACCACCGATTTGACAACAAAACAACCGTCGGTTCTGTGAAAACCATCAAAAATTATGATCAGATAACTGTTTCTGCATTCAATGGAGAGTTCCATAAGAAAAGATGTTGTTGGCTGTCCATAAACAATGAGACATAATAACAGGTATATTATTTGATTCCCTAAAGCACGAAAATCCGTCTGCTTGACCGAGTGCAGCTGATTTCATAAAGGGCGTTCCCCTCCGCGGCGTACGGTGTTGTAGGTGTTAAGAGTCAAGCGATTTGTTTTGTTAGGTCTAGTAAGAAGAAGAGGTTTGTTTTGTTTTGAAGTTAGTAAACTTAACTAATAATAAGGACGATGGTCGTTAACTGCCAGCTCATTACACTGGTAAATAGGATCATTAACATTCGATTTGTGGCTAGCGATGGCATTACAGGCGTTATTGTTATCGTAAGAGGAGTTCTCGAAGCAATGACATAATTCCAGAAAGTACGAAGCTAATTATGTTTGCTTTATATAAATACAGGAGGATACAACTCTTAATATGTTTACACGAGAGTACGCTCAAAAAAGGACGTTTACAGCGTACAAAAAGAATTGGTTCTTGGGTCTCTATAGTGTTTGGAACTTAGTATTAAACAATAACGCATTATCTAAGTCTAAAACGGTTCTTCAAAATCCAACAATACCTTCATCTCAAATACCAGCTAAAGACGTGCGTGTGAGCAGATTTCACGCCTCCCGCTACTAACTTACGCCCGGCGTACATCACGACGTAACAATTACATAAAAATGGCGTTCACATCGGGCCGTCGTCGACCGCGTTTCCTCGTCGATCGTGTAAACTTTCACGAAATCAAACAAAGAAATAGCGAAGCGGCTTATTTGCATCATTCCCACGCGGACAAAAGAATGACCCAATCTGTTTGGCAACTACAAATGATGTGTTACCCGAAATCCTATGGTCACGGTCTGCCTCCTCCCATGCGACAGACAACGAATTGAGATTTAAATTCTATGTTAGACGATGACCTTTTTTATTCTCGAAACCGTCTCTCATGACCCTGATCGAGTCGGCTCCCGAACAATGTGAGCAATCCATTCGTCGATTTTATTTTCGTAATTAACGTTTCGTTTTACGCAACTGTGTCTTCACTTTAATGAAGCGCTTATGTAGTTTCTAGCTATTATAAAACTTTAGTTTATACTTTAGGTAGTAGATACGGCTTCCTTCATTATGTATTCATAGCTAGATATATTAATAGTGTTATGAGATTAGTGCCGGCTGTGTAATGAACTATCTATAGATTTATCAAATGCTCATTATTTATTTTTGTTGGGCCATCGAGTTTGCAGTAAAAGTCTTGCGATACTGTAACTACTTAAGTAGTCAATTCATTTTAAATCCCATGCATATTGCCATAACGAAGGGTTCTGGACGAGTTGCGACAACGGCTCCCCGCGACCTTCCCAGGTCGTCAGTCCAGCTAGTGGAGCAGTGTCCCACGCCTCGCCTTCCGGTCCGTGGCCGCCCTTTGAGAACGCTCCTATCTTGTGTGTGAGTGCAACACTCTACAAATAATTATGTATGTATATTTTAATTTGCGTCTTCAACATATTTGGTATTTTATGTCTTTTAACACTTGAAAGGATTAATAAACCCTTCAGAAAGAAGATTAATTATTTAATTACTTACAGATTAGACTGACGCCTTTATTTGGCAAAATTGTCAATTTTCTAGAAGACCTTAGAGTAAAACAGAACATTAATTTACCTACTAAACTACTACAGAACGAAATATCGCAGATCTTCAACTTTAATCAAACCCGGCTCAAATTAATTTGCATATAAAATGTAATAAGCAAACGTGGAGTGACGACTGATATATTATGTCGTAATGAAGAAAACAATGAGTTAAGGACTTTCTATTCGCGCGTGCGTCTGCCCTCCCCCCCCCCCTTTCTCTTGTCCCCCCTTTGGTACCTAACTGCCCACGGAGAAAGCCTTTGACCTGCACCTCCACAGGGCTTGTTTACTACGATGCAGTATTTGTGGCACTTTTGCGTGGCCGTGCCACGGCCGTGCATAACTTGCCCTTCTATTTATAAATTGAAAATTTAACAGCAATCGCAATCGCTATTATGGAAAAGAAACAAAGATACACACAATTTCCCGTTGTTGTGACGATGCCTTGAATTTCCTACGTCTGAAAATGTAGTGCTTTTCCGTAAGATTTTTTGCTAAATTCCAAAGTAGGCCCGAAAATGCAACCTCCTTTCTCCAAAGCCATAAATTCTCAATTCTCATTCAAAGCAGCAACATTAAAGTATATTTCTATGATTGTAAAGTGTAGTAAACACACTAAAGGCAGCCAGCGCACCGACGAGGTCGGGCAGTCCCGTTGTGCGCGGGAGTTGGGTCGGGCTAACGGGCGCCGGCTAATGAGAACGGAGCGACTCAGTTATGCAGATGCCGGCGGTGCACGTTCAACGTTTATCTACAGCTTGTTGGCTTGAATCGCGCTGTGATTTACCTAGACCTGTTGTTTGTAGTGTTAAGTAAGGCTTTGATACTACTAATAAAGTGACTAATCCGTTGTTGTAACTTAATTCTTGTGTAAGTTAAGAATTTAGGTGTCTCTCCTCGGAGAGATTAAAAGGACACCATAGGTCTAACAACGCACCTTTATTTTACCATGGGAAAAAGGCGTGAGTTTATGTATGTATGTATGTACCTAAGCTGGGTTAGGCTGAGATCCAGAGTCTGACCAAAAACCAATCGCAACTAAAGGGTAGTTCAATCTTAAGTGTAGCGTTTTAGTTAAAACACGCTTGCCGCAGGTACCCTCTTTTTCCAGTCACCTTTTTAAGGTTTAAAATGATTTCCACGTATTAAATTAAGTTTAAGACCTAGTATTCCCATTGGTTCTATAAATAATCGGGGACGGGCGGTATGCGCACTGCGCTAGCGCACCGCGATTCGCGCCGCTGACGTTGAGTAACCGCCACAGTGTGTCACCACCTTCACGGGCCGCTGCTTCCTGACGCCTTTCGTCAGATAAGCATTAGAAGCAATTGCTTTGTTTGGCTTATTAAGTTAGTGCGATACTTATTATAGAAGCAGAAGAGCTGGAAAGAAAATGCAGGTCAAATTCTGTCTTGGAAGATTACGAGTTCTCGTGCTTTGCTTGAAGCGCATTTTCAAATGAAGAGCAAGTAAAAACCTTAGCAATAGCCTATCGCTGGCAGGTAAAGCAAATATTAATACATAGAATACAAACAAGTTCAGGACTTTGCAATCATAACCTTGCAAGGAGCAAGGAAGCATTAAAGACCAAAGCAAAAAAAACACACTAACATAAAAGCTTTGTCTAAGCCAAAAATAATCACAGCATCATCTACAGCAAGCACCAAGCACTAAGCATTAACACGAACATAAACAAATCAAGACAGCACATTTGCGGGGAATACAGCACTGCTGGTAAACCGAACAAAGAGCTGCATTTCTTTGGCCGTTCCCCTCGATTCTCAGTTCGTCCCTCCGGCAAAACCGATCGGGCCAGACCATCGGCTCGCAAGGAATGCTTTCAGTGACTAATAGCCCAACCATTCGCAGGCCAACGCTTACTTGTAGCACAGTGATCGGTGAATAGTAGCACAACTGTGGAGTGTTCTTGAAACAGTTGAAATTGTTTCTCTGAACATTCTTCATCGGAAAGTAACCACTGGTTTCTGAAAAAGATACAATTAGAATTCCATGATAACTGCTAATTGTGATGAAATAACAACAGTATTAATAAGTAATTTCAAATATTTTGAATTTCCTGCCATAAATAAAGTTACTGATAAGAATGGGGATAGATCCCGTGAAAACAGCTAAAATAACTTACCTATCAGCTATGTGCGTGCGCCGATTTCGGTTATAGATTATTAGGATATTCAGTGACACTTCTGTTTTCTCTATGAACTGTGCCTGTAGCCAGTTGTAGCCCACTTTAGAAGGGAAATACTGCCAACGAACTTCCTTGCTACCTAAGGTCGAAGTGTGAGAGTTGACAAAAAAACATATTGCGAATGCGTACTCGTATTACATAAGATGGCCTTTGTCATTTTATTTTACATAATAGCCATTTTGTCACACGTAATCTTAAGCAAGTATCGGTAGAACTTTACTCATCATAAAAATGATTTTTGTCTTAAATTCTCTAAGTAACACATTTTTGACCAACTAAGTAGAAGTGAAACGAGTTGTTACGTCTTTTAGAAAAATCGGCCAAGTGCGAGTAGGACTCGCGCATGTAGGGTTCCGTACCATTATTGCAAAAAACGGCATAAAAATCACGTTTGTTGTATGGGAGCCTCACTTAAATATTTATTTTATTCTGGTTTTGGTATTTGTTGTTTTAGCTGCAACAGAAATACATCATCTGTGAAAATTTCAACTGTCTAGCTATCACGGTTCATGAGATACAGCCTGGTGACAGACAGACGGACCACGGAGTCTTAGTAATAGTAGGTCCCGTTTTTACCCTTTGGGTACGGAACCCTGAAAATCTAGAAGAAAACCGTGCCATTGATGTTAGTTTCCATTTTCATCAAAACAGCAATCTATAGTGAGGTCTCTGTCTAACCAAGCTAAACAGACCTGTGAATGTTCACTATACTGAAATATATTTCCCAAATTTTCCTGCAATAATTCAGATAATTGCACGTCATAAGAATATAGAAACGCGTAAATCGAATGATTTATTTGTAACTGGCCTTGAAGAAAGCCGTTCGAACACAAATATATGTAAGCGGTCGGTATTGGCAACCGTGACGAATGACTAACGAATATATAAACAATAATTGAGCTGTAGGCAGGTAGGTACATACATATAGTCGATATGTGGCTGACAGATATGGACTAACCCCTACCATTATGTCGTGGTTTGGCGCGTGGATACCCGATAAATAAATACAATATTATCTGTACTTAATCCATGGCAAGGAATTTATTTATTTATAAACTCAAAACATACAATATCCAGCAGAGCAGATCCATATTAATATAGAGCAGTAGTGGCCCAGTGGTATCGGCGGCGACTTACAAGTTGCTTTGAGCCCAGGCGGGCGCTTTACTTTGTGTTAATCATTTGTTCACCACTGCTCTCTAAACGGTAAAGGAAAACATCGTGAGGAAGCCGGCATGTCCTAGAACCAAAAATTCGAAGACATGTGACATACACTAACCCGCACTGGGCCCACATGGTGGATTACGGCCCATTCCCTCTCACAGAGAGGAGGTCTGTGTCTCAGCAGTGGGAACATTAATAGGCTGTTTATGTGATGTGTACAATATCCTTAAAGGCTAGACCCAATACGATAATGTAGTACCCTTGCAAATTAAATACTTCCACTTCTTGTACCGTAACAAATTCTATAGGTAACCTATTGACGACAACACACGCTGAAGTAGTGGTAACTGCATGCTTGTTGCCCTGTATAAGACGGCAAATGTGTTCAGCCCATTGCTTCATGACAGTAGGATAAGCCTTGAGTTCAGTCACTTCTGAAAAGCGCCGAAATCAAACTACATACCTACAAATGCAAATGAAAACAACTGACCAACGTTGATGTTTGTTTTTATCTAAAAATATTAAAATAATTAGCAATTTTCCGAGGAAGACCGCTTTAAGGTCAAACAAATCGTAAATACCAGACTGCAGCACCAAGATCTCCTTGAATTTTATCCGTTATTTTAATCATAATTTACTACTGCACCTAAATAACAAAATTTGTGCGAAAACAAGTCGTCGTCATTATTTTCTTGTTGATAAAGATCAGCTGATATTCAAGTTAATGTTTGATATAAACCATAATTTACATTTCAAAACTTGTAATTAAGTACCTACGGGATAAACATGCAAATTATTATTATAATCTAGCGCTACATATTAATCTAGTGTTTTCCTGGGACTTCTCTCCCGTGATCTATCCCAATGAACCGTGAATTTTTTCATGAGAAAAACTACTTATCTAACTTATTGAACTCAGCCGTACTTTAGCATTCTATCAGTGAAGGAGAGAGCAGTGGTGGCCACAGTGGTAACGGCCGCAACTTACAAGGTGGGTTAGAACCATTTTTATTTTTTTTAAGCGTGGAGAAATGCTCATGCATACTGCGCTACTCTAACCCACTAAAACTTCCACGGTGTCCTCCTGTGCCGCTTATGGCTGGAACACGGGTACGCGTTAGCACTCACTGCGAACCCGCCGCGGCTGTCCTTCACCAGACGGATCCTCCTCTGGGGAGTACCCAGCCATCACCGGCGCACCAGAACACACTATGCGCCGTGACCACCCCAGGGACCAAACCAGCACAGGGGTGTTAGACGACCCCGTGTATGGCACCCTTGGTCCCCTTGTGACGGGTCGAGGTCAATGGCCCCGCCACCTACCATTTTTCGGCCGCAGGGGATAGGGAGAGCGGCCAACGCTATACCAACACTCCTCCTCCCCTGCGGCCTCCAACCCTCAGCCACGATATCGTATGGGTTTAGGAGACCCCGTACGACATCGCGGCCCGCCTCAGTTGCTATGTCGCCCAGGCAGCACCGCAACCTACATGTTGGAGCTACGTCGTCAGCTTATCGGCAAAAGCCCTGACGAGCGGCCCATCCTCAGGTTCCTCTTCGCTTCACCGTGGGACGACAATGCGGGAACCCACCGGGGGGGGGGGGGTTAGAACCCTGGCAGTCGCTTTACTTTGAGTAAATTATGTCATCACCACTGCTTTTAAAACGGTGAAGGAAAAAATCTTGAGGATACCAGCATGTCTTAGAACCAAAAATTCGAAGACATGTGACATTCACCAACTCGCACTGGGTCCGCGTGATGTATTACGGCCCCATTCCCTTTCACAGAGAAGTGGCCTGCACACACAACGGACCAAATGGGAGTCTTAAGTGCGGAAACGGGTCCATCTATCCTATCCTTCTTTCAGTGAAAAATTTTCCTAAACAGATAGATACTTGCTTACAGAGACTTCCTCCCACAAACTAACAATCAACTTTATAAGTAATTAGTTGTCCCCCGCGCCTTCGCTACTGTCAACTTACCTACCCTACCTTTCCTACCTACCTACCTACCTACCCTACTTACCTAACCTACCTACCTAATACTTTTATTTTTAATCTTTTCCTGTATTCTGGCGAACCAAACAAAAAAGAATTAACCAAATAGGTGGAGCCGTTCTGGAGTGATGCGCTTACAAACATTTCGGCGATTAATTTCTATAATTAAGATTATAATACTATAGTATAATAGTACAGAATTTCAGATGATTAAAATAGTAAGTTTATAAGAAATATAACTAAAAATGTAAGCATCAATAGGTACAAAAAAATGGTAGTGGTGATTGACTATTGCAAGGCAAGTGAAATGAAAGTAACAATCGTTTTATGAAACGTCTCGGTGGAAGGTAATCTAATCGCGCCAACATTACACAATGTTGCTCCGAAACTAAACAGCTAATCACCTACGCCCGCTCTTGAACCATTTTGATAAATGACAAGAGAACAATACTTATACAAAAAATAAATATTTCTGGATCAGTAATTATATTTATTGATCTTTGAATATAATATCATGTCCCACGTACCTAAATATAATAAATATCATGCCCAGCCTTTGCCCAACTATGTTGAGATTGGCTTCCAGTCTAGGAGCGACTGCCTATGTGAACTACAAATGCCGATCCAGGGTCAATAAAGGTATGGCTGATACCCTTAAAGACAGTCAATGATCTTAATTTTTTAAATTAGTACTACACTTAACCACAGATAATATAATACTTTAACAAGTATTGAATATTTAGTATTTTCTCTGATTCAACCCTAAGTTGCATTTATCGATGTTTTTTTTTCAATGTCTATGACCTTTTTTTTTGTCTGGGAAATCATCCAATGACCTCTCCCGCTCTCGGAGGGCGTGTCAGACTTTTACTGACTAAAACCACCCGTGTTCCTTCAGTTGCTTGCGCCAGGGCCGCGGTAACTCTTTTTCAAATTTATCCGCGACCCAGACAGGCATCGGCCCTCGTGGACCCCGTCAGAATGTCTATGACCTAGGGATCTTTTACTCCAATATTTAGCAAAATGAAACAAAAATGTTTTTATCTGTCAATCTCAATCACCTAAGTCCAAGTCAAGTAAAGCAACAAAGAAGAGTAGTCGAAATAATGGGCAATGAACATTCGTAAGTGAAAATCGAGTAATTTCATACGCTGCGTGTTAGAATTGTGTAGTTTGAACATCTATTGTTAATTTTCTATTCTCTATTACAATTATTTGCTTCATGGGGAAGTAGGAAATAGTGCGAAGCGCACGTATAAATAATATGGCGTGACTTTCTCCGTTTGTTTTGATGCGAGCGGTGACGGCGAGCGCTCGCGATGGCGGGCGGGCGGCGCCAAGCGTGCACACTAGTGACACTAGTACTCGTAACAGGAACACGAATATTGCATAAAACACAGAAATATTAACTATGCTCACGTGCATTATAAACAAGTTTTCGTTTCAATAATTAACTCCAGTGCTCATTAGGTAATAACCAGAAACAATAAAGGAGTACCTTGCATCGGTAGATCATAAAATATGTTAAATTACTCATTATTAGTTACACAAAAGGGACTCTACTAACACTTCATAATGTTGTTATATTAATTATAACTTTATATTCTTAGGTACTTTCAACAGAAAGCTGTTGAAACATTTACGAAACACTCAACAATAGGTACCTGCATACGTAAGATCCTAGTTGCGAATTAATAGAAATACTAAGATTTTTTAAATAAGTATTAAAATAAATGACTGCAAATCTACAACTGTTTTCGTTTGACTATTTCCTTGAGACGTCCACCCCGGAACCAATCTGAATCCAAACATTGCAGTAAAGAAGTAACGCGACAGACTCGACACCGTTACGTAATGGCGGATTGTCAAAATGTCGCAAGCGCAGCTCACGTAGGCGCGCTCCTTGCGACCGACGCAACCGACAAATCGCTGGGAAAGCACCATAATTCCGCCAATCACACGGGAATCTCAACTATGCCAGCTCTGATGTCCAATTCGCCACGTTGTAAATATAGTTTAGATCCCTGCATTCAAATACCTACCTGTCGCAATTCTTTAAGATAGTACAAAAATAACCGAAAATAGAGACTTGTTTACGTACTCAAAGTATGTAGAAAAACTTTTAAACTATCGACGCCAATGAACATTCAAATGAGCGAATATTTTTTATTTTAATGACATGCGCATTCAAAGCGGATACAAAAATGTACACAGACCTTCACTCTGACATTCGAATCCATCAGAGATTCTCGTTTCGACCGTGTACAATACTGAGGTCTACGTTATAATATAGTAATTCCCCAATATGAACGGTAAATGACCTTGTTACAGTTATAAAATGTCATGCTCGTGTTTGAGCAACCCGAACTGGTTAGTGCTATCGTAAACAAAAAATGTGAGACAGGCTTGTGTGTCTGTATCACCTCAATGATTTAATACGTTAACTTTAAATTTAAATATATAAAAGTTCGTTATGGAAGGCAAATGTTTGACGTCAACAATTTTGGAGATTACTTTCTAGACGAATTCTGTGTCACCAAATAGTACACAGGCGCTCCAAAATCGGAGTCACAAATTGAACAATGAACGGCAGCGACGCGGGACCGAAAAGAAAATTAATTTAGGTATTGGTGTCGGTCGGCGAACCCGCGATTGTGAAACGCTGAGCGATTGCGCTCAGTACTGTTTGTGTAATACACCGGCACAATGCTCCACCAAATCAGCTGGCCCTCGACAATGTTCACCTGTGTTGAAACGAACTTAAAATAAGTATCGTAAATCAGAAACCTTCAGCATTAAGATTCTCAATCATAACAATTTGACATCAAAATCAAACTTACAAGCTAATCATCCCTTAAGCAATATAAAGTATAGCAGGTTTCCGGTTTATGAAAACATCAAAACAGCATTAAAAACACTAAAGAGTTTAAATTAAATATGGCAGAAATAAAAGTACACTCGACAACGCGAATCCGCGATAGTATGGAACATTCAATTGGGCAAAAATGTCAAAAATCGTGGAACAGCACACTCGAGCAAAGTTGGTAATTGGGAGATGAGATCTTGTGGAACGTGGCCCGAGGCGGCATGAATGAAAGCCGCTCACTGATAGCACACTATGATCGTCCCGACCCCGCCGCACTCCAAATAAACAGCGACCTCTTCGATACGCCACCCATACAATGCGCGTTTTTCTCTCCACTTCCCACACGCACTTTCTGTCCAGCCTGCCATGTATGAAATAAAAAGCTCGTGCATGTAGGAATCAGCGGTCGATTTGTGCGCGTTAAGGATATCGACATCCGCCGAACGAGTTTTTCCAGTCCGTATCATCGCAATATCACGGTTATTATTGAAACGCGCGCTGCGGTCGCGACAGGTAAGTAAAGCATTTATCACGGGAAATATTTACCTACCTAGTGCAGCGTTATCTTATGCCACACACAATTTAGGGGAGATTGGTCGCGCTTTATCGTTTTCACAACACGACGACCGCTTTTAGATAAAACTTTCAAAATTAATTGTAGGTACCTAGTCTGCTCTCAATAATGGTGATGGTAAAACTAACTAATGCAAAAAACACGGTGTTAATAAATAAAAAGTTAAAGAAGCGTTTTGCAGGTTCAAAATATGGTTTAGAAAGTTCATTGTAGTAAGCATAAGTCCATTTGATTGTATCTCGGTGAACCATACCACTTACGGTACATACGGCTCGTTCGTGGGCAGAGAAATTTGGTAACACAAATATTAAGCCACAACCAGTTCACAACAATTGAAACGGCGATTTGAAAGACACGGCGACCAATCCGTCACGGTGCTTGTGAGTGCCGCATTCTGTGCCTCCTCTAACAAACAACATCTGATATTTCGACATCGCACACTCTTATTTTTATGCACAATTTGAAAATATGTAGTAGTAAAACATTATTAAGGTATAATCAAATAAAATAATTATATTATATCTTATAAATGAAATTTATTGAAAGGCAAATTTATAGAAAAATTAATAGATATATTGTATTATTCACTACTTACACTACACAGTACTTACTTCCTCCAATATCATCATCTGCCTAGCCTTTTCCCAACTATATTGGGGTCGGCTTCCAGTCTTACCGGATTCCTCCAATATATTATGTGTTTATTCAGGCAATTATTATAATTTTATATAATACTAGCGACCCGCCCCGGCTTTGCTCGTGATAAATTATACACAAAAACCTTCCTCGTTTCTCACTCTTTCTATTCGTGAAAACCGCATGAAAATCCGTTCAGTAGTTTTTGAGTTTATCGCGTACAGATGCGGAGGGGGACTTTATTTTATATTATGTAGTGATGTTTATATTAGTTTATTTTTATAGTATTTTACCTAATACCTGTCCCTGTTATACACACTGTGTCTATGTTTCTTATCTAACTCAACTGACCGTCACAGGTCTGAAGGATTATGAGTACATACACAAAAAAAAACACGTTTTGTTTTAAATTTATTTATTTATTTATCCATAATTAACATCAAGACGTCCGCTGCTACACCGAGGCAAAAATCAACGAAGTTCTAAGATAAACATTAAATCAAGAGACAGTTCCTAAACATATTTCCTTTAAGAAACTAAGGCATGCTTTAAGAATAGGTAGCTTAAGAACAATTCGGACCATTTACGTCTATTTAATGACAAAATTATCCTTACTCTAATAACAGATCTGCAGTCTTAAACAAAACTAAAAAAACCGGCCAAGTGCGAGTCGGACTCGCGCACGAAGGGTTCCGTACTTGGTAAATTGCGGTTTACGATTTATGACGTATTAAAAAAAACTACTAACTAGATCTCGTTCAAACCAATTTTCGCTGGTAGTTTACATAGTAATGTACATCATATATTATTTTTAGTTTTATCATTCTCTTATTTTAGAAGTTACAGGGGGGGGGACACACATTTTACCACTTTGGCAGAGTCTCTCGCGCAAACTATTCAGTTTAGAAAAAAATGATATTAGAAACCTCAATATCATTTTTGAAGACCTATCCATAGATACCCCACACGTATGGGTCTGATGAAAAAAAATATTTTTAGTTTTAGTTTGAAGTATGAGAACCCCCAAAATTTATTGTTTTATTTTTATTTTTGTGTGAAAATCTTAATGCGGTTCACAGAATACATCTACTTACCAAGTTTCAACAGCATAGTTCTTATAGTTTCGGAATAAAGTGGCTGTGACATACGGACGGACAGACAGACAGACAGACAGACAGACAGACAGACAGACATGACGAATCTATAAGGGTTCCGTTTTTTGCCATTTGGCTACGGAACCCTAAAAAATGTTATCGGTAACAATTAAATTCACAAACACATTGGGCACTATTTGGGCAAAAAAGATGTTCCATTAAAATACAATAAAACAGAAAAATAATAAATTGTACATTTTAAGGGCACACAACTAACTGGCCATGACTGCTGTTACATCTCTAGGACAATTGTTTTCGTTACAACTTAAAATATTTATTTAAAAAAAAAAACACTGTGTCAAATCTATGTGCCCTCCAACATTTCACTAACAATTAAATCAATTTGGCTTAAAAATTGTTTGCGTCTGCTAGGTTCCAATCGCTTACACAATACTTCTCCCAAATCGTCCATATATACTTTTAAGTCACAGACTTCATTTTCTATGTTCGTATTTGTGTATTTTACTAAAAAGTAGGCTATATTATTAGTGCATACTGGAGAATATGCTTTTCTCTTTGCCCGCTTCCTAACGTTCGGTTCCTCAACATCACCGACTTGATTCGTCTGATTTAATTGTATACTTGGTAAATATACCTGATGCAATTCTTTAGGTTCCACCTGGAACTCTACGTCATTTGAATCGTCATCAATTTCGTTTTTTATTGCCTGCTCCGTTTCTAAATTCACAATAGGTTCACTCACATCATTCTCCATTTCTGGCAGAATACACGTCGGCTCCGTTCCTGTTTCCTGTTTGAAGTCCACAATTACTTGTGGGACACTAGTTTTCTTTACTTTTAATAGTTTTTCCGCATCAACTTCAGACATCGTATCACCATGTGTTGTATATGCTGTATCAACTTCTGGTCCAAACAATGAATCAAAGAAACGATGTACAGAAGTAAGTAATGTCGCATCGGGTATTTGCCAGATAAATCGGTCAAGAAAATCCAGCCTCCCATCCAAATACTTTTTTGTTTTTATATTCGTCCGGACCTGTTCCTCTGTCACTCTGCCAATTCTGATCATGTTCTTTAATTTTATATAGGTGTATTTCATAACAAGCCACTTTTTTCGACAATAAGGCGCTGAAAAGAAAAGGTAAAGTAAGGTAGGTTCATTTAAACGCTTGTTCCCAAAAAACCATAGATACTATTCTACACAAATAATTTAAGTGCATCAATAAGCTTTAAAAAATATTGCGTCGTGCTTATAGTTGACCGCATTTCAGTGATAACAACACCAACACATGTTATTCTATAGAAACTCCGTGTGCTAGGCTTGACCTTTCAAACTTAATGTTAAAGACTGGACCGTATTCCAGACATTAAAAAAATAAAATAAGATAGGCTTGAAATTGATATAACTCATATCAATTTCATGAATGTAAAACCCTGTAGTCTGCAACTAAAACTATTTAAATATGATCTTGACCAGTGTGAAATCAAGTCATATGAAAGAACTTGCAGTGTGGGGGTTTGTCATCATTGTCGCTAAAATATACTACTCGGATCTGACTGTACTACTCGATGAAAATAACTTTGCACCTGGCGCAGTGACGTCATTCTGATGTTCGACTCTAGGTATCGGCACACGAGGGGCACCGCGCGGGAAGGCGGGAGTGGTGGTCGCATATTGCACAGCGAGATGCACAGTTATTTGGAACGAGTAGTAGGAATATGCACAACTGCACGATGGACGCATAATTTAAATTACATTCATTACTCGTCGTGGATTAGAATAATTAAATTAAAACTAGGCACAACATGCTTAAAGCTAATGAGGGCTAGTCTATTTTTTTCCTGCCATGCGGTGCTGTTTTTTATGGAAACTTGTCAGTGTCATTTGACAGATCTGCCACCATTTGTAAATACGCAACGCAAATAATGTCAATGTTCCCAAAATTTTAGCTATTAAAAAAGCAATCTGAACAACCTTCCTGATGGTTCAACACGATTCGACTTATATCACACGTATAAGCGATTTTATTATGCGAAATTGCAACTATGGACGCAATGCGATGCAATTCGACCGCTTTGCATTTGAAATTTGCCCAGAAAATACTTTTACGATATCGCCTATCCTCGCAATTTTAATAGAATCATGCTATCAGGAAGGTCCCTTATACCACAAAAGCGAGCAACAAATTAATAGATAATAAACTTGTTTTTTTTTACATACCTGGCATTTTTACTCTGCCCGATATCTCCTTCCAGAGTGGATTGTCGTTTGCGTAGTTATTACCGAACGCGTTATTTTGTTCATAATGTTCAAGCACTTCGATGAATTCTTCGTCTCTTTTTAACCATGACCAAGAAGGCGGCATATTTAGATGACGACTAAATACGTGGTACGCTTATGACAACGTGCAGGGGACTGATGGCGCGGGGCGCCGTGCGGGGAGGCCCGCTACCGCTAGAGTCCGCGCTCCCCGCTCCCCGCTCCCCACTTAACCCCGCGATACGAGCGATGGCAGTACAGCGCGGGCCGCGGACTCGCGGGGAAGGAAGCGCGCGAGTTCTTGGTACCGCAGTCACTGTGCGGTATCGTTTATTTATTTACTATCATAAAATAAATTATTTTTAGACTTACCTACTTAGTAATTATTTACCTAAATCGAGAAGGTACATTTTAAATCAGATCTTTGGTGATCAGATTTTTCATAATTTACAATATTATGACATTTCATGCAAATGTCAATCAAATTAATTCTATAATTAATTTTTCACACGGAGAGAGCTTGTTGTATAAAGTTTTAACTTGTTTATTTAGCTATAAATTATATTGAATTATTATTATAAACCTTCCGTAGTTATAATTTTTAATGTTGTCCAAGTCTTAAAACAAAACCGATATAAACAAAAAAAAACTCAAACTAAATAAGGCTGGGATAAATTTAGTCAGCCCCACTTTGCAATAGATACCAATGAGAATCAAACCTGTGAGTTGTACCCTCTTAGCCATTCAATCATCCCATTCACAAGATGTTCTGCCACTGTTATCGTCAACTGTACCTATATTTACAGACAAAATCCCAAATGATACATACAAGTACACATAGCTAGCTAAAGACAAAGAGTCTGGCCGAATATCTAATACAAAACGAGCAATTCTTGTATATATATAAAAATCAATGCCACTTTTCGTTGTAATTTTATAACTCAAGAACGGGCTCACCTATCCAAACCAAATGTTTAGGCTTTGTTCGGACTATTTAGTAGATGGTTTATGTTTTTTTTTTTCAGTTGATAGGGTGGGGTAGTTATGGTAGGTAGGTAGCAGTTGACGGGATCGAAGCCGCGGGGGTCAGCTAGTCTATATGTATAAAAGCTGAAAGGTCACTCACTCACTCATCACGAGATATCGAAAACCGCTTGACATTATAGAGATGAAATTTGGCAGGGAGGTTTTCAAAAGACGTAAGTGCGCACTAAGAAAGGATTTTTGGAAGATCCACCCCTAAGGGGGTAAAAAAGGGTTGAAGGTTTTTATGAAATTTTTACAGTTTGTAAATTGGACACATGAAATTTTAGATTTACGCTCTTGGTTGATAAAAAGAATTCAAGTATTTATTGGTTTTTGGAAATTCCACTCCGATGTAAAAAGGGGGTTAAAAGTTAATGTGGAATTTCTACGCTTTTAAGTGTGACACGTAAATTATTAAAGATTTACGCTTTTGGTTGATAAAATGAATTCATGTATTTATTGGTTAAGGTGGTGTATTTATTGGTTTGAAAAGATGGAAATTTGTTGGACTTATATATTTGAAACTTGGCATAAATCTTAACCTAAGTAAATAGTAAAGGTTGTCATTATTAGTTTTTCAAAACTACACCCAAAAAAAAGACGCTTTAGGGCGTTTTAAAGATTTTCGAAGAATTTTACTGCACAGGGCTTTTTTTTATGGTGTAGGGCGCGGTAAGGTAAGAAGGGATAGTTGGAAATTCAACTTTTAAGGGGATGAAACTAAAAAGTCATCTGTAGGATAAAATTCGGATCACGCGAACGAAGACGCGGCCTGTGTCCCAGCAGTGGGAACATTAATAGGCTGATGATGAAGTGCTAGTATGTTTATAGATATATAATCTGAATCTCGGAAACGATTATGAATATAGATGTGAATGGATGGAGAGGGAGGGGACGGCCAAAGAAAAGATGGATGGACTGTGTGAGGAGTGATATGAAAGAAAAGGGCGTCAGTGATGGAGTGACGGGGGACAGAATGGTATGGAAGAAGAAAACGTGTTGCGCCGACCCCAAGTGACATGGGACAAGGGCAGGAAGATGATGATGATGATGAATCTGAATCTCGGAAACGGCTCCATAGATTTTCATTAAATTTAGTATGCGGGGGTTTCCGGGGCGATAAATCGATCTAGCTGGGTTTCATTTTTAGAAAACGACGTTTTCTCTATTTTCACCCGAGCAGAGCTCGGCCGCCCAGGTACTTATCTTTAAGTAATTTTTGTTTATTACGGGAATCGAACCCTCAGTAAGAACCATGTATGTCGTGGTAGAATCCGCTCGCTACGCCACTCAAGCCGTCAAAGTTTCATGTGTGTGTCTTTCCATGTCATAGGCGGAAAGGTTAGTGTAGCTGATGGTCGCTAGCTAAACACCCAAAAGTGTAGTCCTGAATTCGCTCCTCTGGTTGGGCTTAACGTGTTGGGCGGAAAAAAAAACAATAAAAAGTTGAGTTAAATGTGCAAAATTTTTCAATAATTAAATAATAGCAGCCCGTGGTCTGAATTAGTGTACGGTTAATGGAATGAATAGGTGTTGCAGCGCTGTATGCAAGAGGTCTTGGTA
The DNA here is from genome assembly GCA_949775005.1 of Orthosia gothica. Classification (NCBI taxonomy): domain Eukaryota; kingdom Metazoa; phylum Arthropoda; class Insecta; order Lepidoptera; family Noctuidae; genus Orthosia; species Orthosia gothica. Next base: position 12,975,697 of record OX459041.1, read on the forward strand.
TAGTTCACGCCAAACTTCTTGGCCGGCCTGAAGTTGACTTTCCAATGCGGAAGGCACGGATCGGTGCTGTTTTTGTATGAGATTTATTACTGCGCAGCCATTGTAGCCAACTTCAGGGCGGCCAAGAAGTTTGGTGAGAACTATACAGCAGATGACTGTACGCTGCCTTACTTAAACTGCCTTACTTTATATTGGTGTAAGATTAACTAAACAGCAATTTTAGTTAAACTTACACCTATATAAAGACCACCGATTGCGCTTTGTTTCAACTGGAAACAACGAACCTTCACACCACTAATCTGGTACTCAGTATATTCTGAAGTGACTCTATCCAACACAAAAAGCAATACTGAAAGAACCCATCTCCTTCAACACCCACGCAAAGAATAGAAGGACGCGTATCTAAGGACCAACAGGGGGTTAAAAATAACTTTCATTTAAATGGGTGGTACGAATATTACCACTAATAACACTTGTGGTAACTGTGTAGGCAGAAGTAGAGGGTGTGTCGCGTGGGCTGCGTAGCGCTCGTAGCGCCTCGTAGGGCCGTGACGTCACCGTGACGCGCGCGCCTACGAACGCTACGAGACTGCGTAGGCATGCTACAGGCAGGCGATAACTATTCAATTTGACTCCCACAATTTTCGTGTGAATTTTACCGCTTTTCCATTCTTGCCACGATAAAATATTTCGTGTAAGGTTACATGGAAATACAACACTGGAAGTAAATTGCATCTCATTATTTTTTTATAAAGAAACACAGTTAAGCAGTCCATACGGAATGATTAAATATTTCTTAACTGAATATACAATTAATTAGGGACACTCGTAATGCTTTACTCCATATAAATATCCAACGTTCCGGGCACCGAAATTGACAGAGCCGATAATGCATAAATTGTTTATTTCTCGAAAGCGTTTTTATTTATGACCACAAAAAGCAATAAAGTAGTGAGCAAGTGCGCGCTTTATTAACCTCTGGCGTACGGCACGGCGCGCATTCCGGGCTCAAACCTGTCCCAACGGGTGAAATCAAACACTCGCGAGTTAAGGAGCCCCCGTGCTCCGTACATTGTCTCGTATTCTATTAACATAACAACTCGGCCGTGTAATAGTTGTTTGTATCTCGGTAAAAATCGCGGTGGATGAAGCCGAGTGGGCGCGATCTATGTAAATGCCTACACGCTCGGTACGCTTTCCAGATGATATCAAAGATGACGCGGACGCAGAATTGACATTCATTGCTTTTACGATAAAGCGCTCAATGCAATCAAATAATTAACTAAACTAGTGTTTTGTTGATTTTGTTATTTGAAATTCAAATTGGATTTCTTCATTTGCATTTTGCCCTAGTATGATGGAGTGATTGGTTGACCTGACTCTACAAATATAAAAATAGTGATTTGGTCATAAAAGTCTATGATAGAAAGATGATTTAAAAGTTTATACTTATTTTTTCTGGGACAATCCCACCGCGCTATTCCCAAACCACTGTAACTCCTGAAAGCCAGAATCAACAGTGGCGACCACTAGAAGAGTGCCGAGGCAATGAAGCTCGACGAAGTCCCGGAGAATGAATTTAACTGTCTTGGATTCCGCAATGAAATTAATCAGAAAAGAATAACGGAGGAGTAGGAAAACATATAAATTTAAGTTTATACTTAACTTAACAATGGATTTATATTGATAAGGAGATTGGATTAAAACAATAACAAAGTCTCTAAAATAGGTTGAAACTGTTATTCACGAAATACGACGAACAAAAGTGTCACATCTATAAGATTTGCCTCGGCTATGCGTTTCGATGTCAGTGACTAACGATTACAGTCTACTTTACAAACACGCTTCTACCGCAGACGATTGTATATATGTACCTACACATATACCTAAACAAACGTACGTGTGTGTACCTATGTGTGAAAGATACGCGGATTCACTCACCCGAGCTCCAATCATTTGTGTTATGTGCCACAATTAACTATTTATAAGTTTTAAACCGATTTCTTGTTATTATCATTCCAATCTAACGTTTTTGGTTAATCTATCTACTAATGGTTGTGTTTTAGATTTGAATTGAAAATTGCCAAACTGATCTTTGGCCTCTAGATTTTTTTATTTTATTATTACTTAATTTTTTGTTCGTTGTATTGCTGAGGAGCTCGTGGCTAAATAATAACAGCCGCACTGGTCGATCATCAAGGTTAAGCAACGCTTGACGAGGTCGGTCCGTGGATGGGAGACCATTTCAACATACCAAGTTTCCTCCGTGCCTCGGCAAGCACGTTAAGCCGTTGGTCCCGGCTGTCATTTGAGGTCCTTTGACAGTCGTTACGAGTAGTCAGAAGCCTGAGATTTGACACCAGTCTTGCAAATGGGTACCGTGTTACCCAGTCACTGGGTTGTGGAAGTCAGATAGGCAGTCGCTCCATGTAAAACACTGGTACTCAGCTAAATCCGGTAAGACTGGAAGCCGACCCCAATCTAGTTGGGAAAAGGATAGGCAGGCAGATTGGATTGGTTGTATTGCAAACATTGATATAAATATTTGGAAGACGAAATTCCTCATATTTTACAGAATGAACTGAATCTGTCTAATCAAATAAAATCATTCTACTTAAACTCGAACACAATCACATAATCCGCTCCCCAAGCCTTTGATATTTGAATCATGTCAACAGAACAAGCTACGTAGACTCACGGCTTTTTTTTCCAAGAATTCCCCTTAGAAAAGAGCATTAAGCGTGAAAAGATATAATAATATACGTTTCCAGTTTTTGTGTCCTACATAAAGTGACTTTTATATTCTTAGTAATCGGAAAATAAACGATTTTGATACCAATTTCTTTTAATAATAGTGTATCAATCGCATTTGTAGTAACTGAAACTATTTCCTCGGGCACGCGTAGGTCGTTGACCTACACTACGGCATGGCGTATTTGCGTGGTACTCCTACTTAAACCATAAATCAATGTGAAAGTATTTTTATTTACCTCATGTGTAAACCACGTGCTAATTAATATTCAAGAGGGGATTCATTAAGTTTTTGTTTACTCAGCAAAAGTTAATTCAACTTGTAATTTTTTAAGTTAAAGTGAAGATAATCCTTTTAGTCTTTCCTCTTGTTGGGGTCGGCTGTTTAACATGAGCCGTTTGACCTTCAGCAGTGTAGTTAACCTAAGATACTGTATGTCATCGTGATATATTAGCTGGTGTAACCTCTATTAGAGGGGCGGATATTAACAGGACGCTAGTCGGCAGCCGGTCATTATAATCTGTCGATCTACATCCTCTGAGGCTACCAGCCTTTACGCTACTGATAGACTAAATATTCATATGCCATCGCAGTAATGAGGGATCAGAAAATGTCAACAGCCAGCATCTGTTTATATTGCAAAACGTTTTCGTGGTTAAATATCATAAAACCATGAATGGTAATCTATAATGTACGATGGTAATCGTCTATTTGATTACCTTCACGAACTCGTCCGTTATTGTGTGCAGAGGCTATTAAACGTCAACTTAATCAACTGATTGAAACGAATGTAGGTAAATCATCCTTGAAATATGTTCAATATTAATGGCGCTATTCATTTACACTTTAACTAAAGTAAATAGGTACACATTACATATTTATATGAACGGGGTGGCTCAGACACATTTCCCATACACGTAGAGCTCGAAATCCTTAAGCCGTTGGTCCCGGCTGTCATTTGAAGATCTTTGGCAGTCGTTACGAGTAGTCAGAAGCTTGAGATCCGCCACTAGTCTAGCCAAGTGGCACCGTGTTACCAAGTTTATGGGTTGTGGAGGTCAGATAGTCAGTCGCTCCATGTAAAACACTGGTACTCAGCTGAATCCGGTTAGACTGCAAGCCGATCACCGACGAAAAGGCTGGGCAGATTGATTGTAGAGCTCGAAATCCAGTCTAACCAGGTGCTAAGCAATAAGCACACTAAAGTCATCCAAACAACGCATGATACGGATGACCTAACAATTTTTATTTATCATAACACCTGAGTTGTATTCAAGTGCTACGCTGAGCACACTTTGCGGTTAGCATAGTTCACCAAAACATGCTCAGTTATTTAGAATCGTGGCTCGTATACAACGAACTCCAAAACAAAATGTCAGCCAGGTTTTAATGACACTGAATTTGGCTGTGCTAAAATATGTTTCCTATGTGCAAATCGATACAGAACAATAATATTGCATCAATGAATAATTTATCAATTACAATTACGGCGAATTTTGCTTTATTATATACATTTACTAATATTCTGTAACTATTATTAACATGCCAGAAACGGGTCCGATTAAACTAAAAACCAGTCTGCTTGAGAGATGACAATTTTACTGGAAGTATTTCTTAATTGTTAATTGCATTTGCTAATATTTTAATGATTTCACATTCCCAAACAGGCCGATTAAAAAAACTTGTTTGCCTGTGTGTTGGTCGCTAGCGTTCGTCACAGGTAGGCCGCACGCCGATGCTGGCACTGATGAAAGCAGCTTAGCGATTTAAGCAGCGATTAGTCAGCATTTAGCAAGTGCGATTGTGAAGCGACAAAACCATTTACACTATTAGATTTATTACTAATAAAAAACTTAATGAGAGCGCTTCGACTACAGTCTTGAGAATTAATACAGTAGGGGGCGGACCATACATAAAATTAACATAAAACATCTTAATACAAGTATATAAATTGTACGCGAATTAATTTATTAACAGCTTGTGTTTACCGCCCAGATGAGTTATGGTCTGTGCTAAGTACACTGAAATTTGGAACTAGTAATTTGCGTCGAAATATTTCATCGTATCATAATTGTGGCTCCAAATTATGAATACGGAGTATTGGTGCGTCCGGGACAGGTAAGTCGGAGAATCAAAGCGATGCCGATGTAACTGTGAAGCGTCTGCGTTTGTCGAGCTTGCCGTGTCAATAAACTTGATTCGAAAGTGGAAGACGTTCCGACTTACATAAGCAGGCAACAATGTGCCCGCGCCGAACGCTACGCATAGATTATAATGATTTGTCAACGCAGACAGGTGACGCCATGAGAGAAAAAATCTGTTATAAAAATATAAAGTTTTAATTGCAAAAAGTATCCACAGAATCTTCTGCGAGTTCTGTTAAAAATATGTCGTAGATAATGTTAAAGACACTACACGGAAAGATAGAAAGGACTAAACTTACAAACATCAGAAATTAGAATTACGGGTCTTAATTAGGTACATGCGAAACTGATCCTAAATATTATATTAATGCATATTCATTTAAAAACAATTAAACACCGGATGAAGTACCGTATTACTAAAATCACTTGGTCTTCAACTTAACCAAACGGTGAAAACTATTATGCCTAAACTCATATCTGCGTCTGCGCAGTAATCTGTGAGAATTATACAGAATACGCGTCTCGACACGGCCATGGTTCTCGCGGCAGTCCAGTTATTTGCAAAACCGCTATTTATAGCAATCCCATAAGCTAGACATTAGACACACTCGTACATCAATCTTATTTTAACATCATTCAAAAATAAACATGAGGAAAAACTCTTCAAAGATGTCAAGGAAGTGCAGATAACAAAAATTTGTTTATAATCTAATCTACAACAATTTCAAAGTCGAATTAATTTTTGTACGTCACTGTACCTAGTCAAATAAAAACATTCTTATCAAGGCAATAAAATATATCGCTACAACTGATATAATTTTATGTATTCCTAATGAATGACGTATATCGTAATGATAACGAACATTGCATTATTCCATACTTGATTTCCTTTTAGTAAAATAGTACTTAAGTATATCTCTCTTCACTAATGTAGTAAATGTGAGAGCAGTACCTATTACACAAGGCCTCGTTCCCATTATGACGGCCTGACTGTTAGCAGTCCCTTCCATACAACCGGAAGTGCTATTGCCAATACAATTGACATGGTAACTAAACAGTCAGACACTTTAATAATAAAACATGACTTTCAAAGTTAAAAATGTGTTGATTCTAACTGACATATTTAAGGCATCCTTTGTTTAATATTCAAGAGCTTAAAGTTTTTATGATGTGGAATCGTAAAATTCATACTTTTGGTCGTACAGCGCTGTATGTTTCGTCCCTGTGATGTGCCGCTAAAATTCGGGGGCCGAAGCCTCCTTCCCATTCATGCAAACCGGTTGCTTAGCCAGTACCGTAACATATAGGTATACCATATACAAAACCCAGCTCTATTTAAATTTTCCAAGCATAAATTGCATTATGCCACATGTCACCAAGTTTGCCGGTGTGCGTAATGGAATCGAGGCCTAATAGCTACAACGGCGGCACCTTTCAAAGCCATATGCAATAAGTTGTTGAGCCCATACTTCACAATAGTTCATAAATAAAGACTTGCCGACAGAGTCGTGGGCACAATGAGCTGTTTCTTTCACTTTTGCTTGCTAAACAGTGACAGAAGCACATACGTGGTTTTTTTGGTACCTAATACGTACTTATTAAGGTACTAGACCATTATAAAATTAAGTGTTCTTCAGACACTCAAAATTTAAATAGTTACCTACATAGTGGCACAAAAGGATGTCTGAAATTAGCTTGTTAAAATTCATCAACCTAAGCATTCTTACAAGCGGTAACAAACAAAAACTTGTAAAACCAGGTTTTGGGGCGTAGGATTTCCCATAGTTGATGAACTTTGAACGGTTTTGGACTTTGGCGTTATAAGACCCATTTTTAGCAGGCAATTTGGTGACCTCAGATATTCAAAAGCTCTGGTGACCCCTTGGCGTGATAACTTTATTTTGAATCTACGAGTAGGTTGTATCTAGAAATGAAAAGGAGTGTGGGTACTACAAATAATATGATTTTTTGCATTATTATCTGTCACAAAGTTTGTTGGAGTGCGTAATGGAATCAAACCTTAATCAGAATGTTCTTACTCTGTTTGAGAAGAGGCCTTCACCAAGAACCTGCGCGATGATTACAGGTTTAAACTATTTTATGTGAGATATTATACACGGTGTAACCGTGTTATTACATTACTGTTTTAATACGACCCCATGAGTAAATTAGTAGCGGTTTTGTTAGACATAAAAACATTTTTATGAGACTCCAAATTACGAATCGTATCATCATAATTCTAAATGCAACGTAAACTAAAAAAAGATTGCCTTTTACTATCACGTGTCGTTTAATAAAAACATGTAAGTGATAGTAGGAACATTCGTTGCCAGTTAATAAATATTTAGTTGCGACAGAGCAATGCATTTAAGATTTAATCATACACGGATGTGACGAAACATCTTAATTCACTACTGGAGGGTAAGTGAAAAAAAAACTTTCATTTTTTTATTTCTCCGTTAACAGTCTCACTGGGAACTCTATGCGATATACAATTTGCATAGATTGCGCATTGTTATGACTATTTAATACGTTTTGTAAACGACAAGCACGTTTATTAAAGTGATATCGTTCACTTTAATCTCACAATTGTAATAAAACAAAATAATGTGTGTACTTTCATTACACAATAAGAAAACAGACTGCACGAGTTAAACTCAAATAACCAGCGTGTATAAACACTAATGTTTGAATAAAATATTTAATTAGCTGGCCATTTATTTTTAGTCCCACACTACATAGAAGAGAGCAATAAAAAGCCTTCATCGTTCGACGCGTACGGGTCAATAACTAGACAAAGGTTCGAGTAAGATTGTAGACGCTTCTCCGATCGACCTCAAATACTTTACGGTGAGTTTATTAATTAAGGCGGCCGACCTTGCAGGCCGCACATCCAAGGAGGTCGCTGGAGCGCAAGACAGAGACGCCGCTATGCGCCGCGACGCACTCCTCCCGCTCCCGCGCCAAGCGACGCAACATCAAACCAACTGCCGAAGCGCGCCATTTCAATCGTCTGACGTATCCCTCATTGACCTTCCGTTATCTGCACTAGGATTGTCTTCGACTTATCAAACGCTTTTTCTCGTCTTTTCAATTCAACTGAAACCCCACCTTTTCACATCAAATAACAACGTGTATAAGGCATATAACTCATTGTAACGATTTCGATAATTACGGATAAATAAAAACTGAATTCAAACCGCGAATAAAAACCAATCAACGGCAAGCTTTAAAAGCCGCTCGGTCGCCAAGCAATTATGAATGCTAAGAGGCGAATCTACAGTAAGCCGGTATACATGACGTATAATACAAACACAAACACAGTCTCGCACCGAGTAGCCGAGAACAATCACAAGAGAGCGCGAGCCAGGAGATCACTCGAAACCGCACCTTAAGCTCATTGTCAAACCGATTACAATAAACAAACAGGACAGACGCGGTTGGAATCTTGTCAAACAGGCGAGTTCGAGCGTTGACTTATTGCCGGTAGGGCATTTCTGTGTCTGTTCCGCACGACAGAATTGAGACTCTATCGCAATATGAATATGGTTGAAATTAATTTTGATTTTTATCATACAGGTAAAACACGGGCACGCTCGCATACGGCCCACTCACACAGACGCAGCTCCACGCTGCCATAAATAAAAGATTCCTACAGAAACAATTGTTGCGTAGAGGTGATCCGAGGCCTCGGTGAATGTAGTCGACTAATCGCCTCGAGTCGATCGCGAAAGTAGGTGACCGCCCGTGATTGACGCTCTTGCGAAACCCCGTTCGATGACATTTAGTCTGAACGGACAATGCTCTAAAGCCTCGGTAATTATGATACGTAATTATTTGTGTAGCAGGTATATGGTGTGATGCAACTTTTTAATCAAGTGTAATCATCACGATTCTTTTAGGGACGTTCGTGTAGATATATTTTATTATCTGCCTATAAATAAACTCATGAACAATTGGTTACATTGGCTCTTACCTGATTTACTACGCTTGTATTTAAGTAGTATCTAGCCATTACGCATTTAAAAGTTAGATACAGTATCTACTAAAAAAAACTATAAGTAGTAAATAATTAAGTGTATGCAATTAAAACAAATATTACATCAACATATTGCTTTATCGTTAATCCTGACTCCACCGAATCTCTGTTCTAAGATAACGCCGCTCTACTTAACCTCGCCACACAGAGACGCGTAAACGTGAAACAATACGGTACAGTAACACAACCTTATGCATGTACCTGTAAAATTAAAGGCAAACAAAAATGAGCTCTACTCCGTGGAGACAGAGTCCAAAGGATGTTAGGTAAGTCAATCAAGGGAGGTGTATTTACGCTACGTGCACTCACACAGACGCGCAGGACATCTGCGTAGGTACGCGGCCGGGTGACGTTAGTGTGTGGGAATGCCAGCGAAATTTATACACACTCTTCATCGCGCTCCATTGTAATTTACAGTTTTGTAGCGTTTTAAAAAGCAAACACTTCTGTATGAGATTATCATTAATTTATTTTATCTTTGGTAAATGTTACCGCCGCTTAAGATTAAGGAAGTGGTCTGGCATCTTGTCTGTAAACACTAGATTGTTATATCATATCATTTTGGTCGGTTGGACGCGTGAAGCACCTGTTTCCATACGGAATAAATCAACGTGTTACCAACATGAAATAAAGTGACCAAAAAATCAAGGTTTCCAAAAAAAAACGATACAGTCTGATTTTAACAACAATATTCCATTTGAGTGAACGCCAAAATCGATTAAGTATTTAATGTATGTAAATATACACCTACACAGCAAGACACTAATATGTTAAAACAAACAAACAAACATGAAAATTAACACGTGCAGCAACAGTAATCAGTAACTGCCAATCACTGTGCCGAAAAAATATTAGTAAGTAAAAATACCACACGCAGCCACTTTTTTAAATTAATTAATCTTGTAAATGGTGGTTGATAGAGTAAACCGTAAAACTAAGAAAGTATCGGGAGAAAACCGAGACTCGTTCATAAATTCATATCAAATTGAAAGTTTAAGCAAATGAACACGAGTCAGTTGGTGCTTGCTTTCTAGAGATTATAATGTACATAGCATTGGTAGAGCGCGCTGCGCGATCATTCATTCGGTGGTGTATCTACACGCGTTGACCGACGCGCCGGCTATTTGTACTTAGTGGACCGTGCACGCCCACATACACAACAAGTTCCCACCGTCGGTTGCTTACCACTGGCTTTTGGATACGGCATTTGACATTAGCTGTAGAATTGAGAACTTCTTGAATTGAAAATTTTTGATTTCAGATAACCACAACCCGATTTCTTTTTGAACATGGAAGAGCACTTTTTTTAACCAGCTATTTTAATCTGTTAAAAAATAAGTAATCTAAATTGTATTTATATTCGCTGGAGCAACATCAAAAAGGTGATCGGATCGGACTGAAATTATATATTTAAGAATGTGCTCGGTAGATGCTGAAGCAGTTTCAACCATTTTAATATTAATTAGAATTAAGTTATGGAATGCAAAAAAGTGGGTGCTGTGCGTGTGAAGTTTCAGCACACGTCCATCTAAAACATATCTTAAGCGAAGATTAAACAGTACTTTCTTTGCAGTTAATTAGGTGTCAGCGCAAAAATCCAAATTCGCGATTTTCAAGATAGGGCAAATTAGTTTTTCTTTCAAGTTTGCAAATCAATCAATCTGCCTAGCCTTTTCCCAACAAGATTGAGGAACAGAAAAAATTGAACAAATATTTTAGTAACTCTGTGGCATTTCACTTGATGCAACACCGAGCGGGTTGTTAATAGTAACATCAAATGGACGCCATTTTTATTACAGAATACCAACACCCACATACCGAAGTTTGTGATATACTTGAATTAATTACTAATCATGTCCATAACACCCACACGCCTATTAAACTGTAAATAGGTACAAGACAGAGATAAATAGAAAACCGTGCATACAAAGTAAAAGTTCAGGCACTCGCGAGTTGTTATAAAAACAGTGCATTAACACTGAGATATCACAATTCTATAAAGACATTATAACAGATAGCAAAACAATTAACAAAATAACAAGTTTCCAGACAAAACAGACACATTACGGACATAATTGCTTGGTTATTATTGCTGACTCGGATCATATATCCTCGGATTAATTTAAATGGTCGTGTACGAGAGGTCAGGGCTGCTTCAGAAGCTACACGAGATTTGCTACATGATCACATAAGTGTTTTAGAGGCGTCGGCGGGAAACGCCCTGCGATACAACGAATTAACTCGAGAAGTTGCCTGTAACGTAGTTATGTTTACAACTACCGAGGTTGTGCCCCAGGAGGCGGGTTTTGGGCTTGAGCCCAAGAAACCTTAGTTGGAACAACACATTAGAATACTTGTGTAATTTGTACAATTTAGAAAAGTTATCAGGTTGTGTTAACACAGGTTTTCATAATGAATTTCGACAAAATAGGTGAAATAAGTAACAAGTAAAGCCAGCACAAATAACGATAAAGCTTGCAATTTGTTAGTCATCGTGAGAAAGTTATTCAGAAACTACCATTTAAACTATGGAAAATTATCTAAAGTATCAGAAATAACAAAAATAAATGAATCAATACATCATGAGGAGCTCATGGCTAAATAATAACAGCCGCACGGGTCGATATTCAAGGTTAAGCAACGCTTGACGAGGTCGGTCCGTGGATGGGTGACCATTTCAACATACCGAGTTTCCTCCGTGCCTCGGAAAGCACGTTAAACCGTTGGTCCCTGCTGTCATTTGAAGATCTTTGACAGTCGTTACGAGTAGTCAGAAGCTTGAGATCTGACACCAGTCTTGCCAAGGGGTACCGCTGTTACCCAGTTACTGGATCGTGGAGGTCAGATAAGCAGTCGCTCCATGTAAAATACTGGTAATTAGCTGAATCCGGTTAGACTGGAAGCCGACCCCAACATAGTTGGAAAAAGGCTAGGCAGATGATGACATTCATGACACAACATATACCTATGATAAATGTAAATACGATAAATAAGTTAATGTATGATTTGTTACTTGTAATGGTAATAAAACAAAACAAATAAGTATTATAGCGTAACCATGACTTTGAATATTAACAGTTCCTGAACGTCATCATTTAACCTTACTACTCGTATGTGGATTACGTAGCGAACGAAAATATCTTATCTTTACAGCACGCTTTCAATATTTTGTTTACTTTGAGATTATTTTCGTGCCGCATTTGTCATGTACTGCAATGCATCCTGCATCCAACATTTCCCAGCTCAGGTATCTGCCACCTACTAAAGTCTAAATGCTTCTAAAATATGGGCATTCGTCAGGTCAGGTCATATGATAAAAAGAAATTGAATACAGCTAAACTATAAAGTGTTTGTTTCTAGGAGGTAATTGATAAATTTTGGAAAATTTCTTTGATTGATGAAATACTACAATAATAATAAGCGCAGTCACTGCGGGACAGTTAAAAATTAGAGCTGTGAGAGTCTATTTCATAAAACAAAAAAAAAATACAATAATAATATGAGTATATAAATTTACCACTTTGATGTTGTCTACACTAAAGAATGCCCTATGGAGCAGGAGCAGCATGTTTCTAAGGTAAGAAACCCACATTAAGTTATTTAAAAAGAGCCTAATCATTTGGACCCAACGGATTGTCAGTAGCTTTTCTATTTGCAAAAAAAAGTTATCAAAACGTGACGAGACATCATGATAATGACTTTGATGAGTTATCCCTTAATGAATATATAAAGAAATTTGGGCAGCATATACTTTATCACTTAGTACCTATTTTTGGACTAATATTTTGTAACGACAATAAAACACAGACTGCTTAAAAAACCTAACCAACCTTCACCATACGTAAGTGGAATTTAACAGAGCTTCAAATGCTAGACTAAACAAAATGAGGATGTACATTTAGTACATTTCCATTAATGAGGTGGCAATTGATACTAGCAGGTGACCTAACTAGTCATTTGTCCTAGGTGCACTGTACTTAAGCAACATTGTAGCCAATTACGAGCTCTTACCGCAGTAAAATTGAGGGGTATCGTGGTGACAATGCGCCGTAATGTCATATTAGCGACAAACACGTCTATTGCTTTACAAGAATTGTTTTTATTATTTATAACCTACGGTGATTTGGAAATTTTCCACTTAATAACAAAGGTGAGGCACCCCTGGCTGTGGTTGTAGGAAAATTCCCTGCAATCGCTCATTACGTAGCGTTCTTCGGGAATCCTATGTATCTATGATTTAAGCGTGCCAAATATGAGAACCTGTATGACCTTCAAATAGTTTTCTGGATATGAAATTATGTAAAAAGTATCTAAAACCTTGTTAAGTAAGGCGTGTCCAAAATAACTATAAGTAAATCATAATTTAAGAATTTTATGATTTCGTACCCATCGCTTTGCTCTTGCATGATAGAGCCTTAAATTATAATAATCGATATATCACCATATTTTATTAATATGGTGATATATCGCACAATGAACCTGTTAAAAAGACAAGCTTGACAACCCCACATTTATAGTATAAATGGATCAAGAAATTATGTCTTCATAGAACACAAGTAAAATTTCAAAATTTAAAATACCCCCGACACTTTTCATCATCATCATCATCATTTCAGCCGAAAGACGTCCACTGCTGGACATAGGCCTCCCCCAGGCGTCGCCACATTGACCGATCCCGTGCGTCTCGCATCCAGCGCCTGCCCGCAAACTTAACCAGGTCATCGGTCCACCTAGTGGGAGGCCTTCCAACGTATCGTCTTCCAGTTCGCGGTCGCCATTCCAGAACTTTTCGACCCCATCGGTCATCCGTTCTGCGAGCAATGTGCCCTGCCCACTGCCACTTAAGTTTGGCAATTCTTCGGGCTATGTCGGTAACTTTGGTTCTCCTGCGGATATCATCATTTCTGACGTGATCACGCAAGGAAATTCCGAGCATAGCCCTCTCCATTGCCCTTTGGGTGACTTTAAGCTTTCTGATAAGGCCCATTGTGAGCGACCACGCCTCGGTCCCATAGGTGATCACTGGCAACACACACTGGTCATAGACTTTTGTCTTGAGACACTGCGGTAAATTGGACGAGAAAATACCACGCAACTTCCCGAACGCCGCCCAGCCGAGTCGGATTCGACGGTTGACCTCTTTCTCGAAGTTGGACCTACCCAACTGGACCGCTTGTCCCAAGTAAACATAATCGTCTACAACTTCGAGTGTAGAGTCTCCGATCTTGATAGGAGTGGGTGTTACATGGGCGTTCACCATGACCTTGGTTTTGTCCATGTTCATTTTAAGACCCACTCTTTCGGAAGCTCTACTAAGGTCATCGAGCATTTTACTGAGGCTCTCCATGGTCTCAGCCATGACCACTATGTCGTCGGCAAACCGAAGGTGAGTGATGTACTCGCCATTAACGTTGATGCCAAGCCCCTTCCAGTCCAGAACCTTGAAGACGTCCTCCAGCGCAGCAGTGAACAGTTTCGGAGAAATGACGTCTCCCTGTCTTACGCCGCGCTGGAGAAGGATTGGTTTCGAGGTCTGATCCTGAAGTCGGACTGACATGGTGGCATTTTTGTACAGACACTTCAACACCTCAATGTACCGGTAGTCGATCTGGCACCGTTGGAGAGACTGCAGTACAGCCCAAGTCTCGATCGAATCGAAGGCTTTCTCGTAGTCCACAAACGCTAAACAGAGAGGCAGGTTATACTCTTCGGTCTTCTGTATAACCTGCCGCAGCGTATGTATGTGGTCTACGGTGCTAAAGCCTTTTCGGAATCCGGCTTGTTCGGGAGGCTGGAAATCGTCAAACCTGCGCGCGAGACGATTCGTGATGACTCTTGAAAACAACTTGTAAACATGGCTAACCCCTGCACCATGCCTGTGGCGTTTTGCCCTCGAGTATGACGGAATCAAAAAGCTTCTGAAGGGCCTTGAGGACCGGTTTTCCACCCGCCTTCAGGAGTTCAGCCGTGATTCCGTCATCACCCGGCGCCTTGTTGTTTTTAAGCTGTTTCAGAGCCATCCTAATCTCGTACAGGCTGACGTCCGGGATATCTTCAGTATAGTGCCGGGTCAATCTAGCTCTTGGGTCGTTTGCTAGATTCGCAACGGGTTTACTGGTTGACGTGTACAACTGCCCATAGAAACTCTCGATCTCCCTCAGAAGCTCCGGTTTGGCGGATACAATCCTGCCATCATCGGTCTTCAGTTTCGTGAGCTGGCTCTGCCCAATAGCCAGATCCCTTGAAAAAACCTTGGAGCCTTTATTTCGCTCAATCGCGTCTTTAATACGCTCGGTATTAAAGCGGCGGAGATCTCTTTTCAAGGATTTAGAGATCTGTCTATTGATCTGCCGGTATTTGCACGCCTCATCTGAAGACTGCAGGATCATCTCACGCCTCTCCTTCATAAGCTTGAGGGTATGATCAGAGAGCTTTTTGTTTCTATCTGTACGACGGGTCTTGAAAAACTTAGACCCGACCGTATGGACAGCTTCCACGAACCCGTCGCTGTATTCGTCCACGGAGCTCCCCAGGCACTCGAAACGATTCTGGAGTTCGAGCTGAAAGCTCTCGGGGTTTTGGACCTGGACCTGTGCTGGACGGAGCGTGGACTTCATCAGTCGAGACCTTTCAAGCTTAATATTAATGTTCAATGTGCCTCTTACCATGCGGTGATCGCTCCCGGTTTTTACCGAATTGATCACAGAGACATCATTGAACATTTGCTTCTTGGTTGACATGATGAAGTCGATCTCATTTTTTGTTGCACCATCGGGGCTCTGCCAGGTCCACTTCCTGTGTTCACGCTTTTTGAAGAAGGAGTTCATCATATAGAGGCCCTCCTTCTCCATAAAACTGGCCAGTAGGTGACCCCCGACACTTTTATCTTGCGGAAACACCCCGATTCAAACAGTAAAACGCCCATAACTTTTGAATGGCTGAACCGATTTTATTCAAACATAGCTAAGAACACTCTCGACACAATCACCTTTCAAACAAAAAAAAACTAAATTAAAATCGGTTCACCCGTTTAGGCGCTATGATGCCACAGACAGACACACAGATACACAGCAACACACGTCAAACTTATAACACCCCTCTTTTTCCGGCGGGGAACAAAATTCATTGCGTGTGTTCGATGGAATTTTGACGATACGGTTGATTTTTATATACAAGTATCTTCGCGAAATATTAAATTTCAAATTTGCTAACAAATAGGGGCTGACCGTCAAACAATTTGACATAAACGAGTAACAAAGCAAAATGAGAACACAAAAAATACTTGAAACCAGTCGTTATATAATAACGAGCCATGATTATGACATCAGGTTGGCAGGCACCTCTCAATACGTAGAGATCCGCTTAAAAATTAAACACAAATTGCCTTGAGCACACAAACTTCTAAATAAAGTTGTTACGCTCAATATGGTCAGAATGTGTGGATGTACTGAAAGTTGGGTCTGACGGCGTCAAACTGGTATGCTAATGTAGTTATTATTTATACATATTAGAATAATAATATGTCATATCGATGGAGCTGACAGTCGTGCAACTGACCAACGTAAATCATAATGTTTCCCACGATGTTGCTATAAAAGAAAACGTTTGAATCGATTTAACTTTTGATGTGTTGGATGAACCTGAGGATATACCGACAATGAAATATTTAAAATAAAAATAATACTTTAATAAGAATATTGGGATAAATCAAAATCTAGCAACTGTAGTTATGTATGTAAATAATATCTACCTACCGAATATTCCAAATTCTGGGAAAGACAGGGAAAACTGTGAACATTCGAGAAGAACGGAGCAGAGGACTAATAGTAAAAGAGGCGTAATAGAGTATCAATTCGCCACAAACAGAAATGAAACCCAAAAATATTACACTAATATTATAGGCAGAAATATATAAATACATAATATTATAAATTCATGTGTCTACCTGTGTAGCTCAAACGAAAGAGGCAGTCTCGAGACCTTGCCGCTGCGCACGGGCAAGTGACATCATGCTCGCGACAGACGAGATCACAATCAAGACGATTTACATTATAGTTCTATTGATTTACAAGCACTATAATATACTCTTGTTACTATTCCGACGTGCTAACAAATAATTGGCCGCACACGTCAATTCCTTAGATCGATTCAAATTGGAAACACTTGACTTTTGCTTCGTAAATCAATAGTGTTTATCGGATTACAATTATAATCAGTTTTGCGGTTATTTTTCCGTTACACGTGGAAATTCCATCGAGAAAGAACACGCTGATTAGTTTGTATTGCATTTGCATACATGGCTTTGGCATTACGTTTCTTGACAATAAACTTGAACGAAGTATCTTGATATAAGGTCGTAAACACTTGGCAGTTAGATTAATCTCGACACAATATTTTATGGATGATACAACCCTACCAGAATGCCCAATGAATTATTCTATAAAATAGAATGTAATTGAAATCCGAAGAGGCTTATCACGCCTATAACGTGAAGATAATTTGAAAATGTAACATTGTGGCTATGAACTAATCCAGCAGACGTTCCACCGACCACAAGCATTGTGTTCAGCAAATTGCAAAACAAATGGCGTAATAGTCAGTAACAGTTGTATTGAAACATACGACTAAGTAGGTACTTGTATATAATATTTGATATTTCTATGTGGCCAGTCGTACGTGTATGAATACTAATTCGTCCTTTCTTATAGGTAAATGACATTGCCAAATTATAGAATGAAAAAAAACATAAATTTCGCATAGACTTGAGACTTTTTGGCATCAAATGCCCGAACGTTTGTTAAAATGTTTGGTATAATAATTTGTTGATTTTGAATTCAATAATAAATATTATTAATATATTGAATGTGTTATTTGGCGTAGACATCGTAAATTAAGTTGTGCGACGTTTCGTTTGACCTCTTTCTAGTCTGTGTTGCGATGAACCTTTATCATTGAAATTGAAACATTTGGACTGAAATCTTTATGAAAGTTGAAATAGTTTGGGTATCATATAAAATTAAAGACCTCCATTTACGTTCGTTCATGCGATCAACTTTTCGAAGGTTTCGAATTTATCCACAAGGTATATTACTTATCAAAATAATGTTGAAGGTACATACTTATGTGATAAATAGTGTAGGCCTAAGTATAAATAATCACTGTTTAAGGACACATAGGCGTAGACGAAATACCAGGCCCCTCAGAAAGTATTGCGAAAAAAAGTTTTTATATATGGGAGACTGGCCAGTTATAATGTTTTTCGAAAATATGATTATTTATAAGTAAAAATAAGTAAGTTCCAATTTCAAAATTTCCCTCCACATTTTTTGCGAGTTAATTCAAAGTATTGTGTCTCACTGAAATATGGATCTGCGCCGGGAACATTTTAGAGCTATGATTTTATACGATTTCAAGTGTCGCCTGAAACCGGATGAATCGTACGATAGACTTCAAATGGCATTCATGGATGAAGGCCCTTCCAAGGCAACCGTGTATCGTTGGTATAACGAATTCAAGCGCGGTCGACCAACTTTGGGGGATGACGAAAGAAGCGGTCGCCCTTTGACGGCTGTTACCGAAGAAAACGTGCTAGCAGTGAAAAATTTAATCCAAGACAATAGGCGAATTACATATCAGGAGATTCAACACATATTGAAGATTGGATCGGGAAGCGTTCACGAGATTCTACACAGCCATCTTCGCGTGAGGAGGATAGTATCACGCTGGGTGCCGCACAACCTCACCGATGCTCAGAAGCAGGCCCGGGTGGAATGGTGCCGTGATATGCTTAACAAATTTGAAGCAGGCTCGTCTCGGCGTGTTTACGACATCGTTACAGGTGATGAGTCCTGGATTTATCAATACGACCCAGAAACCAAGCGCCAGTCGACTGTTTGGGTGTTTCAAAATGAGCCAACGCCTACCAAAGTGAAGCGATCTAGAAGCGGGGGTAAGATTTTGATCGCTAGCTTTTTTAATTTGACTGGCCACTTGGTATCAATTCCCTTACGGGATCAAAGAAGCATTAATGCCGAATGGTATACTACCAAATGTTTGCCAGAAGTTTTCTCTGTTATAAGCAACAAGCGACCAAACACAGGGCTCCGCGGGCTACTGCTCCACCACGACAATGCACCTGCGCACACCGCACTCAAAACGAGGGACTTCCTGGACAGCACGCCAGTCAAACTCCTGGGTCACCCTCCTTACAGCCCTGATCTAGCACCGTGTGACTTCTTTTTATTCCCAAAAATAAAAAATCAGCTCAAAGGGATACAATTTTCGTCGCCGGAAGATGCGCTGGCTGCGTTCGAGCAGGCTGTAAACGAGGTGTCTGCGGCGGACTGGAAAAAGTGTTTTGAAAACTGGTTTAGGCGCATGAATCTTTGTATAGAGGCTGGTGGAAAGTACTTTGAAAAGATTTAATAAAAATATATGTACGTATAGAACAATTTTTTTTAGTTTCGCAAAACTTTCTGAGTGTCCCACGTATAAAAAAAAATAAGTTATCAAGCGATTCGCGATTTGTAACACATTATCTACAAAACACCTTCATTGCCCTTTATATCTACCATGTTGCTGACACTAAAGCACGATGCGATTCTTCAGGGTCTATATTTGGAAACCAAGTTGGACGATCACTAGGAAACTGCTCAGGTACGTATTATTGAAAAATTAGATATTTATTTACTAAGCAAAGGAACAATACAGGTTCCAAAATCCTCTAAAGCATAGGGCCTGGCGGGACGAACTTGACACGCTCAGACTGGACTGGCCCAAAACCGGGCGAAATGGAGGTAGGCAAGGGAGGCATTTTCCCTGCAGTTGGACAGTTCAGGACGAAAATAAATTAAATAAATAATAGGCATTTCACCTGCTAAGTTTCTGTTAAGTCCCTACACAATATCTCAAATTAGTTTATTGATGCTCCCAATTACAATAATTCAACTTACTCCTATCGATAAACATCATTGCCCTTTATGTTTGTATTTTATTCGTCACCTTTCAGAAAACTATTACAAGCAAAATGTATAAATAACTTGGCATCTTGCACACTGAGTGACCGACAATGAGCCCATCAGAAATGGTCCGAGCACAACCGGTGGCGCAGGTTCTAGTCGGTCGCGTGCGGCTCACCCTTTACACCTCAATACTGGACAATATATAAGTATACTTAGATCTCTATCTTAACAGTCATGTGCCGTTAATTGAACTAGAAGCACTACAACTGCTTAATGGCTAACTTGTATCTATGTCTCTATCTAACTTTCAAACCATAACCTTACCTACTTTGAAGGAAAGTCTTAAGGAAATATGTGCTGTTTTTGTCAGGGATTAAAATTTTATTTTCGGCGTAAATAGGTCCCATATCAATCGGTAAATCGTATTCAGTTTCATTTAAAGCATTGATGTTAGTATCATAAATCATTGAATTTATAATGTTCAAATTCAATATAGCGAAGAAAATTCATCGTCACAATTACATCGGAATATTTCTGAAGAAGAACAATGATGATACAACAGTAGGTAATTAGGTTAATATAGTATTAATTATCAACAGTAATTAATTATTAATCAAAAATAAATATTTCGAGTAGAACAGTGGACAGTGTGGGACTGTGGACATTGGCGACTCGACCTCGCGAATCGTCTGCTTATGCTTAATCGGGTCGAGCGTTCAATGTCACCTGCGTCACTGCTTATGCAAGGCAAGAGATGTCGCGAGACAGCTTTGATTTGCCAACTACTAGTAATAATATCATATTGTCCGAACAATGGGTTCCTGAAGATGGGTGAAGCTGTCGATGCCGACCCAGAAAAATTTGATAAGGTGAAAGGTGAAAAGTGTAGATAGTAGTAGTATGAAGGACTTTTTATTTGGTACAATCCTACCGCACTATTCCCAAACCACTGCAACTCCTGAAAGCCAGAATCAATAGTGGCGACCACCAGATAAGCGCCGAGGCAATGAAGCTAGACTAAGTCCCAGAGAATGAATTTAACTGTCTTGGATCCCACAACGAAATTAATCAGAAAATAATAACGGAGGAGTAGGAAAAATACAAATTTCCACTTCCCTCCATATCAAGCAGGAGACAGAATAAACGAGGCTAATTAGGCACAAAAGGGTCGATTACAACTGGGATAAGCCTAGTTGCCTACCACAATGGGTAAAAATAGGAATGACTTGGGAAAGATCGCTGCCCAGCAGTGGGACAGCAAAGGATAAATAAAAAATACCCAACTGGTAGATACTTGGCAGTAAATGGCACAACCGTTGTCCGATCGGGAGTTTATCAATAGTCTTAAGGCTTTCATCAAGATATATTGTATTCTGATTCCGAGTGCTCAAAATACCAAAACGAGACTACAATCATCAATCCTATTGGTAAGTGTGGTGATTATGAGGCAAGTTCGGGGATCCATAACATTGCTGTAGTCGTCAACAGGATCAGTGTCATTGAACGTGATAAGAAAATTAATAGCAGTCACGCGACATCATATTCGATAAGAATAATTATTCAAACACTAGCTGCCAGCGGCTTTGCCCACGTGAATTTCGGAAGTTGTCCCACGGGAAACGTCCATTTTGCCGGAATACAACGCCTAGCCTATGTGCTATTCCAGACTATAATCTATCTCTCTGCCAAATTTCATCCGGATCCGTTAAGCCGTTCTGGCGTGATTGAGTAACAAACATACACACATCCAAACTTTTACCAGTGAGTACTTGATAATATTAGTAAAATGTTTAATCTACTCTTTGTCTTGCATAACGTCTTCGTTTTATTTTTAGACTAGTATTTTTATTCCGACCATCATGGCAAGAAATGTTGTTATTCCAGTATCTGTCTTAAACATAAATAAATGTTACTGATAGTGTCCGATATCTAAATTATTAAAAGATATTTAAACAAATGTATCGCCGAACGATCTTGGATAGCTTACTAGACTTACGAAAAACGTCAAAGATGTAGATAAAATCATTTCCAGTATGGATGTATTAAAAAAAAAACGATATACTAGACATTAAGGCTTAGATTGATCGCCTACTTCTGTCTAATTTCGAAGTGGTTCTAAAACCGCTTCAGCTTATTACTAGCGCCACAGGAAGGCGGCAACGCGATTACAAGGTACTGCCTCAAAGAGGACAAAGATCGCTTCCTACGATACAATCTGTTTATAGTAAATAGTCACTTAGGCTGATAACAATACAGATGCCTCGCCGATAGTACACAACCTTGACTTTAAACATCCATGATTTCGTAGTTTTGACGTAAATTGCAGTTTTTATATATTCTTAGACACGTTTAAGAAATTGTTCGGCAAATCTGAGATTCGAACATTGTACCCAATTTAATATTAGCTTTAGTGGACGGTTCAACAATAAATTAATGGTTAATTACCACACTAAAATAAATAGTTAAGTTAGTACCTAACTGACTAGGTGGTGTTTCTAACTTTGCCTTCATACTGCGTAATTTTATTTTTATTAAGGACCTACATACCCTTTAGCGCCGTAAATCAGTAACTTTTTCAAGTATACTCCTTAGTAACGGCTAGGTTAAAAGGTTTGAAAAAAATATGTATTTATTATTGATTCATGTACATAATTTTGAACATAAGTTTTTTTCGTGTAACTACTAGATTTGCTTAAAAAAAAAAATAACAACCCGACATTTTTTCGCAACTTTTGGAAACTCCTCCAGAACGACTCGTATGTTTAAAAATATTTTCACACAGAAAAATTGATGGCTGGAATTTCTTCATAACTAACATAGCTTAAGTAAATCAAATAATATGTTCAAAAGGAGGTTCAATGTTGATATTTTGTCATCGAGCGGGCGCACGGCCAGTACTGCGTTAACATTGGGGCGTATATAGCGCCTTAAGTTATTAAATAGGTAAGAACACATTACTAATGAGTAGAAATAATTTGTAGCCACTTAATTGTTGTGCCCGAATTCCATAAAACTCGTCTGTTAAAAAATGTGCTAATTAGCCGTACTTCATTTGTTGGACCTTATCACACATCTTTGTTGAGCTAAAAGTTACTTAAATACTGTCCAGGGTCTTTTATATACAACCTTGGACATATTTTTGAACAATACATGCAACGTGGGCGAACTAGCAATGTTACAGAACGAAAATGTCCAAATTAGGACAAAATGAAAAGTTTTGTAGGTAAGTAATGACATCAAATCAAACGCCTAAAGGTGGAATAGATAATTATAACTCAATACCTAGCAGATTGGGTTTAAAAATACTTTTATTGATTTATGCCTGGTCTTTTCAAAATAGAGCTTTTGGGCGCTAATACCAAAAAATCAAGCAGCCTGTCAATCTAAGTGTGAGAAATCGACTAGAATTTTCCATCAGATTCTTGTACTTAAGTAGAATCAATTTATCCGTAAACAGCCTTGTAAAATTAGTCATAATACATAAAAGTATTTACTTGCAACCGATTTGTACCGGAGAATATTTACCAACCGACATATCAAGCCAACGGGGCTAATGTTGACGCCACTCGGCGACTAGAATGTAAACATACCGCGGATTGGGCGCATATTGCACAAAATTTGTCTCTAAATTGAGCCGGCATACCGTGCATCGTAATAAATCAACGCTTCTAGCCTGTATTGAGGACAAGTCCGACCTAAGAAAGGTAAATGCCTCAATGCTAGTAGTTGTAAGGAGAACGCGGGCCGCGGAGGCGAGAGGTCGCCCGTTCTAACACGGCGGCCCCCAAACAAACGCGCACTTATTTGCCAATACGCGTCCATCTCAATACTGTGTCTCTGTATCCACTCGATGAATTAACGTAATGCATTATAGTAGCGTGTTGCAACACACCTAATCTGATTTGTTGAAATATTTCACTGTTGGTCCTTTATTACCAGCTACATTTAAGGTTAACTGCCGAAATGCTTTGGACAAAACTGCATTACGTCATTATCGCAAGAATTTACGATAGCGCACAAAATATATGCCCAGCTACTTCGGTTAAGTGAATACTAGATCTGGATGCAAGTTAGTTTGTAGACAACTAGTTTGAATGTTAGGTAAGTATGTAGAATTAGTGTTTAGTAATGAAACAAAACTTACAAAACTACTTTTCATGGAAGTGGGGTTGTCCTCGAAGACGCACGTGACCGCGTGGACAATTATAACAATAACGACCAGCAGAGCACATGCGCCAACTAACATGTGCATCTTCCTACTCAATACTAATTCAATCTGTGGACACGAGACTACAATACATTCACACCTGAATATTGCCAATACTTTTGATTTATGACAACAGTCGACTGGACTTCGGCATTAAGGTCAAGGTAGTTTTGGGCAGGCGAAGAAAATTAGATAATATACGTACCAACTTCCTTGATATGTAAGTAGGTACCTTACAGACTTTTAAAAGTAAACGCGACGTGAATATACGACACGTGATTAGCACGGGAGCCGTGAAGTTTTTGTTAAAATAAAAATAATGTTGTTTACACACAAGTTGCACGAGCCATTATCGGCTTTATCAAGAGTTTATTTGAATATCAATTTGCATTCGCATTATAATCTATTCGCCTGAAATAGTAGTCGACTAACCCATATTAAAAAGAACCGTTTATTGTTTAGTTCTACTAACGTAATTTCAAAGGGAAATTAATAACGGGTAGTGCTCATGTGTGGCCGGCCGTGTTGCACCGGGCTGAGGCAACACGACAACTGACATATTGATTATGGAAAAAGAAGCAAAAACGGTTTCAAGGTAAGTGGTGCAGTTCTGTGCGTATAAAGTTACAATTGACCAGGATTCAGGCCGACATGTCACTTTGTACCACGCCACAATTATTGTGTAATATTCATAAATATTAATAGTATACCTACCGGAACAAAAACTACCTGATCGTATCAGGCGTGTCTCTGCGCGTAATTGCTGAAGTCACGGAAAAATATGTCACCCGGTACTCTAAGGCGATGAGGTAAACCTTTCAGTATTTATTTTACTATTGCAATTGCAAAACCGAGTGTGTTTATCTAAGTTCAAGCTCGTAAAGACTGTTATTTACGATTGTTAGGGAAATCTGACTGAGGGAAATCGATCGTATGTACTGCAGAAACATACATAGATATTACTTTCATCACAAAGCACTAGCCGGAAATTAGAATTAATATTTGTTTCAGGCTATTTACCATGTAAATTTTGATTTTGGTTGAGAGCTCGATATTTCGGCACGGTCTTTGCGGTCTTTGCGGGTGGGTGTTGTTTACGAGTTGACATATCTGTCTACCCTCTTCCTCACTCGTTTTTCATGCACGATGCCGCTACTACCAGAACTCGTCTCACTAGTTACTCGACATTGTTGACGGTGCCGAAATATCGAGCTCTCAACCAAAATCAAAATATACATGGTAAATATCTCGAAACAAATATTAATTCTAATGATTGTGACCATGTCAGCTTAAAAACGTATATTAATCTGATTATTTCAGCCTTTTACAGTCTCTATATTTTGGGTCTGTTTTTCGTAGTTAGAAGGGTTCATCTCGACCCTAGCCATTTGAAACTTAAATGCATTGTGAGCGATCTTTTTTTATAAATATGAACAGTAAGTACCTTCAATAAAATTGCATCTGTAATGTTCTTAATATCAATAAAAAGTTAAGTCTGAACCATATATACGCAGAGCAGCCGTAGGGAAACCTGAGCTGTCTTTGTGCAAAGGCCCTTGCATATTGCACCTTTCATTTGGTTGTACAGCATGATAAGAATACTGTGCACACAATAACCTGATTCAACTTTTCGTCACACTTGATTTTAATAGTTTTCACGCACGTTTGACCCTTAAATAGGCGTATGCAATTGCTACAATTGTTTTGACCCTCGAAATTTTTGCTACCGGTCTTTAAAAGACCCTGAATCCCTGCTTAGCCTCGCACGATGTACAACCGGTAGCTACGCACTACGATGCGTCGCGCGCGCCGCCTATATGGCAAGGTCGGCGGGTGCGCCTGCGCCGTCGCACGCGACATCCGCGCAATCACTTTCACTGAGCGTCTTACCAAATGCACCGAGAGTTATGTAGACTAGAAATGACGAGCCGCGAGTGCCCGCGAGCAGCGTTCTTCAGTTGATAACAAGCAGTAGGTTTCAGGCTTTTCTCTGGTTTGTAAATAACTGCACCAGTTACGCAGATGATAAGCAACAATGGCGATATAAAAGCAGTACGCTAGTCGGATATTAACTAATTAATAAACTATAGGTTACTTCGTGATCTCAGGCTTCGTGAAACCAAGACTAAAGCCTGCGACTAAACACAGAAGCCCGAATCAAATGGTTTATACTGTCCGATGGCTGACTGCTTGTTTTGAATGTCACATCTAGTACAACATAACTCGGCAATAGTACCGCGCATTTGGCTTCCTGTTCGACTCGCGCTAAATTCGTTTCAGTGCGAACCGTGCTTTCGTAACTTGACTAAGCTCACGTAACCACTGTTACAAAGCACAAACAAGACATTCATATGTGAGTATTGTGACGACTAGATAGAATTTAATTTACGCAATGAGATTATTTAACGTTCTATGAAATTAATCTACCTGGGTTGAAATTTTCCTTTTCTATGCTTCAGAGAGCACACAGTGTGGCTTTCAGAAGCCCAAAAGTCTTGAAAACAGGTCTAACCGGTTAGCATCTGTGTCCTCCTTTAGTTAATCGGGTTGAAGAGGTCACATGGCCACCAAACCGTGAACAATCCTGATTTTCAGCCGCGTCTGGTTAGACTGGATACAGTCGTAACAAAAGAAGAAAAAAGGCAAGCATAGTTATAAATTACATTGTTTGGCTTGTGAATTATATTAGGAACCTATCAAAAGATAGGTTCAGGAAAGCAAAAAAGACTAAATAAATCTTCCTGATTTCACACTCGTACGTACCTACTTTACATATAATTACGCTGTAATAAACAGGTTCTATTTATTATTAGATATGATTAACAAGTGATCAGATGAAACCTTCTTCAGGTATCAATAGTTTCTATTGTTGAGCTTAAATGAATAGGCTGATAATTGCATAGGAGTTGCATTAATTAATTCAGTTACGATTAATTTGCTGCTAAGCATGTGGAGGGATTGTAACGTTAATATTGATGGTTTAATAAGTTTTAGCAAGGTGTGACTGCCATCAGGGATCAGTCCTGAGCCCACTAATATTTAACTCCGGTGTATGTATGCTTTATGCGGGCGATATAGTCCTAGTATCTAAAAATGCACCAGATCTGCAGGAAACACTCAGTTACTGGGTGACACAGTTAGAAAAACATAGGCTACGCATGCATCGAAATAAAACTGAGTATTTGGAAAGTGACTACGGAGGGACAGCATATTTTTATAAGTTGTGATATTTTTGTAGACAACCGGCCACTACCCTAAGTGGACCACTTCAAGTACTTAGGTTCGGTGCTTACCTCTGACGCAAATGTGGATAAGGATGTAGACCACCGCATCAAACACGCCTGGCTCAAACGGAGATCGTTATCAGGTGTTCTTTGTGACCGCAAAATGTCCATCCGTGTTAAGGGCAAAGTATACAAAACGGTAGTAAAACCAGCCATGACTTACGGAGCGGAGTGCTGGACCTTCAAGAAAGCACACGAACAACAACTGCATATAAGTGAAATGAAAATGCTCCGATAGGCAGGAGGAATAACCCGTCCAGACAAAGTGCGAAACGAGTATGTCAGGGGCTCGTTCAAAGTAGCACCGATTAGCGAGAAGGTCAAGGAAAGCAGATTGCGTTGATCCGGCCACATCCTGAGACGTGCAGATGACAACCCAATCAAAAAGGCACTAAATACACCCAACGACCGCGAGGAAGGGGACGACCGCCCGCCACCTGGTGGTCAAACATGCAGAAAGAGGTCCTGAAGGACTCAGACAACCCAGAACAGAGCTCTCTGGTGCAGATGTACAAGACCCGACCCCAGCTGAACTGGGAAGAGGGTTGGACAAAGAAGTACCTAGGTGTGACTGCCACGTTGGTATAGCGGACCATGAAGTCCTGCGTTAGATTCTTGGGTCGAGAAAAATGGAAATTGACGACACCGTTAACGTAGTGATTGAGCGATCGGCTGCTGCGCCGCGTGTCGCAGGTTCGATTCCCGCGCGCAACAAATATTTTTATTGCCTACAAAAGTTGTTACGGATCTGGGTGTATTGTGTATGTGAGTTTAAATATTTGCCATCCACTATACAGGAAGAAATTCCTAGTGTGGAAAAAAAAAAATTTTTAAAGAAAAATTTAAGTGAAATTGGTTTTTACATAATTCATGGAATTTCTTATTAGCTGCCCGGAGTCTGGATTTGTGCCAAGTTGATGGCAATAGGGTCTTAAAAAAATACTGGCGAAATATGGGTGTTCTAAAAGGTCCACCTCTGCCTAATCCTTTGGGTTGTGTACAGGCGTGATGTTATGTTAGTAAAGGGTGTGTAGAAGAAGTGGAGGGAGGGCTTTGCCCAGAGCTGAGTTAACGAAGAATAGCAAAAAGGTGTTGATAGATTGCACCTAAAATCACAACTTTTTAAGTAGGTAGTTGAAAATGTTTGTTTATTTGCTTCATCATCATCATCCTTTCAGCCGAAAGACGTCCACTGTTGGGCATGGGCCTCCCCTAAAAGTCGCCACACTGATCGGTCCAGTGCTTTTCGCATCCACCGGATTTTTGCGGTCTTTATTTACGACACATCATCAGCCTATTAATGTTCCCACTGCCGGGACACAGGCCTCCTCTCTGTGAGAGGGAATGGGCCGTAATCCACCACGCGGGCTAACTGCGGGTTGGTTTTTATTTTTTATTTATTTACTAATTGGAAGAAATATCTAAACTATTACAACGTGCTACAGCAAAACACATGTTCTTCTCGCTTTTTATCAGCGTTTTGCATATTCTGACTTTTATAGTGCATATTTTAATATTAAATAGCGCATTTAGATACTTGTTTTGTCATTTTTTTATAGCAAATGATTAATAAGCTGACGTTTCGTTTTCACACTTGTTTATTTATATATTATAACGTAAACAAACACTTTGATCCGAATTAATGAAAACTACTTATGATAAATGCGGCAATAGTTAACACAAGTTAAAGGATGGACTGTTCAACCATGGGACTGTAAAAAGTCCTAGATAGATTTTAAATAGATTTAAGGTAAGATTTAAGGATAGATTTTTGGGTAGAGTTTTAGGATAGATTTTAGGTTAGGTCATACGAATATTTAAAATCCAGGACTTTTTACCATGCAGACTTCTTGCTCTAATTGTATTAGGTACGTAAGTAGGTAGTCGCTTAAGTACCTACCTACTCAATGATCATCTGCCTAGCCTTTTCCCAATTGTTGTTGGGGTCGGCTTCCAGTCTTACCGGATTCAGATGAGTACCAGTGTTTTACATGGAGAGACTGCCTATCTGACCTCCACAAACCAGTAACTGGGTAACACTATACCCTTTGCAAGATTGGTGTAGATCTCTAGCTTCTGACTACCCGTAACGACTGTCAATGATCTTCAAATGACAGCCGGGACCAACGGCTTAACGTTCTTTCCGAGGCACGGAGGAAACATGGTATGTTGAAATGGTCACCCATCCACGGACCGACCTCGGCAAGCGTTGCTTAACCTTGAAGATCGACCCGTGCGGCTGTTATTATTTAGTCACGAGCTCCTCTACCTACCTACTCAATGCATTCCAATAAATATAATAAGCCCTACATAAACAGTGTAATTAAAATTCATGTTCGTTAATTCAATGAACTCTTGATTGACCTTTCTTTGTCACAGTAGCGGATATGGCGCCGGCCCGTCGAAAGATATAATTTCTAAGGCGGTGAAATCAAATGCATCAGGAATTGTAATCAGTCTCGATAGCTTTGTTATTAGGTATCAACATAGAAGTTAGGTAGGTAACTATTTATTTTACCTAGACGAGCTCTTTTCTTTTTGTAATGCTGCTAAAACTAAGGAAAATGAAATATTTATATAGATACATAAACTCACCTTTTTTCCCATGGCAGAAACTATAGAAAACCCTGCTACGATTCTTCCATACTTCTTTTGCTGGATTTACATTCATACACGCATGGAAAAACTAGGTTGCATAGAAGTACCAGCACCCTAATAGCGTATCAGTTGTAAGGGAAATTATTAACCGGGCGAAAAATATGCGACTAATATAAAATATGCGAATTGGGCGACTATTATACTAAGTAACTAACTATTTATCCAGTTTCAGTAATACCTTGTAGGAGGTTTTTGTGAGCTTTGGTAATAATATTGTTACATACTTTAATTGTATTTGGGATTCTATTTTTACTATTTTATCTTTTGAAAATAGCTGAACAACCATCGAGGGGACATCGCATGCAGCGCGAGAGTTCGGGTGTATTCGTGTTTTTAACGAATTAGTTCAAGAGCAAGCGAAGCGAGCTCGGGAGCTTAGAGAACCCAGACACGGATAGGTTAGGTTCGAAGGGGTGGTCATGTTAGGTTACCTGCAGCCAGAAAAAGGAGGCGGAGGGTTCCGTCGTCAAAGTTTTATTTTCAAGTCGATGTATTGCTTTGTATTCGCCCACTGTTTATCGCCCACTTAGTATTTTAGTACGCCATATTCAGTAGATATTGTTTAAATCTTTAATTTGAATTTCTTTTCGCTCGTTTAAATACTATCCTCGTTTTAATAGCACAAAGCACACTCCTTTCCTTTCATTTTGGTAGCTCAACGATATTCATTCGTGTTTTACACTGCCGAGTTGACAGATTTTAGAACATATGAAACATTGAATGCGAGGAAAACGATCCGTACCCTACTCTTTGCACTTACACTATTAGGGTGCAGGTATACTCAGAAGAAGGTATCTAACATCCACTTTCAATCCATAGCTTTATTACATTTTAAAGTACTACGCTGGTCAAAAAGGTCAACGTAGTACAGTACGCAATAGTTATGCCTACATAACTTTATGCCATTTTTTCCTTCTATGCATTTTCACTAGAAAGACTAGAAAGTAGGATATCCCGCAACCAATGATATTCTAGTAAACAGATATGTTATGAGCGCGCACATTGTGTAGACTCGAATACGTCCTAATTGGGACGTATAGTCTTTAGTCTATGTCACGCATGGCGAAGTGCGATACGCTTTGTTGAAACAAAAACAAAATTTTAAAAAATGCCATCGTGTGTATTTAGAAAATGTACCAATTATGATACCAAAGTGCATAATAAAGAATATCTCATACCATATGTATCTTATCTTATCTTATCTTATGGAGGGGCCGAGAAGCAACTCGGACACTTCGACCCATTGGGATCTATTGTGGTCCCCTAGATAACTTACTCCTCCCCAATCTCGTTGAAAACTCTTTTCATGAGTCTTACAACGAGACTGGGAGATATGAGCCTATAGTCTTCTGGTTTAGGATATCCAACCCCTAGTAGACTCATTCGCTTACCAGCCAGTGCATCGCATGTGCACAGGAGATGCTCCATGCGTTCCGTATGTTCCCCACACAACCTGCACACGGGTGTCGCGGTTAGACCCATCTTCATGAGCATGTCGTTGGTTCCAAAGTGCCCAGTAAAGGCCCCAAGCAGGTAGCGGATTTGCCCCCTGCTCATATTCCAGATGCATTCCCGGGCTTTGAACGTAGAGCCTAGGAATTTCTTGGAGTGTTGTAGACCAGTAGTAGACAACCAGTGTGTTTGTTGTCTGTGATCTGCAAACTCCTTAAATGTGGCTTTTACGAGACACGTCGAAATGCCTACACATGGTTCTGGACCCACAAAATCATTTGCTGAGCCCTCTCTTGCCAGTTCATCTGCCATTTCATTACCATGGATTCCTTTGTGTCCAGGGACCCACATCAGTCTCACCCTGTTATGCCTCCCAAGCCTGTTTAGGACCTGGATGGCATCCAGAATAAGTTTGGAATCCACTTTGTAGGATGCCATGGCTTTGATTGCAGCCTGACTGTCACTAAGAATATATATGGATTTACCTCTGGTTCCTCTATCTATATTCTCTTGAGCACAGGTTCTTATGGCATATGTTTCTGCTTGGAATACAGTTGCCATCTTCCCTAAGCTTTTGCTACATTTGTAACCTTTTGCGTATATTCCCGCTCCTGTACCTGATTCCATTTTGGATCCGTCAGTGTACCACACCAGACTATCTTGTTCTGGTGGATCGAGTCCCTTCGTCCAGTCCTCTATTGAAGGGATTTGGACCTTAAAAGACCTTTCAAACACAAAAGTAGTTTGCATTTTATCGGATATCATGCTAGTTATCCGATCCAGGCCTTCATTGCGATCAAACTTTGTATGGTTAGTCTTTGGCCTAGAGGCATCCCATAGTCCAGCAACAGCAAGACGATGTAATGTCTTCCTTGCCTCGAATTCAACCATCATATGCAGAGGAGGGATATTGAGGTATCTCTCAATCGCTGCCGTAGGTGTTGTCCTGAAAGCGCCCGTGATGCCGAGACACACTGTTCTTTGTAACCTGGTGAGTGGCGCTTTGCACGAGGCAAGCTTTGTTCTTGGCCACCACACTATGCTGCCGTATGTGATAATAGGTATTATCATTGTTCGGTACAGCCATCGTATCACTTTGGGCTTTAATCCCCAAGTTTTACCGTAGGTGGAACGACACATGCCGAACACTCGTAAGGCCTTTGTCGTAATATTTTCCACATGAGTTTTCCACCTGAGTTCTTTATCAAGCGTTACACCCAGATATTTAACTTCGGTGGACCAGGGCAGCTTTATTCCATTGAGGGAGGGCTCTCCTAGGTTTCCTAGTTGTCTCTTCCTCGTGAATGGAATAATGACTGCTTTACTTGGGTTGATAGAGAGGTGGTTCTTTGTACACCATTCCTCTGTCATCCTCAATGCCTTTTGTAACAATCCAGAGACTACGTTCGGAAATTTACCATTAACCATTATAGCTATGTCATCTGCATAGCCTACTGTGTAGAATGGTCCGGTGTTGAGTTTGGTAAGCAGCGAGTCTACTACCAAGCACCATAATAATGGTGACAGCACTCCGCCTTGCGGACAACCTCTTGTTGTTTTTGCGCTAAGTCTGTCTCCCATCAGTTCTGATCTGACTATTCTGCTTCTCAGCATATAGTCAATCCAGTTGCACGTGGTATCATTGATGCCATGTTCCTTTGCAGCAATGCGTATAGACTCAAATGTTGTCTTGTCAAAGGCTCCCTCTATGTCGAGGAAAGCCCCGACACAAATCTCTTGTCCTTCTAGCGCAGCCTCGGCTCGACTCGCAACATAGTGCAATGCCGTTTCCGTAGATTTTCCAGGGCTGTAGGCGCACTGTAGTTTATGTAGAGGGAATACTTTAAGTGGTCCCTCTCTTAGGTACCTGTCTACCATTTTCTCCAGAGCTTTTAAGAGAAAGGATGATAGACTGATGGGCCTATAAGCTTTAGCTTCTTCGTAAGTCGGTCTGCCCACCTTCGGTATAAAGGTGACTTTGACCTCCCTCCATGCCTTAGGTACATACCCAAAGGCTATGCAGGCTCTGTAGAGTTTACTCAAATGTGGTATCAAAACAGATGCCCCTTCTTGCAAAAGTATTGGGTAGATGCCATCCGGACCAGGGGATTTGAAAGGCTGGAAGCCTGCTAAGGCAAGCTTCAGTTTATTTTCATCTACCACTTTCTTTGCCGTGAGCCAGTTATTTTTGGACGTGTGCCTCGTGAGCTCGTCCCTTGTGACTGGTTCCTCTTCATCGCTGTTGCGCAGTATACATTCCGGGAAGTGAGTTCTAAACATCACGCCCAGAGTGTCCCGTCCAGTTTCTGTGAGATACCCATTCTCATCCTTTACAGATGACAGTGGGTTTGTCTTATTCATGGACATTGCTTTGCACAACCTCATTCCATTTGGCAGAGCTTCGATGGAGGTGCAATGCTGTCGCCAATTAGTTCTTTTGGCCTTGCGAACCGCCGTGTTATACCTCGTCAGCATGCTGTGATAGCCAGAAAAGTCTTTCCTGGCTTTTGCATCATTAAAGGCCTGTCGTGTTTCCTGACGTATTTTAGCTAGTTCAGGAGTCCACCATGGTACCTTTTTGCAAAAGGCCTTTTTCTCTGGGCAATTATCTTCCCATGCACCAATGGTCTCCACCTTGATTCTGTCCGCTTCAAATTCTATATCTAGTATGGAATTAAGCTTACCTTTAGGGCTCCCTAGATTTACTTTTAGGTCCCTCCTGTACGAGTCCCAATTTGTATGCCTTGGGTTTCTCCTTCGTCTAGTTTCGGCCTCTCCCGCCGTCCTAAACCTAAAGCATATATAATTATGATCAGACAGAGAGATTTCGTCCGATACATGCCAATTTTCAATGTGAGTGCTGGCCCTGTTTGAAGCCAATGTCAGGTCAATAACTTCAGATCTCGCAGAGGTCCTGAAAGTAGGTTTATTGCCTGCATTAAGGATTTGTAAAGAAGAGCTTACCACAAAGTCCAACAAATCCTCCCCTCGTTTGTTGACATCTGAGCTGCCCCAAACGACATGGTGTGCATTCGCATCGCAGCCAAGTATCAGGTCAAGGTTTTCTTGGTTGCCGTAGTCAACCAGTCTTCTGATTAGTGGTGTTACTGGTTCCTTTTGTTCATATGGGAGATAGGCAGAGGCAAGGATAATTCTCCTCTTCTCTGTTCCCGTCCCCACTTGGATCAGAGTTGTTGTGAGATCCCTGTAACAGAAAGTACGTAAGGGCATTGCCTCTATACCGCCCCTGATATAGATGCAAGTCCTTGCGTCATTAGTTGGACAGTCATAGAGCACCAGGCCCCCTGTCCCACCTAAGCCTTTTATAGTCCCTTTATATAAATAAGGTTCCTGTATCAAGGCAACGTCGTATGTATTAAGCTTCAGTTGCCGAGCCAGAAGGGCAGTAGCGGCTCTGCAATGATGCAAATTGATTTGTACACACCTTAGTCCCTCCATCTTGGATATTTTGATGGGTTTGTGCTGTTGTTAGAGTGCCTCAGTTTTGAGGCTCCTCCTCCATCGCGTCCTCCTCGAGAGCAGTTGGCGACTCAATCTCCAGGGTATCGAGGCCCTCAAGGATGTCATCCTCGAGGTCCGCCTCTGACGCCCCGGTCTGGGTCTCTGCCTCCTGCGCTACGTCGTGAGCAGCGACCTCGTCGATGGCCTCTTCACACTGCGGTGGACCATCTTCGGAGGGCTCCACTCCTGCTTCCGCAGTGGGTGCCTCTCCCTTTTCTTCTTCCAGGAGCTTGAACGAGTATCGTTCAATTCCTCCTGGAAGAGAGTAGCCCGCGGCCTTGATGACCCCAGCGGAAACCCCGTCCATAAGGACGATACGACGGATGCCGGTCTGCTCAGTAAGAACATTCACGACCTTCCAGTCGTCCGTCCTCAAGGCAGGGTTAAGCCGCTGAAGCAACCTAATGGCCCGAGCCGAGTCTTGCAGCGCCAAGTTACGACTCTTCCATGCCATTTTAACTGGCTTTGGAAGGTCCTTGGCGTTGACGACCTTGAGCTTCATGGAGCCAAGTTCCACGTTGTGGATGGCACCCTGAAGCCAGCAAGCTGCGTCAGAGTTGTCGCAGGATACATGCACTGCACCCGCGACAACTCCGGGAGCAACCGTGAATACCGGTAAAGGATCCGGTGCTTCCTCCAGTTTCTCAATTATGAGTTCCTGGATTGGCATCAGATCCTCCGCCTTCAAGTACTCCTCCGGGTACCTGACTGAGACAATGGCGAGTTTCACAGCCGCCACCGCATCCCTAAAGGATCCGGTTGAGGACGATTGACCTTGGGTCTTTACCCTCTTGGCTGCCATGTCCCCGCTGTCACTGCTGAGAACAGCACGCGGCCTCTTTGACGGTCCTCCCGTAGGAGTCCCTTCTAGAGCCGCCTGCTGTTTCAGCTTTTGGCGCTTTTTCCTTTGCGCCCCAGATCGTCCAACCCGGCGCCAGCCTGATTCCTGCCGGCCGCCGGGTGACGAAGAAGTGCTGACCTCGCCGGTAGCGTCCAAGGCCGTAAAGTCCGAGGTCGTTCGACCTCTAACACAAGGCTCTCGTGCCGCGCCAGCTTTGGCAGTACCCTTATGCCCAGTGGGCTTAATTGCAGTACCGACCAACGGTGGTCCCGCAGCAGTGCCGACCCTCGACAGTGCCGCAGCAGTCCCGTCTTTTGACAGTCCCGCCACAGCCCCACCTCGAGACGATCCCACTGCAGTCCCAGCTCTGGTCGGTCCCGCTTGAGGTTTTGCAGTGCCCCTCAAAGGCGGTCCCGCAGCAGTGCCGTCCCCCGACAGTGCCGCAGCAGTACCGTCTTTTGACAGTCCCGCCGTAGCCCCGCCTTGACACGACCCCGCCACAGTCCCGCCTCTGGGTGGCCCTGCTAGAGGTGATGCAGTCCCGGCTTGCGCCAGTCCCGCCGTTTGATGTGCAGTCCCGGCTTGCGCCGGTCCCGCCTTCTGGTGTGCAGTCCCAGCTTTCGCCGGTCCCGCCTTTTGGATCGCAGTCCCAGCTTTCGCCGGTCCCGCCTTGTGGTTTTTTTTATTTTTAAAATCCATTAAGATTCCCGAGTAATTTTTCATCCCTCAACTATCCCCACCCGCCATGGAGTGCTCAAGTGGCGATGCTACGGTAGCACCAGGGATTAGTCGAGGGATATAGTCCCCCCCCATTAGTTGCCCACGAGACCGCACAGCACTAACCCACACCGCTACCACTAGCGATGCGAGCGAGCGCTGCCGTCTGCAAGCCCCCAATGGGAGTGAACTCGCCTGGGGGCCGTCTGACCGGACCCCGCAGCCGATTGACCGCAGCGGGCTAAGCTGCGGCCTCCCGTGTTAGAAGAAATCCGGGCCAAAGTGGAGTGTTGCCTCAGAGACGTTAAACCGCCTACGCTCGTCGGCTCAGCCACCAGGATCCCTTCATCCTCCCGTTACGGGTCCCCGCGCACGGCACAAACACGCGGGAGGTCATTGCTATCCATCATTGTTCTTGTTCAATGGTGGACACCCAGGGGCATGACCTCGCCACCCCTGTGATAATTCGCCCGGTGATTTCTGTTACGTCTATTTCATAGGGAATTAGACCAAAAACAGGGCGGCAACCACGAGAAGGAAAATCACCGCACTTGCCTTGAGGATCTACACGACCGTAGCGCTCTCCCTCAAGACCACGCCACCTTGCCGTCTCTGAAGGAGCCAGGCAAGGTAGGACTGCATCGACAAAGCCAAGCCCTACAAGGCTTGTCGCTGACTGCTCAAAGCGTGAGTTTGCTAACACAGCCCAGCCCCATACCATATGTAAGTACGCAATACACTCAATTTACATTTTTTTTTTTTCCAATATTCTGATATTTGGAGGTTAGTAAAAGATAGAAATGGTAAATACATTGGTGGCCAGAATAATATTTGTTAACATTCACACGCAAGTGACAAACACTAGTTGTTTTATCAAGCCGTCCCTTTCGACGTGTAGTGAAATGTCAGATGAATGAAAAGTGTGTAGGTATGTGTGCTGCCGCTGCTGTGCGGAACACTATTATCGGTTGTTTTGTGAGTGTATAACGTCTCTGTTTACTAGAATATCATTGCCCGCAACCTATTTAGCAATATATACGTTTAGTAATAGGATGCAAAGAGTTCGATCGAGGTGAAATTTGTAGGAAGCAGGATATTGTGAGCTTCTCCACTATAGCTAGGTACTCCAAGGCGTGATTTTCAAAAGTACCTAAGCTAATAAATACTTATTAATTTCTTCAACTCAATACTGTTGTATTTTTTCGTAGCCACACGTGCCTTGTTATTTCGACAAATGGTTATTTAAATTACTGTATAACAAATTCTTTCATGTTTTCAAATCCTATTTCATTTTTGTTTTTAGTTGTTGTTTCGCCTTATCAAACGACTGACTGGTAATAGTGGTAATATACGAAATACTTTTGTTTTTAACCGACTTCTCAAAAAGGAGGAGGTTATCAATTCGGCTGTTTTTTTTATGTTTTTTATTTCAGAACTCTTTACTACTTGAACCGATTTTGATGATTCTTTATTTATTTGAAAACTGGTGCTTGTCATGTGGTTCCATTTAAATTTCATCAAGATCTGATGAAGAACTTTGGCGATATACATCAGAACTCTTAAATTAATGACGGAAAATCACTCGGGAAAGCTGCAATCGCATGGCTGTTTATTGAATACACCATTTCATAACATAACATCACACTGATATGCTCAAAAGGGGTACGCAGGTGTGAACAGTTCACCGTGGTATACTCTCATTCCACCGGTTTTGTTTATAATTCATGTTATTGGGTTAATCTATTTTGGCATCACTTTGGGCATTATAAGTACATCGCTTCACGGATTGTCAAAGCCCGAGCTACCTTCGCGCAGCTGAGACTTGTTTGGCAAACACGGAAACTGACCCGAAGGATTAAACTCAAAATCTTCGGGTCCAATGTCAAATCTGTGCTGCTCTACGGTTACGAAACGTGGAAGGTCACAAAGGACATCTCACGCCAAGTACAAGTCTTTGTCAACCGGTGTCTCCGTCGCATTCTCGGAATTTACTGGCCAGAGACCATCTCCAACGTAGAGCTGTTGGAGAAATGCCACGAGAGCCCGATCGCCCGCCAGATCAAGCGTCGCAAGTGGAGATGGAATGGCCACAAGCTTCGAAAGTGTCCCGATCACATACCCAAGCAAGCTTTGGACTGGAATCCCCAAGGGATAAGAAAGCGTGGCCGTCCCCGTCAAACCTGGCGTCGCACCGTGTTGGCAGAAGCGACGAGCATCGGAATGACATGGAGCGAGGTGAAGCGTGAAGCTCAAGACCGATCGCAATGAAGGAC
The DNA here is from genome assembly GCA_949775005.1 of Orthosia gothica. Lineage (NCBI taxonomy): Eukaryota > Metazoa > Arthropoda > Insecta > Lepidoptera > Noctuidae > Orthosia > Orthosia gothica. The sequence continues at coordinate 13,014,547 of OX459041.1, forward strand.
ATCTGTGGACGCCGTCTGCCCCATCTAGGGGTTATAGGAAATTAAGTAAGTAAGTATAGGTACCTAGCCTATAGAACTGGTCCATTATGTACCACAACTAAAAAGTGAAAAAGAAAAATACAACCGACTTCTAAATAAAAATACAACAAAGTGAAAAATAACTTCAATTTCGGAAGTCAGTGTCAAAAACAAAGTAACGAAAACAGGAACACCGACTTACGAAATTGAGTTATTTTTCACTTTTTAGTATTTGTGTTTAGATATTTTTTTGTTTTAATAAGCTTCGAAGCGTTTTGAGAATAAAATATTACCAAGTTAATATTGGATAAGTATCTAGTTCTGATGTAGGAACAAGGTCCTAATTGCGTCAGACATTGAGTCATTTAAGTAGATATCAAAACATTTCATCATTCTTTCAGGCCAGGCCCACCTTTAAGAAAAACATAATTAACCGTTTATTATATATTAAACCAAAACTAGGCATACAACAACATATTTTATGATAGGTTCTAGAAGCTGGAAGGTAGGTACCTAATATTATTGTGCTAGCGCACATGAACAACAGACGTTGAAAAATAAGCCAATTGGCGTGCACATAAACTTAACTGATAACACACATTAACCCACTGTACATACCTACTCTTAAACACTTTATACCTGTTTTAGCGTAGTTAATCTTAAGTATACGTAATAATGATTGTTCACCTACCTACAAAATAACAAATACATTGGACATTTTGTATTGATTTAAAATTCTAATTAGTACATACCTACCAAACAACTAACCGTTACCCTGTCCATTTCTTTCAGTCTAGTCAACAAAACATGGAATGTTCCTGCATTTTGCAGGTATTACTTTTATGTTTTCGTCAATCACTCGTGCTTTGTTTTAGTCACCTCATAATTTTAAGTAGTTTATTTTATCTTACTGTATTTATTTTATATTTTTGTATCTATTTTTACATACACAACAGACTTGGTTTGCGTACGTCACGTCCCAGCGCCGTTCTGTGAGTCCCCCACGGCACGGCATTATGCTGAGTGGAAGCCTTTTTTCTCGAATTTGTTATTTTATTTTATCTTGTCTTTACTAACATAATGTAAGAACTACTAATACTATCGGGTTTAGATTAAGCAAAATCTTCACTATACTTCAATGTTCGTATGAGTAAATACTTTTTCTTTCCTCAAAAAAGCTAGCATTAAAGGTTGCCAAATTCTGGATTAACAATATGTAACTGGATATGAACTTCTACCACTTCTGCCAGGTTGATACAAGTGTAAGAGCAAAAGTCTGCTAGTTTAGATACTAAATGTAATCATACACCTACCGAGTTCTTAACAGAGGTTACGGCTATGGGTTTTCCTGGTTAAAATATTCCCAGTTAAACCCGGCACGATGCCCAATAAATAACATCGAACGCGCGTTATCGCTGACTTGCTAAGTAGTCACTGACCGGGAACAATAAAACATATTTGGTTTTTCCGTTTATTATTTATTTTTGCTACTTTATCTGTCTCTCTGGACAATCCAGATGCAGTCAAACGCATAGCCGTTATGACTATTGTTTTAAATTAAGTAGTTTATGGGAGTTTGGCTATAGGCTTCGAATATGCTCTTAAAGCCAAACTGTGAAAAGGGTTAAAAGGGATAAATTTATTGTTATTATATTTGGGTAGGTAAAAGACTACAACTAAAATACTTGGGGATGATTGCTAATAAAATAACCGGAAACTGCCTTCGTTGGGGGCACGTCAAGAAACTTAGTGAGATGTTGTACAAATTGCTTCCAGAACAAAAGAGGTAGAGGCCGCCCGTCATTACAGGTTCAATGTAGAAAGGGATCTCAAGCAAACCCAATTCCCCGAACAGACAAACCAAGACAGAACAAATTTACCCCAAACAATGGGACCAGGGAACGAAAAAGAAGGAGAAGGGATGGTTCCTGATTAGATGAGCTCCACCAGAAGCTCTCTAATCGGGCGTTAGATGAGAGCGACATTTTATTCTACCTCTAGCTCACTCTGGAAGAGGAAATGTAGGGAAAATAAACCAAAAGGACAATACAATTAACCTATAACATACTGACGATACTTTACTTATAAGCTGTGAACACACAACGGCTAATGACTCATTACCCGACTGTTTTGCAGTGAAGTTATTAAACTGTTAGTTTAACAATACAACTTTGGAATTAGTTTAAACAATAGAGGACATGTGGCGGTTTCTCGGATCTCCTTCGTATGAATTACGATCATAAAGGCATAAATTAAAATTCTGATTTATGTAGTACTAGCTGTTGCCCGCGACTTCATCTGCGCAGCATTGGTATAGTTCTCGCCAAACTTCTGGCCCGCCCTGAATTCGGCTTTCCGATACACAAGGCACGGATCGGTGCAGTTTTTGTATGAGATTTACTACTGCGCAGCCATTGTAGCCAACTTCAGGGCGGCCAAGAAGTTTGGCGAGAACTATACTTCGAATAGCCTATTTTTTTATATCGCACCATAATATTGTAGGTAAGTAGGCCGCCTTACTCGAAAAAAAAAGAAAAAAATGAGAAATTAGTAGTTCACCATGCAAAATTCCCCCACCTTTCCACCATTTTTATGATTTCCGTCATTAAACTGTCCTATATCCTTCCCAGGGTCTCAAACTATCTCCTTACCAAATTTCAACTAAATCGGTTCAGTGGTTTAGGCATGAAAAGTAACAGACAGTCTGAGTTACTTTCGCATTTATAATATTAGTATGGATAATATGGATTAGTTGGTGTAGTAAATTAATAAATGACATATTTGGCTCTCGATCTGTAAATTCAATTCAGTTCTAGCTGGCTAAATTCCTAACAACTGAATATGTTAAGCGTGTCTTATGTTTTCCCTAAAGTGCAAATAGTATAGTAGTAGAGACAGTGGTTTTTAAGAAGAAAGAAGGAAATCCACATTGGGGAGTCTGAGAAACCAATCGAAGAATCTTCGGGTGTTGCAAATATTTAGGTATTTTTTACTTGACAGTAGGTAAGTACGGAAATACCTAACCAATTCCTTAAATCATTACTCATAGTTACAAAACATTGTATTTTGTCTTTGTGGTTTCGGGGAGACACATTTTTAAAACGTGAATACTTACTATACGTGATTCGCCAAACTTCAATTTTAAAACGGGCGGCATTGAAAAAAATCTTATTTTTATTTTAAAAATATAAATAATATGGTTGTCAAAGCCCAGTTCAAAACCTCTAGCTTCTTACACTTTCAGCTGTAGCAGCTTACAAAACATTTAGCCTCTGTAAAACTGCCTACATTATGTACCTACATTGATTAGTTTAGTTTATTGAGCAATTCAGATAATAAATGGAAAAACTTATTATTTTTTCCAATACGTACTCATCTACGCAAAGCACGTACAAAAAGCAATCACTTATCTAAAATCATAGATCTCCGCTGACAAAGTGACCACATAGGCCATGCATAGTTAAATACGCAAATCAATAATACTAATTATGTGTTTGCTGTCGGTGTGTGCCACAGACAATGCACGGTTGTGCTTTGATGTCCCCGCACCTTGAATTTTGTGACTCACATTAACCAGAATGTTTCCAAATAACAATATGACCTCACACGGGTACAACCGTTTTTGAGAATAAAGATAATAAGCAAACACCCAAAGGCCTTTGTTTTCTGAGTCTTCAAAGTCGGCTCTACCTGCTCTATTCATTCATGTTTTCATACTTTAAACTTTTTACACGCACTTGCTCATAATTATTATTATTAGTCCACAATTATATTCGACTTCTGTCGAAGTAACTATTAAAATTTTGTCGACTTTACTGAGCATACTTATCTATTGCTTTTTGTTATGACATCGGTAGGTAATTTAAATATGCGTTAGCTTTATACCCGTATTGATTACCAACCTATAAAATATACCTTCCGACACGTCTATTTAAACTTCTTAGGTAGCATCTTTTTTTTTTCTGGTCAAATCACTGGTCACACACATCACATCATCAGCCTATTAATCTTCCTACTGCTGGGACACAGGCCTCCTCTCTGTGAGAGGGAATGGGCCGTTATCCACCACGCAGGCCCAGTGCGGGTTGGTGGATGTCACATGTCTTCGAATTTTCAGTTCTAGGACATGCCGGTTTCCTCACGATGTTTTCCTTCACCGTTTTGAGAGCAGTGGTAAATAAATAAATTACACAAGTCAAGCGCCTGCCTGGGCCCGAACCCACGACCTACAACTTGTAAGTCGCAGCCGATACCACTGGGCTACCACTGCTCTAATCACTGGTCGACACTTTTAATTTTTGCATTTCGATTTCTAAATTTTTAATTTTAGAAAACTACGTTAGATTGCTAAATACTGGTGGGACAGAATTTAATTTCGAGTTTATCGACATTTTAGTGATGACAAATTGGTATTTGACAAAATTATGTCATATCTTCCAACGTAAATGAACGTGTCACTCAAAATCATAAGACATACGACTGTGATTTGATTTATAACGTAACGTGGATAACGCGTCGCTGTCAGATCGGCGCGGGCGCATGATTTGGTTTTGTTTACACATACTTGACAATAACAATCGACGCGGGCGACGCTACACACATACTGACATACACAACACACCGGCCAGTGTGACAAGGACGCCAATAGCCAATAGTGTGACGAACCAACACATACGTACTGCGGATATTTTCAAGGCACATAGTATTGACACAATGTGAACCTGACCCGATTAAGAACTAATTAAAAACATTAATACTTCAGTCATAATGGAAAAGGCTATGCGCGTGAAGATCAAATGAAAACCTGTATATCGGCTAAGGTCAACAGATATATTGAGTTGATGACAATCGACTGTAGTGATATATAAAGAAGGTAGGTAGGTAAATGAACAGACTTTCATGTAAAACAATAAAGATGTAAGTATGTACAAATATAAACCAGATATTTTATGTCAGGTAACGCCATAATAATTAAAGCTTTTTCATGAATTCGTAGCTAAATTTTTGTAGGTTAAATTTTCATACGCAACAGCAACGTCAAGCTAACAACCCCTTCCTTTGCAACGCTACCTTGAAAACCTCCCCATAATCAAATTCAAACTACGCCGATGGCATTTATTTACCTATTCGGTATAGAAAGGAACGGTAAAATAAAGTGAGTATGTTTTCAGTACCTAATTACCTATCTGCCTTCCTGTTACAATCTGGCAACGAAAGTGACTTTTGAAACTACCCTGAAAATAATAATTTAAAGAAGAAGGAAGCAGCCAATGATTTTCAAAATTAATGTCGACTACAATAAAGGATTAAACTGCTCAGAAGCGTCGTTTGATTGTTATAAACTTCTTCAGTTTTTAGTAAAAACAACATTCCATGATGACTAATGTTTTTCAACTGCGATATGTAAGTTTTTCGGAGTCATTATAAGCGCCTCCATAGGAAAGATGGAAAACAGGGTAAACGGGATAGAAGAACATAATCTGATAAAACCTCCAACTAGCCTTCATTACACCACAGTAGGTGTCTATACGATTATAATCCATGTTTCATAAACAGCTGCGTTGCTTTTGTTAGAAACAACCCCGACAAACAACAAGGATACAACAGTTATGACGAATGACGTCATTCACGGTCCCCATTTTATTTTTACCAGAATTATTAATAACGCTATAACAAGCTCTACGCTCAGCCTAGTTATGTAAGGGCGGATAAATATAGGAGATTCAACGAACTTCACTAAAATGCACGTGACTTTTAGACTTTGTACCAGGTCCAAATGTTAATCGTTCTTTACTGTGACAATTTGGTCGCTTAAATACGATAATATAAACTGCTAGGTAAAGCAGTCAATTCAAAATGCGTGACTCCATTTTATTGGTATTGCCAGATTGGCGGAGATTTAGAGTTCAATTTACAATTCAGGCGAAGTTTTCTTTGTGGACGAATACAGAATTACAGACTTGAAATATTGTGTCGAGTATCGTATAAAAATTGCGTGATGCCGTCATAAATAAGATGTGATTGGAGAGCATCAGCGTGTACACATAAACATAGAGTTTTGCTAGTTACGCAATTTTAAGACTTTTGTGTTTTACGCAACGATACATCGTATTGTGAAAGATAAAAATATATCCTTGATATAATTACATCTAAAGCTGACAACGTGACTGTTCGTGACAAACGAGTGACTGGGTTGGTGATGACTCACTTTATTAAATTAAGTATAACACATGAAAGTATGCATCTAACATGATGTGCACTTAAAATGACTATGTACCTACATTCAGCGACATTCAGTAAAAATTATCTACTCGTACATAGAAGGAATGCGTCATCTTTTTAATTTTCGGTACCTTTTTCCTGTCCATATTAAGATTTTAAAACCATTGAAGGTTTGTAGAATTGTCAAACGCGATCTTCAAATAACTAAATAAAAAATCAGGATATATGTAGGTAGGTATTGACTTTGACACTATTTTACAAAGAAGATAAAACTCACAAGTATATAAGCCATGTGCCCAGTGGAATTTGAACAAAAATTACAAATTTCCTTACAAACTTTTTCCCTTATTCAACCCCTTTCAGAGGTGAATTGGACTGGATGAACACAACTGATAACGTGACCACCTATTGGGTCCATATCGTTAGGTTGAATCACCATCGTACCGAAACGAAGAAAAGGAAGTGTGAATTTTCAAAATCCTTCCTTAGTGCTCACCTTTGTAACATATTAATCATAAGATTATTATTGTGTAGAAGCCACGAAAACGTCCTCTAGTTTCATTAAAAAAAAAGTCGTTTTAGAGACGAGTTAAGACGGTACCCTGACCAAAAAATCGGCATGAGATTTGAGCATTCCTATTGGTCTAGCGGCACTGGTGGCGCATGAATTACAGTTGTGAATACGCCCAGATTTTAGAATAAAATCTTTATAAAATCGAATATGGGTAATTTGAAAAAACAAAATCTACAAAAATGTTTGTTATTAAATTGTCTATCCATTAGTGTTAGTACAAAAAATAATCAATGAACACTTTACGAGGAGATGCATAATATCAATAATTATTTCTCATTTTTATGTTTTTTTGGAAGTAGATTAGTGAAATATATACAACATTTAAAAAAAAACTAAATCTACCATTTTGGAATCAATATTATGTAGAAATTTAATGTATTTTTATTAATTGATATTTCTTTTTAAATAACGAGTAGATAGCTCCTAAAAATAGCACAAAAAACGGCTTGCGCGGCGTTTTGCTCGGGGTACCGCCTTAAGAGCAAAAACTATATCAATAATACATATATCTAGTCCGTATTTACGGCAATGATCCTCGATGACGGAAGGCAAAAGCAAATAACATCGTTATCCGGGTACGTATTCATAACCATTGTGATCGCGTGTTTTGTTCAATGTCGCCGCTTTATAAGTGCCACAGATACTATTATCTTCTTTACGCTGTGGAAATTATGTTTGATTTGTTTATACGTAATTTTATAGAAGGTAAATAGTATTTTTCCCTTGATATTTGTAAATTAAATTGTGTTGGCAAAAGAACAGATTAGGAAAAACAAGATAAGAGCCGGTAAATAAGGCTTGTGTAGAAACTAGGGGAGAAACTTAAAGAAATATTTTTTGAGTCGAATCTGAACAAGGTACTGATCAGATTCGATCGGATCAATCTGCGACGGTCCGCCGTTTCTTTTGGTCTTCCCCCGCTCTTATAGCCAACTAGCTTCGACCCGCTATGTGATTGTCAGAAAATAGCCCAAGTGAACATTATTATCCATCCCGGGATAAAAGGTATCTGTAGGTATGTCCTTCTTCAAGAACAACGTCTATCTCCATACCAAAAAAAAAATTTTCAATCATCCAACTAAAAGACGCTACCTAATAAAGACCACGTGACCCTATTCGGCAACCATTCTTTATTTTTGCGATAGGTCAGGGGATGGAAATGGATATAAGGAAATCTGTAGGAATAGCTTATAGCCAATAATGGGTTATTTAAAAGTGTTGTGACTGCTATAAATGATATATTCCATATTCTACATTTAATACAGTTGAAGGCAACAGCATTATAGGCGGCAGTGGCGCGTAAGTCGACACCGCTACTTGTCCACGCTATGCAAATGGAGATAATATGCGTACTAGCTAAGTGACCGGGTTGCGCTACCTACTCGCACAATGAGGTTAATATCCAACCAAGTTGTAAATAAAAACTTGGTAAACGTCTCAGTACGGTTACTGACACGCTTCTTGATTCGGTCGGGTTACAACAGAAATCGCTGCGAACATGGCGCATGTGCACAAACCGAATGGGGTTACCTCACCCACATTCCTGCCTTCCGGAATTTCACTCACGTTGACAGTCGCAATGTACTGATACAATGACTGTGTTTATCGATGTCCATCAGATTAATTCTGCGCCGTTGTTAAATGGAAATTAGCAATGCAGCCAAACATTTAAAGCGATTAGAGTAAATTTACTTGAATTACGTTCACAAGTTGTTTTATTTATCACTGACCGTTTATTATTTTGACGCTATTAATTCGAAGCATTAACGATGGGCAATTCATTTTAATTATTTTCATCCCTTTTTTTAATCAGACTGTAGTTAAAGTATCAGTAACTGTATCAAATAATTAGTTAACTTCGAAATTCTCGAGTATTTATCTTGGACAGATCTAAAGCTGGCTACCTCGCGAACCATTACTGATGCTTAATCTGGTGCGCATCTGAGTTCCAGTTTCACGATCTGTCAAAACGTACCGTTGCTACGGTTACCGTCGTCGCCAGTACCCTAGAAATTGTCTTCATCGATCTTACCAGCACTGTCAATTTATAGATGTTTATTTGCTTTAATATTGGTATGTACTACCTTTCACTAACCCTCCTGGATTATTACCAAGGTGCATTAGTTTGCAAAGGCACAGAAAAGAACAATGAATACATAAGTGAAGATCCGCTCTACCTACTCAAAGACGATTTCTTGATCCGTATGAAAAACTTGACTATTTTCAGCTTGCACATGCATCGCAACAATGTAGATATTGTCATTCCAAAATGATGCCACCCTCCATTTACACATCTTGGATAAACTTTCTTTATCTACTCATATCATTTAAAACAATGGCAAACAAGAACTTTACAGACGATCACGCTACCGTATTTACTTAATGGGTAATTCTCGACTTTATCTAATCGTCATATGCAGAATGCGTAAGCTTTTTTCAAAAATAAGACATCGGCTTGAGACATTTAAGTGGGTTTTCGAAGCTGGTGTATGGGTTGAGACAAAGAATTGCCAATTATTCCACCTGCCCTTGCGGCACCTGGACCGGCTGCTCTTTTTATTTATTTCAACGTCGGTGATATTTTTATTGTTCGCCTTCGCAAGCGATGGCGGTCACAAATGAAATGCGGTGCGAGTGTATGCACCTTTTTATGTTCACTCGTCAACTGAATTGTCTACATACGATCACATTCTGCGATGCTGTGATGACTAAAAATAACCGACTTGAAGATTAATAAACTAGGAATAGGTATTGATTCTAAAGCGTTCAGTAAGCTACTGCACAACACAGGTTCAATAGAAAGCTACAGATATGCAATTGCAATCAACGGCACGTGCTAATGGAATGTTAAGTAGGCTGGGTAGCCTTTTCTCGATATTTATGCTGTTCTAAAAATAGCATGCAGTCAACTTGGAATTGTTCACAAAATAAAATGCACGAAACAAAATGTGTATTGCGGTGCATGCAATAAAACATGGGGGGCATTTAGAAAATGTTTTTTACTACAGACAAATTCACAGCGTTTAGTATCTGAAGTTGTTTCAAATAGAAGAAAAATGTATCAGTATGAACTTGATACCGAATTTGAAAACTCAACTCGTAACCGAATGATATGCATCACTAATTTATATACGAGTTTAAAAGAACAAAGCGATCTGCGAATTGGTAATATATTTCCGACGAGTACCTACGGGTCTCATCCCGCGTAAGCTACTGAGAATCGATCACGGCTTACTGCGAGACGCGCACAAAAAATACATATCTTTAAGTTAAAACCGGTCAGATCGAAAAGATCCAGCCTAATATTTGGTGTACGTTTAACCCTTCAAAGGCTGCCGGTCGATACCTACACAATTAGCAGCGTTTTTGTTTCCAAATTGATGACTCCGAATCACGAGCGTCTGCGCACTTTTACAAAAAGTAGGCTCGTTAGACTACATATAAAAGATAATATGCCTGTTAAAGGCGTAAGGTTTTGATTTTGCAGATGTATATAATATGCAGTGTGACACAGACCACAGTGAGATGATACTACTTAAACAAAAAACTTAGCGCCACTAGTTGAAAAGCAGAGAGTTATAATTCTTATCGTCTGAGTGATCATTAAAGGTATTTTATATAAAGCACGTCAATAAAACTTCATCCTAAATTGTCCGTATAATACCAAAATGTAAAAAAATCAAGTGAGGAGACGCGGCCACGATGCGTCGACATGGTTCGTTGACCCCGTCGATATTTCTCGAAATTCGCCTCGGAATCCGCGCTCTTTTCGCTTTTTAATTGTAGGTAAGTAACCGGCTACCCGACGACAAGGTGATACGTTTCCCGAGAAAAAAATGTACGTCCATGCCCTCACGCTGGAATTACTGTAACGGAACATATGAATTAAGATTTACAAGGAAACGCGCGACAGATTAAAAAATCGCGCTCATTCGGTGCTGGATAATCTCTGCCGTCTAAACGTCTTGCGTGCGCCCGCACCGATTTGACCAAACCGGCATAATTATTTTTGTGTGCTTTAGCTTTGACGTCATTTATTAGAAGCAGCGATTGTGCTTTAGATTTATCACGTGCCTGTATTTTTGGCGAAACCGTGTAGGTGGCATACCTGTCTACATCAATAACAATCGCGAATGTAACACTAAAAATAAAAACTCTAGCAACTAACGTAGGTACTATCTATGTGATGAAAATCGCACAGACTACAATAGATATTTACAAATGTTTGTAATATCTTTAATAGCAGTACAGAAGTTTGATTTTCACGCTACGGACTGAACAATGGACTCGCGAGTCTCAGCGACGGAGCCATTCGAATGCATGCAATTTGCCACGAATTTGATTACCTTTCTATTTCATGTGAATTTCTTCGTTATTGTTATAGACAAATTTGAACGCGACCACGTATGGTATTTAGAATAGCTGGCATGAGCCCAAGATAATTTTAAATAGAGCACGAGTAGGCAGATTAATTATTATGACACATGACTTTGTTTAATATTCACGCATTTAAATAACAAGATCTTTATCATGTTGTCAACGTGGAGCAATTAGTAAAAGTTTAGCGCGTGCTGATTGAGAGTGTGGTCGTAACATAGTCATAACTTGATGTGGAGCGCGAGGGGGTATAAATCAATATATAAATAATGGTAATGCCGTTGCTAATACGGCACGGCAGGCAGCGAGGCATCGTGCAGTCTTCAACAAGGTGCGATGTGTGATCGGGTCGCACGCACCGGTCGCCGCCCGCCGCTGCGGTGCATGCCGCCTCCGTACACCGGTTTAGGGCTGCTACGAACGGAGGTTACATACCTTTATTAATAAATGTAATAACCTGCGAATTTATAAACACTCAACTCGTGTGCCAACACCGTTTGCAGCAAGCCATTAAAGCAGATCTTATTCATTGTACATATATCACCTCTTTTAATTTCATCTAATAAATCGGTGCATACGTTACGGAAGTGTGACTAGAAAAGCGTATTTAAAAATATATACGAGAGGTGCGACCCTAAGTTACAAGTACTCGATGATGTTTAGTAGATTATAATTAGCCGCGCTGCCAACCCACAGAGAGCGCTTATTTCATAAGCGGACGCGACTTCACTTCACAGAGCTTATGTCAAATCAAATCATGTAGGTTTGTGGGTAGTCGAGGATTTTTTCTGTTTTTTTTTTATTTATTCTGTAAAATTCACAGAACTAGATAAATAATATTATTCGCAACTACGTGCAAGATAATATAGTAAACAGATCAGTCACACCAACATCATAATAAGTGAGGAAAATAGATTAATTATGATACGTAGGTGTTAATGATAAAAATGTACGAGTTGTTTACGCGCAGTTTTACGGAGAGGACACTATGATTGCAAGTGACCTATCGTTAACTGTGTTAGGATAAACACGCAGGTTTAAAAAAACACAAACAAAAAAATAAGCGATTTGCTGGCTGGCTTTTTGCGGGTGCCGACGCTACCGACTTGATTTTTAGTTTATACTTTATTTTCACTTTAAATTTTGTGGAGATACGGTGCAATATGAAAACAAAGTGAATAGCTGACCGTTTAGGATTTTTTCCAATTTCTATTTTAATTTTAATATAGAATCCTTAAAAATACCAGATTGATTGATATTGATAGCTACATAATGAAATATCATGGTATGTACATATTGTGTCGGTATGTCGCTCGTGGCTTACGTGCGGCGGGACGGGTGCTAGGCGCGGCCGGCACGCGCCTCACGCCACTCGCGCGCCGGCAGATGTGCGCAAGCGCAGCCGACGCGCCCGCGCCGCTGCTGCCTCTACCTGCATCGGCGCCTCTCCATATGCGCTTATTTGCTATTTACATACACCCACCGACCTTGAAACCACAACTCTTTGCGTTAAGTCTAAGTTAAATACATTAGTTTATACCTAATGAATTATAATATATTGCCCGTAAAATCCCCAAGCATTGTAATGGTAATTTAATCTAAAACCATAGATTATAATGTATTGTTTATAAATACAAATGCAAAATTTTAATACCGTCACTTTATGTGACCTAGTTAACGGATTCGAATGCTGAATAGACAGACAGCCAGCTTATTTTTATTTTGCAATAATTCAATGAAGCTCACGTTAATTTGAAACCCATTTTTGAAAGCGGAACAACTCACATACTGAGTCAGTCGCGAGAAATAATAGGGAATCGCTACTAAATATAGTACATTAGTACTATGAATAGACGCGCCCACGATATGTAGCCGTGTAAATCAACGCCCGACTAATGTATTACACACCCGATACATGGCGTCTGAGGCGTAAAACTAAAAACAACTAAAAACTCTTTACATATTTTATTATTCCTTAACGCGTTTTATTATTCGGCTAACGCCAAAGTGCTCAAAATCATTGTGTGGAACAAAACTACCTGACCCGTAAACGAAGTCTCGATAAGCACTTCTTTTCTATTCAGTTGATAAAATGATCCGACTACATTGTTATTGTGATATTAATAAACTAATGTTCTACTAAAATATTTGACATTTGTAAACGGTTAACTTCTATAGTCATATTTTTGTTAATGTGAACAGTTTGGTTTAATTAAAGTTAATGAAATTAGTTCATAAATATGCAACGCCCACATCAAACTCCGTTCAAATATGGTCAAATAGATTGTGACTAAAGAAAAAGTTAGTAATCTCGCGCGGTCCGATCTAAAAGGTATTTGACTATGGCACACTCCAGTAAAGGGCAGAAGTGATATTATGTCGACATATGGGCGGCTCACCGCAATGCGGCAATGTTGCTCCTATGTACACATACGTTATTATGAACCACTCCGCCGGCTAATACTCGCACCGTATTTATAAAATGTATCGTTTAACGAACGTAAAAATATTAGATGCATTAAACGATCACAATATACAACCATGATGCACAGATGACGAACAACGTTAAAAAAATGTGGTTCATAATTAGATTAGATTAGACTGAACGAAATCAATTTTTAAGCCTTGTCAGATATAAATACATAAATAGGTGAAGGTCTGCATTAAATCGCCAACCGTTTGAGTATGTAAGTCCATCATAATCGTGAATGGTAAGTCGCTAATAACGTTGTACTCGCCACTAATGTAGTAAGTCAACAATATAGTGTAGCTATTATAAGAATTAACAAGATATCAATAGCGTGTTTATCCTCCGAGCTTATTAAAGCGAGTGCGGGCTCCCTCGCAGTGTTGCCGACGCTTGAACTTTACGTGACGTGTATTACGAAAATAATTATTAAACGTTCATTGCACACAATCCACAGAGATGAGTGCGTCCAGGAGCACGGTGCGGTTTAGTCGGAACGTTAGCGACCGATTGAGGTGCTGGACGGATGCGTGCGATTATAATTAGGATTGTATTTCTGATTCCGACGAAGCTCAGTATGGCGGGCAAAGCTGAATTCCATCTGAGTCATTGTGCCCGTTCTGTTGCCTTTATTTTCGTAAAACACTCCATCTCACGCGCATCATTGTTTCATTACCTCCGCTCTTGTTAATTATCGTAGTGCTTAATTAAAATTACAACGGCGTCTCAATTCACTTCGTCACCGCGTTGTCTTCAAGTTAGAGTCATTTTGTGCCCAGTATGTAACATGCCGCATGTTGTAACGGTTGTAGGTACAATAAACACAATTGACGTACATAACAAGACAATTAATAAACTGATGTTTACGACTTTGACATAAGCAGGTACGTCAAGGGCAAATTCTAAGAGGCAAATAATATCTTGTTACTTTTGTAAGAAAAATACTAAAGAAGCATGATAATCATAAAAAAGGAAAATGACTGTCAAAAGCATAGGCCAAACATAAGTATACAGAATAGGTAAGTAGATAATAATAAACAATGTGATTTTTTAGAACGTACGCATTTGTAGAGCGAAGAATGTGATATTTTCATGTTGTGTTGTGTGGCTTTCTCGTCTCGTAGCCGCGACATCGAGCGCGAAGAATGGAAATCATCGCTCGCCTGTAAATAATAAATATAGACGCGCGTTATGTCTAACTCGACACGTTGTGGGGCGCAAATGAAGAGAGAGAGCGGGGTAGGACTTTGACGAGAATACCAACTGTTAATAACATTCAAAAGTATAGAATTAAGTTTTGTATCAATTCAAGTAATTATCACAATGTAGAAAATGCAATAATTCGATTTTTTGCACTTTCTATATTTCTAAAGCAGTTGTGAAATCGCAAGTTGTATGAGACACGAAGAAAAACTTTATCATGGGCGCTGAAAAAAGAGAGTAAATGAATTTTACATGCACCACTTTCCTAACGCGCCAACGCGCCCCAAGCGCCAAGTAAAAAACCTACTGACAGAACTAGTAACTTCGAAAAAGTGACGAGAGCTAGAAGAAAAACGGAAAACTTCATCATCTTTTAACCGAAAAATACCCTCCCCGGTCGCACATGTGGCCCCCCACATGTGCGACCGGGGAGGGTCACAAGTGTCGCCACATCTACCAGTTCTGTGCTTCTCGCTCGCAGCGGATTACTGCGACCTTCACCAGGTAATCAAGGAAAACTTAAGAGGAAATGCGGTTGCAGACATCCGACTGTATTTCCTAAGGAAAAAAGTCATAATTCGAGGTTTGGCTCTCGCCTATTTCCTCCTCCAATATGGGACCAATTTAATAGATATTCCATTAACTGAAAAATAAAGATATATACTGTACCTCTATGTTTTCATTTTGTTAACACATTATCTTTAGAAGCACTAGAACCCTCAAAAGATGCTCAAAATTGAGTTATGAACAGACGCCTAGTGTACAAATTTGACAAGTATAAATGAAAAAAGGAAAACATAGAGGCACAGTATGTATCTTTCTTTTTCAGTTTATGGAACATCTTTTAAATTGGTCCAATATTGATGGAGGAAATATGCGAGAGCCGAACTTTTCACGTAGTCAATCGAGTCGGATGTTTGCGACCACATTTCCTCTTAACCATTTCAAAATCTGTGCCCTTATCATCGTATTAACTTTAAAACTTTCGCGTTTCATAATTGAAAACAATATAATTATCACGGGAAAAATAGAAACAAACAACAAACAATCGAAATCATCGCGTTAAATTTCCTTATCATCGTTTCGATAATAGTTTCCCAAATAAGTGTAAGCTTATATACATAACAAAAATCGCGAAAAAGATGCATATTAGTGCAACGAAGAGCAAACAAGCCAGCGGGCACGCGTGATCGGCGACATATTTCCCGAAGTGCCGAACAGGTTTGCGTCGAGGCAAATGTAGGGTCACCACACGAAGAGATTCTCGACTTTCTTGTCAGTAATCGGTATATCAGGACAATCAGAATTTTAATAACTACTAAAAGTAGAACACTTCGTCTTCAGTTGCATATTATGAAGGTTACTGACAACTTATTAATGACTTTACTTTTTACCGCGTCAGATAGGCTTGAATTCTTTTTGGGAACCTAAAATCTAGTAATTACAGTAGGGTTACCTACTTCGATTAATAAATTATTATGTATCGGAATAGGTAGAGTAGTGTTACCTTAAATTAATATAAATTAAATAGGATGGATAATACCTCCTCTTAAATAACAATCATGATAATTTAATTCCAGAATTACATTTTTTATTGCACTTTGATTATGTTGGTAACAAATATTATTTTTTGAGACTATTGTAATCTAAAATATAGCCAATTTTTTTTTTTTAATTCTTCTGAATACAACGTTTTTGGGCTTAATTAATTTGAAGCACAAGTTTTGGCAAGTCAAAACTTGTACTTCAAATACTTACAGAAATGTTGTAATCAGTGATCACTACCTCAGGTAGCAGCAGCACGGGGGTGGTTCCTATTGTTTTCAAAATGTATTTTGTTCGACAAAAAAGTAACATCCGCTTTTTTGGTGTGAACTACTACACTAAGGTACTTTGTAAAGTATTATTTAGAAAGGTTTCGTTATCGTAAGTAAAAACATATTTTTTCAATCTAGAGAGACAAAAGAATACAAAGACCATCCATCCAATTTTCTGCAAAATATGATTCTTCGAAACAATACTTTGTATTCAACGTATAATAACCAAACGAGATTATCAAATCCTTCATGATTATTGTTCCAGAAATATCGCAGGAGGCATTATTCACTCATTGTTACTAACCGTGGTAAGGTTGAGGTACCTGATTTTAAGACACCAAATTTTGCGTTGCGGACTTGGGATCTAAATGTGACTTGTAGAAAGTATTATAATACTGACTTTAAAACTCAAATAAATTTGTTTGTACAATTATACCAAAGAAATTGTTGTAACTTTTCTTTCTTATGACTTTTTAACTGCTATTCACTACTGGATCTAGGGGCCTGTTTAATTAAAGAGACAGATGACACATGACAAACTGTCAATTTTACAGGTTTCTTAGATAAACAGCACCTAACTAGAATATTTCTCATTTTGAGGGTTCCGTTCCACAAAAGAAACCCATATATATTTTCTTTTTATATGCCGTAGGTCCCAAACTGTCTGCTGTTCGGTGGTTGTCATGGTGACTCTAAATGCATGTAACTCGCAGCCGATACGCCTGCTTGCTACACCGCGTTATGTACCACTTGCGAACGTTCTAACTATTGGACTATGTTATAATGGTGTACCTTTTCCTTCTTCATGCTCAACTCATTGTATTATCATCAAAACAAAATCATTGACACAATTTAGAAATACACAGGCAATTGAATGTGAAAGATAAAATTAAGTCATCATCATCTGATGGCTGAAATGATCAGCCGAAAGACGCCCTGTACATTTCGCATCCAGCGGATTCCTGTAGCCTTAACCAGGTCATCGGTCCACCCAGTGAGAGGCCTTATAGCCAATGTACAATACAATATCAGTTCTTTCTCTGAATGCACTCTACACAAATAGTAACACAAAGCACAATTACAATACATGCACTTGCGATTTCTTACCATTCATACATTCTATAATTGATAATGAGTTAATACCTGATACATTCACTTTCCTTAGAACTTAATCATGCGTTTGCAAATTAAAAATGCATTAAAATATATACAAACAATAATTGTTTGTATATATTTTTTTTTTATTCGTTATAGGCTTGCATAATGAAAGTCGATAATAATTAATTTAATGGACGGGTAAAAACCAGTTTATGTGCTAAGGCGCACTGTATCATAAAACCATCCATCCATCCAAAAATGTATATAATTCTGCCACGTCAACAGCGACAGCGTATCCTGGTAAGGATAATGAGACAAACTATTTAAATTATTGCATTGTGATCGGTCCTTGATAAGTGTGCAAAGTTTCAAATTAATCCTACGTTTTGATGGGGGTGAAAATCACGTTCAAAGATTCCGTTACATTGATACATACATACCAAGCTAATAAAAGCGTGTTAAAAAAGAGGTTTCTCCTTACTGTCACCAGACGGCGCTTAACCAGTTTCAATACAAATGGACATTTACGTTAACGCGATCCAGCGTGAGACAAAACACGCATTAAGCCCTCAGATAATTTGAAAATGCCCAATATGAGTTAAGGAATTTCCTAAAAACTATTAAAATAATTAAATTGACCGGGCTTTCTGAATAATGTCCATCGCTTACTGGGCCGGGTAATAAAAAGATGTGTTTTATTAAATTATTTTAATGTTGACATTGATTTTGAAATAGAATCGGTATGATAGGTAAGAACGATAACTATTTAAGCAACAGAGCTGTCTGCAGGGTCTAATGGAACCTTACCCGCTCCCGAGCTCTCCCTCTTGGAGTAATTCGTTGACAACAGCGGCACCGCATACAATTAATATTTTATGCTAACCCATTCTACAATTCTTATTAAAAAAAACAGTACAATTAGTATTTAGGCGGCATATAAATAAAAAAGAGGACAAATATCATTAAAACAAAATACGCCATTAAATAGCTAACCGTTTAGTCAACACATCCAAATTTAAATTTTCATATAATTAATAAATGAATGTAGAGATTATTTTCAATCTGTATTCCGTCAGAATTTCTGCATTCAATCACATTTTTTTTGCAAAACATCGTTTTTTTAATATTGATTGTTAACTAAGCTCTGTAACGTCATACTTAAGAGATTTTTTCATATCAAACATGGATACGTCGCCCACTGAAGCCCCCCAAGTCGTGGCGTTGCTGGATTCAGGGCATAGTTAGCGTATTGTGGCTGCACGATGGCATCTTAGCCTCTCTGCTATCAATAGAGTGTATCAGCGTTATCACGAGACTGGTATGTTTACTTGCCGTCCAGGATCTGGTAGATATCGAGTCACTTCTGAGCAAGATGACCGCTAAATTGCGTCAGTTTCTATAAGAAATCGTCACTTTAAATATATTCAACTGCAGCTGCAGCTCCATGAGGTTTGAGGATTGACTGTATGCGATTCTACCATTAGAAGATTGGCGGAGCGTAGCCTAAAACCTCATTAACCAGCTTATGGCCCAAAATTTACGGTAAACCACCGAAGAGCGCGCCTTAACTTTGCACGGTGAGCACATAAATTAAATTGGTCATACCTTCAATGGAGCAAAGTTCTCTTTTCTGGTAAGAGTAAGATCATGCTGTATGGTAACGACGGAAGAGAAGGTGTATCGAAGAGATAGAGCGTTATTCACAGTGCTGTATTGAAGAAAGAGTAGGTTACTGTGGCGGTTCATGGACGGTTTGGGGAGGCATAAGTGCCGATGGAAAAACCGGACTTGCTTTTGTATCTGGACCTCGCTTACTGTCATCTTTTTTCTACATTTCCCCACACTAGGAATCTCTTACTGTATCCTGGATTCGTTTACAAACATTTAAACTCACATGCACAAGACACTCAGATCCGGAACAACTACTTATATGTAGGACATACAAATATTTGTTCCGTGCGGGGATCAACCCGCGACACGCAGCGCAACAGCCGATCGCTCCACCACTACGCCAACCGTGTAGTCAAATTTAATTTTGGTGTTACATCGAAGAGTTTCTGGAGCCTCATGTGGTACCCTACGCATATTTTATTGTTGAAGAGTAAATTTTTATGCAAACAAAATGCCAGGGCTCATACCCCAGGTATAGTAGTAGTAGTAGTATAATGAATACCTGAACGAAGTCGGTATTACGGTTATGGGCTGGCCAGCAAGAAGTCCGAATATGAATCCTAAAGAACACCTATGGGATGAGTTGAAGAGACGAAAGACGAAGACGAAGACGGTAGGGTAAGTAGGGTAGGCAGGGCGGGTTTCGAAATGCCGAAATTTCGAAACAGAGGAGCCCAATTTCGTAAGCTAATTTCGAAATTGAAAATGTACGAAACTGCATGCCCTAGTTCATGACATATATTCATCTTATAATATGATTCTCATATTATCATATCTATGATCATAAAGGTACAATTAATAACATTTATTCACAGATAAAGTGCAGGGCAAACTAGAAATGCTCACATGAAGCCAAACTGCGTCTGAAGCCTAGTGATAAGTAAACCGAGCGCAAGTTCCGTTATGAATTTGTCCGCGAACTATAACTTCTACAAGTTCTAACTGAAACACATAATAATCAACATAGGCTATCGCTATGCGTAAATGTTTTAATGTTTATGGAATAAACTTGCAAAAACATGTATCTGCACGAAATATTCAAAGTTATATTTTTCTTCTTCTTTGTTGTACGATGATTGTTGATGTTGAAATTAAATACATATGTATTGACCAGAATTCAACCACGTTTATAGCGTTAGCATTTTTCGTGTAAAGGTAATAATTAATTAATCATAAAAATGCGAATAGTCATCACACCAATTCTAATCATGATCTAGCAAATGGTAGAAATGCTTACAATGTAAGCATTTCTAGTTTGCCCTGCACTTTATCTCTGAAAACATTATTATTAATTGTCAATGTGGTGAAGCAGTCGACCGCCTCGGTCACCATGGCCTATCCTGCAGTTGGAGCGCTGGCCGGATAGCACGGCACGCCAGCATTAATGACATCATACGTCGTGCTCTTGTCACCACCGGGTGCCATCTGTTTTAGAATCCAATGGCTTGGCACGCGACGATGGGGAGAGACCAGACGGGATGACCATAATTCCTTGGAAGGTGGGTAGGTCTTCGGTGTGGGATGCAACATGTGTTGACAACCTTGCACCATCCCATCTTCTTAGCACGGCAGGCGGTGCTGGGGCAACTGCTGCTGGTGCAAAAAAAACCTCAAAAGGCGCAAATATATGGTGCTATGCACCTTATTGGAAGTTATTTGTTTGAGCCGTTTGGAGTTGATTAGGTCCATGGGGTCCGAATGCGCATCGAGTTTTTCGAGACATTAGCACAAAGCTTGTCGACTCTTCACGTGACCGGTCACGTGGCTTCACGTGGCTGGCCTTTTATTCGGCCAAAGAATCAGCATTGCCATCCAACGTGGCAATGCTGCCAGCGTTTTGGGCTCGTTTCCCATTGACATCGACGTGGCCGAACTTTTTGATGCACAATGAGTCTTTTTCCGTCTCCCTTTTGTATTTGTATATAGGCTTGTTTTTTTTAGCATATCCATTTGTAATATGTTGATATTTGTTACATTTAATAAAATCAATTGGAATGATCTAGTAGCATTTATTTTGTCCACCTTCATTCATTTAACGTCATCTATTACAGCCCATTTTAATCCAAGTATACCACTAAACCAACAACAACAGAAGAAGGTAATACAAGTAAAGAAAAATAATCAACTAAAGCAAATATTAATACCAGAGCTGACAGGAAAAGGGCATAGATAGACGCCAACACAGACAAAGAAAGATGGACACAAATATCTTGAAACCCTAGAAGATCAAATTAATCAGAGTTATTCTAAAAATTAAAGTAGCGACACATTTACGAGAAGTTGTTATGACTATCTAGAAAAGATGGAATGAATTTTTGTTTACACAAATGGAATACCCTTATTAGTCTAATCACAAGCTATTTAGGACCGGTTAGGGATTTGATAACATTATAATATTAAGTGTTCATGGAACGCGAAGAAATAGTTGTAGTCGATAATTAGCAAAGGTCTATTAAGATAAAAATAACAAGAGTTACTGGTTTGAAGCAATTGTTCAAATTTTCATGTTTAATAGAAATATAGATGATGTAAAGAGTGAGCAATTTGGATTTTATAATTACAATGTATATAATTCGAAACTTCAAATATTTCGGGAATATAAATCACTTATTTTGCAATTGCATCATAGTATAATTACAAGCAATTATTACCATTTATTTATGTTCAATAAGTAAAATGCATAAAAGTTATGTTAAGTGTCGAACAATAAGAGACGCCAGTAGCAATTCATCTAGTAATCTTATAGCCTAAGATCCGACTCCAGAAATCTGCAAGAATCAGGGTTTTCTATTAAACTTAATTTTCATGAATGATATTTGATAGTAAATAGATTGCTGTAGGGTCGGCTGGAAATATCTACTCGCAACTAGATTTTCGATTATTATCAAAGGACCAGATTCGGTAGTTTCATCATTATCATTTGAGCCGAAAGACGTCTACTGCTGAACATAGGCCTCCCCCAAATATCGCCACTGAGCGGTCCTATGCGTTTCGCATCCACCAGACTCCCGCAGACTTGACCAGGTCATCGCCCCAGTTAGAGGGCGGCCTTCCAACGCTGCGTCTTCCAGTACGCGGTTGCCACTCCAGAACTTTTCGGCCCAACGACCATCTGTTCTGCGAGTAATGTGCCCTGCCCACAGTTGATTGTTTGCCACTTAAGTTTGGCAATTCTTCGGGTTGTTTCGGTAAACTTGTTTCTCTTGCGGATGTCTTCATATCCGATTCGATCAAGCAAGGAAACTCCGAGCGAAGCTCTCTCCATTACACTTTGGGTGACTTTAAGCCCTCTGATGAGGCCTATTGAGAGCGGCCACGCGGCTCTGTCCCGTAAGTAATCACTGGCAACACACACTGGTCATAAGACTTTCGTCTTGAGACACTGTGGTAAGTTGGACGAGAAGATACCGTACAACTGCCCGAACGCTGCCCAGCCGAGTCAGATTCGACGATTGACCTCTTTTTCAAAGTTGGACCTACCTAACTGGACCGTTTGTCCCAGGTAGACATAATCGTTCATCTTCGAATTTAGAGTCTTCGAAGTTGATAGGAGTAGGTGTAACAAGGGCATTCAACATCACTTTGGTTTTGTCCATGTTCATTTTTAAACACACTTCGGAAGCTCTACTGAGGTTATCGTGCATTGTACTGAGGTCCTCCATAGTCTCAACCATGACCACTATATCGTCTCCAAACCGAAGGTGAGGTGAGGTAATTTTGTAGTTTATATGATGATATTTGAAAGAGTTCCACATATACTCTTAGGTTTACCCGTTACTATTCAGTGTTTTAAATAAGCAATTATAATATGGTGTTATCCAAATACTAAAATAACGAATTGCTCATCATGGCGATGAAATCAAACTTTGACCAAAACAATTGCAACATTCATCGTAACATTACTTTACTAATAATGCGTGTAATCGTTATCATTGTCACTGTCATCACTTGCGATAACGACCGGAATCATGCATACCAACAATTAAATTTGCTTACAAACAATAGGTATTTTTAGCATTTTATCCAAAAACTGTCACCACTGAAAATTATTTTTGCAAATTAACTGCAACCGAAACCCTTGTGGAAGTAGATACATGAATCAAAATAAAAACACAAAGTGTACTACGTCGTTACTCATCATTTTTACCCATTGACGAATTTAGAGTCTGCTATGAGTCAGACGAACATTGCTGCACAAAATTATTTACCATAAGATGTGGCTGCAGAACACCACAGAATTGGAAGTACAGAGCGATACAGAAATAGCTGATGCATGTACAAATATAATATATCTGTTTTTTACGACTTCTATGAAAGTAGGGATGGCATAGATTTACGTGGTAAGCCGATTTAAAATACACTTGGGAGACAGGGCTGACCAAAGAATGTTCAAAACGATGACTATATGAAATCATGATTAGCATTCGCACTTTTAAAACGATGAGCATATGATCGATGTTTACCGATTGCATGAAACAATCGGATGTGTTGATAATCCGACAACCCTACAGCCGCGTTTGAGCTCCGAGCAGCCACGTTGCAAAACCACCGAGTTGACGATAATAGCTGGATCATAAAATAAACACGGCGACTGTGATTTATAACTGTTGTCAACATATGAGGAAAAACTGATTTTTTAATTCTCCGCTTTCAACGCTTTGATGATGAGCTATTGTTGTACTCGCACGTTACCTCCTCAACACTAATCTGCGTCTTAGATAGTATTATTTTAAGTGCCTACCTATGCCTTGAAACACTTAATTTTCACTACATTATCTACTTGATGATGGATGACATATAGCAGTCTATAGGAATCATAATAAATATACAACGAACTTTTTGTTCTTTTATCAAGTTGTCAGTTATTTCTACTTATTATTTGTGATTTTATTACGACATATTGGCAAAATACCGTCAACATTTGATTAGACTTAAGGTTGAGAATTCTAGATCTGAGATTCACGGTCGGTTCAAGAACAATTCTTTTTTTTACTAGTTATCTGATACGCCATATTCATTATTTATGTAAGTACTAAGTATCTACTTAAAGTGATGCGTGTACGTGCGTGATTTTTATATACTAACGCAATACTTATAAATTCGAGAGCGAAAACGTCTGAATTGATCCTCAAGCCAATTAAACATAAACAATAATCAGTATGTAGTAAATAAACAACACGCGTAGCATGTAAATGCCACATTATCTCAGTCGTTCTCTTTCTATGTCGTTTAGATTCAGAAGTAATGGCCACGATATAAACGAAGCTATAATGATAATATTTTTGGAAAACCCGACTAATAAATAAGATTTGCTGATATAATGATTATAAGAATTAAGTAATCTTTTTTATATACATACTAGTTGCATGACGTAACAGTACACAGTTACAGACAGTAGGTATTTGCCTATTTGAATATTTGATTTTCATCAAATGTTATGAACATTTCTTGAAGGGACATAAATTTATTGTTTTAGTATAAGAATCTACATTTTAAAATTTCTCTCGGCAATAAATGATTACGCTTTACAATCAAAATAGTTTCCCGCCTTCGTGTTGCCCTTTTGCGTCTGTACACCCTCAAATCGTCCCTCGAAAGTAACTTCGAGCTTCTCATTCACAGCCCACGGGGCGATATCACAGACAAAATTTATAAAATCAGTTGAACTAACCAATCAACTATTTTATTTACAGAATTTATTATTAATTTACACACAGAAAATACATTCAGAAAACACATCATAACAAAGGAGTTCAAAGGTACTGCTTATTTCTTAAGAAATTTATACCAGCAGACCCGCGAAAAGGAGAAATGAAGAAGAAATGTAGACAAATAATGTGTGAGAACAGAAAGCGAAGAAAAGTGAACGACTAACCTAAGATATAAAAACATACACATATAGTGTAAGTGATATATACTTAAATAAATACGTAACTCTAAAATATATTGATATAAAATATTAAGTTACGTAAACCAAATGTAGAATAGGGGAATAAGGCAGTCAGGCTAGGAATTTCGGCCGCCTGCCCAAGGTTGAAAGAGAAATTAATAAATAGGCAACGAAACCTTTCTTGCCGATGTTAATTTTTCACAATCAAAATAACTTCGAATAATTTATTTTTGTGTATTAAAGGTACAAATTGTATAGATCTACACTGATTAGATTCCTCCAATACTTGTTATTGACCTTCGCTTTCGTAAAGTCACGTAGCACCGAAAAATATGAATATAACATACATATCAGTACTTAGGTAAGTATGGATGCTACGTGTGTTAATGTACACATTTATGGAATATGTTTCTTATCAGTTCTGTCCTACGTCACGAACTTTATCTGTATTGATAACGTTCTGCGGAAGAAAGGTAACTAAACACGTACTAATCGCCACTGTAGGTTTAAATTTTCCGATTTCAGGAATGTGGAATGATGGTTGGTTTAGTTTGGCTCGGACATCATCTTTAAACTGTCACAAATGTTGAAAGAAATAATTTTCTATCTGATTTTCACCGAATCTTCTGTCAGCGGCTTCAACCGCGTGAATATCGAAAACTATCCCAAGAGTAGATATTTCCGGGTTGAAAAGTATCCTATTTGCTATTCCTGAATACAATCTATCTCTGAGCCAAATTTCATCCAGATCCATCCAGACGTTTGAGCGTGAAGAGATAACAAACACACACTTACACTCAATAAAGGCGAATGTTTGTCGCCTTTATAATATTAGCGTGATTAGCATATATTGGACTTTGTCATTGTATTTCCTGGAAGGATTTAGGAGTCCGAATCCTTCCAAGAATTTCTATTTTCTAATTATTTTATCTTATCCAAACAGGGAGACTTAAAAATATATAATTATATGAAGAGAGACTCCTGGTAGGTAAGTTCAAGTAATCTATAGTCAACAAGCCACACTACCTACATATTTGAAACTAATTTGTAATTTAAACTTTGTAATTGTCTCCCGCGCAAAGTGCCAGGAGAGACGACGACGCGAATAACTTCGGCACCGTAAGAGATAGTGCGCTTAGTGTTCTCAGCAGAACTGATACAAGCACACCGCCTGTGTTTCAATCATACTCTGTTTGAATTATTTGATATATTTATCTAATAGATTTTTTGGGTACGTCACAGAGTATCGACTACTGGGTAAGAGTCTGACATTAGTGACTGCTTAAGGGTTCCCTAGTCGACGGCACGAACTATTTTGTGCGCGAGGTTAAAATGCATGCTATTTCATCCGGCAACACGTGCGAAAGAAATAGATGTTGTGATGAGCAGTAAGAACCTAGTTAGCGTACGAATTGGCACTTTTGAAAATTTGTAACGAAATGGATGATGCTTTAGGACGAAAACGAGCGCGCGAAATTTTATAAGCAGACCTTTGGGATTCTAGATATCATGAAAAAACGACTAAATGTATATTTTCAAAATAAAATTATTTGCATTGTTGAATTACTAATCTGTGGAGGCCGTTTTGCAATTTTCCTTCTTCTTATGGTATTTATTTACGCCCAAAGATGCGTTAAAATTTGTGTTGAAATATGGAACTTTCGACGCTCATAACTTTCAAATACATATATATCTTTTTTTACTTTTTTGATTACATTCAGGGCTAGCCATTCAGGGTTCTATAATGATGAGACAAATTGATATCATTTTTTAATTTCAGACGTACACCGTCAAACAGTGGAGTAATCGATAGACTACGTTTGTATGGAAGAATTTTCGACTAGTGTAACCTTAATTTCTACGTGAGCATATAATAAAAAATACATCAGCACACATTAGTGGTTATCTACATAATATTAAACTTATAAAATCAAGTCAGGACAATGTGTCGTGGTGGCCCAGTGGCTAAGATCTCACCTCTTGTGCTTGAGGGGTTCAAATCAAGGCAAGTACCAATGTGACTTATCAAATTCATATTTACTTTCTGAGTTTATCTTGGAAATCGCAGGCAACGGTGATGGAAATCATCGTGAGGAATCCTGGACTTACATAGCTAATGTTAGTCTAAAATAGCCAAGCCAGAGGACTGTGGGGTTCCCAGAGGCGGCTTGATTAACTCTGACACCAGAGGTGGCCACTTACTCACACGAAGAAAAGAACAATATTTTTTTTTACAGAGAAAAGAAAAAAATCTGTTATCCATCCAGTTGACTTTACTAAAAAATAAATGTGAAAATGTCTATATTTACACAACATTTATATTTAGAGCCGGTGGAGCGGATAGGTAGTTAATTATTTTTATGAATGGAGTAGAGGGCGGCGCGGGCGCATCGGAACGCGGACGAGTCGAGTCGCGCGCGGCTATACGTTCGCTTTCCCGACTTTCCAGTCGGCGCAACGATATGCGTGCCACACAAATATAATGTAGACCAGTTTACAAATGTTGAGATTACCCTTACCATTTTTCACACTATAATAAAATTATTTTTCTTGAGGAAATGATATGACTAATTTGTCAAACACGGAAGCTGTAGTCTCATGGAAAAATATAATTTACGGGTACAAAAACAATGAAATAAATTATATATTCATATATTGTGTTTTGTTTTAATACTATTCAGTTTTATTCTTTAAAAAAAAACTGCCCATGAACATGAACAATGATCATCTTCACAAAACGTGTCAATGTTTTTGTTTTTTGTGTGTGACGCTACAACTTAAAGGGAATTCCAAATGTTTTACTGATTATTTCAAGGGCATTATTAAGCTACTTTTGCGAGATGATTATCTATGTACAATTAGAGACTACCAATTTTTTTATTTTGTAAATATTGAAGAAATTATGTCAAAATAAATAAATCAGTAATTAGAGAGGTCATCATTTCAGATATGTGCGAAATGCGTGCAGTGACAAGCCAGCACACCGCAAGGACATCTCCAGGACAAGTCAGTCGTCCTCTATCGTCATGCGCAGGTAGCGGCCAGAGGACGACAAGCCCATTGTTTATCGTTGCTAATTATTATGCCCCAACGCAGACGCTTGTCGACCGCCGCAGCGCGTCGAGCCGCTGCGCAAAAACTGAGATACTATCTACCTGAGAATAAGACGAAATGATTTATTAAATAAAATCCTATCATTTTGTAAAAAGATCTAAAAGATTCTAAGGAATTTTTATTTAACATTCATAATTTTTCGAAGGCGCTCGCTCTACTTCAATCATTGAAATCGCAATGACGGCAGAACATTGCAACTATCGCAGTGGCAGTATCGCGCTCGATTGAGGACCGTTACGTGAAAACGTCGAGCGCGCGGGGTGGGGCAGAGAGCCGATACGGTGACGATGGCGCCCGAACACGGCCGATCGCCGAGTGCCGAGACGACGACTTACGAGCGGGGGACGCGGGGGTGCGCCACTTATCGCGGCGAGCTGGCAACGTCGCGCGGGGTGGGAGCGCCCCGCGCCGCAACCTCTCACTCACCGTCGCCGGCTCGCACTCGCCATCATCCAGTGTTACCTTTGACGGTCGAATGCGCGGTCGTCCGGCGGCGAAGCCAGTGACGTCGGTGTCTACACTCGTGCAACACGTCTATGATGTTTCGGTGACTTCAAAGTCGGACTCGCGTGTGAACGATAACTTATTGGCTATCGAATGCTGGAACACAGTGACAAGTTTTGATCTCATTACTACCTGGATTTGGATTTTGATGCGTTGTGATAAGTGACTATTTGGATTTTTGAACAAACTGTGAAGTGGATCACCAAAAAAGGATTTCTTCTAAGTGTCAACATTGGATTATGAATTAAATATTTCTGCAGTGAATTCAAGAATTGTGTTACGTGAAAGTGGCATTCAAGTAAATACCAGTGTTTTTCTAAACTCTCTGAACTGGTTTTAATACTTTTCACAAGTTTACAAAAAATATTTTTTGGACACAAACATAAAAAAAATATTTTCACAGTTAATAAATTTGAATAAAAACAAAAACTTGTGGAAGGTTTAAAGCTAGGACATTACCACCTGTCGTAGAACGTACACGCTGGATTTTGCCTCAGCTGATTCGGAAACGGAATAAATTCACGAAGCGTTCATCGTTGACAGAATAAAAAATGTGGAAGAAAACTTGTGAACCATGAAAAAATCAGAACGAGATTATAATTCAGTTATGATTTTAAGTGTTAATTAACATAATGTGCTGAGTTTTAAATTCAGCCATACCATAAAAAAAAATCAGATTGAGAAATTATGGACAAGAAGTAATTCAGAATAGAATGATGACGACATTGAAATTTTCACAAAGGTAAACGATGAACGTTTCGTCAATTGTTGACGTTTGACGAACGGCTGGCTTGAGCGAAATTTACGCGCGATACGCGATAACAGAAAATGCGACTGTACGCTCGCGACTGACACGAGTACAATATTGAAGAAAAAAGTAGAATTTTCAAAGATGGAAATATTGTGGAGTGGTCGGTGAAGATGTCAGTTTCGAGCTGACGTCGATGTTTTTGGATCGCAACAAACCAGGTGCATCGTGTTTCAGGGGGTGCCTTGGAACGGCAGGACGGCGCACTCCAATAGTACGGCTGGGTACGCGGGCTCTATCATCACCTACGGGGGGGCACCAGCTCCCGATAGTGGAAAACACAACCCGTTGCAAGGGACCATTGGATACAGAGTCAACGCCCCTAGGTGAGTCCGAAAATATTTGTTTTGAGTTAAAAAAAAATGTCCTTGTAGTCCAAAACTATTTGTTTGGGTACAAAAATATTTGTTTTCAATTAATCATAATCGTAGTAATGCAAAACTATGACCAACATTAAATTAGATGTCAGTTACTATCAGAGAAGAATATTAATAATAAAAACGTCAAAACCGATAGTGATAGTATTGGAAATATAATTTTAATACAGTATAATTCGAATTGCCGGTTTAATACGCGAAAATAAAATGGTATTCTCTTTACGTAGTACTTTTTTTAATAGTGGAAGTCTTCCAACTGACTAGCAATTAAATTATGAATCGAAAATGATGAGTAGACAGATCTTTAATTTGTTATCAGTTACCAAAACTTGACGCTTTGTGTAGGTACACTCGGTTGCCTTTACTGTTTTTATCTTATCCGGAACAAGTTTGTTTACATTTCAACAAAACGCTGAAACGTGACACGGCTTACCTGTGCCACCTTATCGTAGTTAACAAGCAATAAAATCAAAAATACACCATCTACGTAAATATCTTAAACTACCTTTATTTATTGTAGTGTTATATTGACGGAGAAATTCTTGTTTCAAAATCAATGTAATAATGCATTCAAATATAAATCTACAATTTTTAATTAACGAGCAAAGTTGCCCCTCATAAACCAAACACAACTTTAAAAGTACACACAAGTGTGACATTGTCGACCGCGCATCGCTGCAATTATAAATGAAATGTGCTCTTCCATTCACACGCACAAACGCTTTAGGGCACCCAGCACTCACACAGTCGCACGTCATTGCACTCACACTAATGCAGACGCACGCACACATTCACGGATCTCACACACAGGCGCATAATGGGAATGCACGCGGTGACTGCACTTTAGCGTTTACAATAAACACAAATAAACAAAACATTTAAACTAGCAACACCGAGAGCATCGAACAGTTAAGATTCATTCCAATAGTATTTTTTAAGTTTCTACTTTCTACTTTGATATTTTCAACTGTCACTGTTCTCAATAACAAATGAACGAAGATTGTTTAAATATGTAACCGTTTTTGACAAATGATTATGAACTAAGTTATAACGTTAAAGTTAAGTCGAAGCGCTCAACGGCTTTGTTTAGTAGTCACCTTTACAAACGACATATTGTTGATGGCAGCCTGCCTTTATACAAAACCAATAAGTAAATAATAATAAAAGTGGGGACCGGCAGCGAGATTGTGTGAACATAACACAGGAAGTCTACTTAACTTCAAGGGTAGGGAAGTTAGGGTAATTGAGCTAAAGTTTCTCATTAAATTGATATTACATTATTAAGTGTTAAGAATGTTATGATAAGCGAGCAGTCACATAAAGAGATTTATAACCGTTAGTAAGTGATCGTGGGAAAAAACGTCAGTTTGAATCGAGCGAGACGTCTGGGGGCGGATGCACTGCCACAACATACATTACACCACGTGCGGCATGCCCGAACGGATTCTCAATGGCAACCTTAAACGTTTCTATAATACTTCAGTCACGAAATGACTATAAGTAACTCACTGAGTACTAAAAAGGTATTCTCGCGAATACACGTGTTAATCTATGCAGTTAAATCGGCGATTCCTTTCGGTTCAATATCATCGCAGCCAAACAAATTATTATCGGGAGCGTCGTCGTAATAAAGCCCCATATTGACGTGACCGGCCCCACTTACCCTAGGCGACGTAGCCGACCCTTCCCCGCTCATTGTACCGTATTTACCCCGGAACGCTCGGCTCCATTTGTAAACCCCCGGAATCCGCTCCTTGAAGCATGATTCATTCTCCGGACCCCGCGTCAATTGATGAGAATGAGATAGATACCGCTGTAGGTAATTAAAATGATTGGTTTATCTTTTTTTCGTGGCAAAACAGTTTCGAAATTTTATGCATCCTCTCACAAATTTACACAAACATAATATATAGATTGTTTGTGCTAATTCTTTAAAAAAACATTATATCAAGAGATACAATTCTAATCGATATACAGAAAGGTAGCAGCTACTTAAGACGCCTAAACTTCATCGATCCAATAATATTAACGTTAGTTAACGCTTTTTATTATGTCAGTGTGCGCACAAGCCACAATGTGAAGTGGCATTTAAATGGGGGTGACCAACTGTCGTCGAAACACAGGGGTGGAACACGCCACGGCTTCACGCTACCGCGATAGTAATCTATACGAGACTCACAATTAATGCCTTATTTAACACTTCACTTCAAATAAAATTAAACATCCAGTTTTACACCGCTTACAAAACTTTATGATTAGTATTTTTTTTAATCTGTAGTGCTACAATCAACTACTACATAAAATGTCAATTGCTCTTAAATTTGTTACAAATCTGAAAGTAAAAGCATAATCTTCAGCAGTTGGATTCAATACACGATTATCTCGACTGCCAATTAACCAGGAATCCGACACGTCTGCGCACTAATCTAAAATTAACTGCAGCCTATGTATCAAAATACCTACGCGTTACTCGCACATCTCTCAATACTATGCCAAACACCTTCCAGCTTCTCAAAATAGCGGCTTGCCTACTCATTCATATTGATTTATTTAGAAGTTTCGTGTGTCGAAGAACGGGTGTATCGCTCCCACGCAGAGATCGTGTCATATCCTCTGCACAAATCACTAGTCCTTTCCATTTCAAAAGTAGTCCTCAAGTCTGTGCAGGCGCATAAGTCTTTTCTATAGGTGTTCCGAGAATTATCCCTTAAGAATGCCTGAGACGAACGTTCGCATTCAACAGCCAAAATATTTTGAACAGACCGTAAGTGATTATTCGGATGTGGTACCACTTTTACAAAAAAAGTGTACCAGGATACAGAACACACAGATTTTTTGTTGTCTACACATTTCGGTCGGCAAAAAGAAAAAGGTCCAGACAAAACTATAAAAAGAAGTGCAGGCCGGGCCGAGTTTACCTAAGGAACGACCCTTGTAAATCATCTGCAGCGCCGATGAATAGAGACGATGTCGAGATGAGCGTTGTTGACTCTTGTGTTTATTGGTTGTCGACGCTACTAAGTGTCTGTTAAGCTATTTACGAGAATACTTAAATTATCTAGTAGTGGCCGCTTCGCCAAGATTTATTAAGAATATACAACCAATTTAGGTGACAGTTAATTGACATAACAATGTAATCTATACTGACAAACCAATTTTAGAGAGTTTTGAATTAAATTGTTATATAGGCAGATTTTAGTACTCAATCCATTTAGTACGTAATCAGATACTATTTGTATACATACTACACGCATACACGTAAAACTATATTCATTAAAATAATTTCATACACGTTCACAAAGGGCCAATATTGTTGCTCCACTACAGATGCTCGCAACAATGGGTAGCCCGTGCGAGTGTTTGTCGTGCATTTGTCGAATGGGAATTATTAGAAAGGGCTCCGCGAAGGCTCGGGAATTCGCCCCAAAAGCAGTTCACATGAATCGTTCTCCCACTCCGGCGCCGTACAAAAAATCAAACACATCCCGAGAGAAACACAGGGGTTACAACGCGTCACTATACGTCCATATTGATTTTTTCTCTCATTGTTAGTAAAATAATAAAATCACGGCGCGTATTAAAAAAAGATCTTGCGTCGATAGAATTTGGGTTGAATATTGAGTCTGAGTTTATTAATAATCGAAGCGTTAACGTGTGGAATGTTCGATTCTGCAAGGCCGCTTGCAATAGAAACTGCTCGTATCGTGAGTGAAATAATATTAACTGGACCGATTTCACATTTAATATGTACACGTGTATCTACTTTACCAATTCTACAAGAAGTCGGAACGTTTGTTAAAGAGCGCTTACGAACGTTATAATCTTTTAGCGAAACGATGATTATAACGCATTTAGATAAATCTGAAATAATCAATTATATTTTCCAGATCAAAATATATTGATTGTTTAACAAATAGTTAACGTGATTGCGTTGATATTGTTATAGCGGCTATGGGTGCGCCGGCGGTTCGGGCGCGATGAGCGGCGGGGGCGAGAACGCGCAGTTCGGCGCCACCGCCGCAATGGTCGCCGCGGCCACCACGGCCGCGATGCAGGACTCGCAGCCTTTCTCGCAGGTAAAATACCATTCATAATAATTTAGAAAGTCTCATACAGATAAATTGCAATACGAGTAGTCCAAAAATGCATTTTTTTTATTCACTTTGAATACCTACTTACATTTATATGAAATCACAGCATACACTCAAAGGAAACCCCACTGAATATTAATCAACTAATCAAAAGGACTTCAAAATCTATTACAAATGAAACGTGAAATCAGTCACGTATACAATTCTACAGACGTTATTTTCATTTTGCAGATGCAAAACAACATGACTATGGGAAACCCCCAATATGGCGCGATGAACGGCTACGGTCAACAACGCAGCCATAATCCGGGTATGACCGGGATGGGGATGGGAGGCAACGGCGGGATGAACGGTATGACTGGCATGGGGCAAATGGGAAATGCCGCAATGAACGGTATGAACCCTATGGCGCAGATGGCCAACATGGGTATGCACGCAAACATGATGCCGTCGCAAATGGGGCCTGGACAAATGAGCAGCTCAGCGAAGATGGGGCCGGGATACCAAAGGCGACATACGCCGTATCCATCGGGCACCATGCTTATGGGTCAGAGGAAGACGCAATACATGAGTGGGCAGCCCGGTTTTGGGCCAACTCAGTACCCAGCGGGATACGGTGGCCGACCAGGTTTTCAGGGACAATACCCACCGCAGCAACCATTGGGCCCTAGCGGTAACTTCGGTGCGGCAATGAGAGGAACAATGAGGCAATCTACGCCACCCTACTCAAATCAAGGGCAGTACTTCAATGGTGGCGTGCCAAGCCAGTTCCCTCAGCATCAGAGTAGCAACCCGCAGTATGGTGGGCAATACGGTGGACAGTTTGCGCAGGAGGTCGCTATGCGCACTAACATGAGTTATCAGCACAGTCCAGTTCCTGGCAATCCAACGCCGCCACTTACACCCGCCAGCAGTATGCCTCCGTACATCAGTCCTAATGGTGATGTGAAACCCCACTTCAACGAGCTCAAACCACCAATGGGCATGCAAAGTAAGGATATTCAATATGTTTATGAAACAATACAAATTTATATGTATTGAAACAAGTCCACTAACGGTTCTTATTATTTTCAGATGACGAGCTCCGGTTAACATTCCCCGTAAGAGATGGTATTATACTACCACCATTTAGATTAGAACATAATTTAGCCGTTAGCAATCATGTATTTCAATTAAAACCCACGGTCCATTCGACGTTAATATGGAGGTAAATATTGTCTTAAAGTAATACGCATTAAAGAACATAATATTAGTGAAACACATCGGACAAGGATGTTAACCTTTTTGTTTCTTCGCAGATCGGACCTTGAGTTACAATTAAAATGCTTCCACCACGAGGATAGGCAGATGAACACAAACTGGCCAGCGAGTGTTCAAGTGTCGGTCAACGCGACTCCATTAATAATAGATAGAGGAGAGAACAAAACATCGCATAAACCATTGTACCTGAAAGAAGTGTGCCAGCCAGGCCGAAATACGATACAAATCACTGTCTCAGCCTGCTGCTGTGTAAGTATCTCCTAATGCCTCCGATTTTATCAGAATTAAACACAAATAAGATGTAGCTAGCACTCTAGACAAGTAAAAATAGTATATCTTATATTCTTCCTTTTTTTTTCAGTCGCACCTGTTTGTTTTACAATTAGTTCACCGACCGAGCGTACGAAGTGTGCTGCAAGGTCTATTAAGAAAGCGCCTATTAACAGCAGATCACTGTATCGCGAAGATCAAGATGAACTTCAACCAGACGCCGAGTAACGGTAGCAATGGATCCAACACAGCTAACGATAGGGATAGCATTGAACAGACAGCTTTAAAAGTATCGTTAAAATGTCCAATCACGTTTAAGAAGATCACGCTACCGGCACGTGGCCACGAGTGCAAACACATACAATGCTTCGATCTTGAGTCGTATCTACAACTAAACTGCGAACGAGGGTCATGGCGGTGTCCAGTTTGCAAGTAAGTATTGCTCATGACATATGTAAAATCCTCATCATATTCTTGTTCCATGGAACAAAGTTCTAACGACGTTAATTTCTTTTCAGTAAACCAGCACAGTTAGAAGGCCTGGAAGTTGACCAATACATGTGGGGTATCCTAAACACGTTGAACAGTTCAGATGTAGACGAAGTCACGATTGACAGCGGTGCTAACTGGAAGGCAACTAAAATCGCCAACAATACTGGCATTAAGGTGAGTATCTGTCACACGACTAATGCGTTTTTATTATTATTTATTCAAACTATTATTTTAAGCAATAAACTCAAAAATATTCTAAGACAAAATTTTATTTTTTGCAGCAAGAAGAAGATAGCAATGACGGCAGCGTAGGAAAACGCAGTAAAGCAGTATCACCGGGCTCAATGAACATGCCTACGATGAACAACTGGGACATGAATGCACTATCGCCATACCTTCCTCCTGACATGAACACTATCGCCAGCGGCTCTATGATCTCTTCGTACAACCAAAACGGCCAGAACAGGAATTCAAGTTCGAACAATCAGAATTACGACTTCGGGATGAACAATGGACCTGGCAGTAACGAGTATGCTGGAAACGGACCTCTTTCGCACCTGAGTGAGAGCGTCAACTCATTAGATCCTCTCAATGCGATGGAGAAGAGCCTCAACGATCAGGTAAAAATATGTTACATGTTTATCAATGTAGATAGCAGATTCGAGTGTAACTAGCCAATTGTACTAAACTTCATTTTGTTAGCGTATCTATTAATTTCACACAAATAAAGTAAAATGTTTCCACTATGAACTATTTCTATACTAGTTACATTAAAAACTGGTTTGCCAACCAAAACATATTTATGGGGATAATAAAATCTACCCTTTTACGAGCAATCGCTGCATTAGGACAAACTTAAACTTAAAAAAGTGGATGGTAACAATTTCTCGCAGATATTATTATATATTAGTATGGGATCTAGTCTCAAAGCGAAGCATTCTCATACCTGCGTACTGGAATCCGTATTTCAAAGTCCACGTTTTCTCCAGATGCCTCATACTCCGCATACGCCGCACACGCCGGGATCAGCACACACTCCAGGCGGCGGCGGGGCGCACACGCCAGGCTCCTCACACACGCCAGGCCCTCCCTCGGTGGACCACCACTCGCTCACCGATGTCGACATTCCCGCCGACCTCAACTTTGATCCTGCAGCCGTCATAGATGGAGAAGGGACAGATAATCTCAATGTAAGTATCTTTTACAACATCGCAAAACTGGGAATAGCAAAACAGAACAGAGGCATTACAAAATTGAGCAGGTTTAAGTTACTAGTGTTTAATTAGATGGGTTTCATATCGACAGTAAAATGTACTTGGATGTAGGCAATAATTTGGAAAAGCAAAAGATATAATTAAAAGAAATAGCATGAAAATAATAAGCGTACAACAACAAAAAAGAAACATTCAGCTGGGATGCAAATTATAAAGCCTACATTACTAAAAAGCATCAAACATCAGTAAAAGCAAGTGAAGCCTGACTGTAATTTTCTTATTTCAGTTATTGCCGGAGACAAGTGTGGACCCGATGGAGCTGCTGTCGTACTTAGACGCACCTGCGCTTGGTGAGCTATTAGCGACGCCGCCGTCGTCGTCATCGTCGGCGGGCAGTCATCCACCACGAGCGCCTTCCTCCGACGACCTCCTGGCGCTGTTCGAGTGAACACACGGTGACCTGCCGAGAAGTACGTAGACGGGTTTACGTATAGGATTGTCAATTAAAATCACAACTAGGAAACTAAAGATCTCGATTTGTACTTAAAAGAAGATACTCTCTTAAAAGAAGAAATTCGCGCGTTTCATAGTTTATCCGCTCATCATTGAGCGGGAAAGTACTAGCTTACATCTATTACCGTCTACGTTACTCGCTTGTTACACTGAGAGATTCGTTCGTCTGAGAGTCAAACTAGGCGTTTGTTCAACTCGCAATGAAGCCAGAAGCCCGATATTGTGATATTAGATTTTAGTTCCTTCTCCAAGTGTCGCTGGGTTAAATATCGCAGAGTGCTCGAACAGTAGATGTCTTCAGAATCTCTGTCACCTTGTAAAGGTGTTATCGTCTAGTAGAAGTTCCGATCACGCTGTCGTGTTGAACACAGCGACACACCGAGGCATCGATTGTTGAAACAATGGTGTTGGAGAACATTTATTAGGTATATAAGTAAAGTATTGGAGGCAAACGGCCATAGACACTGCGGTGTTGTGCATGTATAGTTCCTCGCACCGCCGCACACACGGTGGCGCTACTGAGCTCCTTTAATATTCTAAACTCTAGCATAAACTGTAACACAAATTTTCATTAATAATTCAACTTCTTATTCGATATAACTGTAATCGATTAGAGTTTTTTGTTCATAATTTGTGAATAGTTCACCGGGTGTAAATAATAAAGAGGAGTTATTTTATTTGTGCTAGTTGTTTTGTGTACTGTGGGCGAGGCCGGGCGGCTTCTGTACGTATAGGCTAGCCGAGCGCGGCCGGCCCGTCCGGAGGCATTGTGAATCTTATAGTTCCTATTGGATGCGAGCGAACTATAATGTTCAATTGCCATTTACTGTAAACATATTCCTTCAAGTTTCGCATATTCTGCATTTTTAAATGGTAAGATATGATAGGATTCGTGAGTATAACGCTACTCGCTTTTGGGTGATATATTCTAAATGAGTTGTTTGAAATCAACAAATAAATGGTAACAAATTAGTTACAAAAGTATATTGTAAATGTGAGTGCAAAAATGAACTCTGTTAAATTATTTTGCGTTATGTGAATCGAAGAATGATAGAAATATATTTTAATTTCTATATAAATAGTAATGAACTGTATTATTTGTAAATATGAATCTAGATAAGAATATTATATTACCTAGTTATACATAGGAGAAGAACATGGCAGATACTTATATGACGGCCAGTTTAGTATAGTATTACTAAATTAAAGAAAAAATCTACACATGGTTTTACATGTACATACAAAATTACCATACCTATTATACGATTATATGCGTTTAGAGCCCAGTACAGTAAGCTAACAACTTCATTTCAACTGCTGACTTGTTGAGTCTCTTCATTTTTCAAATATTTTAGATTTCTCTGACAACTGCAGCTTTTAAAACCATTTCAGGAGCATTTGAATTTATTTCATCATTGAACTAGTCCTTTCGTATTGCATTGTTTTTTTTACGAGATAAAGTTCCTCTTGAGTTATTTTCAAATATAAGTATGTATATAGGTCTAATGATTTTTTCAATTACAGTCATGTTACAGTATCTTTGGCACATGCACATCTTCAAATTAATTCAGTATTTTAATATTTTCAATATATAATTACAAGTTTAAGTTGGTAGTACTGTATTTGTGCTCTGAAACGTTTCTCTATTTACAAGTGCAAACCGCCAATATAAACATTACAAAAAAAAATGTGTAACATCCGTGCTCATCTTAATTTTATTTCGTTTTGCCCACCTCAGATACATAAAGCAATAATAGTGAAGTGCTGATAAAATAAATTTTATTTAAAATAGATAAATGAGTTATTTTAAAGTATTTAAGTATACACTAAATAGAAATAAAAATTGCGATGAGCATCGTATTGACAAAATCTTATTTCACGTATTTTCAAATGTTTGGTTCCAATTTTGATGTTTCGAATAATGTTGCGCAAGCAAAATCAATTATATTTGTTGTAACTTATTTAATTTTTATATATTTAGAGTAACGCGCAGCGCAAATTGTCAAAATTTGTTTCTAAATGGAATTAAGTTCCCATAAAATATGACAATCATGACACCATAATTCATTTAGATATTGTAAAGTTTTCAAACATAACTTACGGTTAACATTTTTAATAACAGTTTAGAAAGATATCTCTTAGAGTTGTATGTAAACTGTCGATTCTTTCACTATCTTATGTAAATTGATGATTTGCGCATCTTTACTTCATGCTATGAATATGGACGCCTCTTTAGAGTTAGTCAAACTATTACGAAAAACAATAAAATTAGTATTATACAAAGCCGTGGTCAATTATTCAAACAAGGTAGAGATAATTTACGAATTGTTGTCAAGTTTTTGTTGTCGTCCGTTCGTGGTTGATTGATTGTGTGTCTAGTTGATCACAGCTTTAGCATAAATTACATAATTTTAAGGGACCTTCAATTCCAGTTAGCTAGATCTATTTATTGTAGTGAATATTGCTGTTGGATGAATCATCGCAACGATTTTTGTATGACCAAATAGTAATTTTTTACATGTTTACCTATTTTAGGTAATTTAAAAGTAATGAATTTGTTTATATAAAAAAATTAAAATATCACAAAAAATTTATAGCATATCACATTATAAAATAGCAAAAATCGCATCGATTGATTCATCCAAGTGAGTAAATGATTACAATATTTATATATTTTGTTGAATATTATAATGAACTGCTGTGAAGTAGATTTTGTGCTCGTACAAATATAAGCAGCATTTGGAAATAAGTGAAAAAGGATTCTAAATAAGGTAACATGCGACCCATGACTCAGAAGTTAATGCAAAGCCAAACTGTACTGTAGCGTATTTAACATTTGAACATTATGTGAAAAGTTTAGTAATCAGGTTGGTACTCACTGAATTCATTTCAAAATGTGTAAAATGAAAAAATATAACATTTTTATGTTATTGAAAATAAAATAAATCTAAAAATTATAATGTGTGACTTTCATTTAATTAATGCCTAACAATAAACTTCACAACTGCAGAAGAAGAGCAGCTGCCTGACAGATAACAAAATGAATGATGACAATACTTCTCCTACCATTCATTGAAGAAAGAACAAGTTGTTTACACTTAAACTTTTGCAGATACCTTACTATGACAATAAAAGAGAGGAAGACAGATTTTTTACTTAAGCAAGAGACTACTTAATTTTCAACAAAACCAATAATAGCATGTTATGAAGGCTAAAAGAAAACAGTTCCTACACTCTTTGCGCTGTAACATGGTGCGGATGACAGTTTCAGACTTTCAGTAACATTTTTTACGCATATACGTATACGCATTTTATGTAGTTTAACGTCATACCATGGTTATATCATAGTTGCCTCTATGAAGTTAAACTACAAAATATACGTATATGCGTAAAAAATGTTATTGAAACTGTCACCCGCACCATGCTACAGCGAAAAGAGTATATATAAGGTCATGTCAATGCCATTGCTATTTAGGAAATTTTCTTCCTAACAACAGTAATTTAATAGGCTATGGGAAATATATGTTTATCTGTTGACAGACACACGTCTAAAATAATAATATCTATAGTTGACTTATCAATTTAGAACAACGAACGGGCATCAGAAACGACCAGACAAACCTGTTTAGTGATCAAAATGATACCTAATTATAAAAGTTTACATGGTGGAATGTTTTGAGAAATCCAACCATTACACTGTTGTGTTCGCAAGAAGTCAAACCAGTATGTGGGTTATTTATAAACGAAAATAAAACTAAACCCGAAGGATACTTCACAGTGCTTTATTAAAGCTCCTCCAGTTTTGTATACGTAGCTGTCTAAGTTATCGGTGTTGCCATACGTGTAAACTAAAATTGGTGGCATAATTTAAATTTACTTAGACTGAAAAAGAAAATGTGATAATCAGTATGTTAGTTAATCAATTATGTCTCAACGACTGAACGGATTGGGATAAAATTTGGCAAACAGGAAGTACATATATACTACTACTAACTTCCTTATACTTTTTCCCCTTTACAACGGGCGAAGCCGCTCACGCTGGCTGAAGATGCAAGTTAAATATGTACTTAGGGCCGATTTAACCAATGAAACTAATCGCGAGTAGTTCAACTTAACTCAGTCTAAGGAAATACAGCGTTCTGATTAGTTGAGACCGCTGAGAAACTATCGATCAGGACGCTGTATTTGCTTAAACTGAGTTAAGTTGAACTAGTCACGGTTAGTTTAATTGGTCAAATCGGCCCTTAGATAGAGTATTCGAATAGTATTTTAATTTAACTACGAAATTGTCATTGTGATTATATTTAGGGAATTTCTCCTGAATACCCTAGCCTATATCCAACCTTCAATAGAGGTACGCCTTGCTATAGGGTCCAGGACTCCAGGTAGATGGATAGGAAATACGTACAAGCGTT
This sequence comes from Orthosia gothica, assembly GCA_949775005.1. Lineage (NCBI taxonomy): Eukaryota > Metazoa > Arthropoda > Insecta > Lepidoptera > Noctuidae > Orthosia > Orthosia gothica. Next base: position 13,056,942 of record OX459041.1, read on the forward strand.
CAAGGGATCAACATGCGGGAAAGAGATGCTTTGTGCGGAAAGAATATACGTGAAGACGCGAACAAATGTATTCTACCGATTGATTGCTTTAAAGCAAAAACTTATCGACAAATTGTGTCATTTACCCGTTCTAACCCTCAAACTCTAAAAATGCTGCTCAAATGGCGAATAAGTAGCGCCATTCAACAGGTGCTTGAAAAGGAGGGTCCACGCCGTCTAGGGTGACTTGGAAAGAAGTGATGACTTGGCCTTGCTCAGTCGAGGTAAGCATGAACTAAACAAAAGATATGAAGTGTGGGCATCGATTTGAATCAATTCAATAACTAAATGATCTTTGACCAACAACACAAAACTCAAACAACAAATACTAATTGTAAACTTAGCTTAACTTAGCTACTAAGCATTGGGGACCAATCGAGTTATAGAGTGCTTTGCTCTACTCGATTGTTGGTAGTTTTATTAAGCTGGCAACATCGCACACTCGCACGCGCAGCGAAGCCTTCTCGCACACACACAAATGAATCTCATGTAAACACGTGCCCTATAGCTAATAGCACAGACAGTCGATTAGTCGGCGGGTCCGCGGCAGGTATCGCGCCCCGTCCTACCGGTTCAACGATAAAACGATCGAACGAACGCCACCGTTAAACGAACTATATTGTATTCTAAGCACAACGAACAACAAGACAATTTTTAAGCATTAACAGTGCGGTAGAGTGCGCGCGGTTTTGAAACAGCCGAGGTATGCGTTCGTAAACTTCTCCTTAAGTGCATAGCGGTATCGCGGAACCAGATTTAAAGTCCTCAATGTATTGAAAGTAGCTTTTCTGTTGTTTGTTTAGTCGACCTATTCCTGTATCTGGTATTGAATATCAAGACTGCAACGAGATCCTGACTTATGGACTAAAGGTAAGGCTAACTTTATTAAAGTGTAACTTTGTGTGATAAAACTTAGATAACAATTTGTTATGTTATGTACTACATCAACCAAAGCATTCCGACACGTTCATTATATTTTCATTCATGTTGACTAACACTGGTTGTAATATAAGCCATAATACGTGACACAAAGACGGTGACATGACATATAGAACGATAGGTATTTAAGTTCGATTTTCCTTATTATTTTAAGAACTTTCATAACATCTTTAAATACTAGTTTACTCTTTGTTAATTACTATACAACAGTTTCATAAATACAACTGCGACGTATTTCTGAGAATGTTATCTTGCTTTGAAATATTTTTGAACTTTTTTGGTAACTCAAGGGTCGGGTTGGTTTATCAGCAGGTAGATGTCTTAAGACTCATTTTCGGCGGACGTGGATTTTAACAACACCAAGTTTGCAAACAAGTTTGTCACTTTAATATTAGGTACGGGCAGCTTGTTTTCTTTGAATTTAAATCAATTATAGTTGCCTACTGGATTTTTAATAAGGGAGGTTACATACTACCAGGTCTATACCAACCATTATTCTTATATCATACATAGTGTCAACTAATACCTTAACCGAAAAGCTTTATGACTAATAGTTCCAAGATATTTCCTACTCATATGAATAAACTTATAAAGATTGAAATTCATTATCATAAGTAGAACTATTTATGCATTTTCTAATTTGAACTGGACTACTTCGACTGGACTAGTTATCATCAATATAAAAAATATTTTGACTGCAGCGGATTGGATGAGAAATCGAAATAATATTATCATTGATTCAATTATACACAAAAAAAAAACAAAGAAAAACAAGATAACGTACTCTACAACGACACAGCCTACAAATTACAGGATACATTGATGCAGGATCAACATTCTAACAGATAATTATGGAATATGTTATGATTTCTAATGAATGACTTTTCACAAAGTACGTCTTTTATTTTGAAACAACTTTATCAGCATGGTTAGGACGTAGCCTCTAGGTGTATCATGTTTACAAATCAATAGCCTTCATCTTCAAGAATAAAGGCAACCAGACAAAGACTCGCACTTGCGAACAATGGCGACATTACACATGTACTTAGATAGCGCCAAGCGTCTACTTACGGTATATGATTTATGACTTTTATGAGTATCTTGATTCACAAGAGACCTAAAGTATTACCGTTAGGCGTTAGATATATTGCTATTTACTATAGAACTAACAGCCTACTCTACTTACCTACCTACCCTACTCACCTTGCTGCCTACCCTACCTACCTACCAATTTTTTTCTAGGGTCATTCTTTCGCGGAGTATATTAACACCGCCATTCAGAAAATGACGACAAATGCACAACGCCATCTATCGAATATGGAATTCAACTGTCCGAGTATACGACTTGTGTGTGTTCTGATATTTTATTTCTTGAAAACTTTAAATTCATCTTACTTTTGATAGAGTAAAACGATTGCGATAAAACAAAAACTAAGTAATACCTACTTCAAGTTACGCATAATTATTATGTATAAAAGTTATCTACATTGGTTTCGTACATTTTACGTGATGCGTGCACAAATAAACAGACAAAAATGCTGGCAATGGGTTCTGTTGGTTATCCTTTAACACCCTGGCATTTTTTTTGGAATTATTATCGATGTACAAAAACAACTTTTCTACAGATTTATTATTTATTTATTGATGATTGGATTTATTTGATGTTTAAATGCGAATCCTCGTACAACAAAATCTTAAAGATGCTCAAAATTTCATCCAGCTATTACCGACCTTATACCGAGTTCCATGGCGGGCCACTATTTACAGGTACAATAACGTCTCAATAATTCAGCACTATTGAAAACAGAGGTGGTGCCGGTTTATTAGAATATTCAAATTACTGGATTTGTATTAAACAAATAGGACAAATAGAATAAAACCATCATATTATGTAAGGTACCAATTGAATAAGCGAATATGGTGGCAACTGTGGAGAACGCGTGGGCGGAGAGTGCTGGACTACTGGATGTGCCGAAGTACTGAAGTGCCCAATTAGTGAGACACTTCTTTATGTGCTTATCTAAAAGCAACATCCATAAAGAAATGTTCGGTAAAAATCTGTTTTCAAAAACTATAATTTCACCTTTCTTGGATGGATGGTGAGTTTGCCACAATAGCACTACTGATTCTTAATAAGTACCAAAGCTTTTGGCAGATTTACCTAGGACAATGATCGCGTGAGCTCACGACATCTAAAACTCTAGCCTTCTACACTTTCATAGTCTTCTTCGTGCTTGAGAACAATTAATAATAATTTAATGCTTGCCAAAATCTCTAAGCAAACTTGTGCTTAATGTTCTAGGTCAATACTATCAAACCGTTTTATAAATGGCATATAGCTATATTGTTAAGTAATTTGCATCTTAATTTTGGGGTCTACTAAGTCTTTCTCGGAACAAAAGAAACATATCTACTGAATAGGATCAAAATATAAACAGGTGACTTCCTGTTTTTTTTTTTTCGTTTTACAACGATATTAAAGCCAACGTAAACCCAACCTGCCACTGCCACACAGGTGCCCACAGAAACAACCAATAAAAATCAAGCAATTAACTTTTTAAAAGAATTTTTCGCCTTCAACTGCCAGAACAGTCACAACGATTCTCAAATAAATACGTTCAATGAGCTGGCATCGCAGTCAGAACTTGAAGGATAATGAGCAATCAACACGCAAACATGATTCTACCACATATCGATATATATCTGCGATGACCACAGACATCGTAGGTGTATTAGTCATGGCTGGCCATTTACTGGACTTTGGAACCGATGCATTTTAATAATGGAAGTGAAAAAGGTAGATTCCGTGTTCGGATATGGTCAAGGCGCCCGCGTTGTCGCACTGCAAATACACACATATACCTGAGTTTATATGCTGGTGTAGCTTTATCTTATAATAACTAAGGTAAAGCTGTTTGAGGCCGATAAATGATAAATGATTTTATTTCTGTAAGTTGGTTTGTACAAACACTTTTACATGTCGATCATATTTTTTAAAACTAGATGAGGTCGGCGTTTCCTATCTGACAACTCTGAGAAGAAAGGCCGAAACAAACTGAGAGGTCACAGTCTCTTTTAAAGTCCTGACAAAATCTTGGTTAGATTATGTGAACACCATGTAGACTGATGTCTGAAATGGTCTTTTGAGGAAAGAACCAGCCAGATTGATTGGTCCTGTCCAGTCAGTGCACGCATTTGTCAATAACCAAACAGCTCAACTCAGAATTTAAGGAGCTCAACGATTCGACGAACAATACCAAAGATTGGACATTCGGGTAGGCCGCATAAACTACTCAAACTGCCAGAACATGATTAAAAACTAACTAAGATAAATTAAAAAAAAAAAAAGAATGATCCACATAGTCTTCACATTCACAATAATTAAAAAATAATATAATACTTTAAAAAGTAAATATACCGTACCCTTTATGTATTTTTGCCTACTATACACAAGACAGTGATGGCTCGGTGGCAACGATAGCTGCTTACGTGTTGTAGGTCGTAGGCTCGTACCCAGTCAGGGAACCTAATTTGCGTAATTTATTTTCATCGCTACTTGCTCTCAAAAATGATAAAGGCAAACACCGTTAAGGAACCAAAAATTAGAAGACATTTGACATCTAAAAAGGTGATTATTATACAAGATTATTCCTCTTATAGAGAGGAGCCCTGAGGCCGAAAGTATATACGTCGTTTACCAACGCTTCACTGACTACCGACACTGCACTAAAGCCTCTTACTGCAATATCATTGATCTGAACTGCATATTCTGCAAGAACTATAAAGAGTTCGTAACTACGACACTGGATCGCTCTTAAACGGCCTCAACCGTTGCAAAAGCTAATTTTAAAACAACAACCATTTAAAATGATACGAATCGTGACGATCGTGCGTTACGTTTCCATCGCAATGCCTTGCGAAAGTCTTCTCTACCATCGACAGGTACAGGGTTGGTTATTAGCCATGGTTATATAAATGCAACAAAGGTTACATGTGCTTGCGTAAGTATGAAAAGCCAAACATTGATAATAACATGATGGCTGAATGCTGAATGACTTCTATAACTACAATGAACTGTGTGCCGTGCATTGTCCTACTTTATGCAAATCAATCGATGTTCAATGATGCAAACCAGATCGTTGGTCTTACTTAAGGGCATTGGTTTATTTACTGATAGGCTAAAATGAAATATTTAATGCTTGCTGAAACAAGCAGTGACCGCTGCAGCATGACTTCGCAACCCTAGTGGAATGCAGAAGACTTGTAAACGTTTACACAACAGTAAAATTATGAACTTTACTGCATCAGCCAATGATACCTGTCGCAAACTGCCTGCCTTTTCTATTCTATGAAAAAGGCAGTTTGCATACCATTAAGTCATATTTATTTATCATTATAATCACTATTTTAAAATGTAAGTAATTCAATATAAACTTTACTTAATTTCTATATAAACTTTAACATACCAGCATAATTCTGCTCCTGAATGAGAGATCCAATTGATATGAACTATGAAAACATCGTGGAACTGATATTATTAAGCTTTTAAACTTATTACTTAAGAGATAACACTACACTACACTGAATAACTTGATGTGATATCCGTAGAACTCTATAAGCAATTAGAAACTATCTATGCCGTTCTGACCTTTATGGCTCTAGCCCCATCGCTCATATTCATTTGTGATTTATTATCCAATCATGCATCGCCACACCGTATTTTCGCGCAGTCGCAATAACCACTGTTCATTAAAATAACTCTGCTTATGCTCTTTTGTTGCAATTCTGGACCTGGCCACTACCACGTATGTCCAGTTTACCATTAAGAAATAAACTAACCCGTCAGACTGATATACAGTACGAATAGTACCGTAATGGTCAACATAAAATACCATATTATATCTGGTATGGGTACCTATTTGTTATGTTTGTGACTGGAATGAGAATGACACGACCGGAAATTTAGCTAGAAGTAATGTGGTAAGCAAAATATTTTTTACGCGCACCTAGTTACTCAATCACCATTTTTAACCTTGTTGATAATAATATATTTATATGTTGTCAGTGTACCGTAGTGTACTGAAGGATTATAGGCTTATTGCACTCATGAATTGTTTCAAATAAATAACTAATAAAAATCGATAGAGCTTCTCGGCTATTCACAAATAAGGAATACACCTATTTACTAATTTGAAAACACTACGACTGTCCAATGATTCAGACAAGGCTAATCGGTGACGCATAGATGTCCGCGGAAAATACCTGAGGGTACTTTCATAAGCTTATTCCGTCTATAATGTTGCCACTGCTGGAATACATCTCTCTGTAAAATGGAGTGATCCACCTGCAGGATCTTTTTAGTTCTAGGTCGTGAAAACAATAGATACTGAACGTCTTCGTATTTAGTATCTGTTGTTTTCACTATATTTTTCTTCATCATTTGTTTAATTCTTATAAAAAATATTTAAACTGGTAATGAATTAAAATGAGGTCTATTTTTAAATTTTAGACTTGTTTCCTTACTAATGTGTCTTTAATTAATACTGAAAATACGACATCCATCTCAACAATATTATGTTGTTGTTGTATCGTTCTATTTAACTTTTTTTATTCTATAATTACAAGCATGTATGAAGCATTTCCCTAATGTATAATGTTTGATTAGTAATCAGATAAAAGGATTAATACCTACCTAATATAAACACATCAACACGGTCTAGGGATATTTCATACTCAATTAAATAACTCGAAAAGTACTGGCCGCATTGGAATCTTATATACACCGATTTGTTTGTAATTTATCTCAGACTAATTCCAAATTCAATTTTTTTTAAATTCTTTTGTTTCGGTGGCATAAAAATGTCTTGATGTGTAGGAGAGGGAATTTTCATTTGTGCGAAATTTAGAAAACAATACGAATTACGTTTAGTTACAGTTTTTTTTTCATTTTTAAACGAATGATAAAGTTAAAATTGAGGTATTGTAGCCATGCAACGCCAACATTTGACGAGGGCGGAGATGTTACGAGCTGTGGGAATGCTGGAAGCTGGGTCTGTTCAGCGTAATGTTGCTGAGGCCATAGGGACCAACCAAAATGTAATTTCAAGATTGTGGACACGCTATCGTGCCACAGGTGAAGTAGCAGAGAGGCACCGGGGGCCAAGTCGCATCACTACCCCCAGACAAGACCGATTTTTAGGGTTCCGTAGCCAAATGGCAAAAAACGGAACCCTTATAGATTCGTCATGTCTGTCTGTCTGTCTGTCTGTCTGTCTGTCCGTCCGTATGTCACAGCCACTTTATTCCGAAACTATAAGAACTATGCTGTTGAAACTTGGTAAGTAGATGTATTCTGTGAACCGCATTAAAATTTTCACACAAAAATAAAAATAAAACAATAAATTTTGGGGGTTCCCATACTTGAAACTAAAACTAAAAATATTTTTTTTCATCAGACCCATACGTGTGGGGTATCTATGGATAGGTCTTCAAAAATGATATTGAGGTTTCTAATATCATTTTTTTCTAAACTGAATAGTTTGCGTGAGAGACTCTGCCAAAGTGGTAAAATGTGTGTCCCCCCCCCCCTGTAACTTCTAAAATAAGAGAATGATAAAACTAAAAAAAATACATGATGTACATTATTATGTAAACTACCAGTGAAAATTGGTTTGAACGAGATCTAGACCGCAATTTACCAAGTACGGAACCCTTCGTGCGCGAGTCCGACTCGCACTTGGCCGGTTTTTACAAATTACTGCGCGAGCTCAACCAAATGCAACGGCGACTCAATTGGTCCAAAGGCTGCGAGTGGAACACCAAGTGCTTGTGAGTGACCAAACTGTAAGAAGGCGACTGCAGATGGCTACAGAAGATCAACTTTTTGCGCACCTCAGAAGGACATGGGACAATATTCCGCATCAAGACATTGACAACCTTTTTCTGAGCATGCCGAATCGTTGCCGATGTGTTATGAACATCATGGGCGCTTTCTCAGACTACTAACTTCAATTTATAAACACAAATTAAATGATTTTTCTATTTTTGTCAGTTTTTACTCATAAATTAAAAGTTAATTCATATATGGTTTCCGTCTATGCTTATTTTTTTTTCCATAAACTCCTGAAATTTTAATCGAAGTACCTTAACCATTATTAAAAAAAAACCGGCCAAGTGCGAGTCGGACTCGCGCACGAAGGATTCCGTACCATTATCGCAAAAAACGGCAAATAAAACACGTTTATTGTATGGGAGCCATACTTAAATATTTATTTTATTCGGTTTTTAGTATTTGTTGTTATAGCGGCAACAGAAATACATCATCTGTGAAAATTTCAACTGTCTAGCTATCACGGTTCATGAGATACAGCCTGGTGACAGACGGACCGCGGAGTCTTAGTAATAGGGTCCCGTTTTTACCCTTTGGGTACGGAACCCTAAAAATGGTAGAGTATTAAATAACGTATCTTTTAAATATATACATGGCATATAAATAATTAACACATTGATAGTAATTCGCTTTTTTAAAAATATCCCTAGACCGTGTTGATGTGTGCATATGCCACAAATGAGATATAGTTTTTTTAATAATCTGCTGGGCAAAGGCATCCACCATCCCCATTTTTTAGTTTATGTGTGTGCAGTGTTGGCTAGCTGGACGCTTTGATGCAAACTGAAAGTGCAGTAATTGTTATAAAAATAAATAAATATCCTTCCAGATACGTTTAAAATAATGAAAATACAGCGAATAATGTGCTTGAATTCGTATGCTGTCGCGTACTACGAGTTACGGAGTCACAGTTTGGTAGAGATTACGTCATAGGTTCCCTCCGTCGCGTCGCCCAACACGCTGCCCTCACCTCACCCCTTCCCTCCGCCCCACCCCGCGTCGCGTCTGCGTCTACATGTCCACGCAGACCGCAGTTGCTCGCAAAACTCTCGTTTATACGGTTGATTATTTTGTTACATGCACGTCCATTATCTGTTGTTTTCACAATTATTTGATAATAATGCCACGATACAAATACTGTATTGTGCCTAAATGTGTTAATACAACATACGTTACACCGAATAAACTATTTTTTGTAGTACCGAAAAAAGCGAAATCTAGAGCGGAATGGTGCAAAATAATGAAAAGGAACGATAAAACTCCTCTCTCAAACAAATCCTCCTTACACTGCTGTGAAGATCATTTTGACGTAAGTATTACTTGGATTATAAAAAAAATACTATACTGTTGATTTTAACTACATATTTATTTAAGAATTACCAACGAGTGTGGCATAACAAAAAAACTAAAATATAAAAAAATTGGTACGCCGTACATAATGCTGTAATGCACACTCGAAGGTAAACACAGCTTAGCATGTTCATCAATGATACAAGCTTCTTTTTAAATTACATCGTGAATCACATTCATAATGTAATAATATTTCTTGTAACTAACATAACCAGGGCCGCATTTAGCTAACATTTTATTTATGCAGAACTTACAATCACGATTACTACAATGTTTAGTGAAATAAAATTAATCAATGTTCTTTTCTCACAGGTTGAGACGGATATGAAAGACTATACAACATTTAAAACGATAGGCGGACCACTTAGACTGAAAAAAGGTGTTGTGCCGCATAAGTTTGACTGCCAAAAGACGCAAAGAGTATTTCTAATGGAACTTTCGGCATATAAAAAACAAAAACAAATAGAATCTATTGAAAAAGCCCTTAATACAAATATTTGTCCCGAAAATGTATTAGAAGTCCCGGTAGAATTCATAAAAAGTGAACCGACAGATGCAGATGAAAGCGATCCAATTGGAGACAAAGAAATATCAATAAAATTAGAAAAGACTAACGAGCAAGACACAGAGTAATGATTTCAATGGCCCTGTTCTTAGATAAACTTTATTGGAACTCAAGTAAGACTTACCAAAACACGAAACTTTCAATGTCAATATGAACCCTGGAAACCTGTCCCCAGAAGAAGATTAAGAACTGTTGAAAGGCTTTTGGTAACTAGAAAATTGGTGTGTTATGAAGCTCAAATTCTAGACGGTAGAACAAAAAAACGATGATAATAACCAAACTAGCAGCGCTTCGAGTTGACAAGGAAGATTTCGAAACTATTATCACCATATTTAATAGTATATAAGTACCTCTAATGAAAACACTGATGTGATGATATATCATCATTTCTTATTATAAGTATTAGTTAGATTAAAATGATGATTGTAGAGTGGAAATGTTAAGAAAAATAAATTATTAAATAAATGATTCACTTATTTAATTCTACCCATGGCTAACCTCGCGTTAAACTTGTTTAATTCCAAGAGAACGTACCACCGGGATAAACGTATATTTATTAAAAGTTCATATCAGGCCATGGTCTACCCATGATCAAATTTTATCCACATGCGTTCAGCCATGATTGATTAACCAACCATAAAAACACACATACTTTCATAGTGTATTTATACTAAAAAAAGGATTTTGTTTAACCCTTTAACCGCTTGGCTAAATATCAATTGTCGTGCCCCTAGCGCGAGCCTACAAATCGACAAAATAATACCTACAATAAATAAGGAGGGGCAATCGTTGTATCGATAAAAAAAAGTCAAAGAATTTTTTATGTTTTTATTTTAAATCAGCCTTATGGCTTCTACAAACAGGCGCGACACAAAGAAACCGCTCATGTTTTTGTGTCGCGTGTCGCGCCTGTTTGTAGGACCTTTAAATTAACCACCCTAATCACTTTCTTCGTATCACAATCGTTCATCTTTAAGCTAATAAGTAAATGTTTTTAACAGTTACTAATTGTTTAACCTTACTAAATTCGAATTGTTTACATCACAATAATCTCTTATTAATCGACTAGGTACTTTTTTTCTTTTCTTATAAATCTACCTACAACAGCAATGGCTAAATCTTTGTATCACAATTGTTTAATCTTATTATCTAAATTTTAATTACTTACATCAAAATAATCTCTTATTATTCGACTTTTTCCTTTTCCAACGAACAACATTAATGGAACTTTCCATTCGTTTGATCCGCTTGTGACGTAGGCAGTGGTCGTATTAATGTGACAGCCGCGCTAGACTAACTAGAGAAATATGTTGCAAGCATAGGAGTCAAGGGATGGGAACTAACGTCAAATGTTGGCATTATACAAAGATCGTGAGGGATATTTTTCTTATGAATAATAAGGAAAAGAATTAATAACACAAGGCAATATGTTAAATTTAACTTTATTTGGTATGACACCGTTTATTTTATGCTGAATGATGCATTATACCTGATTATTTAACTGTTTGTTATTTCGTTTTTAAAATGCGCATTGCATTGTATCCCATCCCTATGGTCATATTTATGCGACGCGCGCGATAGACGCCGAAGAAAATTTCAAGCTGCCAATTACTTATTTTTGTTTAAGTTTTTTGAATGCTTAGAGTTATGACACATAATTTTAAGTAATTGTTGTAAATAATAGCTCTATTTAATAATAGTTTTAGTTGTACCACGCAATTAATAGGACGAAAATAGAACGAAAAAATCATGCATGTTCTCTGTCGCAGAAATACGACACGCGCGGTAGGGACACGGAAATATTTGTCGCATATATGCGACACGCGCGGTTAAAGGGTTAAAAAAGTAAACATAAGTTTAACTAATTATTTAAACTTTGGTTTACTTTTTCTATGTATCTACTTTTTTATACTTAACTGGCTCGGGTTTGACCGCTATCTCGTCTGATGTTAAGCGATGATGAGGTCTACGATGAAGCACGCTTGCCTAGAAGTAACATATTCACTCTTGACTTAAATACCCCAAGGTTGCAGCTATCAGGGAACAAAGACTCCGGTAGGGAGTTCCACTTCTTAGCTGTGCGCACAATGAAAGTATTAGCAAAACGCTTTGTGCGTATGTACGTACCGATGGCGCATGGCCGTACGTCCTTAGCCTGATGATGGAAAGGGCTAGGCGGAATCATATTGTGCTGTTCCGTCGCACACTGTCCGAAATGTAACCGATAAAAAACCGACAGGCTGGCAACTCGGCGACGATGTTCGAGGCTCTGGAGCTTTGACGCGACCAGTTCATCGGTTGCCAATAAGCCTCTTGGTCCGTCTGTCAATCGACTCAAGTGCATCAAGCTGGTATTTGGCAGATCCGTCCCAGAGGTGAGAGCAGTACTCCATACATGAACAAACTTGCGCTTAATACAAGTTGAGCAGATGTTCAGGTGTAAAGTACCGTCTCACCTTTGCAAGAATCCCTAACTTTTTGCAGCCAACTGAGCTTTCGCCTCAATGAATGGACTGAAATTGAGGGTCGATGTCAACGTAACACCAAGAAATCCAAGATGGTCAGTTAACCCCTCGGATGGATCGATTCCATCAGGAAGTTTGCAATCCAATCACACAGACCACTAGGCAGACCGATGGAAGGAAAATACCAATGAGGCTTTTGTGCCAGACCTTGTCAAAAGCCTTCGAGATGTCGAAGGAGACGCTTTCCCGTGTTTCTCGATAGCCTCACCCAGTGGACTGATTGCGGCGGAAGCCGTATTGGCGGTCACTGAGGATGTCGTATGCCAGGAGGTTACCGCTGAGCTCACGTTCCATACTCATACAGAGGATGGACGTTACAGAGATGGGTCTGTAGATGGCCGCGTCAGCTCGACTGCCCTTCTTGAGCACGGGTTGTACGTTGGCTTGCTTCCATGCTTTCGGCACTTTGCCAGTCTCGTTCGCGTGTCAAGATCGGAGACAATTCAGTCGCACAGGTTTTAAGTACAATTGCTGGTATCTCGTCGGGGCCACTCGCTTTCACATCAAGGCTACGCAGCACCCTACGGAAGTCCTCTTGATGGATGCGAATGTCCGAAACACTCATCACACATCCATCAGGATAAGGAAGAAGCTGCGCGCCATCAGAATTCAGATGCGAAGATTCCGCAAAAAGGGAGGCAAAGAAGTTTGCCTTATCCTCAGCGGAGTGGCCGATGACCCGTCGGGTTTTATCACTGGTGGTAGTTAGGGGCGACCGAAGTTTGATTCAAGCGACTTAGCCAGGGACCAAAACTCTTTGCTAACAATGGGTATGAAGTAAGTATGTTCCCGATACAGCCAATGTGCTCTTCGCATCACCTTTTTGCAGGACTTGGCAGCCGTGTTGAAGGCTCACTTCTTCTGACTCAAGTCATTTGTCTTGCGTGTTCGAGCGTCGACCCATGCCTAGTAAGCCTTATGTTTAACCGCTTCGGCGTGGTTACACTCGGCTCCAAGCCATGGTCGGTCGACGTTAGACATTGCTACGTCAGAGAACGAACCACTAATACGAGTTCCAAATTGTACCCAACGTTTCAAGGGACATCAAATAATATTATTTTAACGGGAAACGCAAACTGTTGCACCTAAAGTAGGTAAGAATAAGGTCTGAAATTCTAAATAAGTGACCGAGAGCTACTGCTAGCTAAGGGTTGAGACTTAGGGCACTTTTTGAAATACCATTTTTTATACGAAAGAGACCAGAAAAAATATACTTTGTGGTATTTATTCAAGATCTACTTACGTTTCATAACACTATACAATCCATCTTCACATCTTTTGATATTGTATCGATTTTTGTAACTCTATTATAAGTATTCTTTGATATTCTTATTACCTGGAAAGCATATTTAGTTATCTCTGACTGTTTTAAATATCTAAACTTAAATTATATTCGTAATTTATAATTCTTCTTGTAATATTTTTCTACTGTGACGTTTTATCTGACATGGCATATGTCTGTCTATTTTATTTTCTTAAAGCCATAGACATACCATAGGTACCATGGACTATAATACCTACACCTTTCCTTAAGCTAGTTGTACATTATTGTAAGGTCAGAGCAGACTGACCCGCCTTTGTAAAGCCGTTTTTATTCGCTTTGTTCTGATTGAGATTTGAATTTGAAATTGAGAAGAGATGGCAGATCGAATGAAAAACGGGCTTCAGCTTTTTTCAGTCTTGGAACTGGTCTGAACGCTGAAAGTCGGTGGAATATTTAAGATTACCAATTTTACGATTGTATCAGCAAACTCTTTATTCTATATAAGCGGCCTGTGAGTTGTGTTTGTATCAAACCTTTGAAGTGCAATAAATAATAATAATTGAGTGTGATACTTATAAATGAGTGCATCTTTACTGGTACATAATCCTCCTCAGTCGTCACGACGTATCAAAGGGCTCGCTGTTTGGCGTATTGAGCCATAGCCGGCCTCCACACCCCTCGGAGCCTACGTACTTACCCGTTTGCCTGTTTATCCATCCTGCTATCCATTCTGCTGTTATTCTACTGCCTACTTGCCTGATTGCCTGCCTGGACCACCTACCCTTGGTGTATGCTGACCTGCCTACCTGCCCGATTGCCTGCATGTCCGTCGTAGCTGCCTGATCACCTACCTACCTCGGGCATTCCACGACTTCTTGCCCGAGCTGCTGCCGGGATAGCTGCCTACGTCGTGCGAAGCTGACCATAGTTCTGCTCTCTATATCCTTTTATTTTCATAATTTAATTTATTTTAACCTTTTATCTTAATTTTAATAACGTGGCTTACGTATAGCTCCACTGAGCTATACGTAACGCTACAGTTTGGCGCCCAACTTTTAAAATATTGGGCGCAACGTCATTGTTTTGCGCCCAAAATTTTTCTAACCCACACCCACACTTTACCTACTTTCTTACTACACTTTTTTTTAACGTGGGCTCGATTTTTCATATTTTCTCAAAATTCTAAAAACATACTTACACAAGTATATACATAAGCTAACTTTTGGTTTCTCATTCAGGCCCTCATCCCATCATCATCTTTTGCTAGCACCTTTACTCCCCCAATCAACTGAACCTATTAGGCAATAATTTTTATCCCTCTTTATGTTTTCTCTTAGTTTATTTTTTCTCTAGAGCGGTCTGCACAACTCAGAAAGCCTTATGTGCAAAGAGCGGTCCCGTAACTCTTTAAAAATAAGCCAAATGCGTGGAGTCTTCTTAAACTTCTTAATTCCCTTGAATCTTATTCTTAAAGAATGAGGTGTTATTTTAGAGCGGTTTGCATAACTCGGAAAGCCTTATATGCAAAGAGCGGTCCCGTAACTCTTTAAAAATAAGCCAAATGCGTGGAGTCTTCTTTATTTTTTTATTTCCCTCTTGTATCCTTCCCTCTTGTATACTTCCCTCTCAAACCTAGTTCCCTCTCAACCTAGTTCCCTCTCAAACCTAGTTCCCTCTCAACCTAGTTCCCTCTCAACCTAGTTCCCTCTTATAGACTTGAGAGTTCCCTCTTATAGACTTGAGTCCTCCTCCTCTTATAGACTTGAGTCCTCCTCCTCTTATAGACTTGAGTCCTCCTCCTCTTATAGACTTGAGTCCTCCTCCTCTTATAGACTTGAGTCCTCCTCCTCTTATAGACTTGAGTCCTCCTCCTCTTATAGACTTGAGTCCTCCTCCTCTTTGAGTTCCTCTTGTTTAATTAAATAGTTTCTTAAAGGGTTTTCAAACAGGTGCGGGTAACGACACCTATTAAAAATAAATAAGCCTTCGTTATATCTTAATAAATATTTCCTTTTGGAGTATACGTCATTGAATGTGAACTATATCCCCTAACGAGTGATTGAATGAGAGTGTTTGACGAAAGTATGAAAGATGTTGTGTGATAGAGCAAGGATTATATTTAAACCTCAAAATTTTCTTCTAGTTGAAAATTTTTCTGGGGTCTTCGGGGAAATGTGGTATTTATTCAAGATCTACTTACGTTTCATAACACTATACAATCCATCTTCACATCTTTTGATATTGTATCGATTTTTGTAACTCTATTATAAGTATTCTTTGATATTCTTATTACCTGGAAAGCATATTTAGTTATCTCTGACTGTTTTAAATATCTAAACTTAAATTATATTCGTAATTTATAATTCTTCTTGTAATATTTTTCTACTGTGACGTTTTATCTGACATGGCATATGTCTGTCTATTTTATTTTCTTAAAGCCATAGACATACCATAGGTACCATGGACTATAATACCTACACCTTTCCTTAAGCTAGTTGTACATTATTGTAAGGTCAGAGCAGACTGACCCGCCTTTGTAAAGCCGTTTTTATTCGCTTTGTTCTGATTGAGATTTGAATTTGAAATTGAGAAGAGATGGCAGATCGAATGAAAAACGGGCTTCAGCTTTTTTCAGTCTTGGAACTGGTCTGAACGCTGAAAGTCGGTGGAATATTTAAGATTACCAATTTTACGATTGTATCAGCAAACTCTTTATTCTATATAAGCGGCCTGTGAGTTGTGTTTGTATCAAACCTTTGAAGTGCAATAAATAATAATAATTGAGTGTGATACTTATAAATGAGTGCATCTTTACTGGTACATAATCCTCCTCAGTCGTCACGACGTATCAAAGGGCTCGCTGTTTGGCGTATTGAGCCATAGCCGGCCTCCACACCCCTCGGAGCCTACGTACTTACCCGTTTGCCTGTTTATCCATCCTGCTATCCATTCTGCTGTTATTCTACTGCCTACTTGCCTGATTGCCTGCCTGGACCACCTACCCTTGGTGTATGCTGACCTGCCTACCTGCCCGATTGCCTGCATGTCCGTCGTAGCTGCCTGATCACCTACCTACCTCGGGCATTCCACGACTTCTTGCCCGAGCTGCTGCCGGGATAGCTGCCTACGTCGTGCGAAGCTGACCATAGTTCTGCTCTCTATATCCTTTTATTTTCATAATTTAATTTATTTTAACCTTTTATCTTAATTTTAATAACGTGGCTTACGTATAGCTCCACTGAGCTATACGTAACGCTACAACTTTTGGTAATCTTTGAGTATCCGAGTTAGCATGAACATCGCAACACGGCTACCCCAGAGGAAAAGCTTTATATGTTTTGTACTTTTGCGTTTTTTAGTAGTTTTGCACCTATGTATGAAGTTTTTTCGCTGTAGGGTATTTTAATTTTAATACCTATAGCGTATTGCCGAAGATAAACGATTATTCCCCAGAACATGGCATGAACTGATCGAGTGCCTGAGTGGCACACATCTTTTGTCAATATCGGTTCAATAGCCACGCAAATGATGAAGCGAACGAGGGAACCTTACAATTTGCATCATACAGAATTACTTATACTAGGAGAAGCCAATATACAACGCATCTTTACTCAGTGTGAACCGTCGGTTGATGCTTAATTTTGTTTAGGATTAAGAATAACTATAACGTTGTACCGCTAACGATTTGACGTTTTTAAACCAGACGTTTCGTAATAAACGTTCGAATAAAATTAAGAGGTCAATCAACTTCAGAGACTTTATAAGATTTTTATTAATTTATATTTTAGACTCTTTTGGATACGTACGACAGTTAGCTCAGTTAAACGCAGTCAATGGCCTGTACCAAAAGAGGCGGTGAATTTCCGATTTTTATAAATACACTGGCAAGAAGATAACTTGGTAGAAAGAGAGACAAATCCGTATCAAGTAGGCTATTGGGCCTTTGTAGAATAACATTGGGCTGAGCCACAACGCAAGCAGGCTCCAGTGGTATTCAAAAATCAATCATTTCTTTATAGAACTAAGAATAAAAGTAAAACTATCCGCTCGATAGTAAGTGGCACAGTCGCACAGACCCTTAGTAGTAGGCGCATTACGTATGCCAGTCAGCGGCGACTTGCGCGCAGGACGTTGCACCCGCCTCGCCTCTCACGCTGCCCTCCACATCCACACGCCTATGACCATTCGACCGAAAGAGGCAGATATATGAGAACCTATATTCATTTTTAAACTAATAATTTCAAGAAGAAGCTAGATTCAGGCATAAGACAGTTCAGAAAAGTTCTGTCTTTAAGTTTTTTACTCAAGTTCTAATTTCGGCGCAAGTGTTGGAATTCTTTACAAAATATTGGCTTGTCATGCCCATACCTGTCCTCTTGTCACGTGTGGTTTAGCACCGTGAATGAATGTGGGTGAGATGTGTATTGGATGAAGATATCATCATTTTTAAGACATCACACATGAGTAGAGAAAAATGCGCATTCTTTAATAGATATTAATGATTAATCAGTTACCAGGAACAAAGACTATCATCTATGTATGATAAGATCTAGATCTGCCACAAAAATCCTTTCCGTGCGTGTGAACCGGCGGCAATACTACAGTGACTTTTAATTACAACCGACTATAATGTTTTATAGCCATCTTTATCATTCTAGTTTAACTCAAGGAAATGAGATTTCCTGTCCTCCTTTATTGGAAATACAGACACAATCGTGCTTGACCACTGAGGATGCGCAAGACTAAAATAAAACAATGTAGATAAGGTTCTGTTACGGAGCGTTGCCCTGTCTAGGCTGGAGACAGGGAGTATTCATACAAGGATAAAATTTCGTGTGAAAAGTTTTGAGTATTATTTATTTATATACTTTATTGTACGAATGCTAGCTAGACTGTATGAGTGACAAAATAAAAAAAAACATTTTTCAAAAAATACTACCGACTTCCAAATAAAAAAAACTACAAATTGAAAAATAACTTTCATTTTGGAAGTCGGTGTCTTTCGTATGTACCATTTTTTGAGTTATGGATACCGACTTCCAAAGAGAAAGTTACCTATTTTTTACTTTTTAGTTTTTTTATTTGGAAGTCGGTAGTATTTTTTGAAAAATGTTTTTTTTTATTTTTCACTTTTTAGTTGTATCTACCTAATAGGCAAGTTCTTTAGTAAGTTATCAATAATTCCAGAATAGGTTACCCGAATATCATAAAATTTTAACATAGCCGGTGCAATGAGAGTGCACGACTGTACCAAGGTGAACTGTACACATTTGCGTACCCCTTTAGAGCGTACTGGCGTGATGTTATGTAATGAAATGGTATAAACAACAAACAGACATGCTATTTCAAAAATCTCGAGAGATTAGCCGTTATTTATTGAAGAGTTCTATATCTTCGAAGTTCATCATCAGATCTTCACCAAATTAAAATGGGACCAATTTCGGAACATACTCTTTCAAACAGAAAAAGAATTTTCTGACAATTGACGGAGATATCGGTGAACAAACACAAAAAAAAAAACTAAAGTCGAACATAGAACCTAGGTACTCCTTTTAGGGAAGTCGGTTAAAAAGGGGGTGACTACTGGCTATTACGACTAATACAGAGGTATGGCAGAGAAAGACATGTTGCTCCCAAACCAAATAAATTGGATAACGAAGAGTATGCTGATGATGGGGATAAGGCTCATCCAAGCCTTTTCGATACATCATTGGGACACCGTCAGCTAAACGACAGTTTAGTCACGAACTAAATTCATAGTACAATTGTTTATAATACGTGCGTGCAGTAAAGAATACAAGATTACTTAGCAACCATTCACAAAATAGGTAAGATTCAATAAAAATCTGAGCTTTAAATATAGGAAATAATTATAATTGACATGCAAAACTCTTAATACCAGAAGGTATGTTAAATCCGGAATCCAATACCATCCACCGTGCCATTGTAAGTGGACTGTAAATTCTATGCTTTATGTGAAAGTGCGTGACACTTTCTATTTAATTTTAATATAACTATTTGGATAAAAAGTTATTAGCTCGCTATATCGGATATAATTGTAGTATACAAAAACGCGTTGGACTATTGCTGTCAAAAGAATAATAGACAGTTCTATTGATTGTCTCACTGAAAATTGTACATCATCTTTAATTTTTTATCTTTTGCTAAGATATTTATCGAAAGTTCGATCTGGTTTTTTAACCGACTTCCCAAAGAGGAGGAGGTTTCTTAATTCAACCGTCTAAATATATTTTTTTGTGTGTTCGCGGATAACTTCGTTGTTTATCAACCGATTTTGATGATTCTTTTTTTGTTGGAAAGGAGATGTAACAAGGGTGGTACTATGAAAAGGAAACCAGGATCTGATGTTGGGATCCTAGAGAAATCGAGGGAACTCCTCAAATATTATAGGCATAAATATAGCGGTTTTGGTATTTTCATCAATAATTCAATCATTTGCACTCAGAAAGTATCATTTGGTGAAGTGAAACTGATGAAGAAGGCCACAATGACCGCTGGAACTCCGAAATAAAACAATGTATCCTAGATGTGTTTGGGCTTATTGGAATCGTCATGAGATGTACTTTGGCTATAAATGATTTTGACCATGTTAATTGGAGGTATCTACCAAAACTAAAAAGTGGAAAATAAAAATCTTTTTAACAAAAAATCAAACCGACTTCCAAAACAAAACACTACAAAGCGAAAAAACACTTTTTTTTCCGAAGTCGGTGTCGAAACTCGGAAAACAATAGGTACCAAATCACCGACTTCGGAAAAGAAAGTTATATTTCGTGTTTTGTCTTGGAAGTCGGTTTGATTTTTTGTTAAAAAGTTTTTTTTATTGATGTCTATTAAGTTCTGCTAACATTACCCATTATTAAGCAATTTTATCTTAGTTCTAATTAGGTACTCTACCTACTTAGAACTAAGATAAAATTGCTTTCTCAAAAATTGTGTTGAATAGCTTGACTCAAAGACACTAAGCGCATTTTCTCCTTCAATTAAGCAATTAGCGAGTGAAGCAAGAGTTTACTATCATACAGGCATTCTGTATGATAATGAACCACAAGCTGATTTTTCCTTATGATCTTTTGGTGACAATGGGAATAATAATTAATTTTACCTTGTCTATTCCGAAACAAAAAATCCACGCGTTCAAAGTTCAAGTAGAATTAGTTCAAGTTTATACCAAACTAATTCTACAGGTTAGTCAAAATCCAAAAATATCTACCGCTAAAAGACGTAAAATGTCCAAAAGTAAACGGTTCCTAAAATCCTAACCCCTCGCATTCGATTAGTTCATTAAGTAGTAACTCCGACACCGATAGACATGATCTGTCAGTACCTAAACTAAACATTTTGCAAAGTAAACTAGCACAGTTTTATTAGGAATCAGTGTACTTTGTTCTTTGACGGGTGTGTAACGTTTGACATTATAAAAAATGTTCTAATGATCATATGACATAATGAACTATTGATATAATTTTATTTTATGTAATTGTTTATGGTTTGAACATTTGAAATAATATTCAATATAATTTTAGAAACGTCTACTTTGTTTTGTATATTTTTGCAAAAACAGATTAATTTTTAAAAGCCTGCCATTTTCGTGCCAGGCCAAGCACCACATAAATATTGCCTGTTAATAGTCTGCGTCTATGCGGGTGGTCGGATATTTTTTTATTTTTCTCTCGTCGAAACTGTTTCAAAACCAAATCGGGGCACCCCGACTTCACGTAGTCTTTTGGCTGCTACCCCTAGAGTGTATACAAAAACCAAAGTCGCGAATGTAGAGCAACGCTCCCCACTGTATCAAAGCATAGACTCCCGTGCAAGCCGCAGATGTTAGCATGGCTGCCTATCCTTTAATAACTTAACAGCGAAAGGGTTATACTTCCCGCAGCGCTGGAGACAATGCAGAAGCAACTTTAGTGTTTTGAGGTTAGGTTACAATAATTTGTTTTTCTCAAGAACGGTGCGTTACTTTCGAAAACTAGTTATTACGAAAATTTTATCAAATGAACGTTATATAAAAAGCCAATTGAAAGTTATATGAAATTAACGTTATATTATATGTTATTGGAACAAATGAAGGTTATATGAAATATAATATAACATTAGATCACATGAACTTATGTTGTTTAGGTATTTTTATAGCATAGGAAATTTATATATTAATTAATTTATATATATTTTTATATCATGTGATATTATACTAGTTAATATACCATACATTAGGTACACACCCCTACTTTGACACAAGGACAAATACAGTGAGTGAATGCAATGGTTGAATATGAAATTTATATCATGTGATATTATACTATATGTTATTATACCATACATTACGTACACACCCCTACTTTGACACGAGGACAAATACAGTGAGTGAATGCAATGGTTGAATATGAAATTTATATCATGTGATATTATACATATGTTATTATACCATAGATTACGTACACACCCCTACTTTGACACGAGGACAAATACAGTGAGTGAGTGCAATGGTTGAATATGAAATTTATATCATGTGATATTATACTATATGTTATTATACCATACATTACGTACACACCCCTACTTTGACACGAGGACAAATACAGTGAGTGAGTACAATGGTTGAATATGAAATTTATATCATGTGATATTATACTATATGTTATTATACCATACATTAGGTACATACCCCTACTTTGACACAAGGACAAATACAGTGAGTGAATGCAATGGTTGAATTTGTAAGGAGGAAGGATACCTAAATTATGCTTGACGTTTGTTACATAGGTTGTCTTCTTTTGGAGGCTTTAAAAAACTGGATGTACCTGTGATCGATTTGCAGTTACAATAATTTTCTAAGCAGTTTAAATCGGAGAGTATAAGCCAAGGGTTTAATGAACTATTTCACAATATCTCTCCATGCTAGATTGCAATAAAACAAAAGTAGGTATCTACACAATCTAATAATATAAACTAGGCTCTATGTGGTTTGTGGCTCTATTGATAGGACACCAGAATAACCCGTTTGCCACGATTGACACACACGAGTTACAACCTGCGCGGGAAGATAAGCAAAACGAAATATATCTACCTATCTCCCGTTTGACCGGTTTCTTATATTGAAAACTTGTTGCGATACATTTCTTAGGAAAAACAATGAATTAAGTATGTCTCTAATAAACCTAACAAGCATTACTAGGAATTAGGCAGCATGATAAAAATCTACGTGAAATTGAGATTGCTAATTCTCTGTAATTACATCTTCAAAACTATATTAGTGTGTTAAAGGTATTTAAGTACCATAAGTTCCTACTTTTGTGCTACAAGAGTCTGTTGACTCGATATTATTAACATTATTTACGTAGACAACTACAGCAGGTAACCAAAAGCAAAGCTAGATTCAAAACTCCGAAAAACCAAACAGCGAAGCTGTGACACTCAAATATGAATTTCCTCTTTAATTATTTTTATGTCATTCAATTTACATTGGTGCGAACCCTCGACCTGAATGAAGTATGAGGCCGACACAATACCCGTCCATCACGTACAACACACGCTTACAATAAATAAATATTATAATTTGACACACTTGTGCCGATAACCGCAGCTCTGAAACTATAACCGTAATTGTGGTGACGGTAGTAAATAGCATCGAGTTTGTTTGCAGCCAGCAGCCATATTGAACTCTAGGTTTTATTATTAAAAAAATAAGTCTTGGCATCCACCAACTCGCAATGGCCCGAGTGGTGTATTACGGCCCATTCCCTCTCACAGAGAGGAGGCCTGTGTCCCAGCAGTGGGAAAATTAAAAGGCTGATGATGATGTCTGGGCAGGCATTGTCTGCCCTAACACATCTGGATAAAGTCGCGGTAGACCGAAGAAAAGATGCCTTGGAAATTCCTCGAAAATTGGCGAGAGGAAGCACAACACCGAGAGAAATGGAAGGCATGGGGGAAGGCTTTTCCCCAGGAGTTGGTCAATTCAGTATAAAGAAAAATGGCTGTAGTGGTACCTACTTGATCGGATTATAACAATTTTAGCTTAAAGATACCATTATGGTACACCAGCCCTATAAAATTAAAACTAAGCAGAATGAGGTTTTGAAATGGAACTTTCAAAAAACATTTTTACGTAAAATAAACCGACTTCTAAAGCAAAACATAAAAAACCGGCCAAGTGCGAGTCGGACTCGCGCACGAAGGGTTCCGTACCATTATCGCAATAAACGGCAAAAAAATCACGTTTGTTGTATGGGAGCCCCCTTAAATATTTATTTAATTCGGTTTTTAGTATTTGTTGTTATAGCGGCAACAGAAATACATTATCTGTGAAAATTTCAACTGTCTAGCTATCACGGTTCATGAGATACAGCCTGGTGACAGACAGACAGACAGACAGACGGACCGCGGAGTCTTAGTAATAGGGTCCCGTTTTTACCCTTTGGGTACGGAACCCTAAAAAAGTACGACTGCCGAAACAAAAGTTATTTTTGTACATTTTTGTGTTATGCTTTAGAAGTCTGTTTATTTTTTGTGAAAAAGTTTTTATTTCTTTCTTTTTAGTTTTAGTTCCCTATCAAAAGGGGGCCTGGAGTTCTAAAATACAGGCCTAGGCTTAGTTTAGACTCCAGATCGCCCACAAATTACACACTTAGCTAATATTTCTGTGTCTGACTGTAATTTACACTCACATTGGTATGTAATTTGTGGAGTTTTATAAAGATTTTTTTTATTATTAAAAAATAATAATAATCATAAGTGAGCCAAGTCAAAGTAAGGTAGGTACCTAAAGGCAATCCTTTAGGTACCTACCTTACTTTGACTTTTTTTATTTCAGGCTACGTCTTCTTTCTTTTGTTTCTGATTTGATTATGTTCGAGTTATGTTTAAGTCTCATGTAATAAAAGGACAGACAGCTGATAATAGATATATAAAATAAAATTTATGTTACATTGGCTCCAACACTGCAATTCAAAACTTCAAACTTCAAAAGCTTCCTACAAAAGCGAGTCACTTTGCGTTTGAATAATTTTCAAAACCATAGATGTACAACTTGTAAATTTTATAGGTATGTGTTCTAGTTTGAACTATAAAAGTCTGAAAAATCTTTACATAAAGGTAAAATCAGTCTATGGCTATGGCAACTTGTGACTTTAAAATTACCAGAAAAATGTATTTTCACCATATCCACATCATCTAACAAGAATTATTGAAAACTATATCACTTACCATTGATTGCCTATTGGATTCAATTGCCCAAATGAATCCTAGAGAAAACCTAGTTTAAAATAAAGAAGAAAATGGTAACCAACCTGAACTTCATTAGATTTGTTCAGACAGTTCAGTTCAAGCGGTACAATCCTGTTTTAAAGCAGGACAAGCAACATGCTTTTTTTTTTGGTCTGACATGCAAGCTTAGTTCTTGAGGATGATCAACAAGGAACTGTCTTTTCAAGCGATTATTTCATTCATTTTCATTCATTCAAAACGATACAAACCTGAAAATAAAATAAGTTTATTGGTACTTTCTTCATCTGAGGTTTATTGAGTGTAAATGTATTGTATTGTATCTATGAGACAGTCAAAAGATAAGAAGTATTCTAAAACGTTTCTTCCTATTATGAAGTACACAAAATAATAAAATAAAGCTCTTAGATTTACATGGTAGATACCTACTTACTTAATTTTTAACTCCTAATCGTACATGAAACTGAAATCGAATATTAATTTAATTGCGTACCTGAGTTCTTTTACTTCTTTTGTTTTGCAAAGGAACAAATAAGAAAAATATTTGAAAATTTTGAATCTGAAAGTTGATTGAATGTGTTGCCATGTAACAGAAAAAACCAGTAGATTTGAACAGCAATTCCCCGACCATAGACATTTGTGTTTACATTTTTCTATCACAATTTCCCCGACCGATGGCCATAATGGTATTACTGAATGTGATTGATGTGCATATAATTAGTTTTATTTTCCTATAACATAGCACATTTTTATAGAATATTTTTTAACTAAATTCATTATCATTTTTATTGCTGTCACTCATGAATCACGTGTCCGTCTAGTCTGTCTCTCCGTCAGTCTGTCCGTCTTTCTGTTTGTCGTTTGTCACAAAATTATGTGCCGAGGATTTTTTTAACTTCCATGGATCTATGAACTGTTATGAATATTAACAAATACCAATAAATTGATAAATTAGATTTTTTCGTTGGTAAGGAACTCTAAGGCCGAGTTTCTCACCTCTAAATTATCGCAGAATTCATTGACAAATTGTCAAGCACGCGTTATCTGCTGTGATTGGGTGTTGAAGATTCATTCAACCAATGACAGCAGATAATGCGTGCTTGACAATTTGTCACATTAATTCTGCGATAATTTAGAGGTGAGAAACTCGGCCTAAATGTACGAAATTCACCACCCTCGTTTAAAGAGAAAATAAAGCATTTTTTAGCTATCCAAGTAACACCCGAAGCTTTTCAGTTTCATAGTTTGCTACTTCTTCTTCTTTTCGTGTGAGGATGTGGTCACTTCTGGTGTCAGAGTTAATTAAGCCGCCTCTGGGAACTCCACAGGCCTCTGACTTGGCTATTTCAGATTTAAATTAACTATATAAGTCCAGGTTCCCTCACAATATTTTCCTTCACCGTTGCTGCGATGTTCAAAATAAACTTAGAAAGTACTTACTTAAGAATTTGAAGAAGTCACATTACATGCTACAAAAAATATTCATCATTATTGGTTACAATTTATCTACCCTAATCAAAAACACTTAAATACCTACGAAGGTTTTTTGATTTTTAAAGATAGACGTCGTGCTAGTATAAACTGTGTTAAGCCGGGTATCCACTTAGGTTCGCCGTGGTTTGCGAACATTGTGTGCTCCGCGAACGTGAACGTGTACAGTGTACACACTTAGGCTGCAACATCAGTGCTCCTGGTCGAACAAACTGCGCTCCCCTTTGAGATCGCGCAAAAAAACCGCTTCCCGAGCGCTCCGCCGTGCTCCGATCGTGCTCCAGTCGCGCTCCGCGATCACGACAAATCCATTATGTTTGGTTTGCGGAGCGGGCGCGTTCGCAAACCACGGCGAACCTAAGTGGATACCCGGCTTTACAGACACCGGCGCACGGTGGTCTGAAAATCGGCCGTCACAGACTCTGGGATTTCAATTTGCAAGTGCCGTCTGGATATCTATATGATGACTTATCTTTTTGGCTTACGTACGAATCTCAGATATAAATTCATGTAAAAAAGTAATGTAAAAAAAAAACGCCGTGCAAAAAAAAACCTTTTTAAAGCTGCTTAAGTGAGAATTTGATGATTTTATAAAATTCTCAGGTAGATGTTATACAATGTGTTGCAGAAAGGTAAATGAATGAGGAATTCCCAAAAAAATATATGTTTTTTCCATACAATGTCGTTGTCAACTGACAAATAAGATAATTTTTTGTTTGAGAATTGATTAGGACTTCCTTGGAGAAAAATAGAATATTGATGCAGTTTTACAAATATGATCACATATTTACGAGTATGAGACTATGAATAACTACGATACTAGAAATAAAACTACTCTAATATGATGTGTCGTGGTTTTTGTATTATTTTATTAAAACACTTTAACACTACTGGCAACACTTTCAGAAAGCTTTCAAAGTTTGAAAAGTTGCAAAAGATTGAAGAAGGAAGTTCAAAACATTTGTATTTGTTTGTTTGTTGTTCTATCAGATAAAAAAATTGCAACGTTCTTTTGTTTTCGGATTTGTCTCATTTTCTTGATTTCCTCGCCAAAAACAAACAAAATATACTCGGTCACTGCTGCTGTTCAAATACAAGTAGGTAGGTACTATTTGTATGCAAATAAAAGTGTTGTAAAAGTTCGGAAGGGAAATATTATTATTCGTAGTGTTTAAAGAGGAGATCATGAAAGATGGATCGCAAAATGGGACTAATTACCATCTAAAATGCATAATAGAATTTCTTTGTTTTGTATTGTCCATCCATGTACTCAAATCATTATTTTGTTTGATTTCAGGTTTGTTTACCTATTTAATGGAGCTGGCTGGACGTGCTTGAGGTATGCTTAATTGATATCATCACCCTAAAATAAGCTAACATGCTGCATGTTCTAGTTCAATTTGTGATGGCTGTTCCAACTCTACACTTATATCTATAACTCTATGTTCTACTTAATTCTTGCAAAGGTAGCGAGCACTCTTGGTTCTTAATATAAAGTGTATTTAGGATACTCCATTCTGTATTCTAATTATGAATGAATTAAGTAATGTCTATCTTGTAATATTCCACATAACTTAGCCACTCAACTTTTACAGTACCTCCATAGAATTAAAAATGAATTAATATTCTAGTTCAGCTGGGTAACTATTAATTATAACTTCATTGTAAATAACAAAGTAAAATATTAAAAGAAATGGCCAAGTGAGTGTAGGGCTTCACACATTTAGGGTTCTGTATCAAAGAAAAAATCTGATTTATCAATATGTTGGTATTTGTTATGCTAAGTACATTTTAAGAATGATTACACCTATTTATGAATTTACCTCTTTTCCATTTGCCAATTATTTACGGTGTCTTAAATGCTATTGTAAACTTCTTATTCAGGACCTCAAACCAGTATTTTAGATGAAATTTATTTATATCCCTTTGAGGACATATTGTCTTTCTATTGCTAGTATTTTTGGGATGCCCAGCTCAGTTAAATTAGGTATTCTACATCTATCTTTACCATCTATATACTAAAGCTGAAGAGTTTGTTTGAACGCGCTAATCTCAAGAACTAATGGTTGGAATTGAAAAATTATTTTTGTGTTAGATTGTCCATTCATCGAGGAAGGTTATAGGCTATATAACATCACGCTACGACCAATCGGAGCGGAGCATAAATGAAATATGTTGCAAAAACGGGCAAAATTATTGCTTTTGAGAGCTTCTGTTGCATGCAATATAGATGTAGGGGGTAGGTAGCCAGTAGACGGGAGCGACGCCGCAGGGGACGGCTATTATTTGATATAATAAAATATTATAAAGAGGAAGGAATTTTTGTTTGTTTGTACCAAATAGGCTCCAAAACTACTGGACAGATTTTAACCATTTTTCACCTATAGATAGCTAAATTATCAAGAATTCTATGTTACTT
Source organism: Orthosia gothica (assembly GCA_949775005.1). Taxonomy (NCBI): domain Eukaryota; kingdom Metazoa; phylum Arthropoda; class Insecta; order Lepidoptera; family Noctuidae; genus Orthosia; species Orthosia gothica. The sequence continues at coordinate 13,085,673 of OX459041.1, forward strand.
GTTACTATAATTAATTATTTTCAAAATAATTTGAAATCCTTCAGAAAATTGCAAAAATGTAAGTAGCAAATTTTTGCCCATAAAATTCATTATTTGGCATGCACTGAGTAAACTATTGATGATAAATAAAAATTATGAACTACATGATTAAAGCACAGTAATTAAAGTTATCATTATTACCTACAAAAAAGTCCAGGGGGGTGACCACAAGCTCTTAGAGTAAGGTTATTTTGAGATCGAGTAAGGGACAGATGTATCTGACTTGTATACATCTGTCACTTACTCGATCTCAAAATAACCTTACTCTAAGAGCTTGTGGTTGCCCCCCTGGAGGGTAATATCTACTCTACACTACTATCACAGTTATGTCACAATAGCATCTTTTGTGTTCTAAAATATACCTAATTAGATCTCGGGTAGAAACAAATGTTGGGGTTAATAAGGTGGACACCAAAGAAAAGAACTGTTTAAGGGTTTGAATAATAACAGTTTAATTACCCTTTGTTTTATATACCGAAAGGTGTGTGTAGCACATGTGCCCTCTACTAAGATTAACGGAATACTGTACCGTGACCAGCTAGCATTTCAGTTTCAAGTGTTGACAAGGGCTCAAATAATAAACTATATAATACTATATAATAGTATTGAATTATTTTTGATAAACTCCAACACGCCCCCTCAAAAATAAATCCCTTTCTCTTTAAAAACATCATCGTAATAATACGTATCTCCTACCATCTTTATACAATAATAAAACACGCACCTTTCTTTCTGGGAAAACAATATCATCATGGTCCAACATTCATTGCGCAGGATTAGGGAAACCCAGAAAAACCTAATCAGACCAATCAACCATTTCATCTCTTGTGATTAATGAAATATTAAAGTTATTCATCTACTTATTACCAAACTCTTATAATTAAATATCCGTATAATTATAACAAAGTTTTTATTATTAACACATTATCTACTTATGTAGATCTTTGTAATTATAACCCAGCCTTTTATAATTAACTTATCCTTTTTATTATAACCAAGCCTTTTAATTAACATATCCTTATCACCACGTTGCATATTTGCAACACCACCCCGAACTTCATACTCATTCAGAGACACACCGCGGGGAATTTGTCAGGATAACAGGCAGCTGGTTAATAGAAACATAAAACACATTCACACACTTTTTTTCAACTTAATTTTTATAGTTTAAATGTGTTTAGATCGTCTGGTTGGATTGCTGATGCTTTTGCATCCATTATTGTCTGTAACAATTTAATTATAATCTAGTAGCACAATGCCAAAACTCGACATTAATTACCTACTTTAACCACAAAGTTTCCTTTACAACTTCATATTGAACTATGTATGTACCTGCTCGGCTTCCATGTTTACTGTATATTTGTGGCATACAAATCACATTGTGCAATGATCAAATACTACAATTAACCTGTAGTACTTTTTCTATCAATTACGTCATAGCCTTTTGTCACAATGAACAAAGCCATTCCAATAAATTAATTTGGTTATTAATTTGAGATTTATGGTTCGTTTTAAATTTCTCAAGAGTCAAGACCCTTTGAAGTGTGACCATAATGAACTATTGTTTTTGCTTGCATACTGACTCAGAATGTTTATAGAAAAACTTAGGTCAGGTTAAGTGGCCAGCATGATAAGCTTCAAGCACTCAACGAAATTTCTATAAGGGGCACTAGTAATTTCACACGACTCTAATACTTCGTACTTCATAATATGGTTTATTTTCCACTTTGGGAACAAGTATTGACTTATTTACATTACTCATATTTAAACTTCTCAATAACTGTTTACACATCTTGAACAAAAGTAACTTTGTTTTCTGAGTTGGTTATTTTAATTACCAGAAAACCTTTTATCACTTTTCTGTCTACCATACTAAAATTGTTCAGTCAGAATGTTTTAAAACTATTCATAGTACTATTCTATAATCAAGAATTTATAAATCAGCGATCGTCACAAGATCATGCACATGTAAAATTAAATACAATTTGAAATATAACTTAACATACATAACATCACGCCTGTATTATCTAAACGGTTAGATAGAGACTTACTACACTATATTATAATACACACACATTGTTTTCAGTTATATAAATTCTTTTCAAAACATAACTTAACATAACATCACGCCTGTGTTCCCCGAAGGGTTAATCAACATGTCACCAGTTATGTTTAGGTCTATAGGGGCGAGTCTATTGCCGCCAACCGGGCACAAGTCCAGACTCTAGGCTTTACTTTATCTGCATTAAAAATGTTAATGCACCGATTTACTGATGAGTAATGAAAACCCCTTACTTTAAAAGCTTGTCCCAACATTTAGAAGTTTCGGAACTAACAGCATGCAAACTACACCAATCAATGGACATAATGTATATACATATAAACGTATAACATATTCAGTCAGGATATGCTTGGAAATTTATTATTAAATATGTACTTTTCTTGATAAATTTCCATTTAAAATGATTTAACACCCTTAGGATGTACTATTAAATTAAATTGAGTTGTAAGTAATCTGAAATCACTAGACATTTATTCATAGGTTTTCCAAACTCATCATCTTTAATCGTAAATGCCCCACTTACAATCGATCAAAATATTTATTATACATGATTTTAGTGTTATACATCAGGCAACATTTATTTACAATAAGTGATTTATATTCCTGATTGATATTTTCCCATACATGTTTATTATATATAGATTCAATTTCTGAATTAGTAAAGATTGAGCACACAACAAATCAGTAGATAATATTTACCAAAAATACAGTCTTCATAATATTAATTATTTGAAACAGATAGCTTATTTTGCATCCTAAAACTTAATCTAAAATTTTCTGTTTCATTATTTTATGGTAAAGTTAACTCATAATTATTTTGATAATATGAAGATCGGTTCAAATGCTCTACTGTTTCCTTAACAGATTTATTAGCAATTATACCAGGAATGAAATCCTATTTATTCACATATACATTTTGATTTATTGTTATCAGATCCACACCACTTCCTCAGGGTGTAAAAACTCATGCCAGTTGCATGCAGTTATGCCAGGAATTAAATCCTATTTATTCACATGTACATACTTATTTATTCTTATCAGATCAACACCACTTTACCAGGGTGTACCAACTCATGCCGATTGCATGTAGTTATGCCATGAATTAAATCATATTTATTCACATGTACAATATTATTTATTCTTATCAGATCCACACCACTTCACCAGTGTGTACCAACTCATGCCAATCGCATGTAGTTATGCCAGGAATTAAATCCTATGAATTAACATGTACAATCTAATATATTCTTATTAGATCCACACCACTTTGCCAGGGTGTACCAAGTCAGAATTATCAACAGAGTTATTGCTACTTTTAGCCATAATCCGTTCGGGCTCAGGTTTCACTGGCCTATTTGATAAGATCCATTATCACATCACTGACTCACACAAACTAATTGTTTACCACAACCTACACCTTAGGTATACCATTTCGTTTATAACCAACGAATTATTTTCATATTGACAACACTGCCAAATTTCGTTTTCTTCTACTTATTACAAAGTAAACAGTAAAACCAAAACATTTAAATACTTTTGTGGCGTCTTATTATGCCATAACACATGCTGTGTTATTTACCTTAGTGCTCTCCAGAACAATCTTATCCCTAAATGATTTGAAACATTAAGATCCTAATAGTAGATAAGTAAAACTTATTACTAATTACATGTATGACTCCTTTCTATAATATTCAATGTTCTTATCATCCATTCGACAATTCCATTCAATGCCGTTATACAAAGCACTGTATTGGTAACTAATACCTTTTCGAGTTCAGAACTCTTTCATTTAATTGGATACAATTTCCGCTTGATTATCATAACATAAGTTAGGAATAATGCTCAGATCAAAATTAAATCCCGGAACATAACAAAAACATATAGCCTATCACAAAAACAACAAAACTCAGTTTTTGTTTTCAATAGACTCAAGTGTCGTAACTTTAAATATCTACTTTTAACAAAACTTTTGTTTTCAATTTGTCAATTGCTAAACAAGTTTGATTCACATAAATACAAGCTACACACAATTTTTCGTAAGGCACAATATTATTAACTGCATCACTATTTAATATAATTTGCCTTTATAGCCTTACATTTCGTTCCACATTAAATCGTAATTATTATTAATATTTACGAAATTATTTAAAAACATTTGCAAATTAAAGCGTTTATAAAATGCAGACAATTAACGTCAATTAGATTATTCAAAGACTTACCCTTCATTACCAGTTTAACATCTTTGAACACAATGACACCGCCGTTTTATCAAAAACGACAGTCTGCTTGCTGCATTTTGATTACCGATATTATGGAATCTCGCAGAAAAATACATTCTGGAGCACACCTGGAACGCCCATCTTACAGGTATCCGGCAAATCTCCTCCCTTCGTCGCGTGTATAAACGCGCCGTCATGACTGTCCTTCACCCAGTATATAATAGTATTCTTTGCCCGTCACGAAGGCAGATCCAGACGTATATCATGTGGTTCTGGTTTTGAACTTAACATCAGCACCGTTGTATTGTTCCTTCTTGTGTTTCCAATGAATTAACATCTCTCGGAATCTTGAACGGTTTATTGACTTTTGCACTTGTTGATGGTCTCTTGAATTGTTTCAGAAATGTGACTTATGGCCTCGAAATTGCAGCCTGAAGTACTTTTAGACTTAGATCATGATCTTCACTTTGTAAGTTTGATTTCATGATCGATCAATCTCGTTTTCACAAACTCTAGTATTATATTATCTTTAGTCAATTGTCATTCAGTCTCGATTGCGGTGACAATATTGCTTTTTGCATTCGCTAAAGTCATGAAAAAGGTTTATAACTTTAAAGAATTCCTTTGACTTTACACTTGTAGCTTACAGTTCAGCAATCTTTTTCAAGAGACAGCTACGTCGCACTTAAGCACATATTTTCGTTGGAACTTCACTGTCGATAACGTTCAGTAGGTACTTCAAGTTCACTTAATAATTTTCGATATTTGAAATGTCTACACACTTTACTTATTTCCATCAAAAATGTTAAATGTTCATTTTACTCATTTTGATTTTAAACAGTCTTATTCCTTTTTATTTGTTTCACTAGATGCACAACTCGTTTTTATTATTTAGTGTCCAATAATTATTTTCACTGTGGCTTAGCGCTCTGGGCCCATAACCTGTTGGGGTTAATAAGGTGGACACCAAAGAAAAGAACTGTTTAAGGGTTTGAATAATAACAGTTTAATTACCCTTTGTTTTATATACCGAAAGGTGTGTGTAGCACATGTGCCCTCTACTAAGATTAACGGAATACTGTACCGTGACCAGCTAGCATTTCAGTTTCAAGTGTTGACAAGGGCTCAAATAATAAACTATATAATACTATATAATAGTATTGAATTATTTTTGATAAACTCCAACAACAAAAGTTGTTTAAATTCGCATCGTTGTAATAATTCTTATTCAAATAAATAGTTTTAACAAATTGGTAGGTAGGATAGGTGGGTAGGTAGTTAGGATAGGGTGGGTAGGTAGGTAGCTAGTTACGAGAGCGAAGCCGCGGGGGTCAGCTAGTTATACTATAGCATTGGTAGTCCATCTTCAGAGCGATAAATTTGTGTGGCTTACAAATTAGTACTTTACCAAAACTGTAGGTGATTGCCAACGAACATACAACTCAGGGCTATATGGGTATTGGTGGTTTTTGCCCTAATTGTCACTAGGTACCTAAACAAATGATGTTCGTGTCTGATGTTAATACAATAAAATATTTCTGTATTGTGCAATGTAGCCTAGACAGTCCTCAAGCAAACTTAATTTTTAAGAGTGCTTATTAGACAGAATAATTAACAAGAACATGTATTTCAAACAAGTTCTTAGAAACTTATAGATAGCGAACTTCAGACGGTCGTCAACCAACTGGTCGTTCCGTTATTTCCTACAAATCGGTGCGCATATTAACACCTCCTTCCTTTCCTATGCACTCATAGGAATATCGTCCTTTAAATAGTACACATACAGGCTGCATTCCCCTGAAAGTGATTTCTTACTTACGTCCTTGTGTAATCATTTCATACGCCTACCATTTAGTCTGTCGATAACCGATACTAATAAAGGCTTGATGGTTCATGGAAGATTCGTCATGTTCCACAACGACTGTAGGTGTAAATAAATTGATCAGTTTCGTTTATTATCTTCTTTGAAAGTAAAAAGGGATAAAAAGGCAATTCAGTTCAAGTTATAGAAGTTATGTAAGACTATAAATTCAAACTCTTTTATTTTCATGTTTTCTGTACAGTCAGAAGTAAATAAATAAGTAAGTAGGTTATTTATTATTGAGCAAAAGTATGTATCCCGTGAGTGATACACACTTTTTAAAGTTCCGTAGGTACTCAAAGGGGATAGGTCATGAACCGTGATAGCAAGACAGTTTAAATTTTCACAGATGATGTATTTCTGTTGCCGCTATAACAGCAAACACTAAAAACAGAATAAAATAAATATTTAAGTTGGGCTTCCATACAACAAACGTGATTTCTTTGCCGTTTTTTGCGATAATGGTAAGGAACCCTACGTGCGCGAGTCCGACTCGCATTTGGCCGGTTTTTCCAAATTAAAATCGCGTATATCGCGATTGATTAAATCCGCCCGTCAATGTCTGCAAACAGCAACATAGGTCGCTACACTTATTATCAGAAATACACGTCATACAAAAAAAAACTCGCAAGACCACTCCAGTTTTTAACTAGTCTCAAGACAGGCTATATCCTGTGCTAGAAGTTTCGATACCTAACATTCGCTTGTGACATGTTACTAAGATCTAGATCACTTTATAAGCTAGATCACCGACAGTCTATAATCATTAGCTGTAATTACTGCTACAATTATCATCCTCTTCATTTGGTATGTATGCTAAATATCTTAGCAAATAATGCTGCTATGTATGTTAATTAGTGACGTCAAAATAAGCCTGCAATTAGGAGTCTGTCAAGTAAGAATGTGGTTCATAGAGTTGAAGGATTAGATCGCGAATCTTGATTGAGTAATGACTGAAGGGAATTTGGTCATGGTATGTGGATTGAAGATAATGTCGTGAAGGTAATTTTGAGTATGAATGAGGATGTAGATAGCTTTAAAAGTAAGGGAAGGAAGACCAAAGAAACGATGGATGTACTGTGAAAGCACAGATAATATAATACTAGCATACAGATGCCTCATCCCATACAAAGAAACCGTGCCTACGTAAACAGCGTTTTCCATCTGATTATACCGATGTTTTTTTGTTAATCGATCGCGTTCGGTTCCTTTCCACGGCGATAGATCGATCACCATCTATATCCGTGGAAAGGAACGGAACGGAACCGAACGCGATCGATGTACAAAAAATAATCAGTATAGAACGTCGGCACGGTTTCGTTGTATGGGATGAGACACCACTGGTGAAAGATTAAACCTTTGTCTAGAAAAGATGTGAACATTGAGATGACCATTAATGAGGCATGTAAGTCGGCCAATGTATTTTTACCCGACTGCCGATGGAGCGTAATGTGTTTATAATGTATGAAGTATAAATAATTTAAAAAAAATCAAGAAATCCGACTGCTTAAGAAGTGAACTAAAAAGAGGTAAACAAGAAGAAAATCATGCTGTGCAGTCGGAAAATAGGTATATATTCGCGTGCTGGCTGACCAAAACCAGATAGATGTGTCCTTTAGTAAAAACTGCATTAGTAAAAAAAAGTCGGAGGATACATATGCCCGGGCTGACTGACCAAAATCTGGTGTTTCCTCCGCCTGCACAGCATGATTTTCTTCTTGTTTACGTCTTATGAGTTCACTTCTTAAGCAGTCGGGTTACTTGATCTATTTTTTTTTTTTTTTAACTTTCTAATTAACTTTTTTTTCGAATTAGGTACATTTAAACATGTAAGTGTTGTATATTTTTGAAATCACCTCTTAAAACCCTATATTTTGATACCCCACACGATGGGCTTGGCAGAAAAAAAAAAATTGGGGCCCCACAATATTTTTCTATTTTCAAATTTTAATGTAGCCAGTGATACTCGCAAGGTTAAAATGAATCGATTGACGTAAGAACCATTAAAATTGGCCAACGCGTTTGGTCTCTAGAACTCCAGATAACTACTCTAAAAAACACATTACCCTCCTTCGGCAGTCGAGTAAAAAATAGTGAAGTGTGGAACGTGACATGTTCACACAGAGCTCGAATACATTGAATTGAATAAGAATACTTTGAATTGGGATAAGGGCAGACGAGAGATAACTTTGACTAAACTAGATAATCATGTTATCTAGTTTAGTCAAAGTTATAATGGAGAAGGTAGAAAATGGGTTAAATTAATGTTTGACCTCAAGTGAAAGCTAAATGCAAGTTTCTAAACTCATAACATTATAATGTACTAGGAAACACGGAGTACACGTAACTACAAACTATTTATATGTATACGCCGAGCTCCGTTCTGCAATTTAGGTCAGACCCAGTTGCATATGCAATACTTTTACATCCATTAAAGACTTACTACGTGTACCATACTGTGCCAATTCGTAGTGAGGCTATTAGCGTCTGTGTGAAAGGAACAGGGAAATAAATATTTATTGTGTAACCTGTACGAGTGTCATATGACATTAGACAGGCTAAAACATCATCATATCAGCCGAAAGACGTCCACTGCTGGACATAGGCCTCTCCCAAGCGTCGCCAGGTCATCGGTCCTGGTGAGAGGGCTTCCAACGCAACGTCTTCCAGTTCGTGGTTACCACTACAGAACTTTTCTGCCCCATCGGCCATCCGTTCTGCGAGCAATGTGCTCTGCCCACTGCCACTTAAGTTTGGCAATTCTTCGGACTATGTCGGTAACCCTGGTTCTCTTGCGGATCTCTACATTTCTGATTCGATCACGCATGGATACTCCGAGCATGGCCCTTTCCATTGCCCTTTGGGTGACTGTAAGCTTTCTGATGAGGTTAAATGGAACACATTTATCTGCCTAAAAAGAATCTAAAACAGAACACTCATTCAGTACAATGACGGTTTTTCACACGTTCAACTTATGTGGGACCGTAATCTGAATAAAATCGCCTGCACTCTGAACTCTTTTTGCATAACTGCTCAATCAATCATCGTAAGACCCCGAAAGCGTTCATTAGACATGCAGATTTCATGTTACGCAAGTGAACTGGCAGACAGACCTTTGTCTCAGACTTTCTACGTGACAAGTACGACAAGGCGAACCGCCTACGTGTACTGTTAACCTGGTATTTATAAAGTGCTGATCGTCACGATTTTGACTTAATGTTTAAGGGATAGACGTTCAATCAATTAACTATTAACATAGATAATGACTAGATACGCGTAAGTCTAATTTTAGTCATTATTATAGATAGGGCAATAATAATGATTTAACTTAATGGGCCATTAAATAAATTGTCGTCTCAAGGGTTGACCTCCCACAATCACAGGGAATTTTAGAATGTTTGTGAAGGATGGTTGTTATTAGTTACGAGTATACTCCGAAATCGATTAATAATAATAGTCGGTTGGTAATGATAGGAAGAGTTAGTGAGAGGTCCTCTCTTTACAAATTGAAACCCCAGTTGCATTAAGTCTATCCTAGAATCTCTAGGTTGATCACTGAGCACCTCTGCCTATAATAGATTCCACATAACTAACCAACGTATATATGCTTAATATGTCAAAAGATTGCACATCATCTAATAACCCCGATAATTTAAAAGATCAACTGGTCAGAAATTGGCACACTCGCGACACTCCAAAACAGGATCCTTATTATTTGGGTCCATTCTCACCGCACTCCAAATAACCTTGGGGACAAGTTAGACAAGTATAATTACAATATTATAATGATATCTATTTCTATATTAACTGAGGCGTAAGTGAACTAATGTTGTTGAAACACGATACTCATGGCAATCGCGGTTTGGTGTTGAATGTTGGCGCCACTATTTCGACTTTTGACTGGACAGGTCAATGAACAAGTCTTCTGAATAGTTCTGCTGATACTTGTATCTTAGGGCCGATTTTTGACACGCTTTTATTAGCTTGGTATGCATGTATTTATTTATCTATGTAACGGAATCTTTGAACGTGATTTTCACCCCCTTCAAAACGTCGGATTGACTTGAAGTTTTGCACACTTTTCTTGATAGAACCGATGACAATAGAATAATTTAAATAGTTTTTCCCACCATCCACCAGGATCTTCAGGATTAGCGATTGAACTAAAAATTAAAAAACTTTTTTATACAAAAAATGTTTTTTTTTGTTTATCATTCTATTCTCAATTTAAATTTATTGAAAATTATTTTCTACATTTTTGTTTGGTTTTTAGTCTTATTTAAACTATTATTTATTCAAAAGTCTGATAGCTTTTAACTGTGGAATAAAAAATGGCGGTTTGACAGCTTTTATAGAAAATATGTCAAACGGCCATTTTTATTCCTCAGATAAAACTTATCAGACTATTGAAAAATTAGGCCTTAGAATATAACATTATCAACTAAATAGGTATGATAGAAAATGAAGAAGGTCTTAAACTCGAGCAAACTTGGACGAGGAACGGACTGTTGTTACGGGACATAAAAAGGGTTGAAGACCTTTGGTATGTATGTATTCCCTTTAACATCGTCATCCACAGCCTGACTTCGCTAACTGTTGGGCAAACTCTTTTCATGTGCCAATCCCCACGCTGTATGTATTCCCTTAGGGCTAGAAATTTCCAAACATCGATCTAAGCGGATGCCACCATTGTATAAAAAAACAAAACATCTCACCAAACGAATAGGTAGTTAACCTTTACAGTTCCGCAGATTTCGTGATGAATGAGTAAGGCAGTGGGTCGTAATTCATTTCTTATTATAGTCTTGACATTTTCTTCACAATTCTAAACAATCACTGGGTAAGCTATTAAGGTGGATGAAAGTAACAAGTACTCAGTAGTTCTCTGTACTACCTATAAGCAATTTCAATTTACATATTACGATAAAAACAGATACTGTAATATCAATTCATGAGGTTCTTGCACCAGGGAAAGCGCTTCCTACTTTCTCGAGGTAATGTAAAGGCAATTAATTAAATGTCAGAAAAATATTTATTATTTTAAGTAATGCGATGAACATCCAATTAGCGTTAGAGATATTGTGATTTGTTGGATTAGCATCGAGTTAATAGATCTCTACTTAGTCGGATTATCTGCAGTGAAATTGTAATTATTCTAACACTCGCTTTTGCCCGCGACTTCGTCCGCGTAGCATTAGTACTTCGAATAGCCTATTTTTAAATATCGCATTAACATTGTTGTTTGGTGTGAGGGCCTCGTTACTTGTGAAATTATTGGTTCACCATGCAAGCTTAAACCACCTTAAGGATGATTGCCAGGATAAAAACTAGCCTATGCCCTTCCCAGGGTTCATACTATGTCTTTACCAAATTTTAACTAAATCGGTTGTGCGGATTAGGTGTGAAAAGGTAACAGATGGACAGATAGAGTTACTTACGCATTAATATTATTAGTATGGATGAATACATCTTTCTCAGCTCCTACTAAATCTCTACTGAGATGATTATAGAAGAGGTATGGAAGAAGACTCGTCGCACCAATTCGAAATAAATTATGCAAGAGAATGAAGATGATCTTTCTCTTATCGTTCACTCTTTTTAATTTGATTTCTTTGTCAAATAAATACTTACCTACCTAATTCGAATGTCGTCGTTGAACGAGAAATTAAAACCCCATTAACCAACCCATAGCTTGACTTTCAATAAAAAGGGCAACGTAGCAAGGCTGTATCTAGGCCGTGTTCGTAGGTAAACGAAACCTCGTCACAAATTGAAGGCAACCTCAACGAAATTTAAAACTGAAAGTTCAGTTGGTTCTGGCGATTATTTTAAAATCTTAATCTTTACTATATAATAACATTATAAAAAACCGGCCAAGTGCGAGTCGGACTCGCGCACGAAGGGTTCCGTACTTGGTAAATTGCGGTTTACGATTTATGACGTATTAAAAAAAACTACTTACTAGATCTAGTTCAAACCAATTTTCGCTGGTAGTAATGTACATCATATATATTTTTTAGTTTTATCATTCTCTTATTTTAGAAGTTACAGGGGGGGGGACACACATTTTACCACTTTGGCAGAGTCTCTCGCGCATTTTTGTGTGAAAATCTTAATGCGTTTCACAGAATACATCTACTTACCAAGTTTCAACAGCATAGTTCTTATAGTTTCGGAATAAAGTGGCTGTGACATACGGACGGACAGACAGACAGACAGACATGACGAATCTATAAGGGTTCCGTTTTTTGCCATTTGGCTACGGAACCCTAAAAAGAAGAGTTTGTTTGTTTGAACGCGCTAATCTCAGGAACTACTGGTTGGAATTGAAAAATTCTTTTTGTGTTGGATAGGCCATTTACCGAGGAAGGTTATAGACTATATAACATCACGCTATGACCAATAGGAGCGGAGCATAAAAGAAAAGTGATGCAAAAACGGGAAATATTATTCCTTTTTCAGAGCTTCCGTTGCGTGCGCTGCGGTTACGCAACTATCATGTATGAAGGGTAGGTAGGTAGCCAGTTGACAGGAGCGAAGCCGTGTGGGACAGCTAGTCTATTATAATTTCGTATCTGACTAGCAACGGATTTTGGTGCAGCTTTCACCGTCATTTAGAGAATTTATTCAGGAAGGTTTATTGCAAGTACTTATAAAAAAAAAACCGGCCAAGTGCGAGTCGGACTCGCGCACGAAGGGTTCCTTACTTGGTAAATTGCGGTTTACGATTTATGAAGTATTAAAAAAAAACTACTTACTAGATCTCGTTCAAACCAATTTTCGGTGGTAGTTTACATGGTAATGTACATCATATATTTTTTTTAGTTTTATCATTCTCTTATTTTAGAAGTTACAGGGGGGGGGGACACACATTTTACCACTTTGGAAGTATCTCACGCGCAAACTATTCAGTTTAGAAAAAAATGATATTAGAAACCTCAATATTATTTTTGAAGACCTATCCAACGATACCCCACACACGTATGGGCTTGATGAAAAAAAATATTTTTTGTTTCAGTTTCAAGTATGGGAACCCCCAAAATTTATTGTTTTTTTTCTATTTTTGTGTGAAAATCTTAATGCGGTTCACAGAATACATCTTCTTACCAAGTTTCAACAGCATAGCTCTTATAGTTTCGGAAAAAAGTGGCTGTGACATACGGACGGACAGACAGACAGACAGATATGACGAATCTATAAGGGTTCCGTTTTTTGCCATTTGGCTACGGAACCCTAAAAACTCGGTGTTTTGTCAAGCCGTAACAACCGTGCGAAGCGGGGCAAGTAAAATATCAAGCGAAAGCATTTCCGATATTATTGTAATCAGGGTAAACTTCCTATTCAGCTATACAAATAAATACCTCATAAACAAACTGTATGTCATAGGCAATATATATGTCTTACCAATCAAGTTACTTCCTGTTGCAATGTTTATCTAAAGGTGCTTTTTAATATCAATTACAAGTAACTCCATCAAGTTTGCCAATCATGTAGGTTAGAAGTTATTAATATTTTTTTATGAGACTGCAGCCTTGCGTCTTGTATTTAGAGAGGCGACGCTGATCAAGGTGACATTGATGGAACAATGCTTGTGTGGGTTCACTTACACCCATCTGTTGTATGTGACCTGCAGAGAAATACAGCCCAAGTATATTTTAAGATACTACGACCCTGAAATCGCCTCTACTAATATTTTTGTTAGGTGTTAAGTACTTCTGTTACATCAGTATCTTGTGGTGAATGAAGATCGAACGATAACTTAAACGATGTATATTCAACGTAAATATCATTAAGTTTATAGCAGATTTATGTAAATTTAAATAACCAACCATTGTTTCGTAAACTCAAGTAAACTGTTTCAACAAAATGTTTGCACAGGTGATTTTTTTTCATAGCTGTAAGTACCTACATAGAGATGTATTTTTTCGTAAAAAGGCGACCAACGGCCTTGTACGTTTGGTTGAATTTTCAAAGTTAGGTGAATGAACGGAGGATTAATAAAAGTTCTTACTAACAACGCTTTCATTGATTTAAACGTAAATCTCGTAGAATCTCAACAAAATATCGACGCCGAGTTGCTAGGCTGTCGGATTTTTATCGGTTACATTTCGGGGAGTGTGCTACGGAACTGCACAATTTGATTCCGCCTGGCCCTTTCCATCATCGGACTACAAGACGTACAGCCATGCGCCATCGGTATATGGTAGACATCCCTCCCATACGCACAAAGCGTTTTGCTAATTCTTTCATTGTGCGCACAGCTAAGGAGTGGAACTCCCTTCCGGAGTCTTTGTTCCCTGATAGCTACAACCTTGGAGTCTTTAAATCAAGAGTGAATAGGTTTCTTCTAGGCAAGCGTGCTTCATCGTAGACCACATCATCGCTTAACATCAGGCGAGATAGTGGTCAAACTCGAGCCTATAGATTATAAAAAATAAATAAATAAATATTGTCCACTTATGTTATTACTAGCTGACCCGGCAAACTTTGTTTTGCCATAAAATGACCAAACATTTATCTACCCTACCCTACCCTACCCTACCCATCCCTACACTACTCTACCCTACCCTACCCTACCCTACCCGACCCTACACTACCCTACAATACTCTACCCTACACTACCATACCCTACCCTACCCTACCTTATCCTACTCTACCTATATAGCCTATGTCCTTTCCCAGGTCTCAAACTATCTTCATACCAACTTTCATCTAAATCGGTGCAGCGGTTTAAGCGTGAAAAGATAACAGACAGACAGACAGACAGAGTTACTTTCACATTTATAATATTAGTATGGATTCCTTAAAATAACGTTATGATTGACACAATATCTACGCGACATAAAAGGTACTTACGAGAATGTAACAAGAAATACCTAGGTACAACACTTTATGATCGTTTCCTTCCGACTTCTTTTCCTGATCTTGAAAATGTCGTTCAAGTAATTACTGCAACAGTAAAATTAATAATACCGACTACCTTTTATATAAATATCTAGAAAACCCACGTAGTTTTGACCTAATATCTCAACAACATAGGCCAATCTAAATCGTATTATTTGGTCTGAAATGACACTTCGGCAAAATGTGCGGGTTTATTATTATCTGTTTCATTTAATAGGCCGTTAAATATATCCTGCTTAGAGTTCCATTTACCTAATTGTAAATCTGATAGGTACATTTGAATATCTGTTCCTGACTAGACTGAGACAAGTTTTACATAAGTTGCCAATTGAGTAAATATCTTCAGTTTCGTAATCACTGAAGGGTGATTAGGTGTAGGCTGTATGTACATTATAACTTGTAAGTGTAGAGCCTATTCTAAAAGTAACTATCGGGAAAATCTGCCACATTCTCACTACTCAATTCGTGGTATCTTTATGAATTTCAAAAAATTACATTTTCATGCACGCGCGTTTTACTACCACAACAAAGTAATTAAATAAAAACGATTAAGTATTATTACAAAGCAAGCCAGCCTATTACAAATTAAAAAGTAAAAAAAAAAGTTATTCCAATTCACGTCGTATCCCGCCATTTTTGTTCGATATTAGTGTTGCAAACATTTATTACGTTTTCAATAATTGTACGATTAAAAATGTAAATCTGGGAGCACGGTAGTGCTCCCGCTAAGACGAACCAAGCGAAGCACAAGGGCTCTACCTACCTTTTCTTGTAGCACTTCGTCGTTTTGTTGAACCCTCATAACTTGGGTTTGGATTATACCAGATAAACAAAATTCTCGGGATATGATGTCAATAGTGAGCTTATTAAACATATAAAGTTTCAATTCACCAAACTTTGGATTTTATTGATATCTAAAAACCCCGACTTCGTCACTTACTCACATGATCATCTAAATTCTTAGGGTACTTCCTGACCTGTCTGGGTCGCGGATAAATTTGAAAAAGAGTTACCGCGGCCCTGGCGCAAGCAACTGAAGGAACACGGGTGGGTTTTAGTCAGTAAGAGTCTGACACGCCCTTCCGCTTCACCCAGAGCGGGAGGAAGTCATTGGATGATTTCACACCAAAAAAAAGGGTACTTCCTGAAGTCCTAGAAAGCTGTAATTTGATATATAAGCTTGTATTAGTACACAAGCAACAAAAACATTCTAAAACTTAGAACTTTAACCCCTCCCCCAACACCTTAAAATAGGGGATAGAAAAAAAAAATAAGCAACTTGCAAAAAGAAGTGAAATCCCACCAATAACATTTTCTTGTAAAATGTTACCAACACGAGACCTTACGGCTCGCACTGTCAAAAAGTTATCAGATCTCATGTAGAGCCAAGCTTCTAACTCTACAAGCCCCTACAAAAACTCTACATCTTAGTCAAAATATGTGGCTTGGCCGTTTGGATATATATGGACAAAGTGAGAAATGAGTTTATTAGTGGAAGTTTGAAAGTGGCGCCAGTAACAGAAAAGTTGAAAGGAAACCATTTGTCCTGGTATGGTCATGTGATGAGGAGGGATGAAACGCATGTTACTAAAAGAATTATTAATATAGATGTGGATGGATGGAGAGGGAGGGGTCGGCCAAAGAAAAAATGGATGGACTGTGTGAGGAGTGATATGAAAGAAAAGAGCGTCAGTGATGGAATGATTGGGGACAGGATGGTATGGAAGAAGAAAACGTGTTGCGCCGACCCCAAGTAACATGGGACAAGGGCAGGAAGATGATAATGATGTGGCTTGGCCGTTTCGCTACCGTCACATGGGGACGGGACGTCTCTTGGACTGCCCAAATATAGGAAGTAATCCGCAAATTATTTGCATCTGCTGCAATTTTGAGGAGACTGCGGCATATTCTCCCGACTGCCAACAGGTTGCGCTTGGACATTCTATTCTTGTTCCCATCCTTGATTATGCTGATGCGAGCTATCTTGACCTTACTCAAGAACAACTCGATTAACTTGAGCGGCTTATTTTTTTTGTGTAAGATTCATATTCGGTTTGCGCAAATATGATATAATGTGCTCTTTATTCCTTTTACTCCTCTTTACCTCAAGGATCGTTTTCAGTTTATCTGCGATTCCCACACGAACTCTTAGGTCATCAGATAACTTGCGACTTAAAATGCCAATGCATGCCACCACTTTCTTGGATATAGTACATTGTTCACCGAGAGGACAAGTGGAGATGACATGGATGATCCACCTAAATATCAAAAGCCAAAAAGTTTTTACAGTGAGTTTTTATCTCCAAGTTCGCAAAATGACACTGGCCACTAGCTGTGTGTTGGATGGTGTCAAACAATTTGAAAAAAGAACATGTGAAAATTGCAGACGCCATTGGCGCCGTGTTACATTAAGCTTCACTAACTGCAACAATTTCAATATAAATTTCAATTAGTAAAGATTTAGTTTTTTATTTTCCTCGTAGGTGTAGTATAAAGCACTATGTATCACTCGAGAGAAAGTGCGATTCCCGATCTCGGGTGTTTTAAAGCCCTCGCCTACGGCTCGGGCTTCAAACGACACCCTCGACGGTAATCGGTCACTTTCTCCTCTCGGTGAACAATGTACTATTACTGTCCAGGCTGCTCGTCTGTGGAATACATTTCCCGACATAATAAAACGCGCTCAATCGTTACTTGTATTTAAAACATTAAAGGACCATTACCTGTCGCTGTGATTATCCGTAGTAATCATTTACTTTCATTGCCTATGGATATATTGAGTATGTATGTATTTATGTATCTATTATATAGAATAAGTATGTATTTTTGTATGTATTATATAGCATAAGTATGAATTTATGTATCTATTATATAGCATAAGTATGTATTTGTGTATCACGATATCTATATATCTGTCAATATTGGTAATTTTATTTGTTACAACCAATGACTACCCCATTTTATTTCCAGGCAATCACTGTCCATTCCAGGTTGCCTGGAAGAGATCGCAGAATGCGCCCGTTGTTTAAGTTTATTTTTATTTGTTATATTCTGGTGTACAATAAAGTATATATAAATAAATAAACTGGCGTAAGCTGACAAAAATATTCACTGTTCATTACTTTTTTGTTATACAATAGTTCAAGCCACATATTTTGAATAAGATGTAGAGTTGGTGAAGTTAGGGCTTGTAGAGTTAGGAAGTGTAGAGTTAAAAGCTTGGCTCTAAATGAGACCTGATAACTTTTTGACAGTGCGAGCTTGGTCTCGTCTTGGCAACATTTTACATGTTAATGTTTTTGGTGGGATAATTATTATTACAATAAATATTTCTACTATTACCTATACATCGTTTGTTTGTATTAGATACTCACCAAGTAAACTTTCCATGAATTTACATACATTTCTTACAACACTGGGAAAACCATAAGTGGTTTCAGAGCCTTTTACGAGTATAGAGGATTCATATCATGGGTGTAGATAAAGTCTTGTATGCAACTGTACATAATTAAAACACTCATGTGATACTACTATCATACTCGGCTTGCATAAATAACTAATAAACATCTGGAATAATGTACCTTTCAAGTGGTAAAATATTTTTACAAATAACACGCTATTTGTGTGGTTCCAAAGATTACCCTAAACGTCTGAACAAACTTAACTCTCTCAGGCTCTCTATAATATAAGATTTTATTAATCTCGTGCCTCTTAAGTTAACATTTAAAATAACTAGATATCCAAATCGCTCAATATATCCCGGTCATCAGGTTATTAGCGGTACTTATTCAAGATATAGAAAGGTGCCTGTACCGGTGACATACGTTACCTAACGTTCAGTCAGGTATCTTCGAGCGCAGGAAATCGTTAATTGTCATTTATCAGTTACTGGCACAAGGCTGGACTGTACCTACGACTAGTTACGAATATTCTTTAATTTTTTAACATATTACAAACTGCATCCACAATATAGGCTAGTGTAAATGGTTGTCGTCACGGAAAGTATCTCTATCAGCAGTATAGCTGTTAAGTTCTTCACTTTTTGAATCCCACTGAACAATTACTTACACAATGTGATAGTGATTAAAACAAATTTAAGATATTCTTACGATCTGCCTCCAAAGAATTCTCTGTTGCATCAGTCTCTTAATTTAAAATCATGACTGTGTGTGTAACGGTTCAGTTACCTTATACGAACTGCATCATGTGAAAATACGAGTTAACTTAGAAACGTTCGTTTCATAATAAAACGAAAATCAGATACCCACAGAACGTATCGCTTGGAAAGCCAATGCAAACTAGTACTGTCCATTGCTCCTTCGCTTTAGTGAACCATTAAACCACGAGGCAGTGAGTTGGCAGTGGATATAAACATGTAGAGGTTATCTCGTTTGGCCGACCGACGTATGCAGGGGTAATAACCGGCCAACATGACGCCGTTTTCTTTAGCATACTATGGGAAAGTTGTTTTAACAAGTCAGCCTTTGTGCAAGTGCAGCGAGTAAAATTAATAATTATCGTAAGACCTAAGAAAACGTGACGTCGTCTAGTAGGAAGAGAATTTCCCCAACAAAGCCGTGACGTGCGAGAGACAAACAAAAACTGTTTATAATTATGTAAAACAACCGTAATTGTAGTGATGCCGCGATCTTCACAGTTCGTTAAAGCCTCAATGTCAGTGGAATCAATAATAGATTATATTGTGAGAATTATTTAGTAACTGTTTCTTCTTAGATTTGTTTGCAATCCTTGTGATTTTGATGGCAGGGTCAATTTCTCTCGTGGGAACAGTAACTACGCGTAGTGGTATTTGTATTGATATCGACTAGTTTCTAATCTTAACCCTACGATTAATAAATTAATTGCTAGTAGAGTAGCCAGTAACCCATTTCCTTAATTGATTCCTACGAAACGATTTGTTCTAATTGAATTTGTGAACTCGTGTTCTTTGTTGTTCTAAGACATCCTTAATACTGAAATATAATGCATTTTACAGTTACATTTGTCTGCGGAGTCAGTCCCTGGAACATTTCGAAATGATTTCTTTCAAAATTCTCATTCGGAAGTCGAGGCAATAAACAGGAAAGCCTAAATTGCCGGCAGACTTTTCTCCTTGGCATGGAGTTGACATCCAGTGTCATCTTCGGCGCCTCCATTTAGTACAAAGCCCAAATTGCGGCAAAAAAACTGGGCATCCTAAACAGAGTGAAGCGATACTTTATGCCTGGTCAGCTTTTAACTCTTTACAAGGCGCTAGTCCGATCCTGCCTGGAGTATTGCAGCCACCTCTGGGATGGCACAGCTAAATATCAGCTTGCCGCGCTTGACTCGGTGGAACGCAAAGCTAAGAGGCTAATTGGCGACATCAAACTGGTGGACACCAAGCTTCACAGCTTGATGGCCGTAAGGTTGCCTGCTTGTCGGTCTTCTACAGACTGTACTTTGGTAACTGTGCTCATGAACTCCACGACCTCATCCCACCGGCCCCCTTCTACCATCGGACATCTAGACGCACTGCAAGTTACCATCCTCACCTAGTTGCCATTCCACCAATTCGCACCAAGCGCTTCCAAACATCCTTCATAATGAGCACAGCAAAAGAGTGGATCTCACTGCCTGTGTTTCCGAACGCATACAACTCTAATCTCTTCAAAGTTAGAGCGAACAGGCTTCTTCTGGGTAAGCTCACTCCATCGTCGACTTTGTCTTTGTCACCTCTGACCTAGACTTGAGTCAAAAGCAAACACATAAAAAAGGCTTTGGTCGTGGTCGTTGTTAATGCTATCGGTTGCGTATGTTTGAGGTTTTTAGTAGAAGAAGCATTCTTTCATTCACCTTATTTAAATCCGCTGGTGTACTAACTTCATCATCCCATTCAAAAACATTTACTGCTCGACGTACAAGTTTTGACTAATGATTGATGACAGTATACCTTTGACATCAACATTGTTAATAGCATTAACTATTAGGCATGTGTTCAAGTACTTGTACACACAACTAAACCTTACATAAAAGATCTAAGTGAGAGCATAAGTAACAAAGAGCACGCTCGTGACTACAAAAGACAGTTTCGTTTTTAAGATCATTTGTACTTTGTTCCACTTTCTTACAACCACAAAAAGATCTATATCAATAAACCTAAATCGATTCTACGAAATCGGTCTAATTGAGATGAAATTGTTTATTAGACTTAACAATAAGATTGAAGATAGAATCGTGTTTTTACACTGCGTTAGATGATAGACTTCTAGGCATTTTTCAGTGCTCAATAATATATATTTTACTTGAAAATTGTACCAGACAAGACTGCAATTTGTACCGTACCTTTTTTTAAATTTAATTTAGGCTCGCGCTTGACCATTATTTCACCTGATGGTAAGCGATGATGCGGTCGACGTTGAAGCACGCTTGCCTAGAAATAACCTATTCACTCTTGACTTATAGACCCCTAGATTGTAGCTATCGGGAAACACAGACTCTGGCAGGAAATTCCACTCCTTAGCTGTACGCATAATAAGTGTTCTCAAAACGTTTTGTGCGTATGTGTGGGATGTCCACCATGTACCGATTGCGCATCGCCGAACGTCTGGTAGTCCGATGATGAAATGGGCTGGGCGGAATTAGATCATGCAATTCCATCGCACACTCCCCGAAATGTAACCGTTAAAAAACCGACAAGCTGGCAACTCGAAGACGATGACCGATATTTTCTCGCGGCTTCGCTCCTGTTATCTATGCATTATTTAGTACTACTAGTATTTTTGCCGGGATAACAGGTAGGCGATAGGCATATATTTCTATCAGTGAAACTATTTTCATAATCATTATTTCCAGGGAATACCTCCAACAAACAAACAATCTTACCTCTGAATAAAATTAGTTTAGATCGAGTACCGCACCGGTTTACGTAATGTTAATCAACTACATCAAAGTTAAATGCAGCGGCAGTCAGCACCAATGGGGTACGGCAAGCCGCAGCAATACATATAATTAAGCACTCAGTGCATATGTTATTTCTTAATAAGTATTTTCATAACAGCCTGTTTTCTTGTACCTGAGTAGTCGGCGAGTCCATTCGCCTGTTGTCCCACATAGCTCGAAGTCGTCCAAGTGAGTGTCGATCTTACGTTTTGTAAGAAGTGGGACACGCTGCGTACTTCAGTTACATCGGCCAAAACTTTACCGGTAGGAGAGCTGTTTGAACGGTGCGGAGTTCAAAAGAAAAGGTTATGTAGTCGTGAATGTTCGATCGTTTGAATAACTGCTTCATTTTCAAGACCAAAAAACCGTTCGACGACGAGATTTTCAAATAAGTGTGTTAAGTTGCGATTGAGTTTCCAATTAAACATTAATTACTGATAAATGACTGTGTACGTCTGGGATAATTAGTAGCATCTCTAGATTGAAGGTTAAATAATGACAATTGTTTTCAAAGTTGAAGATAAAATGTTTAGGATCATTCTTACACTTGCGCATTCTTTTAAATGAATACTTATTAGTTACATCACTGGTGTTATTCTAAAACAAAGAGCAGTTATCTGAACTTTACCTACTCATTGTTTACCAATTCCGCGTATAGCTCCCACCGTAGTATTAAATTCAGCAAGTCACTTATTGATTTTAAGATAAAACATGGGTAAGTGGAAAGCAGCTCTCAAATATCGATTAACCTAATGTGGTGAAACTATCTATGCTTAGATAGTAATGGATCAAATAGGCAGCTAACACGATAATGCTTATTTGAAATTAAGCACGATAAACTGATGTGAAGGGAGCTTTGTTTCGAGAAAAGATTTATGACCGAACGTGTTTGTAATTATCCTGTATAATCGATTGGTTCGCCAATATTAATTAGCCGCTTATTTGAGCTAGTCATGCTTAGCTCGAAAGTCGTGCGTGAACGTGAAGTCTTGATTTCGTAGTCAGAATCTATTAGGTACTTTACAGGTTTGTTCTTACAAAGCAAAACCAAAAAGTTACAGGGCTCAACGCTGAGCAATGTCTCTCCGGCCTGAAGAGTCCGACCAACACAAAACATATCAAGCGAGGCGTTCCTTCTTGGTATGACCCAGGAGCTCAAAAAAAAAATGTCATTCGGCAAGCGATGGAAAAATGCGAAATGAAAAAAAAGGGATTGGGATTGGTCAAAACGTCATTTTCGTTGATAGAATGGACTCTACTAGAGCCTTAGAAACTTTTGTTCTATTCCCAGACACCTTCAAAACTTAGAAAGGTCTGGAAGAATGTGGCATTAAAGTTTTCCTTCGATATTTTTACATTTTTGCCAATGATGTTATGTACCTAAACAATAGACGTAGAAATGATTTTGCCACAAAATCTGCAATTATATTCACAGACATCTGTCAGCTGTTCACCATTGTTGTTCATGTTACATAAGGCTTTTTTGATTGAATCATTAAAATCCAGATTTGTTCACTGGATCACCATGTCAGAATTGAATTGCATTATTAGTGAACCTTCAGATTCAATCAATATGCTCAAGCTATTGCACTCTCTGCCGGATATAGGCCTCTCCCAAGCTGCGTCACAACACTAGATTCTCCACCAGTTTTAGTCCCGGTCCAGGTCACCGTCATTAATTGATCAATGTTAAATCGATAATTCGTATTGTTCGTAAGTCGCACATTGTCTTACGAACAAAACGCAGATGATTTTTTTATCTTTCGGTGTTTAGAGTTTTGTTATGCACGTCTTGCAGCCCAAAAACACAATAACCTTTGTTGACTGTAGTAAAATCTCTAACTCGGCACGTTCCACCTGTAAATAATCAATTTTAATGAATCTGCCGACTTAATGCTTTCTTCTCTTGAAAGGTTTGAGTGTCAAGTATCCATTGTGTTGTGTGGTTGGTGTCAAACAAATATTGATCATAAATTACTCCACCATATTGTAAAAGCACTAATATTACGGCTCTCGTCTCGAAAAGTGAAAATTTCTGCATTCTTGTGCTAGATTAACTCCCGTGCACAACGCTAAGTAGTCTTCATGTTTTACCTTCCCTCAAGAGGTAAGCATCAATGAGTAGGTAGAATAGAATATCATCAGTATCAGAAGCCTCCAAACAAGTTCAAGCTATTAAAAACGTTGCAGTAATTCTAATATGGAACATGTCCAACATTTTATGGACGTCTGATTTTGCATAATGCTAATTATATTTTTTCTCTTTTCCTAATACCACTAACCAGTCTGTGATATGTTTAAGTTTATGTATCTGGTGTTCACTCAATAATAAAACCTGCTCCGTCACCCGCATTACTATTAATTGGAAACAAGAATCGAAACGATTCAAGTGAGAGTTTTTGCTGTGTCTCCTATATGGACAAAGTAGTCCTTGTGCACATTTTTTTAGCAAATTAACCTGAATTTCCTCTACCTAACATTCTGTGGCGAGTCGTCCATGCCATGCCAGAAGTTCGCTAACCCTGATGATGTACACGTATGTTTATATTACTTCGCACCCTAACCAACGATAGCAAGTACAGATAACGCGATAACGTTACATTACCATTGTCTCTGGGGCCATGGGAACGCCACACCTAGCTATGGGAAGTTGAACTTGTCGCGCATTCGCCATCATTATCGACATAACTGTTTAATGAACTTGTTTTATGAAGTTTTATTGCGTAATTCCGTACCGCATAACATGACACGTTACGCATGTTAACCACGATTGGTGAGATATACTTGCAATATGGATGTCTCAATAGATCTATGCCGGTTGCACTTGCCACGGCTGATGGGAATGCTGCTTTTGAAGAGGAATGCCGGTTGCACTGCCATACACTGAAGTAAGTTGGTTGACAAGATTCAAAGCGCCACAGACAATGATCTAACTTGGAACTTTGCTTTGTAAATGAAAAGCTGCTTACTTCCAAACTGTACCAGCTTGACATTCTTCAAAGTTCAACTGTGCCTACTAGGCACCACAATCTAGACCTAATTGTCACCTTCGTTTTGACTAAGGCTGCTGTCAGTCAACAGTAGCGCTTGCGCGACATCTATACTAATAATATTATAAAGCTGATGAGTTTGTTTGTTTGTTTGAACGCGCTAATCTCAGGAACTACTAATTGCAATTGAAAAATTATTTGTCCATTTATCGAGGAAGGTTATAGGCTATATAACATCACGCTACGACCAAAAGGAGCGGAGCATAAATGAAAAATGTTGCAAAAACGGGAAAAAATATTCCTTTTTGAGAGCTTCCGATGCGTGCGGTGCTTAAGCGGTTAAAGATAAGCAACATTCATGTATGTAGGGTAGGTAGGTATCCAATTGAGCGAAGCCGCGTGGAACAGCTAGTATCATATATAGGAAAAGTGTAAGCAATTCTTACTCGCTGCACGCTCCGTGGTCGCGCAAACGCAGCCTTATGCAGAATACGGTATATTGATAGCTATGGATGATAGATGAGGTAAGCTGAAGCCTCGTCCGTTAGCTAACATGATTCTATAAATTGTGTGTATATCCGTTATACTATCCGCCCTGCGGATTAGATGGAAGTAAAGCGGCTTAGACGGCTCAAGTTCCTTGATGATACCTGGAATTCTGGCGTGTTACGGTGTTACGCCATGATTATTTGTTTTGTTTTATCTGCCGTGCTTGTGAAACCCCACCATGGTGTAAACGTCTGTTTTACCATTAACTGATCCTACCTTTATGTCTCTTCTTCCCCTGTTTACTTTTGTCAATCTAAAATTATTCGGAGCCTTGGTCTTCAGAGTTGTGAAAGTCCTTCTCTATGAAAGTTCCATAGGCAAAGCTACTCAAAAAAGGTTCTCTGATCTGACAATAAAGTAAAACACAAACTGTATGCACTTCTTAGTATCCAAATGTAAAACGGCCTAGGAATGCAATACAAATCTCACTCTTCAGAATAAGGTACTCGTTTAAATCCGTTTTCTCTTTCATTTAACTTTTAAATTTTATGTCTGCACTAACATTTAACGGCGCCTTCTGTTTCGTTTAATGTAATCAATTTCAAATAGAACCCGTGGTATGTTTATAAACGATTTAGTATTCTCTCACCGAGCAATCCTAACTAAAATAAGTAGATCAGTCAAAGTATGATTTTCCTAAATGTCTGTGGGTCTGCCATTGATTAAGGTTACACTAGTAGAAAATTCTCCCATACAAACGTAGTCTAGAGATTACTCCACTGTTTGACGATCTTCTTCTTTTCGATTCGATGGCACATTTAATTAGATTGTCTGGGCCCTGTAGGCGGCCACGCTTATTGTGGTGTTTGACGATGTATGTTCAGAATAAAAAATGATATCAATTTGTCTCATCATTATCTAGTCCTCTAGTCTTATTAAAAATAATATATTCGAAAGTTATGAGCGTCGAAAATACCATATTCAACACGAATTTTAACGCATCTTTGGGCGGAAATAAATACCATAAGAAGAAGGAAAATTGCAAAACGGTCTCCAAACAGGGATAGTTGTAATTCAACAATTCAAATAATGTTATTTTATAAATATAAATTTAGTTATTTTTCATGATATCTATACTCCCAAAGGTCTGTTTATAAAATATCGCGCGCTCGTTTTCGTCCTTAATCATCATCCATTTCGATACAAATTTGCAAAAGTGCTAATTCGTACGCGAACTAGCTTCTTACTGCTCATCACAGCATCTATTTCTTTCGCACGTGTTGTCGAATAAGATAGCATGCATTTTAACCCCGCGTACATAATAGTTCGTGCCGTCGAGTAGTCCAACCTTAAAACAAAAACACGGTTCTTTGAATAGCTAGGAATGCCACCTACAAAAGCTTCATAAAATCGTTAAGAACTTTTATAGCAAAACCTTATGCACACACAAATCAATGAATAGTTTGCCTTGGAAGCCTTCGACGTAATCGTCGTTGTTAAATACAAGGTTTTGGTTCCGTCGAACATTCTCCTTTACTTTTGTACCTAGGTACTCGCACAAGTGTTTTCTGTTCACTACAAAATGCGTATCTTTCGCAATATCTTCAGAAACGGGTCAATAGACGATTGTTATGAAAATTGAAATGCATTTTTAATAACTTTATCTTTTTTTTTCGGATTGGCAAATATTGAATTTTATCTGCTGTTTACGAAATCTTTGTTAATTTTATGATAATTATCGTGTTTAATAATGATAATAAAATGCACACTGGTGCCAAGGATATCAACCAATATTGGCGAGCAAAAACGATCTACAAAAATAAAAGTCAAGTTCAGATAAGAA
This sequence comes from Orthosia gothica, assembly GCA_949775005.1. Lineage (NCBI taxonomy): Eukaryota > Metazoa > Arthropoda > Insecta > Lepidoptera > Noctuidae > Orthosia > Orthosia gothica. The sequence goes on from OX459041.1 coordinate 13,113,001, forward strand.
CTAGTAAAAAGATGATTCACAATGACCCAAATCAGGTCACTCACTTTCGTCTAAAAAATACACACTAAGATGACACAAACAGACCACGTATAAACTCTAGGGAAAATAGTTATCAGCTATGTTGATTATATCAATAACACCAACAGTGCATGTTTTGCAATATCAACATTCGACTCTCAATGAAATGCAATATGTATTGAAGAAAAAAATGGGAAGCGTTGTAACTGTAACTACAAAGTTCTCTGTTATCGTAGCCTTCCTTGCTGTAACGACCGTATCGTATCACATCGCATTGCTATGAAGAATTCTTCAACATATCTCCACGGTCCGGTAATACTGCGAATACTCTGATTATTACAGACTTATCTGTTTTATATTATTACTTACTAGTATGGGGACATAGGAATACGGTTTCAAACTTGTATCTAAACAAAAGAGTTACCGACATTTTCATATCTTTATGGGCAACGTAGTTTATTTATTACTGCACCCATTGTTGTTATACTAAATATGGTTTTAGAGACCGCTTCCAAACAAGTCAGCCATAATTTAGGTCTCCGATAGCAGGATTATTTCTCTTGGTTCGTACAGATCGAAATTGGAACTATGTCCGATAAAATGTTGATAGGTTAGTCCCATATCTCCAACTACGAAGGGCTTACGCATTTAAACGTAAAAAGAATCAATGGGTAGGTATGTAGGAATACTTTATTTTGCCATCAACAAACTATGAGCGAGCAGCGGTAGGTCGTGAGCCAGGCAGGCGCTTTATTTGTGTAAATTATTTCATCAACACTGCTCTCAAAACGGTGAATGAAAACATCGTGAGGAAACCGGCATGTCTTAGAACCAAAAATTTGATTAAATGTCACCACCAACCCGCACTGGGCCCGCATGGTGGATTACGGCCCATTCCCTCTCACAGAGAGGAGGCCTGAGTCCCAGCAGTGGGAAGATTAAAAGGCTGATGATGAAACTATTAAAGCACACCTCTCTGACCCCTTGGTAATGCCAAGCGTGACGAGATGTTTAGACACCCTAAGCTAGGTATTATTTATACTTGCAATAAAAACTACACAGAAGGCTGTAAGGTCAGGTTTCATGCACCGTTTGCTGCGGATTCCAAGTCTTCAAATATTATTTAACAACTGCAAATAATTTTATCTGAGAAATACTACAATTCCACAGTGTCTAGAACGTATAGTAAAAAAGCTACTCTTTTCTGGTTAATCAGCACATACACTGGTTAGTAAATCACCAGAATTTATTGTATTTTCGCGTGCAACAAGACAAACAGTATTGCTAAGAATGCTCAGTTTCTATAAGCACTTTATTTTAGTGTGTCTATTTTAATGCTGTTAAATTAACGAATATTATACTAGCTTTTTTTGCATATTACTCAATTTCGCTCGAGGAATTCGAAATTTAAATGACTAATTATAAATTCAATTAAAATAAATTACCAATAAAATCACACTAAATAGTTTGTATCATATATTTTAATTTGCATTATACAAAAGCCTAGTTACTAAAATATTGCAACGCAATGAGTTTAACTAGCTATGCCTTGTTTAATTAAAATTTTCACGCTTCGCTTTCATTTCGCTGTATTATTGGTTACCCAACGTTTTAGCAATGTACTAATTACTACTCAGTGATCTACAAGCATATGTTAATAAAGTAACTTCACACCTGTGGGAATTTTTATATTGCAAAGATATTTCGCGCTCAATTTTAATCTTAGTGTTGTATGCCTGAGCCTGCAAGCAGCAAGCAACGGCAGTTCGGTGTTCACTGTAGGCATGGGTAATCTTGATTCCGGCAAGTGAATTGATTCACTTACTCCGACTCCGAATCCGGAATCGGTTCACCTTAGTGAGTCACTGAGTCCTTTGGCTCCGTTTGGCTCCGGCACTCACTCGGTCATTTTGGTTCCCCGGTTCATACAGAACATTTGATTCATTGGATTCGTTGGATCATTTGGCACATTTTGTATTGAACAGTTTACGGACTTTACAGTAGGTAATTTTATTTATATTATTTAAATTTCGGACAGCGTAAATAATAAGGAAAGAAATAAATGAAATAAAAATAAATATAATAAATGTTTAGTAAGTATTTTAATAACTAGCTAGGTAACAATGTTTGTTTTACTAACTTTACCTACTGTAGCGTTATAAAATAAAAATACACTACTTTTATTACGTAGGTATGATTTCGTAATAAAATAAAATACACAGAAAATATAGAAAATAGAAAGGGTAAAAAACATTATTTAAAAAAAAGAAAAACGCAATTGACAACATCGTATTAGATATTAAGTAAAAATAAAATTTAATAACAGTACATTTATTACGTATAATTTCGTAATAAAATAAAATACTCAGAAAATAAAAAAAAATTAAAGGGTCATTAAAGAAAAATCACATTTTATGCGTGCCAGTCAATCCATATTAGACTCTAACTCCGTAGAAATAAGAGCGCACCTTACTGTTATTATGATCGTCAACGCATTGCTCTCTTGTAAGATACAAAATAATTTTGAACTCTAATTTCATGAAGTCAAGGCCGCTTATCGTTGCTTTGCGTCGCGTCGCGTTCGTGTTGTGTCTTGTACCAACCAAACCAGACGACACGACGCACCGAGTGAGCGAGTGAACAAGTGCGAACCCGCGCTCCGCGAGTCCGGCCAAAGATTACTATTATATATGAGTCCGGCACTCGGCCGCTCGCTCTGGCTCCCCCGGAATCATTTGGCTCCGCGGTGCCGATAAGGATTGTGAGGACTCAATAAGGTTTACGGATCCGCGTTCGGAACTGACTCCTTTGAATCAGTAACTCCGGAGTTACCCACCGCTAGTTCACTGTTCGGTCACAGTTCGGTTTACAGAACCGTCTGAAGCAGACGCCTTTGCTGCGAGTCGACAGTGATTCCATACCCAGACGTTCAAAAACCGCTAGGCCGAATACGCACAGTACCTTCACTCGGTTTAAAACAATGTGTATTCGCGCCAAACCAACGTCAACAATAAAGTTCTTATCTGTGCCGTAAATTTGTGATTGTTTTTTAAATTTCGCATTAGATAATTTTGTGCGGTCGTGTGTTTGTTTAGTGAAATACGAAATTGTGATACCAACTATGCAGTGTAGATAACGTTTCCTCGGTTTGCGGTTGCGTCCGTTGGAGGTATATATTTATTTCAATGCTAATTTATTGTTCTATGATTATTTTTGAATTAACACAGTAGCTACTTTATTTTCAATCTTTAGGTTAACTTTTATCAGATTTGCTTTGCAAGATTTTTCAACATAGGTAATTTTAGAAAAAGCTTATTCTCTTTTTTGTGTTCAAATTACTTTTATTATAGAGACCATTCAGGGCCCGATTTCCAGAGAAAAACTGGATCCAATCTTCAATTGACAAGATCTTCCCAGGGACTGGTTTCGTAAAATTATTGCACTTAAGCCTTGTATATTTTTCCTTTACTACAATAACCATTAAATTAATTAACTACCTGTTATTATTAAAATATGACTACCAGTTGATGAATAAATATGGGCCATTTAACAATCAACATGAATAAACGTATTCTAAGACCGTATAAAAGTTAGTTAGTTTTTCTAGCGATTCGAAAAACTATTCCTTTTTAGTTAATTACGTCTTATATAATTGGGTGTTACGCACTCTGACCTAATTATTATGAAACAATTCATCTTAACATTTTTTTAGAACTGGAACTTACTTATCCATCTGTTTGTTTGAGAGGCCATGGGAAAATACTGCCGGAAAATCCGTGTTCACAAATGATTCTTAATTTGTATTTGCTACAAAATTATGTTTTAAAAAAACCTCTATCAGAAAAAATAAAATGAATGCTTCAGGTTTTTCATTTTATGGCCAGAAAAAACGCGATTCTACGCTTGAGATAACAGTCGCTGTAGTCGAGGGCACCTTGTTTGAATTATGTAGTCTGACGTTATAAATTATTATAGTTTCACTCAAGTGTGTGCATTATCTGCAATAGCCGATAGTTTGGAATTTCAATCAAAAAGTTTGATGGCGCAAACACTTGAGATATCTCTGAAACTAACTAAACTTAATAACCTCTTGAGTATGTGCTCAACTATCGAAGTTTATTTTAATGAACACCATGGAAATGATTGGGAGTCACTATACACAGTACCTATTGGTGGAGGCCAAACTATAAATACTATCACAGGATATCATTCTGCTGAATGCCTGGCTGGAGGATCTAGTTTCTCCACAGGATGGCCCGGTTAAGCAGTAGAAAATCATGTTTTAGTCCAACTATATTGGACAAATGTCTCCATAGCCTGAGGGTAGTTACATTATATGAATTATAAATTCTGAATCCCACACCCCACCACATCACATTTTTTGCCAATACATTTTGTGACATTTTAGTGGAATATAGGTTTACACTTTCACATGAAGCTTATCTACCAAAGTAGATATGGGATGACAATCCCTTTCCCTCTGTTAACTATTGCATGATATGATAACCGACGAAAGAGCTGATAAGCAACCAATATTTAGGTTACATTACTTACATGACGTTTGGTCTTTGCCGCAAATCTGCAGTTCTTATGCAAAATGGTGTAATATTAAATGGAATTGATTAATAATTCACTACTTGCATTCTGTCGTTAAATGCAAATGGTGCTAAGTCGATAAACCGGTGTTGTATTTGCAGCAATTTTCACAATTCCATCAAGTTTTTGCTGACCTTTAAGCGAATGAGATTTCAGCTCAAAACTCTGTGATGTTTGGCATTTTAAAAGAACAGTTTTTGTTTAATCACCTTTGGTGAACCCGATATTGCAAACTTGTTTTGATACAAGCGAAAAAATCTGAAGAAGTGGAGCATTACGCAGAATCCGTTCGACATTAGACTTCATTTAGAATAGTTTTATACACAACTTAAATCCAAACCAACATGTCGTTGCACGCTGTTAATTTAGGATTAACTGTTTTTGTGCATAACTATGCACTAAAATCAATCACATAGCTTAACATATTCGTATTTTTTGTTACAGCAATCATCAATGAAACCATCATGCAGACAACAAGAGAATCAAGCAGGCAAAAAAGATGTAACAAAAGGCGAAACTCTAGAAAGAAATCCCTATCGCCGTCTGACTTAAAATGCACCAGGGGAGACGCAAAAACGGATAGCAACGGCAAGCGCTCGCTATCCGAGGGGTCAGTGAAAGTGAAGCATAGGAAAAGTAACATACGACGAACTTTGACCCACCCGTTTACGTGTTCGGACGATATTCGCGATGTTAGTATGATCGGTGTGTTCAACAGAAGTGTTAAAGTGGACCCTCCTCCGGAGAGTGACGAGTCTAATCTGCCACCTACCAGTAGTGATAGGGACACGGAGGATGATGGACGTCTGTCACGACCAGCGCCGCAGAGGTCGCGGTGGGATTCCGGGAGTGAGATGGATTCCCTCGTGTCGACGGTGGTTAGGCGAGCGTCTGCGAGGCGACGCAGGACGCCAGCAAACCCAGGTTAGTTCATAATTTTCATTTTAATAGCTCCTCACAGTTGTTGTATAACGTAACGAACTTATTTGATAACCAGCTTAATTACCTACTAGTCATAACGTAACTAAGATAAGATCAATGCAGCCTTACGTGTATGTTTGTGTAACCATGCATCGCTGTGTATTTTACAATTATTTGAAAGAAATAGCGTTGGACAGAATCTCGTATCACAAAATGGGTTACGAAAATGAAGTTAGCTAACATGAAAGGCTCAGTGAAATAAGTAATGCTCTATTTTCTGTAAGTACACATAATAATATCGTTTTCGATATTTTCCGCCTTTATTTTCCTGGAACTGGCGCCGGTCTGTCCCTATCATATATGTCCATGTTGTATTTTTTTAATTCTTCAGACTCTAACTTGGACAATACTAGTGTTTTCTTTATTGTCACGATCACAGCTTCATGACCCACATCCTAACAAATAACAGTCATTCATTTGCATCCTACACGTGAAATTTCCATGTATAAACAACATTATTACACTAGAACAAGTAAATTGTTTACATAGAATTGTATGCAATTAGTATAGCCAAGGTTGGAGTAAGAAAATGTACTGCTTATTGTCATTGACATTATTTGTAGCATTATGCTTGGCGCAGGAAATGAATATCATTATAGAATCACTTATGCATATTGCTGTGTTCATGTTTATTGCCACTATGTACTGGTTTATTCATATTTCTAAAAGTCATTCAGAGAAAGATCGGCATACAAGTACTTCGAGTATTTTACAGTTTTAACTCAACTTGTTCTTCGGATGTCTTGTTTCTCAGGATGAGTACTGCCGAGTTGGTGCCCAAATTATGAAGTAATTTTGTCTCAAAGAGAAAGTGGAGGATCTCTTAGATTTATTTATAAGTACCTCTCGCATTCGGAACAGTCTGCTAGCTGTTTGTCATCCCACGCAATTGGCGTACTTGCCCCAGAAGCCGGCAGCCAACAATTTAGGTCCAACACTCCATTACGAGCAGAACAATGGACGTATCTGCTCAATTTTGCAAATGTTGACACAATTATTTTGCCGATGAAGAGAGAGCTTATGATTCACTTCAAGGAAGTTATATGGAACAAATCAACAAAATGTTGCCAACATTTGTTCTGCACCGTGTTAATATTTATGCAAAATAGTAATCTTTAAGCTAGCACGTTATTTCTGCACGTGACTAAGCGTGGTGTAAATTAGTAGTTATAATATCATTTAAAGCTATGTCAACAAAAACGAAGATAAAAACATTGCAATGTCACGCTTAGCAGTCTTCCGCGCACATAGGACCAGAACAGCTATAACAATCTTTAGGCAAAAAATATTCCTTCTTAGGCTGTCAAGTTGTTGGCTGTTTACTACTGCAGAAGACTGATAAGTTTTAAACAAGACAAATCAAAAACAACCTCTCAATATGATTAAAATCTATATTCTAAATATAAATATCATCTGCCTAGCCTTTCCCTTATTTTGTCCTTAGATATAAGTCTAAGCAAAGACCTCTTGCTTTTCCACACACATTATTTGCTTGTGTTGGCTAACCTTACAGGAGGCATTAGTCTCATCCCGCCATCTTTGCTATAGGTGAGCTCAAAAGGTTCCCAAAGACTAAAAGCTGGAGGGTAGAAAGATTCCATAGAGCCACGCAAAAAAATGTGTAGTAGGTAATCCTTGGTGATACATTTAGCTTACTTTCTGCACTATTTCCATATAACGCTTTCCTTACTTTTCCTAAAATAATTATTGAAAACAAAACAATCTTCGCAACCGCCGCCGCTATCTCGCTCGATCCGATAAATGAATACATAAAAAACAATCTAAATCAAACTATTAAATCAAATGTCCATAGTTCGTTAAAGTTACATAAAGATTATTATAATGCGATTACCACCGATTGCGTTACTTACATAATTATAACTTAGAGCTATAATGAATACTTGTGTGCAATATATTTTTGCATAGTTGCATTACGATCTTACAATGACATAGTACGTGCATTGCTTTGTATGCAACATTGATTTTATTGCACATATTGTACACAGTGTTTCTATTTTTAAAAAGAAACTACCATCTTAATATTGTAGGCGTGTTTGAATGAAAGTCAGGCAGAAACGAAAAGATTACCTTACAACAAATTTAATATTTGGGCAGATATTATATGTACTGAAGGCAGTGGAAAATTGGTATAAGAACTTATACTTTAAGTATGAGAAAGTCATTAAATGCGAAAAAGGAGAATCTCACGACATCTATGGAGTGGGATGCATTTATTGAAATGCATACACTTTATAGATAGAACCACAGATGGCGCCAAATAACAGCCCGAATATAATGCTGTCGCTGTGTATACCGAATAAAATCCATAATTTTATTTCTGATTTTTTCATGATAATATTGCAAAATTATACTAATACGTAATGCTAATTTATAAAAATGATTTGGACAAAGTTATCTAGTACAAACCTGCAGATTCAGATACTGCGTGAAAGCGCGAGTGCACTGCCATCTATCTTCCCACAGCGAAAATTAAAGACTCATTGAATGCGTGTTCAGTTTACCAGTGAACGATCGTAAATATAGATGGCGCTTGGCGTTCTTGGCTTCCGTTATGAAATCTTGAGTTATAATTATGCTTGAGTCCTTTGTTCTATGTCGTTGCTGCATTGGTTCAAATAAAATTGCACTCCGGTAAATTCCGAATCAGGTAAAGATCTAATTTATAAAAAAAATATTTATTTTATATAAGGCCAGAGTCGAGTGCAGTACGAGAGACGGACTCGGCTTTCGTCAAAAATCATATAATGAGAAAAACTTTTGAGAATTAGATAGTAGATTTTATCTTTTATTTATTTTGCAGTTTATGTACGACATACATATTATTATAATAAACAGATAAGGTCGAGTTTCTCACCTCTAAATTATCGCAGAATTAAGGTGACAAATTGTCAAGCACGCGTTATCTGCTGTGAACGCGTGCTTGACGCGTAATTTAGAGGTGAGAAACTCGCCCTAAGACACAGAGAGAACAGACAACAATTTACGGAGGTAATGCTTATTTAACTAACTGCTTCGCACAGGTTTATCGCTTTTGATATTAGTAAAAACCATATCAAAATCCTTTGTGTGGATTAGATGAAATAAGCGGCGAAATAGACAGATCAGACAGCGACTTTGTTTTATATTATTTAGAGATAATTTAAAACTAAAGTCCCCTAACAAGTTCCCCACCGGTATCGGCACAATTCCCCTCACGGGGCAGGATGCCCGCCGCGGGCAAACAATACGAACGGAAGTACAGCCTTCGGTTACCAGCTGTGGGTATCATGTTGTGTGGGACGTAATCATAGTAATGAATGAACAGCTAATGTCAATGCCGCGCGTATCATTATCAGTGACGAGGCGTTTTGTTGACGGCGAAGGTTTTAACAACTGCAAAGAAAAAAAAAAATGTGTCATTTATTTTTAAGTAAATTTTGCCGTTGAAGATTTTTGGTGAATCTGGTAGTGGTCTCAGAGTAGGCGGATAAGAAATATGAAAATATACTATACGTATTTCTTGCACCGATTCCCTCACATAACAACACTTGATAAAAGAAAATAAATTTTGCAGATGGCCAGCATTCCAGAAAGAAAGCAACTATACTTGCCATTACCATAGTTATACATACCATAGTTGCCTGTATGATGTTAAACTACAAAAAATGCGTATACGTATATGCGTAAAAATGTAACTGAAACTGTCATCCGCACCATGCTACAGCGCAAAGAGTGTAATAGACAACATCTAAATAATAGTAATGCCGCGTTTATCATTATCAGCGACGAGGCGTTTAGTTGACAGCGAAGGTTTTGAACGTTGAACATCTGCAAGTAAAATATATTTTTTAAAAGGTTTCATTTCCTTTTAACTAACTTTTAGCCTTGAAGGTTTTTGGTGAATCCTAATCACTCTTTTGGAGTGGAAAACGTTTACCGGAGAACGCAGCGTTGGAAGACCTTCTCTACCAGGTAGACCAATGAAATGGACAGGGCCGCGAGAGTCCAGTGGATGCGAGAAGCATAAGACTGGTCAATGCGGTGATGCTAGGGAGTGGAGAGGTCTGTGTCCAACAGTGGGAGACTTTCAGCTTGCTGCACTATACAACCTTGAAAAGGAGGACAGTTATACGAAAAGTTGCCTCGGTTTTTGCGCCGGTTCTCTCACATCACACTTGATAAAGCTAATAAGTGATGGAGAAAAGCCTTCTAGTCCTAATTAATGAAGGCTTCCGTTTTTGGGCTCACCAGTTGGTGCCACTGGCGAGTGAGGTCCTTAAATATAGCTGTTAATGTTGTTATTACACGCACGAAGCAAAGTTTAATTGCAACAATGATGTCTAATGCCGTAGAAGAACGACTAAATATAAAATCGAGTATGCTGTAGTTTCGCGCAGCCCTTCTTTATCGAAAAAAAATGGGGGCACTATTATCCGGAAAATATAACTCTATTAAAGCAGTGATTGGAAAAACCCGTACCCATCTGAGATTCGGAGGATTGATCGGATTGAGGAGGTTTGGTATAATATTCTGGGGCAACTGTAGCGAGAGAGAAAATATTTTTAAGGCGCAAAAACGCTGTATTAGATCTATGTTTAAACTCAATGTGACCGAAAGCTGCATACCTTTTTAAAAAAAATATAATCTTTTAACTTTTGCATGCCTATATATCGCACACCTAGATAAAGAGTAGCACAACTCAAAATAGTTTAGTAAATAGTTTATAGTTTTAGTTTCAAATAGTTTTCGGCGCTGATTCCGATAATTGCAATAACTCAATTTTGGATTATTTTGAGTTGTGCTACCCTTCATCTAGGGGTGCGATATATTAGAAATAGCAATTTTTGTCAAAACAAATGATCACTTATTCCCAACTTTGAAAAATACTAGAATCAGGACTACAAGTTTAAGAACTCAATACGAAGATAAGTTATGCATAGGTGGATATAAAACTGCATTATTGAGAAAGGGTGTTATGTGCATGGCTCCTCTTATTTATAACCATATACCAAAAATTGTTAAAGAGCAACCTTTAAGAATATTTAAAAAGAACCTTAAAAAATTACTAGTTTCAAAATGCTATTACTCTGTATCGGATTTTTTGAATGACAAGACTATTTAATGTTCTTATATTATTAATTAGCTGTTAGTAAATATAATAATCTATAGTTGTTAATGTAACTAAAATGTTTGCATGCCATTAAGGCAGAATGTATACGGATCCAAAATATTTGTAACACCTAATTGTATTATTTACCTACATTCTAAGCAAATAAATAAATCTATCTATCTATCTATCATCTTAATCTGCCATATTTTGAAAATATTTACAACAATAAAAAAGTGGTAAATAAACTAGCGCTAAAAACAATAAAATTGGCAATTTTGAAGACCTCACTCTACGCCAGCGCCCCTAGCGGCAAATTCAAACGCGATAGCCCTCATTATTCTGTCATATTTGTTTGAAACCCTTCTGGTGCATAATGTTAACCTTCCTTTACCTCTTCCTAACCTGCCAAAAGGGTTATGAACTACTCACACTGACTAGGGGATCCAACGCCACATCATAACATTATGATAGCGATATCGGTATCAAATTCAATGTTATTGAAAGATAAGAATAATTTATCATTATCGTTATACTTTAGAAGCCGTCGAGATATTTTTGCGCACCAATAGTGCTGTAGTCATTAATATACATGAGGTAGATATAATCATGAGCTAATTCTTATATTGGTTTTGTCTGATAACTTTTAACTGAGGAATAAAAATAATGGCGGTTTTACAGCTTTTGTATCGAAATACATATGTCAAACGGCCATTTTATTCCTTAGTTAAAAGTTATAAGACTGTTGGAAAATCGGCCCTAAGTTAAAAAAAAGCCGGCCAAGTGCGAGTCTGACTCGCGCATGAAGGGTTCCGTACCATTATCGCAAAAAAAGGCAACATAAATACATCATCTGTGAAAATTTCAACTGTCTAGCTATCACGGTTCATGAGATACAGCCTGGTGACAGACAGACGGACCGCGGAGTCTTAGTAATAGGGTCCCGTTTTTACCCTGTGGGTACGGAACCCTAAAATTTAGAAGTAGGTCATTTGTTCTTTGAAGATCGTTGAAGTCTTTTGTATGGATGTTTAGTAGTCAATATTTACTCATCAAATTATATTTATCTGTATGCAAATTAAAGTTAACTATTATACAAATCTGAATTTAAGATAATATCACTAATTAATAGTTGTTAATAAGGACGTAATTATTAATTATTTTGCAATTAATCATTACATCTGCTTCTGGTTTTAAGTAACACGCAATTATTTTGCTTATTTGAGTACACGGATGATACTTCGTAACTTTAATAGCATTTAATAGTACTTTTTGCAGCTTCGTTCACTATTAATTTGATTTCATGACCTCCAAACTCCACAAGGTTCGTCTCTACACACGACAAAAAGATTCACAAAAACTAATATTCTTGGATTATAAGTATTTTTTGACTGAAAAACATTGAAGCGTTCACGCTTTGTTGAATGGTAGGAAACTGTGACATCGTATCTTTAGTACAGTTAAAGTTTTTTGTTTTAGTTTTGGGCACTCAGTTAACTGTTGCGCATGTGTGCGTGGGTACATAGAGCCTCCTACGTACCTGTACGTACAAACAAGTATTCTTTTCAAAATGAACTTGTTCCATATACAAGTGTTGGTCGCGGTGTTTGGTCTAGTTCGCCAGTTGCAAGTTCATTGTTCGGACGAACCTAATTTACATTGGTCGTAAACGCCAGGCGCTTTCCGACTGTTTTTTGAACTGAAGTTTGGCCCTCGGCAGAGGTAAAGCGTTTTTGTCGACTCGTTACCGGTCACTCACGTCACTTTGATTCTGGTAAACGTTTTGTTGTTGGCGTTGAGACGCGAGGTGAGTCACGTTGTTAGTACGCGTACAAGTCGATATTTACTATCGATAAACATTAAAAAGTATTTTATAAACGCAAACATTCGCAGCTATCGTTGCACAGTAATTTTATCAGTCCAAGGTAGATAAATAAATTAATAATCCACTCTTATTGATCGTTTTAGATTTATTAATACATATTTTACGTTGTGAGACATTTTTAAACCAGGTAGGTAACGTTTTGAATAGCCAAACTAAAAGATTTGCTAATGCGATTTTATAATAAATATCTTGTACTGACAAGTCAGTATGGTGGCTATATGGCAGTGGCTATGAAGAGTACTAAAAATATTTAGTTCAATAAAAAATACAGTCAACTAATCCTCAAAACAATTTTCATTCTACAAAAACCCTCTACCAAAATAAACACTCCAACTTCTACAAACAACAACGTCGACAAAAACTCGACAGTACAAACAATCGAGTAGGGGGCAACACTGTGTCGGCCGAGCGCAGCAGTCGGCCGGCCGGCTCCGCACATCCGCTTGCGCGTTCAGCCCCGCGCCCGCACTCCGGAGCCCTAACCAGCCTGACTAAAAAAAAAACAAAAATCGACCGAAAAGTGTTTCATCTGTGATAATGTGTTCGAATTTTCAAAAAAATAATCAGAAAGTGCCGCCAATTGATAGTCATAATTTCAAACAATAAAGTTTCAAATTACCAGCCAGTTGAACTGTGTTTTTGAAAACGGCCCGTGTTGTGAACTTTAAGCGAAACCTTGCGAGGAAGCCTTTGTAATTCACTGACGAAAATAGGTAAGTAACTAAGGGTATGGAAGTAATTGGATATCGAAAAGCGGATTAATGGATTAGACACACTATCAACTTGCGCAACGTCTTGACTCATCTTGTAATGGCAAAAGTACTATCATTTTTTTTTAAACATTGGAATAATCTCACTCCCCAATTAAATACTACGTAAAGATATCAATGTATTTAACTGTAATAAACCTACATTCAAAAAACGAATAGTAAAGGCTATAGATGCAGACGAGTGACAATCAACCGATCTTCTATCTTCTCCTGTCTTCTGTTATTCAACCTTTTTTGTTGTAACCGTTTCAAAATTGTGATTTAACTTAACCTTATGTAAATTTGGATTGTATTGCATCTTTTATTTAATTAAATTTGTGGCATTACTTCGTTCGCATGTTAAATTGGCAAATATTTTGAAGTATCGCTGTTGGTTATCTAAATAAATAAATAAAGTATGTAGGAAAAACAATACAAAGTATAATGAGTTCTCATACTTCTCATCATTTGGCATACAGTTCTATTTCATGCTAAGTCAAACAAGTAAAATTAAGAATCAATTCGGCATGGGCTGAAGATGACGTAAGGTTTGGAACTGGCCTAGCATCAGACGGGTTATTGTTTCTAACATTGTACCGAGGTGGTCACGATGACTTAATAAAAAGTCTAGCCATTCAACATTAGTTTTTATCCCTGTAGTCTTCAATTTATTGAGGCTCCATAAAATATACACCTCACGAATGATTTTTTAAGTCAAGCTTTAAAATTCTGCCTATTCTTATGCCTCTACATGATGTGCACAAAAAATACAAAGATTATGATCATTATCTTGGCCGTTAAGTTAGATTGTTTGATTCCGTTATTTCAGATTCAATTTGAGAATCGTCTAAGTAGGCTAGACATTGAATTTAGAAATATTGAGTTTATTTACAAAATTATAAACTCCATTCAAAAAACTTATCGTGATAAGATTAGACAACAGATTTGCGATCTCTAGCAAAAACGTGAGACAAAGTTATTAAGTCATAAACCTAAACAAAATATTCAAACGTAACCTGAAGAAATGCATTTAGAAAAGCAGAACCGCAACATTGATTGATCAATCAATTATCAAAAGCAAATAATTGGCCAATCGTAGTTACTTTTAACCAATCCTAATTTGAGAAACGTGCGTATTTTGTGTAACGCTCCATTTCATAAGAGGCAACGAACAAAGTCGTAAAAAGATTTGCTAGACAGGTAAATTGTTTTAGGATCGCCTTTGCAAGATAATGAAAAGAAATACCTTTATAAAACAATTACCAGTAAGAAAGAAGTAGAAACTTCTTTGTGCAGGTACAATATGATCAAAAAAGTTTGTGCCCTAAAGTGTCCGTCAAGCTTGGCCGTACTGGTTATAACAATATCCCCCGTGACCGTTAATTGTAACGGTCTGTTGGGAAGCCCAGTGGACGGTCACAATACTCACAATGTTGCATCATTCTATCAAACTACGGCTTTGATGGTCTCAAAGGATTAGTTGTCTTACTCATCATCTTTCTGCTCTTTTCTCTTATTCCTTGGGGTAATCGCAACTCGTTTTCCTTTTCCATTCTCCCCTGTTAACCGTTACGATATCGTTGACTCCCTTTTCTGTCATGTCATGTCAATCCTCAAAAAAATCATCTATTTTTACGTTGGTTTTCTTTCTTACTAAAGTCACCTAACTCTACAAAACGGCTCTTTGTTGTATGCTGTTGTTGTTAAATCTAACATGAAATTGATTCTTGGGAAAATGTGATATCTCCAATCCAATGCTTATTCATGATGTTTCTATTATGGACAAAAGAAATTCATTTCTTGCACGATAAATGGTCTGTATCAGACTACCATTAGGCACCGATTACCTGTTGGCGTTACGTGTTTTATAACCTATGACGAAGAATTGGCAAAGCAAAAGTTGTATAATTAATTCGTATAATCCTAATTATACGTAATAATTCAAGTTATAATAGGTCCTTGACCGAATTGAAAATATGACTGCTTATTCATTAGTTACCTATACTTGATGTTTATTTTAGCTACAGTTGAAGGCAAACGAAACGAATTTCAAGTGAATGTGTGCGTTCAAAAAAATGTTTCACTAACCGTCTGTCACTCATCATTATCAGTCATTTACTGTAGATTGTAGAATACGGGTCTCCACAAGCAGCCCATATCCGTAACGGAGACGTTTCGCAGGTGCAGTGATAAACTATACGAAACTGCGAGAACTTGTTTGTCACTCAGTCGTGTCCTTTTTAGGGTTCCGTACCCGTACCCAAAGGAAAAAAACCGGACTCTATTACTAAGACTCCACGGTCCATCAGTCTGTCTGTCACCAGGCAGTATCTCATGCACCGTGATAGCTAGACAGTTGAAATTTTCACAGATGATGTATTTCTGTTACCGCTATAACAGCAAATACGAAAAACAGAATAAAATAAATATTTAAGTGGGGCTCCCATACAACAAATGTGTTTTTTTTTGCCACTTTTTGCGATAATGGTACGGAACCCATCGCGCGCGAGTCCGACTCGCACTTGGCCGGTTTGTTTTTTCATTACTGTGGAGTCATGATTCCTGAATATCTGGTGCCACCTATGACTATATAGATAGAGCCTGTCTTTAACATCGTGAGTTGGTGTTCTGAATTGTAATACTTTTAAATTTATATCGTCAATTCTGAAGTCTGAAAGTCTTTTGTCTTTATAATATGTTAGAATGGTTTTTCTGAAATGGGCTGCTTCATGCTTGCCATCATGAAGGCTCAGTTCGCTATTCTCTTGGCCAAGCTAGGCTTAAACTGGCAAGTTATTCTGTTCCCGATTCAGTGATTTATGTTCGCCATCAAATTGCTTCCTTCCCAGAAATGTATGATTACTTATTCATCAGCAAGTCCATCACGTGGTAATTGGTTTGTTGAACCAATTTTTTTTTTGTAAATATTGAAAAGATCATATATAAGTTTCTATACAAAACTATTTTTAGTTTTTTTTTTTCACTGTATTTACAAAGTAAAATGCAATTGAAAATATTTTTACAATGCATGTCCTCGAAAAGATTGGTTTTCCAAGCAGCCAAACTGTGCGGAAAGTGTCACTTTTTTTCACTAGTGCTTTTTACTTTCCTGTATTTTTTTAATTTTTAACTCCAACGTCAGCCCGACGCATAGAGTTTTTATTATTTGAGAAAAGTTTTAAAAATTAGTTATGTACAGATTATCATTCATATAAAAGGTAAAATAAAACTAATACTTCATTTTAGGCGTTTTGAATTAATCTAGATTTAGATTTTAATCAATAAATTAATTTTAAATATTCATTAAATATGTTTGGCAGAACGTATATTTTGCTCGTGCCTTATTGCGCTACGATGTGACAGCTATTCGCACATGCGCAGTAGATATGCCTGAGGAACTATTAGTTAATCTGTGGATACGCTGAACGCGCTTGAATAAGCCCGCCATTTTATTAATTTCATTTAATTTATTTATTTATTTCCTCGCACAATGCATAGTAAAATGTTGTATGATACACGTACGTAAGATGATTCCCGACTCGTGTCGATTTATCCACTCACTCGCTTCGCTCGCTCGTGAATAAAAATGCCACTCATCGGAAATCACCTACCTTCCGCACTTGTAGCATAAATAACTATTTTGAATCCAGTACCGAAAACACCCCGATAGTTTGCCGAACAAATCCGAGCCCGTGTGACGTCACAACGTTCATTTCTACTCATTGTAGCACATAGCTGATACAGTGTTTTGACTTTTAACCGATTCAATCTTGTTATTATCGTCAATATATTGATGAATATCGAATATATTGATCATAAATATCGAACCTTAAAAGTTATCGTGCTTGCTTCGTACCATTATGTACGAATACTACAAAAAGATCCTAATTATATGTGTTTCGCGCAATAGCGCAATAGTACCTAGCAATCTACTAAATTTGAGCAATGTTCTATGTCTAACTAGATTCCAATTATAATGTGTTAATTCTGTTGTTATCTTGTTCTAATTTAGTATTAAATTCTTACTTTGATCATTAAAGACTGAGAATATGAAATTTTTAAGGGAACTTTCGAGCAAAGTTGACATTGTTGTATAATTACGTAACTTGAAAACATGTTTTTTTGTTTATCGTGATATATTCATTATTTTATACTTAAATGACAGATATAGGCGTAAAACTAACATTTCTGTTTGAATTGTGAGAATCGATCGACGTATTTAAGAGATATTTACGGCAGAATTAGTGTAAAGAAAATCTACCAAGTTAATATTTTTACGTTTCTGTTCTACAAACTTTTTAGTGTTTGTAAATATATAATATAGACATTAGTGTTCAATATTATTAAGGGATATTGTCAATCTGCCTAGCCTTTAACCCAGTAACTGGGTAACACGGTACCCCCTGGCAAGACTGGCGTCAGATCTCAAGCTTCTGACTACCCGTAACGACTGTCAAAGATCTTCAAATGACAGCCGGGACCAACGGCTTAACGTGCTTTCCGAGGCACGGAGGAAACACGGTATGTTGAAATGGTCACCCATCCACGGACCGACCTCGTCAAGCGTTGCTTAACCTTGATGATCGAACAGCGCGGCTGTTTTTATTTAGCCACGAGCTCCTCTATTAAGGGATACGTAAATAATGGGTATTACCAAAAAATTTATGTGTATGTGTATCATATTTAGTGGTATCTAATGAAGTTTTTTAATATCCAAAGTCAAAGTTTCGCGCCAATCGTGTTTGTTTACTTTTTATTTTACAAAAATATTACCTACCTATATGTAAAAACGATTACGTTATGACAATTATGTTTCCTAATGTACCTGGTTAACAACAATATCTAACACCGGTCCACTCTCACGTATTATTTATTCATTACGACTACTTTATTTATGCTCAAAACTCAAAATTCGTCCATCAGGTGGGTATATTATCGACATTAGCCTTTATAAATCCTTTATCACACATGACTAAATAACATTTGTTGTTTATTAATATTTTTGCACTAGTTTTCGGATATTTTAGTCAATCTACGTGTAGTTGACACTATAGTATCATGATTTCCTTGAACGTTATGACGTCACCAACATGGCGACTCATTGTGGCCCGTTTGTAGTCACGTGGTTCTTTTCAAAATTTTATCGATTTTCAATTGCTTATAATAAATTGAAAAATTTTTTTTAAGAGTTTTTTGAAACGACAATATAATTTAAGTTATGTAAAGTTTCGAAATAAATTAAAAAAATCGTCATTTTTTTTTAATTCAACAACCCAATTCAAGTGCAACATGAAACATTTCTAGTGCGTCTCAGTGTTGAAATATGGCGCACCATAAAACCCCACTGGTTCAGAACTATCTGAAGCATCGGAGCGTTTATTACCAGATAAGTTCAGTCCACGAACACTAGAAAGTCTATCGATAACATCTGATCCACATATATTGTGTTTAGCAGCATTATGTGAAACAATAGGATATTCAAAGGTAGGCTAGGTTAGCTAAGCGAACAGTTTCGTAATAGTGAACTGTTGGATCCTTTCTAGAAGGGTGCTGAAGTATATATTTGTGAACCTAATAATATATCTGACAGATGAAACGAATGAAAAACTGCAAAGCTAGACAAAATGAA
Source organism: Orthosia gothica (assembly GCA_949775005.1). Classification (NCBI taxonomy): domain Eukaryota; kingdom Metazoa; phylum Arthropoda; class Insecta; order Lepidoptera; family Noctuidae; genus Orthosia; species Orthosia gothica. The sequence continues at coordinate 13,131,966 of OX459041.1, forward strand.
TTTGCGTTGAGACTTTTATTTCGAGACCGATATACAACTTAGTATTTTGAATATCTTTGTCAGCCAAAAAAGGTAATGAAAAAACTTTGATGAAGGTACCTACATCGTGAAAGGGAAATTTCCAAAAAGTATGATTCATCCTGAGGTTTAAAACATAAAATTTAAACACGTGAGCTGATTAATAAACTTTTTCCTTAAAAGGCCTAAATTTTTTGAATTTGTTGTTGTACCTATTCCCTCAAACCCAGAGACTGTTAGTAAAACTGAACTGCTGAACGCCGAATCTGCTGCAAAAATAAAATCCCTAAATCCTTAGCCTTTGTCCTGCAGTGGGACAGAATAGGCTGAAAATAAATAATAAAATAAATCCTTACAAAATGGAGCCAACAATAGATCGACCTAGTTTTAAAAATAATGGATTGAGGAAGTATAAACAATAAGCAAGGTTTATTAGGAAGATTTTAAAGCGCACGTATATTGCTGGGAAACCAGTACCTGCTTTTATTATATTCTAAGCACAATGTCGTTTGTAGAATAATACCTCGGACGCAGGTTCCGATTTACCTTCTTTATTGAAACTTTCTGCAAAGGAACTGCGTAAAACTTATGTTACCACTCCAAATAACACTCAAGGATTTCACGATTGCGCGACTCGAGAGTGGTGCCGAATTAGGGCGGCGGTCTGAAGTACCTATGATGTCATATAGGTTATCTACACCACTTGGAGAACTAGTGCTGTGCTCGAATTAAGTAACACACGGTAATGTTAAGGACATGTACGAACTGTATCTGCTAAGGCCTCGCTACCTCCTCGCATCCCACGTGCGCCGAGTTAGGCAACCAAGCCTTGAGCCGGCGCCAACGTATGCCCGACTCTTACTTTCATTGTCCGTTTGAATGCAGATTTGATTACAATGAGGCCATCCGATTGATGGTGTTTATTCCCTATGTGGGGTAACCTTCTTTTTATTTAGGCAAACGTAAATATTGTTTTGCAAAGCGCCTTGCATTATCATCAGGCAAGAATCCTGCATGTGCTTTTTGTGTTAAGTATGCGTTCAGTAAATTTAAAAGTTAGGAAACAAGCTTGGAACTGCATGTCTGATATGCACCAAAAGGACGTTCCAGCTTGGAGTTTTGGACCAACTCGTGCGCTGATTCAACTTAAGGTTGCACTAGTCGATCATTCTTCCATACAAACGTAGTCTGGCGATTACTCCACTGTTTGACGATGTACGTTCAAAATAAAAAATGATATCAATTTGTCTCATCGTTATCTAGCCCTGTATGGAAACAAAAAAGGAAAAATAAAAAAATAAGGTTATGAGCGTCGAAAGTTCTATTACTTGCAATTTTCCTTCTTAAAATTAGTGTTGAAATATATTTCAACACTAATTTTAAGAAGGAAAATTGCAAAACATCCACCATACAGGGATTGATTAGTAGTTCAACAATGCAAATCATTTTATTTTGAAAATATACTTTTAGTCGTTTTTTCCTGATATCCAGACTCCCAAAGGTCTGTTTATAAAATTTCGTGCGCTCGTTTTCGTAAATCATGATCCATTTCGCTACAGATTTGCAAAAGTGCTAATTCGTACACGAACTAGCTTCTTACTGCTCATCACAACATCTATCTCTTTCGCACATGTTGTCGGATGAGATAGCATGCATTTTAACCCCGCGCACAAAATAGCTCGTGCCGTCGACTAAGGCAACCTTAAAAGTCATTACCCGACCACTATAACTAAAAGGAAGGTACTGTTGACCATTACTTTACTTACTTACGTAACAAGTGCAAAGATTAGCATCTTTACGGTCTCATTCCGCTTTGAGGTCAGCAGAAGCGTAAACTGCAGTTTACGGCCCTTGGGGAAACTGGAGAAATCTTATGCTTATCTATGAAGCAATGTATTAATAAATATAGTTGGTATTTGGCAATGCGTCTACATGAACCGTAACATTAAATTACCTTACCGGTTATAATTATTTTCACTGACGGCTTAAGACGGTACCCTGACCAAAAAATCGGCGTGAGATATGAGCGTTCCTATTGTTCTAGCGGCACTGGTGGCGCATGAATTACAGTAGTGAATACGCCCAGATTTTAGAATAAAATCTTTATAAAATCGAATTTTGGTCTTTTCAAAAAATAATTCTACAAAAATGTTCGTTATTAAATTGTCTATCCATTAGTGTTAGTACAAAAAATAATCAATGAACACTTTACGAGGAGATGCATAATATCAATAATTATTTCTCAATTTCATGTTTTTTTGGAAGTAGATTAGTGAAATATATACAACATTAAAAAAAAAACTAAATCTACCATTTTAGAATCAATATTATGTAGAAATTTAATGTATTTTTATTAATTGATATTTGTTTTTAATTAACGAGTAGATAGCTCCTTAAAACAGCACAAAAAAGGGCTTGCGCGGCGTTTTGCTTGGGGTACCGCCTTAAGGAAAGGATTTGGCTTGTTCAAAGCTACCGGTACTTTAGTAGCCCCTTTTGCAACTTAACTTGCGATTAGGCCATAAACCTAACAAAACGTTAAACAAAGCAGAAATACAGGCAATTTTTTATTTGAACATGTAATTGAAACAATAAAAAAAAGGTTAATTCAATAAATCAAAAAATCCGACTGCGTAAGAATGATTTTCTTCTTGTTTACGTTTTTTAGTTCGCTTCTTAAGCAGTCGGGTTTTTTGATTTAATGGATTAACTTTCATTCATTTATATCATTATAATTAGTTTTTTTTCGAATTACTTTCATTTAAACATATAAGTGTTATATATTTTTAAAATCACCTCTTAAAACCCTTTATTTTAATACCCCACACGATGGGTTTGGAAGAAAAAAAATTGGGCCCCAACAATATAGTGCCCCAAATCCGCCATTTTTCTATTTTTCAATTCTAATGAAATAAATGTAGCTAGTGACACTCGCAAGGTTAAAACAGATCGATTGACGTAAGAATCATCAAAATCGGGTAACGGAATATATTATTATGGTCTCTGGATCCGCCACATAGGAACAAATATACATACATAGACTGATAAACACATACCCTCCTTCGGCAATCAGGTAAATAATATGAAATCAGAATCTATGATAGCAGACAGCCGCTAGCCGGATTGAATGACGATATACTAAGGAGAAAGAAATGTACATTTCTTATCTTATACCTACTTAGTAACTGTCTTGTACGTCTTAGAATCAATAAAATCATATACCGCGAGCCATAACCACTCAAGTTTCACTACTACTAGTGAATTAAATCGATTAAAAGTCTCATCTTCAGAGATACAAAAACCATAGCGTGTACATGATCACATTAGCAGTAATTACATTCACATCATGTGCATGTCGTTCTGTAAAAGGCACTAGCGTGTTGTGTATTCGTAAACAATTATAAAGTAGGTAGTGCTGGTACATGAAGATTAGCTACTTAGATATAACACACGTGAGGCGCTTACGTACACTATGCATAATTATCTGATAGGCACTTGAATATCTAAAACTAATCTATTGACTAGGAACTAAGAATATTGGATTCTAGGAAATGGCCTTTTCACTAATACCTCCTCAGAAATGGAGCTGGTTAACTTCCAGAAAATAAAAATAAAATCCGGCCAAGTACGAGCCGGTCTCGGACACGAAGGGTTCCGTACCATTACCGCAAAAAAAACGGCAAAAAATAAAAAACTTTTTTGTATGGAATAAAAATAATTATATATTTTATTCTGTTTTTTGTATTTTTGCCGCTATAGCAACATAAATACATCATCTGTGAAAATTTCAACTGTCTAGCTATCACGGTTCATCAGATACAGCCATGTGACTGACGGACAGACAGACAGACGGACAGTGGAGTCTTAGCAATAGGGTCCCGTTTTTACCCTTTGAAAATTAAATAATTAACCCTTTGAAATAAAAATTAAATGGTGGATTAATTTTTCGAGTCATGATGAAAACAATGTTCCTGTCGTATGTAGTATTTCAAGTTAGCCCTTGAAATCCCACAGAGGTAATAATCACGCTTGCAGAATAATAACTGGCTGCTTGAAACCAACTTTACTTTCTACACTATACCCGCTAGCAGGATTAGTCCTCCATATTTTCGAAGGGCAGTTGCCTGCTCCTTCGAAAAGCACAAACCGGAGACCGACAAACGATACCTACTTAATAACATAGAACAACCAGGGAAGCTATTAAAGAGTCGGCACATGTTCCTTAATGACCTGTTGAAGGTTGCGGGGATCCGCTGGATGCGGGACGCACGGAACCGGTCAATGTGGCGACGCTTGGGGGAGGCCTATGTCTAGGAGTGTACGACTTTAGGTTGATATGATGATGATGATGTTCCTTAAGTCGACTAAAACAATGAACGACGACAGTCTTAGCGTCTTTTTTTAGGGATCCGTACCCGAAGGGTCCAAACGGAGCCCTATTGCTGTCACTCACGTGTCTGTCTGTCCGTCGTCTGTCACACAATATTATTCCGAAGATTTTTATTACTTCCCATTGACTTACGAACTTGAAATTTAGTGATAATGTTTATTATTACGTATAATTTACTAACAAATACAATATATTGATAAACCAGATTATTCTTTGGTACGGAACCCTAAATAAATGTGCGAAATCCGACACGCACTTGGCTGGCTTAAAATATTTTAGACAAATTCGTACATTAATATAGCCTTCGATATTGGGCAATTTTTTTTTTACTTGTGTGTGGAATTTTGTGGAAAAAACCAGGGAGTGTGGGTTTTTTACCCCATTAAAACCACCCCGGTGATCACCATCAGCACGTAGAAAGGGCCCCGTGACCCCTTAAAAGACAACCCCGGAACCTCCTTTGTGCAACGCCTGTCAATATTGTGCACCTAAGAAAAAATAATTGAATGCACTTGATTGGGTCACTAAGTTTAATGACATAATTAAAGAAGTTAATGACACATTGCTTAAAATTAGCTTTCTAGACAAATCACATACAATTAGGTACTAAAAATTCATAAATAAAATCTTATCTTTTCATCTAGAAAGTTAATTTATGTATTGCTCTTATCGACAATAAAAAATGAATTATGAACCATTAATAAGTCAAAGTTATTATTATAATATAATATTAAGCCGTTTCTCTCGAAGTCTAGAAAACTGAAGGTGCCGCATGCAAATATTTTCTCTCGCTCGTCTGTCTCTAACTAAAGCCGCAGGCGATATAATAAAATAAAAATAGTCAAATAGTCTTGTTCATTGTCTTGATGCATGTCTTCAACACTAAATGCATTTAGCGCTAACGAATTAAATCCTTTGTAAAAACGTTGAGAGTTAATGCATTTCATGATTTGTGGTGCAAGTGGGTCTAAATATTCATCCACTAATTGCAGAAACATTGAACCCTGCATTAAACCATTTAGATTATTTTTTTTTATTAAGTTTTTTACTTAGCTTCTTACTTCCTGTTGTAAAACTATATTTGTCTTATTATATACCTTTATCTAAATACATTTTTTAAATAAAAATGATAAATAAAACAGCCCGCTTTTTAGAGATAGCTTTGTGTAACACGTCGCTTTCGACTCATAGTCACGACACGCGCAGCACTGCGCCGGCGCGGCTCGGGCCACCCATCCGTTGTGCTTTCTACAGATCCAATATTAGCATGATTGCAATCTCAAACATGACATTCCGGACTCTTGGACATACTGTTCTATTTCTATTGTTGTTACTAGCAGGCGATCGAGGCCTTTGCATAAGAGTTCGTTACGCTAGGCGTCTGATACTCGTATCGGCTGAATCGTTGGGTTTGAATTTTGAGTGGAATTAATAAAGAATTGTTCTCATTATACATAACATATAAGGTTTATGCGTCTTCCATTTTCTAAGAACTATAAATGAAGGATCAAATAATAATTTACCGTGGTTTTCGTTTCGACAATTACACCATTTAATCTGTTTCGCTATCTAGGTCATTCAGGTGACGTCAACAATACATTCACAAGATTTTATAAGGCTAAACTCGAAGAAAAGTTATTGTCATAAACGCCTTACGATTCGCGCATAAAGTATCACTAGGCATCCACTCGTTGCTCGGAAAAAAACTGGAGGCGTTTGCTATTGTTTCTCTTCGCCATATCTTGAACAAATAAAACACGCATAGGTAATAAAATAAATACATACATATGTACGTACACACTTGAATAACAGGTTAGTGTATGTATTCTATACACGTTTTAGAACTGGTTTGAACTTACCTGTATAACGTGTTTTATTACGACTAGCAATCTTTTCTGGACAAGCGAAATGAGAGTTTATGTTATATTTACCCTTTGTGATGTTCACGTATACTCAATTCCTAGCTACACATGTACAGAAATGATAATACCTTAGTGCAAAATAACTAACCTATTGTTTATATTTTCAGAGTGGGGCGTCAACAGTGAACCGGGCGAGGTAAGCGAACCGGAGGCCGGTCGCATGCGTCCCGAGGACTACCGCCTCGTGTTCCTGAGCTCAGACTCGTCGTGTCGCGAGGACACGGAGGACTCGTCATCCACGGCCTCTTCGGCCGCGCCGCCCGCGCCCGACGACTGCGACTGGGACTACTTCGAGCCGGGCGCGTCGGCGGCGCCCCCTATCCCACCACCTGCCAAGCACGCGCCACAGGCTTGCCCGCGACCTTGCTCCTGCGGCGCCGAGCCCCGAATAGTCGCGGTCCCAGTGCCTGTCCCCGTTCCCGTGCCCGCCGCCCTCTGGCCTGCTCTACTCGCCTTCCCCACGCAGACACCCCCCACGCCACACTGGAACACATACCCCGGCCTAGCGCCTCTCGATGCCGCTACCCTCGCTCGGCTCACCACGGCCGCAGCCGTCGCCGTCACCGCCGCCGCCACTGCCTCCGCGACCGCAGCCCTACCACAAACAGTTAAACTCGAGATGACCACCGTCGAGAGAACTGATAAAGCGATACAGTCTGAAGCGTCACAAGCGCCGGAGCCCCGCGATAACGATAACAATGATAAGGATATCGAACGGCCAGTTGAAAATGAACCGTCAGTCGGAATCAAGGTGATAGCCGAGGAGGACTCTTTATCATTGCAATCCGATCCAGCAAATGCTATGCCGGATCACTTGGAAGCGGAGAAAGCTTTCCCTTCCTCGAACGAGTCCGCTGAATCAAGCGACTCCGAGCGGGGGGTAGTAGCTCGGAGAAGTTACGACCTTACGAGCGGCGCGCCTGAAGAGCCAGCGACGTCAGACGAGGACTCCGATGACTCAGGGGGTGGCGGCGGCAGGTTTTCACGTGTTTTTGTTGTCAACCCGGCTGACTCATCTTCGGACCTCGAGGATAACGCTGACAGTAGTGGCATAGATTGTGATGATTCCTATGACAAGAAATCCGATAGCTTAGAAATAATTGCGGTTGAGGTGGCTGAACAAAATGGAGCAAATGTTAGTGCAGAGTCAAATGAAAGTTTTTCACCAAGATCTGAAAACTCAAACATTGTGCTCTTGGATTCTGTTAATTTTACAGAAGAGTATTCTGTTATCCCGTACGAAAATAATAGTGATGATGACAGCAGTCAAGGATCCAGAAAATCCAACTTCTTCAAGTTTTGTGACGAAAATATGCTACAAAGTGAAACGTGTAAAAGATTTAACAGTTTTAATGCAAGTTGTAGCTCGAGCTCGAGTAATGATCTAGATAAGAAAAATAACACAGATAGTGACGTTAATCGATATCAAAGCATATCATCCGAGAACACTAACTACGATTCATTGGCGGACGTGAAAGTTAAGTTCTCGGTAGAATTAGGTAACGAGAGACAAAATGATAATAATAACGAATTTAATTCTTCAGAAATTCAACCGGACTCATTAACTAAATTAGCACCTTCACCGGAGCCCAGTCACGATAACCCAAGTTCATCGTCCGCGGAAAAAATTGACCTGTTTAAAGGTATTGAACGCACTCTCAGTGAACTATTGAAGAAAGAATTAATGGAGGACCAAGAGGAGGAGAAAATGCACGGCGTGAGGCCGGTTTGCGGCGACGCGGAGGGGAGCGCGTGCGCACCTGCCGCGACAACAGTTTGCCGCTCGCGTACGGCTTGTGCGGACGGTTCCGCGCGCTTCACTAGCCGCGTTATGATAACGCAGGACCGCGTCTCCGTCGTCACGTCAGACACGACGCGGCTCATGCGGGAGGTTATAGTGCACCACACCAATTCACAGAGTGAATCGGGTCCTAGCCCAGACCTGCAACAAGACGACTCCGACGAACGATCATCCGACGACGAAACACCACAGCCTTCGGGCGGAGTGACTGTTGTTAGCAATGCCGACACTCTCTCGGCGGTCGTGTGCCTCGAGGAGGGGCTCGCAGACGATGACTCTTGGGTCGAGGACGTCAGCCACAACGAGGACGAGGCCACCTCACCTTCTGACTCCGATTCCGGTGATGAAGCCTCCCTTCCTATGCGGGGAGAAGATTTCGCCTATTGTAGGCGTTCCATAGACTTCACTTTACACACCATCGTCGAAGAAAGCTGCGAAGAAAGCGAAACGGAACAAACAACAAAAAAACCACGACCTATATCCGCAACGGAATTAGAGAAATACTTTTTCTTCGGTTTGGGTGACGGCAGAAATGTTCGCGATGATGAGGAAGCAGTGTCGGAAACGTCAAGTGTGTGTAGTGAAGGTGGTGAATCTATTGTTGATAACGAGCAACCTAAGCGAAGTGGTGATAGTGATGATCTAGTGTCGTCACGGTTGGAAAAATATTTTCTCTCCGGTTTCATGGGCTTTAATCAAGAAAGACGTGATTCAGACGGTTCCGGTAGTGTCGGAAGTGATAGTGAAGGAAGACAAAGTCCTGAACAGCGTAGAAAACGGCTGGTTCGTGCCCGAGGAACTCCGCGGTCACATTCAAATTCACTCGATAATTTACTAACGGGAGACGAACCTTCGCAGGATAATCAGGAGATCTCCGACGCCTCAAGTACAGAAGCAGAGGACAGACATGACTCATCTGAAAGGCTTGATATGCAAGGCGAATCGAAGAGAAAAAAACAAAACAAAAAGCCCCGTGGCTCACCCGCCGACGAACGACGACAATCAGCTGAGTTTACCGAAGAAACACGTGATGATACTAGATCTGTTTCGGAAGGCGAAGATGGTAGACTATCACCCCGACCTGAATTCCCACCGCTTGGATCTGAACTATCTGAATCTAAAAAACAAACAAGTAGGGATAGCGGTTTCGTCGGCAGCTGTGATGACCTACTAAGAAATGGAGATTCTAGTTCTGATTTTACACGATCTCATGAACCTAAAGTAGAATTAGAAGAAATTATCGAAGAAATACGACCTGATATTGAAGAACGTGTGGAAGTTCCACCGTCATCCCACCCGCCGCAGAGTCCACTAGTACGTAAAGATAGTTTTAACAATTGGTCATCTGACGAGGAAACCAATTTAATGATGACAAAGATGCGACAATTTTTCAAAACAATGATACACACGACCAATGTCCGGACATCTACTCCTGCATCAACCAACACCACCTCAACAGAGAGTGCCCGCCCCCCGAAGCCTCCACAACTTCTATACTTTGAAAGTGAACTAACGAGATTAATGAAAACAGTTCCGGGAATACGGGACGAAGAAGTGCGTGAAATAGTGGAGTATTTGTCGAGTGAGGACACGTGGAGTGATTCGTACGATTCGTCCGACTATGCCGCCTCTGATTTAGAGGGCAATGCAGCTGGTACTACTAGATCTGCACTGAGGAAACAGATATCAGATAGCTGTCGCGAAATTATTGATGAATTCGATCGAGGAAATAATGACGCGGGTTCGTTAGAGCGTGATGCTGTTGGGGCGTATCGGAGGCTGGCGCAGACGCTGGGTCGTGCCGGGGAAGGTTCACCGCCGATGTTTGGAAAAGTGATGAGGCACATAGGTGGCAGATTAGTGGCATTAATGCATGAAGTGTCGGGAGGTGCGTCGCCAAGCACAGACGACGACAGTGCGTCCGAGCCGGGGGCGTTAGCAAGAAGTCGATCTCATGATATATTGGAACCCACAGCGAGTAGGGGTAGTGTCGCGAGTGATTGTGAGAGGTTTTCGTGGCGTGGTAGTTTTGAATCGGCATTACTAGCAGCTGATTCTCGAGGCACGTTGGGTGGTGGTGGTGAATCGCGGCGTTCTCCCGCGGGAGCTGATTTGGCAGCTCAGAAATCACATTCGCGGAGTTGTGGAGCGATCGGCGGAAGTGAAGACAGGCTGTGGCGAGGAAGACGACGTGCCTCTGCACCAGATGCTGAGGTAAGAAAAGCACTATACCACGAGTTTAAAATAAACATACACAACATGCAATTACAATAAACATCCACAAAGTGCAATCAAAACAAACATTAGCACGTAGTACACACAACAAAACACAAAGTAGACACTCATTTGTATTATTTACAATTTTCTGTCACGTATTTCAAAGTGAGTTTCACAAAAACACCGACAACTATTCAATTCAAGGCTGTTTCATTATATCAATGTATTTGGGACGCAAGTATTTCGAAAATGTCAATGTCATGAGATACTAAGCCTGCGTTCAAGTACGAACGTTAGTAGATAAAAGATTGCTTAAGAAAGTTTGTGGATCACCTAAGAGATAACGTAGGCTTGTAAATAAATAAATATTTGACTGATAGTGTAGTTTCCTAGTTTGCTCTGACACGTTTACTTTGGTGTAAAAAAACTTGTTTACATTTCCAGATTCATTCTGTTTAAAATAACCTGTAGTAAAAAACTTTTTAGCAGAAAAATAAACCGACTTCCAAAACTAAACACTACAAAGCGAAAAATAACTTTCTTTTCCGAAATCGATTTCTTTGGTACCTATTGTTTTCCGTTTTTCGACACCACCCTTGGGATATCTCCTTCCCAATAAAAAAAGAATCATCAAAATCGGTTCATAAACGACGAAGTTATTCGCGAACACACATAAAAAAAAATATACGGTCAAATTGAGAAACCTCCTCCTTTTTGAAGTCGGTTAAACATGACAAATGACTATACTCCATTTGAAATAACATAAGACATGTTTCGAAATCTTTTTACAGTCCGTTCAACCGATTTTGAGATCTATCCCATGAACATAAGGATGACATAAAAAGCATAAACATGTTACCAAAACCAACTGTTTACTACAGCTTTAGCATCAGCAGTTTAGCTACTTTTTGGTCTTATCACCAACGCAAAAGAAGTCAAAATCGGATGAACGGGCTGTAAAATGGGCTAATTTAAATGTCTAATGTTATCGCAAATGGAGTATAAAACGAAACAGAGCTAGCTAGCTTACATTAATATTAATTAGAATAACATCCAAATGTTAGTAATTAATCTTTTCAAAGCAAGAACCCAATTATTTTGCTTATTCAACAAATCAACGCCTATTTTGCCTACTGTTTAAAAAATCAGTCAAAATACTCATCATACTTGTCTAATTTACAACTTAATTAAACCGATATTATAAAACATTTAAGTAATTATATCACTAACATCTGATGTATGAAGTACTTAAGAAACTAATTTAATTAAACGCACGTATTATTGCTTTTAAATTAGGACATAAAATTACCTATACTTAGCACAATACAATTTTTATCTACGTGCCAGTCTAATACAAATATATAATATGTATACCAATATTATAAAGAAGATAGATTTGTTGTTTGTTTGTACAGAATAGGCTCCGACACTACTGAACATATTTAAAAAATTCTTTCACCTATGGAAAGCTACATTATTCCCGAGTAACATAGGCTATAATTTTGACGGGAGCTAAGCTGCGGGGGTTAGCTAGTCTATACCAATATTATAAAGAGGAAAGATTTTTTTGTTTGTTTGTACCGAATAGGCTCCGAAACTACTGGACCAATTTTAAAAAATCTTTCACGAATAGAAAGCTACATTATTCCTGAGTGACAAGGGCTATTTTTTAATCCCGAAAACGGGTCATGTGGTATGGTCAACGGGAGCGAAGCCGCGGGGAACAGCTAGTTAGTTATCTATAAAGAGGAAAGATTTTTTGTTTGTTTGTTTGTACCGAATAGACTCCAAAACTGCTGGACCGATTAAAAAAAAACTTTTGCGTAGGTATAGAGAGCTACATTATTCCTGAGTGGCATAGGCTATTTTTTAATCCCGAAAACGGGTCCTGTGGTGTGCTCAACGGAACCGAAGCCGCGGGGAACAGATAGTTAACTATAATGTTTGTACTTAAAGTGGTGTCTCATCCCATACAAAGAAACCGTGCCAACATACTGTACTGATTATTTTTGAACATCGATCGCGTTTGGTTCTGTTCCACGGATATAGATGGTGATATATCTATTGCCGTTGAACAGAACCGAACGCGATCAATTTGAAAAAAATAATGGGTATAATCAGATGAAAACCGCTAGTTACGTCGGCACGGTTTCTTTGTATGGGATGAGGCATCTGTATGCTAGTATTATATTATCTGTGGTACTTAGGAAAAGTTATCGGTACTCATAGATTTATACTTCTATAGAATAGAACCTAGGCTACAATCATTGCATTAACTATGCATCGTGATAATAAAATATAATCAACATAATTACAGTACACTATATGCTCGTACAGTAGTATTATTTAGCGTTGATAACCACGTACGAATTTCTAAGTTTACCTAGAAAATGCTAGGGTAATAGGTAACTGATTAACACAATATTTATTACTTTATGTATAGATTAAAAAACTACACAGTGTATAAAATACTTAATTAACTATAAATACATATCACTTAATCAAAAACTACTTACTAAGCCTAAAAATAAACTAACCTAAAATAAGTCATCTAAAATATCTTAATTTCTGGATCTGTATTATGTAATTTATTTTTTACATGGTCAATCATTGCCCAAAACAGTTGAAGAAGATACACCTGTATTCATAACTAGCTTCTGCCCGCGGCTTCGCTCGGTTTAAAACTGTTTTATCATCCCAAGCGAATATAAACTATCCTATGTCCTTCCCACAGGGTCTTAAACTATCTCCATGCCAAATTTCATCTAAATCGGTTCATTAGATCCAGAGATTACCCCCTAAAATCTCACAAACTTAACATCTTTATAATATTAGTATAGATGATTGAGCTTGACTTTTGCTTGAACTTTCATCCTCGAATATATCTCACTAGCGGACGCCTCGCGGTTTCACCCGCGTAGTTCCCGTTCCCGAGTAAATACAGGGATAAAATGTAGCCCATGTCACCCGGGGATAATGTAGCTCCCCAACGGTGAAAGAATTTTTGAAATCGGTCCAGTAGTTTTTATGTTTATTCGTAACATACAAAAATACAAATCTTTCCTCTTTATAATCTTAATATAAAATTCTCGTGTCACAATGTTAGTTACCATACTCCTCCAAAACGGCTTGACCGATTTTTATGACATTTAAATGCATATTCAGTAGGTCTGAGAATCGGCTACTATCTATTTTTTAATAGGTAGGTATGGTAGGATAGGGTAGGTGGGGTAGGGTAGGGTAGGATAGGTAGGGTAGATGAATATGATGGTGTTTTTATGGCAAAACAAAGTTTGCCGGGTCAGCTAGTATTAGTATAGATATAGATAATTCAAGGAGTTGTGTTACAATTTTGGTGTGCAAGTATATTCTAACTATCGAATATAACAATCTTTGAATCTTGTAATTGTCTCGTCATGTACTCAAAAGTTTCTAAAATGTTATATTTTGCAAACTTTGTTCAAATCATTATGAGACTTATGAGGCAGGTGTATTAAATGGCACCTGCTCAGAACTTCTAATTGTAGCTAAATAGTACTTAATGTTTAATGATAAGTTTATAATCTTTGTAATAACGTTGTTAAATTGCATTATTGGAAATGACTCAACTAATAGCAATCACCCGCTCAAGTACCTACACTTAACCTAATTACTCAATTATATTTACTATCGAAGCTCATTTTCTTCCTCTTTAGAATTTGTATGATAAATTTAAACATCGTAAGGTTCATTCACAAAAGAATGAATGTAAGCCAAAGGTTTTAGCCAGTGTCAGCAGCTGAACCTGGAAGCTGGAGATGACAAATTAAGTTATAGTTACACTAAAAACTCACAATCTTATATTAGTACAAAAGATATCCGATGCACTCAATTTTAAGTGTATTAAATACACATTGTTTAAAGAGGCAAAGTTTAGTACAAAGGTATATTTGGTGGTGTATATTTGACAGATCTTGTATCCCAAACGCCTCATACTGTATTTGTAGCAGTTTACAGTCTGTCCCACTTTCTGTTCTTCTTTTTTACTGAAATACTTGTATGTTGTACGTGAAGATGTGCTAGTCCTAGTGAAAGAGGACAAAAACCCATCTATAAACTAACAAACCCAATCTTTCTAGTCGGAGGAAGAACAACGCGCCGGTTCCCTACCCCGGCTGCCGTCCATCACAGGCACGAACACAGTGCCGGCTGGTCCGGTGAAGTCAGCCAGGTATCGAGCGCCAGGGTTCCGTACAGCGACACGGGCAGCTTCGGCACCAGGGTTGCATGCTCCGAGGAGGCGCCGGCCGCCTCCTACGCCGCTGCAACCGCCGCCCGCTGCGCCTGCATCCGCACCTAGTCTGCAGGGTAAGTTATCTTTTATTATAGTTTTCAAATCTGACAGAATATAGGACAAACCAGAAGACGCAAACGAGAAATGCCAAGCCACCCATATATCGCGGGTGAGAAACTGTTAAGAAAGGCAGTTGTTTGATTGATCGTAGAAGCCTTCTGTTTTGTTCTGTATTGTCAGGTATCAGCAAATGAACTGGCCGAAGGAAGATACAGCCATGGATGTGCCTTAAACTAACTTTAGAATTCAGATAACACATATAGATTTTTGAGCCCCCAAAGAAAAGAAAACCCACAATTACCTCACGACTTGTATTCTATGAAATAAAACACGATTATTATTTAGGAAATCATCAGAATTATACTATACTTAAAGTTATCCTTCGTCAAAACTCGCTTCTACACAAAAGGCTAGCTTTTCTTATATTTCAAGCTACAAAAACGGTCAAACTAGAGGTTTATTACGTTATGTGCTCACTTCGCTAGCACGTAAGGTCATGAGAAACAGCAACAGACGGAAAATATTACCCACTGCACATTATTTATTCTTGAGACCCGCGCAGAACGAGCCTTTTAATGTGTGGCAGTTTCATTTGTCTTGCGTTCATGACAATTTAACATGTTGTAGTCGCCAAAAGACAATGGAGCCGCAATGAATTGTCACGATTGTTCTTAACAGTAAATAACAGCTAAAAGTTAATTAAAATACGCCTCGTTACGTAAACAGTTAATTATCAACCTCGTTAATAGGATGATGAATTGTGCTTTATACTTTCTAAACAATTTCAAAAGTAATTTTCACTCACACTCAATGACATGAATGAGACGTTCTAACAATCAGCTCATTAACTGTGAACTAAGTCATCAAGTTAAGGAATAAACGAAGACATTTTGAATTTAAACTATGTGCATGTACACATTTAAAAAAGTTGTGTAACTAAACAATGTGTAAAAAAATATTTTCGTTCATCCAACGCACACGTATGAATTGTTATGAAAAATATACACCTCCAATGTTTTGCATGCGCACGAGACAATGCAAGTACACATTCGTAGTTACTAGTTATTTTAAAACAACTGGTTCGATATTTAATATTTAACCATCGTATACCTACTTGTTTCAATGCCATCAAGTTACCTTTCTTCAAGTCAGGAAGCGAACTGAAATTGCTCGAACAAACGTGTGCTTCTGTGCCCTTCTTCAATTTCCCATGGCTCGCCAGTGTCCATGACCGGAGCAAATCACTCGCATTTACAAAGTATCATTGTTGCATTCGTATTTCTTTAACCCACTTGAGGTATTGCGTGACTGTTTTCCCATCACTCCAAACTACTATTGAATACAACGCTTTGTTCTCGAATGTACTCAAAGTCATTGGTCCTTAATGCGTCAAACAAATAATTTTTTGTAAGAGAACCACTGCTAAGCATGAAATTCTGTCATTCCTGGGTCTGTTAAACTTTTATTTCGTTTTCTCTCCGGAATTTTTCACTAGCGACCTAGTCTAGATTTTTGCCTGGTTGCTGGAAAGCAATAGATTTGCTTCCGAAGAACTACAACATAACTAGCGATAACCTCTGCCCAACCCATTGGGGAAAACAGACAAGACGTTATGTTTTATTATAACTTTTCAAAATCTTTTATATTATTATTATGAGCCTGTTATGTCCCACTGTAGGGCAAAGGCCTCCCTTCCGTCTTTCCATTGTTGCCTGTATCTTGCTACATCTGGCCAATCCTTCAGATAGACGTCTAATTCGTCACGCCATCTCTTCTGGGCCTCCACGAGTAAGGTTATCTAAAACTACAAACTTCCACAGATCACTCAAGATTGGCACAGCTAACATTCTGATTACCTACTGTGACGTAATGGGTGAGCAATTTCATCGAAATGTGCAACTCATTGATTTTAATGTCACGTTCAATGCACCGCATACCTTTCGCTCTGTTTACGAAAAATGTACAGAACCTAAAACGTGCACACACGGTGTCAATACAAAATGAGAATAATGGTTATGACTTTATGAGCAATCTTAATAGTAATGCAAGACTAATAAAATTTGAAATAGACACTTGAAATTAATGTGATGTAACTTTATCTATTCAATTCCGGGTTGCAGTCATTGGAATTTCTTTTATGAGGTTACACTCGACTCGGGTCGGACTAGATCGGCACTTGAAACTGTACTACTAAAACATTTAACCAATCATCAATTATTTTTTACTATATTAATCATCTTTATTGGAACAATAAAATACATATACCATTATTTAATTGGGTACGGAAATAGCTGCATTGGTGCAACTGTGTCGCAGCCATTAACGCCCACCTCCAGAAGGAAGACGCAATGTTCCAAAAAAATCGTCAGTTGCAACCTTCGAGTTACGTTACAAAACAAGAAGAAAAGTCAAAACTCATCAGTGAAACCGAGCAGAGGAGACGATTTAATACAAAGTCACTCAAAAACATTCTATAATTTTGTTCTCATTCTGCAATTAATTCGCTACTTACATCACTACTGCTCAAACTAATTTTCTGTGATAGCAAACAACTATTGAACTATATTTCGATTACGTATGAATCGATTAGAGAAAACAACGGTGAGTGAATGTTTGCTAAAGGAAGGAAGGAAGTAGTTCACTTCCTTATCATGACGTAACTGATTATCCTATGGTCTTGATTATTAGTTTTAATTAACTTTCGTAGAAGCGCTTACGGGTTAATGGACTAAAGAAAGCGTAGCTGTAGACGAACTGTACACATAGGCTGGCTGAGCGCTTGACGGACAACAGAATGCTTTTGCGGAATTTATATGGATTCCAGGAATACTCAAGGGTTTCTAAGAACTTCTTTGTTAGAACCTATTAGTACTACACCTATAATATTGTGCAAGATGCTGTATGGTCCTTTATTTATACTTTTCTACTTACTATTGACAAATATTGACTTCATTATGCCTATATAATTCGTGTAACTTTTTGTCACATCGATTCAAAACAGTTCTTTAACAATTACTCTATTTCTAGAACTTGATGAATTGAACGCGTCATTAGGTAAACCGCCTTTGTTTCTGTAGCGTCACGGTCGGTACCGAATGCTTTGCTAAAAAGTAGGCCTAACTGTTTAGACAGAGTATTTCTTCGTTCTTGACTACATTCCTCGGTAAACAGCTGACCTTAATGCTTCCTCATCGGCACAGAGACATTTCGAGTCGGCATCGGCATAAGTTACACGAGGTCTGTGATGTCTTTCTTGCCTTTACGTGTTTACCTACTTACATTTTATATTGGCTTTGGAAGAACGTGCTCACGGACTCACGGCTCGTTGTCTTGATACGAAACGTCTTTGTGGATTGCTAGCAATATTGGCAGTTTCAAGTCATTAAAAGGGTGGGTTTTACTGTAAAATCTTAAGGCGTAAAAGAAAAAGAAAGTTTATTTACTTATAATGTTGTTTTGACACCTACGGGACCGAGACCGAGACGTGGTCGCTCTCAATGGGCCTTATCAGAAAGCTTAAAGTTACCCAAAGGGCAATGAAGAGGGCTGTGCTCGGAATTTTCTTGCGTGATCACGTCAGAAATGATGATATCCGCAGGAGAACCAAAGTTTTCCGACATAGCCCGATGAATTGCCAAAGTTAAGTGACAGTGGGCAGGGCACATTGCTCGCAGAACGGGTGGCCTGTGGGGCCGAAATGTTCTAGAATGGCGACCGCGAACCGGAAGACGATACGTTGGAAGGCCTCCCACTAGGTGGACCGATGACCTGGTTAAGGTTGCGGGAAGGCGCTGGATGCGAGACGCACGGGATCGGTCAATGTGGCGACGCCTGGGGGAGGCCTATGTCCAGCAATGGACGTCTTTCGGCTGGAATGATGATGATGATGTTTTGTTTATTAACCTTGTCCAAGCTTGTAAGCCACGCGGTACGCATTAACCTGTCTATGTAGGTTGGCAGATATTAAAACCTATGTGAATTGCGCATAATTAGGTAAACAAAGCCAAATGCAGGTTTCTACACAATCGCATTTGATAAACGATAACAATTTGTCTTATCACGGAACTAAATATAATCAACATATTTTTAGTAGTCTTATTTAAATAGATTTCATAATAAAGTGATACTTAACTTCATACGTAACCTAAGTAACACCTTTCAAAACTTCGAAAACCTGTTCGCGACAATGTTTCCGGCTTATCGGACGTAATCATTTTGTGGCGAGCGAATGCAAAGTTCTGTACCGCTGCCATTCACTCATTGGTCGATGCATTTACGCACTAAGTACTATTTAAGCAACGAAAAGTACTGGCCTTGTCCTAATTTAACAGCAAACGTATTATGTGTCCAATTCTTGCTTGATTTAGTACTTGGTAGGCTATTGATTAAAAGGTTGACGTTACATTTAGCTAACTACGCTTGTATCTAGGTATCCTGTTCAGTTAACTATCATTTGCGGCCTTTAAAACGACCTTTGATTGCGCATGAAAGCAAAACACAGCAATTGAAAGGAAAACACCGAAATCTACTGGAAGGCCTTTCTGTCTGTTATTTCAGAAGTAACAAAAGTATATTAAAGCCCAATATCTTACTGTTCACCTTTGAGAATTGGCATAGGAAAGGAATTAACCATGGAAATGAGAATTTTCATTATGATCCTAAACAGAAAAAAATAATAAAAAAAACAAAAAGAAAACCAAACCTCAATATTTTCCATTCTTTGTTTTATGCTGTCCCACTGCAGTGCAATAGCCTTCCTTTAGGTACTCTTTTACCGGTATTCTACAATTTTGGCCCAGTCCTTTAAGACGATGTTCCTGCTTATCATGTCATTGTTTAAAAAAGTCTCGTTTAGTCTACATTTGACAGATTCTACCTAAGACAGATTCTAGATTTAGGACAGATGTCGTAAGTAGAATCTGTCAAAAGTAGTCTATGATGTCAAAAGTAAAATCCGTCAAATGTAGACTATACGAAGTCTTTATAATTAGAAAATCTGGTAACCGTCAGATGTATTCAAGTGAAACATCGCCTTAAAATTGCATTAACGGTAATTGCTAACGGCAATAATACAGAGCTTGATAGCAGTTCAACGAAATCATTATCATTAATTTCAACATTATTGTCGATAAAAATATAATGTTTTATACGAGTAATAAGAACATGTTGGAAATAGGAATCTAATAAACTTGATAAAGAATCAATTTGATCTCTAAATCATCTGAGGCGATGACACTGCGCATTGATACATTCAATTTTTTTTCCGTCTTTCTAACTAAAAAATATAATCCGACCAGTGTCCTTTGAAACGGAATAAAAATATCATAGTAAATTAGTAAATGATATTTTTTATTATTTGTCATTTTGCTAATGCATTTAGATCCCGATTACAGATTAAAAAGTTGTTTCATTAGTTGACAAAAAGGTTTGCTTTTTTAACTCGCTTTTATTAGCTTGGTATGCATGTATCTATGTAGCGGAATCTTTGAACGTGATTTTCACCCCCTTCTAAACGTCGGATTAATTTTAAACTTTACACACTTATCAAGGACCGATGACAATGCAATAATTTAAATAGTTTGTCCCATTGTCCTTACCAGGATCTTCAGGATTAGCGACTTTTGAGTTCAATTTACCATTAAAGCGTGTTTTTAGTGCCGATTTCACCAATGTTTACTAATCGCGATTAGTTCAACTGAACTCAGTTTATTCAAATCCAGTGTTCTGATTGGTTGAGACCGCTAAGAAACTACCAATCAGAATGCTGTATTTGATAAAGTATAAACCGAGTTTAGTTGAACTGATCGCGATTAGTTTCATTGGTGAAACGTCCCTTAGTTTTTAGAACTACAATTTATTCTATGCATAAATACTTTTTGGTAGTTGGGCGTGGTCAGTGGTCACGCAGCTTGGTAGACTAAAAGAAAAGTATTTGGAAAACCGGTTTCTTTAACTTCTATTAATAGCCATTTTATTTTATTTTCTTATTTCAAATGCGCACTTCGTTGTCTGTAAATAATAATTATAAATTGTAAATCAGTCCATGGCTGACCAAAATAAGTACCTGGGCGACCGAGTTCTACTCGAGTGACAATAGAGAAAACGACGTTTTCTAAAAATGAAACCTAGCTAGATCGATTTATCGCCCCAGGTTATCTGCATACTAAATTTCATGAAAATCGTTGGAGCCTTTTCCTAGATTCAGATTATATTTATATATACAAGCATTGCTCGTTTAAAGGTAATTATTATTAGATAGATGTTACTTCTGTATAATCTTGAGTATTCGGCCCAAGGTGTAGTACTTACGTCCAAAAGTAAATATAATTTAATTAAAAGGATCTATGACGTGTTATTAGTATTACTGGGTATGTAAAGTTGGTCGTGAATAGAATATTAAAATGCCACATGTTGATGAATGGCTAACCTTGAGACTTCACATTGCAATGACATTAAATGGTAAACTGAATTATCATAGCGAGAAATATTGTAATCCATTAGAGAAAAATACTACTGATGTGGAAGAACTAATTCAAAGAGAAAAAATAACCGGTCAAATGCGAGTCGAACTCGTGTGTCGAGGGTTCCGTATCTACCCATTATACCGCCACGATAAAATTGGTATCATTTTTATTGGTGGCTAAGTTTAATAGATATGAGCAAATTTAGATTTTCGCGAAAATTTGTAAGTACCAAAATTTACCTTAATTTTCAACATATTTAATTTTTTGGAATGTTTTCTTTATTTGTGCTGTAAGCCTTACTTTTGACAAATTTCGTGATTCTAGGTCAATGGGAACTACCATATAGGTTTTCGACCCAAAACCCATGGGTTACTTCCGGTGGACCTAGAATTGTCAATTTTGATTAAAAGCAAGGTCTTACAGCACAAGTAAAGGGAAAATTCAGAAAAATAAAAAAGTTGATAATTAAGGTAAATTTTGTTACTTACAAGTTTTCGCGAAAATCTAAATTTTCCCATATTTTTTATCATGTTGATGATTTTTATACACCTAACAGGGACTATAGACCTCAGTACCTGGTAAAAATTTAAACTTGCTAGGTCCACCCGTTCCTGAGAAAATCGGTGGTGACACACGAACAGACAGACGGACAAGAGAGGGATCTTAAGTGTTCCTTTTTTACCTTTTGAAGCACGGAACCCTAAAGATATAGTTAACACATAGGTTTTCTTTAGATATTTTCAAATTGGGTACCATAAAATACCATAAATTTAAATGTTAGTGAGTATGTTCAATAATATCTCAATCATTCTTATTAAAAACGCTCCAATCATTATACCATTATTTTATAAAATAATAATCCAATTATTACAATAAAATGACGACATAATAAATCAATTGTGTCCAGTTTCATGAGCCGACTTACCGACTAGAGCAGTAAGTACGCATGGCGTATCTTGGCCGCTCGGTTACCCAATGGTGGTTTCACGCTGGCTGGCCGCTATTTGCCTTCATCCGGTTACATAGGGCACCAGCGACACTTTATTCATTGATACCTTTGGCTTTTGAAACAATGCATCGGTTTCCCTTGTTTGTACATGGCAGGTTTTTATGTGCAACTTTTTTAGCCATTGCATAGACTGCTAGTTATCTGTGTCCGGCCTTGCTAGAATACCTAGATAAGAGCCTTCCCCCGCTTTAGTGCCGTAAAATGTTTACTTTCTAAAGCATACTCCTTAGTAACGGCTAGGTTAAACATACATACATAAACTCAAGCCTTTTTCCCATGGGGGTAGGCAGAAACTACAGAACGCCACCTGCTACGATCCTTACATACTTCTTTTGCTTCACTCACATTCATACATCTAGACATACACACACGCTGGTTATGTGTACTGCGCACCTGGCCTTACTGAAGAACATCACCTATAAGAAAATGTTAAAAATATATATATTTATGTATTATTGATTCATGTACATTATTTGAGAAACATGTTTTTTTTCGTATAACTAATAGATTTTACGATACTATTTCGCTACTTTTGGATACGCCTCCAAAACAAATTAAATGTTTAAAAATATTTTTACTCAATAAAATCATCATCATCATATCAGCCGAAAGACGTCCACTGCTGGACATAGGCCTCCCCCAAGCGTCGCCACATTTTCCGGTCCCGTGCGTCCCGCAACCAGCGGATCCCTGCAACCTTCACCAGGTCATCGGTCCACCTGGTGGGAGGCCTTCCAACGCAAAGGCCTCAGTAAAATGTATGGCTAGAATTTTTTCATAGCTGAAATAGCATATGTAAATCAAATAATATTTTGCAAACAAAACTGTCCAAAAGGAGGTTCAATATTGATATTCTGGTTCCGAGCGGGCGCACGGCCAGTACTGCTTTAACATTGGGGAATATATACGCCTTAATACTTTGTACATAAAAAAATAATGGCTTGTTGAAAATGTTTCTAATTGGATTTCTTTCTTCACCCTGAGAATCTCAGGGAAAAGGAGGTTTGGTTCGTCTACTTGGTAATTACAAATAGCATAATATAGTTACTGTATGTAAAGCTAATAACATTATTTTGCATAATGTTATAACTGTCTGGCAGACTAATGTGCTTATGAAAAACACAGATTATTTTAAGTTTTGCAATTTGTGTCTTGTCATTTAAGGTCAAAGTAAAATCACACACTAATACCTAAACACATTAATTCTGAATGAAGACCTTCAAACACTGTTCGTGCTTCAGGTATGTAACGGAAATAGTTACAGATTTTGAACATTTATGACAAAGTTGTCATTGTTGTTTATCATTACAACGTTGTTATGAGTATGTTATATTTATTGTTCACTTGTTTGTACAAGTGTTCGTGGACTGGAGGCTACCGTTTAAGGCCCACTTGCAAATAACTAAACGCGTTTAGCGCTAAACAATATTATTTTTCTGATTCTTTTAATGACGGAGAGAGAAATATGTTTTGAAGACATTTAGCTTTAGCGGTAAGCGTGCTACATCGTTGACCACAATATCATCGCTTACCATCAGGTGATATAGTGGTCAAGCGCGAGCCTATCAATAACAAAAATATAAAAAAA
Organism: Orthosia gothica; assembly: GCA_949775005.1. Taxonomy (NCBI): domain Eukaryota; kingdom Metazoa; phylum Arthropoda; class Insecta; order Lepidoptera; family Noctuidae; genus Orthosia; species Orthosia gothica. The sequence goes on from OX459041.1 coordinate 13,155,708, forward strand.
ATGCATTTAGTGATTCGAGATGCAAGTAATTCTAAGACTCCTTCAAAACCTGCGAAGCTATTTTATAGTAATGCCTACACAATCATTGTATGTACCTTACACACGTTACTGTAATTAATAAAAAACAAAAAAGGTATGCAAGGACAATGTTAAATAATGCTCCATTCTCTATTAACCATAAAAGACACAAGGAATTTAAAATAATTCATATTTTATCACAATTTGAGCCGTATCCTGAAATAAAACGTCACACGATAATGCCGTTCAGTAACCCGATAAAATCTAAAGAAAAATATCAGTAAATATTGTTCAGGTAGGTATGCTGATTTGTCGATAGATAGATTAAAAAAATAGTTGCATTTTCACGCCAATTATAACTTCTTGGAAATAAATCTCTAGATCATATCAAGATCCAAATTGAAAGTTTTTTTTTCAAATAATAAATTGGTAATAATATTAAGTATGTTTTTATTTCAACAACACGTGATTATATTACAGTTTTATAACACACCTAGCGCCACAGAAGCAAGCGGATACAACTTAAACTAATTAGAGTGCGTTCCATTTGTATCACAAATCATGTTAGAGAGCTAATCGTACCAATTTAAGATAAGTAGATCTTGTGGTATTTATTCAAGATCTACTTACGTTTCATAACACTCCACAATCCATCTTCACATCTTTTGATATTGCATCAATTTGTGTAACTCATTTTTATATATATTCTTTGATATTCTTATTACCTGTAAAGCATATTTTTAGTTATTTCTGATTGTTTCTTTATTTCTTTAACTTAATTTGTATTGCTTATTTGCAAAATAATGGAATTTTTTATACTCTATATCCTTTTTTTAATTTTCATAGCTTTAATTTAATTTTTAACCTTTTATTCTTTAATTTTATTAACGTGGCTTACGTATAGCTCTCCGGAGCTATACGTAACGCTACAGTTTGGCGCCCAACTTTTAAAATATTGGGCGCAACGTCATTGTTTTGCGCCCAAAATTTCTCTAACCCACACCCACACTTTACCTACTTTCTTACTACACTTTTTTTTAACGTGGGCTCGATTTTTCATATTCTCTAAATTCTAAAAAACATACTTACACAAGTATATACAAAGGCTAACTTTTGGTTTCTCTTACAGGCCCCATTTCATCATCATTTTCTCTCTTTACACTTTTGATAGAACTTAAACCTATTAGGCAACTTCTTTTTCCCTCCTTTTGTTTTCTCTTTGTTTTATTTTTAGAGCGGTATTCCTCTAGAGCGGTCTGCACAACTCAGAAAGCCTTATGTGCAAAGAGCGGTCCCGTAACTCTTTAAAAATAAGCCAAATGCGTGGAGTCTTCTTAAAACCTCTTAATTCCCTTGAATCTTATTCTTAAAGAATGAGGTGTTATTTTAGAGCGGTTTGCATAACTCGGAAAGCCTTATATGCAAAGAGCGGTCCCGTAACTCTTTAAAAATAAGCCAAATGCGTGGAGTCTTCTTTATTTTTTTTTTTTTTTTTCCCTCTTGTATCCTTCCCTCTTGTATCCTTCCCTCTTGTATACTTCCCTCTCAAACCTAGTTCCCTCTCAACCTAGTTCCCTCTCAAACCTAGTTCCCTCTCAACCTAGTTCCCTCTCAACCTAGTTCCCTCTTATAGACTTGAGAGTTCCCTCTTATAGACTTGAGTCCTCTTCCTCTTATAGACTTGAGTCCTCCTCCTCTTATAGACTTGAGTCCTCCTCCTCTTATAGACTTGAGTCCTCCTCCTCTTATAGACTTGAGTCCTCCTCCTCTTATAGACTTGAGTCCTCCTCCTCTTTGAGTTCCTCTTGTTTAAATAAATAGTTTCTTAAAGGGTTTTCAAACAGGTGCGGGTAACGACACCTATTAAAAATAAATAAGCCTTCGTTATATCTTAATAAATATTTCCTTGTGGAGTATACGTCATTGAATGTGAACTATATCCCCTAACGTGTGATTGAATGAGAGTGTTTGACGAAAGTATGAAAGATGTTGTGTGATAGAGCAAGGATTATATTTAAACCTCAAAATTTTCTTCTAGTTGAAAATTTTTCTGGGGTCATCGGGGAAATGTGGTATTTATTCAAGATCTACTTACGTTTCATAACACTCCACAATCCATCTTCACATCTTTTGATATTGCATCAATTTGTGTAACTCATTTTTATATATATTCTTTGATATTCTTATTACCTGTAAAGCATATTTTTAGTTATTTCTGATTGTTTCTTTATTTCTTTAACTTAATTTGTATTGCTTATTTGCAAAATAATGGAATTTTTTATACTCTATATCCCTTTTTTAATTTTCATAGCTTTAATTTAATTTTTAACCTTTTATTCTTTAATTTTATTAACGTGGCTTACGTATAGCTCTCCGGAGCTATACGTAACGCTACAATCTAGATTTCGAATTATCGTCTGACTAATCGTTCGATATTTTACTGTAAAAGCCCAAACTACGGTAAAACCTAGGATTACTGGTAAAACCTAAGATTTACCAGATCTTACAGGTAAAAGATCCAAATGATCTATGATAATCGTTAATTTCGGGCATCACATGGTAAATCTTAGGATATACCTCAGAGTCTAACAAAACTTAAAAAAATTGTAATCTATGACACACTGTGATACAAAATGATGAGAACAATTTTATTATGGATTGATTGATTAGGTTCACCAAAGTAAGTTTTGCATTTGTTACATGATTACAATAAAAGTTTCCATTTAAACATGTTTTAGAATCATGTTAGTATTTTACTGTTAATACCTAAATGACGAACAATGCCAAAATAAATAAAAGTAATAATGAGCTTACCCCGAGTTTCTCAGCTCAAAATTATCGCAGAATTAATGTCACAAATCGTCAAGCACGCGTTATCTGCTGTGATGGGCTGTTAAAAATTCATTCAACCAATATATAAAATCATATATATTGTGTTTCGAATACTCGACTTCAAAAAAATCGTCGGCTAATCGCTTGAAACTGTTCCATCTATTTATTTATATCCATGTCACACAAATGTACATACATTTCATGTCACAGAGAAATGAAACTCGGAAAGCATTGTGCACGGCCGCGTTATTTTTTATTGACTTCATGTGACCAATTGTTGTCGATGACTTTATCGACGCTGTATGCTTTCACTTTGTCTATTTCTTGCGCCGCCGATGTGTTGAAGTATGCGGATAAAAAAAGTTGCTAATTACGGTGAAATATTAATAAGGTAATTGAAATTAGTCATGACTTAATAAGCCTGTATTACAGAATGTTACAACAGTACTTCCAAAGACTAGATTGGAAAATATGGTGAATGAATGCCATCGTCCTCATGTATGTTTTCTCTTATAACACTTTTTACCCGACTGCCGAAGGAGGGTAATGTGTTTATCTGTCTATGTATTATGTATGTTTGTTCCTATGTGGCGATCTAGAGACCAAACGCGTTAGCCGATTTTGATGATTCTTACGTTAATCGATCGTCTTAATCCTGCGATTGTCACTGGCTACATTAAAATTGGGAAATAAAAAAATGGCGTATTTTGGGCGCCATATTGTGGGTACAATTTTTTTTTCTACCGAACCCATCGTATGGGTTATCAAAATAAAGGGTTTTAAGAGGTGATTTCAAAAATATATAACACTTGTATGTTTAAATGTACCTAATTCTAAAAAAAAATAACTAAAATGTTATAAATAAAAAATAAAATAAAAAACAAAAAACCCGACTGCTTAAAAAGCGAACTAAAAAGACGTAAACAAAAATATAATCATGCTGTGCAGTCGGAGGATACATCTGGATTAGTCAGCCAGCTCGCGGATCTTATTGTGTAGACTTTTTAGTTCGCTTTTTAAGCAGTCTGGTTTTTGATTTTTTTTAGGTATTTTTCTTGGTTCTATAATTGGTGCTATTAACAATTTTAATGCTCTATGACAAGGTATAACAGTACCATTCAGACCAGTTTTAAAACGGTATGCCGATATCAACAACAACATTGTGTTTGACATCTCACATACCTACACATTTACGCAACATCCCACGATTGACTATACTAAGTAAACACGCACAAGTTATGTCAATACTATCGAGACGAAGAATAACACGTCTGGAGTACTGACTATTAAGAAGAGAGACGAGTATTCTAAAACCGATCAAGGCGCGATTTGTCACGATCCAAGTTTCAAAATAGCCGAAATACCAGTCAACCAATGAAAGGTCGAGTAATATAACTCTATTGTAATATTGTAAACAGGCATACCAACCAACCAGTATTGTCGTGACCACGGCACCAAGACGAGGAATGAGCACAAAGTATGAAGTAACGCGACGCATCAGCGTGCGCAAACGTTTAGCACAGCCCGGTTATGCTTTATTAAAGGTTTCATGCATATACTAATACAACAGGAAGGAATTGTTCTAAAAGAAATTGTCGGGAAATTACAGAGGCGAGGTCATGGACCGTGGTCCACTGTACACGGTAATAACACGGTAAGCTATTGCTTGTTTGCTAGTTGCTTCGCCAACTTTATTATAGTTTTTGTAAATTCTGTTTTTAGGGTTCCGTGCCCAAAGGGTAAAAACGGGACCCTATTACTAAGACTCCACTTATGTGTATCTTATGAACCGTGATAGCTAGACAGTTGAAATTTTCACACATGATGTAATTCTGTTGCCGCTATAACAACAAAAAAAAAATTAATTTTGAAATCACAAACCCGACTGTTTAAGAATCTAACGTTAATTAATCAGTCGGGTTTTTGATTTTAAAATTTACTTTTTTTGATTACAACTTTTTAGTTATATTTTTTTTCGAATTCCTGTTAAACATATAAGTGGTATATGTTTTTGTAATCACCTCTTAAAACCCTTCATTTTGATACCACACTCGATGAGTTTGGCAGATAACAAAAATTAGGACCCGCATAATATCGCGCCCAAAAGCCGCCATGTTTGTTTTTTTAGAACTTAAAAACACTTGGGCGGTCAAGACTTATCTATCGATGTCTTTATTGTATAAATCGATCAAGCGGTTTAAAAGATATGAGGTAATAAAGAATATTACATACATACATACAAGATACGCGCGAAACACATAACCCAGTCGGGTAAAAAGAGAATAAAATAAATAGTTAAGTATAGTTACAACAAACGTGATTTTTTTGCCGTTTTTTGCGATAGTGGTACGGAACCCTTCCTGCGCGAGTTCGACTCGCACTTGGCCGGTTTTTTATCGACACAGTCCAGTTCATTTTGTAGTTATGAAGATCTAGATGTATCTGTTGGAACTTCAGTTAGTGACGCGCTAATTGAAGCAATTCTACATCATTGTTCTGTGAGGAAAAATCTAAAAGTGCAGATCGACGCGAGGCCAACCGGTTTGCAAGTCCAAATGACGCAAGACTCCGGATGAGTTCATTCTAAGACAGTAAACCTTCCTTTAAAGCACCAATGGAGATCCTTAGTATAAATCTCTAGTTATATTGAACCAGTCGAAGCCTCGATCACATTGATAAATGGAACTATTATTTTAAAAACCTGACAATAAAGTATTCACCTCCAAATAAAATGTTCCGTATTTTTCTGACAGCTCCTTAGTTGGCTCTCGGGCCTCGGGTCAGCGTAATCGCGATTAGTTCAAGTTTACTTGTTGAAACCGATTTATTTTAATTTACAGATATTCCCAGAACTCTTGCACGACCTTATTCAAACAACCATTTTGGATACTTTAACAAGCCGTAAAATAAATATCGATTCACAGCGAATATCTACAAGTTTACCTATTAGCCCACAATTCCGCTGATTCGAAGTCGCATACCAGTTTAGATTATGGAAATAACTTTCGAAACGTGCAATTTTAAATTACTGCTTGATTTGAATTTACAAATTCTCGATAGTAGAAAATCGATTTTAATGTTACACTGTATGTATGTGTTACAAGAAATCGACACGTTGTGTTTTCTATTTCGTTACTAAATCTGGAGGTGTGTTATTAAACATTACATTGCATATTGCAGAGAACCAGACTTACTTCATAGATAGGTGGGTAACTATACAGTTCTTACAATAAATAGTTCGGTTACGTCGAAACAACGTACAAGTGCGTGGTCATACAAATTTCGAGTGTATGTTAATTGTTGAAAAAAGTTGCCGTCTGTTGACATGCAGGTTACGACACATGTTTACACCACCCACGCGTCGCGTTATCTCAAAGCAATCAGAGAGATAGTGCCTGTCGCAACTTTCTGTTCAACTACATAAATCTTAGAGGCCTTCAGCTTTACGAGACCTGTAAAATTAAAGGCCTTTTGTTACTAATGTTTTGTAATTAAAACTGAGGCCAAAATAGTATGCTTTAATGTTACCCATTATAAAAAGCCAGGAGTAAACAACTTTGTCCTCAACCAAACCGGTTGAGATGCCTGAAGTTTTGACTAATTGATGTAATGATGAGTTCTGACAATTTCGATTAAAATAAGTAGAAACTCGTATAAAATTAAAAACTAATAAATAGGAAACAGTTAGCTCATTAACAGTAACGAGTTTTGAATCACTCACATCTGGCTGCGGCTGCAAGTTCCTTCTGATAATGTGTCTCTCGTATTGAAGGTTACCTTCGCTAATGTACATAATGTCTTGGGTATTTTTTCATGTATTGAGGTTGTAGGAACTCTATATATACCTTCGTAAAAAAGTCTTAAAATGTTGGGGATCCATGCGAAGGTGAGACGGTACTTCACGCCGGAACAGCTGCTTAACTTGTATCAAGCACAAGTTCGATCATGCATGGAGTACTGCTCTCATCTCTGGGACGGCTCTGCCAAATACCAGCTTGATGGTAAGGTTGGTTGCAGGCAAGCGTGCCCCATCGTCGACCACATCATCGCTTACCATCAGGCGAGATAGTGGTCAAACGCGAGCCTATAAATAATAAAAAAAAAACTCCAACTGTTTATTCCTACGCATGTCTTTAAAACGTATATAATCAATTAACCAACAGCTATTAAAAAAATTACAAACATAATTACTCGATTAACTTTCTATCACTGATCGAAAATTATGTTATTAACCTGCAATTTTATTTCACAAAGGAAAAGGTCTATATCATAGGTCACAGTACACACAAACAATGTAATAATAAAAATTACACGTTACAAGGAGATGATTTCATAGCGAAAATTGAGAGAGGTATCATCAATAAGATTACGTGAATCATAACAGTAGACTGTTACTTTCTTAGCACTAAAATATGAATAATAATGAGTCTATGTAACTAGCAACATAATTTTTGTAACAGCCGACGTTGATGGATGTCGGCAAAGGTTTGTTGTGAGACCACTTTCTCGCCATGGGAAAACTACATTCATCCATGTTTACGTCTCTGTTACTTTCTATCTGATGCTGGGTACTTGTCGTTAAAGCTTAGGTACGTTTGAATTAGAGGTGTTAACTTGTATTATGGGAGACGGAGTAACAATGGCCAGTTACGTCGTGGTTTGAAGTTGCATGGAGCTTATGATATTAATGTTCGTTGTGATGTACCAACCAACCAGTAGAGATAGATTTGAAAGATTCTCATTTTTGTCAAAAATATTTTGTAAAGAGAAATTAAAATTGCCATATCATAAAATATTGAAATAATTAGTAGGTAGTAAGTAGCAAATTAATCATAACAAAAAAAATACAAGGAAACTTTTTCACACTCGGGAAACAAAATTCGAATAAAGAAACATCAGACATTTATCTTCTAACAAAAGACTTCAACGAGATACAATAGAGTTGACATTGTATTGTATAAAATATTTGCCAATTTGTTTCATTTATTTAAATCGAACTTAGTGTTCAACACAATATTACTGTGCCATAAAAGCATGCATTAAAAATAGCGCACCGGTAATTATTTATTTTATTTTTTGGTTACAGATCAAAGAATTGTGTCTGAGTATAATATGTAGCAGTTACATAAGCACAATAGGAAAAATACGTTTTATACTGAAGCATGACTTTCAGCACATCCTATTGTAAGCTTTTGTTTTATAAAAAAAAAAAAACTCGTCAACGATTTAGTTTTGTCTTTGCCACGCTTCGTGGATTACGAACTGTACTCTGATTCAGTTTGCTAACTGTACACGTGCAAACAATTCGTACGCCTCATTTCGAGTTCATTCCCTTCCTGGTGCTTTATTAATGAATAAATTATAATTAATGTAGATTAGAGGCACAAAAACTAAAATAACTGGAAACAAAGAACTGAGATTCACCATGGCACAAAAAAAAATTAAAACAAAAACGTCTATCTGCATATTACGAAGAACTTCAAACAATGAACTTACATTAAAAAGATATTTCTTATCTAAAATATATACCAGGTACTACAATGTTTTTCAAGAAAAACAGACCTTTATCTAAATACATTGGGACAACCACGGGGACAACAATCAAAACAAATATAACATTAGTCATAATGATTGAATTAAGAATTGTGAAAGACATTTATTTAATTAAAAGTATTTTTTAAAGCACAATACACTAATAAGAGTGCAGTATAACGTTAAGAATTACTTGGGATTTTATCTGACGGTGGCCGTTTCTTCTTTTCGAGTCGATAAGTTATGTTTATTCCGACCTAATATTTTCGTGTTTTTAAAACAAATATTAGAATTCAATAACCAACCGGATCTATTGTTTGCAGTACTTACGGAACTGTTCTTAGAACCAGAATTATTGATCGTGCACTTAGACTAGTTGCATTCTTCTTTAGCGTTTCCTAGGTTATTTTCATGGTATGATTTCCATATAAAATAACCTAGGAAACGCTAAAGAAGAATGCAACGCGTTGCTAAATGAATCTCCGAGCCAGATTTTATTGCAAATTTTAAAGATTTCGTTAACTGTAAATCGTGAGTAACCTGTCCGATATAACAAGAATAAAAATACATTGCAGCTACTGTGCAATTAACGCATGTAACCTTCTATATAGCACGAATATATTATTATTTATATTGGAACATTTATTTTGCAAACGACCGCCACGGCAACTCTGCGAAGAGTAGAAGTAATATTTATGAGGAAAAATTCCTGTAATCATCGGATCAAAGGAAGGACTCGATAACGTGTGATTTCTGTAATCAATTAACCGAACCGAACTCCACTACTACTTAGGACTTTTCCTGATTGTTGCATCAGAAATCAATGACCTGCAAGATGCATCATCCATGGTTACCTACTTGATTCCTGTTCATTTAATAAACACATTATTAATCAGATTCATGTTTTGACATCCACGGTTTTAAACGATTATAAGCAATTCATCATCTAACAGAAGTTTCATGGCTCCATTGTTCTGCTGCATTATAACCGAGTATTTACTAACGCGCTAAGAAAAGAGAAACTGTGCTTGCTCGCCCTCTCTAACCAATGTATGTCATATAATCGTATCTAGTGTAGAAAGATGCATGTAGCATGCGTTCCGGTCTCTCACTTCAAAACGTATGCTTCCATATTGAGTTCTGTCATGATATTGTCTTATTTGTTTAATTACTTTAATGAGTTCTGCTTTTCTTCTTCTAGAATTTTCTTTTTTGATAATTTCTTCTACTTAATAGATCCTATTATGGATCCATTTTATTTCCTTTATCAACAACAGCGTTTTCTTATGTATTTGATGAATCTATCGTAATATTCAAAGCATTGTTTTGTGATAAGAGCCAGCGTTTTGAATCTTACTGAAATCTTGTTTCTACGTCACTCCATTTGAGATTAGGTTATGACTGACAAGTCATAACACTCATAACTAAGCATAATTAACTCTGTAGCCTATTCAATGCATCAAATATCCACATTCGTTTTAATTTTGTGTAGTTATAATTGAAATTTTAGACAGGTTTACAAATTCCATGACCTTAAAGAACTCAGGTCCAAAAGCCTTTACACTTCCAGAAGCTAGTCGTGACGGTTTAATATGCCTACTTCCTTTCGCTAAGTGAAGAATATACAATTCTTCATACCATCTCAGGGTCAAGGTGGCTAACGTGACTACCTGTGATGACGTCACTCACGAGTTGGACGTCGTACACACGTTCAAGACACGCTCCACGCATTTCGATAACGTCAGTGATAAAAGATTAGAACGCCACAACCTCATATACAGCTCCGTACGTAGCAGCTATAACGTCTGTTTAAAAGAACAAAGGTGATGCGAATAGAAGGACAATGCATGTTTCAATAGAGGTGAATGCAATCAATGAACCATTGGTACAACAATAATAGCTCAACGATATCCTGTTAAATTAAATTTACTGATAACTTTTCGGCACGCTCGTACTATCAGTAAAATTATCCATTAAGATATCTTAATACGTTTTTTGCTTTATCTTATATCACGCAGTCTGTGCCAAAACCTTATATTAAAACATCGTTTGTTAAGTCAAGTATTGTGTATTAAAAAATATATAATGAATATGTTAACAGTAAACTCGTTTTGGTAAGTAAGCGTAAATCACTTTGGTGAGTTTTTACGCCTCGTTCCAAGCTGGTGAACATTCGCCATCCTGACTTTGTTTTTTTCTCTGCAACTTTAGACAATGCTTACTGTAGTTTAGCAGTTTAGTAGTTTCTTGTAATTCGATTACGCTTTAATAATATGGAAAAGAGTCTGCTCAAATATTAGTATTTACCTAAATTCAACCAGTTGCTGACGACGTCAATTTTTAGGCTTCCGTACCCAAAGGGTAAAAACGGGACCCTATTACTAAGACTTGACTGTTCGTCTGTCTGTCTGTCTGTCTGTCTGTCACCAGGCTGTATCTCATGAACCGTGATAGCTAGACAGTTGAAATTTTTACAGATGATGTATTTCTGTTGCCGCTATAACAACAAATAAAAAAAAACTATAAACAGAATAAAATCCATATTTAAGTGGGGCTCCCAAACAAAAAACATTTTTGCGATAATGGTACGGAACCTTTCGTGCGCGAGTCCGACTCGCACTTGGACGATTTTTATTCATAGTATGCACTGATTCCATAACTTAATAGCAATTCACATTTTATCATTTTATTCATTTTTTTTTTCATTCATTTATTCTTTTTTTTTCCCCTGCAACTAATAATAGCAAAATTCAAATAGATGATTCAGATTTGGGGTTTACCCAAACCATCTAGAAACAATAAAACAACCATGAAATTAATTAAATCTCCTTAAAATGCCAAAGGCGAAGCGTATGTGACCCTCCCGGAGACAAACAGGCTTTTATATGATGTCATTTGAATACCAAGTTTAGAACCCGAATTAGATGAGGTGCAGCGTTGTTCCAACTAACTTGTTGCCACCTATTCAACCCAAAACAAGCTAGCGAAAATCTTTAAGACAATAGCTAAGTCTTTAAATATTTTGGGCCCAGTAGGATCTTTGGGGTTCATTAAGCCTTCCAAAATGTTGGTATACGGGCAATGGGGGCTCTAGCGGGTTTTTCATATTCTGCATAAGGGCACTGTACTCACATTGGGTATCAGACTGATCTATAAAACCTCAAATTGCCAAATCATGCAGCCTACCTGGGTAAGCGATCGATTGAATGCTTTCCATATAGGCTTCTGCAGTTCACATCGAGGTGGCAGGTGCTCTTGGGGTTTCAAGCAGTCAGTTGGTGGTAAGTTTTGGTAGTACGCTTCCCGAGAAAACCTGAGTCATGCATGACTAGCGAAATTATCCAGACGTGATGAGCATCGATATCTGGTAACATAAAAACAATTTTCAAGTAACAACAGCGGACTACAGGGTCAACGGCCACTGGTGTGAATATAGTTACTTGAAATTTCAAGATTAGTTTTTTTTATCATCATTAGATTTCGTATCCCATCACTTTCATGAATTTAATATGACCCTGTTTAATGGCGTAATTTTTCCGTAACGTACCTAATCAAATAATGTTTATCTCCTATTCATAAGCAGCTTAAGGCGGGATACGAAAGTATTTGTAGTAATTACGACTACTTAAGGTCAATAACGATTCCAGGCCATGGCCACAGCAGCAGTAACAGTTGTTTAAACAACACATTAGCATTTCGCGATGTGATAGCTGTTGAAACTACATTCGATTGCAGTTACAAAAATCTCGAAAACAGAATTGCTTAATAAAGATGTAAGTGTTTGATTGTTAGCTAAGACTAGACAAATGATTTGCATAGTGAAACTATTTACTCAGACAATTGTCGCTCAATTTTATGTCGCAGAGAGCTAGATATATTATAGGTATTTATTGTTGTCGTTACATTCGACGTGATATATTGAACACTGGAACCATTGGAGTCATAATAATATTCACTCAAAAAAAATCGAAATCTATGGTCGCAATAGCTCTTGTTCACACAGTAATAAGCATAGTAAGTAGCTAATCTCTGAAAGTTTCTGCACAGTCGGTGTACATGTACACTGTACAGACTGACGGTTACTGAAACCGGAACACTTTCGTCTTTAAAGGATTCGGTATTGTGTATTACGTAAGTCTCTTATATATTTGTTTGTTTATAGTGTTTTGTAATGAAAAATAATCAACTTCATAACTCTTCTCGCAGTCTCGGGTCTCGGTAATGCACCAGGTTGCACAAATACTATGATTTTGCATATCGCCACAATAATCGCACGGTTTATTTCTCGCTTACTACTGTTGTAATCGAATAATGGAAAGTGAATATACTCGGTTACCTTCTCATGAGAAACAAACACATTGTGCCAACGGCCACGCAGATTATGTTTAGATTTCACACGTTTTGCAAATTTTTCTACTTCGTTAGTAATGCATAGTGTTGGTGGCAACCATTTTCTTTAAAGAGTTGGTCATTTAATATCTGTGGCAGAGAATTGTAGGTAAATCGTGTAAATTACTATCAAACCTATTTGGTTTTTGGTAATGAATACTGGTTAAATTGTGACGTAGCCATTAAATCCTTGTCATTTTATCAATATCTGACATTTTTGGTTGATGCAATCGGTCATCACACTTGTAACCACACTATTATGTCTATGCTAATTACTTCGTTAGTACTGCATAGTGTTGGTGGCAGCCATTTTCCATAAAGAGTTGGTCATTTAATATTGTCTGTGTCAAAGAATTTTAGGCCAATCGTGTAAACTACTATCAACCCTAATTGGTTTTTGTAATGAATACTGGTTAAATTGTGACGAAGCCATTAAATCCTTGTGATTTTATCGATGTCTGACATTTTTGGTTGATGCAACCATAATCATCAAATACTTGTAACCCCACTATTATTTCTATGCTAACTACAAATCGTAAACCTACATTACAAGGCCCGACAAGCAATACATCAATTTCACAGTACTTTATGCGATTTTGATGTCTCATGATGAGACAATACATGATATTAGGGACACGATCCATCGCTCACCGTTACCTACTTTGTTTCTATCCTTCATACATTAGGTTACGAAACCAACAAGTTGTCTCACTGCATACTTGATGCCGTAATGAGATCTTGATTGATGATTAGGTATGAGTAACAAACAAAATTAGAAAGGTAACATGTCTGTCAGAGAGAGCAACACACCGTGAAGTGACAATGACATCGTTTTGGACCTGCTGCACGCCGCTGTGACATTATGCGAACAATAGCTATGTCCACACACATTCGTAACATGGTTTTTGTTTTGATCTCCTTTCTACAATACTCAAAACTCAACCTTTACACTGACCGCATTGAACTCATTCTGGTCATTAAAAAGAAACTTACTGTAGCAGAAAAAAAATCATTGATTAAAACGGAAACTTGAATGAAAGCGAAGATAGCACCTGCGTTTTCTATTGGAAGAGAGTGCCAATCAGGCTGAATAAAATTAAACTTGACTAGGTAAAACGTAGTGACCATAGTATAATATATTTAAAACATTTAAAGCAATTTTTACTAAAACCCTGTGGTTATATGCGAACAACAGTTCATACAAATTTATGATGAAAAGCATAGTATCAGTTATTATTTTTAGTAACCTTTTTATGTGGTTATTTTTTTTTTTTCATTCTGAGTATTTTAACAACTACTTATTTAACTATGTTAATATCCTACCAATCTCAAAGCCTCTCAAATTAATTAAGTTTAATTATATTAAAATTAAAAACAAACCATTGAATTTATAAAAAAAAAAACAAGTTCAATTTGGCACACCCACCAGACATTCTAGTTTATATTTTAATATTATTGATATATTATGTACATAATATTTAACTAATTTTGTACAATAACTTTTAAAGTTTAACCTTCAAACTGGTGAATTTGAATTTATATTTATTTTTTAGTATAAAGTCGACGTAAACACATTCCTATGGATAAGTAGTTACTTACGGATGTTTTGTTTAGGAATCTAACCGGTTGTATTTATAATTTTATTATAAAAACATAAATACATAACACGATCATTTTGACGATGCTAATTTATAATTATGCAAATAAGACCGATCAATTGAATTAATTAGGTTAAATAAACATTCCTTTTGAAATCCTTTATATGGTTACAAGAATAGTTATTGTAGCCATGGCACAGATTTGTATTTATTTTGTACATCATTTTAATTAATATTTATAAAAACAAAAACCCACATATTTTTTCAGTATTTATCTTATAATTATATGTGTATAATACTTAAATTTAATTTGTAAAGAAAAAAAAACACTACGACATTGTACAAATCAGGCTTGGGACTAATTTGTATGAACTTGTGACCTCGCGTCAACAACAATTAGCTGCCTCTCGGGTGTGCATCAAACGAGTATGGCCACTTTTATATTTCGCTTTAGTTTTTGTAGATTATTTTTCTTAACAATACAAAATATGTTTTTCTAAACAAATCAAATGTCAAGTATATCTTATTTCATCGTTATCTTTATGAATATATTATGTTAAAGGTTGTTGTTACATTATTACACAACATTTAAAGCAGAACAGAATATTCTTCGAGAACACGTTCTATATAAGATTGCGCAATATTTTTAGAACATGAATATTTAAAAATAATTAGTAACGATCAGGTTATTTAAGCATTCGACACCTTTGACAAGGTTTAGTCAAGCTTATGTCCGCCGAGGGTTAATACCTGCTCCATTTTTTTATATTGTGTTACACTAGTGCGATCTAAAATGACTGAGAATAGTGTTAGTAATCAAATTGTAAAGAAAAAAAATGTGGAAGTCTCGTGCTGGAATTGTTTCAACGTTGAAAATGAAGATAAAGAAGATAATCAAAATGACAGTGAATTACCAGTTCCGTTATCAATAATTCGGAAGAAAAATAGGGGAAAATTCAAGTTATATGCTATTTTGGCTTCAGAAGTGTCGGTGCCTAAAACAGTTCCATTAAAACAGAAAGTGCGCGAAAATTATGCTATTGGTAAGAAAATTGAAAAGAAACTAGTCAAAGAAGCTAAGAAAAAGAAAAATGTGTCTATTCAAGTAGACGAAGACAAAATTATATCTAAAGAAGCTGCAAGTATTCCCTTGCCTTCATCTTCAGATGACGAAGAAGATTTAGAAAACGTAAAGAGTGAATCTACTCAAACCGAAACAGAAGAAGCTTCAAATATCTCTCAAAATACAAACAGTGAATGTATGCAAATCAATAAGGAATCTAACACATCTTTTGAATCATCAAACATTTCATCAAAAACTAAATGTTCTCCAATAATAAAACAACAAGATTCTCCGAAAAAAACATTGCCAGAAGATGCTCGGAAGGACTCTGGAAACTCAAAATCAATCAGGAATAAACAAATCAATAAGAAATCTAATGAGTCCCTGGAAAGTTCAAACATTTCTCCAAAAACCAAATGTGCTCCAATAATAAAACAACATAACCTGTCTTGTGAATCTCCGAAAATTACATCGCCTGGACCAGCTAATGAGGGCTCGGAAAACTCGAAATCAATCATGAATAGCCAAATCAATAAGGAATCTATTAAGTCTCTCGAATGCTCCAACATTTCTCCAAAAACCAAATGTGCTCCAATAATAAAACAACATAACCTGTCTTGTGAATCTCCGAAAATTACATCGCCTGGACAAGCTAATAAGGACTCGGAAAACTCTAAATCAATCATGACTAGCCAAATCAATAAGGAATCTATTAAGTCTCTCGAATGCTCAAACATTTCTCCAAAAACCAAATGTGCTCCAATAATAAAACAACATAACCTGTCTGTGGAATCTCCGAAAATTACATCGCCTGGACAAGCTAATGAGGACTCGGAAAACTCTAAATCAATAATGAATAGCCAAATCAATAAGAAATCTATTAAGTCTCTCGAATGCTCAAACATTTCTCCTAAAACCAAATGTGCTCCAATAATAAAACAACAGAACTTGTCTTACGAATATCCGCAAATAACATCGCCTAAACAGGCAAAGAAGGACTCGGAAAACTCAAAATCACACGGGCATAACCAAATTAATAAGGAATGTTACGAATCTCTCGAATGTTCAATACCTTCAAAAACCATATGCGCTCCAATAATAAAGCAACAAAACCTGTCTTATGAATCGCCGAATATTACTTTGTCTGATAAGGAGGAGTCAAACGACAAAATGAATAGCGATTCTAATGTATATTTTAAATGTTCAAACGTTTCAACAAAAATCAAATGTTCATCAACGATAAAGCAACAAAACGTGTCTAATGAATCTCCGAAAATAATATCGCCTGAAGAGGCTACGAAGGCTTCGGAAAATTCAAAAGCAATCAGGAATAAACAATTCAATAAGGCATCTAACGAGTCTCTGGAATGTCCAAATATTTCTCCTAAAACCAATTGTGCTCCAATAATAAAACAACATAACCTGTCTTATGAATCTCCGAACATTACGCTGTCTGTTACGGAGGACTCAAACGACAAAATGAATAGCGATTCTAATGCATATTTTGAATATTCAAACGTTTCAACAAAAACCACAGGTTCATCATCAATCAAGAAACAAAACATGTCTTATGAATCTCCGAAAATAACACCGCCTAAACTGGCTAAGAAGGACTCGGAAAACACAAAATCAATCAGGAATAACCAAATCAATGAAGAATCGAATGAATCTCTCGAAACTGCAAACATTTCTCCAAAAACTAAATGTGCTCCAACAGCAAAGCAACAAAACCTGTCTTATGAATCTCCGAAAATTACATTGCCTGAACAACCTAAGGAGGACTCGAAAAACTCAAAATCAATTAGGAATAACCAAATCAATGAGGAATCTAATGCATCTTTCGAATGTTCAATACCTTCAAAAACTATATGCGCTCCAATAATAAAGCAACAAAACCTGTCTTATGAATCTCCGAAAATTACATTACCTGATAAAGAAGACTCCAACGACAAAATCGATATGGATTCTGAAATATCTTTTGAATGTTCAAACATTTCTGCAAAAACCAAATGTTCATCAACAATAAAGCAACAAGACGTGTCTAATGAATCTCCAAAAATAACGTCGCTTCAACAAAGTAAGGAGGACGCGGAAAACTCAACATTTGAATCTACTTTAAGTCAAACAAAAGGCAGGTCTTTTGAATGTCTAAATGTAGGGAACATTTTCAGACGACGACGATCATTGCCGGGCAGCGAAAGCGATCAAGAAGACTTGCAGACCTCAAGTAAATTTAATGAAATAGAAAAGGAACAAAATATATTTTATGAATCTCCAAGTACGCCTACACAAGACCGAACCGACAGCAAAGATGACCCCGAAATAAAATACAAGGTTCAAATTGAAACTTCAACACCTAAAACATATATTGACGTCTGTGAACATCCTTCTACAACAAATTTACCAGAACAACAAAAAAATAAAGAATATGATATAAGAAAGATCATAGGAAGTATTCAAAATATGACAATTACTGAAAAGGAAGAAAGCGTGACGGAAAGCGAGAAAACTGATGTCACTAGCTCCAATAATTCAGAATCAGGCTATGAGGGATCTTCCATTCGAGATTTACATGACATCGATTCATTAAATAAAAACATGGCTTATGCGAAAAAACATTCAGCAAGTAGTAAATCTTTAGTTCCGACTCCTTTTACACAAGCACGAAATTCTCGAGAAGATTTCAAATCTTCCTTGCCGGTGCTTAACTTGGCACAGAGAAGAAATATTTTAAAGTCTACAAAATCTTTAAGTGGAGAAACCAGTGATGCAGACAAACCTGTGAAGTCTTTACGTTGGAGTACACTTGAATTGCCGCATAGGTCTTCACGTCGCGATGGTATGTGATCAAAATAGAATAATCTTCATTCTTCAACCACTAAAAAGTCTTTTTGATAACTCATTATTAGACCGCTATGTTTATCATTCAATCACTTGTTTCCTCTGAATAATCCTAAAATAAAAATAAGGAATATTATTATTATGTTAATACCTAGGGTGACGTTTCATATTTCATTGCTATTAATAATCACATACAATGATTCACTAATGGTTAGTATAAGAAGGAAAATAATAAATATTGCGACCCGTTAGTATACAAAATGTAAGTTGGTAACTACACAGTGTCCGTCCAGTTTTATGGACACAACCAGCTAATTATTGAGAGGTCTCCCCGGTTTGATTCAATCCTACGCATTGTGAACAACGTGAACAATTTACAACAGTTTTTGCACCGCGTCCTATCTCTGCTGGTATCGCTTTGCCAGCATACATACACTATTTATGTGTACTAAAACAACAGGAAACGACCATGACATGTAGGATACGATAAAATACGGATTTCATGTGGAATTAAATAAAGTGATTTAGTTCAGTGACATGCAGTCGTGTTGCGCGTTGGCGTAAACGGTGAAATAATGGTTTATTCAATTAGTTATAAATCGGAACCAACTTATTCGTCAATAGAACATAAAAGTTATAACCCTGACGAAATAAATGCGAGCACATACCAGCAAGTGGATATTTACCGAAGGACAGTTGTGAAAAGTGATAAAAAAATGACGTTTGGTTCCTTTTTGAGTCGGTGTTTGTGTTGTAAAGGAACTGCTGATGAAGAAGTTGACTCGCCCGTAGATAATTATAATCCATCATCAGCTCTCGTTAGACCAACTGGGAGGAGTTACACTCTTAACGACGAAACAACAAAACCTAGTGTAGTACAAGAAACAAGTGTCCCTTCATTGATTGTCACTAGGCCGCTTGAGGATGCGTTTTCTACTTCTACTACGACGCTTTTGCTTGCCTCGGAACGAAATGCAAGTGAGATCAATTTAGGCGCACAAAACTCCTCGTTCAAAAAAATGGTGGCGGTTCCTTGTGAGTCCTCTCAGGATTCAGATGGCAACAGTCGATGCAGTACTTTAAAATCGGGTGAGAAAGTCTCATTCATTTGTGAGATTTTATCTTGTCGAGACTCTTTCTTAAAATCTTTGGAGTGGTGTGATAATTCTTTGACGAGGAGCAAAAGGTGTCGATTTGTTAAACCCGACGAGTGGCTAGAACTGAAGAACGATGGTACCAAAATTAAATTAGACTTGTTAGCACGCCTTGTTTCTCTGACACAAATAATTATTGCACAACTAACTCCACATATTTCCTTCAAGCACGTGAAAACGCACTGACCAACAGTCTTATGCGGATGCCGTGTTTTTTTACAAGCAGTCTATAATAGATACTTTTCTGAAAAGCAAAATTAACTCGCAACCTTTTCTAACATCAGGTTCTTGTCCTAATCCAAATTACTTGGAACTTGGGTTTATTTGCCTTAAAAAAGCACAATTCTTTATCTGAATCAGAATCACCGTTACCAGTGATTGCGTATATTTTTGTACTTTTATCAACATCAACCGTATTAAATTCATATAATTAATTATTCTCGTGGGTTTTACTTGTTTTCATTTTACAGTATTTAACCTTGTTTATTTTCCTACTATTTTTTGTGTAACATTGATGATAACGGTTGTTTTGTATTGTTTCCAGATGAGGTGTACATGTCTGACTCGGTATCACCCAACCATGCAACGTTGCCGAGGCGATCGAACTCACCACATCACGAAAGAGATATGCTCGACAGGGATAGGTTCTCTCTCAACAGGAGTGGGCTACAGGTAAATATAATTGAGTATTTTGATCATACAACTTAGTTACCTTAGTCGCTTGTCCCGTTGACGTCAGCTAAACTGCTGCGCACCACAAACGACGAACCGTATGTACGCTGCGTCACAAAATCCATTAGCATTCCAACGAGGTAGTACGTTAATTCAAACAAGTTCGTTAATGTTTTATGTGACGTTTTATCAAACCATATGTATACGTCTTTAGATTGTATCTACGTGATTAGTTTTAGTTGCTATATTGCAACTATGTTTATGCTTCTCAATACAATACACACACCACAATAGATCAACAAAATCAATATTTTGGTCCAACCGTCACCATGAATCACCTACTTTTACATTAACCGTGTCGCATAAATGTTTCCACGTCTCTGTGGTTCTAGAAACTCTTTTGCAAGCAAAAAGCGACCTTTCGAAACAAGCTTTAGGGCCTTTATGTATTGTAGATGCAGCAAGTGTAGGAGTATTGTCTCGATGACCGCGTTGGCCATTGTATTATATTACTTCGTCTTGCAACACGGCTCGCAAACAACGAGGCTTTGCAAAACGTTTACTTGAACGAATACCTGGTTGTATACACTGCAGTATAAGCTAGACAAAGAGTTTAGAGATACCCAAAAGTAGCAATTTCTTTTACATGTCTCCGTAGCACATGATTTAATTAGGTTAGTGTGCCATTTCGTGTGATGAATAGTGTAAATGCGTGCAACACGCCCCTTCTCGGGCTTGTAGACTTGACGCTTGAGTTGATCGCCCGGACGTGGTAGAGTAACTGAGTAAATAATTGTGTTTTCAAACATATCTTCATGTGTAGAACGATCACTAGTTTAAGGATATCAAGCAGCACTGGACAGAGATTAGATTCTGCAATCATAGAAACAAATAATATATTCTTTTTGCATATGATGCTCATTCACAGAAGTCAAAAACGATTGGAGCAGGACATTAGTCCTAGGGAAGTTGATAACACTGTAAAGTCCAAGTATTGCACACTTGATCATTCTTGACATAATAAATTGCAATGGGAACCCATCAAATACATAATAATTTCATATGTTTCAAACTGAATGAATTCGTACCTATCGTGGTTGACACTCGAAATGTTGTAATATTAATCCCTTATAAAGTGTCGTAGTGTGGGTAGATGCGATAAAACGATATTACTCAATGCCATATGCGGTCGTTTGGTCCGTTTCACATGTCTGGGCATTCACATATTTATGCAATTTATTTACTTTATATTACTTGGTGTCTAAACATAACAGATTCAAAAATCATGTGTATTTGCCGTATATGAGTTTAAGAGTTTTTTATGTTAGGGACAATTTATAATCTTCACTATTCTAGTTCACACGTACAAAATAACGGATACAACTAGCAAATAAGCTGTTTACGTACTTTGATAGAACTTCCACCGTTATTTTTGCGTTTACTCCACATGCAATGCTTCGGGAAATCAGACACACGAAGACTAAACGAATGTCATGTTCCACAAATTTTATTTACAAATACTAATTTTAAGACACATTTATGTAGCAAAAGAATGATATTCCAAAACGACAAATATATTCAATACTTTGAGGACAAAATAACACTACATAATACAGTAAACAAAAAGGAAAAATACTATACATAATATACTAATTTAATACACTATTTTACTGCTATTAAAAATGAAACATAAATTCTGTGTCCGTATTTTTCATTTATTTGTACGAGACACAATAATTTAAAACGAGCTCTATCTTAATAAGATCAGTGACATTCAAATGCTATCTATGCAGGATATTAAAATATAAAAGCACTAGAGCTAATCTTTAAAAGACAAACAGATAAACATCTCAGTTAATTAGAAAAATAGAGAAACAGTCCATTCGAAGTTGACAATGCATTCGAATCGAACGTGTTCCTGAACTGCCGATGCCTAAACTGTTAGGTCGTACAGACTTCCTTCTATTGCTTTATACTAAGAATACCAATACATATCCACGGCCGATTTAACTTTTAACTTAATTTTCCTTATAAAACTCACCATGCAAGAATATACCATGATAATAATTTTCTGAGCAACACATACTAAGTTAAGTCATTCAATAAATAACAAAGAGCCAACGATAATAACTTACAACATAATAATATTATTTCGATGCAGATTAAATGATCTGTTATGCAATAAATGGATTTCCTGATCTTATTAAGGTAACTTGACATAAATGCCTGCTGCTGTATAGGGCATAAAAATGAGCCTGCGCCCACGCAAGACAACTTCCCAAGCCTTGCGTGGGCCCAAGTGGACTACATTTTTTTGTCTATTGTTTCGTATAAGGGAATTGAATTAAACTTAATTGTGATAAAACAAAGGGGATTGGGCGGGAGATAGGATCTATATTCATAATGATACGGTCCTTTTGTTTGTATGTTTTTATTGGCTGATGTGTTTGTTGATAAAGCTATAAAGGCATGGCATGTTTTATACTGATTCATGTAGATTTGTGGATGAAATCTACCTCCTTTCGTCTTGGCCTGTTGCAAAGTTTTTGTCTAGAAGATTTTTTGTTGATGTATCCCTTATTTGACTAGCCGCAAAGTAACACTATTAAGGACTCCCAGAAAAGAGTGCAGTGGTGGCTTAGTGGTATCGGCCGCGACTTATAAGTTGTATGTCGTGGGTTCAAACCCAGGCAGGCGCTTTACTTTGTGTAAATTATTTCACCACTACTGCTCTCGAAACGGTGAAGGAAAACATCGTGAGGAAACCGGCATGTCCTAGAAACAATAAATCGAATACATGTGACATCCACCAACCCGCACTGAGCCCGCGTTGTGGATTACGGCCCATTCCCTCTCACAGAGGAGATGCTGGGCCACAGGCCTCCGCATTGGGAACATTAAAAAGGCTGATGATGATGAAGGACTCCCACATAACAAACAATAAGAAACAAAAGAAAAACGGTTTCACAAAACAAAATACACATAAAACAAATGACACACACAAGTATTCACGCAGGAATGGTAGTATCGAGTGACAGAATGATAATGCAAGCAAACAAAAACATGCCGTATGGTCGGTTCACCGAGTTGTAGCTCAGTAGTGATCGCGGTATCATAGCAAAATGTGCAATGTGTTCTCTCACTACTTTATTTATAGATAGTATTAGACCTAGTTTCGTGTGAATAGCCGCGTTAACTTTTTACTCCCGGAACAGAACTTATCATTATTTTATTTTTTGCATTTCTGAGATGTCTCTCCGTATTAATAATTTTGGTGACTGCAAAATTTTGGTAAGAATCTAGATTCGAAAGATGTAATTTTTAGGACGTTTTAATCATATCCTGTTGCGTTCCTATTCTTGATGAGTCATGTTTGGTTTTTTTCTACTTTTTTGTATAAATATTATGTGCCTTTATATCCTGTTAATCATTTCTTGCCCTCATCTTAATGTATGTGGAGTTGGCGCAACGTGTCTTCATCTGCCCTACGTCCCAAATAGTCGTTATGACGACTAGTAGGGGTGACTAAGATGTCACTCACCCAGTTTCTAGTCATACCATCTTTCATACAGTCCATCCATCGTTTCGGAATTTGTGCCTCTAATACTAATATACCAATTTGCCTCTTTCCAGGTCCGCTCCGAGTCCATGGCATCAGTGTACTCCGGTGCCGGTGAGGGCACGCGGGCTAACGTGACGATCAGGGGAGAGGTGCAGATCTCGCTGCTGTACAACTACAGGCTCGGCGCTCTGGAGGTGGGCGTCAAGCGGTGCCGCGACCTGGCGCCCGTGGACGTCAAGAGAAACAGATCCGATCCTTACGTTAAGGTACCTTATATTATAATCTGCCAACTAGCAACATGCTGTTTGTATTGAGATTTGCACAGGAACCGTGTTTTTTTTTGGTGTATAAAATGTTCTATATGACAGGGGAATAGCATAGCTTTCTATAATTGTAAGAATGTTTGCAACCAGAGCAGTATTTCCAGTGATAACCTTAGCCTACTAAAAATTTATTTTAGTGTGGAAATATTAATGCAAACTGTTTCTAGGAATTTTGCTTAGAAAGTAAGGTAGATATATCTTATTTTCTAACCCGAAGCTAGACTGTTAAACACTGAGTGTGGCAGACTGTTTGTGTATAAGAACTTTTGAAAGCAAAATAAAAATTTACCGCAAGTTTTTAATGTGGTTCCAGATGCTTATCATGTTATTTATAGCTATTATTTTATCACCAGTTCTGTCCATCTACTTTAATTCTACCATAGAATATTACCATAAACGGTATTTCCTGAACAGGTGAATTTTAAATACCTACCAATTTTGTTGGCAAAGATAAAGTTTCTAAAGCAGGTGACGCCTCACTAGATATTGAATGTCTAAGAATTATTTTACGATTCAATAAACACAAAACTCAGGTGCTAAATATTAATGGCTTACTTTAAAACCTGTCTAAATATAATCGAGTTTACCAAACCCATGGCCACGGCCGGACAACCGACAGAGTTGATTAAAATACACAACGAGAATATTAATTCTCATAATATAGCACGTGTATGTAGTAACTAGGTAGCAACTAGCACCAGTTATTGCTATTACGTAATAATTAAATATGTAGTTACAGTGGCGTGCTCTTCGTAAATAATACAACTGTACCTACGGATCGTGGAAAACAAAGGCGTTATGGTTTAATACAAAATTTCTACCAACATAATGTTTTAGCCGAAGAGGTCCCCCAATTACCTCCTACTTTATAAAAGGTTAATGTTTCATATGATTTTCAGTCACAAAGTCGTGGGCTCCTTATTTCAAGGAGAAATAAACTATTTTACTAACTTCAATTGTACAAGAAAACACTTATCTAAACACATTGCATTACAACTAGGGAACAAAAGTGTTTACGATAAACTCTGGCACCCAATGTAAGATTTAACTTGTGTTCAGGGTGCCAGCGTCCTCGCATATAATTTGAACATGTAAAAGCAGTTGCAATATGAACACAGTACAATTATTACCATTAAATCATAATATATTTACCAGCTAATGCAGCTATGATGTGGCCTAATTATGTACCTACGTATGGATGTGTGTGAAAAAATGTGGAACGCTTCACGATTTTGCGTGTCATCCTTGCGAAGAAAATATGAAATATGGTTTTATATATATATATAGTTTTATATAGATACAAATATGGTTTTCATTTCTAAAAAACTTCACCGCGAAATTTTTTTGGGGTCAATGGTTTAATTAAACTTACCACAAAGTATGTAAGCGGCGTTTGTGGCACCACCTAGCAAGTGTTGTCTGACAAACCTAGCAAGCTTATCAGACATTGGCCGAAGCATAATAGAAAATAATATATATTTTTCCAATTACAGGTGTACTTGTTACCGGACAAGTCCAAAGCTGGCAAGAGGAAGACAAAGGTGAAGAAGAACACGCTGTCGCCGGTGTTCGAGGAGACGCTGAGCTTCGTGCAGCCGCTGGCCTCGCTGTCCGCGCGGACACTGTGGCTCAGCGTGTGGCACGCCGACATGTTCGGCCGCAACGACTTCCTGGGAGAGGCGACGCTGCCGCTGGCCGACGTCGTGTTCGACGACCCCGCGCCCATGTGGCACAAGTTGCATGAGAGAGTGAGTACTTCACTACTTTTTATAACAAACCTATGGCTTGTCTGAGGCCCTAGACAAGCCGTTGCGACCTCTCGCGTCCGCCCCTGGTCCAGGCTATGGTACGGAGCGAAAGGGCATGGGAAGCTGCCAACGGAATCGCCCTCACGCCCCTAGCCGCCGCTGGAGACGCCCTGGGCGTCGGGAGTCGCAAGCTGATTCCCGCAGCCGAATTGCACAAGTGAATTCGGCAAGGCGAAGAGTTCGACTGCTAACAATCGACCAAACACATGCGGGATGAATGACGCGGTGAGGATTTCCGTCTGTGTGATTGGTTGATTGATAGCGGTCAAACCCTTTGCGTTGCCGTATTTACTTAAACAAAAATAAGGCTGCTGGCCACCGTAGGCGCGGGCTTGCGGAGTGCGGACGGCGAGTAATGGATAGCTCGCCGTCCGATAAGGATCAGGCCCGAGTCGACAGCGCGTAGTGTTCCACGCACGTCTCAAAGAGTTGTCAGCAGAAACTGACGAGGTCCGCTAGGGCCGATGCCTGTTTGGGTCGGATAAATTATAAAGCAGCAGCCCTGGCACAAGCAGCTGAGAGAACAGGGGTGGGTTGTATTCAGTAAGATTCTAACACGACCTCCCGCTCCACCCAGAGCGGTAGAAGTCATCGGATGACTTCCCAACCCCAAAGTCACGTCCCGTCACCGATGACGATGTTCGAAATGTGAGGGACGGATCATGTGCAGTATGAACATAAGTGCACTTGTACTCAAGAACTCCAGAGACAAACTCAAATGACTCACGCACCTGTTAACTGCATACCGTTAGCGGGAGTAAAATCCCCGGCAAAATAAATAATGTGCAATTCTTTGAATAATCTTAGTACACAATCTTGTCTTTAAACACTAGTCTAAGTCGAGTAATCTGCTGACTAACTAAGCTTCATGTTACATTAACTAGTTTTTCAAGGTAAACCAGAAAAATGTACGGTCGCAAGAGGAGTTGTCACCAACTCGCTTAGACCAGTCGCTTTGCAATAGGTACCTAATTCTTATTCTCGTGTCTTCTTTTAGAAGTTATCTAAATCTAGCATGTGTACCTTTTCCAATGTCTAACCAATGACTGTTACCATTTCCAGACGGAACAATTCGATGAGCAGCAAGGCAGTCGCGGTGACCTCATCATCGGACTCAAGCTGGAGCTCACGGACGGAGCGCGCGGGAAGGGAACCCTACATGTGCTCGTCAAGGAAGCCAAGAACCTCGTCGCTACCAAGCCTAACGGACTCGCTGATGTGTTTTGCAAGAGGTGACTATTATTGATAGCTATGAAGTTTTCATATTATGTAAAAGGGAGAATAGTGGGACATAGAGTGCCCTCTATGACCCACTACTGGGCAAAGACCTCGTTCTCCGATTTATCTGAAAAAATCTGTTAAATAGCTAATTAGATAAATGAGATAGAAAAGGGAAGCGTACATGATAATATTCAGAAAATATATCACATTAGAGTGCATAGCAAAAAAGATTCTAAATTTATTAGAGACATATTCCCAGGTGTGGGACAGTAAACAACGGTTGATAAAAAACAGCAACGAAATAATGCCAGCCCTAATTTTTTTACTCCTTTAGGGTTCCGTACCTAAAGGGTAAAAACGGGACCCTATTACTAAGACTCCGCGGTCGGTCTGTCTGTCTGTGTATCTGTCCGTCTGTCACCAGGCTGTATCTCATGAACCGTGATAGCTAGGCAGTTGAAATTTTCACAGATGATGTATTTCTGTTGCCGCTTTAACAACAAATACTAAAAACAGAATTAAATAAATATTTAAGTGGAGCTCCCATACAACAAACGTGATTTTTTTGCTGTTTTTTTGCGATAATGATACGGAACCATTAGTGCGCGAGTCTGACTCGCACTTGTCTGGTTTATAAAATTCGCCTAGTTAAAAACTTTTTTTTTCAGTTGTGTTTCCAAGTGACACGACAGCAATGTACCGCATCGTACAAGTATGAGCGTGTGTGTTGATTGATTTATCTAGATTGATGTAACTAGCAAAACATTACTAGTACTTTTGAGGCGGTAGATAAAGGCATCTACTATCAGCGATAAGGACTGTTATAAAGTTCAAAATCGATGGAATTGACATGCTTTACCAAAATTTCTTACATATATGGTAAATCCCATACATGTTGACTTATCGGCAATCGTTATCTATGGTAGAATGTATCTTTGTCTAGACTAGATTGATCCAGTGGCATTAGATTCTAGAGCCACTGAAGCTTCTATATAAGTGCTAAGGTCACCGCCAGATAATAATATGATCAAACAAACGTGTCGCGGTAAGGGGCGTTCTTGACCCTTTCACTTGGCATTCAGTAATGAGTTAATCTATCTATCTACTATATATATATATAAAAGAGAAAGTATGTATGTATGATCCTTATAGACTCCGAAATGGCTGGACCGATTTAAATGAAATTTTCAAACAATCTTTAGATTGACCCAGTGGATAAACCTGTAAAGTTTGGTCCTGATCGGAGCATTTTTTTTAACTTTTTAACGCGGGCGTAGACGCGGGTGGAAGGTATTATCTTATAAACGTGTAGACCGATTTATATGATTTAAACGGATCAAATTGTTCTACGCCTATACTTTTCATTTGATTTCAAAATATCATTTTGCATAATATACTGTTTGGTACAAGTCGGCTCAATAACTTTTATTTTTGTGTTATCTGGCGGACAGCTTAGTAGGTAGTAATTGTAACAGCCAGGCATCACATGAATTCTTTCACTGTATGAACAAATAAATGATGAATGTCCATGTCCCAGCTACCTGCTCCCCGAGCGCGGGCGCCTGGCCAAGCAGAAGACGGGCGTGGCGCGCCGCTCGCTGGCGCCGCGCTGGGAGCACACGTTCACGTACCGCGGCGTGGCGCTGGCGGAGCTGGGCGCGCGGGCGCTGGAGCTGTCGCTGTGGGACCGCGACCGCCTCGCCTCCAACGACTTCATGGGCGGCGTGCGGCTGTCGCTTGGCACGGGTAATTATGAGCTTATTAATTGAGACTTTTTTTGGCCATGTCTATTGTCTTCCTATTCACTCAAGTCAAGAGTGAATAGGTTTTTTCTAGGCAAGCGTGCTTCACCGTCGACCACATCATCGCTTACCATCAGGTGAGATAGTGGTCAAGCGCAAGCCTATAGACGACAAAAAAAATGAAAAAAATAAATGTTTGCGCATTTCCACCGACCGGCAGGCTTATTACGTATCTTTTGCAAGAGCAAAACAATAGCAATTTTTACGCAATAATTGCTCTTCAATACAAAAGTTACAATAACGTAAATAAGTGCATTTGACAAACAGCGAGCGATTAGCAAACGATTGTGTAAGAGAGATGGTAGGTCCCTACCATACCTACACTACAAATGTAATGCCGACTTTTATGACATAAAAAAAAAAAAAAAAAAAAAAAAATAATAAAGCGTTTGATCGCTATCGTTTTGCACTTGCAAAAGATACGTAATAAGCCTGCCGGTACAAATTTAGAATGCGGCCTACCAATGAGAAATTCGCCTTATCTTGATAATGTGTTGAATTCGATTCTTAACTAGTCGACAACAAACCATTTGTTTTTCTTTTACCCTTACTGGGATAATAAAAATGTTTGCTTATTGTTCTCATGTAAGTGACAATTTGACCTAATCGATAAGTTCTTGCTAGACGAGGATAAGTGTACAGTCGGTCTATTCTGCAAATAAATGTCACCGTGAGACCGTAACAACTCAGATGATGAGAGATGTAAGCTTGAGGTCAAATATCATTCTTCCTTGATTGGACCGACTGATAGCTCACTCACAGTGGACTTTTTGCAGAATAGCACAAAAGTTTTATAATATATACGTACATGCCCGTCGGTCAAGCTTATAAGGTTTGTAACCATCATACAAACCCAGGTCAAGTCGACAAAGGAAACATAACCAGAGCAGTTCATTGGTCGAGCTTGAAAGGTAACCTACCTCACTAATATTAAAATTGTGACAGGAGAATGCCCATTTTGGAAGCGAACTTGGGCCCCTTTTAAAAAAATGGTTGTATCTTGATGAATTTGGTTGTATATTGTAGAAAAAACATGGTATATTCATAAATAGAAAACCATTTTTTATTTATTTTGCGGGTTTCACGAGATGTAGAAATGTTTCTGTTCTTGAAATGAACCCTTATTACAATGCAATAATGTGCATACAAATGTCCAAGTGAAGGAACCTGATCTATTGTCGTCTGTACATATAAAGTAAAGGACACAGATGGAAAATAACACAAAATATAAATTCTATTTTTGTATAATAATGAAATCGCAGACACAATACCTCATAAGGGGCCTGTGTATGGGCAATCTCCTTTTGGATGGATGTATGTTTGTTACTCAATCACGCCAGAACGGCTGAACGGATTGGGATAAAATTTGGCACAGAGATAGATTTATAGTCTGGAATAGCGCATAGGCTACTTTTCATCTCGGTAAAATGTTCTTTTGGGATGATAAAACACTTTTCACGCGGACGAAGCCGCTAGAAGAAGCTAGTATAAAATAAATTTGATTAAAATCTAAAGCTTTGAAAAGAAAAAATATTGAAATGTCATGGTTATGTAGATTTCCTTTACTAATGATGCAATTGTCTTCTCCACACAGGAACCTACATGGGTGCCAACGTCAACTGGATGGACAGCGTGGGCAAAGAGGTGACGCTGTGGCAGACCATGATGCAGCGCCCCAACTTCTGGGTCGAAGGCTCCCTACCGCTCCGGCCTAACCTCAGCAACTGAACTAATGCGTCACAGGGCAGTTCTATAGAAAAAACAGCTACACTAGATAGCGCCACTAATACATAAGATACCTATTAGCGTAATGTTAATATACGTGAAATACGATATCGTGCCAATTTTGTGTAAGCATTTCTTTACTTGTAAAGCAGTGATCGATTATCTTAATTTTCGACAGTTATCTTACGTAAAAGTGGCGCCATCTAGACACATTTATTTATAATGGTAACCCCAAATACCGTACCTTGGTGTTTGTTTTTTGTATTTTTTTATTTTGTCCATCGGCAATGACTCTCTTTGGGGTCCACCTGCATAATGTTATTCGAATGTCTGTATTTATTCAATTTAGGTGACGGTAATGAATAGTTTAATTATTTCATAGAATTGCCCACCTGTTTTCGTCTTGTTGTGTCTCTAATTTTAAATAATAGGAAAATGAATACATAATTACGTATGTATGATCACATGACATCGAAATTTATACAAAGTATTGTATCGGCGTTTGTATACTTACTATATTAAATTCTTTACTTTATTTTACAAGACTATTTTCTTATACTTTGATACTCTTTAATACTTACATACTGTACCCAATCCTATTCTGTGGTTATAAGTGCCAATAAATTACTCAAGAAATCTATGTACCTATTTTATACTTAATTATGTCATAAGAAGTATTACATCAAACAAAATATTTACTTGTTCGATATTTAGATGCCTAATTTTGATAAGTAACACATTCCACAATGAATATAATATTAAAATAATAGCTTTATGTATCTAATGACAATAATATTTTCAACTTTCAAACTGCCTGTAGTTAGATATAAACTAAGTTATGCATTTAAAATAGAATTATAATGTACAAATTAAGTCTACATGAGTTAAGGTACAGCTCATGCATATTGTGATTATTACGTCTAGGTGTCTTAATAAAAATTGAAGAATGAATGTTTGTAAAAGATGTCTGTGTATAATAATTGGAATGCAAGTTAATGTTTATAATATAACGACTAAGACGTCCGTAGATTGTATAATATTATATTAGACGTATTTTAACAGGAATGAGAACGATTCATAAGTATTCGTTTATTAATTATATAAACTTAAATATTTTTTATATAAACTTATTGTGAATTAAAAACAATCTGGAAATAAATATTCTGAATAAGTCTTGTGATTGTTTCTTTTGTACTAATTTACCAAACTAAGATTTTAATGTAACGAAACCAACTTGAAATTTATTAATCCTACGTCCTACCCACTCTCCTTTCCCGAATACCATGATAACATTGATCGTCAAAAACGCGCTGTCGGTATTAAACGATGGATCTCTAGTCGATTCTAAAATATATTTGGATGGTGCCGTCAAACGGGGTGAATAGAAGCAAAGCATAGAAGGGGACGTCCACGTTTAAAACAAATCGTTTACAGCTTTAAGTAGGTACTCCAATTTGTTATTGAATTGTAATAACCCCAAGCTTTGATAGAAACCAATAATTATGATATCAAAGTGATAATACTAATCAAGGTTTTGTTTGTATTTTACCTCTGCATTCCTATTTGCATACCAAGATAACCGAAATGGTAGAGAATAAGTACGTCACATTATTCGCAGAAAAAAATACTGAAGAGCCGAACAATTTTGGAATCGTGGCCACCGCCCCATTAAAAAGCACATCCCAGTAAGTATAGTATTCCCAGAAAATTAACATTTTAAACCGTTTTTTGAAAATTGTTACTGGCGTCCTATGCTGTCCAAAATAATTAATTAATAATTTACTATTAAGTCGGAAACACACTTGCGCGCCAGAACTAAACGTTAGATACGCTACACTTTGCAACAAAACGTTCGATGTAATTCAGAAATAGCCCTTTGTTCCCGTTGAGTTACACCATTTTGTGTTTCACTGTTACCCATTGGGATAAAAATTACCGATTAGTAACACTGTAACTCAATGCCACTTTTTTTTCTGTCAATTTACACTGTAACGTTAAATAGTACGTAATTGGGTTACATATCAAATGGCAAAGTCGACGGAGCCCCGCTGCGGGGCTCCTATTTCTGTCTGCAGTGTTTAAAGTTCCCGAGTAGGATAGTTAATAGGTTGGGTAGGGTAGGTAGGTTACGAAGGGTAGATGCATGGTTGGTGTTTTTATGGCAAAACAAAGTTTGTCGGGTCAGCTAGTGTTTAATAAGCTAATGTAACCCTATTACCACAAAATAGTTAGTATACAGAAGGGCCACTCCCGCCGTTAAGAAAATTGACAGCTAAACTTGACAGATTCACTAGGGTTGCTACTAAATTGATTCCGAATTAAAAAAAAGAGTAGGTTGCCCAAGTTACAAACATAAATACATAGATTCGTCTAAACATACATCATATCATGCTTACATGCCTTAGAGGGTAGACAGGGCATCAAATATCCATTTAATATCACGAAACATTTCATATTACGCCACATACGATGAATATTGGAGAGTAACAAGACGTAGTAATAGTGTAATAATGATCCCACTTAAAAAAATAAATTGTAAAAAGCTCCAAGCTCGACAAAAATATAAATGTGAAAATACAGGTACCTAATAAAATCAAAAACCGGCCAATTGCGAGTCGGACTCGCGCACGAAGGGTTCCGTACTTGGTAAATTGCGGTTTACGATTTATGACGTATAAAAAAAAACTACTTACTAGATCTCGTTCAAACCAATTTTCGGTGGTAGTTTACATGGTTTTAGAAGTTACAGGGGCGGGACACACATTTTACCACTTTGGAAGTGTCTCTCGCGCAAACTATTCAGTTTAGAAAAAAATGATATTAGAAACCTCAATATCATTTTTGAAGACCTATCCATAAATACTCCACACGTGTGGGTTAAATGGAAAAAAAAATTTTGTTTCAGTTTCAAGTATGGGGACCCCCAAAAATTATTGTTTTTTTTCTATTTTTGAGTGATAATCTTAATGCGGTTCATAGAATACATCTACTTACTAAGTTTCAACAGCATAGTTCTTATAGTTTCGGAAAAAAGTGGCTGTGACATACGGACGGACAGACAGACTGACAGACAGACAGACAGACAGACAGACATGACAAATCTATAAGGGTTCCGTTTTTTGCCATTTGGCTACGGAACCCTAAAAACCGGCCAAGTGCGAGTTGGACTCGCGCACGAAGGGTTCCGTACCATTATCACAAAAAACGGCAGAAACAACACGTTTGTTGTATGGGAGCCCCACTTAAATATTTGTTTTATTCTGTTTTTAGTATTTGTTGTTATAGCGGCGACAGTAATAAATCATCTGTGAAAACTCAACTGTCTAGCTATCACGGTTCAGGAGATACAGCCTGGTGACAGACAGACAGACGGACAGACAGACAGACAGACAGACGGACCGCGAAGTCTCAGTAATAGGGTCCCGTTTTTACCCTTTGGGTACGGAACCCAAAGGGTAAAAACAACAAGTTCCCAATTTCATCTATGGGCTTAAAATAATTTATTATAATCCTAGTTAATGTATTTCTAATTTGTCATCTTGAAAGATTAATGACCTTTATAACTTAAAAATAATTGAAAGAAAGAATTAACAACAAAAAAAAAGTAAATTCGGTCTGTAACAAATAATAAAGGTAACCCATCCAATGCAACCAACCTCATTACGGTACTTATTGTATGAATGACGTGACAAACGCCCGCACAAAGCAATCATGACAGCCGCGACTGAGCTCGGTCCAATATTGCCCAATATTCCCTGTAAAACCGAAATGTCAAAGTGAGAGTGGCCCCTCTGTCTGCGGCGCGCCGCCGCTTACGTACTTTGTGCTATTACGTACTATTAGGTTGCAGTGTAAATTGATGGAAAAAAAGTGGCGTTGAGTTACAGTATTACTAATCGGTAATTTTTATCCCATTGGGTAACAGTGTAACACAAAATGATGTAACTCAACGGGAACATGCCGAAAGCGCTCTACGACACGCCAGCTAATTTGCACACTCACCGCCAAGCCAGTATGCGCCACGACACGCCACGCCAGGCAAGCGTGGCTCCGCTTTTTATTTTAGGAAAATAAAAAAAAGCCGGCTAAGTGCGAGACGGGCTCGCGCACGAGGGTTACGTACCATTATCACAAAAAACGGCAAAGAAAAACACGTTTATTGTATGAGACCCCCACTTAAATATTTATTTTATTCTGTTTTTAGTATTTATTGTTATAGCGGCAACAGAAATACATCATGTGAAAATTTCAACTGTCTAGCTATCACGGTTCATGAGATACAAAATGGTGATAGACAGACAGGCAGACAGACGGACCGCGGAGTCTTAGTAATAGGGTCCCGTTTTTACCCTTTGGGTACGGAACCCTAAAAAACGCACTTTCGTTTCTTCTAGACCGGATAACTTTATTTCTTGTTAATTTGACAACATTAGAATCAATCAACTAAACAACTCTACACGGTTTTCAGGGCCCTAAACCCTAATTTAGGGTTGTGTAATAACTGTTAGGAGGTTAGGGTTCCAAAAAAGGAGCGTCCTCACTGAGAGCATTCACTTGTAATGAGCATTCGGCGTCGAATATTCGAGTGGTGTGGACGTTGAGCCGAGCGTTACAAAGCTTACACGCAAGCGCGAACATCAGCCGGTGTGGACGTCGCAACGATTTTCGCGGAAACGGCTCGCATTCGAATGTTCACGCAAATAAAACGCTCGAAAGCGAGTACTCAGATGATGAAATGTATGAGTATGTATGTAGGAATATTACTGGCCACTTGTAAAGCATGGAACAGTTTTTTGGACCTATTTGTTTGTGACCTTCGAGGTCAACAAAAAAAAACAAAAATGCTGCAGCTACAACCGCTCTATCCGACATTTTGAAATTAATGACATTTAACGAGATCGTATTCGAATGCTCCAAGCTCGCAAGAGAATGTTCGACTCGAACGTTCATAGTTTTGCTCGAACGCGAATGCTGGACTCGCTGGGAAGCATTTGTTGCTCGCCTACGATTGCTTGTTTACAAATGCTCACGAACGAATGCTCCCACTGAGGATGCTCCTAAATATCGACCTTATTGACACGGAACGGTCGAGAGACCCGGTATTCAGGGCCCAGAATACCGTGTAGTGTAATAAGCCCTTAAGAAAGTGTTAGCGTTCCGGTTAACAATTCGTATTTGATTTTAACCATTGTATGATTCGCACTCGCAGTCTGTGTCTGTCGCAACGAGAAGTTAAGTCGGAACCACACTTACGTCGCGTGGCGCGGCGTGGCGCAGGATCCACCAATTAAACGACTCTGTTCCAACCTACGTCATAACACAAGGTGTTTTGTAGCCAATCAACTGCGTCAGAAGGCGCCACGACACGCCACGCCACGTAAGTGTGGTTCCGTCGTACAATCATCCCAATCATCAGTCCATCATTCAAACTTGATTTTGTTATGCTTAAAAACTAAACAGTGTCGTTGGAACGCCTTTAAAAATCTTTTTTGGGTTTGACGTTTGACATGACAATGACAATTCGTCAATTCGACAAAGTCGCCAAACCGTCGTTAAAACAATAGTGCGTTGGTTGTTGGCTTGGGTTTTTATTGATTTTTAATTATTTTCTAAATGTACATGCAGATATCTATGAATAAAAAGTTTTCTTAACAATGATGGGCCTTCAAGAAAAAGTATTTCTGTACCTATGCGTATCTTTCGCTACGTTAAAAACAGGTAAGAGTTTTAGGGCGTTGTTTCTTGTTATTATTTCTGATTTTGTTTGTTATTTTTGGTTTTCATCGTTGTTTTTTATTTTTAGTTTATTCCATAAACTGCTACCAGTGTTCAGGGACGGACTCTAATGATCCGTTTCAGTGTAATGAGTTTTTAGAGAATGATGTTGATTTGTTACCCATCGACTGTGCGACGATACACAATGCTCAGTACTGTATCAAGCACGTCGGGAGATACGAAGGTGAGAGTTCAGAGATAAAAGGCATGAGCCTCACTAATGGGTATATTGTTAATGTAGAAATAAGATAACAATTGATAAGTGTATGTAAACACTGCCTGTCGAATTATTAATCTGGGATGGTACAAAACAAGTACCTGCTAATACTTGATTCTTATTGGGTGATGGTGTTAGACTAACTAGACTCTTTTAAAAATTGGATTAAAGACAAGGTCGGATAAAATTTCCATTATGGGCCGCTGATTTTTGCCGCGTGGATGGTAGGGGGTGGAGGAGGGGAGGTTTGGCTACCCCCCTGTACCGTTCCCACCACTCGGAGCCCTATGGTTATGGAGATATCCATGGTTAAAGTTCTCAGATTAGTGTAAAAATTTCCGAAAATGTTCATCGTTTAAGGGGCAGGGAGGGTGGGAAGGAAAACGTGTAGGGGGACTACCCCACTGTACCATCCCCACCCCACGGAAACCCATGGTTATGGAGTTATTAGATATATTTTATACTTAAATATAATTAATGAGATAAAAAAAAAATAAAAAAAATTGTGAATTAGTCCAAGAGCGAGCGAAGCGAGCTCGGGAGCTTAGGGCACCCCGACACGGATAGGTTAGGTTCGAAGGAGATGACGGGAGCTGAAGTGAGCGAGCAAAGCGAGCGAACTCAGCTCCCGTCATCTTCTTCATGTTAGGTTACTTTAGACCCTGCAGACAGAAATAGGAGCCCCGCGCAGCGGGGCTCCGTCGACTTGTGTTTCGTTTCCTTCCCTCCCTTAAACCGATGGACATTTACGAAGAAAATTATTCTAACCTGAAAACTTTGACCATGAATATCTCCATAACCATGGGGCTCCGAGTTGTGGGGATGGCACAGGGGGGTAACCAAAGCTCCCCCCCTCCCCCCCCCCACCCTCCCCGCGCCAAAAATCGACGGCCCATAATGGAAATTTTAACCGACAAGGTCCTACTACCTAAATTTAAAGTCAAGAAACTTTAAATTTAGGTACAAAAATATTAATGCAGCACAAAACCAGCATTTACTCCAGGTCATGTTATAGTTATTTTTATTTCTTTTTTTTTAGCAAAAAGATTTTGCTTCTTTGATTTTATATATAAAACTCCTAACGAAATGTAACAAACTATGAATCTAGGTTTAGCACTAGAGTGTTATCAATGCAACTCTTCATCAACCATGGAGTGTGGGGACGGGCTGATGAACTTAGACGGTGGGATACTGAAGCCTTCATCTTGCGAGCATGTGTTCAACGCTCAATACTGCATCAAACTTACAGGTGTCGACTAACAAACTAGTAACTCTGCTTTGCTTGTTAACTAATGTACAGATAACTGCATCAATTGCACACACATTAAAATACATTAGAAAAGGGGGTCACCAGTTTATGACATACCTGTATACATTGGTGCCGAATAGTATGCTTTGTTCAACAAAAATGTGTACTTATTTTGTAAATAAATAATAGCAAGCATAACAGTGCACACATATTTTATATTCAAGCTGTACTATTTACTAGTACTATGATTTAATGTGTTGTTTCAATGTATTTATCAATATTTATTTATTTGTATTTTAACAACACTACATTTTAGTTTTAAAATACACTAATTTTTGCACTGGGTTACTGAGTTTTACAGCACTGGGCACTAAATACCTATGGTTCACTAACTTGGTGGTGATGGATATAACTTGGTGAGTACTACTTCTACACACTTATTTTTCTGAGAGCCACAGTTGTATGTATGAACTAAGTATTTGAGGATGTCATGGTATGAGCATGTGTTGCGGAGGTATGAGAAGAAAATTGACAGGAATGATTTAGGTATGAATGTACATTCCCATCCAGCGATCGAAAAACATTTGGCTATAAGGGACAACAAAGACAAAAGTGATGGATGGACCGTGTGAAAGAAGGTATGGCTAGAAAGGGATGACATTAGAGAAGCATCGAAAAACAAGGCATTTTGTCTGCTAATAAATTTAGAAAAAGGCAAGAGAGATGAGTAAAAATAAAATATTTACCCAAAACTAATACCAATACCAGCCTGTAACTGAGCGATTATACAGACTTACATTCATTATAAGTCCAGCAGCCTAAGAAGGCTGCTTGTAGGCTTGTTTACGCAATTGCGTTTAGTGAATTCGGCAAGGGTTTGTCCACCATCAATAGACCAATCATATAGACAAAAAAAACCATATCATGTCTATCATCTTGCATGTGATTGGTTGATTGATGATGATCAAAGCCTTTGCCTATTCGAATTCACTTACGCAATTAGGCTGCAGGTTTCCTCACAATGTGATTATCCTAAAACCCCTATGGATGATAAATTATGAAAACCAATTCATGAAATAATGTGACCAATTAATGTTTCAGGGGGCATCAGCACAAAGAGATACTGTTCTTCATTAGATTTAGGGAACTACTGCAACTATGTACAGCAGCCTGGAGACAAACTGGAGTATCGGACTTGTATATTTACATGTAATTCAGACGGATGCAATTCGGCCACAAGCCTAAAGACTTCAGTGTTGTCTTTAATATTACTCTTCATCATCAAATGTTTTGTGTTATAAGCCCAACAAAAATATTTTCCATAAAATCATATTGTACCTACAGCTATTTCTGCTATTTATAAATAGCTTTACTACATTCCAAGTGACATTTCCAGTTCAATGCAGTAGTGCATTGATGTAGGTAAATTCAAAATATAGTGCCTAAATATTAATTACAAATGTAGTACCTAGATGTACATATTTTATACAGATTTGACAGCTAATATGTTATTTAAAATAAATAATTATTGTGTTCTAATTAAGTGCAATGTAACTAAATATAAGCTATAAGCATTTACAATTGTGTCCGTCCAATATCACATTCCATTTTATATTTATGTGAATAACAAATTATTTACTTTTTAATGAATTTATATTCCTGCTGCCTCTGTAAACATTATGAATCTCAATATATTTTAGTTTCTGATAATATACATTGACTGACTAGAAAATAAAATAATATGTCTTGGTAATTTGTACATACTTTTTGTACAATAAACTTTTAAACAAATTCGTTTGTTTTAATTACCTTATTTTGTCCATGCCCATATGACCATGGACGATATTCATTTATTTACAAGTGACAGGACTTGTAACAACGTGCTAGTAACAATTTACTTACACACTATGTTAGAAAAACAATACTATAACACCGGTACCGCAAGGTTGTAGGCTCGGCCGAAACCTTGCAGAAGTGGTTCACGTGCAATTACAACCAGCTCTCCATGCGAGCATCTACGATAATCCTGATGCGCTGCAGTATCCTGAATCTGTGGGTAATCAAGTTCACTCTCACACTTCGTGCCCTCCGCTTCCTGTCATAATCCTCAGTAAATTGAGGACAATATGCAGACCACATGGTCTAGCATATACATACAGAGGAAGTTTTTTAAGTGGGCGTGGATGGCCAAATCTGAAACTTACAGTTTAAGCCAAAAATACTCACAAGGAGTTACGAGGCCGATTTTGATGAAAACTAAAACTACATCATTGGATTTTTGAAAAATCAATATTCCTAGACAGGAATCG
The DNA here is from genome assembly GCA_949775005.1 of Orthosia gothica. Taxonomy (NCBI): domain Eukaryota; kingdom Metazoa; phylum Arthropoda; class Insecta; order Lepidoptera; family Noctuidae; genus Orthosia; species Orthosia gothica. Next base: position 13,195,798 of record OX459041.1, read on the forward strand.
AACCCGTTATTTTTGAAAAAAAACATGCGGTATCACACCATTCGTTAGTGTAATGACTTACGGCAAACTTAACGCAAAGCCGTGTCGACTTCAAGCTGGTGACTTCAAGCAAGTCGGATTTTTGTAGCGTTCAAGTAGCCAATAGTGATGATCCGCGGCCCCTGGTGGAAATCCAGGTCGTGAATCGCAAGGGGATAGCTAGCTATCTTAGACATGGGGCCGCACATTCCATCGCGGGCCCATGCTATGTATGCGACATATGTTAATAGGAAAACGTTCACAATAAGAAGGTGTACTCAAGTGTGATACTGGCGCAATGTTGGAAAACCATGTTGTACCTACCACGTTTATAATTTTACCGGACGCGCAAACTCGGACATTGCTAGGTAGAGAGTTTATTACGAAAGCAAGTATCCTGTTGGACTTACCACAGCGAAGCTGGTGTTTTAACGACGAGTCGGAACAATGGCATTCGATTATCACTAGCTTTGATTTACCTACTGGCGGCCAGATGGCGCTGACGAAGGTAGAAGCATCAAACCTTGTTCTGAGAGATGATGAAGGCATCAAGTTAACAGCAGATCAGAGGATCCAACTGACCGCGTTTCTGTTGAAGAGATCCGACCGCGTCGCAAAGGGTGGGACGCCAACGGAACGTATTCAGGGGCGATCGTCAACCGGTGCGTGGTACATACGCAACGCAGAAGATCGACCCGCATCAGGAACCCATCGGCTTACCGCCTTACAGGATGTCTCCCAGTAAGAGAGCGATGCTGGAACAAGAGCTGTTGGACAGTTGTTTTACTGGACACTGACGTGATCGAAGAATGCGAATCTGCTTGGGCCGCCAACGTAGTCTTAGTCACGGAGGATGGAGGGGTTCGGCTATGCGTAGACTACAGGAAGCTAAATCCTTTAACTGAGCCTGATCGCTACCCACTCCCACGCTTCGAAGACGTTCTCCAGGCAGCCAATTTTATGACAACCTGTGACCTCCGATCAGGGTACCTACCTACTTCCAAATAAGTAGAACCGGCTTACCGCGACAAGACTGGTTCCTGGGCCCACTCCGGTGCTTTAGGTATAAAACGATGCCAATTGGTTTGAGGAATTCGGAAGCGATTTTTCTGCGGCTTATGGATTGATTCAGGTCCGGCAAGGAATTGGCCGATGTGTGCATGCTAACATACTTAGATGACGTCATCGTCCTATCTGAGTCGTTCCCCAAGCACCTAGAAGACTTGAGCGCTGTTCCGGCTTGAAATGTAGATGTAGTACAACCTGCCGCGCCCGCACAAAAGACATTTTTGTAAACATCAAGTTGGGTTTGGCGCTTCATTCTCAATTACGCCGACGTTGCCAAACGTCTGATGAATCTTCTGGAAAATGACAGCAAATGGACCTGGGACCTCGAAGCAACAAGGCGCCTTTGACTGCATTAAGGCAAAGTTAATCAACGCTCCGATACCGCGCCAAACTGACGAATCGATGCCGTTTACATTGAGGACCGACAGTAGCGGTTATGTCTCGGAGCAGTACTAATGCAGGGGGAGGGCTCGAAGAGTACCAGGCCCAGTAGAATACGCCAGCCGTTTTTTGAATAGTGCGAAGAAAATATCACACAACGGAAAGAGAAGCGCTGGCAGTCGTATATGGGCTAGCTGTAACCAAGTGCCGCGCATACATCGAAGGATCAGACAAAGAGTGACTACTTACCACTGCGATGGCTGATGACTGTGAAATCACCAAGTGGCCGCTAAGCGAGGGGGGCCCTTACTCTCTACAATCTCCGTATAGAAATACACCTGGCAGGTCGAACTTAATCGCTAATACTCTTTCACGACCACATTGCGCGGATGAAACGGATCGGGTCCATTTCCCGTCAAGAAGCCCTAAGGATGTTCGTGAGAACCAACCCAAAGATCCTGACGTGCGAAAGATCGTCGAGGAACTCGAATCAACCGACGACCCGTTTAGGGGCAGGAGTTGGTCCGACTGTGGCTTCGGTCGGTCGGACGGTATTTTGTACAGAGACCTGAAGAGTGTGAGTTTGTTACGGAGGTACCATGTTTCCCAGTTGACCCCATTCGTAGGCGACGTGCCGCCAGCCCCGGTCAACGAAAAGCGTAGGCGCGGTAGACCTAAGCGTTATCTTGTGTGACTAAGACGCGTGAGCGCATGTCTGGATCAGAGGGGGAGGATGTAGCCTTAACGTTTGTGTGCTTACTCGCCGCGATGGGAGACGCCACCCCGCCCATGCCCTCACGCCTCCGCCAACCGACACTGGACCATAATATAATGTACTCTGTGCAGTGGATGAACTATAGTTTAGTCTTCACAGGATCGCCCGGTTAAGCAGTATATAGCCAATCACTTGGATTGACCTGCGAGACGACACATATAAAAAAAGGCAGACGAAGGAACGCGAGAGCGTACGTCACGCTCGCGAAATGCTCGTACAATAATTTTACTTGGCCTTAAACTGTGTTCATGTACTTCAATTATATACATTATCACTGTAGACGTGCGTTAGAACTTATTTAAAGACCCAAGCCCATCAAACTTTGAGAAGAACACTGATATATCACTTACTAACTTATGTAATTACGCTCCATGCGTGGTACAGAAGTTATGATTATACGTATGCGTTGTCTCGAATTAGGCACTAAAAGGGAAATACGCTTATTCTGGAAATAACGTGTGCAACTTTGGGGGGCTCTTTTAGTGCGGAGTCATTAATGTTTCAGGCAAAGCGATAAAATTAAAAACCAAAATACTATCCAAACATTTATTGAAAATTTGTGCTACACAAGCATGATATAAAAATACATAATAATAAATATTAACACCGACTTAGCCAAGTAAATAATCCAGCTAATGCACAATAATACTTTCATTTTCACTTACAACATTATGCGTTTATACTGAACATGGAATGTAATGATTAAAAAGATTCAATATATTGAACTTTAAACATGTCACTAAGTATATAAGATTTTAGGCTTTATGTGGCATCATTCCAATTCATACACAAGTAATGCGTACGATTATTAAAGCCATTTATATTATAATGAATTAATTTTCTTCTCATGTCACAATGGATCTTTGTGTCTCTGAAGTTGGCTCTGCCAACCATTGCGCAAAAAAAAGTTCGTCATCGAGTATACTGCATAGTGTAAGCGAGATAGGACGATGCGACAAACGTAAGCGAATGAAAAAGACAGTTATACAATGCTATCTTAGCTATACCTTCAACATTGACACAAAAATAGCTACTGCGCAGGTTCTTGCAGCCAATTCAGAGACGCAAAGCTCCACTGTGAGTATTATAATAAAGTTAAGCATAAAGTTGTGCAATCCAAAACAGCTCAATAGTCTTTTGAAAACATCTAGCACCTATGTTTAATACTTCAATGATGCTAGTTCGGAAATCTAGTCTAACTATAATTATGTACAGAAAAAAGTTCAGGTAACTTTTTTGTACAATTTCATTCGCAAAATAGGCATCACGATACATGAATACACCTAGCGTTCATATTAAGTAATTGAAAGTAAATGCTTGTTCGTCGTAAAATAATATAAAACAATAATGCAGTCAAAATGTAATACATAGGAAATACAAAACACAATTAAAATAACAGGTAACACTATTACATAAATCAGACTATTAACACAATCACTAACAAACAAGATGTCAACTTAACTATAAAACTGGGAATAACATTTATGATGTGCTACATAAAGAAGTGCTTTTAACGAGATCAGCTGCATTATATTAATTTGTAACAAGTTTTTTTTCCAATAGATATTTCATCTAGATTTCAATCAACAAAAATGAAGATGATTCCAATTATATGATTGAATAGATTAGGCAAATTGATCATTGAACACAGCATTACACATCACGTCAAAAATATTGAAAACATAACCCTGATTTTGATTGCATACATAATTGTATAGAAAATAAGTAAATCACATACAAAAAGTAATAATTACAATAAAAACAATAGTTTGTGACATGAACATTTATGTAAAATGTCATGGTTTTATCACATTTAAATTCCTAAAACAAAACAATACACGACTTTTGTTCATAAGAAAATTCATAGGCCTTACATATTAGATGCCTAAAATATAATAAATCACAAATACGTCAAGCTTAGCTGCCGAATAAGCCCAAAGGAATTTTTGGAATGATTAATTTTGATCCCTTATTTATGCATATATCGCGAATGTCATGATCTGCAAACAAAAGCAGTCCCGAAAAACAATTTCAAATATAAAAATAACTACAAAAATTTGTATAAATAAACAATACAAAATGGGCATGTAAAACCCAAACTCCTTATACATAGACTGCTATAAGGCGTAGCGTAGGCGTACATAACCACTGATCGGTGAATGTCTGAAGAGTAACGGCACTACAGGCTTTAGTATTCAATACCACGAAGAAAAAATCCTGCTTTCTCTTCCCCTTTTAAATATTTTATCCTTACATCACTTGCGTCTCAACGCATTCCTTATACAAACTCTATCTTATCTTCAATATTAGTACATAATTTGTGACAACATTAAGACGTGGTTTAGACTAGGGAATGACAACTAAACCTTAAAATAATAGAATAAAAGGCTAAGAGAACAGATCAAGTGCTTAAAGCTTGATCGACGTTTTTACAAGCATTTTTAACGAACATTCGATTACCTCGCGTTCGTAAGCCCACAACCACTGGCCGCATCGATACGTCTGGGTAGTAGAGACCCGACGCCATGTGTTACTCCATATTCCTTCGCGCATTTCCCCGTCTCCAATCACTTATAATATTAGTGTGGCACAAAATATACTAAAGGCCAAGCCTTAAGCATCTCTCAAGCGACCAGTGGTCTTGAACCTTCGGTATCGCGCGAGGTTCCACAATCCCTGTCCGCCATTCTGAAGCGTGAATTCGCTCGATAAGACAAAAGGCTTTGAGGCAGGTTTCTTATGAGCCGTCGCGCTGAAGCCTGGCTTGAAGTGCGGCGACCAACTGTTCGAGCTCACGGACTCGCTGTTGGCTGTTCTGAAGCTGCCTCTTCACGATGCGTAGCTCTTCGCCTTGGCGGTTGAATGCGAGGCGTAACTGCAAACGAAAATGGAAATATGAAAGTATTTTAAAAAAAAATTGCAAACCCCCATCACAAGATTAATTCGCCTGCGCTATAGTCCTCGCGAAACTTCTGGGCCTGGGCATATATCAATATTACCTAGTCGTTGGGTTTATTGGAATCGTGATGAGATGTGCTTTGGCTTAATATGATTTTTACGGCAATTGGAGGTACCTATCAGAACTAAAAAGAGATAAATAAAAAAGTTTTTAAGAAAAAACCAACAAAATACCAAAAAAAGCTGGAAAGTCAAAAATAACTTTCTTTGCCGAAGTCGGTGTCAAAACACGTAAAACAATAGGTACCCAAGACACCTACTTCGGAAAAGAAAGTTATTTTCACTTTGCAGTTTTTTTTGGAAGTCGGTTTGTTTTTCTTGTTGACATTGCAATTTTTATTTGATTGTTATTATTTTTATTGACATTTTACCATTTTATTTGAATTTTATATCTCTTTGACTGACATTCTTTATTTTACAATTGTTATTCTGTAGCATCACATAAACGATCTGCTGCGGACGACAGCACTGTTGCTGAGAGATACGTCTCCGACGCGCGCGCTACTGGGCCTCAGGTCCGGTCTCACGAGAGGCCATGGTCGTGAGCTTGAATCTGTCCTTGAAGGCAGTATCCGAATGGGGCGATGCCAATCTGGTCAGTTTCAATGCTGCTAAGACCCAGGCGTGTCTTTTTTCCGCTAAAAGGAGCCAGTCCCACCCGGCTCCTTTTTTTTTTTTTTTTTTTTTGTTTAATTTGCTTGCGCTTGACCACTATCTCACCTGATGGTAAGCGATGATGTGGTCGACGATAGAGCACGCTTGCCTAGAAGTAACCTATTCACCTTCCTTCTTGCCGAGATGTGACCGTGCCGATTACGGACCGACTTGTGCTTCTTGGCGTTACGTTGACATCGACCCTCAATTTTGGTCCATTCATTGAGGCAAAAGCTCAGCTGGCTGCCAAAAAGTTGGGGATTCTTGCGAAGGTGAGACGGTACTTCACCCCAGAGCAGTTACTTAACTTGTATCAAGCGCAAGTTAGATCATGCACGGAGTACTCATCTCTGGGACGGATCTGCCAAATACTAGCTGGATGCACTTTCTTTCACTCGGCAATGAGATACTGGTCGAGTCTAGGCATAACATCGGCGCCGAATTGCCAGCCTGTACATTTCGGGGAGGAGCTCGTGGCTAAATAATAACAGCCGCACGGGTCGATCTTTAAGGTTAAGCAACGCTTGTCCAGGTCCATGGATGGGTGACCATTCCAACATACCGAGTTTCCTCCGTGCCTCGGCAAGCACGTGAAGCCGTTGGTCCCGGCTGTCATTTGAAGATCTTTGACAGTCGTTACGAATAGTCAGACGCTTGAGATCTGACACCAGTCTAGCCAAGGGGTACCGTGTTACCCATTTACTGGGTTGTGGATGTCAGATAGGCAGTCGCTCCATGTCAAACACTGGTACTCAGCTGAATCCGGTTAGACTGGAAGCCGACCCCAACATAGTTGGGAAAAGGCTAGGCAGACATTTCGGGGAGTGTGCGTTGGAATTGCATGAACTGATTCCTCCTAGCCCGTTCCATCATCGGACTACAAGACTTACGGCGATGCGTCATCGATACACGGTGGACATCCCACCCATACGCACAAAACATTTTGGGAACAATGTTATGATACGAACAGCAAGAGTGGAATTCCCTGCCTGAGTCTGTGTTTCCCGATAGCTACAACCTGCCTAGCGAGCATGGGCGTACCCAAGACATTTGTGACAAGACATGATAAATCATGTCATGTCTTACAATTTGTCTTAAATGCTAGCACGGGTCAACCATGTGACATATTTTAAAGGCGCAACATGCCTTTCTTGTTGCTGCCCGGCGAGCACGGCCTACTGTGACATGGCTTGAGTCACACATTTCATCGCAGTTTGGGCGATAACGCCATTTTGTCCTAGATAATAGCACCGGCGGCGTGAGAAAATTTCCTGACGTTTGTTTGGGACTCATCGGGTCTTAATTGCTAATACGGGCGCACCCATTTTGTCACAAATGTCACATTTTGATAAATGATTTAGAAAAATTTATCACTTTCGTTCGGAGGTGGTGATAAAATTTTACAGTTGAAAATAAATATATTTGCCTTCTAATACTGAACCAAATGGCAATAAATTCATATTGTGTGTATGGTGATCAATGCTTATTAATTAATTCAAATTTATAGGATTTTTAATTAATTGTATATTATTACTTTTTCATAATTGTATTTTTTTTTTTATATTTTGATTATTTTTTTATTATTATTATTTTCTTTTATACCATATTCTTCTTACATTCTACATTTTTAAATGTTTCTTAAATAAAACCCCCAAAAAAACATTTAAAATATAAAAAATAGGGGCCCACCGGTATTGGTCCAAGCTATTATATTTTTTTAGTAAATCTTTCTTACAAACACTTAATATGTTATCAAACAAAAAAAGAAAAATAAATTGTGCATATGTCTATGCTCGTGGGTCAAATATTAATTTATTCCCAACAAAATTAAAAAGTTGTTTGGCTGTATGAATGGCATACTTTTTTATGTATTATTTTATTTGGTTGTCTATTCAAATTATGTCGCACTATGAAGTCAACAACAAGAAAAACAAGTCGCGACTGCACACTATGTCACATGGTTGTCCCGTGCTAGCATTTAAGACAAATTGTAAGACATGACATATTCTATCATAACTTGTCATGACCGTAGTTCAAGTCGAAAACCAAGCAATGTAAAAAAAAAAAACTTATAATTCATGTTGGGATGCTGCTAACGTGGGGGTAGCAAAGGGGGGGTGCTAAATTTTGGTTATTTTTTGCCTAGGACATACCGTTTTCGAGATATCATTTTAGAAATATAGAGTGTTTTATGCAAAATAAAATAAGATACGGAGGCCCATAATTCGGAAACAGTGCGTCGTAGGGCTATGCTTCTCAGAACATAAATGGTTTTTATGGCCAAGGTTAAACCGAAACTGCAATTAAATTGGAAAATTGCCGAAAAAGAAATAAATAAACGTCAAGAAGTTATGCCACAAGTCAAGAAAATATCTCACGCCGCCGTGCTAGCATTTAAGACAAAATGAGTTTATCGCCCAAACTGTGATTAAAAGTGTGACTTAAGCGATGTCACAGTAGGCCATGCTCGCCGGGCTGGGAGTCTTTAAGTCAAGAGTGAATAGGTTACTTCTAGGCAAGCATGCTTCACCGTCGACCACATCATCGCTTACCATCAGGTGAGATAGTGGTCAAACGCAAGCCTATTAAATATATATTAAAAAAAAAACATTAAGTTTGTTTTTGTTTTTAATTGCCTATTATTAATTAAATTTACTTATTGTTTTACTCAATTGCTGTGCCCATGTGAACAACAACAAAAACATTACTATTTATAAGATCTTGTTAACACATGTGTTATGCAATAAAGATTTGAATTTGAATAGGCGAAGAAACAGTCATTGTTCTGTGTGAAAGATGACATGTTAGAAAGAGGGTCAGTAGACGTCTATTAGAAAAATATGGAAGAAGATATGTTAGGCCGACTCTAAATAAATTGGGATAAGGGCACGAGAATGATAATGAGTCTGCCAGAGTACACACCTCATGTTCAGTACTGAACACGTCGCCCTGGTTGATCTGCTTGTACAGCGGCACGGGCTCCGCGTCGCCCGTCTGCTTGCCGAACATGCGCTGCAGCTGGTGGAACTTCGTGTTCTGGTTGGCGTTCGTCTTTTGAGACTTCTCGTTCACTTGCACCTGGAATTAATTACATTTGGGACTAAGAAAAATATTTCGAATCGCACACATTCGTTTACATTTTATAGTAATTGACAATTTCGACTACCAAGTCGAGCCTCCAAGTATGACATAAGCAGAATCACATATTATAATATCCAAAAATTATCTATACTAATATTATGAAGAGGCAGTTTGTGAGGTTGTAGGGGGTAATACCTGCATCTACTGAACTGATTTTGAAAATTATTTCACCAGTAGAAAGCTACATTATTCTTGAGTGACCATAGGCAATAATTTATTTTCAAAAAACTAAAAGATCCTTATGAAAATTACTATAATGATACCCAAAGTAGCAAAACTTTGCCTATTGGTGTGCGCTGAGAAAACTATTGATGATACATAAAAATTATATACTACATGATTAAAGTACTCATTTTTACCTACAAAAAAGTTTGCGAGAGAATATCTCACTATCATAAAAGTTAAGTGAAGTCAGAATAGCAGCTTTTGTGTTCTAAAAAATTTCATCGCCAGTAGAAACAAAAGTTGGTTACATTCGTATTGTACAGCCTAGCCTTAGCCTTCACCTGCCTGTAGGGTAAGTGGTTAGGTTAGGTTGGTAGGACCTATCTACCAGGGCAGGCAGTTGACGGGAGCGAAGTCGCGGGGGCAGCTAGTATTGTTGGAGCGCCTGATCATCACAGCATGGCAGCAACTCACTTAACGAGCAATTACATCTAATTGCAATGCGCAAACGTATTCTTTTTGTTCATATTTTCACTTGCTGTACTTAACCCGTGTAGTTAACACCTATTATAGTATTTTTTCTTGCACTGAGTATTCCTGCAGTTTTCATTCAGCAAACCCCTTATATTCCCGCACATGGTCCGTAACGAGCCGGATAACATATTATATGAAGAAGATCAGCGGTCAGAATCCAGGAATTAAGGATTTTATTATCCACGTACCGTGGAGGTTAATTGCCGGTGGATTGGAGTGATCTCAAGCAAACTATTATCGGTGTACGGCGTTTAAGTTAATTAAAACAAAGTCTAATATCATCACCCAACACTCAGGTAGTATAAGTGAAAGTAAATATTCATTAAAGGTCAGTTTTATTTTATTTTACTACCGATTGTATTGTGTTAGATGAAAATCATTAGGTACTTGTTGCAGTGTAATTAGTATTATATTCATCAGCAAAATTAAGTTTAATATCATACTGATTATAGTATAGTTAGCTTATATGCTACATCAATTAAACTTAAGTTATAAAGCTGTAACTAATTCACGTAACTATCTACATAAAAGTCGTTGTTAATTATTATTAGCAGGTATCTTAACATAATACATATTGTAAGTTGTGAGTGCTTGATATTAATGCAAGTCATTGTTAAACACATAGTAAAGTTATTATTACTTATTTAGAATCATTTATGTATTTCTACAACGATTAGTGTTTTAGTTGTGCCTAATTATTATTAGTTAGCGTCATAGTTTTACAAATAATAAGATTGGATCTGGATTGTATGTATAGTTTATTTATACACTTGGGTAGTTACATCATTAGGTTTATGTTGTTTTGCTATTGTACTTAGGTGTACAACACAGTTTTATGCGTGTATTAAGGTCATATTATTCGTCTTTTATAATTGTATTCCTGTATCAATTTCAGGTTGACAACACTCATCTCCCAGCATGTCCGAGGAAAGGGATTTAATCAAAAAGCGAGGCAGCTTCAAGGGTCGCTTGACTGCGTTCGTCCACTTTCTGGACTCACTCAAGGACAAAGAGTTATCAAACTGTGATGTTTCTGAATTGCAGTTGCGTATGGGCAAGATCGAGTCGTTGTACGAGCAGTATGATGAGGTACAGTTACGACTGGAATGCATTGTTGATGATCTCAAATTACAATATTCTGAGCGTTCTGAATTCGAGTCTGTTTATTATAAATCCTTGTCTAGAGCCCAGAATATTCTGAGTGATTTTAATAAGGATAGTAAATCGATGGAAAGCTGTAAAAGTACACATGCTAGCATTCACAAGCCAGTTAAATTGCCAACAATTCAGTTACCAAAGTTTAGCGGTTTATATTCTAATTGGCTAGAATTTCGCGACACCTTTACTAGCCTAATTCATTGTAACGATGACATTGACGAAATCAATAAGTTCCATTACTTGAGAGCATCTCTTGAGGGAACTGCTGAAGTAGTAATCAAATCTATTGAGTTTTCTTCGAGCAATTACTCTGTGGCATGGAAGTTGTTATGTGATCGATTTGACAACAAAGGATTATTGGTGCAAAATCATGTATCAGCATTGTTTAACGTCGAATCCATCTCAAGGGAATCTTCGGTTGCTATAAAGAGCTTAATCGACAACCTAAATAAAGATTTACGAGCATTGGAGACGTTAGGGGAGCCTGTTAAACATTGGGACACACTTTTGATTTATATTGTTACTCGTAAGATTGATCAAAGGACTTATCGTGAGTGGGAGGAGTACAAAGGTAGGATCGACAAAGATGGCACGAGTAAGTTCGACGTATTTATGCAATTTCTACGTAATCGAGCCGATCTACTCGAGACCTTAGAGCTAGCTCGCAATAATCATTGCCAAACGCCAGGTAAATCAAGCCCTAAGGTCAAGTCTATGGTAGCAACACAATCCCTTAATAGTTCTAGCACTGAATTAGTTCCTAAAGTGTGCCCTAAATGCAATAACAGTGATCACACTTTAAATAATTGTCCACAGTTTCTCGCATTGAGCAATGACGATCGCCTCAAATTACTACCCAGTTATAAGGTTTGTTTCAACTGTTTTCGTACAGGTCACTATGCTAACAAATGTAAAAAACCAGGTTGCAAACTATGCAAACGTAGGCATAACACACTAATTCACATAGATTCTAAAAGCACTATTGCGAATACACTTCGTGATAATTCAAATAACAACTTGTCTGCATCTACCTTACCGTCTACTACCAGTGATACAAATAACGTAGCTTTGTCAACAAACATTGCATCTCCCCGTGATCATACGCAGCGAGATGTGTTGTTGTCGACCGCCCTGATCAAACTGCGGGACCACAATGGTTGTGTGCATCTCGTTCGCGCGGTTCTGGACAGCGGTAGCACCTCGTCATTCATAACGGACAGGTTATGTAAACAACTCAGTTTAACAACTAGACAAATAAACAAATCCATTATTGGTATCAACAATGTCACTTCGCGCGTAGGCAAAACATGTCGTGTTAAGATGACGTCATTGGATGATAGTTTTACGTTCGAACTTCATTGTTTTGTTCTGCCATATATTACAAGTAACGTACCGTGCCGTGAAATAAAAATTTCTGATTTCGACATACCGTCGAATATTATTTTAGCTGATCCTACTTTTTATAAACCTGCTAATATTGATATATTAATCGGTGCTGACCTTTTTTGGGAGTTGTTAGGATCGCAAAGTCTAAAGTTGGGTATCGGAAAACCAGTATTATGTGAAACCCGTTTAGGATGGATAGTTTCCGGTCCAATTACTCAAAATTATATTTCACTGCTGTCGAATGTCGTAAATTGTAATTTTTCTAAAACTATTTCCAATGGCGACAGTGACTGGGTAATGCTTAGAACAGAATTGACAAAGTTTTGGCAATTAGAGGAGGTAAATGCGAATTCCTCCAATTCTTATATGTCAGAAGAAAAATTGTGTGAGGATAATTTCATAAAAAATACGACACGATTGTCTGATGGTCGTTTTTGTGTTCGTATACCCCTTAAGAAAGATCCTTTAGTTCTGGGCAATTCTTATAAGAAAGCTACACATTGCTTGCATTCTTTGGAGCGTAGATTAAAGGTTAAGCCAGACTTTAAAAGAATGTATCATGACTTTTTGTTAGAATACGAGTCACTCGGTCATATGACAAAAATTAATAACCCCAATTTGTGTATTGGTTATTTTATTCCGCATCACGGAATATTACGTGAGTCGAGTAGCACGACCAAACTTCGTGTTGTCTTCAACGCAAGTTGTCCTACTACAACGGGAGTGTCCTTTAATGACCTTCAGATGGTCGGGCCAACTGTACAGGACGATCTATTGTCTATAATTCTTCGGTTCAGATTCCACAAGTATGTCTTATCTGCGGATGTGGAGAAGATGTATAGACAAATAGTCGTCCACCCGTCGGACAGGTATTTGCAACAGATTGTTTGGCGTGACAATGATTGTGAGCCTAGTAATGTTTATGAATTAAACACCGTCACGTACGGTACGGCTAGTGCACCGTTCCTTGCAACACGATGCCTTAAACAACTAGGACTTAATTGTAAAAACCCTAAAATATCGGAGATCATCAGACACGACTTCTACGTCGACGATTTACTGACAGGGGCGAATGATTTAGAAGAAGTTAAATTTATTCGCACTGAAGTTACTAAGGAGCTTGCGTCGGCATGTATGCCATTGAGAAAGTGGAACTCAAATGACTCTCAACTAGTGTCAGATTCTGTTCCTGCGTTAGGCAACTCGCCTGCGTCATTGGACTTGAACATTGGACCTAATGAGCCTGACAAGTTGCTTGGTCTCGGATGGTATGTCTGTGATGATAAGTTAGGGTTTCCTATAAGTCTTACTAAGTCCTCGACCGGCCATACTAAGCGTGATTTGCTATCCGTGATTGCGCGAATTTTCGACCCTTTGGGTCTGTTGGGTCCTATTATTATCTCCATGAAGGTATTGTTACAGAAAATGTAGTCAAATTACAAAATACCATCTTCAAAGAGTGTTGGGAAATTGTAATTTGACTTTTGAGGAACTTTATACCGCACTAACCAAAATTGAAGCCATCTTGAACTCTCGTCCACTTACACCGTTGTCTTCGGATCCTGCAGATTATACACCGCTTACGCCAGGACATTTTCTTGTTGGACGGCCTTTAACTTCGTTGCCGCAACCTGACTACCAGGACAACTCTGCTAGCCATCTGTCTCGATTCCAAAGAATTGAACAACTCCGCCAACACTTCTGGAGCAGATGGAGTAAGGAGTATGTTGCAGAATTACAAGTGCGGTCCAAATGGCGTTCAAGCAAGGATGGTCTAAAATTAAACGCCTTGGTTGTGATGAAGGAGGACGGTCTGCCGCCTCTGAAGTGGAGACTTGGACGAATTGTGGCTGTTCACCCAGGAACGGATGGCATCGCTCGTGTCGCAGACATTCAGACGTCTACCGGTGTCGTTCGACGAGCCTTCAACAGGATCTGCCCATTGCCCGTGTCTTCGGAATCTGGTTGAAACCGTTGCTTTCAACGCCCGGGGGCATGTTGGAGCGCCTGATCATCACAGCATGGCAGCAACTCACTTAACGAGCAATTACATCTAATTGCAATGCGCAAACGTATTCTTTTTGTTCATATTTTCACTTGCTGTACTTAACCCGTGTAGTTAACACCTATTATAGTATTTTTTCTTGCACTGAGTATTCCTGCAGTTTTCATTCAGCAAACCCCTTATATTCCCGCACAAGTATCTAATACGATTCTCAAGCATACAAAGGCAGTAAACATCATTCAGCCAAAAGACGCCGACTGCTGCAAATAGGCCTTCAGGGTATTCCTGCCTTAGAACAGCATACACAGTCAACTGCTAACTAGTTATACATTTTTATCTAGCTTTTTCACGCGGTTTCGTTTCTGTGGTTTATATTCCACAGGAACAATGGATTTTTCCAGGATAAAAAGTAGTATAATATTCACAACGGATCTTTGTGTCTCTGAATTGGCTGCAAGACCCTGCGCAGTAGCTATTTTTGTGTCAATATTGAAACTTAAGATAGCATTGTATAACTGTCTCTTTCACTCGCTTAAGTTTGTCGCATCATCCTATCTCACTTACTCTATGCAGTATACTTTATGACAAACTGTTTCTTGCTCAATGGTTGGCAGAGCCAGCTTCAGAGACACAAATATCCGCTGTGAATATTATATAAGTCACTCAGCGATTCTGTGGTTTTTCATCAGTGAAAAAATGTTCGTAATCGGACTAGAACTTCTTATAATGCTATTTTAATAAAAACTGTAATTAAACATACATCTATCTGTTCGTTGTCATTGTTATGGTTCTCGTTGGGCTGCCAGGTGCCGAGCGGCCGGTAGTCGGGCGTGGTCTCCCGCGATAGGAACGCGAACTTCTTCCGGTTGTTGGCGTCCTGCGGCTGCATCGCCGGCGCGTTGTTGCTTGTGCGGGGCTTGTGCGTCGTTATTGTTACTCCTGGGAAATTTAATTGGTATATAGTTTAGTTATCACCACTTCTGTCAAAGAAATTCAGTATGTCCGAAAATGAGTCGAGAATCACATTGAAGTTGCGGGCATCGACTAGATGGTCGTGAATCTGAATAAAGCAAGGTCTAATTTACGCAGCTGTAGGTGATTTTAAATTATAATGTGGAACCTCACAAAAACTTCTGCCTACAATACCATTCAATACAAAATTGCAAAAGTGCTAATTTGTACGCGAACTAGCTTCTTACTGCTCATCACAGCATCTATCTCTTTCGCACGTGTTGTCGGATGAGATAGCATGCATTATAACCTCGCGCACAAAATAGTTCGTGCCGACGACTAGGGGAACCTTAAGCTTGATTGATTGAACGGAGTTAAATTCTCAAATTGGCAGAGAATCCAAATGAAACGTTAAATAGAAGAGTGGTAAAATAAAATAAAAATAGTTCATACCTGTCTTCATGCTAATGAGCAGTGGTGGTGCGTTCATACCGCTGAGCCAGTCCTTAGCAGTAAGCGCGGGCAGAGGCGCCGCGGTGTCGGGGTACAAGTCCTCCTGTAATACCAAATTATTGTTAAATCATCAAGAATTACAAGTCTTTCGTTTAGGACAGTCGAACTTGCATGTTGTTTTTACATAACTGGTGTGGACACGCACAATAGACATACGAATCATTAATTGCCTCGAAACCAAAACATGTTTTTGTTATTCATAAATCTCCAGGCAAGCATGTTTCATCATTGTTGACCATATCATCGCTTATTATCAAATCAAATATGTTTTTTTTTTAGAATATGGTAAAATAGATGTTACAATATTGGTTCTAGCATATGGCATACATACAAATATTTCTAAAAAATAGTATTATATTACTAACAACTTATCCTCTAAATATTCTTGACCACTGTAATAATGTTTCTCTAATAACAGTCTGAACAATACCCTTTTGAATAACGGCAATGGCAAATCTTGAGTATTATTTGGTAAATGGTTATATAAATAATAATAGACATGCAGAAAGTAGTTTTTTAAATAGCATTAATTTTATGTGGGGTAATTTTAATGTGTCTTTGTGTCGTAACTGTGTTTTTCTAACTATTTATTTTGTAACTGCTGTTGTTGAACAGTTTTTTTGGTCAATAAAAAATAACGCATGTTACTATAACACAGTGCATCTTGTCTCCTCGCTTCACAGACATGAAACATACATACATAAACTCACGCCTTTTTCCCATAGGGGTAGGCAGAAACTACAGAACGCCACCTGCTACGACCCTTACATACTTCTTTTGCTTCACACACATTCATACATCTAGTCATACACACACGCCGGTTATGGGTACTGCGCACTTGGCCTTTCTGAAGAACATCATATAAGTTCTATGTATGTCTTTCTAGGGCGACACCTCCCGGCGTTTCCATTCACGTCTGCCTTGTAAATACATTTCGTTAGTCGCCTTTCATTCATCCTCTCAACATGGCCAAACCATCTTGACATACTCTTTTCAATTAAGAAATACATGAAATATGAAAAGTAAAATATATATTATATAAGTTACCTGGAAGCAGTCGGACTTGCGCGGCACGACCATGGCGATGGGCTCGCACAGGCCGCGCGCCGTGTGCAGCTTGTAGAGGCGGAACACCTCGCACGCCGCCGTGCTCACGCCGCGCTTGGGCATGAAGCCTAGGCCTCGCTGGAATTAAAAAACAAATTATTTTAACATTAAGTTGCTACAAAAAAAAACTTATGTAAGCAAGGGCACAGGGTCCCAGCTCTACAAAAGAAATTTAGTTCAATTAAATCTCACTAGATGGCGAGACATGCACAGAGTTGTTATTGAATTGTGGGTAAATTTACATTTTCTGGAATTGAACATAAAATTATATGTTCTCGTCTAATCAAATCTCCTTATCACAAAATTATGGAAAATTGGGCTCTTAATTTATATTTTAAAAATATTTGAATGGATCATTTAAAATTGATGCCAATAGATGGCGCGGTTTTAAATGACCGAGCATTCCACAAAAACAATCGATGTTTAAAGGGCATGGCTAAACAACTGCCCTTAGCATGAATATAAATTTCTAAGTAGCTCGTAACATTCAAATATTCATTAATGAATTACTACAGTTTTATTATTCTTCTAGAACTTTCGTGCATTAATCAAAAAATTAAAAGTTTTTTCATGTTTTTTTTTGACAAAACGAACATAAGATTCTGTTCTACGAAAAATTGTGGTCAATAAACCTACTTTTAAAGACATTTGCGTAAGTTAAAACGAACAGTGTTAATTATTATTTATTTTTGTACCTATCGCAATAAATCTCAAAACGTTGATTTCTTTAATTGCATTTATTTGATTTATAGAAATTATTGATGATTTTTTGTTTGACAAAAAGAACATAAGATTCTGTTCTTCGAAACATTGTGGTCAATAAACCTACTTTTAAAGACTTTCGTAAACCGACACGAACAGTATTTATTATTATTTATTTTTGTTCCAATCGCAATAAATCTTAACACGTTGATTTCTTTAATTGTAATTATCTGATTTCTAGATATTATTGATGATTTCTATAAATCAGGAAAGAAACGGCACCTAAATAGTGCTGACACTAAAAAGTAACAATCGATTCTTCCCGATTAGACTTGATTCGATTAGACCTAAATTAAAAACACATGTTGGGGGTGTCGCGGGCACTCGCTTTGAACGAAGTTCCTTTCGCCGGGTATTATGATTAATACATAGCATACTAGTATGGTCTTAAGTTTCAATTACGTATTGATTCATCATGAGATACATAAACTGTGGTGTAGCCTCAAATGACCGATCTTCAAATAGCAGCCAGGACCAACGGCTTATCTAGCTTTCCAAGGCACGAAGGAAACTCGCCATGTAAAGATGGTACACGACGGATCCACGGAGTGACCTCGGCAAGCGTTGCTTAACCTTGAAGATAGACCTGTGCGGCTGTTATTACTTAGGCACGAGCTGCTCTAAACGCCTTACCATATCATAAATCTAAAATATCATAGCAAAATCTTATTCTTTTACAAGTTTTTATACCTATTATTGTAGGCGTTTCTACGATTTTATTTTCAGAATTGTGACGAAATAAAAAGATCCAGTAACTTTTTTCACATGAAATACTAATATTCAGCTAATCAGCATTACATATTACTAGTTAAAATGTTTATACATTGCTAGGGCATTCGTCCATACTTTATTTAGCCATGTCCTTTGTATTGTAACACATTTTGGTGCAATGTAACTGTAAAAACGTGCAAAAATGTTCACTGAATTTAAAGAAAAATATTTATGCACCTAGTAAACCCTTTTACTTGCAAGTAGCTGCTAACACCATCTATCTATCACCATGGAACGGAACCGAACGCGAACGATGTTCAAAATATAATCGGTTAAATCAGACGAAAAACGCTAGTTACGAGGCATCTGTACGCTAGTATTATATATAAGATTTTTAAATATTATAGCAAAAGAGTTAGATATATTTCACTGTAGCCTGATGAAGTTCACAAAAGTAGCACTGAAGTGCATTGAAAATTTTGAAAAATGATTTTAATTAAATTTTAGTTGAATTATAATGGTATTTTAATTGTATTTTATTGTGTTTAATTGTATGATAATTGAATTTTGATTGTATTAATAATTGTATGATTGATTGTATTTTAATGGATTTTTAATTGTAATTTTAATTGTTAATTTTTAATTGTATTTAATGGTATATTTTTATTGTATTTCTATAATTCTAATATCTTTGTGGTTGTAACATCGCATTGGCGATATAGCTGTTACTTACATAATTTTGAATAAATAAATAAATAAAATATTATCTGTGGCAGGGGCATCATAAAACTCGATAAATTCTAACTTACATAACTAACATTATGCAAGTGGAAGTAACTTTGTCTGTTACTTATTCAAAAATTTTATATAGAGAATGATTGGAACTTTTTATGCTGGGAATGTGTTCCCTTGAGATAACTTTCGATGTACAACTGAATGAAACGAAAACCCTTATAATAATATCATAGTTGCTTGCTTCAAAACTTTGAATCAACATTAAAACTTAGCATCCAACCGCCCTAAATAACTCCAGTTACAATTGATTATGGCTACTTGATTAGTATGCACGGAACATATTGCTGTCAAATTAATAATGCTTGCTTACTCATATATCACACTGAGTGCGTATACGTACCGCGATTAACAAACAGTGTTAAACAAAGGACAATAAGTAGTTTTAAATATACAGGGCTCATGTTGTGTGTAGAACCTGTTGTAACGCCAAGTACGGCAAATATCTCAATATTTACTGAGAAAAGTTATCTTGTATTAATCCTGAAGTGACTGAGAACTAGAATTGTATATATTTTTCCATATACTTAGGCTCTACACAGACGGTCTACATTTCAATTGCACTCCGACTGCAAATTTGCAGTTCCGCTGACTGCAAGCTAACTGCACGGCCGACGTGCAATTCAAATGCAGTAAGTCCCCAGTAAGTCCCTACAGGCAGCGTGCGGTCGTCGGAACTGCACGCCTACTGCAATCAGACTGCACGATTGGTTTGCAGTTTTATTGCAGTCATACTAACTGCATAGAAACTGCAATTTTGCAGTCGGGCTGCAGTTGAATTGCAGTCTGTCTGTATAGAGCCTTAATTATGAGAAAATAAACACAAATAAATAAATAATCTCTATGATTATTTGTATTGTTCAATTATTCTGTGGACATAATAATTGACTAGCAAATGCAACTCACTTGTGGATTACCAGACAGGAACTGATTCAGGAAATGCACGTACGGCGCCTCATCCACCACTTCATAGTATCGGATATTCCCGTCACCCTTGCCAGCCAGGTACACCTGAATGGAAAATACAAAACTATTATTAGTAACAAGAAAGACATAATTATACAAAACTTGCTGATGTTCTTCAGAAAGGTCAAGTACTCTACTACCGGTGTGCGTATATGTCTAGATCTATGAACAAAAGTTAATTAATAGTTATTTATGCTACAAGTGCGGAAGGTAGGTGATTTCCGATGAGTGGCATTTTTATTTACGAGCGAGCGAAGCGAGTGAGTGGATAAATCGACACGAGTCGGAAATCATCTTACGTACGTGTATCATACAATATTTTACTATGCATTGTGCGAGGAAATAAACAAAATTAATAAAATGAAATTAATAAAATAGCGGGCTTATTCAAGCGCGTTCAACATATCCACAGATTAACTAATGGTTTCTCGGGCATATCTACTGCGCATGTGCGAATTGCTTTCACATCGTAACGCAATAAGGCACGAGCAAAATATACGTTCTGCCAAACATATTTAATGAATATTTAAAATTAATTTATTGATCAAAAACTAATTCTAGATTAATTATAAACGCCTAAAATAAAGTATTAGTTTTATTTTACCTTTTATATGAATGATAATCTGTACATAACTAATTTTTAAAACTTTTCTCAAATAATAAAAACTCTATGCGTCGGGCTGACGTTGGAGTTAAAAATTAAAAAAGTACAGGAAAGTAAAAAGCACTAGTGAAAAAAAGTGACACTTTCCGCACAGTTTGGCTGCTTGGAAAACCGCTCTTTTCGAGGACATGCATTGTAAAATAATTAAAATATCCGACTGCTTAAAAAGCGAACTAAAAAGACATTAACAAGGAGAAAATCATGCTGTGCAGTCGGAGGGTACATATTCGCGAGCTGGCTGACTAAAACCAGATGTACCCTCCGACTGCACAGTATGATTTTCTCCTTGTTTATGTCTTTTTAGTTTGCTTCTTAAGCAGTGGAGTATTTTATTTTTTTAATTAACTTTTTTTATTTATAACTTTTCAGTTCTTTTTTCGATTTAGGTACATTTAACCATATAAGTGTTTTATATTTTTGAAACCACTTCTTAAAACCCGTTATTTTGATACCCCACACGAAAGGTTGGGACGAAAAAAAAAAAATCGCCCCCACAATATGGCGCCCAAAACCCCCATTTTTTCTATTAGTAAATTTTTTATGTAGCCAGTGACACTCGCAGGTTTAAGACGAATCAATTGACGTAAGAACCATCAAAATCGGCCAACACGTTTGGCCTCTAGAACGCCACATAGGAACAAACATACATATACTGATAAACACATTACCCTCCTTCGGCAGTCGGGTAATAAACGAAGAAAAATTAGTAAGTTAGGATCGTAACAGGTGGCGTCTGTAGTTTCTGTCTGCCCCCATGAAAAAAGTGAGTTTCTCTCCATAGACCATATGTAAATGGTAACTACAAAATACGCTTACTTTCATACGGTAAAAACGGGTAAAAACTACCCATATCTTGTCCCATCTGTAGTATTTGGCGAATTTATACTAAATGATTTTATCAGGCAGATGGTATCTATCTAATGGTTTCATATAACCATGAACCCGTTTTTTTTATTGCCATGTGATTCTCAATTAGCAGTTTCTAACAGAAGATTTATGTATTATTGATTTCTTAAATATTCAGTGCAACAGAACAACAATACAGTGGGCAAATTACGTATAAATCTTACGTGAAAGAAACGTAACGTCTTTACCTAACCGACACTGCAACAGCCGTATATTTATTTTTTGTTTTCTTACTTGTTTGTTCATACGAAAACAACTGCCCAATATGCATGTTTCTCTCCTATTAATTATGAAACAAACTATCCGAATACCTTAAATATATTACTAGCCCCTATTATTCCACAGCTGGGCGGCTTGCTTTCATTCCTACCATAGGACAAGATTTTTTTCGCGTTCTCTAACGGCTCAGTGTCGCATTTCCAGAATACATGTTCCGTGTTTTACAGCTCGTAAAGAATCATAATGTATACTAATATTTTAAAGAGGAAATATTTGTATTTTTGTACGTAACAAATAAACTTAAAAACTACTGGACCGATTTAAAAAAATATTTCACCGTTAGGAAGCTACACTATCCCCGGGTGACATAGGCAATTTTTTATCCCTGTATTCCCACGGGAACGGCAACTCTGCACGTAAAAACGGCGACGCATCCGCTAGTTATTTAATAAAGAACCATTTAATGAAGCAGACTTACCATATTAGTATCATAATCATAATACGGGAACACAACACCGGACGAGCTATCGATGGTCTCGCACACCAGCGGCTTGTCCAGGTCATGTTGGTCCCACACGGCGTACTGACGGTCGCTGTAGCGAGAGAACCCGGTGGTCAGCACCTTGCCTTGACTGCCCAGGAACGTGCATTTGGAGGCCTTGGTGCCCAGGTGGCAGGGACCTTCCTGCAATGAGAGGATGACTGGATAAGTAAAATTGTATAGAGATATAGGTATCAGGGCCCATTTATCAGCTGATGTTGCTTGCAAATTCTGAACGCAATAATTATGGTTTTGTGCTGTGGCAATGATGTTACCACAGATGTTAATCTAACTAGATGACGCGATTGTATGTACTTCGCGTGCCAAAAAACGGAGTAAAGTTACGATCAATGAACGTAATCTTGAGCACTATATCACCGGATGGTAAACGATGATGTGGTCGACGATGAAGCACGCTTGTCTACTTTAAATCTTTTACCAATATTATAAAGAGAAAAGATTTTTTTGTTTGTTTGTACCGAATGGGCGCCGAAACTTCTGGACCGATTAAAAAAAAATAATTCACCTATGGAAAGCTACATTATTGCAGAGTAACATAGGCTATAATTTATTTTCAAATGAAATGAAAATTCCGGTAGTGTAACCCCCCAAAGTAGTAAAATTTTGTCTATAAATTCATTATTTGGCGTGCGCTGAGAAAACAATTGATGATACATAAAAATTATGTAGTACATGATTAAAGTACTCATTATTAACTACAAATAAGTCTGCGAGAGAATATATCTCACTATCATAGTTAAGTTACAATAGCAGCTTTTGTGTTAGATCGCCGGTAGAAACAAAAGTTGGATACATTCGTATTGTAGTATTTATTCTTATTCAAATAAATAGTTTAACAAATTGGTAGGTAGGGTAGGGTAGGGTAGGTAGATAGGTAGGTAGTGTAGGTGGGTAGGTAGGGTAGGGTAAATAGGGTATGTAGGTTGATTGATAGGGCAGGTGAGTAGCTATGTAAGGTAGGTGGGTAGGCAGGTGGGTAGTTAGGTAGGATAGGTATGTAGGTTAGGAAGGTAGATCGCCAGTTGACAAGAGTGAAACCGCGGGGGTCAGCTAGTTCTGCTATAAACTTACAGAAAGCACGATGCCTCTCCGTGGCTCGATGACGCGCAGCTTCTTGTCCTTGCTGGTGGTGGCCAGCAGCGAGCCGTCGCGGTTGAACGACATGCAGTAGATCACGTCCGTGTGGCAGTCTATCACCTTCACTGCCTCGCCTTTGCCTACGTCCCATACGAAGATCTGTGGGAGGAAGAATAAGTTGATGTTATTGAGTGGTTAGTAGAAGTCACGTTGAGCAAGATGACGAGACATGATGATGCGAACCCAGCCTTAAATGAACTGGAATAGGGCTAGGTTGGGAGATAAAGAATATGACAGATAACCGACCAAGTGCGTGTCGGAGTTCGCACATTTGGGGTTCCGTACCAAACCGCAAAATTAAATTGGTTGTAATAGAAAAATCTGATTTATCAATATTTTGGTATTTGTTAGTAAAATATACGTAGAAATAAACATTGTCACCAAATTTCAAGTTCATCATCATCATTTCAAGGTCAATGGGCAGTAAAAAAATTCTAAGGTACAAAATTTTGGAAAAAAAGGTTTGGTGAGTTCTTGTGTGATTGATTGGAAAACAAAGGAATGACCTTTGTTTTCCAATATTTTTAGAACAAAAAATACAGTATTTATCTACTTAACAATCTCTAAACAACGATACCCCATTCCATGGGGAATCGATGGCGAATCTTAAATAAATAAAAACAGATTGACACACCTACATTAGCTGTATGGGAGACCCCTTAATTATTTTTTTTAAATTTTTCAAATTTGCATGGCTTTCTGGTGTGAAAATTTGAAGACTGTTCCAACCATTTGGCCGTAAAACCCGTGTGACAGACGACGGACAGACAAGACGGACACGTGAGTGACAGCAATAGGGTTCCGTTTAGACCCTTCGGGGACGGAACCCTAAAAACTAGCAGCTCATTTGGTAATAGTCACAACCATTTACATCTACAATCAACAATAAAGAGACAAAGTTGCAATTATTTTTTGTATCTGTTATTCCTTCAAGCCAAAACATATCAACTACCAGGCCCCTCAGAAAGTATTGCGAAAAAAAGTTTTTATATATGGGAGACTGGCCAGTTATAATGTTTTTCGAAAATATGATTATTTATAAGTAAAAATAAGTAAGTTCCAATTTCAAAATTTCCCTCCACATTTTTTGCGAGTTAATTCAAAGTATTGTGTCTCACTGAAATATGGATCTGCGCCGGGAACATTTTAGAGCTATGATTTTATACGATTTCAAGTGTCGCCTGAAACCGGATGAATCGTACGATAGACTTCAAATGGCATTCATGGATGAAGGCCCTTCCAAAGCAACCGTGTATCGTTGGTATAACGAATTCAAGCGCGGTCGACCAACTTTGGGGGATGACGAAAGAAGCGGTCGCCCTTTGACGGCTGTTACCGAAGAAAACGTGCTAGCAGTGAAAAATTTAATCCAAGACAATAGGCGAATTACATATCAGGAGATTCAACACATATTGAAGATTGGATCGGGAAGCGTTCACGAGATTCTACACAGCCATCTTCGCGTGAGGAGGATAGTATCACGCTGGGTGCCGCACAACCTCACCGATGCTCAGAAGCAGGCCCGGGTGGAATGGTGCCGTGATATGCTTAACAAATTTGAAGCAGGCTCGTCTCGGCGTGTTTACGACATCGTTACAGGTGATGAGTCCTGGATTTATCAATACGACCCAGAAACCAAGCGCCAGTCGACTGTTTGGGTGTTTCAAAATGAGCCAACGCCTACCAAAGTGAAGCGATCTAGAAGCGGGGGTAAGATTTTGATCGCTAGCTTTTTTAATTTGACTGGCCACTTGGTATCAATTCCCTTACGGGATCAAAGAAGCATTAATGCCGAATGGTATACTACCAAATGTTTGCCAGAAGTTTTCTCTGTTATAAGCAACAAGCGACCAAACACAGGGCTCCGCGGGCTACTGCTCCACCACGACAATGCACCTGCGCACACCGCACTCAAAACGAGGGACTTCCTGGACAGCACGCCAGTCAAACTCCTGGGTCACCCTCCTTACAGCCCTGATCTAGCACCGTGTGACTTCTTTTTATTCCCAAAAATAAAAAATCAGCTCAAAGGGATACAATTTTCGTCGCCGGAAGATGCGCTGGCTGCGTTCGAGCAGGCTGTAAACGAGGTGTCTGCGGCGGACTGGAAAAAGTGTTTTGAAAACTGGTTTAGGCGCATGAATCTTTGTATAGAGGCTGGTGGAAAGTACTTTGAAAAGATTTAATAAAAATATATGTACGTATAGAACAATTTTTTTTAGTTTCGCAAAACTTTCTGAGTGTCCCACGTACCAACGCTGCTTGGCGGTAGAAAATTAAATGTAAACTGATATAGTGGTAGCAGTCAGCATTGTTGTACTTCAGTAGGTACCTATTGTAACTTGTAGAGGTTTTATTTACATAACGACAATATCGAAGTGCAATAATAGTTGTTTTTTTACCTAGGGAGCAAACAACTATTTTAAACGCAAGAGTGTTTTTTTTTAATCCAGAGCGGAGCGAAGGATTCTAGAGTAGAATCCTGAGTGCAGCGAGGGATTCAAAGTACGTCATTCGAGCTTAAAATAGTGTTGCTCCCGAGGTGGATACTATACTTGTTATGAGAAAATAAGTAAGTGCAACTTATGAACAAGAACGTTATGTTTATTTATTTACATAAAATCAAGAACCATAAGACATAAAACAAAATAATTAGAGGCTAATGTTTATAGTTGACCAATAATGGAAGTGCATCATAACAATTTTATTAGTACCATCCTTTCCAGTTGTAGATTTATTTACAGCTTGGGAGATAGAAATAGTCTCAGAAAACGGTGTCTCAGGAGTTTGCATGCATTTAATTTGCAAGGCAGAATGCATTTAATTTCATCTCTTTGCTAATTGGAAGATTTACTAACAATATCCACATTCCGAATTCAAATCACTTTTGGTCCCTAATGGATTAATGAGCAATTTTTTTGGTCCCTGTTTACGAGGAATAAACTAGCTATTTTTAAATAGATTTGATAAAAAAGTATTTATTTAAATAAGTAAAGACGAGATAATCAACATTAACATTTAAACTAATAAAATGCCTAGGCAAAAACAAATCATCCCAGCAGAAGTTCTGCCAAGAATATCAGTAATTTCAGTATTTACAAAGTAATTAACTTCGCCAGTCAATCACAATGTATCATTTACCTTGAGTAACAGCGGGCCGTGTTCAAAGAGATAACGCAAGCATACAAGATCAAGGTGACGATAAGAATAATAACAAAGTGAACGAGTTTGCACTCGGCACAATGATTCTGTTGATTAAAAAGATTGAATGACCTTTTGTGTGGATGTTAACGGGCTTGAAAGTAAAATAGAAATCATTTTTAAACGACTTCAAAAAAAGGAGGAGGTTCTCAATTCGTCGGCATCTATTTTTTTATGTATTTTCCCCGATTATGTACTCAAAGACGTCTGGACCGATTTGGAAAATTCTTCTTTTGTTTGAAAGGGTATACTTCAAAGGTGGTCCTATGGTCATCAGGTCAGGATCTGATAATGGGATCCTAGAGAAATCGAGAGAACTCCTCAAAATATTAAAGGCATACATTTAGCAACATTGGTATTTTCTCTCATTTGCTCTCAGAAAGTATCATTTGGTGAAGTGGAACTGATGAAGAAGACCACAAAGCCCACTGGAACTTCTTAATGCTCGTCATGAGATGTACTTTGGCTATAAATGATTATTGATGAACACTTCGGGAGTGCATTAGGCACTTGTCCCACCGCCGACGTTCATCGAGTAGCGAGTAAAGCTAGTAGAAACTAAAAACGAGTCTGCGAGCAGCGAGACGCGAGTGTGTAGTTTCGATAGTTTTGTCACTCGGCTGTAAGCGTGTGTTCTTGTGCGACGGGCGATTACTCGCACCACTCGCTGGGGGGCGGCTTGTTGGTATAAATGAGCGCTGGCGCTGGTTGGTCACTCGGCGTGAGTTCTGACCGCCAAGCGAGCAAGCGAGCATCGCTGAGCGCGTATAACTTTGATAGCTCTTGTCGCTGCGACAAACTTGTGGTGAGAGAGCAATCACTGGCAGTGTGAACAGCCAGCGATCTACTATTACTATATGTGTCTCTTTTATTAACACGGGATCTTATATCTTTTGTACGTTTCTTCAGCGAGAAAATAGACGATAGCCAGGATAGGTGGGACAAGTGCCATAAAATGCCAAAATCATCCACTGTTCAAATGACCTTATGATAGCGCTTGGCAATGCCATACATTTTTGAAATTTTACCATTCGCTGTTTCGTAGCTTTAGCTTGGATGAGCTCGTGGCTAAATAATAACAGCCACACGAGTCAATCATCAAGGTTAAGCAACGCTTGACAAGGTCGGTCCGTGGATGGTCGACCATTTTCAACATACCGAGTTTCATCCGTGCCTCGGAAAGCACGTTAAGCCGTTGGTCCCGGCTGTCATTTGAAGATCTTTGACAGTCGTTACGAGTAGTCAGAAGATCTGACACCAGTCTTGCCAAGGGGTACCGTGTTACCCAGTTACTGGTTGTGGAGGTCAGATAGGCAGTCGCGTGGTACTCAGCTGAATCCGGTTAGACTGGAAGCCGACCCCAACATAGTTGGGAAAAGGCTAGGCAGATTGATTGCTGCCGCGTAGCTTTAGTTGATACAATGTCACTTGTCAGCCTCAGGATAGTCAGTCTTTCTTGATTGGCTCATATTTTTTACAGTGCACAGCATGAATTACTATTCTGATAACATCATTTTTTGATGGCGATATTTTAAGATCGTGAAAAAATCCAAATGGTTTTTTGACATGCCAGTTAACGTGTGCACAAAATTGAAGTACTACAGCTGTACAAGGATACAGAGCACCAAAAAATGGTAAGAGGTCCAAAATTAACGTTATTTTGGTGTAACATTTATAAACAGTTCTACAACCCGTACATCAGTCTCAAAGAAAAATAACAGGAAAGACACAACAGTTATCAATTTTAAACATCGCTTCTCTTTAGTCATATAAATAACTGTTCTGCAAACGGTCCCCCAAAATTCAGATATTATTTTGATAGCGGTGCAGCACGCAAAACTAAAGAGTATTAACGGCCGTATACATTGAGTACACCGTCGCGTGACTGTCGGAAATAATATCAAGTTTGTATGTATCGGCGCAATCGCGAGTATGAAAGTGTTCACAAATCAGAACAAAACACTGCGTGAAGAACTGAAGTGCGTTTCTTGTTAGCTTGGGATTCAATATGTAGAACAATGCCGGTGCATGCTTCACATTTGATGTTCAAGTTCATTTATGTCATAGAGAACAATAAATAATTATTAATTGTTTACAAGGTCATGAATCGAAATATTTTTATTTCTGTGATTGTTTTTCACTAAGGTACAATGGGAGGTATCGACTATATTTTCTTCACTTTTTACAAAGCAGCATTGGCGGTTGGTTAAAAGGTTTTGGCCACTTTTTCTTTAAACCACTATCTTTTTTTTTTTTTTTTTTAAAAAAAAACGTTGCCCCACACTAGGAATTTCTTCCTGTATCGTGGGTGCGTTTACAAACATATAAACTCACATACACAACACCCAGAGCCGGAACAACTACCTGTAGGTCATACAAATATTTGTTCCGTGCGGGAATCGAACCCGCGACACGCAGCACAGCAGTCAATCGCTCAACCACTGCGCCAACCGTGCGGTACTATACTTTCAAGATAAAGCAAATAATCAAATAATCAAAAATCAAGTAAGCAAATAATCAAAAAATCAGCCAAGAGTGTCGGGCCAAACGCAGAAATAGGGTTCCGTAGTTGCACAATAATGCGGACTAAGAAGAGGGCTTTTTGTTCTTGCATGAACATTTAAACGGTTTTGGCGGCGCGCGGCGTGCCTACTTAGTTTTGGTTTTAATTTCGTTAATATACTACTGCCGTAAATTTTATTCAATTACTTTAAAAGCAAACATTTAGCTGGCAGGGGGGAGGGGACAGTTGACTCTAACAAAAATACCAATTTAATACTTAATTTTACGAAAACAGATCCCTGAATCGATAAATGGTTTTCACAGACGCATAATATTTTCAAATGGCCTATCCAACGATACCCCAAAACATGGGGTAGACGAAAAAAACAAAACATCCCCACTTTACGTGTACAGGAGGTACCTCCTGTACACGTAAAGTGGTACATATTTTTTTTTTATGTACCTCCTGTACTTACTGATACATATGTATATCTATGGCAAATTATAGCTTTCTAGTACTAAGAGTCTCTGAGCTCAGCTGTGGACAGACGGGCATGGCGAAACCATAAGGGTTCCTTGTGGGACTTATCTAATGGTCAAATGGAACCCATCAATCTAAAGTTTAGATTGATGGGTTCCATTTGATTCATTCTAAACAAATATTATAATAAAAGGGAGAAAAATATTTGTTTGTAGGACTAAGAGCTACTCTCTGGAAGTGATTTCAATAAAAAAGCTATGTTAGCTTCGGGTATCATAGTTTACTTTTTATACCGAAAAACGGACACCCTTTGGGATAGGGCAAAATCCAGTCAATAATAAAAGAAAAATAAGTAATGCTGCACTTCAGTATTTTCAAGAATACCATAAATAATATCTTACTGACCAAATAATCGAAGCCAGCGCTGAGCAGTATATTCTCGGCCGTAGGATGCCACTCGATGTAGGCGACGCGCCGCTTGTGTCCGTGCAACTCCACCAGCCAGTCCGTCAGATGCATCGACAGACCTCCGTCCGGAATGTGCCATAGTTTTACCTGTGGAGAGAAAAAAATGTTATGGATTTGATGAATGAAGTCTAAAAACAATTGAAGGAGATCGAACTCGAATCAACTGGAATCAACTAGCTACCTACCTACCCTACCTACTACCTAACCAACTCTACCTACCTATCCTGCCCACCTATTTAATTTATTTTTTTTCGGATTGCCTACCTTACCCGCCTACCTTTTTTATTTTTTTAAACAAAAAGTAGCCTATGTCTTTTCCCGAGATGCCATCTATCCTTGCCGAATTTCATTGAAATCCGTTCAGTGGTTTAGACGTGAAAAAAGGTAACAGACAGGCATTTACTTTCAAATTTATAATATTAGTATGGATTATATTATTTTGATAAATTAGAGTCTAATTTATCAAAATTAGACAGTAAAAATTAAATATAAATAATATTATTGTTTTTTTTTTTACGTTGAATTATTGTTGTTATTTATTTCACAACGCTATCTGTTTTTTGCGCAACACGTGAAGTGCGTTTCTTGATGAAACGGAAACAACATATCAGGTCCTGTAAGTGATGAATATTTTTGTTTTTTTTTTACCTTGTATTGTTGTTGTTATTTATTTCACAACGTTTTCTGTTTTTTTGCGCAACCCGTGAAGTGCGTTTCTTGATGAAACGGAAACAACATAAAGGGTGTCTCAGAATGTTTTTCGTTTTTGATACTTAAAAAAAAGGTACTAGAATTAGTTAAAACTCAGTTTAATTACTGTTGAATTAATGAGCAGTATTGTAATTTTATTTGTAAAAAACGAAATTAAGTAAATTCGCACCCTCCTCGTCCTGACACTCGTTTGGCCTGCAACTAAAATTTTCATTATTTGTTTCGTCTGTGAGTCTTTGCTTGCTTTTAAACATTCAGGTTGGGTGGCACTAGTTTGTAAACTTAACTTTTTAAGCAGCTCTATAGGAGAACATCAGCAAGCGTTTAATCTGGGCTATTTGGGCTGCCATATCACGTCAAGGAATAGTCGGTCCCTCACTTTTTGGCGTGTGATTTAAGATTTTAGTTCCAGGAAAATTGAGTGTCAGGAAGTCAAGGATGCACATTTACTTATTATTGTTTTTAATAAACAAAATTGGAAAACTGCTCGTTAATTAAACAGTAAATAAAGCGAGTTTTAACTTATTCTATTACCTTTTTTTTAAGTATCAAAAACGAAAAACATTCTGAGACACCCCTTATAAGATAAGTATTAGTGGAGCAGCAAGCAATTAGGGAGCTTATTGGTGTCACATTCTTAAATAACAAGTCAAAGTTATTTGAAGGTTATTGTTTCAAGGATTTCGAATGGAATGCTTAACGATCGCATCAAATGCACACATTATGATAACAAATGCAGAATACCGCAGTTATTTAAATTATATTACCTATTTACACGACACCAGACAAATGACGACAATAAAACATAAAAACGAGACAATAGCTACTTTAGTTTGATAAGATAATAAAATCAATGCTCTTCAGCCGTAATAATATATTGACAACCAGGCTACACGCTTTCATACCAACAAAAAGCGAGAAATTGTTCAAACGGAACATCCCCGAGTAATAGGCATCAATTACTATGAACAAATTGCGGATATAAAAAAAGAATTAAAAAATTGGCACAAACAAAATTACCGTGCAGTCATCGGAACACGACGCTATGATGTTATCGTTGAAAGGATTCCATTTTATGTCGAGCACGGGGCCTTTGTGGCCAGTCACTCGACTTGCGTTGAAGTCCAACCGGCCAGTCTGAAAACAAAACATAAAACATTTTAATTTGGAATATAGAACATGTTCCTAAATATTATCCAACGCCCTAACTTGGCCCATATTTTAGCTGCTATTCGCTCACTCATGAATAACGATTTAAACTGTCAGGTTTGATATTAATCTCAATTCTCTAGTTTTAAATCGAGATTCATGACTGTGTTTTGTTTCAAAATAAGAGACTTTAAGGTTCCCCTAGTCGACGGCACGAACTATTTTGTGAGCGAGGTTAAAATGCATCCGACAACACGTGCGAAAGAGATAGATGCTGTGATGAGCAGTAAGAAGCTAGTTCGCGTACGAATTAGCTCTTTTGCAAATTTGTATTGAAATGGATGATGATTTAGGACGAAAAAGAGCGCGAAATTTTATAAACAGATCTTTGGTAGTCTAGATATCATGAAAAAACGACTGAATGTATATTTTCAAAATAAAATTATTTGCATTGTTGAATTATTAATCTATCCCTGTATGGAGGCCGTTTGCAATTTCCTTCTTCTTATGGTATTCATTTCCGCCCAAAGATGCGTTAAAACTAGTGTTAAAATATGGAACTTTCGACGCTCATAACTTTCAAATATATATTTTTTTTACTTTTTGTTTCCATACAGGCCTAAATAATGATGTGACAAATTGATATAATTTTTTGTATTTAACGTACATCGTCAAACAGTGGAGTAATCGCTAGACTACGTTTGTATGGAAGAATTTTCGACTAGTGTAACCTTAAAGATTTAATAATGAACGTTTGAGAAATATAATAGGTTCCGCTATATAAACATATCATTTTACATCAGAAGTGACCGCTTTAACAAACAATTACGTTGCAAGCACTTGCGCCAGACATGCGAAACTGAAGGTTGAAAACTTTGCAATGATGCATTTTTGTTACAAATGCATCAAAAATGATACATATTTCTCACGCTGTTTGCAATCTCAGCTCATTTTCAGTTGTATTGCCACGATTTCATTACGTAGCGGATGTTTCAATAACGCAGGTACTGGTACGCAATGAGGAGAAGCGAGCGGATAGTAGTAAATTATTCAAGTGTCAAGGTGAAGAACATTATTTAAACAGGTGTTTTAAAAGGTGACTGAACTAATAGGACCCCAATGTATTTGAGTGCATTTCAGAGTGGACTTCCAATCACCTGCTACCTAATTGAAAGTTAACTCTACGTAAAAGCTATTTAAAATTAATGTTTGACTAAAATCATGCCGTGCAGGCATTGCCAGGTGCAAACCACAGAAGAAAAACTCGTCCAAATAAAAAAAAGTTAATTAAAAAAGTCGGAGGATACATCTGGTTCTGGTCAGCCAGCTCGCGAACATGTATCCTCCGACTGCACATCATGATTTTCTTCTTGTTTACGTCTTTTTAGTTCGCTTTTTAAGCAGTCGGGATTTTTGATTTTTTTAATTAACTTTTTTATTTATAAATTTTTAGCTATTTTTTTTAGAATTAGGTACATTTAAACATATAAGTGTTATATATTTTTGACAATCACCTCTTAAAACCCTTTATTTTGATACCCCACACGTTGGGTTTGGATGAAAAAAGAAATTTGGTGCCCCACAATATGGCGCCCTAAATCCGCCATTTTTTTTATATTCCAATTTTAATGTAGCCGGTGACACTTGCGGTAACCCCGCGAGACGAATCGATAGACGTTCGAGTTATCAAAATCGGCCAACGCGTTTGGCCTCTAGAACGCCACATAGGAACAAACATACATAGACTGATAAACACATTACCCTCTTTCGGCAGTCGGGTAAAATTAAGTGTTATCGTGCGACTTAATTAACCTCTTTTTATTGTTTTGGGATCTAACTACATATCTGAGTCAGATAACCAATCAAATTGATTAATCTGGCTTGAGTATACACCTTGTACAAACACGGTGTGTGTACACAAAGCTTATGGGGGCACAAACTAGGGCGGTTCAGACACAACACCCGTAAAAGAAACGCAAATATTTGCGTTTGGCGAAATGATGACGTCTGACAGGGTTAGCAACGGACTTTTCCTGAAGGCTAAGCTTGTTATGGAAAGTCTTATAACTCTTGGTTTATTGATTGTACCTATCTTTTTGGAATACATAGTGATATTTTTTTTTATCGTCTATAGGCTTGCGCTTGACCACTATCTCACCTGATGGTAATCGATGATGTGGTCGACGGTGAAGCACGCTTGCCTAGAAAAAACCTTTTCACTCTTGACTTAAAGACCCCAAGATTGTAGCTATCGGGCAACACAGACTCCGGCAGGGAATTCCACTCCTTAGCTGTACGCATAATGAAAGTGTCTCCAAAACGTTTTGTGCGTATGGGTGGGATATCCACCATGTACCGATGACGCATCGCCGTACGTCTGGTAGTACGATGATGGAACGGGCTGGGCGGAGTTAGATCAGGCAATTCCATCGCACACTCCATCCACACATTAATTTGAACCAAATTTTCTTTGTTAGCGCTGGGACCCCGTGCTTAAGGTTAGAAAGTTAGGCTATTGTTATTGCCATCTGAGTGAAACAAGTCCAGTGTTTATAAACGAATGGATATCGTAAACGACAATAAAAGCAATCAGTAATTCTTAACAAGACAATAGAAGATAGCAAACAAATGGCTATTCTATTTGATGATAAGGAGCATTCATAGCATTCTCGTGATTCGCTTTCATAAATAACACAATTTTTATTCTATAGTTTTTATATAAAAATGAAAATGATTTTGCAACGACTGAATAAACCTGCCAGCAGTGAATGCAATTTATCTTTGAATGTTTTTAATAATTATAATAAAGGTCAATGGGCATTCATTAGGTAACGTCTGGGCGGATAAGGAAAATTGTGATAAAAAATTCGCTGGAAGGGCAAGCAAGGAGCACTTTTGAACTAAACCGTCACATCGCACAGTGGGTAAAGGCTTTCTCTTTAGGTCACGTATGTGTTGTGACATAACGGGTTGGTTAGATTCTAAGATAAGATTTTTTTTGTACTTACGTTATCTAATGGCAGCACAAGGAAGGCTCCTCCGCCAGCGACCTCCGTCACTATGGCAACGAACTTAGGGTTGACAGCGCAGAAGTTAGAATCGTGCGCATTCCTAGTGATCTTTATGTTGTCATAGCAACGCTCCCGTTTGAAAGGAACGCCGTACACATGGCGGAATTTGGAGCTTCTCACGCCACGGAACCATACCTGAAAAACGTTTTCCAGTGTGAGCTGTAGGCAAACAGAAAAGCAAGAGTTCATTGCAAACCAAAGCATAGAATACATAGTTTTTCTACTAAATAATTTTACATACAAAATTAGTACATAACGCGAAAGTTAACTAATTACCTAATAACTTAACTAGCTGCCACCTAAGTTCGCATTTGTGTATTTCGCGTGACGGGTTACGAAATCGCAACTACTTTTAATTTGAGACACAAGAGAGTTGTTCTTACTTTTAAGACAGAAATACAGGTTCAGATGTTTGACGGAAAAAGCTAGGTATTTATGAAGAAACGCGGGCATAGAGCTCCGACTGAATTTTCTTAGTAAAATGTCATAATTTTAGAAGTTTTACTCTCGCTTATTTCCTCCTCCTATATTGGACAAATTTAAAAGATATGCCATAAATTGAATAAAAATGATATATGTTTTGCTTCTATGTTTTTTCTTTTTTACCGTTTTCCCAAAAATGAAGAGGTTCTCGGTTTTTTTGCACTAGAACCCTCAAAAAATGCTCAAACTTGCGCTGTCAACAGAGGCTTAGTGTACAAATTTGACAAATATAAATAAAAAAAGGAAAACATAGGGACATAGTATATATCTTACTTTACCAGTTTATGGAATATCTTTTAAATTGGTCCAATATTGGAGAAGGAAATAGACGAGAGCCAAACCTCGAATCATGACTTTTTACTTAGGAAATTCAGTCGGCGCTCTCTGCCCATATTTCCTCTTAAGAAGATTTTTTGGTGTTTTTTTTTTAAATAACATTTGACAAACAGCGAGCGATTCGCAAACGATTGAGTAGAACCTAAGACTGTTGATTATTCCAACTTGTATGAAACAAAGCGATTGATGGCGCGATTATTGCTGATTGCTGTTTCTTACGTAATAAGCCTGCAGTTTGTTTTCGCTTTTCTCTGTGACTCAAACGATACCATACATTACAAAATAAAAAACGCCACGCTTTTGGTTCGCTGTCTATTTGACGAGGCCTTAAGTATTTTTTGAAACTATATGCCATATCGTGTCCAGGCTATCTCTATCCATTCAAGGTTGCCTGGAAGAGATCGCAGAGCGCGATAAGGCCGCCTGTTGTTTAATTGTTTTAATTTTAATGTTTATTTTTGTATTGTCTTATCTTGGTGTACAATAAAGTATATATAAATAAATAAATAAATGCTTGTTTTTTTTTTGCTATTGGCTAGATCGGCTGTATTTTTAACAAAACTTGTAAGTATTTTACTTGAAGGTAACTCAAGAATGCAGTGACATCAAATAGTGAGAGTAACAACGACACCATTATCCACTTGTTATTTACGCCTCCCATGACTAGCCGTTTATGAACGGTCATCATTCTTACCACAGATAATTAATACTAGCATACAGATGCCTCATCCCATACAAAGAAACCGTGCCGACGTAACTAGCGTTTTTCGTCTGATTATACCGATATTTTATTGTAAATCTATCGCGTTCGGTTCCGTTCCACGGCAATATATAGATCACCATCTATATCCGTGGAACGGAACCGAACGTGATCGATTTACAATTTCAAAACGCGAAGATTCTTTGTATGGGCTGAGTGAGACATCTAAATGCTAGTATTATATTTTATTATATGTGATTCTTACGAATAGCCTTCATTACGTTTCAATTATCATCGTAATGTAATGGATAATAGGGCTTTTTAAATTATGTTATTACAAAGGGCCTTATTTATAGAAAAACCTCTGACCTTTATAACTACTGATTAAAATATTCTTAGGTTATATTCACTGTTGAGCGATTGCTTGAGCACATGCTCAAGCAATCGCTCAACAGTGTCAGTTTGAATTTAGAATCAGCAAATCAGTTGCTAAGCAGTGTAAAGATTTTATAGATAATGGTCCTCTTTAAACAAAAAAAATAATATTACATGGCCAGTTGGCCACAGATAATCAAAAAGTTTTAGCATAGGTGCTAAAACTCATTTGACAAAATCAACAAACAAAACATGAAGCATTTAACGTGAGTTAAAAGTAATTAACTTTTTTAACAAAACACTTTAGCTGAACAAAGGAAAGTGACAGTATTTTTTATTAATTTTGGCACTTACATTTATACATTTACTAATTGTTGCCATTACAGACAGCCAGACATTGGACACGCAATAAGAGAAAATATGAACTAAAATCTGAACTCATGAATTATTTAAAAAGCAGTGATATAATCTTTTATCATTGTGATAAAAATGCAAATTGGAATCTATTATATTTTTTTATGTAATATCTAGGGTTGTTATCCTTTTTCTTTTTCAAAGGACTACGGACGGAGAAAGGACTTTAACGAATAAAAAATAACACGCTTCTAAGCTTATTTTATGCAGAAATAATAAGGATATTTTTTTTTCGACTGCTTGATGGTGGTGCAAGTGCAGTGTTAAAAAAAAACCGGCCAAGTGCGAGTCGAACTCGCGCACAAAGGGTTCCGTACCATTATCGCATAAAAGGCAAATAACACGTTTGTTGTATGAGAGCCCCACTGAATTTTTAGTATTTGTTATAATTTAAAATTTCACTGAAATACATAATCTGTGAAAATTAACTGTCTAGCTATCACGGTTCATGAGATACAGCCTGGTAACAGACAGACGAACAGTGGAGTCTTAATAATAGGGTTCCGTTTTTACGCTTTGAGTACGGAACCCTAAAACCAACAAGTACCTAATACAAAATTACAGCTTTCTATCAATCTGATAGCTATATCTAAGTATGTTTTAAAACCCATTAAACAACTTACCTATCATGCATCAATTTCTCTCATTATTCCACGACTTTTATAGCTGATTGTTATGTTAACCATTTACATTAAAAAATATGCATAGACTTCGCAAGAAACAAGATATGAAATAGAAAGATTATGATAGATATGGTGGCTTATTATTTAAAAGTTTTTGTGATGACTCTAGATTTGAATTTCGAAGCAACGACGAGTGAAAACGGTTTTATTATAATTGTCTGTGAACAGTCTTGTCTATGCCCCGGGAATTAAGAGCAATAACCATAATTGCGTAACGGATTATTCATGAATATCAAGTGTCTTGTACACACGTTCCACATTCATAAGTGGAGCGATGAGCTTAAACGTTAATAAACTTGTATATGATTTATCAATAAAGCAATTGCTTTACCATTGCCATCAAGTTATAGGGCTAAAAATTTACAGAGTTTTTGGAAAAAATTGTTAACTTTTTGACAGCCACGAGTCTAAACTAAAAGACTTATAAAAGAAATCCTCTATAGTTAGGGAATACTCTGTATACGGAAACAAATAATTCCGCATGGGAAATTCTTTATTTATTTGTCATGTACTATTATTAAATAATGTGCATAAATAAATACGTAGATACCCGTAAGCCTGGCGATTTAATAATGATCCATTGTGTCATATATCTGCGTAATTATGTACCTACTTGAATGTAATATATTGCGGACACAGACATGTGCGTATCTTTTATTACTTACTCATTCACGTACACAAACATCAACCCGCAAAAGTATTATAACATCTATAGTTAGGGTTGTGGATGTGGGAATATATATTGAGTCGACACTCTACACTAACTGGAACAACCTGTCGGCCCTTTACCGACAGGTTGTTCTAGTAGTGGCGACCCAATAACGGACACCTGACAACCCTAGCACTATCAAAAGCACACACAAGGGTAGATATAGACCTAATACCATGTTGCAATCTATTCCCCATAGTCTCATGATTCGCACTACGTTTTATTACAAAAAACAGCATAAAAAGCATTCCATGTACGTCTAAATACATGGTCTAACAAACAATAAAAATGTGCAATGAAAAAAACAATACCTGTGAATTAGTCATGATGTCTCCACGCTACTGGTGCAATATCAACACATGCACTACATAGAGGCACACTCCAAAATTAAACAGTTCTGTGCATTTTACATACAATAATCGTATACACAAATAACATAAAAATCAGCTGCCCACAACATGATGCACTGTACCTTAACACTGAAAGTTGCAAAGAAACAAAAAGGATGCATTAAAACAACATTATACAAAATAAACAAAATGTGCAATAGAATAAATACTGAGATGGTCTGTTCGGTAATAGTCGTGCAGACCTGCGCTAGGTCGCTACCAAATGATACTCCGAGTACGAAGTTAATGGCAGAAGCGCGTGTCTCGAACGACACGAGAAAAAAAAGTGAAAAGACACTCGTCACAAAGTCGTTGTCGTCGATTCTCAGAGAAATTCAAATTTATTATGTTCGATAGAAAATCAATTAAATAATACGACCGATGATGCAACTATATTATATAATGTCGATGTATGTAAATTAGGAAAGTTTTTAATATAATTATGTATTTGACTAAACATCATCGTTAAACTCAGCCTCTGATAGAATCAAACGTTATATCATCAATATTTTTATATGGTTCTTTTACTGTGTATAAAATTTAAAATGTCATGCCGTTTTATGTGGGGTTTTAGAACGTAATTAAACGATTAAATTGATAATAAAGCTTTACGAAGCCAAACACGCTAAGTGGTACAATTATGCAGTATGACTCAAACAAAACATTTTGCAATAATGTAACACTTTCGACTGGGTACATTCGAAAGATAAGGATGTTACATGATAGTCAGCGAGGCGCAACACAAAGAATGACTACAGTGAACTAACCACCGCAATAGAAGTGGCCAGTGGCCTACCTGACCACTTATGTCATCGTTTGAATTGAAGTGTGATTTTATGACATCATTTTTTAGTTAATATGAATTGTCAAAAGAGTGTTTTCTGTGTATTGCATCCTTACTTTGATTTACATAAAGTTAGGTTTTCTTTACAGCACAAAGAGTGACTACCTATTGTAATGTAACCACCACAATAGTGGCCTTTTTTAACGGCTGCAAATCCTCATGGATGACTTCCACCCTGGCGAAACCACACGGTGTTCCGCGGCTACCTTTGACCGAGGCACCTGGGATGCTTTCGCATTTCGTCACGCACAGCAGGTATTTGCCCGCATTTCATGCGGGCCCCGTCACCCTCTGCGGCTGTCTTCGGACGCAATTCCTCTGGAGAAGCGCGCGGCTCACGGCACGCCACCGTCTCGGGCTTTTCAATATTCAGGCAACAGTCTGCCCAAGTCTCAACCAGTAGGCCACATCCTAACAACAACTTAGAACTGACCGTGTGTAGGAGTGGATTGGCATGACAGTTATGCTTGACGGCACAATCGAATTTCGATTCTTTTGGCTTGATCATGCCGATTGGATCATGCCCATTGGACCGGGTATGGCGGTCGGCGATCGTCAGTTCAGTCAGGTAAAGATTTTTGTCGGTGATAGACGAGATAGCGTCTCTCATAACAGTGTTGTCCAAAACGGCTAAAACATCGTCGTCTGTCACATGTGACGCCATGGCTTCAACTGAACATCGCTGCCGATTAGACAATTTAAACTGATCGTGTGTGGTGTATATAGACGAACTGCAGATTGGATCAAGCCTGCAGCGTCATGCCTATTGGACGATAGGAAGGATGGTGTATGGCCACCATAATACGGATAGGGAGGTATTATTCGCCCGCTACCTATCCGCCGCCCCTTTTGCTACCATGACTTCCTCGCAGAAGGAGACAACGGCACCCACGCGCTCTCGCTTCCAACTATGGATTGGATCACGATCTTCAGCGCGAGGGTATCCGCAGCACCAACCGCTGCGACGAGGCCACGGCGCTGCACTGCCCAAGCCGGGCAGTCCTCAAGGGTGTGAGGCGCCGTGTCGTCAAGGTAGTTGCCACAATGATGGCTCCCGGCCTATGCGGCAAAGAAACTTCCCGAAGCACCCATGCCAGGATAGTACCTGTGTCAGCCGGAAAGTAAGGGCACCATGCCGTCTCTACAGACACTCTCGCATAATTAATCTTAGCACCGCTATTGTGGGGTGCTCTACCGCAATAGTGGCCTACCTTACCACTTATGTCATAGTTTGAAGTGTGATTTTATGACGTCACTATTTAGTAAACATGAATTGTTATTTAAGGATGTTTTCGATGTATTGCTTCCTTAGGTAGATATGCTTCCTTAAGTAGATATAAATAAAGTTTGGTATGTTTTGGAGTTTGATATTGTATGTGTATCATTGTATTCTTAGAAGGCAACTGAAATTATAAGAGTTGGTGCTCTTATAATTCTACTAGTGGACTTTAGACTGAGCTGATTGATTGACATTGCGTTCTTATTTAAGGACGCTGTTACATTTTCGACGAACTCAAATTTAGGTATCTAGTCGCACACAGCAACATTACGCGTACGCACACATTGAAAATACTGAGCGCTCGATTTTATACATCACGGAAATAATCTTGGTCCTTGATATTATTTTTGAATTTTATTGTTTTTATTAAGTTGATTCAGGAAGGTTAGTTGGCACTTTGAAAATGCATTTGATAACTGTTACAAACCGTCGTCGTAAAAAGTAGGTTATTATTTTCAACCGACTTCAAAAAAAGGAGATGCTCTATCTATTCGGCCAAACTACTTATCCGATACTTATCGGGTTTTCATCGATAAATGTATGTGGTGGTATTTTCAGGGAAGGTTTTATTGTATAATATATTAGGATCTGTTAAAGATCTTCGGAGATAGACAATGGAACTCTTTAATAACAAACAGCAAATGTCCTGCGATTACTGTGATAGTATGTTTATGTTTTGTTTTAACCATACCATAATAAATCATCACGCTTGTACGGTTTTAGGGGGTAAACAGATGTATTTAGTATACCCAATATGGGGTACCTACAAAAATTTAAAAGAGAAAAATAATAGCTTTCCTGTGACGAAAAACAATAGGTACCGACACCGACTGCCGAAAAGAATTTTATTTTTCACTTTGTTGTAGTAAGTAGGTATTTTTAAAAACCGGCCAAGTGCGAGTCGGACTCGCGCACGAAGGGTTCCGTACTTGGTAAATTGCTGTTAACGATTTATGACGTATTAAAAAAAAAACTACTTACTAGATCTCGTTCAAACCAATTTTCGTTAGAAGTTTACATGGTAATGTACCTAAATAATATTTTTTTTTAGTTTTATCATTCTCTTATTTTAGAAGTTACAGGGGGGGGGGACACACATTTTACCACTTTGGAAGTGTCTCTCGCGCAAACTATTCCGTTTAGAAAAAAATGATATTAGAAACCTCAATCTCAAAAAAAAAAATAGTTTGAGTTTCAAGTATGGGAACCCCCATAATTTATTGTTTTTTTCTATTTTTGTTTAAAAATCTTATTGCGGTTCACAGAATACATCTACTTACCAAGTTTCAACAGCATAGTTCTTATGGTTTCGGAAAAAAGTGGCTGTGACATACGGACGGACGGACAGACAGACAGACATGATGAATCTATAAGGGTTTCGTATTTTGCCATTTGGCTACGAAACCCTAAAAACAACGCTACGTGAAATAAGTAGATACCTAAAACGAATTAATTGCCGGTCACAAGGATAAAAAAATGACTTGAACATTTTTCATTATATGGAATATATTAAATATTACTATCACATCATCAGTCACTATTAATGTTCCCACTGCTGAGACACAGGCCTCCTCTCTGTGAGAGGAAATGGGCTGTATAGTACTATATAAGCGTCCCCAAAATCCATAAAAATGACATCCATGACGAAAATTTGTCTAATTTTTGTCGGCACCATCTTGTAGTTTGGTTTTGACCCCATATTCGATATAAGCGACCCCAAAAACCATGACAATGACACCCGTGACGAAAATATGTCAAATTTTAGTCGGCGCCATCTTGTATTTTGGTTTTGACCCCATATTCGATATAAGCGACCCCAAAAACCATGACAATGAGACCCATGACGAAAAGATGACAAATTTTATTCGGCGCCATCTCGATTTTGGTTTTGATCATATATTCGATATAAGCGACCCCAAAAACCATGACAATGACACCCATGACGAATAGATGACAAATTTTAGTCGGCGCCATCTTGTATTTTGGTTTTGATCCCATATTCGATATAAGCGACCCAAAAACCATGAAAATGACACCCATGTCGAAAAGCAGGCAAAATTTACGTCGGCGCCATCTTGTATTTTGGTTTTGACTCCATATTCGATATAAGCGACCCCAAAAACCATGAAAATTACACCCATGTCGAAAAGCAGGCAAAATTTACGTCAGCGCCATCTTGTATTTTGGTTTTGACTCCATATTCGATATAAGTGAACCCAAAACCATGAAAATGACACCCATGTCGAAAAGCAGGCAAAATTTACGTCGGCGCCATCTTGTATTTTGGTTTTGACCCCGTAATCGATAAAAGTGACCCCAATAACCAAGAAAATGACACCCATGTCGAAAAGCGGCCAAATTTTCGTCGGCGCCATTTTGTATTTTAGTTTTGGCCCCGTATTTGTCATACATACATACATACAAACCGGTTAAAATCATAAATCTCCTCCCACCCATCCACTTCTAAACTTCCCCGTCGGCAGCTTAAGAGGAAATACGGGCGGAGAGACTTTTGAAAAATAGGTATTTGAAAAAACTATCGCTGTCGCTCTGCGAACTGCGAGCGCGTGGCGCCCGGCCGCCCTATCCATGTGTGAGTAAGTTGACAGTGTGTGCGTGCCTCCAAAACGCTCCCGGCCGCGGCTCGCGCATTTCTTGTAATCGCCCCAG
Source organism: Orthosia gothica (assembly GCA_949775005.1). Lineage (NCBI taxonomy): Eukaryota > Metazoa > Arthropoda > Insecta > Lepidoptera > Noctuidae > Orthosia > Orthosia gothica. Next base: position 13,239,796 of record OX459041.1, read on the forward strand.
TCACTCGTTACTTTTGTTGTTGTGGATTGTGGACAAATATCCAACAATATATGTTATTCTTAACAGCAAACGCAGAAAATCTTTTTTTGGACGTGACTAATAATACTGTAGTGCAATTTAATAATGTAATTGCTAAATTTATTGGCGGAAAAAGAATTAACTTTGCAGGAAGTGGCTCATATCACATCAGACAAGATGTTATGGAGTAGTAACTTCATGGAATAGCGAAGGGCTATTCATGCACGCATTCAAAAAAAATACAGGGCTGCAGTCCGGGCCAACATACAAAAAAAAATATAGAACTAAAGCAGCGTTCGAAAAAATTCACAGCGATTTACCGAAAAAGGAAACTGACGTATCCCAAAGACGGAACGAGCAAAATAAAAATAAATACATAACCTGTTAAAACTACGGTCGCTTAGAGTTCGAAGAAATATCTTCTTCCTGCCTTTGGATTTATATAAATTAAAAGAAAATAAATTTCTTGAAAGATTGCTCTCAACTAAGGATGTTCAAAGAAAAATAGTTGGGGCCAAAGCGATAATAGCTTATGGGAAATTGAAAGACTAAAGAGGCTTACGGCATCGAATTTTGGGCGAATATGTAAGATGCGACCAAAAACATCGGTTCGCAAAATATGAGAAACGTTATTATATAACAAATTTAAAGGAACCGTGGCTACCAATTATGGCAAGGAAAAGGAATCTGAAGCGATGAAAACAAACCCTTTTTAGCGGCAAGCCCGGATGGTCTGGTAGGTGAAAACTCGATAATAAAGGTAAACTGTCCTTATGAAATTGCAAGTATGTCACCTGAAGACGGAATTCATCAAAAATAAATGGATTTAGAGCTGTTTTTAAGGGTCATCACTAATCGTCTCCGTAGACCACACACATACGCGGCAGGTTATACAGAAGACCGAAGAATCAACCTGCCTCTCTGTTTAGCGTTTGTGGAATACGAGAAAGCCTTCGATTCGATCGACACTTGGGCTGTACTGCAGTCTCTCCAACGGTACCGCATTGAAGTATTGAAATGTTTGGATAAAAACGCTGCTATGTCAGTTCGACTTCAGGATCAGACCTCGGAACCCGTCCTTATGCAGCGAGGTGTGAAACAGGGAGACATAATATATCCAAAACTGTTCACCGCTGCACTGGAGGATGTCTTCAGGGTTCTGGCCCGGAACGGGCTAGGCATAAATGTCAATGGCGAATACATCACTCACCTTTGGTTTGCCGACGATATAGTGGTCATGGCTGAGACTATGTAGGACTTCAGTACAATGCTCGATGACCTCAGTAGAGCTTCCTAAAGAATGGGTCTTAGGATGAACATGCACAAAACCAAGGTGATAGTGAATGTCCATGTTACACTCACTCCAATCAAGGTCGAATACACTACACTCGAAGTTGTGGGTGACTATGTCTACCTGGGACAAACGATCCAGTTGGGTAGGGCCAACTTCGAGAAAGAGGTCAACCGTCGAATCCGACTTGGCCGGGCAGTGTTCGGGAAGTTGCGGTATCTTCTCGTCTAACTTACCAAAGTGTCTCAAGACGAAAGTCTATGACCAGTGTGTGTTGCCAGACATATGGGTCTGAGACATGGTCGCTTACTATGGGCCTCAGCAGAAAGCTTACAGTTACCCAAAGGGCAATGGAGAGGGCTATGCGTGAGGTTTCCTTGCGTGGTCGAATCAGAAATGTAGAAATCCGCAAGAGAACCAGGGTTACCGACATAGCCCGAGCAATAGAATTTGGCAAGCCCGAGAATTGCCACATTTAAGTGGGCAGGGCACATTGCTCGCAGAACGGATGGCCAATGGGGGAAAGGATCTGGAGTGGCGACCGCGAACCGGAAGACGTTGCATTGGAAGGCCTCCCACCAGGTGGACCGATGACTTGGTGAAGGTTCCGGGGATCCGCTGGATGCGAGACGCACGGGACCGATCAATGTGGTGACCCTTGGGGGAGGCCTATGTCCAGCAGTGGCTGATATGATGACGATGATGATGATGAAATAGATTTATGTATGTTTAAAGGCAATATGTTACAATTAAAACAGAATCACAATTACTTCTACCAAGTACAAGGCCAACTACACATAACTCGTCGAGATTTCTGTTATTTTATTTAGGTAGTCCCAAAAACTTTTATTTTTCAAAATATTAAGAGGGACGATGCATTATGGCATAAAAATGGAACCAATATTAGAAAAGTTCGATAGATTTGATTTAATTTGAAAAGTTCTACCACATTAGTGGCAAGCCTAAGGCATTAGCCTTTTACCAGAAATCATTGACGGATGGATACCAAAGAATAAACCAGTGAGAGAAAGCACGTCGTCATAATCTGCCTAGCCTTTTCCCATCTACGTTAGAGTCGGATGCAGCTGAATACCAGGATTTTGATGGATCGACTGCCTATCTGACCTCCACAACCAGTTACTGGGTAATATGCAACCCCTTGGTAAAACGGGTCAGACTTTCGGGCTGTAAAAGCCGAAAATAACAGCCGGAACGAGACACGGACGGGTCTTGGTATGTAAAGATGGTCACCCATCCACGGACCAACCACGGCAAGCAAAGCCTTACCTGATCGATTGACCCGTGCGGCTGACGTTGAAATAAGTTTAATTTCGCTGATGTACCTAGTAGGCGATCTAGAGATTGCGGATACCTATCCGATATATAATTTACTGTTTTGTATTGAAAACTTTTTGTAATAAACATTAAAGGGGCGTCTAAACGGGCTATATTTTACGACAATTTGTGGCTGCAATACTGTGGCCGGCAACATTGCTAGCAATACCAGCCACGCTATGCAATATTTTAAGGATGGCCCGGCATTATAGCCACATATTTTTTGGTATGTCAAAATGTTTTTATGTGTAGCCGGCGTGTGGCCGAACGATCGCCTCGCAATCGAAAATACTGCAATATATCTGGGCCATCTATATTGTTGTTCTGTTTTACTGTATATGCGCGTCCCTTTCTCCCTGCGACGTGAAGTACTTTGCGTTTCACTTTCTGCGCGACGTGAAGTAAAAATTGTTAAATAAGTATTTATCCAGCATTAATTCCTTGTCTGCGGAATCCAAAGTGTCACGCCTACTTAGGTAGGGTCGAATCCACATTCGTATCCTTTTTTTTCGTTTTTCTGCCAAAACAATGTAAGCGGCTGCGATGACGGTCATTTCGTCGGCCATTGTTGCTGGATTGTGTGGCTCATTAAAGGGTTCTGAATCAAAGGCCATACGATTGCAGCCATATTGCAACATGTTGCCTGCAGTTGATTGCTCAGCCATAAAATGCACTAAAATGTTTTTTTGATGGCTGGGCAATGTTTGCCAATAATTGCAGCCACAAATTGTCGTAAAATATAGCCCGTTTAGAAGCCCCTTTATAGACATGCACTTTATTTTATTTTGTATCCAATACTTTTTAATACTTCTATTTGTATTTCTCACGAACAGCACATGTAAACAATATAAATGTGTTTATCGATAACTATTTTCAACACTAGTATATCGATATTATTTTCAACTACTACGCATCACCTTTCCGTCTGTGTACGTATTATGCAGACCCCTTGCGTCTCACCCCGCCCACAAATTCGTGCGATAAGGACAACTGCAGATTCGACAAATTTTCATAAGTAAAAAGTCTCTCGTTTGGCTCTCGTCTGTTTTCTCCTCCAATATTGGACCGATTTAGAAGATATTTCATAAACTGAATAAGAAGGATATTTACTATGTCCCTATGTTTTCCTTTTTTCATTAATAGTTGTCAAATTTGTACACTAGGGCTCTGAAGACAGCGACTCAATACAGACAATTTAGAGCATTTTGAGAGGGTTCTAGTTCTTATACGGATAATATATCACCAAAAAGGAAAACATAGGGACATAGAAGAAGTTGATGTTTATTTTACTGTAAAAAATCATTGCTTTAAGTTCATAAACCAGAGAGAAAACAGACGAGAACGTTTGTATGGAGAAAAGACCACCCCCGTTTCCTCTTAACCTTACCCATCCAAATCCTAACCTTAGTCAGAGCTGTTTAAACCCACCCATCCATTTCTCAACCTTGTCAACAACTGCTTAACACCCAACTATTTAAAACCCGATCTTACCCAAAATAATTTCTAAATCACATTCTAATAATAATAGGAAACTCAAAAATACGGCATACGTCCGATAAAATATCAACTCCTTTCGATCACGACGAGGACGGTACTCACACGCATGCACACTACAATCTTTCTATTACTTTTATCGTATTTATTTCCTGCGAGAAAGCGATACGCCCGTCCTTCCACGAGCGCTTCTGAGCGCGGAATGATGAGCCGCGGGTACAAAATGTATGAAGACGTCGGCAAGTGATTTTATTTTAGCTAATAATTAAAAAATATAATTATTTAGGTGACAAATAATTAGCTGCACCTGTAAAGGACTATATATACCGCTTTTTTTATAATTTTGAAGATAAAATATGCTGTAAATTTACCTAAACTGGAACCTATTCGGACCCTACTTTTTTCATTTTTTTGCGATTATTGTGATGGGCAAAACGTATTTGTGCGAAAATTTTGTATGATGTTATACAATTTTTCTGATGCTTATCTGGAGCTGAATATATTATCTTTAAATTAAGACCATGATATCTTCACATCGGTGATTGCTTATACATTAAAATGGTACCTCAAAAGTACTGTTATTTGTAGAAAAATGTAATAGCGTCCTTAAGAAAATAGGCAATCATGGGGACTGTTGACAGAAGTGAAAACTTTGGAATAATTGTGTTTTTGTGAGATGCGCAGCGATATTCCGTCACACGTCACATAAGCATGTCGATTTCGCGAAACCATACGTTTTGCCCTTACCAAAAAAATCGCTCAATGCAGATAAAGAAATTCTCACTTCAATAATGTTATTGTGATATCAGGGGGGTAACCACAAGCTCTTAGAGTAAGGTTATTTTGAGATCGAGTAAGTGACAGATGTATACAAGTCAGATACATCTGTCCCTTACTCGATCTCAAAATAACCTTACTCTAAGAGCTTGTGGTCACCCCCCTGTACAGCAAAATCTGACTGTATTGTTAAGAATTACCTTTAATTACATATTATTGTACCTTGTACTTGCACTCTATGTTAAACAGAGTAATTAGCACTATGGTAGTAATTTACTTAATTGGATAACTACTTACAAAGTAGTTAAAGTTTATACTGGTTGAGGCAGCATTGCTAATCTTTGTGGTTTGAAAGATCAAATAGTTAAACTTTGAAGTGTGTCAAACTATATACTGTTATGTTTTAGAACAGATAGGTTTATCATTTTTTCCATGAAATCTTAGAGATTTTAAAAGTTGGCATAGCTGGGTTAATCTACATGTACACTTCATCCTGTACACTATACAGGTGATGTACAGTACAGTTTGAGTTCAACTATTATTGACAGTAAAATAGATATTACAACTAGTGTCTGGTTCCCACCACAGTATCCCTTGAAAAAGTATTTTACTGTTAAATAAAGATAGAAAGTTAATTACATTCCGTTATAGTTGTGTTTAACCAAACACTTGATGGCCGCCTGGGAATGGTGCCTATATAATTTGAACATTGTTTCATCAAAATAATTATTATCTCAAAAGTTCCATCATACCTTTACATGGGAAAGTTATGTTGCTGTGTCAGGGATTAGCATAAAAGCATTTTATCTGATTGATATGAAAGCACTACTAGATAAGCTCGTGAGTGAGCCTTTATTATGGACTTCACAACATTTTCAAATAATATGTTCCAATAAAAAAAATACAGAGCAAAAACAAAAAGGAGGTTTCCTGAGAGGACGATCAGATACTCTTAAAAGATCAATTTTAAATAACTGCATACTGTTTTTGAGGTATTCACATGGGTGTTTAATTAAATCACCCTGTATATTTGTGTTATTGCATTTCTTAAGAAACTCAAAGAAGATTTTCTGATAATATTAAAGGTTGACAATTAACTAAGATTCAGCGATCTAAATAATTTTTATAAGTACTGAATCTCTGGAAGTACTGAATTACTGATCCAGTAAAAGCAATTCTATCACTGACAAAAAGCTACACTATAGCTTGGAGTTTTAAGTTAATTTTATCCCACCAAACTCACAATTCCTGTGAGATAGGCTGTAGGGATGAAGGCACGGAAAAAAACAACTTTATAATAAGACAGTAAAAAATATTTTTGTAGACTGCCCAAAACAATGTCAATGTATGATTATTATGTAGTTTGATAATAAATGAGACTATCAACATAATCTGATAGCAATATGCAACAAATGTTCCACTCAATAAATGCAAACTCACATTGTGCATGATCAATCAGCCAATTATGAGGAGCCATGGTGAAATCTAGTACTAGGTATATGATTTCAGTTTCTGATTTACAGTTACTTAGATTTATTCCACGTTGAGATGCAATATTACTAATATACATCATAAATTCTGGAGACATTGAAAATTTTACCTATTTAATAATAATAATTTATGTATTTAAATAATTAGTAATCTGCTATACATTTTTAGGCCGACCTGGTCAAAATATCAGGCAAGATTTGGAAGAGGTACCTAATACAGGGTTATGTGGCATGCAATGGTGGGCCAACACCAACACTCAGTATTGTGAGGATACGGTTTGATGAAGAGAGACTCGTACTTGGCCGGTTTTTAGGGTTCCGTAGCCAAATGGCAAAAAACGGAACCCATTATAGATTCGTCATGTCTGTCTGTCTGTCTGTCCGTCCGTATGTCACAGCCATTTTTTTCCGAAACTATAAGATCTATGCTGTTGAAACTTGGTAAGTAGATGTATTCTGTGAACCGCATTAAGATTTTCACACAAAAATAGAAAAAATACAATAAATTTTGGGGGTCCCCATACTTGAAACTGAAACTAAAAATATTTTTTTTTTCAAATCCATACGTGTGGGGTATCTATGGATAGGTCTTCAAAAATGATATTGAGGATTCTTAAATCATTTTTTTCTAAACTGAATAGTTTGCGTGAGAGACACTTCTAAAGTGGTAAAATGTGTGTGCCCTCCCCTAAAACTTCTAAAATAAGAGAATGATAAAACTAAAAAAATATATGATGTACATTACCATGTAAACTTCCACCGAAAATTGGTTTGAACGAGATCTAGTAAGTAGTTTTTTTTTAATACATCATAAATCGTAAACCGCAATTTACCAAGTACAGAACCCTTCGTATGCGAGTCCGACTCGCACTTGGCCGGTTTTATCATTTCCACTCTCACAATAAAACTTTGCACACTATTTTAAACACTCACCCCATCGAAGCTATACTTTATAGCACATCTCCCACTACACCACGACCCACGACGATATCATTTTTTTTTTTGTTCGTTTTTGTTTTCTTTGAGTCAAAATTCATACCTATCATCATCATCAGCTTTTTAATGTTCCAACTGCTGGGACACAGACCTCCTCTCTGTGAGAGAGGAAATCACCATGTGGGCCCAGCATGGTTGGTGGATGTCACATGTGTTGGTTGGTGTGGGTTTTTGGTTCTAGGACATACCGGTTTCCTCACAATGTTTTCCTTCACCGTTATTAAGCAGTGGGGATGAAATAATTTACACAAAGTAAAGCACCTGCCTGGGTATGAACCCAAAACCTGCGTCAAGTAAGTCAGGTCCATTACCACTGGGCCACCACTGCTTAAAATTCATACTTATTATTTAATTATTTCAGTTTAAATGCTTATAACTTTGATTTATTTGTATCCAAGAAACACGGTATATTTAAAGAGGAACTTTAACGGACATATCACTACTACTACTGTGGTCATCTCACAAAAATCTTTTATATTTCCAGGGTAAAAACTAGTCTATGACACTCAGCTAAAGTGTGATATATATTTTATTATTTTAATTTGTAAAAAAACAAAATCTGTAAAAATTCTGCTGTTGATATGGTTAAAGAACACATGGTTCCATTCAATCAATCAATTCAGTCTGTTTTGTATCATGGCATGGGATTCCCATGGTGTTTTTTTTTGTATTGTAAGAATTTAATGGTTTACTAAATTCAGTGAAACCATGTGACAGGGTATATAACACAGTATTTATATAAAAAAGAATGTGCATGTGTAAAGTTACATTGTAAATAATATAGTCAAATCGTAAAAATTGTTGTTGAGAAAGTATTGTAAAAACTACATAACATGCTGATATAATTCTGCTGTGTTGCTTTTGCTTGTTTTTTTTTGCATTAGTACTACTAATTACAACAGGTGTATAGTGTGAAAGAATAATTAACATTTGCAATAATATTGTAAAACAAAGGAACTACGAAAATGAGCAAATCGAATTTCGAACGGAAAATACCATGGTAGCGTTCGTAAAGAAATCCCAACGGACTAAGAATCTAGATCGATACTTTAGACACGGTAATGCTTTTTATAAAATAGCAACATAAATAAATTACTTTATTAGGTTATTTCTTACCTTAGCGGCAGGTTTGTTGCAAGCCCTTACATCAACCAGAGTACTCTTGCCAGGACTCTTCTCAACAATGTTTATAATTTCTAAACAGTTGGTTTCTCTTATCGACTCATCTTTTACTGGAGGCATATCCTTTGCACAATTTAACAGCACAGTTTTTAATTATCTTTTTATTGTTTCCGTAACCGTAAATTAAAAACAAAATACGATAGATAATGCCCTACTCTCTTTTTCAAGTGAAAATCGAATCGAATCGAAGACAAGCGACCGAATGAATAAGAACGCAAAGGAGTGATTGAAATTGAATGGAATGAAGAAGTGGTGTTACCACTTTTATATGTATGACAGGGTTACCCGCAATAACAGGATTTGTGGTTGGAGTTTGAAATAATAAAGCTCAATTATAAAAGAGAGAAGAACAATTATAACAATATAGAATTGTGCGTCCGAAACTATTTACTATTTTAGTATGTGGCAATTCAAGCTGTAATTGAATGAATGAAGGTACCAGTCAGATCACTATAAAGTTATCTGTGGTGCCAGTGGAAATCAAACCATTGAGAAATCAAACACCAGTGCTAAGGCCGCGTTTCCACTGACGTGGAGCTGGGCGGAGAGGAGCGGTGACGTGCAGGAATCGTCCAATCACAGACGAGACGAGTGGCGCGATGAGGATTTCAACAATTGTATTTGGTCGCTTCCGCATGTCTCCGCTCCTCTCCACCCAGCTCCGCGTCAGTGGAAACGCGGCCTTAATCCTTGCTGTGTCCATTCCATCTGCTGTTAATTGCCCGCTTTTTTGAAATCGTTAATTATTTGAAAGGATTGTTTTTATTTTGATTTAGAATTTTTGATTTTATTATAAAATATGCACTCCACAAGAGAGGAAAATAATTACAATCAATAATTTATTAACAACTTCAATAGATAAGTTTACAATAATTCAGGAGCGTAGCTACCGTGGTATCAGCTGTATCAATAATACGTGTCCCCTCACCTGCTCCCCAAAACTTCATGGGCCGTTGAGGTCCGTTATCCGTATGAAAACAAAAGTTCATAAAATTTTATCCAGAATCTAAAATTATTTATAGTTAGAGCTTTAATCGCTGCAATCATAATGAAAACATTATCTATCCAAGTCAGATTTCTCATCATTATTTGCGACATTTACTCATTCTTCATCCTTTCCATCATTTTATTAATTTTGTAATAAACATTTTCTTCTTTTGTTCTTTAGTCGGGTAAACAGCAGCCGAATTCGACTTGATTGGTCGATTGATAGCATTCAAACCCTTTATATACTATAATAATATATAATTCATTTATTTTCAGACACAGTAGTCCATAGATCGAATACTGAGAACAAATGAGGAGAGGGCATTTTTGTCGTTCTAAAAGTGCTGATTCTCAGCTCATCTTCTAAGTTTCTCGGCCTACAATAGGTTTTATGTGTTTATGACATCAAAGGTGACGACTGATATAGAAATATGGAACAAGAAGACGTGTTGCGCCGACTTGAAATAAATGATTACATTCGTAAGCGTTTTCTTCGCGTTCATTCATTTCCTTTGCGTTGCCGTATTTACGTATGCAATAAGGCTGCAGGGCCCTAAATATAATTGGGAACGGGGCCTCTTTAAGACTTTCTACGCCACTGCAATCACTGCACCTTGTAAGTACAATCATCTTTAAATGCTGAGCATCAAATAGAACAGAAACAAAAAGTCTACCTGATAAGAGAATACATGAGGAAAATCGGAAGGCATTCCTAGATAATGATTGAGCAATCAATCAATCACGTCTTGCGTGATACCGACATAATTTATTCATTCATTAAAAAAGTACGCATGTTGCACATAGTTACTGGGCAATATGCAATAGACAACTTTGATTGTTTGTATTGTTGGTAATATCTAGCACCTCTTTTCTTTCCTTCTTTAACGGCAATACATTGAGAGGTGAGTTTTGGCCTTCAATCTGGGTAGACATCTCGATAAAATGGAGTTGGAGTTATGAATTTAAAGGAACACTTAACCGATTGGGATAGAAACTTATGTTCTGGGATTGGCAGTATAATTATTTAGATTTAACAATACATTAGGCAGGTATATAATAATTATTGTGAAATGATACAATTAGGTAAGTACAGTAGTCACAGCGGATCTTTGTGTCGAAGTAGGCTCTGCGAAGCATTGCGCAGGAAATAGTTTGTCGTCGAGTACCTATACTGCATACAGAGGCCTTAGTGCGAGTTTTTACTCACGCTCAATCGCGTTATCGTAAACATCAATTTGTATGAGCGAGCGTGACTAAAAACTCTCACTAAGGCCTCAGAGGCCTTAGTGCGAGTTTTTATTCACGCTCAATCGCGTTAACGTAAACGATCTCTTATGTCAAAATGTATACAAAAAAAGAGGTTTCGCCTTACCGTCCCCAGACGGCGCTTATCCAGTTTCAATAGAAATGGACGTTTACGTTGCACGAGTGAGCGTGAGTAGAAACTCGCACTAAGGCCTCAGTAAGCGAGACAAACGTAAGCGAGTGAAAGAGAAAGTTATACAATGCTATCTTCTACTTCAACATTGACACATAAATAGCAACTGCGCAGGGTCTTGCAGCCAACTTCAGAGACACAAAGATCCGCTTTGACTACTATACTGATTCTTGACAAGAAACCAAAATTATATAAAAGAGATAGGTAGGTATAATTTGGCATATAATATTTATAGCTATAGTGCGTCAATGATTTTCTTCTTGCGACTGGCTCACTAAATAGTTTGTATAGTGTCCAGCAGCCATATTACGTAGGAGTGAATACGGCAACACAAAGGGTTTGACAGCTATCAATCGACCAATCACACAGACGGAAATCCTCATCGCGTCATTCATCTCGCATGTGATTGGTCGATTTGATAGCGGTCAAATCCTTAGCCTTGCCGAATTCACTTGCGCAATTCGGCTGCAGTTCACACTGTACTAATAATGTATAATCTTGCTTGTTAGATAACTACTAGATAGACAATTATCTCGGGTTATTTCCGTAATATCCTTATTTAGGTATGTCGCATAGGGTCGCGTTTGACCAGTATCTCATCGGTGCTATGCGACCAAGCGGTGGACGTTGGAGCAGATGTCAATATTTTGCCCATTTAATAATTTAAACATTTATATTTTTCTTGTTTTTTTTTCCAAAAAACCAGTCCACGAGATGTTGAGACATTTTTCTGTTTGGAAGCTCGATGTGGGTGCCAATTTGCACTGCAGGATAGGGTAAGTGTTTGATTCAGGTTTGGTATCAGTGCTTTTTATAGGATGGTTCTAAACTATAGGTACCGCGGTTTCAGGTTTTAAGTTCTCAGATATTACGATCAATAACAGTAGCACGTTTGGAATGGAAGAGTTCAAAGCCGACCCATAGAGAAAATAAAACTACGTTAAAAGCCGACCTCAACAAAATTGGGTAAAGACTAGGCAGATGATGATGAACGGCAAACTGACGGCAATCTACGTTTATTTACCAGCTGTGGTTGCCAGATCTGCAGTTAAAATAAAGTGGGTACTTACATATTTGTACAGATTATATTAATAGATAAGTCGGGTATTGTGGCATTGGAAATAAGACACGTGCGCAGAAAATATTAAGTACCTGCTTATGTGATATTTTTTCCTTCAGCTAACCTTGAAACAATTCAACAGCTAGTCCTAGAAGTTGATTGGCGAGAAGGATCAAGAAGTCTTTAATAGAAATATAGTTTCGTTCAATTAACTGTAGGTGTGTGAGTGTGTTTGCTATTTGCGATACCATGTGCCCGAATGGTTGGCTAGGTGATTTTTTTGAGAATCAACTGTTTAGTGGAACGGGCATCTCATTAATTGGCTTGAAAAACGCAGTTCCTTCACCTTGTACAAGTAATCAACAACATTAAAGTGACCTAACCTAGCATATTTACCTACCGAAAGCAAGCATTACGGAGTTTTTAAATTATAAAAGTTAATATCTTTAAAAAATAACAAACTGGTGTGTACCAGTTTGTTTTGTTACAGTCAATAAAAATATTGATAGTGATCGAGCGATAACGTATTAGTGCCGAAAAATAAAACATCATTGAGTGCAATATTTACGCGTTATTCCAGCAAAAATTCGTGTTGATCTCAGTTTTTTGCACACGAATGAATGTCGTTCATGTGCTCAGTAAACCGGTCGTCCCGCACATAATAAAGGCAGGGCGATAACACAGCGATTCAGTTTGAGTAGACGCACACCGCGAGCGAGCCCTGTGAGACAGTGTCGTCTGATAAGTCAGAAAATTTACTTTAGCAAATTAATATCTATCACTAAAAAAATGCCGAAAATTCACAACTTTGGTGCTGGCCCGGCCAAAATGCCAGAAGAAGTAAGTTATCTAGCAATGTTTATTAACTTTTTACTTAAATTTGTGAAAAGTGAATGCTTAATTAGTTCGACACGCATAGGTATTTTATAATCTTGAATGTTTGATTTGTCAGGTATACGATAACATAAGGCAAGAATTAACAAACTTCGACAACTCTAATATAAGTTTACTTGAGACAAGCCACCGAACTAAAGGATACATGCAGTTTAATACCGAAGTACAAAATGTTGTGAGAAGATTACTGTGAGTATTTTAATGTAAACTGTTAATTAGCATACATAAGTAATTAGTTACTAGTTTAATAACTTACACATTTTTGAAAACCGCGCGTAATCTGCGTCTAATTTTCGTGCATACCAAACTTTTAAAAACTTAATTATTTTTTATGTACTTCGGCTTAGTATTTTTGCTGATTAAGTGATATTAGTGAGTTTTAAATTTATGATAAAACACAGGGCCCTTAATTTAGCAACGTAATACCATGGTAAAGTTAACTAAATACCGCATGGTACTGGAACTCTATGGCACGTTAGACATGTCCTTGACTCCTTGGCCCTTGGTGTCCTTGTCTTGTCCCCGTGAATTTAATGAGGTAAAATGAATGAACGAACTGAAAGAATTTTCAAAATATGACATTGACAGTTGATATTATATTTATTTTTGAAGTTTTCAAAAAAATATGAAAGTAAACAAACATCACGCGATACATTCGTTGTCGGCAACAAACAAATGTTTTGTGATTATTTCTCACGTTTGACTACACAACTTGTACTCTTGCAGAGCAAGATAGCTTTTTGTGCCTTGGTATGTATCTACAATGCTATCAATTGTATTAAAAAATACGCAGTAACATGACCCCTGACCGTTTATCGCATTTTGATTCTAATTTTATAATATTTATAACAGAAATGTACCGGCAAACTACAAAATTATCTTCATGGCTGGTGGTGGAACTGGTGAATTTGCTGCAGTTCCTCTTAACTTGATCTCCAGAACCGGAACAGCGGACTATGTAGTAACTGGTAAATATTTTTACGTCATGATATTGACTTGTCGATACCTAGACTGTATTTTTCTGTACGTACAGTCCTATTGTGTAAATTTTATTGTGCGTAAAAGGCGATAAATACTTTTACTAAACTCACAAAAAATTACTGTTAGGTATTTCATTACACTCTTTATTTATTATTTCTAAGCATTATACATGTTACACAAGTTTCTTGTTGTACTCTTGAGTCTGACTGTCCTTGTTATTAAGTATTTACATATATGATTTAATGTTTGTATGTAAATATTGTAAAAAACGTTTTTTTAAAGAGTAAGTGTGCAGTTTCTTGTCCGTTCTTCTCCATAACAAACTACTTTTCCGAGTAGACAGTAGAATCAATTATCACTTGTAAATTTTAATTGTTAACATTAAAAAGTGCCGTTTAATGGCCTAATTGAAATAAATAATTTTGGCTTTGACTCGTAGCACTAATATTTTTCTTTTTGTTAGGTGACTGGTCAGCAAAGGCAGCAAAAGAAGCAAAGAAATACGGCAAAGTGAACTTGGTCCTGCCTCCCGTGGACCGCTATGTGGACATCCCTGATCAATCTAAGTGGAACCTTGATCCGAATGCGTCATACGTACATATCTGTACCAATGAAACTATTCACGGTAACTATCCGCTGATAACATGTTACTATTATCCCCTACTATATTTACATTTATCTATGTGACAACCTTTATATCTCTATTATGTTTCTGTCAAATGTCCTTGAAGATTAGTTTAGAAAATAAAATTAAGTAACCTTAATGCTTCATGAGTAAGCATATCAAATGCAAAATTATGGTTACTGATAACACACATGGTAACAACAAAATACTAAGGTAGAATTTATGTCTGAGGCTTTAAGTCCACCTTTTAACAGTCATTTTATGTGTGCATAAAGAATTGATAAAAAAAAATGGTTTGCTCTAACAAATTAAACAAGTTTTATGGAGGATAAAGGAAACAACAGGATAATGCTGGTTTTATTAAAACCATTACATATTTCTGTATCCTTGTGAAAGTACTTGTAAATGCACGGAAATGACCCCAATGGTTGATTGCAATTACAAACAGAGAGAGAGTAGCTTCTTTAACAAGATAATTTATCATAATAATTAGTACAAGGCCCATATGATTCAATGTGTATTTTTTTTGCACATAGTAATATGCAATGTGTTTTTTGTTTCAGGAGTGGAATTCGATTTTATTCCTGACACAAAGGGAGTACCTCTAGTTGCTGATATGTCCTCAAATATTATGTCTAAGAAGGTCGATGTTTCTAAGGTAAGAATCTGAACATAATTTTTACTTGTATCTTGTGTATTTCAAGTAACATTTAAGTACCAACCAATTACTTACAAAAAAAACAGTAATGATGTAAAAAAAGTAGGGGTTGAAGTAAACACTACTTTATATTTGGCATCTAGCTGTTTTCTTAGAACTCGTTTGGTATTTCAAAATAACATATTCTGGTTATTTAACATTAAGTCCCTTATCAGTAAACTAGGTATATTCCAGCATCATCTCATATTGAAATTGATAACAAAAAATTTCAACCAAAACTTTTTCTAAATGACTCAATCAGTTACTATATGAAGCAAACCAGTTCAAACTGATAACCGTTAATACTAATTGCTTTAGATAACCACTGTCCTCATTAATAAATTATTATGAAATTTTTGTTATCAATTTCTTGACTTGATGAAATATTTGTTGCTACTCAATGATATTCAAATAAACAGATACGTTATACACTCACAAAACAATTGAAAAAAGTGTTCCACGCAGCAGCGGCAGCACACATACACACTTTTCATTCATCTGACATTTCACTACAATGTCGAAAGGGATGGCTTGATAAAACAAACAAGAAAAAAAGAGACAGCTAGTGTTTGTCACTTGCGTGTGAATGTAAACAAACATTATTCTGACAACCAATGTTTTTTCTTTTTGTAACCTCCAAATATCAGAAAATTAGGAAAAAATATTGAAATAAATTAGTAAATTGAGGTGTATTGCGTATTTACATATGGTATAAGATCCCTTCTGTTTTATGTAATTTGGTATTATAATTGGTACACTTTCTAA
Organism: Orthosia gothica; assembly: GCA_949775005.1. NCBI lineage: Eukaryota > Metazoa > Arthropoda > Insecta > Lepidoptera > Noctuidae > Orthosia > Orthosia gothica. Next base: position 13,255,826 of record OX459041.1, read on the forward strand.
ATACACACGATGGCATTTTTTTAATTTTGTTTTTTTTTCAACAAAGCGTATCGCTCTTCGCCATGCGTGACATAAACTAAAGACTAAATCATACAATTGTCTACTATTCGAGTCTTCACAATGCGCGCGCTTATAACATATCTGTTTATTTGAATATCATTGTTGCTACTGCACGACTATTAAATTTGACCTCTCTTGGACTAACTTTAAAGACATGCGTCTAGCTTGGCCTCGAGGCAATCCATGACATTATATGACGCGGACGCACATAGTGCAGTGGCAAACCTTCATTGGTCACCAGTTTTATTAAAAAAAAATAGTAATGTGGCCATGTCGTACCACTAAATAGTTTTGAATTGTTATTTTAGTGAACATAAAAACTAGATGCTATTAACCTGTCTCCGTATTAGCAACTCGAAATTCGTACAGCAATCGTTATATTTACAGCTTTATGTTTAAGTCAAGAATGAATAGGTTACTTCTAGGCAAGCGTGCTTCACCGTCGACCACATCATCACTTACCATCAGGTGAGATAGTGGTCAAGCGCGAGCCTATATTAAAAAATAAGTGAAAGTTAGTGTGATATTTTTCTCTTCGCGCGCCCGAATTATTTTGCCGCGTGCCATAGGTTCGCCATCCCTGATCTAGTGCAAGTTTAAGTTTTCCGTGTGCGTGTGTGTATGTATACATACAGATAGATACACGAGTATAGGATACCAAGTAATTACATAGATCACGGCTATATGTTCTGGCCTCTATTGTATCTACGGCGAAACATTAGCAACAGATACTGGCTGTTTTTTTATGATCTGAGAGGTGGTTTAGCAGCGATTATCTGAAGTCGATAAGGAATAATGTAGGTACTAAGATATTTTATAAAATAATTATAAAAAGGTACCTATACTCCGTTTAAGATAAGATTAGACATTTAAATAATCTCATTTTACAGCCCGTTCAAACGATTTTGACTTCTATTGCTTTGGTGATATGGCAAATGGCAGCTGTAGTAAACAGTTGGTATTGGTAACAGCTTTATGCTTTTAATGTCAGCTTTAAGTTTACGGAATAGAACTCAAAAATCGGTTGAATGGACTGTAAAAGCGGATTTTTAAAAATTTCTAATGTTATTTCAAATAATTAATCTAAACTTTTAAAGGTAATTCATACAAAAGTAAATGCTTCGTGTTTTAGAGAATGAATAGGCTTGTTTCCTGCTTTGCTTTTTTATCAGTTGGACGACATTAGGCTTAAGAAACGATAAGATAATGAACTGCTGATGTCCGATAAGGAGCTCTAGAGGTGTACGATAAATAAACGTGACCTTATCATTTGGACGATTGGAGGTCATGCTTTACCTGTTTTCTGAGTTCATTGATCATTGTTGCCTCGGAATGTCTCGGTTAAACTTATGACAAGTTATCACAAAAGTACACATTGTCCAAGCGGACGTTATCGAGTCTTAAAGTCCCCGTCACGAGAAGATATAAATTTTGTAAAGAAAGAACTTCTACTAAGTTACGTAGCGACAATTCAATCAACAACACTCACAACGGATCTTTGTGGCTCTGAAGTTGGATCTGTCAACTATTGCGCACGAAACAGATTAACTGCATAGAGTAAACGAGATAGGATGATGCGACAAACGTATGCGAGTGAAAGAGACAGTTATACAATGCTATTTTCACTTTCAATATTGACGCAAAAATAGCTAGTGCGCAGCCTCTTGCAGCCAATTCAGAGCCACAAAGATCCGTTGTGAGTATTATACTAACAGACGCGTTGACTTTGTGTGTTGTTATATTGTGTTAGAAAGCGAATGTGTTTTTACAAAATTTACTTATAGCTTCTCACGACGGGGACTTTATACGATACACTAATTAATTACCTACTAGCTTTTCCCCGCGGTTTTTTTCCTGTATCCCATGGGTCACCAATTACTTTCATTTGGGGGCCTTTACATCGTCACGTGTATTTACTTTGTTAAAATTGAAATAATAAACTTAAATATGTGAATATAGATATAATATCAAACAAGATTTTTCTCCCAATAACGCGTTACAAAAAAAAAATAACCCTGACCCCTCGTCCAGGTACAGTACATGTGTTTCAGGAATCAGTGACTTTTTCATTTAGGTGACAATTTTAAATGCCGTTGCAAAAATAAATGCTACCTACCAGAATATTAAATTATGCTTGTTTCTTCCAGTTCGGAGTAATTTACGCCGGAGCACAGAAGAACATCGGCACAGCTGGCGTAGCTTTAGTCATCGTTAGAGAAGATCTGCTGAACCAGGCGCTTCCGATATGCCCATCGCTCTTCGACTGGACGGCGAATGCCAAGGCCGATTCCATTCTCAATACTCCTCCTATGTTTGCGTAAGTATATTTAATCTTTTTGTATTATAGGTTTGACGGGAATAGGCCAGTGTAATTACAGGAATATGAGACAATTCAGATTTAGCCTTTAATGGCAACGCATCTGGTATTTCGGATGTTCATTGGCAGCAGTTCACACTTAGGTATCTACTCGAAGTGGGGTGGTTGTTTGGTTGGCACTAAATAAAATAATAAAACGGCTAAGTTCAAGTCGGACTCGCGCATGAAGGGTTCCGTAACATTATCGCAAAAAACGGCAAAGAAAACACGTATGTTGTATGGGAGCCCCACTAAAATATTTATTTTATTCTGTTTTTAGTATATGTTTTTATAGTGGCAACAGAAATACATCATCTGTGTAAATTTCAACTGTCTAGCTATAACGGTTCATGAGATACAGCCTGGTGACTGACAGACACACGGACAGTGAAGTCTTAGTAATAGGGTCGTTTTTACCCTTTGGGTACGGGACCTTAAACACTGGCCAAGTGTGTGTCCCACATTTAGGGTTCCGTACCAATTTATCAATATATTGGTATTGGTTAGTAAAATATACGTAATCCTAAACATATTATCACCAAATTTCAATGAGAAATTAAAAAATTCTTCAGCACAAAATGTGTGACAGACGACGGACAGACCGACAGATAGATGGACACGTGAGCATTTGGGCTCCGTTTGGACCCCTCTATTACGGAACCATAAAACAAATTAGAAATGGTAAGATACAATTACGTAGGGCAATAAGTATCTATTAACAAATAATCTAAATAGTTAGATAACATGGATTTGATAATAATCTTACATGTTGTGTATTAATTTCCTTAATAACCAATTATATCACCAGAACTATTTGTGTGTACACCTGAACAAAGCTCTTTGATTCTGATAAGTAAGCTGAAAAACAATTGTTATCTTATTTGTTCATTCGGTCAATTTGTCGCATGATTCTGTCTAAAAATGGATATCACTTTAAAAGGTTTTATAACGGTTATTAGTAAAGCTAATAAATAACAGATTGCTCTAAAATCCTTGTGGAATGATGGTGATGAAATTACAAAAAAAGATTCTATATAATGAAAGAAGGAACTAAAGTTTATTTACCAAAACGCGGCACACACAAATAAAATAAAAATCTGGCTAAGTGCGAGTCGGACTCGGGCTCTGAGGGTTCCGTACAAACAGCTACATTCACCAAAATAATTAAATAACATTACTGAAGTTCATAAACTATGAGGGGTAGTCCCCATACATCGACATAAGACGCGGTCAGTTTACCAAATACAAATAAGTTACTCGTCTTTTTTTTGTTGTAGGTACAAATTTACGGTTTTCGGATTTGTCCTTTACTTGTAAACGGGAAGTACCCTGTAGATTTTGATTCCCTTGCGAGTGTAAAATATGCGTTATTAACGGCCGTATATCTTGATTGCGTTGAACAATATTTTTTTCACAGCTGCAAGGGTTTGCAATTTCGAGTATACGATATTAATTTCAACTCGATATCTCCACGCGTTGCCGATATAAAGGTTTTTGACAGACAATCGGACAACAAAGTGATCCTATAACGGTTCCGTTTTTCCTTTTGAGGTACGGAATCCTACGAAACCGAAAATCACTAAAAAAAACACAGTGTCGTCAAAATGGTCCATTTCAACAAAAACCAGCGTCAGACAGATGGTGTCTGACGCTGGTTTTTGTATTTTAATTTACCGCATTGTGGTAGGACATGGTCATGTATTGTGTAGTATGCAATTAATAAGTTGATATGAGGAGGTAACAGAATAACATATACATACATACCTAAACTCACGCCTTTTTCCCATGGGGGTAAGCAGAAACTACAGAACGCCACCTGCTACGATCCTTACATACTTGTTTTGCTTCTTCACATACATTCATACATCTAGTCATACACACACGCCGGTTATGAGTACTGCGCACTTGGCCTTTCTGAAGAACCTCACCTATAAGGTCTATGTATTTCTTTTTAGGTCGTCCCCTCCCGGCGTTTCCATCCACGTCTGCCTTGTAAATACCTTTCGTTAGTCGCCTTTCATTCATCCTCTCAACATGGCCAAACCATCTTAACATACTCTTTTCAATTTTAGTCACTAATGCTGTACCTTTAAAGTGCATTGTAATAACAGTTCGATAACGAGCTAATTGTGACTAACTACTTTTTGCCTGCGGCTTTGCTAGATTGGGAGTTGAAAATAGTTTTCTTGCAGTAGCATAGATAAATAAAAGAAAAAAAGTTTTTGTACAAAACATTAACACAAGATAAGTTTTTAAGCTGACATGGTCACAATCATTAGAATTAATCTTTATTTCGGGATATTTACCATGTACAACAAAAACAACAAAAATCAAAATATACATGGTAAATATCCCGAAACAAATATTAATTGTAATCATTAACAAAAGGTTAATTATACACTAAACATTTGTGCAAAAGGTGGTCAGAATCAGATTGAACAGCTGGCTCTTGAACTTACTAAAAATATATTTGTATCTCACTATGGTACTATGGGGTAAACAGTATCCTTTTAATTCAGTTCATGGTCCACATGTGATCTAAATTACATCCAAATCCGTTCAGCCGTTTAGATGTAATTGATGAACAAACACCCAAGTATACTTTACTTTTGTCATTTTAGTAGCTATACTCCATTTGAGATAACATTAGACATTTAACTAAGCAAATTTTACAGCCCGTTCAACCGATTTTGACTTCTATTGCGTTGGTGATACGAAAAATGGTAGCTGTAGTAAAATAGTTTTGGTAACAGGTTTATGCTTTTTATGTCATCCTTATGTTTACGGGATAGAACTCAAAATCGGTTGAACGGACTGCAAAAAGAGGTGTTAATATTTCTAATGTTATTTCAAATTAAGTATAGTATAGTTTGTAATGATATCCTTGTTCGTGTTCTTCCAAAGTTAATAGATTCAAAGCAATAACATTACAATAAAACACTTTAGAGGTCTATAATTAAATAATTAAACCCAAATATCTCTATTCCAGAATCTACGTCATGGGAAGAGTTCTACAATGGGTGGAAAGAAACGGCGGCGTCGAAGGCATGGCTGTACTTGCCTCCAAGAAAGCTTCCCTCATCTATGATACAGTGGAACAGTCCAACGGATTCTATTCTGTTCCCGTAGCTAAGAACGCTAGGAGTAAAATGAATGTGCCATTCAGAATCGGCTCTCCACCCAATGAGGACCTGGAAAAGGAGTTCCTGAAAGGCGCTGAAGCGTTGGGACTTATTCAGCTTAAAGGACACAGGTAAATCACGCTTACCTATCATGCTTAGTGATTTCTATAAGCCACATAGTATCTATGCCTAATGCCCTGGTTTTAGCGAGTTTCGTCTTTCTTCGAAAAACAAATTTTAAGCCGCCCGTGCCATGTCCACGCCCGACTATTTATTTGTATAATCTGAATCTCGGAAACGGCTCCAACGATTTTCATGAAATTTTGTATGCAGGGGTTTTCGGGGGTGATAAATCGATCTAGCTAGGTTTCATTTTTAGAAAAAGTCTGTTTCTCTATTTTCAATCGAGCAGAGCTCGGTCGCCCAGGTACCTAGTAAAGTGCATGGATTTTAAGACCTAGTAGTAGGATGCTCCCGTCTACTCAGCTCTCACTGCGTGTCTCGTCTTGCTTAACGTCCTTACCGGTATCAGCAGTATCAGGATCAGTCAATATAACTATGCAGCTCAAGAAGATTGGGTGCAGTAAACTGTGAGAAGACTTAGGGCCGATTTCACCAATTAAATTAATCGCGATTAGTTCAACTAAACTCAGTTTATGCAAATACAGCGTTCTGATTGGTAGTTTTTCAGCGGTCTCAACCAATCAGAACGCTGTATTTGCATAACCTGAGTTTAGTTGAACTAATCGCGATTTTTTGTTTGGTGAAATCTGCCCTTAGAAAGGGTTCTCATTCATTGTTAGCTCATTTGCTATAGTGGGGTTTACTGCTACACCATTATCACTATATCTGTCAAAAGACGTATTCTGCTAGAAAACAGGACCAATGATTCTTGGGGAGACCCCCAAGAACCACATCAACGACTCGTCCTGTTTTGATGCTGATTTCCAGTTGTTTTTTTTTATTTTCAGAAGCGTTGGCGGTATCCGAGCATCAATCTACAATGCCGTAACGGTGGAGGAAGTGGCAACTCTATCAAAGTACATGAAAGAGTTCCAGAACAAAAATGCCAAGTAATTTTAAGTTTATGTTATACGTTATTAGTATTAAGTATTTTACTTTGTTCTGCGGCGAATATAGCGTCTTGTTTGGCTATTAAATTAAGTTGTATGTATTGGCTGTGCTGAAATTCTTTTTGAAGAATAAATTATAGATTTTTAAGTGATAATTTGATTTTTTTAATTCGATTGTCCCGATAATGAATGATGAGTTACATCAGAATAAGTATTTTGTCAAAAATACTTTTAAAATCGAACATAATTACTTTTTTCTTATGGGGATAGGCAGACACACCGGAACGACGAGATAATCGATTTAGCAGTTTCTGAGATTACCTTCTATACGAAACCACATGATCTACACCAATGTTGAGGTGTGTCCTCGTGATAACAGGTCTGCCGGGTTATTTATTCCGCTGACATGTAACCAACACACACAGCTTGTTAACTCATTTATCTTAACAACATGGTTCTGTACAAAGGTTTTGAGCTGATTAAGAGACATTCTAAGCCAACCTAAAACTATTGTGGAGTCTGTCCTTACTATCTTCCGCCAGCTGCTTTGCAAAACTCAAAAATATTTATTTCTACTAGGCCAATAAGCGGCACCTCTGAAAGTCAACAATTAAAATTTACACGTAATTAAAATTGATTCTACCTCGGCCGCGTGAATGTCGAAAATTATCCCAAGAGAACATATTCCACGGATAAAAAGTATCCTACATGCTATTCCAGACTATAATATTATATCTCTGTACCAAATCTCATCCAGATCCGTTCAGTAGTTTTTGAGTGAAAGAGTTACAAACATACAAACACACACTCACAAACTACCGCCTTTATATTATTATTAAGTGTGATAAGTAGGATCACAGTATATCTATACTTAATAAAGATTTGTATTTTTTAGGCGACTAACGAAAGGTATTCACAAGGCAGCCGTGAATGGAAACGCCGGGAGGGGACGCCCTAGAAAGACATATATAGACCTTATAGGTGATGTTCTTCAGAAAGGCCAAGTGCGCAGTACCCATAACCGGCGTGTGTGTATGACTAGATGTATGAATGTGTGTGAAGCAAAAGAAGTATGTAAGGATCGTAGCAGGTGGCGTTCTGTAGTTTCTGCCTACCCCCATGGGAAAAAGGCGTGAGTTTATGTATGTATGTATTTTTTTATGTACCGAATAAACTTAAAAACTACTGGTACGATTTCAAAAATTCTTTCACCGTTGGGAAGCTGCACTATCCCCGGGTGACATAGGCTACTTTTTACCCTGTATTCCCACAGGAACGGGTACGCTAGCATCATATAATCAGTAGTAATAGTACATACTAATTTCTGATAGACTAGTGACGTCTCATGTCGGCCAGTAACAACAAAAGCATGTTATCGTTGCGTGATAATTTGGTAAATTAAAGATTACATTATACCAGTTCATTTCGATAGTTGACCCCAATGACTTTAATTGAAACCAGTCTCGGCTCGAAGTACGTAATCAGTGGTAATGTTGACACAATTGACTATTTGCTTGTTGATAAGTAGATATATTTTTGTCTGATGATACCTATTTGTTTTGGCCACACTTGGTTGATAGATTTGACCCCGAGTAGTCGAGCCAGTTGGTAATTGCTTCGGTTTTGGTTAACATGTAACCCAGGAAAGATTTTTTTGTCAATAAGGGTCAGAGTTTTTGAATGATGCAAAAATCTTTTTTGCAAATACGGCGAGGCGAAAAATATGGTGGATTCAAATCCGGGCAAGTAACAATGTGAATTTTTCAAATTCATGTGTAGTTTCTTAGTTTATTTTGGACATTGCAGGCAACCTGGACTTATAGTTAACTAGCTGACCCCCGCGGCTTCGCTCCCGTCAAAATAGCTTAAGTTACTCGGGAATAATGTAGCTTTCCATAAGTGAAATAATTTTTTTAATCGGTCCAGTAGTTTCGGAGCCTATTCGAAACAAACAAAAAAATCTTTCCTCTTTATAATATTGGTATAGATACAAGTTTGATATCGCCAACTCGTCTTGAGCTAGCGTGGCCATTATCCCCATGAATTCCCGAAACGTATATCCACGCGAGGCAAAATTCTATTGTTTCGGTAATTACATACATTCAACCAGTTATAATAGTCACAGCGGATCTTTGTGATTCTGAATTTGGCTCTGCCAACCATTGCGCAAGAAACAATTTGTCATCGAGTATACTGCATAGAGTAAGCGAGATAGGATAATGCGAGAAACGTAAGCGAGTGAAAGAGACAGTTATACCAGTGGTGTCTCATCCCATACAAAGAAACTGTCCCGACGTACTGTACTGATTATACTGACATCGATCGCGTTCGGTTCCGTTCCACGGATATAGATGGTGATATATCTATGATATATATATAATCGGTATAATTCGACGAAAAACGCTAGATACGTCGGCATGGTTTCTTTGCATGGGACGAGGCATCTGTATGCTAGTATTATATTATCTGTGGTTATATATTGCTATCTTCAACTTTAACATTGACAGAAAAATAGCTACCGCGCAGGGTTTTGCAGAACTTCAGAGACACAAAGAGCCGTTGTGTGTATTATAATGCTCGCGCCTTCTCTGTATGAGAAGAGGCCCTGCAGTGGGACAGTTACAGGCTTGTATTCTTCTTCCTCTTAGCGTGTATATACATTTACAGGCTGGTATTATAGGTTTTTTTAATTATAGATAGGCTCGCGCTTGGCTATATCACCTGATGGTAAGCGATGATGTGGTCGACGGTGAAGCACGCTTGCCTAGAAGTAACCTGTTCACTTTTGACTTAAATACCTATAGGTTGTAGCCACAGACATAAATTTAATCTAACTACAGGTCTAGCGCCTAACGTGCGCCTAACTGAGTCAGTTCCTGAGGTATAGGAGCGGTACGGGAGGGGTGTGTTTACGAAACGTCAAACGACGCGAAACTTCAGTTGGGCGTCAGGCTTACTGTCGTCAACACGTGTTAATTGGACAGGTCGTTTCAAGTAAAACGCACACGGTATTCGCAACCAAAGATGAGTCCTCCAATAAGGTCTCAAACTAAACAAGTTGTTTATAAAGTGTACGAATATTTTAAAACAAAAAAAATATCCCAATTCTGCTGAGTTTAAAGATTTCTCGATTCCTGAACTACCTATTTATAATATTTACCTACAAATTTGTACCCTTGGTAGGCGAGTCCGACTCGCACTTGTCCGGTTTTTTTTATTGTCACACGCCGAAATATTAATCAATTTGACTTAGGTACACTCTCGTAAATATCATAAGCATATCGTAAGAGATATCTGCATTAAAATGTATCACGTGTATAGCGAGACAGTTAGGATACGTCATGTCACGTCACTTGACACCCCTCCCGTACCGCTCCCATACCTCAGGAACTGACACAGTTAGGCGCTAGACCTGTAGATAACACAAGCCCCTCCATTTGTATGAAAACCAAGCGTGCCACTTTTTCACAAACAATTTAAAAAACTACCAATTTAATAAAAAAAAAAAAAAAAAAAGCATAAATGACATTTTTCTAGATTTCGGTGCATTTCCGGTGCCGATAATGCTAAAAATGCCAATGCATTCCACTATCTTCCTGGACAAATCATTTACTGTCCAGGCCGCTCGTCTATGGAATGCATTGCCTGTGACAATAAAACGCGCGCAATCACTACCGATATTTAAAAGACTGGTAAAAGAGCACTACCTGTCACTGTAATCATGTTCTTGTTGGAGCTGTATTGTTTTCTTGCCTGTATATTTATAAATGTATGTATGTATTTATGTATCTATTTTAGTATTTTATATTTAGTGCTTCTGTTTTATCATAATATTTAATTTTAATATTGCACCAAGTGCAACCCCATGTCGTGTCCAGGCTATCTCTCTCCATTCAGGGTTGCCTGGAAGAGATCGCAGATCGCGATAAGGCCGCCTGTTGTATGTTGTTGTTATTTTAAGGTTTCCGTATGTAATGTTATTATCTTGGTGTACAATAAAGTATATAATAAATAAATAAATAAATAAATGAAAAGCTCAGAAATACTCAGAATACGATCATTGATCGTAACTTTACTCCATTTTTATCGCGTCATCTATACTCTTTGCGCTGTAGTATGGTGCGGGTGACAGTTTCAATAACATTTTTTACGCATATACGTATACGCATTTTTTGTAGTTTAACGTCATACAGGTAACTATGGTATATGGTATAACTATGGTAGTACGTCAAACTACAAAAAATGCGTTTACGTATATGCATAAAAAAATGTTATTGAAACTACACGCAAAGAGTGTAGTTAGATTTATGTCTGTGGGGGCAGCACAGACTCTGGCAGTGAAATTCCACTCCTTAGCTATGCCCAGGTGTAGCTTTAATTGGGTTTGAAGAAGGTAGTTGTAAATAAAATAAAATTCTTAATAAATATACGTATTAAAATTTATTTCATTATAAAATTTTTGTAAAAAAAATATCTTTATTATGTAATCACTAATGTGGTAATAGATTGTGATGGAATATTGACCACCCGGAGATTCTTTGAGTATTTCAATAAAACATTTCTTTAGGTACGTACATAATGGATACATGTCATCTAGAACTAGTCTAAAACTCTCTTATATATTTTGTTACTGTAGTCCAGTACGGCCCCAATATTCAGTGTTAAGAAGATTATGTATTTACTATAAATTATATCAGCTTAAAAATACTTTAATACAAAACGTATATATAATACATGTCCCATATATTCACGTGATAATTATAAAAATACCATTCTATACATTTCACTGTCACTTTTAACACTCACTACCATTCATACACAAAATTATAATAATACAGTCCAGTTTAAAATACAAACAAAAACCGTTAATTTATATTACCTAGCCATCCCTAATGTTAGTAATAATTAATCGTACGCTAATTACTGTTCTAAAGATGTAATTATTACTAACATTACAAGAAAAGTGTTCTAAAAATATACAAAATATTTTATAATATATTTACACGATTATAAATCGGAATGTTGTTGGAATTTAATTTTTACAATGTTCGTTGAAAAATTGTGAGTACTCCCTGCTTCGGATATGGCATTGTTCGCCTTAAAGTACTTGAGCATTTGTTCGTCGATGATTATTTGAGAACATCAACACATTCACTGTTTTCAAAATAATGTAACGCCTTTAATAAACCTTGACTTTTGTGACGATTTTGTTAAATAAAGTATATTTGGTGGGGGCTGTAATTTAAACAGTGAGTGTGTTAATACACGTAACGTTATAACTATAATTCTTAATAAAGCTAATAGAATACGACATTCTACGTTGTCATACTGAACCCTCGGTAGTATCCACATCTGCGCTTCTGTTAAGTATGCAATAATATGGGCTATTACTGCCGTACACCGAGAATTGAAACTAGTACGAAGTATTATGTAAGATTGACCAGAATACGACAAAACGCAGTCCCTTGTTACACCTACTGACCTTCACTGTCACTGTCACTCTTATCTGCAAACGAAAATAATACTTATTAGTCAACTATTTCATCATTGTTATTTACAGTATTGCATGTGCGTCCCAGTGACCGATAATGTTGTTTGTGCAAGTGGAATTATTTTATGTGCGTAAGACAAACAATGATTATTGTGATAATTGTTCGTTTCTGTTTTTATTTACATCAGGGATTGGTATTTGATGTTTGCTACGCTTTATGTTTTGAACAAAGGGAATTATTGCATGGAATTATTATAGGTATTTCAAAGGCACCTTCTCAATTAAAACAGACCTAGACTTATTGTTATAAATTATTTAATTAAAAATAGATAATGACCATAGTCATGAGACTTATATTTTTTATGTTTTGTTTTTGATGATAAATTTAAAGCGGAAAAAATTATTTAATCACAAATTTTACATTGTCAAAGAAGGACTATAATTTTTTATTATTAGGGAAATAGGTATTGAGGTGAAAAAGAATAAAGGAATTGTCTAGAACAGTTTTGTTGTTGGAATAAATATAAAAATAAACAGAATAATAAATAGCAAAGATGATTTTCAGTGGGTAAATGGGCGGTGCTTGAAAAAGAATGAACAAGTGCCAATCAAAATACAATGTTGTGCAAATAAACTTAAGGTCTAAAGTCAATCAGCAAAGCGTTATTCCAACTACCAAGCAAGACGTGCAAAAGCTGCATTCTCAATAACGAAAGTGCGCACGAACTAAGTGCCAAACTTACTGACCTTTCTTACCCGGGTACGCATGCCTCTTTAGTCTGTCATACAGATCTTCCTTGGTCCCGTATATACTGGCGTTTGACCGTGCTAAGCTGTTCATCTTCCCATTCATGCCGTTGTGTAAGCTTTCCTTCATATAAGTCTCGTTGTAGAAGTTGGGCATCTCCCAGCCGTCTTCTTCGTCATCATAGTAGTGGGCGTACGTCGAATGGTGGGATGGTGCTATTGATTCTGCGTACGGCGTATGCGCTCCGTAGTAGAAGTTCACTTGGGAGCCGTTTTGGTCGATAGCTGGTGTTAAAGTCTTCTTTGGTTCCTTCTTCTTTGTTGATCTGGTGAAAATATAAAATTGAATTCAGAAAATATTTCAGATTTTTTAATTACATATTTCAGTTCAGAATCTCAGACAGTTCAAGCAAAAACGAACTAAATGGCGTACATTGCAAAGTTCGAATTCCAATGCGACCGAAATGTATATAGGACCGTTTTATAACAAACGCTCATTTAAAAATCAACTCAGATTGCAGAAGGCTAAAGTTTATATTTGAATAAGTGGCAAAACATGCAAATTAAGTTAGATAAAATTTTTATTAGTTCCAGTTTGAAATATGCGATCCAACTAATAGAAAACGCGTAAAAACGTACCTCGCACAAATCATCCATACAAGCAGCACTAAGAATATAATAAAGATGACTCCTCCCGCGACTCCGCTCGCTATGTACGCGAACTCGCTCTTCTCCCTGCAATGGCGACCAGTGAAGGAGCCAGTACAGCGACAAGAAGGTTCTCCTCTCGCGTCCTTCACGCACTCTCCTCCATTGTCACAGAAGTCTTGGCATACATCTGAGGATAAATGGTAAAGGGTTATGGTGTACCTACAGAATAAATGATAGTCCCATAGATTTAAATTGTAGAGGTAAAGTTACGGCCGTCTTATCGTTTCTTATACGCGTTCACCAGTAAAAGAACCACGGTATTTGCTACTAACAAATATTGCAAAAGTTGTGTTTATTGAATACTAGCGGACGCCTCGTGGTTTCACCCGCGTAGTTCCCGTTCCCGTGGGAATACAGGGATAAAAAGTAATAGCCCGGGCATAATATAGCTTCCCAATGGTGAATGAATTTTTGAAATCGGTCCAGTAGTTTTTAAGTTTAGTCGTTACATACAAAAATACAAACATACAAATTTTTCCTTGTTATAATATTAGTATAGACATATTTTAAATTATTGTCTCGCGCAAACTACCGCTCCCGAAGATGGCCAACCACGTGGTGACTTCGTGTTGGTCTAGTATGACCTATGTATGATCAAATTGTGGCGTTAGAAAAACGCGCGTTCTGTTTTGCCATTACTATGTATATTATAAGTTAATGGTGAATCCTCAGTGTTCGATCCTGTTCCCTAAATTCGCATTTTTATACCATCGATAATAGTTCTTGTGTTGTAACTGTTATCGCATTCACCAAATTCTGCGTGGTTCGAATTCACCTTGTCCTAATTTTAACCATCCCTACCTGGTAACTACCTACCTCCTTAAAAAAATCTTTGTCAGGATGCAAACACGCTAGCAAGCGAGCAATCACGCAAGCACACACGCTAGTAAGCATACAAGCAAGAATGCAATCGTTTCCTCATTTTCCAGCCGGATAGGATTTGTATAAGGAAAACTAAAGCTTGCCAAAACTTAAGGCTAATAATAAACTAAACTAAAATGGCAATCGAAAGAAGTTATAGGTACGTAAATTAAATGAATATTGAAAACAAGAATGAATTTGAGCATAATCGGGACTAAAGAACGCAAAGGGAAAACTTTAAAAGTGAAAAATATATGGAGTAAACTGAGAGTAGAATTGGCACACATACATAAATGTTGAAAATAAATGTAGCAAGAATGGGAACAACAAACTTGTCAAAGCTTAGGTCGTGAAAAGGAATTTATCCTAAAGGTTCAAGGTACAAATAAGAGAATACGAAAAATCTACAATTTCAATCAACAATTTTCAGGAATATCTAGATCCAAAAGTCAAGAGGTAGTCACAACATTGTTTCCGAATTGATTTCGAAATCAATTCCAGTATTCAGAGTTTTGAGAGGTATAAGAAAATTTGGCCAATTCAGCTGAATACTCCCACGATGAATACAAATTAGCTGTCGTACAAAAATTCAGTCCATTATACAGGCATCAAGTTTCGAATGAGGTTTTTCCAATAGAAGCTTAATTTTCACGTCAAAGTTTTTCAAAAGTTTGATTCGAATATCGATTTTCTTGAATAAAAATGTCTTGCTTACCTATACAGACTTTTCCGGTACCGTTGAAGCCCGGCTTGCACTGGCATTTGAATTCGCTTGTCTCTGGTATCAAAAGGCAATAAGCGTTGACGTCACAATGCATTTCCGGACCACTCATCTCACACGGGTTCGTGCATTCTGATTCAGAAGTCTGTGAAAGTAATATGATTAGGAGGGTTATTTTCACATACGTATTAAAACAGGATAAAATGTATAAGGAAAACCAAGAAAAAGTCGAAAATTTTCTTTTTTTCCCTCTAAGGTTAATTATTTCACGAGGGCATAAACCATAAAGCCTTCTAGCAATTTAACCCCTAAGTTGAGCAAATTGGCATGTGCTTTGATCTCGAATAAATATCTCGAGAAGAGGGCTTTTATTTTTTATTGTCATCCCAAACGTTTCGACGATGATAAAAAGCCACTCAGGATATATTTGGGACGTTATTAAGGATAAGTATGTTTTACTTACAGCACCGGGGCCTCTTGTACTCGTGTTGATTGGACAAGGAACACAGACTGTCTGTTGTGCCTCTGATTGATAGGTTCCTTTCCTGCATTGTACACATGTGTTCAAGGTGTCATTGAGATATGAGCCTGGAAATAACAAGAAAATGTTTTATACATTTTTGTTACAAAGAATATTTCAATTACAATAAATTTCTAGGATTTTATTATTCAACAATAGGAATCAGATTACCGGATTCCGTGAGTTCGGAAGATCAGAATTCCGATATCTAAATATTTAACATTTCAGAGGATTGTTTCAAAGTCAATTGGTAATTTTATGAACGTTTCTATGCGAAAGTTTGAAGGCGAGGATTATTTGTATCGAAGTTTTAGGAAGGGGTGAAGTACCAGGGCGGCAGACGGGCAGGGAGCATTGATCGGCCGATGAAGCTCCGGAGTTCGGTGTTGTGGTGCCGGGCGGGCACGGGGCACAAGCTGCTCCTGATCCATTGGCACGCCATGTTCCACGAGGGCAAGCCTCACAGCCACCATCACTGCTTAGTTGTTCACCTAAAGAAACAAAGCATATTTTGTTTTATTAGTTATAGGAATATGGCGGTCAGATATGCAGTTGCTCCCAGCTGCAGTAAGATAAGACTAATAAAAAAAAACTATAATGACCTTCAGTACTTTGTTTTTTTATTATCTGTTATAAATATTAAAAAAGCGCTATTTAACCATAGTTTGGACATTTCGGGCATTAAACATTTTAAGAATAGGACATTCTGGGAATTGGATATTTCGTGCATGGGACATTTTAGGAATTGGACATTTTGGGAATTGGACTTTTCGGGCATTGGACATGTTGACTGAACTATGTAAAATACAGGACCTCAGCCGCATCCGGTTAGACTGGAAGCCAACCCCAATAATTGGGAAAAGGCTGATTAATTATAAGCAAAGGCCATTTTCCCAGTAAGAATTCCTTAGCAAAACTGTCAAAGACCTTTTGGCAATTCTTTAGCAGTTTATCGTTCTTACCTGAAGGACAATCGTCTCTGCATTCAGCAGCCGATACAGCTTCTGTAGCTCGAGTAGTTTGTCCCCTAGGGCAGGCCATGCAAGAGAAGGCTCCTTCGCGAGGTTGGTATGAGCCGTGGCCGCAAGGACGGCAGAGATCAGCTTCAGCATCATAGTATTTTCCAGCAGCGCACCTCTCTGCAAAAGAAAGACAAGTATGTGTTAGAACCAATTTTATTTCTATTTAATTTTTTCATAGGCTTGCGTTTGACCACCATTTCACCACTGGTATGAAGTAGAAAACTGACGCGTTGGTTAAATGCTCACAATCCTGATTGACTACTGCGTGTTCGTTTAACGTTAAGTTTAATGCCAAGGGTGTTGTTGGGTCTTTACGTCAGAAATTTCTCAGGCTCAGCTCGTAGTTTGGATATCTGTCTGGTTATGGCTAAAGACTCGCCTTCTAATTCATTGGACTTAAACATAACTGGCGGGTGTAATCAAAACTTCTATTCGGAAAAAAGGAGGATTTATGTATGAAGGTTATAACTAAGGTTCAGAAGGTCTGAACTTAGGTCATTTACCTTTGCAATCAGCAGCGCTTCGGGCTCCAGTAGACTGTGTGACTCCAGATTGTCCGGCGATGGCAGGGCAAGCAGTACATTGCACCTGTCCTGCTTCAGACTGGTACGTGCCTTGAGGACAAGGCTTGCAGGTGTCGCTGGCAGCATCCAGGAATGTACCGACCGCACACGCCACTGCAATGAAAACACGGGTTAGTCAGTAACTTTTTTTTGTGATGCAATTTTATACTGGCAAGGTCAGAAAAGAATGTCGGTAAACTTTTTTGTATAAAACTAGGAAGTGGGTTTAGTAATTCATTTTATTGTTTTTTTTTGTTTATCTGAAATACTCAAGAAATTTAGTTATTTTAATAAAGTGTGTATATCTTCTCAGTTTGTTTTATACTTCATAAAAGATAGCTTGATCTCTGCGACAGCTGTCAGTGTCAATACAGTAACAATAGCGCTTGACAGGCTAACAATAACGTATACGTCAGTTTGACATATGTCGCAGAGATCAAGCTATCTTTTATGAAGTATAATTAATTGTTTTCAGATGAACACAACTGATAAGACTGGGCAGATAGAAAAAGGGAAAAATACGAAGTTATGACCGATTTTCATTACTGACTGTAAATGTACTTACCACAATCAGGAGCCATGACAACTTGTCCAGTAGGGCAGGCGTAGTCAGAAACCAAGTTCAAACTGGCCGGATCAGGCACGGTATTGGGAAGAATGTTCCTCACATCGAATTGTTCATCTTCGAGAATCAGTTTCTCCAACAATTTTTGCACGGTTGAGCGCTCATTGTTACCATTGTGGATGACTGGATCGCTGTGAGTTTTAAACTCTTATTAGTTTATCTTATTGTTAATAAATAAATTGTATTAATATTCGTAATATCAACAAGCAACATACCTACTGTATAACTACGACCGTAAATTTGACACATCGAGATTTAAAAAAAAAACGGATTTTAGAGAGACGTTTCTGTCACTCATTGTGTAATAGCTAGGCTCTTTCTAAATCTAGATGCGTCATATTTTCGCCAAGTAGTGTAACTACGAGTATTTTATTCAAGCAAATACAATCTTTATGTTACAAACAATAAGTGCTAAAGTGCTACTCCAAACCATGCTCCAACTTACTTGACAGACGGGAAAGAGATCTCAACGTTGTACGTATCGCCGACCTGACGACCCTCCCTACTGCTTCGAGTCCTAAGTGCCACAAAAACACATGCAATTGTGATAGAAGAACATCATGCTTTATTTGTATGAAGCCTAAAGTGCAGATTTGAATGGAAACGTCAACATTTTGCTACGAAACCAATGTGCTTTCTTGTGTTATATAAACACATGCTTTTATGTGCACTACAAAGATGAGATTTTTTTACAAGTTCTGCGTAATATCTGTGTAACTACGCCGTCACCTTTGATCGACTCCTACTTTTTAATGGGTTTTCTCACAGAGCACGTAGGCCCCCAGCGGCCGCTTCTAGAGACGGCATTGTCAATATATTCCATGAAAACTCACAATGTCTTAAGTCATATCATATACTCATAGAAGTTGACGAACCTTGACAAAACGGATTATGACAAAAAAATATATTACGTCCGTCTCTTAAATTTTCGTTTTTGCCAAAAAATTACAATGATACAAAGCGTTCATGCCAAATTTGGCGCGACTTCACGCCTTGATACACTTTTTACTCAAAAGTGACGTCACAACTGTTACAAGCTCCCACTTCTGAACTTTGATGTGCTTGATCTTTGTAAATTTTTATTGATTTGATAAAGCAAAAAATACGTGGACACGTTTTTTTTGATAATCTAAACGGACGGACTAATTAAAGTAATATTCTTTTTACATGAATAATTTATATAGTGATTATGAATGTGGCAGCCGGAACTTGTACCTAATAGCGTCTCTAGTCGCTGCCGTCGTGGCAATGCCGTGCTCTGGTATTTTCTAAGTTATAATGGAGTAGAACTTACTCTTCGACGGGGATGATGGCGTCCAAAACGTAGGTATCCTCAGCAGGCACGGCGGGAGGGGTGGATACTTGTCGCGTCTGTCTGTTGTTCGCGCGGTGGTCGCACTTCACATTGATGTCCAGTTCCTTGCACTCGCGGGTTCCTGTGTTGAAGATCCATGTTACAAGACTTACTGGCAATTTATGATGGGCAAAGAAGTACTTTTCTCAAACAGTGAGTGTCGGTTGATATGGAGCTGTTCGACTTCGTAAAAGCCAAACAGAAACATTGAAAGTCAATGACTATGTTTGTTATGTTTTGATGACGATTAACAGAAATAATATCAATAGCCTGATTGTATAATAATAGTTGGATGTTTCATTTTGTGGATACGTACCGTCAACAGCGTAAGAACAGAAGTTCCAGTCCCTGTTAAGTTGGTTGATGGCGCTGCGAACCTTCTGGCGAAGGACACCTTGTCCGGCATCATTGCAAAGTACTGAGCTTGGGAACAACATCGATACCTTGAAGACTCGCTGAGCTGGTGAGGCAGCTGTAGATAGAAGAAACATGTTAAACGATGCACACTTCATAAGTAAAGAACATAAAAGAAAAGGTTGATGAATCTTCTTACGTGAGCAAGCAGGATAAACCAATGGTAGGGTAGGATCAGCAGTTGGTCGCCAGAATCCTTCAGCACCACATGTGTAGAATGGCGGCACGGGCTGCGAGAACCTAAGTCCGTCACGGCAAGCAATCTCGCACACCTTGAACTGACCACCAGCACCCCAGTCGCGGCAGGATTGGTATCCACCGAGTGGGTCAGGTAATGGTGGACAGAATTCAGCTGAAATACGAATTTATGATTAGTATCCTTGTCATAAAGAACACAATGCAACGTCAAGGGTTTGGTAAATATTCAATCTTCAAAACTTACCAAGTACAGTAACCTTGAAAGTGCAAGTAGCTGCGTTTCCAGCAGCATCATACGCAATATAAGCAATGTCATAAGCTCCCCAAGCAAGGTTCTGTCCAGGTCGATGACCAGACTTCTCCATGACTTTGGCAACTCCGACGTTATCACTAAAGACAGGTACATCCCAGCTGACAACAGAAGATCCGTTTTTCGCAATCACCCAGAGATCACCAGGGCAACGGTCTACTCGTGGTGGTTCCTTGTCTACTTGCAATTGCTGGCATTTGGAGCCTGAATAACCGTTGGGACATACTCTTTGGCCGCAATGAGATGGCACTATTCTCTCGACTCCTCCAATTAAGTCGTCATATCCAGCCCAAGTGAGACCCAAGCTGCTGTACAGAACTGGTTCAGTTCTGCAGTCGCGCACTTGCTTCTGGATTTCATTTGTGACATCGAGAGCACGGTTCCATATTTGCACCTTAGTCAGATGACCTTGGAATCCAGCTTCCGTGTAAGCCTTTGGATTGTCAGATTGAGGCTTGCCAAGTGTTACCCAAACACTGAAAGAAAACATAACGTTAATACATTGTTCTATAAATTGTCCCACTTAAAGATTTAGGAATGTTCTAAAAATTACTTACTATTGAGGTAGTGTTCGTCCGCTGCCGTAACCTTCAATCTTGCTAGCGATCAGACCTTCAGTGATGAGTGTCAGTTCTCCGCCATTGTTACCATCCCAGACCAAGGCAACGTGGTGCCACTGGCCGTCATTCACCGTTGCGAATTCACCGAAGCTTAGGTAAACATCTTGGAGCTCAGGGAACAAGGAAACTTGAACGCCGTTCGAGTGGGCTTGAATTATTTGCTTTCTATTTAGAGCAATGTGGGAGTTGCTGAAAAAGTAAAAACAGAAAGTGTAAATTCCAAAGCGTTTTTTTATCATGTTAAGGTACTTTCAATTCACAACACTCGTGACTCTTATGTCATTGTTATAAGAAATATTATATTGCAATGATTGATGCGCATTCGTGAAATATAACAAGTATAGTATATACGTACCTAACGCTGTATGCAGTAAAGAACACTCCGCCTTCGTCTTGTTGCGTGTATTGGACCCACATAGCTATAGTCAGACTATCAGCCGATGCTGTATCAAATGGCACCACTTGGGCCGCACTCGAACGCAATGGGTCACTGAAGTAGAGGTCGTAATCTACACTGATGGCTGGAATAAAAATTATTGGGGTATTTAGTATGTCGTAAAATGAAGTTGATATTTATGATTAAGAAAATGGACTATGAAAAATTCTTACTTTTTCTGCAATCGTCACCGGTCAGATTGAATGGGCATTGGCAATAGAAGCGGCCTGGTAAATCAATGCATGTGGCGGAAGGTGGACAAGAGTTTTCCTTGCAATCGACAATATCTTCATCGCAGTTCTTTCCTTGGAATCCTGGAGCGCAGATACAGTTGTAGCCTTCACCCTCGTCAACACAAGTAGCTCCATTCTGACAGAGACCAGCGTCACATGCGTCGAACTCGTATTGGCAACCAATTCCAGTGTAGTCCAGAGAACATGTGCAGTTGAGGCCAGAACCGAAGTCTTGACATTTTCCACCATGCATGCATGGGCTGCCGATACATCTTTCTGGAGCAGTCTCGCATTGTTTACCGTCGGTACCACTTGGGCATCTGAAAAATTTTCATGAAAAATGTTATGAAACCTTTTACAATGTATTTCTTCAAAATAAGCATTTTTTATAGCTATAAGTACTTACACGCAGAAGAAGTCTTGGAAGAGATCGATACAATTGGCATGGTTTTGACAAGGCATGTTCATGCAGTAGCCAATGTCCTTCTCACAACGTTTGCCGGTCCATCCAGGTTGACAGGAGCACTTGTAGTCACCGATGTCATCTTTGCAAGATCCGCCGTTGAAGCATGGGTCCGAAGCACAGTCGTCGATGTTGGTTTCACACGTCTCTCCTGTGAAGCCTTCACGACAGACGCACTGGTATTTGTTATCAAGATCAATGCAACGCTCTGTACCCCCGGCGTTGCAAGGTTCATTCAGACACTCATCAATCGCTGTCTCACATTGTAGTCCTATGTATCCTGGACGGCATTTGCAGATAAATCCGTCTATTTGATCAACACAGGATGCACCATTCTGGCACGGGTTAGAAGCGCAGTCATCGATGGTATGCTGGCATGTCTTTCCGGTGTAACCGGCCTCGCAAATACAGTTGAAGTCGTCAATACCATCAATACATTGTCCGCCATTTTCGCAAGGTGATTTAACGCATTCGTTAATGTTGATGTCACAAGAAGGTCCACTCCAACCAGGATCGCAGATGCATTGATGAATGAAGAGTTTATCAACACATATTCCATGTTTGCAAGGTTCGTTTGAGCAGAGGTCTATCTTTTCATGGCAACGTTTTCCTGTAAAGCCTGGTGGACATCCGCAACTAAAGTCGTTAACTAAATCTGTACAAGGTGCGCCGAGGAGACAAGGCTTTTCGATACAGTCATCAGTGTTGATCTCGCAAAGTTGACCTTCCCAGCCTGGTAAGCATTCGCATTTGTATCGGCCTTGTTGGAGTGCAATACAACTTGCGCCATTGGTGCAAGGGTTTCCGTTAGCCGAGCAGGGATCAATCTGAAAAACACGAATGTCATTAATTAGCGATCTGTGCTCATTTCGCAGAAATGTGCAAAAAATATAAAAGATGATGACAGTTTATTCATGATAAATAAATAATTTCAGATACGTACCGTGATGTCACAATCAACGCCCGTGTATCCTGATCTACAAAGACAAGTGTAGTTGTCGAATCCAGGTTCATCTTTGCACATAGCTCTTTCAGGGCAAGTGTCATTTCTACAGTCAGATCTTTCTTCTTGACAGTTGATGCCTCCATATCCAGTAGGGCAAGAGCAGCGGTATCCTTGGGGCAGGTCGGTACATGTACCACCGTTGTAACATGGCTGGCTTGCGCACTCATCGATGTCAACTTCACATCTGCGTCCAGAGAATCCAGCGGGACAGTAGCATTGGACTCCGTGTCCTTTAGGTACGCATAGACCGCCGTGTTGGCAAGCGCTGTTTGAGCACTCTACCGGCAGACATTCTTCTAAGCCTGTTACTCCAGTTCCCACTGTTTTCATGTTCGTCGGGCATTCCATACACAATGTTTGTCCAACAAGGTTTTGGTAGAAGTTTCTTGGACATTGAGAGCATGGGGCTAATCCAGTTGGAGAGTATGTTCCTGGTGCACACTTGGCTCTGCAACGATCTCTTCCGGGAGCAGCTGGTTGGTATGTGAATGTGTTCACTGGACAGGCTTGACAATCCTTAAATCCTCCTAGTGGTGGTTCGCTGGTGTAGCTGTTTCTAGGACATTCCAAGCAAGGAACTAATCCAGTTGGCGAGTATGTTCCGTATCCACAAACAGGTATACAGTCATTGATGTCCTTGGAGCCTTCTTCTCTTGTGAATGTTCCTTGAGGACACTTGAGGCAAGAACCTTGTCGGGCTTGGTTTTGGAAGAAGCCACGTGGGCACATCGTACAGGTCTTTTGTTTCTCTTCAGCGAAGGTTCCAGCAGGACAGTGTACTGAAACATAAATGAATAATAAGTATTTGCTCTTAAGGTATACAAAAAAAACACCAAATTGTGCAAATATTTAAGTATCAATACTTACAGCATCTTGGAACATCATTCGTATCCATATTCAATACCTCGCCAGTGCTGCAGGTAAATCCTTTAGTAATAGAACTTCTGATCGCTCTCAACGGTGGACATTGATTGCCAATAGACGACACATTGAGTACCGGTTCAATTAGGGCACTAGCGTAAGGCACAGACAAATCAAATATAAGGTTCAAAGTCGAACCACAGAGGTCATAAAGCTGAGTTTGTCTAACAGCAGGTATGATGGCTAGCACGAAGTCCATTTTCACCACATTTTCGTCAAGAAGTGTCGGTATTACGTTCACGAATGTAACGTTTATGTTCACGTTTACGGCTGAACAACGTTGGCTAAGTCTTTCGTTTAGGACGTTGTCGTATTGAGCGACCAGGTCTTTGTATTGAGGTAAGCAAGCGTTGGAAACTGCTCCGAGGGCACGGTACTGAACTGTAGAAACAACGTGGTAGGCGGCTTGCTGGGTATCTGTAATAAGATATGACGTAGTTAGTACATAATTATCATGTTTTCAAGAAACTGTTTTAGGTAGATGGCGAATGATTACATACTTTCTGAAACACAATCAGGCACAACAGATGTGGGCACCCATTGACGTTTAGTTTCGCAAACAAATGTTTTGACCGGTTCTCCATCAGTGAATCGGAAGCCAGGACTGCAAGTGGCAATGCATTGAATTCCTCTATCTCCAGGCAGGCAGTTCATAGCACCATGTGCTGGTGGCATCAGATCCCAGTCTACACAAGGAGTGGCTTGCACGGAAACCTAAAAGAAAGGAAACATGTTCAAATTAATCCATACGAGTATTTTTTTTCTGAAATAAGTTTCAGTGGAAAAATTAATATCCTTACTTGGAAGTTGCACTGAGCTCTGTTGCCGTATTTGTCGGAAGCGATAACAGTTACATTTTCATAACCGCGTATAGGAATGACTGCTCTTTCCGGAATGAATTTGAGGGACACTTCGCCGGAGGCGTCTGTTGCGTTTATCCGTCTCCTTGTATCATTGAAGTTGACAGCGTAACTGTCTTGTTTGTCGACTAGCTCAATAACATAACTCTGTGGGCAGCTTAGTTTTGGCGGAGTGTAGTCTGGTACTGTGATGTTAACTTCGCAAATAGCAACGTTTCCATCAAAATCGAAGGCGACATATCGTACAACCATGTTGTGGAATACTTGGAGGGGTGTTCTGAAGTGCTGTGGTGTAACTTCTAATCTAGCAATAGCACCAGAGTTGTCAGTTGCTGTAGGCTCAGTAAAGTTGACTGGTAAGAGACCACCGTTGACATCGGTTTGTACTACAATTGGCTGTTGAGGGCAGTTCTGGAATACTGGAGGCTCGTTATCTGTAAGAAGAAAATATTTTTAGTTGTTTATCTGGAGTAGGTAGTAATATAGGGAAAAAGAAGACTGGTGTTATGTACTTACCAACACAAGGAGAGTATCCATAGTCATAACCTAGCAAAGGATCTGCGGCGGGCTCATCACAACCCATCAACTCGAATTTGAGACAAGCGTTGTCCATAAAGCTCACAATACCCAAAATAACAAATCTAGCTTGTACGTATTTAGGCAAGGTGATCATCGCCAGTTCTCCATAGTTTCCAGGATCTCTCATTGTTAGGTTGAAGTTAGGGAAGTAAACTACGTAATTCTCATTTTCAGCTTGCTTATAGAAGAATCTGATTTCTGTTGGTCTGCCTACAATGTCAGACGTGACGACACCCTTCACGAGTATAGCCTTTACCCTGTATACTTTGCCCAAGTCGACGCTTACATAGGTGAAAGCTTCTTGTTTGCCACACCATCCTGTCACCGAGTTGAGCCTGATGTTCCTTGCTTCGTAGTTAGGTCTTTCAGATGTAGCGTTTATAGCAGAGTCAGGAATTCTTCCAGATGCCAAACCAAGAGGCCTAATGACTTTGCATTCGGGTTCGCGTATACAAGTGATTGGTCTGGGGTTGATTAGGATGTATCCTGGTCTGGAGCAACCAAATAGAACTTCAGATCCTTGTTCGTAGCTTCTTGCAATTTGGTAGCCGTCGGCTGGTCTGCCGGGGTCTTCACACACTGGTCCTTCGCATCTCAAGTCTCCGAAGTCCCAAATGCCGTTAGCCTGACATCTGACTACATTGTCGTGTTTGCTTGTTTGTCCAGCAAGTTTGAAAGTGTTTTGGCATCCAAAGAAGAAGGAGCTTTGGTATTTGGTGTCAAGGTATTGGCCGTATTCAGCGCCAGGTGTTGGCATTGGGACACCGCAGTCTTTTCTGGGACATTGGGGTTGAGCTCCAGAGAACCAGTAATCGGGTAGACCCTGAAAAGAGGCATTATTTTTATATTGTGTTACAATAATTAAGTAGGTAAAGGGCAATACAAAAGAATATTTAAAAGAAGGAAGTAGTTTTTAAAGTTACTTACCGGTTTAGGATCATAGACACACTGTCTGAAGGACGATGATACAGTATTTCTTAATTGTCTTCCAGGTGATGTGCAAGTAATTGTAACGTTGTCCCTGTATGGAACCAGCACGCTTTCAGGGTCGTCTCTGATCACATGGAGACCGTCGTTTTTATCATCAGATAATGTCACACAACGGGCATCTGCAAATATGATTTCAATCGTTAATTTAACGAATTATATTTGATCCAAAACTTAAACAATTTTGCGTCTTAAACTCTTGACTTAAGAATATGATTATGTTTTTTACTTACATTGACATAAAGGTGCAGTTCCGTTCCAGGTTCCACTAGAGGTACAAAGGAGGGAAGAGAATCCAGACATAACAAATCCAAAATCACATTGGAACTGAACAATATCTCCGAAGTGGTAAGCATCCTTCGTGGACAAGAGTTTTCCATTTTCAGGAGGTCCAAGAGGTGGGCACATGACTGGTACACAAGATTTGTTCCTTTGGTATGTGTCGCCGTCCCTTTCACCAGATTCTGACTTTTCGATGGCAAATCCAGCTGTACCGTTCGAAGAATAAAGTTCGTAGCCGATGTTGCAGGCACAAGAGAAGTTTCCAGGTCTGAAGGAAAAAAAATCCGTTAGATATCCGTTATTTCATTATTGTTAGTCAAAATAACTTTGCTGTGGAGTCTGTTAAAGAAATACTTACGTGTTCAGGCATTTCTGTTCACAACCTCCATTATTTTCACTGCACTCGTTAATGTCGGTACAATCTAATCTGGCACATCCCATGATTTCAACCTTCAGACAAGGCGCGCCAACGTAGTCCTGGATCTTGAATTTGACGTACTGTGCTTCGATTGGCATTGGCAAGTTCAGGACAGATAGAGTAGGTTCCAAAATACGGAATTCGACAGCAGTGCCATCAGGGTTTGTGTAGTCTTTGAAGACATCAGTCAAGTCGTTGGTGTACTGGATTCTGATGGCAGAAGTGAATGCGATGTTGCCATCAGCGCGCATGACGCTCATGGTTCTGAATCCTCTGATGATTGTGGGTGCTCTCAGGTCGATGAGGATCCAGTTGGCGCCAGCCTCTAAGTTGTTTCCACACCAGCCGCCTCCATTGTTTAAGCGTACCATCTGAAAAGTGTACAAATGAAAATTAATACTTGTTGGCAAACAAATTGTTGCTTGTAATTTTATTTGTGTTCTATTACGTTAATTAACAAAATAGTGTATTAAAAATACTTACTCCTTTGGCATATCCGGGTTCAGGCGTAGAAGTAGTAATAGACTCATCAGGAATAGCTCCATTGATCAATCCCAAATCGCCAACAGGTCTGCAGTCTAAGCTTGGCGCAAAACCAGCTTTGCAGGGGCAGTAGAAACCACCCTGGGTGTTCTTACATTCAGTTGAGGCTGTATCACATTGGCTATTGCCACACTCATTGATATCTTCGCAAGTCGGTGGGTTATCGAATTCTTGGTTAGGTCCACATTTGAGCACGCTAGGGCCGTTCAGTTTGTATCCTGAAATAAATAAATGTTGTTTATCAGTAATTATCCTTATGTTCATAGAAATACTGTCCAATTAATTCAGCTGTTTAATTAAGTGATATTTACCCTTGAAACATTGAACACGAGCTTCATCACCGAACATGTAAATCCTAGTCTGGTCAACGATGAATCCATTCTTGATCTCTGGGAATTTCGGGCACAGTGCCTTCGAGCATGTAGGCACATCTCCTGACCAAGTTCCATTACTCATACACAGAAGTACTGGTTGTCCAGATCTTACGTAGCCAGGCTCGCACTCGTAACGGACAATAGTACCATAGCTGCGACCGCCTCCGTTCAAGATGGTAACGTTAGCGTGAGGAGAATCCGGCAGGGCCACGCATTGTGATGCTGTGGAAAAAGCAAAAATTATATATCTCAAATTAAACCAATAAATATGTTTTGTTCATTAGATGCTGTGATTGGTTTCCAGAAAAGTTTGATACAGTAAAAAAAAAAAAACTGTCAACTTACCCAAACAAGTAGGTGTTCTTTCCCATCGCCCATCAGATAAGCATGAGATTCTTTCGATAGGTTGCCCAGTGGGGAAAGCAAATCCAGCATAACATTGGTAAGTTGCAACACCTCGATAAGTCACGTTTGTAGAGCCAATTGAAAATCCATTATCGATTTGAGGCACCGGACCGCAATACACCTCTGTAAAGTAACAATAAAATCACATAAGTACCCCTATATAACCTAAAGTAATACTGCATTGTGCAATGCCACCGTTCCTCGTTTATTACTTGCCTTGACAGCTAGGAATGTAAGTAGTTGACCATTTTCCTCCGTCTAAACATTTTGTTGTGATACGAGATTTCCCTGTGGCGAATTCTTGCCCAATCGGACATGAGAATGTTATAACTGTCCCGAAAGCGGTATCTCTGTTTGACGCTAAAGCACCCAGACCGGATTTAAGAGTCGGGCAATCTGAAAAATAAAATGTAAGATAAGAAGAATTGAATATACGTGTATTTGTTCCACGTTTGTTCTCGCCGTAGCGTGAATAGCTTACCTGCCGAGAACGTCGCCTTCCAACCTATTCCATTATGCAAAGCATCAGACATAAATCGTATCAACATTTCGCCACTGGATGCAGTCAGTGTTATTCTTGGTTTCACAGTAAATCCATTGTCAGAATGCAATCTTAAACCACTTGTGCTAGCTCCATCAAAAACTTGCACTACGTCAGACGGATGAATGCTAAATTCGTCGAATTTCAACGACAGTGGACCACCGTTAGGGTTCTTTACTCTATATAAACATTCTTGGTTATTCGGGTAACTTGCCAGACCGTAAGCAGGTGATGTAACAGTACCATTTGCTGCAATGATTGTTGCTCTGCAGCCTTGAGAGTATCTCATGTTAAATCCTTTCTTGGAATCGCCAAGACTCGTTCGGAAGTACATGTACAGATGGTTCGTTGTCGATACTACAACCTTTTGATTTTCTTCGCCGGGTCCAGTCAACCTTGCTAAAACAGGGCTAGATGGAGTATTACCATCCTTGATAACAATATAATCCCTGTTCATTCCCAACTCTAGATCCTCGATCTCTAATGAGACTATTCTACCTGGTTGAGCTTCAATAACGTAGACGCATTCTAGGCCACCAGGGTAGCCATTTGGATAACCAGGTGAGGTTAATACTTGACCTTGAGGCGTGGCTCTGAGCATGCCTCCGCAGTTAGAAGACTCGGTTTTCCAAGACGCACGGAAACCTTTCCTTTCTACTGAACCATCTGTACTGAACTTGATGATCATGAAGTTCGAAGCGGAAACGTAAATTTTGCTAGATAAATCTTGTTTGCCAGAAAGTGTCGCTAAGTTCACAGATTTATCTTCGGTCCTGCCGCCGACCAGAATTTGAACAGTGTCGAAAGACTTTTCAGTTTCAAAATCTTGGAACTGTAAGACGATATTTTGACCTTGTGGCCCCTCGAGAGTCCATTTGCAATCGCTGAAAGGAGGGTATTTGTGAGGGTAGTTAGGACTCTCGACTACATCTCCACTGCTGGCCATGTAGAAGTGACAGTCGGAAGCACAGTCCATTTCGTCGGAAGCATCACCACAATCGTCTTGCTTGTCGCATTTGAAGGCTGCGTTGATGCATTTTCCATTAGAACAATGGAAGGTTCCTAAAACAAATTGAAATTGTGTGAGTATTGTTTTTTCGTAACCTTAACATTGTATGACTAAGCTTGTAATTGAGCATGCAAAGTTGATTGATAAACAATGGTCTGTTGATGTTGCTTACCGGCAGGGCAGGCGGTAGCTCGGCACATGAAAGGCAGTAGGGTTTCACAGGTAGTTAGCTCCCACGACTGGCTATCGGATGTGACATGGACATCGACACATTCGCCTGCCTTAGGGTTAGGCTGTCGCAGGTCCCAGAAACCGGCATACTGCGAGACTAGAGCACCGGCGGCTGATTCGAGTGTATTCGTTCTTAGGTCATCGACCGTCGCGAGTCCGAGCCAGTAGTGGTTGTTACTGGGACTGGCTGGCACCATGTTGGCAGTCATGTTGTTTTCAGAATAGCTATCTACAACCATGAGTTCGCTGCCATACCTGAAACATTATTTTTTGTTAGATCGTGTTACTTGATCAACAAGCAGAAAGCTTGAAAACAATCTTGCATTTGATCAATTAATTACCTTCGACATAGTTCTGCCGCTTTCTCCCACGAATGCCTGATATTGAAGAATTTGTAACAGTGTAAGCCTTTCAGCTCCCATCCTGAAAACAAAGACAAAGCAAGATTTTAATAACGTAAGTTAAAACTCAAAGAGAAATTCGAAGTTTATTTACAAAGAATCATGTTGACTCTACAAATTACTTAGCGTATATTTATGCAAAGAATACAAAATGTAATAAGATTAGAAATTTTGTGTAAACGTGGACAGGTATAGTGAAGGCTTTCTCCATTGAAAGGGCTTTCGGAGAAAGCTGTTCATTTCGCAACAAAATCGTGTTTAAACAGTGTGCCTTTGTGTACTGAAACTATATGAGTACCGAGAAACAATTTGACAAAAAAATTACGTAAATAAATAAAGTAACCGTACAGTTGTTTGAGCGGCTACAGGTCGTGAACGCCGAATTACTCAGTCAGGAACTCGCTGACGGATCGAATTATTTTCTCAAGCAAAAGTTGAGTGCGCCCTGATTGTAAAGTTGAACCTCCTAAAGCGATTACTAATTCGGGATTAGTGATTCAACAGGTGTGCTTAACTAACCTACGAAACTCGTCGAATAGGAGATTAAATTAGAGATTGCAGAATTTACGGAACAATTCGTTGCGAAGTATTTAATTGTGTTTGAAGAAATTGGAAAGCAGTATTTAACTTGGTTAGAAATTCAGTATTCATAACATTATTTACTCTGTCTATGTTTGCGTTTCCTCAGAAATTAAGTTAAGAATTCTGTTAGCAAGAAGCTCCTTGTATTAATGAACGTACGTCTAGGCTGTTTTCGTATATGTCGGTTTGTTGACGTGCCCTGAAGCCTTTCTTAAGCTGTAGCTCAACATAATAGACGTCAAACAAGCTTAAGTTCTGAAAGCTTACTGCTTTGTACAAGGATTTACCACATGAAGCTACAACTACTCGACGTAAGTAATTCAAAACATAAATTGAGTTACTAAGCTGGAAATTGGTACGATTTTCTAAAACGTTTACGATGGTGATGACAGAAGTTTTATCGTTTATGTCATGATAGTAAAATGTGGATTTATAGAAAACAGTATTGTTGCAAAATTCTTATGATTTTTCTGTTAGTAGTAACTACTGTAGTATTATATTATCTGTGGTAGTAACCAAGTCAATGTTTCAATTTAAGTAGTTTATAAAGTGAATAATAAAACTGGCCAAGTGCCATTCGGTCTCCCGCACGAAGGTTTCCGTAACATTAATACCATTATCGGCAAAAAATCACGTTTGTTGTATGGGAGCCCCAGTTAAATATTTATTTTATTATATTTTTAGTAATTTTTGATATAGCGGCAACAGATACATCATCTATGAAAATTTTAACTGTCTAGCTATCACGGTTCATGAGATACAGCCTGGTGACAGACAGACAGACAGACAGATCGTGGAGTCTTAGTAATAGGGTCCCGTTTTTACCCTTTGAGTACGGAACCCTAAAAAATAAGTCGTTGCAGGCATCTTAATTCTTAAGTTATCTACTTCTGGAACTATCCACGACATAACCGTTTTTAATGAATGGGTGTTGTCTCCGTTATCTTCCGCTTAAAACGTAATTACGTGATTTCTATTAATGCCCGATATCAGTAGATCCAGCAATTAGACTAGCTTCTAGTGTGTACTGCAAGACTAAAAGTATACTTGTTGATTTTAATTATTAGTATTAATTATTTACGATGTTTTCTTCCAGACAAACCTATTTTAATTTTCATTCGATTTCCGCGCATTAACGTACAAGATAAAAAAGTAAATAGGCATAAATAGAGCGTGCGAGTTTGACGAGGTATCGCGAAGACCGCGGCGTATACACGCTTCACTGCGCCTCGCCCGCAACACGATGCAATGTGTTTGACCCACTTAGCTAGTTATGTTACTGCAGCGAAATGCAATCACTCTGTATACGACTATATTGTACGCTTTTGCCTAAAACTGTACACATAAACTCCGCGTTTTATAGCCCGCCTTTTTCGCAAATCGTATCCGGAAACACGACCATGCAATTTAGCCGAGAGAGGAAGCAGTTTTCGGCGAGCCAATGGCACAAATATTTAAGCTTTAAACCTGAATGAATTTGCATAGATGTATGTAATTGACGAGTTTGAAATTTGACTAGTTCCGGACGAGAAATTGCGAATAGAAATATGAAGGCAATAATAGGACCACGGTCGTTCATAAAGTGCTTTACGATACGTCACATTATTGTCCGCATCGCATGAAACTATTCGCGAGAGAACAGCGACATATGCAGGTAACACATAGTTACGTGTGTTGGACGTAATTATCCCGCATAGCGACAAGTCATTGGGTTTTACTGAATAGCCTAACGCGCAAAGGAACGATCAAAGCGAATGGCTCCATTGATTTTGTAGCTTATTGCGGCTACGGAAAATCTCTATAGACCAATATCCGCGACCATCATTGTGAGAGAAATATCACGGACGATATTAACTGGAACGTTATTAGATCTACATAAATCTCTATGGATATTGAATGTACTTTTAACGCTATTGGAAACTGATCAGGGTGCGTTGTTTATTATTTATAGAGCAGATTAAAAACTAAACTTACAAACATTAAAGAAAAATATCCAAACAAAGCTATTATATTAGTGACAAGATTCATTATTAAATCAAATACTAGATGATGTCGGCTTACTTGCTCTTGTATAGTACTAGTACAACAGTTACTCCTCCTTATACGTACTCTCCCACATATTACATCATGAATATCATAGGTAATGTGGTTTCATTGGGGATCGCATTCATTTCCCATGTCTACGGCCTCGGATGACTGAGCTTTGTAACGGTTGAATATCGAGATACGAGGCATTCAATCAACGCGGATCATACCAAAATATCACTTTTCGCAATGGAGAAAGCTGTTTTATTTAATCGATTACGCACATTATCAATTAGACTTAGGTACGCATTCGTGTATGTAATATGGATGGAGTTACGACACCATTGACATTTATTATTGCAAAATAATGTACGAATAATTAAGAGAGAATATCACATGGTTTGATGAGGAACCTTCGTGCTCACGAATAATAAATCTTACAACATAATAACTTAATTTATTTAATTATTATTAACCGTTGCGACATAAGGAAATGTACGACATTTAACATATTGGTCGCTGGAATTAATGCATTTTTAAGAAACCAGCAGCCTAATTGTGTAAGTGAATTCGGCAAAGGAAACAATCTGTTTCTTTCCCAAAAACACACACATACACAAAAAAGTTGTATCTTTATTCAACTTTTTTGTGTATGTGTGTGTTTTTGGGAAAAAAACAGATTGTTTCCGTTGCCGAATTTACTTACACAATTAGGCTGCAGTTACAGTTGGAGGTACTGGACACCTGTGTTTTGATTGTAGAGTAACTTGGTAAAGGCTTCAATCGAAGTGTTCTCATAAGTTAAACCAACAAACAATACCTAAAGCCCACGTTACAAAATGCATGCATATTAAACAGTTATGCGTCAATAAGGCTTGCACCAAACGGGACGAGAGCAATGTCGACCGGTCGCCGACACGGTGGCTGCCGATCAATTGTGTCGAGTGCCTCTTAGCGAGGCGAACCTGAAACCTTTGAAGGATATAAGGATATGCCTCTGCACCGGAGATTGACTTACTGCTCTATCTATAGATCTCAAGTAGACGAGACGCGCCTACTCTGTGGCATAGTAAGTTTAGCATGATTCTATATTGTATCGTAACAGCGTTTTCCAGCCAATCATAACAATATTAACAATTTGAAAATAAATAGTGCTGCAATATACTGCAGCGTTAATTTTTATATTGTTATCTGTAAATCTAATCGGAGCGCTCGTGGGAAAAATGCAATGGTACGCAATGAAGTTTCAAACTTTGTTTTAATGGGATTGTTACTCCTAATTGCTGGTTCTTCTGACGAGTTGTATTGTTTTCTGATTTAAAATTGCTCTTCGTACTTGGCAGATATATCTACAGCAAAATAAAAAGTTATTCCTAAACCTTTTTTAGTTCATTTTATTTAGAGGCTACGTGGCCGTAGTTTCCGCAGTAGCTTTTCTATAACGCAGATGGGGTCAGACTGATCCGAGTATCTTCCAAAAATACATTTCCAAACTGGATATAGATATATGTTAATTCCATAATCTAAAGTTTAAGGGGCAGAGGTTGATATATTCGTAAATAAAACGTCATCTGTGACTCACGTTCGGGCTATGTATGATCGAGGCACTGCCTTTCACTCATTTCAAATGTGAACCTCCAAGGCTACCAGTTTGCCGCTCAATTGCCTATACCAGCACAAAGCCCACATTGTCTCGTTAGATAAAAAAATGTTAATCAATAATATTACGACATATACGTTTATAGCATGTGAATTTGTAATCCAATCACGAAATTAAATGATTTAACTGGGCTAAAACTGGGAGAAAAATAGTCAACGCGGCCTTAGATCGAGTGGCTTAATGCCCAGTCGTATTTTGTCACCGCAAAAAGGACTATGACTGTTCGGAAAGTCTAAAAATCTATTTACAAAGATAATTAGCCTTTACAAGTAACGTACTTTGATATGAGGATCCTTCCTCGTTTTATAATTTTCTCAGCAAGTGCAAGTACGAATAGTCACATAATCATGTCAGGTGATGATTTTAATAGTCAATAGTTTTGTAATTTAAACGAACGGATTTTATATTATAGCTATAAGAATTGATAAAATATTTCCTTCTGTCATTTTTCTATATGTAATTTTTGAGTGATAACCCTTAGAAGTGATTTGTGTCTGGTTATTCAATAGGTGCAATGTACTGGTCATAAAGATGCACCTCTGCTTCCCTATGGACAATACAGACCTGAAGTTATGTTGATATAATGAATACCATATGCAGTAACATACGTATCCAAGTAACCCTGTAGGTCGTAATTGAACGATCAGACGTATTGTTACTACCAGCGAATGCAGACGGGTAGCAAGCGCGCCTTACTAAGCAACTGACCCAGATTGTGATGCTCCAAATGACGTACAGATGCGTGCCAAGTTTAGACTCTTGATAGTTTTATGGACCGTGCTTGACGCAACTGACGCGTGCGTGACAGTTGACAGATTAGTAATCAAAGTAATGTCAAAAGAGACAGCCATCTTTGAGACTGAATGGAACCTTGTCTTTTCCTCTAAAGTAACAGTATCTACGATTTTCGCTTTGATAGTCTACCTCTTCTAAGTACCTATTGCCGATTTTTTTTGACTTTTCCTCACAAATCGTTTATCAAGAGGAGAATTTGAGTTATCTGTTGTAATTAGGAAAACAATAATAAAACAATAGACCGGTGACAAAATCTAATACCGTCATAGATGAGCACATATTATTCAAATGGTACTATATCAGCTACTACTTCATTATTTCCTGAATTTAAAATATCTACGTCTCTGCGAAAAACTTATTCTAGAAGTTTTAATTTATAAGTTATAACCGAATCTTTCTGGTAGAATAGGTTTTCTTAAGAAATCTACTTTCATTTTGATCTTCAGTAACAAGTTTGATTTAAGTTTTGGGGGATTTTCCAGGCTTTAAGTCTTAGCTTGTTTCGAAGTTGATTTTATCTGTGAAAGTTCACTATTTGGTATCAATATCAAGGTAGTAAACTTGAAAGCTATGGAGTTTTTTAAAATACGAGTAGTTAAACCAAAACGACACTTAATTTAACGATTGACGTTAAATTAAATATAGAAATCGCCTATTATTGAACAAATTACTGTTCCAAGTTCACGTTAACGTTTTTTCTCAGACAGATTATTTTTAAAAACTGTTCACGGAAGAAACTTAAGGTCACCTCGCTTAAGTCATCATGCTCTGATGTAACCAAAACAAACTATATTTTACTTACGTTTTCTCGTATAAACAATAGAATTGACAACGATTAACTCGTGTTAGATATATTTTACTGTATTTGTCTTAAGTGTCTACTTGATATTTATGTTCTAAAGTTGAAGGTCTGTTTAGATGCGGTTTTATCTAGTTTGCATAATATGAAAAGAAAAATCTTAGAATTTCCATCACGTTTCGCGACTTGAGTGCAGTTTTATTCTTGAATGTATCATGCTTTATTCTGACGTAGATTTAGTTTATTTACATACAAATATAACACACAGACAGTATCAAAGACTGTAAGCCAGAGATCACTTGTGAAATTGCCAAGGTACACAATAACCTATCAAAGAAATGAACATATATTACAAGAATACCTCAGGGATGCATTCTTAGCCCACGTTTATCCAAGCCACATGTAAAAGTTGTCTGTCTATTAAACAAGGTCAGCTGTATTAACGTACTGAATAGCTAAGTTGTGGTTATGATCAGCCCAGTTGTAGGCCAGGATCTAACGGTACGCCTAGATACTGGCGGTATAGAAAACTGGAAGCTGCAATTACTAAAGATCAATATCACAGCATTCATTCGCGATACGGGTTTACTTTTATGCTTGGCGACTGGATTTTAAAGCTGATTAGTAATTAAAGAACTACTTAATATAAACAAATAATAAAAGCTTCTTTGTATCTATCGAGGCTTTTGCGCGATCAGAAGGCAACATTTATTTTAAAGAATGGAAAATAACTTATTTGTTTGATGTTTTATTGTTTATTTTTCTTTATTTGCGTATTGTACGATCGCTTTTTCAGTAGAAAAATAAAACAGCCCTGTTTGGGCTGTTTTAAACAGGCCGAATAAAAGTTACCTATTATTTCGCAAGAACAAAAAACGACTTTATTTTCATTTGCGTTTCCAGCTGGCCAGAGACAAAGACTTTATTTACTGGAAAAATAACATAAAGCGCAAAATAGGTACTCTACGTGAAAATCGTAAACATGTCGTGTCGTATAAAGAGCGCACAGCGTTGTCGGTTGCATTTATCTTAGCGCTTCATAACTCGGGTGCAGCGGTGAAAGCGCTGGAATTCAGCCCTGTCTCTTATTGAACAATAACCACGTCTGTTTGTCCAACATTCTGAGTTAATTTTCTTCGCTTATGATATGAGGTCTAAAGTATTTGCTTTGTCATCTCAATAACGTCATGGCTATTGCTTGAAGAAATTGTGATGAGAATTTAATTGAAAATTCTTTAGCGGATGTCAAACAATGCGTCAAATATTTTTCTTTTATTTGATTGTAGTGATTGCTTATTTTTAAGATTAGAAGACGAAGATGAATCTACCACTGTTGTCGAAACTTATATTATGTTTGTGAAAGAGAATATCTGGAAGTATATGATCACAAAAATAATTTCACTGATACATAGAGGCACTATGGTTGACTTCTAGAGGTGACTATTTATCCCGGAAACAAAAAACGGTTCCTGTAAGACAAGCGATGGGAGCGAAGCCTTGTGAAAAGCTAGTTGCCAATTAATAAATAATATGACGAAATAAGACATCATAAATATGTAATTAGGAGACCTCTATGTCCAGCAGTGGACGTCTTTCGGCCGATATGATGATGATGAAATATGTAACTAAGAATACGGCTTAGTAAGTCTTCCCATGAAACCACACCATTGAATATAAAATATCACCTCACAATAAAGCTTGTGTTTAATCACGGCATTCAAATGCAGCTATGATTTACAAGGCAGCCTACCAAGATGTAGTACGTCGGCGTCGCCTAGGCGTGAATGTTGCTCAATCATAAACCAACGTAAATTACAATGCTGACATATATTGCACATCGTGTATAACATGGTATTGTTAACAACATTTAGAAACATAACAAATGGAACTGTCATTAAAGAAGTGAGACACTGTCAGTGTAACAATTGAAGGCTGTAAAAAAATTATGTCCGAAATATTTGTAATTGTAATCTGTGTATCTCTTTTTAGGGTTCCGCACCCAAAGGGTTAAAACGGGAACCTATTACTGAGACTCCGCGGTCCGTCTGTCTGTCTGTCACCAGGCTGTAACTTATGAACCGTGATAGCTAGACAGTTGACATTTTAACAGATGATGTATTTCTGTTGCCGCTATAACAACAAATACTAAAAACAGAATAAAATAAATATTTAAGTGGGGCTCCCATACAACAACCTTACCCTTCGTACGCGAGTCCGACTCGCACTTGGCCGATTTTCTAACTAGAATGAGTCTGTGGGTCACTGGCCCACCGGCTAATCATCAGTATTTTACGTGGACCGATTGCCATCTGATTTCCGCAATCCAATTACCGAGAAACGCTCAAATTCTATGATTAGAATAGTTATCCTGCTTTTGGATTTCTTAGTACGCGCAATTGTCATATAAATTCGTGTAACTGGAATCTATTCAGAATGATTATTATGCCATTATAATATCCCAAATTCTACGAAACCATTATAAATGATACATCTTTTCACATAATATATCATCGCTTGACCGGCAAATTAAATTCTGAGCTCTCATTTGACTGTGTTGCAATTCAATTAAAATAATTTCCTAACCACTGAGTTCCATAATTACATTCCCATCCACCCAATTCTGTATCAATGCGTTCCTAGATCTACTTACTACTGGTAATATGTTCAGAGGACCGTACTGAACTGTCAATAGAATCGACATACACTGAAGTTGCTATTAGTATGCAGTGCAATGGCAAGCATCTTTCTAGTGTTCACAGTGTCTCCGAGGAATATAGCATTAATTTGTCTCTGTAGACGCCTAGACGGCCGTCACGGGTAGTCAATCTTTCGGGCCCGATTTGTATTCGTAGCAAGTTGCCCAGGCCATTAAGAAAGGAAAGAAATCGTCTTTAGTTTAGCTTGACAGATATCTGCGTGACGGCGATTTCTTTTAATAGGAAAAGGTGTGTGTCTAACAATATTGAGGTGTAAACATTAACGCCATGTCCGTATTTGTCTTAAATATTTACTTGGACATAATTAAAAATATGTTAATACGTGGTCACGTAATGTTCTTTGTAAAATTAGGTAGGTACCTACATCATCAGTAGGTACTACCAAACTAAAACTTTACTACAGACGCTTAGTGGCTAATACCAATGATCACCAATCCATTTACAATGTAGGACATTGTTAAACGCCTAACAGAAACCTCACTTGAACTGTCAGATTATTTTAGACCCACTTGATATTTTACTAGCAGGCCGCCTAGTAAAGGCACAGTTTGAGATCCACTGCACAGTCTATAAACCAGAGAGAAGTGTTGCCATTGACAGAAGCTAATCAAACAAGGTTATTGACTAATTCGAGATTGCATATACGATCCAGCTTGCAGGATGAGCATACTATCCGTTTTTGTACGCTTTTAAGTAATTATGAGCAGTGCTGCAGTTCAGCGAATATTCCCAAGTTAATTTGTTGGCAAATTGAAAAATGTTGCGAAGTTGTCAAAATAAATGGTCTTGTGATGAATTTTAAAAGGAATCACAACTTTTACCAACAACTCAAGGGTTATTTTATGTATTCTGGTATTGCGAGTGGAAATATTACATAATTAATGTTATAATAATAATAGATATAATAGATAATGTTACTAATACTGTATAAATTCAATGCAAGCTTTTCAATATATTCGCAAATACACATTAAATTAAATCTACGTCACGTAACATCCAGAGAGATTTTTTAAATTATTGGGTGTGACAAATTGACCTTTGACATTCATTGCCCTCGCAAAACAAACAAAAGGGAGAGCTGTCAGTAATTTATGCAGATATGTCGGCGACCTCCGTAATTACGTGTGGGTGTACCGCATTTTTAAACCGCGTTCGAAACAGCCGGCGCAGAGATTGGCTGATTTTAATCATAGACGTTCTGTGTGCTCTATGGTATCTTATGTAATTTACATAATAAAAAGGTTTTTCCCAATTTTGGGTAGTCTTATTTAATTTACTAAGGAGGTTTTACCAGTTTTTAAATATTATTCTTGAAGTTTTATTTAAAGCGGTCCGGTTGCCAGTGTTAAAAAAATGTTGAAGATAAGAAAATATTGAATCTAATAAACAACGTGTGCATCTTTAAAAGATCATCAGAAATGAATGGATTCAGAGTTATCCGAGAAATCGGTTTTGATAACACCGTTCTTCTAGTTAAGTTAAACCGACCGAGAGAGATAAAAGCAAGAGATATTTGAAATTGAGAGCAAGTCATATATTTTCATGAATAATATAATTCACTTTTATCTCAGGGAGTGTAAATAATAGGGATTATCATATATCTAAAGAATCTCACGTTTATTGGCTTAAAAACTTGAGAAGCTGAGTTTTAAATTATCTTTTCAAATTTATTTGAGTTGTATATTACTTTTTTATGTAAATTGAGTGTACTTAGTTGGAGCTTTTCTTGGGAAGTTTTTTGGTTACACAGTTATTAACAACATGACTGATATAAATTACTTTTTGTTCCTGCGTCTGTACTTATGTACTATTTTAATTGCAGGTGCACTTAAATCCATCTTATCGAAGGATCAACGCTTCGAGATTATACATCTCGAATGACGCTTGTGTTCTCAGAGATTTAATTTGTTACACAATGAAGCTTCCAGCCAGATATAGGCATGACTAATTAACGCCCACTATGATCACTATTACACAAGTCAATCCTCCTAAAGTTCTAATTAGCTCTTACTTTTGCGATACACAAATAAACAGATCTCTAACCCGGTCAGTAAAATTAACGTATTCACAGCCTCGATCGATAACGTGACGTCGGCCATTATTGCCTTCGCTTTTTAAAACCTAATTCTTTATTCAAAAGATAATTCGCTTTTGTTTTTTTTTTTTGTGTTTATTGGCGTTATTGTGGCTCTACCTATCATTATTATGTTTTATTCTATTCTGCCTAGGTTTAGAGTTTCCTAATCTTCTTCTGTAATTATCTCAATCAAATCAAGTTTTGAACAAGATTTTGTAATCAAATAAGATTTTATTCTTAATTTGTTTTGCTAAGTAATTAACAAGACGTAATTTTGTGTCAAAACATGCTTTCAAAGCACTTCCGCCAAAACTTTGTTGTCTAATACTGTTTGAGTTGCCAAGGCTTTTATATCTGTATCTGTGTACTTGTAGAACTCTAAACAACAGTCTTAGAGATGAACTCTGTCGAATAACGTGTAATCACCAGTCAGTCGCGTTCATTCCGGTTCGGAGGAAATTTCGATTCAATCTGTCTTCAGGAACCTCACGATTTGCGACCCTTGCTTCAATATCCAGCGTTATTTGATTACAGGAATAGAAGTAACAGGTTGTGGCTACGCCCTGGTGTTATTTTTAGATCTAAAATGTGGAAATAACTTGTGCTAAGTACCTTACTCTTTGTGCAATGTTGTGTAATGTTGAATTCTTTGAGAATTCTGTTGAATAATCTAGATGTTAAACTATGTAAGTGTTGCGTTGTAAGGAAACAAGTGAGATAATGTAATGGCGTCAACGACCTTTTAATGATGCTCGAGTATTTAATAGAAAAAAAAAACGTATTAATGATCAATCCCATAACATCTGAAATCTGGGTTAATATTTTTCTCGATTACTTAAGAATCTCTTAAAAGAACTAACGTACTAATCTGAACTTTATTGCTTCATTATAGCGTTTTAATGTTACTCAATTTACTTTTTAACGATACAAAGGGCCGGTTTTTGAATCGAGT
This sequence comes from Orthosia gothica, assembly GCA_949775005.1. Lineage (NCBI taxonomy): Eukaryota > Metazoa > Arthropoda > Insecta > Lepidoptera > Noctuidae > Orthosia > Orthosia gothica. The sequence goes on from OX459041.1 coordinate 13,297,890, forward strand.
ATTTGGAGGTGTCAAAACTTACAAACGTCAAAGTTTGTAGGCTAAAGAAAAGTTTGACATATTCAATTTTCTAGTTCAGCAATCGGTGTATTAGTAACTTCAGAAACAAAATAACGTCAATTCAATTACCAGTTTTATCTAAATTGGTTGTTAACCCTTCCCATATCAACAACTCTCTCCAACATTTTTCGTCTCCATTTCCCTTCCCATCCTGTCATATCAAAACGTAATCTAACAGCCAATCAGATGTAATATTTTAACACTCGGAGTACTCTGACGGTGACATAGGGAGTAGGGCTTCCACGTTTGATTACACAACCTTGTCAACGTTCACGTGTGTTCCGGCCCCGGCACTGGAGGCAATTTCCTAGGCTAATTATGTGGCGAATGAAAACCGACGACGGAGTGACAAACTCAATTCATTTCGCCTGCGTTTCGGCTCTTGATTGGAAATAGAATCCTTTAGTAGGTCAAACAGCTTGAAAGGGTTGACATAAAATTACGGCAATGAAAGGACCTCATTTCTCCCTCTCATAATTAATTGAAAATGTAATTGAATGATATTTTCAGTGAATTGATGGAACTGTTTGCATAGAGAGCGATGTTTTGCTTTTGGAAGAGTTACATCCGGAGTTTGAAAGGCTGAACAACTCTGAAATATAAATGGTGTCAAACTTCTGTCAACTTGCCTTGTAGGTATGACAATGGCCAATCAAATCGTTTGATGAAAGGATTAAAATAAATAGGTTTGCCGAAATCGAGAGTGAGACTTTGACAAGCTATGAATTTTCCTCTAAAGACATCGTAAATAGTCGCATTCCAAGTTATATCGTTATGTATTGAAATCAATGGGCTGTTACAGTCCACTGCTGGACAAAGGCTTCTACCAAGCTGCACCACAACACCTCATCGCCTTCCGCATCGTGTCTGCCCCAGACACAATAACGGCCTTATTTACATAAGGCTAAATTGTATCAACACGCAATATGCCAACATAAATAGTATGCTAGAAAATTGCACTTGATATGCAATAGGTGCATCTAGAAAACTCATTGCGAATAAGAAAAGCACTTTCTTTTCTCTTTGCATATGCGGAAAATACGTTAAAATTATCTAAACTTAACACGTAGAGCAACTAAACATAATATGTTACTGGGACCGCATCGTTAATATTGTAGTCGTGTGTTCAGTTCAATTCTACATGTTAGTAGATAAAAGAAAAAGTATTGGGTGCCTTTAGCATGTTGCAGGATAAAGACACCTACCTAATATTGTAACATTTCACATATTGTGTAACCTATGTTTACAAATAAAGATTTTCATTGTAAAATAAATGATTAATTAAAAATGTTTTTTTTTAAACAAGCAATTTTCGTATTCTTCTCAGCAAACCTTTCATTTGATACCCATATCATGGCAGTGCATAAAAAATAACTAGTCCGCTAACTTGAGCCGTCCGCCATATTGGATTTGACATGACGTCACTTAGCTAACCATGCATTGGCATTCAAACAAAACTGCATCTTAATCGGTGGAGGATAACTGCTTAAAAATTCTGTCTCAAGATTTGACCCGAACACACTTCCATACATACATTCATACATACATCCATTGTATGTTAAATAAAAGCTACCAACTGTATAGGGATTCTTTAAATGCCAGCAAATAGAATAGGCCTTCTGTAAAATTTAGGTGAAGTGAGCTTGATGAGAGATGTAAAAATTTCACCGCGAAAACTTATGCGAAATAAGCTGACACAGCTTCAGGTGAAATGCCTGTTTACTTCACGCACGTCAAAGTTGTCACGGTGACGTTTATGTTTTAATTTGTGCCTATTAAACTACGATACTATTAGGATTTATGATTTAAATAGCTTTGATCATTAAGTATATTTGTCCTTGTAATTTTTTCAACCGTGCTGTAATTTTGGTTTAAAAAACAAAAATACGCGCTTGGTCGTAGAGTTGCGGAAACCAGCCCGTTTTAACCTAACCTAAAACAAAAAGTATGACTCAGGAGGCAGTGGTGGCCCAGTGCTAACGGCCGCGACTGACAAATTGTAGGTCGTGGGTTCGAAGCGTTCGAACCCAGGCAGGTGCTTTACTTTGTGTAAATTATATCATCACCACTGCTCTCAAAACGGTTAAGGAAAACATCGTGAGGAAACCACCATGTCTTAGAACCAAAAATTCGAAGACATGTGACATCCATTTACAAAGCATTGGGCCCACATTGTGGATTACGGCCAATTCCCTCTCACAGAGAGGAGAACTGCACGCACATCGGAATAAATACGAGTTTAAGTGCGGAATAGGGGTCTATCTATCCTATCCTAAGTTCACGACTCCGATTGCGAAATATTACACCATACTAAACGTAACCCTTGGTTACAAATTCTCGATCGCGTCCGGTATCTTAGCCATTTAAATTATTGGTTGGACACATAATAACTAACTTCAATGATTTACCTGTTTAATTACAACACAACTGAGAACATACATTATTATGTACAAATATAGTGGTCAAGTTAGTTTTTCGAATCGTTAGTCAAAGCGACGCGAAATTCCTCGAGATGTAGTCACCGGATATTTAGCTGAGACTGCCGGATGCGTTGGCGCAAGGTCGTTAGAAACCGCTATGAAATCGAACTGCATGAACATCGTATATTGTAGACAGTCGATAATCTTGGATATGAAAAGTAGCTATTCTATATGTACATATGTTTAAAGAACAGGTACATGAGTCGTATATTTATCTGGGCAGCAAAGACTATCAAGTTATTTATCTCTAACATTCTATGAATTTATTTATTTTACCTCATCATCACCACTCTTGTAATGTTCCCACTGCCACGGGGTCTCATTGCTAAGAAAGAATATTTGGTTCAAATAAATCTCACTAGATGACGCGACATGTACACACAATTCAATAAAATTTGCATTTTAACACATATTGGAGCAAAAAAACTGTAACAACGTGCAAAAAAATACTATAAAACGAACCTTCACTGTATTTAAAAAAAAAAATATTCACGAACCTCGTAAACCCTTTTACTTGCAGGGCGCTGCTAACACCATCTATTGCCGTGAAACGGGATCAAACGCGATTGATGTACTCAAAAAAATAACAAGATTAAGCAGATGAAAAACGCTAGTTACGTCGGCACAGTTTTTTTGTATGGGATGAGGCATCTGTATGCTAGTATTATATTATCTGTGCCACTGCTGAGACACAGGCCTCCTCTCTTTGAGAGGGAATGGGCCGTAATCAACCACGCAGGCCCAGTGCGGGTTGGTGGATGTCATATGTCTTCGAATGATTGGTTCTAGGACACGCCGGTTTCCTCACGATGTTTTCCTTCACCGTTTTGAGAGCAGTATATATACCTACTGATGTATATATACCAAGCACATCTATACCTAACAATCCTGATATACCTTCCGGCTACTAATGAAAATTGAAGGTGAAAATCATTGTAATTATGTCCCGGGAGTTCGCTGAATATGAAAATACCGGTCGAGATATGGCGACACTTGAAGGAGACGTATGTCCAGCATCGGATCTTTTTCGGGTAAGGTAATGATGACTTCCCCGATAATGTAAAACATGCTCTACATTTTTCCTAAATAACCTGCCACCATATCTTATTTTGAATACGATTTATTTGTTATTGAAATACAATTAATTATAATGAATCAGTTGATACAAGATTGCTTTGAAAGCTACTTCAAGCTTGCGTCACAGTTTCGTAACACATTGTTCTAAGCGACGTAGGCAGCTTTGAGAATTACGCACTCAGTGTACGAATAAGTACCTGAAAAGGTAGCACTTTTGGTGAGAAGCGGGAGCGGGAAAAATAAATTGAGATGTGCGTGTCTGTCTTTCGTTAAATGTGAGATTTTCAATCATCATCTTTCTACTTAGAGCTTAGTCTACAAATTTGACACTGGCTATCGCTGGTAAGGCAGTTTATCTAGAGCTGCTAACCTCTTGTCCCCTGTTGCTTGGAGACAGCATAAAACGTTTTCTTCTTCTAATGTGTCATGTCAAACGTCTTGTTATCACTAATGGAACGTTCCAGTACAACAAAACATTAAACAACAGCGCTTTATATCACTAAAATATAACCCGACCAAGTGAAATTGCTCGTTAGTTTCGTATTACATGTATGATACTTTAAGTTGATTGAATTTGGGCTTTTTGTTGTTGATTCGATTGACGCTTCGTAACTTAGTAGAAGTTCTTTATTTACAAAATTTATAGCTTCTCCTGACGGGTCACTCCTCACGAAATCATTCCATATTTTCTTAAACATCTCTCTGTCTATCTGCATTTGTGTATTTCTTAGAAAAAGTGTTATTTTCAATAGCTAATACAGACATGACCTCGAATTTAAATAAAAAAGCAGTTTCTATTTTCTGTTAAGACTCATTCTGCAGTTCTGCACATTTGAAACCGTCTACGAAAACATTGAACATAGTAATTGAGTGTTTTTTTACGAGGTTAGAGTTATTTAGTTTTATTGTCAACTGTCATATTCTGCATAGGAATTTTTACGTAATATATAATAAAAGATTTTGAGGTCATGTTATGCAGACGACCTAACTTAAAGTGGCAAACAAAGGAAATTGCATCTCGCATTGAGAAAACGAAATCGTCACCTCTTCTGTATCAACCATACGCGTTGGTCTACGTTTTCCGCTGCCGCTTATCACCAAACATGCACCCTTATTACGGCTAGAGCCTAAATACTGTAGCATTATGAGTTAATAGTCGTGATTAATTGTCACGCTGTTTACGTACTTGAGCCATTTACTTCATTATATTAAAGTCTGAAATTGCTTTTACATAGGATTACTGCTGCTATATTTTAGTTGTATTGTGCAGTGCAACAATAGAAACAAAGCACGAAGGAATTACACAACATATATATTAAATAAACTATTCAAATGCATTAATTACAAAAAGCTGATTTATTTTGTTACGCTAGAAATAATTTTCATTCATGAATACATTTAAACTTCTTAATAACAGGCTTTGTTTGAATTTTTTGCCAAGATTTAAAAAATCAACTATACCTACCAATCTACAAAGTACCTTATATATTTATTTATTTATTATATTCTTTATTGTACACCAAAAAATATATATACAGGACAAAAATCATAAAAGCAAGTGTACGATGGGCGGTCTTATCGCACAGACGGCAATCTCTTACAGACAACCTTTGGGTGGACTGTACGAGAGGAGAGGAATTTAGGGTATTCAGATTTCAGTGTACAATATATCTTAAATAATAATACTTAGACATACAATAATATACTAATTAAAAACAAAAATATCACAGAGAAAGGAGAAGACTAATTATATTGAAAGGAAATGCTCCTTCACTATTTTTTTGAATGTTGGTAAGGATTGAGCACGTCTCTCTTCAATAGGTGTACTGCACTGCACACATTTATATATTATTTATTATATACGTTATTGTACACCACATAAATAATTACAGAATATAGTTCAGTGCTAAGGCCTTATGCAGTTGGTTTAATATACAAAGTGTATACGAATAAAGGAGGTGCCTACTTCATTAGTGTTGGGTCTAATCCAGTATAATGAGACCCTTTCTGGCCGACTCCCTTTACAATATAAGGAAGTTACCGAGTACCCTCGCGCCTACTAATTTCTTCTTAGATTAAGTTTCACGTAATCAGGGGAGATTTTTTATTAAGAACAAGACTTGGTTATTATTCAGAATTAAGATATCACTTTGGCTAAATAGATTTTAAGATATCACCGTAACAAAATGCTAATTTAGTTTAGGCACACATTTTGAATATGAAGTTAGCCTCAACCTACATAAGAAAAGTAAAATTTAAAATTTTCAAGACCCGACACTCCCCTTTCCTCCCCTCTTTAAACTACATAATTTATCTACTAATAAATACGCTTGGATCGACTTCAATAATAACAAGATATCTTGCGAAAATTTCCCGATTTAAAGAGTAAAGAGCGCATAACTTTTGAACGTCTGAACAGATTTACATCAAACATAGCTAAAAAGAAGAACACTCTCAATAAAATAACTTTTCAAACAAAAAAAAACTAAATCGAAATCGGTTCATCCGTTTAGGACCTATGATGCCACAGACAGACAAACTCAGCAACACACGTCAAACTTATAACACCACTCTTCTTCCGTTGGCGGTTAAAAATGTAGAGTGGCGATTGCCGAAATCCAAAAATGTAAGAAATGTATTTATTTATTTATTTTTATAGGGAAAACAAACAGTAGTATACTAAAAATATACAAAGTGTCTTAAATACTGTGTCTTAACTGTCATAACTTACAGTGACTTAACAAATATACTACCCACTACATTTTCCACAGATTACTACTTACACTAAGACAAACTGATTAGTGCAAACGTTATTCTAGTCAGGATATGTAGAAACTTTAGAAGCTACTGTTGATTCTTCAAAAATTTTATTGTGTTAGTTCTAAAGGTTGAATTGTTCACTTGACGTTTCGATAGAGCTGACAATCCCATACATTTTAGACATATTACCAATCACTATCGCGAAGCTTTTGTTGATATAATGTTACTTGTCTCCTAATTACAACATCCTCTGGAACCTAATTACAACAACAAGTCGTATACACAAAACAACTCTAAAATAAAACAATGAAAGTTCATGTACATGTTGTTCATTACACCGCTAAAACAACAATGTTAGCAAGTTTTATATTTCCCAAAGGTATAGCGAGGGACTGGCCCAGATTTTAATTAAATAGAAAGTCCGCCGAAGTATTTGAAGTATTGGCAAAAGTTATGTGGAATTTAAATAAGTAGATATTAAACAATAAAGAGAATTCACTCACCGTTCGGACACGTGAAAATGTTGCCCTGTGAACAAAAACAAAATTATTAGATACTTCCTCTAAAAAGTTTTCAGGAAATGTTTCAGACAGGTGTTCAGCGTTCTTTGATCCTGCAAAGTTTTGAAGTATTTAACCAGTAACGTTAACGATTGTGGGCATGATTTGAAAGGATGATCAAAGTTGTTAATTTGACTGATAAACTCTTCCGACACCCACTAGTGAAGATAGATGTTCAGTTGCCTTTTAACCATTTCCGTTACCCACTAGAGATATGAATGGCTTATTTTGTAGACTAATCGCAAAATGTTATGAATTCAGGTTGTAGATTTTCAGTTAGCAGAACTTAGGTGCTAATTCTCGCTGTCGACAAACTCGTTACCCAAATGTGTTGGAATGACTTTCAGCTTAACAAGATGCGGTAGAATTACAGTGAGCGACTGACATATGAACAGCAAAACTCAGTTACTAGGTCCCTCTAGTGGTTTTCGGGCTACCCGAAACGACTGTCGTGGTTTTGTGTGTTTACCGGTCCGATCGGTCAAACGAGTTTTGGACGCACAAAACGGTATCAATTTTCAAAGTGTAAAGTCACATTCATTCATACCACAGACATAAATCTAACTAGATGACGCGATTGTATGTACTTCACGTACCAAAAAACGGAGTAAAGTTACGATCAATGATCGTAATCTGAGCTTTTCATTTAGCATTATCGACACCGGAAATCCACCGAAATCTAGAAAAATGCCTTTTATGCCATATTGAGCTGTAAATAATGTATAGAAAAAGTTGGCCGAGGCATTGGAAATGTTTTCTAAACGCTTGGTTTTCGTGCAGATGGTGGGATTTGCGTTATCTATTTAGATTTAAGTCTGTGTTTCATAGATTGCTCGTCTTTTGTTTAGTCACGCAAACTTCAGATACTTAGGTCGCGTTTCCACCAAGGAACTTGCATACAAGTTGAATTAAGTATATACACGGTCGTGCGATGGATCATATTGTACCTCGGTAGCCCGGAATATAATGCAACTTATATGTAAGCAGGTTATAGGTGGAAACGTTACTTAATTCTTGAAATCACGACATTTCACGCATATCAAACACCGACAAAGTTTCACAAAAAGTTCTCTGGCATATTTTATAACGACCGGCTGTTGACTCATTAAATTCTTGCTCTCATTCTAAATGAAGTTATTTATTGTACGAGATTAGAGATTAACGTAATCTATTGAGTAGAGGCACCGTTCTTGACTTAAGTCGGCTATGTAACGTGCTTTCCAATGCACCAGCGTAACCTGTTAGCTTTGTATATAGGAACCGCTCCGTTTATCTAGGCAACTTAGATACTCTGTATCTTAATACATGGAATAGTAAGCCTGTAAAGCCTCCGTGCCCCCTTTATGATCAAGTAAACTTTGTGTAGGCCGCCCGTCATATTACCGAACCCATATTTGGGAATCTCGTTACACCGCCACTCAATTTGGCTTGTATGTGACAACATTACGGCAATGAATCTCTGTTATGGGCTCTGTGTACCCATACAGTTTGAGATTGGACGCTAAATTAATTTTAATAGGAAAGTACCGAAATATACGTACTTATACGAAATAGATTCTGTTTTTGAAAGCTGGACGTAATTCACTAGCATTTATTATGAATTCTAGCAACATTATAACTCTTGTACAACGGCAATTTGAAGTCATAATATACCATTCAATTTGTAATTAATTAATGTCCGATGAACTGTTATTGAATTATATAAATCTATTAGTTCTTAACTGATACGTTTCACCTGGCTGCCGGTGGTGGTGGCTGAATTATCAAAATTACCAGAAAACAAATGGATTGATTGATATTCCTAGACCGCACACATCGAAACAAAGCCGAAATGTGGTCAGTTTCACAGTTTTCCATTCGGAAATTGATATAACGGGCGGTCGTGACAGAATGAAACATTTCGAGTGGCTTGCCAAACTGGGGAAAGTGGGTTTGCGAGGACACTCGCCACCCGTGACCGAACAAAACAGTTATAAACGAAACAATAAGTTCTATACGATGAAACAATTAATAAAACGACGAAGCGATCCACTTAATTGTTACGTAAAGCTGCTGCTGATTGATGGTGAGAGCCGAGATTCAAATACCGACCCGTAGAAAGTTCATTCAATGGAGTAACCACACTTCGTAAACAGAAGTGTGAATTTCAATCAACAATGTTCCCCAACACTTTAAAACCAACATAGCAGTTTTACTCAGTATGTTCCCCGAGAACTTTTATATTGCGATAAGGAAAGAAAATATCTGAATTTATGACTCAAGTTTTATTTCAGAGAATTTTGCCGTTCGATTTTGCGGTTTTGTCACAACGTTGCACGGCCATTCATGACGTTTTAAATTCTAGCTGAAGCTGAATTCAGAATTAATTAAGTAAATATCGTATGCGATATTTTCTTAATTAATTCTGAATTGAATGAACAGCGATGCGTTCAAATATATGCGGGAATTATACGTCACTGCGTTTTCCAAATCAAACAGAGTGTGTCGAAAGCGCAAACTCGCAGTCGCAATATTTGTCTAACTACTTACAAAATCACAGAGCCGCCAATCTGTACTAACATGACACTCGGTGACATGAAAGTTAATGTATTCTGACAGTGTATGGTTTCTGTGTGTAATGGATGTAATCAACTTGTAATCGATCTCGCAGAGTGGCTGCACAGAACCGGCTGACAAAGTTACGCAACGCGATATTATTTTGTTATGAGACGGCCTACAGCCAATATTACGGGAATTTAAAAGTTCATGGATAAATTACAGCGCTCTAGCTTATAAAATCGCTTGCTGTTTCAAATTTCGAAAAATTATCGAATCTCTATGACTCAAATACTTAAGCTGGGAACAAATTATCGGACGCGGTTGACGGACACGACTTACAGCCGCGGCTGATATGTGTGCACAGTCATATGGGACGGCTGCCAGATCTCTATCAGACGTCCGAACGCCCAAGGTCACGTCCGCGACTTACGTCCGATAGTTTGCACAATGTAATGTACATTCATTACCTTGATACTCTATAAGTCGCGGCTGTCAGTCGCGTCCGTAAGCCGCGTCCGATAATTTGTTTCCAGCTTTATAATTAGAATGCAACTCTATGGCATTGACATGATATGGTTATTAATTATTCCAATCAGAGTTGTTGCGACTGTAATGATACCGTTATTAGTGGTCCTGCAAAACTAACAGGCTTCGTATGATCTATGGATAGTATACACTTAGTGATTACGACTAATGACTGTGGTCGAAACAGATATATCTACACTGATTAGTGTATACTTAATAGCAACAATGTTTACTGAATATTGTCCACATTCGGCTTATGTTGAAATACGGGTTCAAAAACATTCAATACCTATAATGTATTGATGTTTTTTATCACATGGTCATGAATGGATATCCCACGTTTCTCAATGCCTAATAACAAATATCAAGACGATATTTGTACTTAACATTTTGTAATATACAAAACAATGTATCGCTCTGTAAACATGAAAGAACAATACCTAAGTATTTTCTTTGCAGATAATTCGGTAAAAGTAATCAAGTCTGCAATAGTGTTGCGAAGTTGCATTGTCTAAACAAACATTTTAACATACAATGAGATGTTCCGCTAATATGATTGAGAAGGCTGTACAAACATCCGCCTGTGCCGAACAATTCCATTTTACTCCTTGATCAGATTTTAATTAAATCTTTATTGTTTTTTTTTTAGGTCAGTCGATATATCTATAAGTACTTAATAGCTTTGTTATTATACTGATTGAGTTAATCCTATTTTAATGGCATTTCGATTAACTAGACCAATTTATCTAATCGCCCAGACATTAAATTGTGTCACAATAAAAAAGTCTCGCAAGTTTAAATGGAATAATCCAAATTGCTTTTGTAAAAGTATAAGTTAAAATGGATTATGAATATTTCCACTTAACCGAGTAGCACTTTTAAGATTAAAGTCTGGACGAAAAGTGTTTTATCAGAAAATACGAGAGCTTTATAACCGACTACGACATCCTACATTGTAGTCCGCTGAGACCCATGAAGGATTAGGTACAGTACTTAATACACTGGCAATTAAAAATAAAAATATAGGTAAAGTAATTCTCGGTAAACAAAGAAGCCATGCCATCTCATTTTGCGGGTATCATCGTCAATCAATAAACACCTTAATGCTTGGGTAACAAAGTCACATTCTGTTAGCGAAAACGATTTTTAATTGCGTTGCCGAAATGTCACAAGAGGCTCTACACACTCTCGATTGTAATACTGTGTGGCCCTGGAAAACTGTGATTCTATCATTGACAAGCGATATCGAAAAACCCCGTGATCAATCCATTTTGACATTCGACTATCGCCTTCGCTGACATCGAATGCCACATGTCGAGAGCCTATAATCACTTGCACATATTGAACTTTTGACAGATGGTATCGCTGATATCACGACCCTCTTCGCAAAGAAGGCACCTTACAGCTTCAAAAGTCTGTTTAGCCTTATACGAAGATCACAGATACTTTACTAAATAAAATAAAATAAGTTTAAAAAGCTTACATCTGAAGTGGCGTGCACGGCAACCAGCAGGAACACGACGACACATAGTGTCGCCGGACACCTTATCAACATCGTAAATCTGTGGACAATACAAAATAATGCTTAGCTTTTCTTAACAACACTGTAAGTCTGTAACAGAAGTTTGTACTGAATAGTACAGTCGGTGAAAGAGAAAATTGTACAGGCGACTTATTTCAGGAAAATCTATCAGAAATCAGTAATGCCCTTCGGATTTATTGATACATGAATCTAAGCTTTTGCACTGATATTTGTTATAATTTTAAAAGGTTTGCACTGGAATACTCATTGGAGATATCTTTTATTGGTAGGAAGCTACACTATTCGAGAGCGTTCTAGTATTTTTTGCCCAGAAAAATGCACTATGTTAAATGCACTTAGATATTCACCTATAACTTGATATGCGTTTATATAGAGCTAGTATTTTAGTAGCACATGACGTTGGTACTTGGTAGTATCTACCTACAGACATGAGCTTCCTTATGTACGATATTATAAACTTTAATCTTACAGTCTGATCTCCACGTTTAACAGTTTGGATAGTGCTTATAAGTTTATTCTCTGCCTGTATACGTAACTCTTTTGCAGTGTGTACCTTCGTACTTCATGCACAGACTTATAATCGTAAATGGACTTGCAGGAGAAAACTCATTAGGGTTTTATTACACTTGCAATGGGAATGCTTTGAAAATGCTTAGTTTGTATGGCGCAGTAATTTTGAAAAGTTAAACACACTTTGTTGGATATCAGACGGTACTTGGTTCACCCTTTTCACATTTGTTTTAGTTTGAAAGCTGTAAAAGATCACATATATATGAAGATGTATTTAACCAAGATGTTCGAGATGTGTTTTACTATGATGTTCTATTAAATCTTTTGTGTCGAATGAGCAATTCACACACTTCTACTAAGAGCAGATACTGGACCTATCCATCCAACCAAATTACCAAGTAATAACTAGCCAACTAACTTATAAATAAGTCCCAAAAAGATTTTGAGCTGGAATTTCCCCTCATTATAATGATATTAATTTGTGTAATTTATTTCATCACCACTGCTTTCAAAACGGTGAAGGAAAACAGCGTGAGGAAACTGGCATGTCCTAACTAGAACAAAAAATTCAAAGGCATGTGACATCTACTAATCCGCACTGGGCCTGCGTGGTGTATTATAGCGCACTCCCTCTATTAGAGGAGGCCTGTGTCCCAGCAGTGGGAACATTAAAATGCTGATGATGATGATAACTACTTGAAATTCAACCAAAATAAAGCCCTTTACCGACAGTATAAATAATGCTAATTATTTTAACGAATGTATGACGTCACGTTCTCTTCACCAATTCACTCTATAAATAATCAAAAAGCCAACAACGAGTCTCCGTGCACTGATTAATATTTATGAAGTGAAATAACAAAAATCCATTCTCAACCCGTTTATGTATTAATTGAAATTAACGTCCGCATATTTGTTCAGAGATTCTGCATTTTCGAAAATTGCCAATGCCAATTCAGCATTGCTGAAATGAAAAGTTTTCATTCCCACGTTTTCCCTTTGATCAAGCATTACCTAGTTGTATCTGTCTGAATATCTGATTCATCACAAATTGGTTATTGGTGTTTTTCGGCATATGTTCGGTATGAATTAATCTGCCAGTTCGAAATCAGTCCGTATACCCAAATAAGTACGTCATCGGTTTTAATACTGGCGAAATTTTTTTTTTTTGGTAATCAATCCGTAGAAACAGATAAATACGAGTATTTAGTTAACTTATTGCAATCAATACATATAATAACTCTGTAGAAAAGTAGTTTTGGTACATCGAAAATATATGTAAAAAAATGTTGAAGAATAACCAACAGAACCCATTCTAGCATTTTTGTCGGTTTAGTTGTGCACGCATAAACATTGTTCGTAACTTGAAGTATTAGTTTTTGTTTCATCGCAATCAGTACACTCTATGAAAAGTTAGATGAATTTAAAGTGTTCAAGAAGAAAAAATATCACAACACACGCAATTCAGATACTTGGACGTTGAATTCTATATTCGATAGACGGCGTTGTGCATTTGACGTCATTTTCTGAATAGTGGTGTTAAGATTCTCCGCGAAAGAAAGAACCTAAAAAATAATTGGTCGGTAGGAAGATGACGGGAGGGAAGACGCGGGCAAAGCTTTTAACTTATAAAATCTAAAATAATACCTATTAATTTATTGTCCAATCTTATGCACACTTTGATACCTATCATGATGTTAAAAACCTGCGAATTTACTCGCAACGGTTTTTAATGAAAAGCTCATTATTTTCTGTGTTTACTCATTCCTACATAATATTGTGCTATTTTGTAACTAGATTCCACTCGGTATGAGCGCTAGGTACCAACCCCATACATAAATAATAACAAGTTCGTAGTTGTATTAACTTGTACTATTTATGCAATACCGGGATGGTTTTGTACTTGCAAATGCAATTGCATTCTACTTTGCAAATATCCACACTGAGTACAATGTAGATATGCATCTATAGAAGGAAACATTCAAATCTATACAGTTTTGTAGGTTGGCTTTGTAATTTGGATTCTGTCCGCGCGTCCCCGAAATCGATCATAAACCAATCGTTATTTTTTTTGTAAATTCTCGCCACTCGCCAGTATAGCTATATCATTTTTTTTGAACCTTCGACACAATGATTGACAGGATCGACAAAGGCGTGTAAAATCAATACATATCTGTTCATAGAGCAGAGGGTTGAAATGTAAAACAGTCGGGTAAAAACAAGGTTTTAATGTAGTTGTTGTTAAAAACTACCTATGTCTAAATTGGAACCCAGCAGTTTAGTATAGACGACTGAACATGAAATATTATTAGAGATACACTAGAACAAGGACTAACGGAGAATGATATTGAATGCATTAGTTTCAACTAGAGATCAAAGAACACTTCTAAAGTAAACTTCCATTATAATCAAAATTGCTTTACTGCAAACCGAAATAATTCCTAAACGAAAATTCAAATCGCGCAACTATTTTGGTTCCACGCCTCAACTGTGGGACTGAAGCAACATTTTTTCATAAGTAAAAATTATGAGAATAGTACACTACAATTAAAAGATAAGATAACAAAGCTTTGTCAAAGCACAATGAGGTGATTGTGTAAACCTGTTTCATTATAATAGTGCAACGAATACGGTCGTGTGCGAGCCAAGAGACTAAATACGTGCAGACGCTTGATTAGCGTTAGTGGTAAGTAGAGCAAGGGCAATAAGATCTACGGTCTTGATACTGATTGGACGGGAAATCAATTTGCTGTTGCATTGAATATAAGAAATGACTTGGACAGGAAATACATTGGCTGTACACGAGGTATATATAATCTAGATGCAAATGCAGATAGATGATCTGTAAATGGAAAAATCGAGCTGGATGGGAATGATAAAATTGAAACTACAAGAGATATGGTATTATTCAATCTAAATGCATCTTTCAAAGTTGATAGGCACATTAAACTCACTAACAATTCAAATATATCAGAAATTGAACAGATAAGTTGTGCGGGTAGTAATAAAAAGTGTAATGGAACAGCCCGGTTGCTTGTAACGGTAAACAGAAATGACTGGTACTTACATATGTGGCGTAATGTATACGATTATTACATAATAACAGACAGTCTACGCTCTCTCATATAATGGACCACCGGGATTCTGGATAAAGGATTTTGTGGTTGTTCTACACGTTTTATTGCACTGTTAATGAACAGATATTAAAATCGAGAAGAATTTAAAAAATCTGATACTTTTGGGTTGACGAAAGAAATAATGAAGCATAAAGAAATGATGATAATAGCTATTAATGAAGAACAAAAATGGCTGGTTATAATATCCCATAAAGCTTGTGGGACTTAACGAACTAAATGCAGTAAAGAGGTAATTTTATAGCGGATATAAAAATGGATTCGATAAAATGTGACATAAAAGTTTATGCACAAGAATCAATAATTATCTAAACTTAGGACTTTGCGGCGACCAAATCGGTGTGCATTTCAGATACAATTTAAATGTGAAAAGTTATGAAAGTTAGCTGCCATATACCAACTTAAGAGTACGGATTTACGAAATAATCCTAGTTATATGACAAACTTAACGTTTTAAAGACTAGTTTTATAAGGAAGTTTATTATGGCACAATTCTGTTGAAGGATGCTAAATGAAAACTCGCCTGACTTTTAAGGTTTCTTTTCACCGAAGTCATAAACGGATGTTTAATGAGACTTTCAAGGTTTCTTTTCACTGAAGTCATAGAGTGGGATTTAGTAAGAGATGTTAATTTTTATTACTATGTATACCTAAACTGTATGTATAACTGATAGATTATTGTGACAGTTATATGAATAATACGTACTAGCTGCCGTCAGGCTGTATCATCTCTCTGCTGTGCAAAATTCTCCCCCATTACTTCCCTGTCTCAGTCCAGTGCTAGTGTGAACTGCTGAATATTTGACAATCCCACCGCACTATTCCCAAACCACTGCATCGCCTGAAAGCCAGAATCAACAATGGCGACCACCAGAAAAGCGACGAGGCAGTGAAGCTCGACGATGTCCCGGAGAATGAATAATTTGATTAACAGACCAGAACCTACCTCCAAAAATAATGTTGCTCAGTAACTTTGCAGTAACCTTTAACCGTCTGCCGATGATGTCATACTTCGTGTCCGGTTTCGATTGTATTATTTTGACGCGAACAATCGATTAATTAACATAAAGTCGAATCATAAGCAAATTATTTCATACAGATATTATATCTGTATGAAATAAATAAATAAATTCATAGAAGATTTTCATATTCACATATTATGTTTTAAACGCTGATGGAATAACAAATTAAGAATATATATACTAGATAATGTAAATAAAATATATTTAGCCTTTTACTATGTGTTTAGTTAATTAAGTGAATAAATTACTCTGCGTACGACCTTGAAAAAACTGTAAGTAATAGTATGGTATATAATACTTGAGAACACTTTTTGCTCTTAAACTGGGAAAGTTTTGGTCTAAATATAAATGGATCCAAATTAAATCACCTCATATTTGCTGACGACTTGGTTCTATTTGAGGAAAAGCCTGAAATTCTGGAAGAAATGATACAAAACCTTAATGATTAAAGTGAGAAAGTGGGAATGAAAATGAACGCCAATAAGACCAAAGTAATGATCAACTCCACAAAGCTAAACACAAGAATTAATCGAAAATCTTTAGAATATCTGGACAAATACACTTAACGTGGTCAACTATCTCCCCATAAGACCAACGCGAAAAGGAAATAAATACAAGTATAGTAAAAGTTTGGAAGAGATACTGGTCACTCAAGAAAATCATGAAATCACAGGACGAACCGGTTGAAGGTTTTTCTCTTCAGTGCAATGCCAGATTGCACTGAAGAGAAAAACCTTCAACACCTGCATCCTTCCATGCATAACCTACGGCTGCGAAACATGGACACTAACCAAATGCCCCAGAGATAAGCTTGCCACATGCCAAAGAGCAAACCTCAGGACGAAAACAAAACCCACTGACCTCCTCACCCGAATTGTCCCGCTGAAGTGAAGGTGGACCGGCCATATGATGCGAGATAACCGTGGTAGATGGAGCAAGGCAGTGACAGACCTGTACCCAAGACATGGGAAACGAAGCCGTGGCTGACAGTGTCTGAGATGGCAGGAGGAAATCAAAAGGACCGCTGGTCCGAGGTGGAGACAAGTAACTCAAAAACTGTTAGATACCAAAAGGCACACTGAAATTAGGGTCATTTTTTTTAAGTTGTATGCCTTTTATTTTGGCATTTTTGGGCTTTAATATTTTATGTTAGGTTCATCTATCTAAAGTATTTTTTGACTTTGTAAATAAGTTTCTGTCAATATACACACAAATTTAGAAATTCTTCTCTATAAAGTAGGTTTAAAATTAAGTAGGTAGATAAAGAAACCACGCTTCTACCTGAATATTGATAATAATATAATACTTGAAGATCAGGTTTCTGCTAGGGTTGAAGAGGTCAGACAAACCTGAATATAGCTATGTCACGGTGGAATAACCTAGTGATGGTGCTGGTTTACTTAAACCAGCCCGTGGAGAATTCATTTAGCCAAGGTTTGAAAAAGAATTTGTTTTGTTTTATAAAGATAAATAGGTGAATATAGTTTGCTTTCGAAAATATATAGAACTCCTAATCAAGATCCTACAAACGAGAACGGATTTTAAGGAATATATAAGTATATTTTTAGAATACGATGTTTTGCTTATTTTGTTTTTTAGTTTGCTAATTGAATAAAAACGTTATTTAGAGAACCAAAAGAATTTTTATTTATAAAGTTCTTTGAGAACGGTTTCTGGGAATATGATATCCTAATAATTTTAGGGTTTCTTACTAAAACATTATTTTCTGGTGGTTTCGAATTTGTCGCTTATGAACAAAAACTTCTTTCAAATAAATTAATAATCTAGGCAACATTTGAGATCACAAGTTCATCATTTTAAAACATAAATATATCAACTTTTACCAAATGAATTACGTGTTTCTATATATTCTATATTCAAGAATGTTTGAAGTGGATATTGCAGTGTTGCAAGAAAGGAAATCGGTATTACAGGAGGTAATATTACTGTTAGGATATTGCAACAGTCATATGCCAGTTAATAAGAAACTCGTTATAATTTAACCAATTACGTTGTAGGAAAAGGTAAAAAATTAGAGAGCAGGTAGCGTTTGCGTTTACAATTAGCAGGTCAGAAGTTTTGCTGCAATTTTGCAAGCAGGAATGATGGAGGAGATGGCGTGTCATGAGATCTAGGTTTAGCTGTGGGTCAAGACGCCTAAGCATCCCAAAGAATAATCATAGTCTATTATATATGTTTTTGTTTTATTTTAAGATATTTGGCACTATACGTCGAGCCACTAGAACAAGTTCTTGTCCATTTATCGTGACTGCCAATTGCGAACCATAACAGGATTTCCAACAGAAAAACTAAATTGCGTTGCTGTAGGCATTAAATGCAGGAGGGTTAGCGGTCCGAAGCAAATTAAACTTTTAACCTTATTGCCTGAATTTGTTACTAAGTCTGCTGGGATCGGCTACTTATCCAACTAGATTGAGTTAAACATAATATTTAAGATAGAACTGGTTTACAGAATAAACAAACCAAGAATAACAGAACACAAAAAAGTTCCGTAAACTTTGCAGTCAAGTGAAACGAATGTGTCTGTTTTATCTACTGCAAGTGCATTAAATGACATGTTGCCAGCTCATTGCGTACCAGCATCAAATAACCTTTCCACAGAGAAAGCTAGTAGGGCGGAAAGATTAGCCAAGCATACATCCTATTTTCCTTCACTCCCACATCACGGAAAAACTACCTCGCATGAATATTTTCGGTTTGTACGTAATCGTATTTGCAGTATCGATTGCCGACTAACTGTGGATTGGATGCCGATCCCTCGTTTTGGGGAACACGAATACGTTTTCCTGCATCGTAACTATTGGTGTGGATGGATTGGGTCAAATTCGTTGATCGTTTACTAGTTGACGAAGGTTAATTTACTACAAAGGGATCAAGTGCAGGCACATTGTTATTTCTATTTCCTTTGACTCCATCAACTTGCGAAGTCAGGTAATCTTTCGAGCCTTAATTAAATTAATCTGTCTCGTCACCATCTTTAGAGCAGAAGCTCTAGACAACGTGTAATTCTATCAGTGTTGGTGATGTTCAAAATGCGAAAATATAAGGGACTAGCTGTTCCCCGCGGCTTCGCTCCCGTGGGCCACCCCACTGGACCCGTTTTCGGGATAAAAAATAGCCTATGTCACTCAGGAATAATGTAGCTTTCTATCGGTCCAGTAGTTTCGGAGCCTATTCGGTACAAACAAACAAACAAACAAAAAAATTTTTCCTCTTTATAATATTGGTATGGTATAGATTGATGGCGTGGCATTTCGATAACGCTTCACATCATAATTTTTTACATTTTACTAATCCGTAATACCTATCGCTGTATTTGATAGAGAGAATGTCACTTGTCTGTAAACAAATGACGAAATGACCTGAGACTGCAGTTTCAGGTAATTTTTTGGGGCTTAATTTATCTCTTCTTTGTCTTTAACTGTATTTTTATTCTCATCCCTCTTAAAGATCCCGTTTTGTTTAAAGGAGCAAATCGTGCACCTATTGTAAGCTGCGTGCTGATTACTGAGTATAGCCGAGTATGTGAGCCGAGAATCACTTGCGTATACTATCAGTTAAATGTCTAATTAAGACACACCTGCGAATAACTTAGACGCTGATTGTACGACAAAAATACTGGTTTGTTGAATACTCATTAAATTCACAGTTAATGTTAAGTGTTTCCTTTTCTATTAGGCAATTATATACGTAACAAATTAAGTTCTTAAGACTATCTAGGGTTACAAATCTACAACTAACATCAAAGTTGCCGTCATCCAGCATCGCAGGTCTTCCGGCTGCAATAATGATGATGACTGTACAAAAACCTCAAGAGTCGAGGAAACGAGACCAATAGGAACAACTTCCTCATAATTCGTGATGTATCGTATGCCCCCGTGGCCTGTTCTCACGCGCCGACACCTCCCCTCCCCCATTGTCTTAGAAGTTGCGTCTGCACCGTGAGATTAATCTGACGCTTGACGCTTTGATGCCACTACATCTAAAGATAAGACAATTTTGTTCCGTTCTAATTAATTTTATTATCTAAGCGAAAGTGGGTTACTCTGTTGTATCATTAGGGACTTTTTGTGTTACAGGCTTAACTTTACTGTTAACATAATCAGTGTTGCTTGTACCTGCAATTATTTATGGGCTTTGTTAAACCATCCAATTTGTGTCTGGTTTTTACGATGATTATATGTATTTTATTCTTTTTAATGTATTCACGTTTTATACTGTATAATGTAACTAGCTGTGGCCACTATAACGATAAATATTTATTGCTATTACTTATTGAATATTTAACATTTACAATATTTACGATTTCTATTTGAATATCTGCCTGTGAGTGTATGATTCAGTTGAATTATGTTCAGTAAGTATTGTTTATTTAGGTCGCGATATCATAGAAAACTAGTGGAACTACGAAAGGGGACATGGAAGTCTGGTATCGTTAGATATCATATAGGTACAATATGTCCAGACTTGTGATAATAAAACTTTAAGGCCGTAAAATATACTTAATTTTATCGATAAAAATAAGAAAAACAAACCCTTGCGCATTTTTGCCTTTTATTGTTTGCAA
Source organism: Orthosia gothica (assembly GCA_949775005.1). Lineage (NCBI taxonomy): Eukaryota > Metazoa > Arthropoda > Insecta > Lepidoptera > Noctuidae > Orthosia > Orthosia gothica. The sequence goes on from OX459041.1 coordinate 13,318,687, forward strand.
AATTTTAGGAAATGCAATAAAAACGTTTCGGGATTAATCCGCGGGCGTATAAAATTAGGTGTATTTTACGCCTTTAAATTTATATTTCTACGAGTCCGCGACACATTGTATTTATAATAGTGATACCTTAAAGAACAACATAATATGAACTAATGTAGCAAAGCCGTAATTTTTTTGTAGCCTTTGGGTAGTTCCCGAAAAAATCCACGGCTTCTATGCTACGGGAGCGAAGCCTCAGGAAAAAGCTAGCTATCCAATACAGCACACACAAATATTACCTAAGAACTATTAATATCCTTCTAGATAAGCCGGGATAATACGTATAAGAAATTTGATACGTAATTCTTCTCCTCGCAACCCAATTATTTAAGCACGTGCAAGGGACAGATAAGGGCAAATTAGACTGACACTTCCATTGTATTCGGCTGAGCACCTCTGCGGTAATTTAGCTGATAAAGCAGTATGTAAAACAATGCGGGTCGCCATTGTTTTCTCCAATAATTGCTGATTTTATTATGATTTCGACGTATTGGTATCATTGCCGAATGAAAGGGAATGGGAACATGAGGTAAGGGTTTGGTTTGTCCGTGTTTATTGCGATAGATGAATGTTATATAGGTTTGTATGCTGCTTTTATTGACCCTTTTCTTTGATTATTATATTTTCTTTGTTTTCTATGATTTACGATCGATACTGTATTTATCGATTCATCGCTCCTATTTATCACTATTTAAATATATGGTATTAAAACACAAGTAAAATTTCAAAATTTAAATAACCCCCGACACATTTATCTTGCGAAAACACCCCATTCCAACAGTAAAACGCCCATAACTTTTGAACGGCTGAACCGATTTTATTCAAACATAGCTAAGCATCGCTCCTATTTATCACTATTTAAATATATGGTATTAAAACATAAGTAAAATTTCAAAATTTAAATAATCCCCGACACATTTATCTTGCGAAAACACCCCATTCAAACAGTAAAACGCCCATAACTTTTGAACGGCTGAACCGATTTTATTCAAACATAGCTAAGAACACTCTCGACAAAATCACCTATTGAACAAAAAAAACTAAATCAAAATCGGTTCATCCGTTTAGGCGCTATGATGCCACAGACAGACACACAGATACATAGATACACAGAAACACAGACACACAGATACACAGCAACACACGTGAAACTTATAACACCCCTATTTTTTCGGCGGGGATTAAAAATGAATCTTTGTCATTCTCTATGAGTCATTGTGCCTTCATTGATTTTTATAACAGTTCACTGCCATCACCAATCAAGACGTCGAACACTCATAAACACTCTCTATTAGGAGGCCTATATAAGCACGGACGACCACGGCCTGAGGCCTATGTTTGCTCACCAGAACAACTGTTTTAAGTAGCACAGTATGCATGTATGTCATCAGTCCATACATAAAAAAATATAGTGTGAGTAAGACTAGGTTTGTTAGTGTGAAAAAGATTACGATCTTTTATTATAAAAAAAATGGAATTTGGAGTTCTCCCACGTAAAGTCAGGCCGATGTTCTAGTTAATTGACCATTGTCGTAATGGGAAACTTGCGTTGAACTGACCTGCTTATTGGCTTGGTTAAATACAGGTGTTTGTCGAAATAGTGTCTCACGCTTCTATGCTGTACGCTTCTACGCGGTTATGCAAACAATGATCAATAAAATATGGGTAAGGATAGGTGTTATTAGACTTTCGTTTAGAATATGAGCAATGTTTTTTGTGTTGACATAGTTTTGTTAATAAAAATAGAAAAATGAATGTGGAAAATGTTTTGTGTCAGAAATTATCATCTTTCTGCCTTTGTATCATTTTACCTACTTGAGATCGGTGCAACAAGATTTCTTCTTTCATTTACCACATTTTTTTTAGCCTGTAGACATGCTTATGCATACTGCGTTACCACGGGGAGATAGCGCACGCGGGACTCCAACCCAGTAAAACTCCACGATGTCCTACTGTGCCGCTTATCGCGGGAACACGGACACGCGATAGCACTCACCGCGAACCCACCGCGGTTTTCCGTCACCGGACCCTCCTCTGGGGAAAACCCCTTATCACCGGAAGAGCACATTGCACGCTGTTACCACCCCAGGGACCAAACCAGCACATGGGCGCCAGGCGAATCCGTGTATGGCACCCTTGATCCCCCTGTGACGGGTCAGGTCAGTGGCCCCACCACCTACCACTTTTCGGCTGCAGGGGATAGGGGCCTCCCCTACGTCCCTACCGCTTCCACTTCAGACGGTGGCGGCTCTGTCCAGGCCGTGGAAGGTAGGGAGAACAGCGCGCCGCAATACCGGAATTGCTCTCGGCCTCCACCCCTAAGCCGCGATATCGTATGGGAGGTCCAATACTTAATTGTGGTCCGGCTCCGTTGCGATGTAACCTCTGTTAACAAGCGGCTCTGCAACCTACTTATTGCCGCTTACCATCAGGAGAGGCAGTGGTTAAGCGCGAGCCTATCAATAATAAAAAAGAAAAAGCTTCGTCGGCTTAATCGGCAAAAGCCCTGAAGAGCGGCCCCGCCTCGGGTTCCTCTTCGCTTCACCGTGAGTCACCAAGCCACGGCTACTGTGGGGTGATCGTAAGCTTTTAGAATAAGGTTATTTTGAGCTATTGTAAGGGACAGATGTATATATAGACTTGTATACATCTGTCCTTTACGGAAACTCAAAGTCCTCCCTGAGCCCCCCAACCCCGACAATGCGGGAACCCACCCACCCACCTTAGGTATGTAAGTACCGAAAAATATAGAATCTTATTATCAAATCAAATACGGTACAAGGTATCAGATGAATCACTAGAGCTCTTTAAACGAATATGAGACAAAACACCAAGCAGACGTTTTTTGTTTTTTAAGTTTCATTTTGGACTTAATTAAGAGGACACCTTATTCGCGCATTTTAGCCTTGGAGAGCTTTATTGGCAAGTATGTCAAGGTTGAGAATGTTCAGATTACTTTCTCGGAGTACCTACAAATGCGAAAACAGATGAGCATCATCAAAGTAAGCACGATTTCTTTTATAAAAAGCGCCTTAATTAATTTAACTTACCCTCTAGTCTACTAAGGTTCAAGTTTCTTTAAAATATTTTGTTTTGTTGTGACCAAAACAGGTATATCGGACCTGAGCTGACTATACGACAGTGACCTTAACCTTTTCTGCAGAGACTATGTCTTTTGCGAAAACTTTATTAATATCCGTACAACTCTTTCTGAGATAAGTGGTTCCAAACAGACGTGGCACGCCAACTTTACTATATACATTTTGTAATGTACCTCAGAGATAGGCACAGGTTTTGTAAAATATACAGGCATATTTTGCAAATCCGTTTATACAGGTTTTACCCCTGTCACGGCTATCACATATAAATAGATTTTTTATTAGATATTCCTTAGCAACAGGTATATTCTGTTCAAGGTATCATGAAAAGTTATAAAAAAGTCTCATACATTTCTAATACCTGTTTATAATATTAATGCAAATGTTTATTTAAATAAATCCATAACTAATTTACTGTGAATCCAATCGATTGGTATTTAAACTCATAAAATAATATCTAAGTTTTAGATAGTATTCACGTAATCTTGAACTTTTGTGGACTCATTCATATTAAAAAAATACTATTTATTTTATGTATCACGCAACATTTATAAGAAAAAAATGAATGGAAAAGGTCACATTCTTAAACAAGGTCTACTAAATAGTGCTAACCTTAATAGACACCAGCGTGTCATTTGACAAAGTAGTGTTAAAGAATTCTAGTTCTTAACACACATATGAATTAAGGGCAATATAGCGATTAGTGCCCGTTATGTGTTAAGGACTATGTAAAAGGAAAGTCGTCGGATATGTCCTGAATATTAATTTTGTTGTTAAATATGAATCGACGATCTTTTACCGCTATAATATGAGTCATTGGACACTGCACGTTTATTCGTTTATTTCTTACTAGCAGACGCCTCGCGGTTTCACCCGCGTAGTACCCGTTCCTGTAGGAATACAGGGATAAAAAATATCCTATGTCACCCGGGGATAGTGTTGCTTCCCAACGGTGAAAGAATTTTTAAAATCGATTCAGTACTTTTTAAGTTTATTGGTTACATACAAAAATACAAATCTTTCCTCTTTATAATATTAGTATAGATATAGATAGGGGTATGCAAAATCTCTCTTCGAAAGGAATGTTTACTGTAAAGCACTTGAAACTGCATGACAGAAGACTGAATATATGTTTATTTTTTACACTTTTATATCTTTTTTTGATAACCTCGCTTCTTTCAATAATGACTGGTCCAAAAAACTCTTAGACAGAGAAGTGGAAGAAGATCAAGTACATAGATAGGTCTTTGCCCTCCAGTGGGAGAAAATAGGTCCGTAAAATATTCAGGTTTATTTATAGGGTATTAGGGTAGGGAAATTCTTTTGACTGATTCAGTTCATAATTTCAAGCTGAAACAAAACCAAACAGACTCATTTACATTTACCCTATTACCATCCCACATTAAATACAATACTAGCCTACATTCTTCCATAAGTAGAAATCAATCCCGAGCCTCCAACAGTAACGGTAATGCAAATTCCAATTAATTATTTCAATTACCATTCAACAAGCAATTTATATTAACAGGTGAACTTTATTTGGTTTGTTAAATCCGTTTATTTTGCCCTCGATAATACAATATGTTTGTGTGAAACTGAATACGCAAAGTGATTGCGATTGTGATTGAAACTGAGTGAACGAAAATGTGTTTCATGTTCGTTCACTAAATCTTGCTAAGCGTGTGAGCATAGTGTGAATATGTCAGTGTCACGTATAATTAGCTTCGTAAACGCGTTCGGAATTTGAAAATTATTAGATGAATGAAACGTTATATTTGGGAATTAATTGTATTGTAACTAATGAAGCCTGTTGTGACATGATAAACTGTAATATTGTAGATTTTATTGAATGTTTCATATCTTTCCAATCTGCCTGCCTAGCCTTTTCCCAACTATGTTGGGGTCGGCTTCCAGTCTAACCGGATTCAGCTGAGTACCAATGTTTTACATGGAGCGATTGCCTATCTGACCTCCACAACCCAGTAATTGGGTAACACAGTACACCTTGGCTAGACTGGTGTCAGATCTCAAGCTTCTGATTTTTTTCATGTGTCTCCAAAACAGTTTAAAATATTTTTTTATTTGTACACTGAAAGAGACACTTTAATGACCTGAAATAATATTTATAGCACATTTTAACCCATCAAAAAGTATTCCAGGGATTAAACGGTCAAACTACGGACGTGGCCATAGCCAAAAGCATTTATTGAATTACCAAAAATATGTCTGCATTCAGTCAGAAAAGACATGGCCAGATTCTGCCCTACGAATCAATTCAGAATACGTATTGTACAGCAGTTATTGATATGTGAAAATTACTTGTAAAATAAATTAAAATTATTGGCACCAATTACATTACTCTAGAACAGGCGACAGAAAATTCCAAAAAAATATGTATGTTAATTGTTTTTGTGCGGTTTCTGTGCAATGCATTTACGTTTGGATACACGAATAAGACATACACTGATTCTGAAGTACGCCTGAAGGTCAGATTAAAAAATAAAACAACTACAACTGCATGAATCGTATTGCTAAGTTATATACCTCTAAAATAAAAGGTAAGGTTTTACGAATATCGCCGATACCATTTTTAGGGTTCCGTACCCAAAGGGTAAAAACGGGACCCTATTACTGAGACTTCGCGGTCCGTCTGTCTGTCTGTCTGTCTGTCTGTCTGTCTGTCTGTCTGTCTGTCTGTCACCAGGCTGTATCTCCTGAACCGTGATAGCTGGACAGTTGCAATTTTCACAGATGATGTATTTCTGTTGCCGCTATAACAACAAATACTAAAAACAGAATAAAATAAATATTTAAGTGGGGCTCCCATACAACAAACGTTTTTTTTCTGCCGTTTTTTGCGATAATGGTACGGAACCCTTAGTGCGCGAGTCCAACTCGCACTTGACCGGTTTTTCAAGCTACCGCGCGTCACCATAATTCTCAATGCATCGACAATATATCCAGTGTGTATCCGAACGTCCTAGTCATTATGACTAATCTGTGGTGCAGTCTTGCGTTGATCATATCACGTGTTCTTGTTTGTTATTCTGTTGGATATTTTAGCTTAACCCCACGCTATCGTTTCTCGGCCTTTCGTTTACGCTTCTTCGTGAATATTAGTGATTACTGGACTTGTTTGTTTACCATTTGGATTCGGACGCTCATGAGTCACGATTTTATGATATCAAGTTGCCTGAATTGTAGTGTGGCCACTACTCGAATGCGAAGGCATATTGTAACATCTTTAACACCGCAGTTACAAAATACAGATAAAGACAGTTACTGTTACAGTTCTATTTTAGTGTTTTGTTGCATATCCAATTGTATATTTTTTACTAAGTCGCTATGAGGATGTATGATTTATAATAGTCATAATATCCCAGTAATATAAGTAAACGACGAGCTCTTGCTCGCTATCGCGGCCTGCCCTAAGACGATATTTCAAAGGACAGACTATTTCCTACTAACATCAATGTGATTACGTTATTGGTATTTTGATTTTTGACTATTTCTTCACTAGCCGACTGTCGAAGCGTAATTCTATGAAAATGCTTAGAACACCGGCAGTGAGAATGTTTCATACATTTTCTATTTTCATAAATTCTGAAAGGCGCTCAACTACTCATCTGTTACTGTCATTGTCAACTGTCATTGTCAACTGTCATTGTCAACTGTCATTGTCAACTGTCACTGACAACTATCACACGTGCCACCTAACGACATCATTTCTATTCAAAATGATTAGGCATTTTTTTTGTTTCCTTTTTAGAGTGTCTCTCGCTTCTTCTATGATCATAAAACTTAAACTATTGTAAAGCCATAACTCTAAGCTTTAGTACGACGTACTGTATGTCAATGTACATGAATATTTTTTGTTAGGGCACAGCTCTATACAAATTCTGGCCATGTCCTTTCAGATCGCAAATTCAAAATTACTTTGCAGCTAATAAAATAATATTGACGCTGCTCAATTAATTACTTTGTTGATGGTAGAATTTACTAATTAATCATTGGTTTTTGTGATAAATTAATACTTATTTGAGTAATGGTAACAAATGTTCACAAATGAGTCTCATTAAAAAACCTTGTATTGGGAAATAAATTAATTGAATCTAGTTATTAAATCACTATGAACTTTTACGACACAATTTAATGTGGAGACCAGCTTTTCAGAGAATATAATATCAGTTTGTAACAGACCATAGAGAAATTCACACAGATAAAAAAAAATCGACGTTAAAAACATAAAGCTCAGCGTGTTCTCAAAACAGTGCAGTAAAAAAAACATGATTTGCAGTACAGCTACGTTATTTTGACTATAAAATTACCCAGCTTGCTGTTTTAAATGAAAAACGCTGCAACTAAATTTGCATTCTATCTAAAATCCACAAGAATGGCGTAGAACTACTGTATTTTGAAGCTCGAAATATGTTAAGTTCTTTATACAGTAAAAGTTTTTCAATAAAATTGTTTGTAAACTAAGAAGAATCGAGAATTCTCACATTCAACTACAAACTATTTACTTAACAAATAAAGCTGCACAAACAAAACAGGTGTTACGTAGATTTAAGGTTGAGCAGAAGTAGAAAATCGGCAAACAAATTACTTTTACATAATCAGATTGTTCAAATTCCGAAGTTAATGGGAAAGTCGTTTGCGCCGGACAATCAATAGCAATAACTGGCTGGCAATAAATGATAGTTGAAAATAGTGAGTAGTGTCTGCTGACGAATATATTCACTTTCTCAACCACGTGGGCCTGTATTTGAGATATGTTCCGAAGAAAGTGAGAGGCGTAACTTTTTCTTTACTCAAACTGTTTAAGCACTTGCTGACCGGCTGACAGTAGGTAGGTACATTCTAGATATCCGGGAAAAATCATGAATGGAATTCTTTATTTGAATTTGGTGTTCGTGTCAAATAATTTAAAGCTTATTTAAAATTCAGTGCTATTGCGTTATTGCCTTTAAAACTCGTCTAGACTTAGATACTTAAAACACCTATTGTTACCTGTTTTTCTTTCAACTCTCTCGAATAATTCCACTTTGGTGCGATAGAGACGGCAATTACCTGCAAAGAGAACACAACGATTAAAAATTAAATACGATTTCAAACTATGCTATAGAAATCTGTAGTAAGAATTATAAACTTTTACTTCTATCTTGATAGTAAATTAAACGAGGAATGAGGTCGACAAAGATATTAAGTAAATTAATTAACTAGGGTAAGAAACGATTGTAACTTCAGAAGTTATTGTTCACAGGATAACATTAAGTAACTTTACTTAAGAGTATTGATTCTGTTTTTGATAGCTACTCTCATTTTACTTGCCAACAAATTATGGAAAGTCTCTTTAATGCACTTGAATTAAAAGTTAACTACTATTGTACTGGATGGAGAAGAAAAAGATGGATAGATTGCGTGAGGAGTCATCATCATCATATCAGCCGAAAGACGTCCACTGCTGGACATAGACCCCAAGCTTCGACACATTGATCGGTCCCGCGAGTCTCGCATTCAGCAGATCCTCGCAACCTTTACCAGGTCATCAGTCCACCTGGTGGCCGGCCTTCCAACGCAACGTCGTCACTCCAAAACTTTTCTGCCCCATCGGCCATCCGTTGTGATGCGAGCAATGTGCCTTGCCCACTGCCACTTAAGTTTAGCAATTCTTCGGGCTATGTCGGTAACCCTGGTTCTCTTGAGGATCTCTACATTTCTGATTCGAACACGCAAGGAAATGCCGAGCATAACCCTCTCCATTGCCCTTTGGGTGATATGAAAGAAAAGGGAGTCAGCGATGACGAGACGGTTGATAGAACGGAATAGAAGAAGAAAACGTGTCGCGTCTACCCGAAGTAACATCAGCAGCTATTTTATAAAAGAGACAACGAATTAATCAAAGAGTTTGTACCTATGCTGAACTTCATTTACGTTCAAGAGACGAGAGCATACAATCAACATTGAGACAGTATCTTGCCCATAACATACGAATACGTCCAGTACACAAAGTTAAGTCAAACTGTGCCAAAGCGATAAAAGCCTCTCTTTGACAGAACCTTTGATACAAATATGCGGGTAAATAAAACTGGCCGAAGCAACTGAACAAAAATGCCTAATAAAAAAACTTGGTATCTGGCTGAGTGTAGTGGTGATACATGGAGTAAGGAGGCAGTGGAATCATAAACCAACAAAATTGGTCGAATACAGGATACGATCGAATAAATTTATGATAGGGAACTAACTCCGCGAAATACTGGATTTGATGCATCGTCTCAGCTGATCATCGAAAAACTTATTTTAGAGTGGCTTTAAAGACATAATAAGTTTTAAATAAAATAAATAAAATGTTTTGTTCTTATTGCAGCAAGCTATGCAAAATTATCGAACGATAATTTTATCTTAAAATATTTTGAATAGTCCCAGATACATCTGGAAACTACCGCTGAATATAATTTCGTAAAATGAGATTGTTACTTTTTTCGTGGATTACTTAAATAATTTTTGACCAGTTGGATTCCGCGAATTGGCTTTCTTCGTATGTAATTAGCCCAGTCTGAATCCTCCATCTGCTTCTTATTCCATGTAGTTGTAAAGATAAAGCGCATAGCAGCATTTTATTGTGCAAAGATGTTATCGTTTTACGCTACGAAACTGTCTGTGACCCAGTTCGCGTAACAGTACCTAACTGCAATGTTTTAGAAAAATTGAGCCTAACGATGCAATATGTGGCTATTGATTAACTGATTCTGTTAGATTTTATGTGATAGCTGTGAGGAATGCTGAAGTTATTAATATCTGATGACGTCTCGGCAAGGCTACAATTTTATTTTATAAAGCCACGTAGGGTACATCGGCAGCGTTCTCAAAAAATGAACAATATCGAAAACGCATAATTTTCCCTTCGTAATCTTCAATCGAAAGCAAAAAGGGCGTTTGGTAGAGATTTTGATCCAGCTTGATTACAACATGGTAAAAAAGGAAATTCAGGCAAGATAAATCCACAAGACGAAGATTGAATTACACGGCTATATTAAAAAGTATTTTGCACGAAGCATCGTTTACTCGATACCGTCGAATCGAGCTGGCAATCAACACGGCATCGAAACATCGCCATATTTTGATCAGACGAAAAAAATGACTGTTTATGAAAAGCTTCAATAGCTGGCCAGTGATGTTCGATTGGGTTTAGTCACGCAAACCTTTTTTGTTCCGTCTCTTCTCTTTGGTTGGTAATAGGAGTAAAAAAGACGGATGCATACCTTGTACAATAAAGGTAGTTAAGTCAAAACGTTGCACAAAGTAAAAAGTCGGTTTTCTTCGATTAGATATTTGCGAGATATGATTTATTGCTTCTGAAGTCTGACCAAATAATAAATAACTGATGATTTGTAACGTCTTCGAAATATTGTATTTCTTATTTTAATCCTTTTAGTTATGTAATTTCTTCTGGTTACTTACTGCCTTTTTAACTTGACTTGTAAACAATTTCAAGTTATCGCCACTTGTCGCTTCGTTAATCAAACTGGCGACCTAAGTAGGGGCTAGCGTATAACGGAATGTGATCGCCATGGAGCGAACCACTGCGCGGAAGTTAGTTACGATATCATTACATTGCATCTATATTTAAATATGGAGGAAAGGCATTAAAAATGATCACGGTATCAAGTTCAACTGCATATAACTACAATTATTTTGATCATAACCCTGGACAAGATTATGAAGAAATTGGATAATTCGTTCCTGGAAGAGTTGGGCTTAGCGTACAGTGATCAATGATGCTAAATTCCTACTTCCTATAGCTGCCTTTTTATAAATACCATGCACTATACTAGAATCTGAAGTAAAATGCTTATCAGAGATAAACTTCTTGGAGTTTAAGTAGCTTTTCTTGTTAAGGGAACTTTGTTGAGGATCAAGGTAGGTACTTAGTGACTCATTACCATTAGTTAGTTATATTATGTTACAGTTTAATGACCTGTACATTGATTACATCATCATAGCGTTATCAATTTGTCCGGTCAAACGTATTTTTTTTATTTTATTTTTTTTAAACGTTGCCCCACACTAGGAATTTCTTCCTGTATCGTGGATGCGTTTACAAACATACAAACTCACATACACAACACCCAGAGCCGGAACAACTATCTGTAGGTCATACAAATATTTGTTCCGTGCGGGAATCGAACCCGCGACACGCAGCGCAGCAGTCAATCGCTCAACCACTGCGCCAACCGTGGTATTGTTTTCTCAAAAATGTTTATTACTGCGGTATATGGGCAAGGCCCGATCAGCTGTAAAACTACAGGCTTTACAATTTCGTAAATTGTCCAACAAAATACACAATACAGAAACAACAAAGGGAGCCTATTGAATCTTTAAAAACAGAATAAAACTTTTCACGACTCTTTTGTGTGACGCGGTGGAAAGTCGTACGTAAGCCGGTCGGGTCGGTCGCAAACGATTCACGTCCGTAGATATGTGTCGCATACGTGATGCTTGCCTAAAACGGAACGCGGCTCCTCATTGCCAGTGTCACTCGTCCATTGACTTTTTAACAGTTACAACCTTTTATACCTCCCCTCCCTAAATGGTGATGTACGCGATTTCAATATTCATGCGCCAAAGTGAAAGAGCTACCGCGAACGGTCACTGAAAGTTACCCACCACTAGACTTTTCAATGTTATTATCGCATTTATATTAGTCGACATTGACATCTATGCATTTTTATTGCCGTATTATGTGAGCAGTTGAGGAGCTCGTGGCTAAATAATAACAGCCGCACGGGTCGATCTTCAAGGTTAAGCAACGCTTGCCGAGGTCGGTCCGTGGATGGGTGACCATTTCAACATACCGAGTTTCCTCCGTGCCTCGGAAAGCACGTTAAGCCGTTGGTCCCGGCTGTCATTTGAAGATCTTTGACAGTCGATACGGGTTGTCAGAAGCCTGAGATCTGACACTAGTCTTACCAAGAGGTATCGGGTTACCCAGTTACTGGGTTGTGGAGGTCAGAAAGGCAGTCGCTCCATGTAAAACACTGGTACTCAGCTGAATCAGGTAAGACTGGAAGCCGACCCCAACACTAATTGGGAAAAAGGCTAGGCAGATGATTATGTGAGCAGTTGAGAATAATACACCTTGTTGGCCCGGATCCAAGCTATGATTCATTTAGACGATTATCCTCATGACACCGCATACCAGTATCTTCATAACTGCAGTGAAGGTAAGGTGTTTTCCGTCCGCAGCGAGTAATTAGCTTCGAGAAAGCAAACATGACACTAAGTAGGTGCCTCTGCATAGACGAGACTAGGGACTAAAGGACTTAGTCGGTTAGTATGTCATGTTAACATCCACCAGCTTCCTGTGATTGGCTGAGTGGCTTTGAGGCAATTATCTTGTCTTTCTTATTGGGTACGTGAAATGTGGACTCAAGTGCTGCGACAGAGCGTAATTAGTGAACCGCGGGAAAGTTATTGACGCTAATGAATTGCAATTGTTCTTCTATTCTATTCTTATGATTTCTGGTGAAATCTCTTGATTGATAAATTCGGTTTTTGACCTCAACTTTGGGGTTCTATTGAAGAATCTGTTCCTTTGAAGATTTATAGATTTATTCCGCTGTTCTTTTGAAGAATCGATTAAGGAATATGCTGTCGAAAGTAGAGCATTACCTTTATGTCTTATGATTAGCTGAAATGTTGAATCTTTTCCAAAGTACTAATAGTCTTCAACAGTAATTACAAACGCGTTAAACAATGCCGCAATGCCGTTATCTTTCGACCTGTCTATTAAACTTCTTCTGCAAAAACTAGTACATAGATCAGAGTACTGGAGAAAAATGAACACTGGTCAGGAACTTAAGTTGTTCGAGCGTAATGTTAGTGGCTTTTTCCACTCGCTGCAGTGTGCAGTGGTGCGGAAGAAGCCCAACTCTTGAACGACTTGCGCGCTTCTATCGAGTGAAAAAATCTCGTTAGAAAATGGGAAGCCAACAGTTGAAAACTAGTTGAACGAGTATGATCTCAGTAAAACTATTTTTAGTTTACTTAAGTCATTTATTTGAAGACGGATCTAGGAAGTTTTATTGTCATATGAGTCACGCCGACATGATCCAAAAAAGTAAAAGTTATGTTTAAATATGTAGTTGTAAGTGGTGAAATAAACGAAAGTTCACACCGTAATGAGTGTTCAAGGAGAATGTGTCGTGCGGGTCGTGCCTTTTGGACTAGCAAGTGGTCGTCGGAACAAAAACCCAGTTCCGTGCACGAAGCGAAATTCGCGGTCAGGTGGGAGACATTATGCACATTAACGCGACTCCACCAGATTTTACTTTTATTATTTTACTTCTGAAAGTCATTGTTTACGCTGAAAAGTTGCATAAGGAATTAACGACGCTTTGTTGTATTAAAAATAGTTTTGAATAGGCATAGTAATGTTAGGTACAGATCATTTTGATAATCAGACTCTAGATTAAAATTGTATACCGGATTAATTTTATGGAATTAGGACATTCGGCATTCCTTCCAAATGGTAGTTTGGAATAACGACCTTAGATTAATCGGAGCAGCGCCATATTGGCAGCGACATTTCCCCCTCCCCGCTGCACTTCCTCCTTCACAAGGATAGGCTGAATATGGCGAGTACATCGCTTGAACTTCCCTTACAGAGCAGGTGATAATTATTATTAGTAGTACCACTTTCCGTTCATTGAACCGACACCGTTACTCCGTTTACGCATTTAGCTCTCGCGGCTACCATACGACATGACACAAATAACAATTGGCCAATTGGTTACTGCTTCTCTTAGGAGGCAGTAACGGTTGTGCTATGTGTGTCCGAAGTGTTCTCAATAACTGTGACAGGTGTAGTATAAATGCGTTATGATTACGAGATACAATCGCACTTAATAAACCTGTAATAAGAAGGTAATATAGCAATTGGAGGTAAAAGCCAGATGATACTACAAGCTACAACATTGTTATTCAAACGAGACAGTTATGAACGCATCCGCGCTTGAGGTTTCGCGCTTTTTTTTGCGACGCCATCTTGTATTCCTGCGGGGAAGCGTCGGTGTCGCGGCGCGGAATTGTCTTGTTTTATGGCAAAAGTGAAACCGAGATTACGTGGTGCCCCGAGATGGTTGAATGACACTTAAAGTTAACTGCAAGGTATCTCGGCTTCCTTTGCCCAGCCCATCGTGATGAATGCGGTTAACTAACAATGTGTTTAACAAAAGGAACTTTCACCATTTCAAAAAATTATCATTGAAAAACAATATAGAGAAACTACAATTATCGTTTCTGCTTTGTCATCGAGTATGCTTGACGTTTGTGTTTCTGTCTCTAGTACTGATATGCGTAGTCCTATTCCACTTAGCGGGCTATATTATGAAAACGTTTCTAATTGCTTACAACCGGTGTCTAATGTTAATAACACTGGTCTTTAAACATCACGGTATCTGCCGATCTTGCTAAAACTAGAAACGAAGAATTTCTTCACGCGTTTCGACAAGAACGGGTTTGACTGGATCCACGAATGTCGTTTAGTTTTCGTAAGCACTTTGGGAGAGATTTTTTCTCGTTGTGAACGTCAATTTTCCATGTGAATTGTTATCTTTGATCATGGAAACCTTGTGATGTTAAAAAACATGAGACTCGTTCTAGATTATGAGTTCCAAGTCCAACCCCTCTCTTCCGCGTGGGTTGTTTGGCCAACGGACGGTTGATTCGCTCAACCAGAGCGGACAGATTGATGCCGAGTTCAACGAACAGGTTCCCATAAAATGAACAAACCACCTGAAAAAACGGTGGCGCAAATATTTTATCATCTAATTTTGGGAGGGTTACGTGTCAATAGGTCTTTTGTTCGGAAAAAGGGTCTTACATAAAATACCACGTAACTTTTGCTCTGACATTTTGAAAGAGGTCGTTTTGGCCCGAATGTAAGGGGAATATTTAAGTAATATTTTAAGTTTCTTGTTGGATCTTGTCCTTGAGGCACTAATAACTGTTGGATGGACCGTTAGCCTCTATGTTAGAAAATTAACCGACAACCAGTGGACATGCAAAGCAGAAGTTTTTATATGAATAACTGTGAGACTGGTTTATGTAATGATTTTATATACACCGTGATTATATATATACCATGTGGGTCCAGTTAATATTATAACTGCACATAAATGTCTTAGTGTGTATATGTATTAGTGGAGAGACTGTTAGAGATAGCACGCTATGTTAATAATATAACGTAGTGAAAAAGGAATAATACAGACTAAGCTCATTGTTCAAATCATATCATTGATTCTAAAGAATAAAACAAATTTAAACATGCCAAAAGGACAAAAACCCAAAAAGCAATACCTACTCAAATGTCCAGTGAGTCAGACAATGAACCGGCTTTTATCACAAGTGTGGTATGTCGCCGTGACTGTAAAACAGGTTTATACTTTACGTCTAAACAGGTAATTTATGGAATAGCTAACAAACGACTCAAAATTTCACCGAAACTATAATGCCGAACTATTGTAGCTATAATTACCGTGTATTACTTTCGGAATATACGGCCTTTTGAAAAAATCTTCTACCTGAGATGTTGAGTCACCGAGAAAGCTTTTGTCGTAATCCTTATATTCGGGTGGCGTACCCGGCTATTTGAGACGTGGGATTTCTGATGTTTTGACCTCTAACGCAGGTAACTCGTGATACATTTTTACGAAAGCGATTCCTGTGTAATTTATTGTTGTTTCTTTGTATTTGTTCGGGACATGTTCGTACGTGTATAGGTGATACGTGTTCAATGAGGATTTACGTGGTAGGACTAAGGTTAAGTTAGTGAAAAAGTTAGTTGTTCCTTTTTTGGTATTCTTCATTTTTATCTCCGGATATCCGGCATATTGTCATTTTCACTTAAAGAAGTTATGGTCATTAAACGAAGCTCTTCTGCCCGAAATTCCATTGATAGTAAAAAGTAAATATTATGTAGGTTTCTTAGTTTTTTGTACAACGATACCAAACAAGTTTACCCAAAACATCTTCGCAAGCAACTTTAAGAGAAATCGTTAAACTGTAAATCCTGTTTAGTCGGCAATTGTTCCGTAAAATGTTAAAGATGAAGACGCGTCTTGAGAAGTTCTTCAAGCCAACGTAAACCAAAAACAACAGAAGTTTCGCTTGGAATGCCAGATTACTGATAATGTGGCTGTGGTTTGCAAGCACAAGGCCAACCGGTCCCAGTATACATACTTGAGGTATCCCACCATTTTTTAAAATTGTCTTTATATTAACGATGACATTTCAAAATACCGGCTTTGTAGTCATCGAAAACATCTCGCTTATAACCGTTGGGATTTTCCTTGGCACATTTCCCTTTACACGTCAAGTTTTTTTTTCAATTCTGAATGAATTAATCTGTCCTCTTGCTATGCAGAGAACTTTATCAATGCTTCAGTTTACCGCAAATAGGTAAAGCTAGATTAAAACTTAAAACAGCGATTCCCAAAGAGCCTTTGCATGTCCCTTCTCTAATCAATTCAGAACATAATGGTCTAAACTTGAACATCAAAAACCCTAGTGGGACAACCAAAAATAAAAGATAACAGTTGAATGAGCAACAAAAGTCTCCTAGCTCGTAGAGTCTGTAGAACTATGGAGTGTTTGAATGGGGCTAACGAGACAGTCGTCGAATGATGCCCGCTGTTTTGTGAGGCGCACCAGAAAAGATCTTTTACATTTAGCACAACCTTTTGTGTTAAATTTCATAGTGCTTCCTTTAGATGTGTACTGCGTTTTTAAGCGCATTACCGGTGAAATGAATATGGAGGAGACGAAAGACGTGTAGATTGCACTGTGCTTCTAATGCATTTGGTTTTTGTTTACTCTTCCGCCAGTAAATGGGGAATATGTTGGAACGAAAATAATTTATATATCTTTGTTCAATTTGCGACTTACAGACTGTGTTAATAATAAAGAAATTCTTAGGAGTGTCTTTGTAAACAATGGACAAAAAATGTTATTATACACTTATTAACGCTGGTAATTTTTTTGCAAGGTATTTTAATTTGACTGAAGCCAAGAACATTGTCATTTTCTACTTAGCCCGAGGTCCTTGTACTCAAATGTTTTGGAAAAGAGGAAGGTAGCTGCAAAAAAAAACTGAATGCGGAAGGCATAGGACCAAATGCTGTGGCGTAGGTAAACAAAGTTAATAGAAGCAATTAAGTAATGTATGAGTAACAACGTGACTAAGAGCTTGAGGATATTCTTATTAATATTTATGATTTACTTTATATAAAGTTATTCAAGATACCGCATGAGTCACCTCGTCAGAATCTTGGTAATGATTTCAAATATTTTTGTATCGACCTCATATCTCGGATTTGTTGTGTTACCTCACGAACTTGGGTGTGCTTCTCCATCATTGTTTTTTCCGCTTTCGGATTAGCCAGTATCATTATTAATAGGGAAACACAAAGCTATATCCTTTTCAAATAATATAAAAGAAACAAATGATGAGTATGAATAACTTGATCATGCATTAATGCCAAACCTTGCTCAATTTTCAGTATTTTTTTTTTATTTGATGGTATCATCCAACTTTAATTATTAACATTGATTGATCAAGAAGTCGAAAAAATAATAATAATTGTAAAGTATAAATAATTACCACACAAGAGATGCATAGTTAGATAACAATGCTGGTAATATCACAATAATATATGCTGAGGTTGTTTTATAATAACCATCCGTATTTTTTCCTTCATGATTATAAAACCATGCCTGTAAAACAGCAAACAGCAACAGTACCACACAGTCCACGATCGTGCAACAAGTACCACATATATATGAAAAATATACAGTGAATTATTCACTGCTTGGTTTCGAAATGACCTAACCTGTGCGGCGATCTCGTGAGGCGGAAAGTTCAAGGTGTGATGCACACCGAGCGTATTGCAATATGTAAATCATACATTAACGAGCCATTGAATAAACATTAGACAATCGCTGAATCTTGATTCTCATCAATAAGGTGAAGAAATCGGTGAAGAATTTGTGGTTTGTGAATCAGATGAGATTTATACGTTTGGTCTTGAGTGTAAAGGTGTCATAACTTCTATTGTAATTATATCGCGTTGTTTTGAAAGATTCAAGCGTGTTACTTTCGTTATTTCGATTTCAAGAATCTATATTAATTGTACAGTCTAAGCTACAAATTATAAAGATGAAGGAACGACCTTTATTCCTACCAAACTCTGGCTCAAGCGCATAATTATTAGCAGAGGGCAGAAGTTTGTGCAAAAGGGGATAGGGTAATCTTTAAGCAGAGGGATTGATAATCGCCTTTCTACACTACCAAAAAAAGTATTTTGCGAATTTCAAGATTATTATATTGCCATTCACATAAAATTAATAATTAATTACAACAAAGGCCAACTTCATTATGAGAGGGAATCTGGCATAATGAGGAGAAGTGCTTAAAGTAGCTCTCTGATTCTGATTCAAGCGAAACTGAGTAAAATTAATAATGACGACGCTTCCTTCGTAAACCTCTACATTAAATTAAACGTGCAATTAAATTAAATGTATGGAAGCAAGGAGTATTTTTACTCAATTTGAAAGAAGTTTTGATACTGCTTGATATACAAATTTATATCATTATATCACACTTATTGATGTAAAAACGATTTTTACAGTTCAAATAATAATAAATCCCATGCAAATTCGATAGTCGTGTCTTATTGAGAAGAAAGAATTTACAATATCACCTGATTTATTATACATTTTCGGTGTTTTCCAGTAATCTGGTGACATATACAAAATTACTTAAGGCCTTATCCGATCACTACATAAATATCTTACGTAAGGTAGAGTTTCTTGGACAGTTCCTTAACTAAAACAGGAAACTCCCAGATTCTTTCAGCAGTTTTTGTGTCAACTTTACACAAACAAACAAAACTTTTGTCTTCACGGGATTAAATGATTAAAGTATTAGTTTATCTTACTTTTGTAGATGGTAAGGCAGAGTTGTGTGTAAAGTTGCTGACGCGTACGGACACAGACTTTACGCGCGACCTTGCTCGTGCCGTCCAACCCTTCCGCTGACGTTGGCGCATTTCTTACAAACAAATACAATACGTGTTTTGTTTTCGCGCAAAGTTCATTTGACACGTTTTGCATGCGCGCTCTTAAATGTTACTGTCGAGATATGAAAATTAGATAATTTCACCTTTTTAACTGCTGATGATGGGTGAATTTCGGAAAGAGTGTAGGGTGTAAAATGGAATGGATTTTGTTCAGCATTATCTTTTAAGCCCATGTGAGCTTGTTATAACTGTATTGCCGTTGAGGATGAGCTCAAACATTGACCTCTAACTTGGAGTATGTAACTAAACCAAACATTTTTGTGTACCTTGTCCACAAAGAAGTTAAGGGCACTGGACGTGGAAAGGTAAACTAAAAAACAAAAATGTACATTTACCTCTTTTATACTCAGGTCTTCAACCTGTGTGTGCCTTAGAGCTTGTAATGATATTCTCCAGTCGCGAGCAAAACGCGCTATAAAATGTTCGCCTAACTAAGTCTGGAAGACTGATTACCCGTTAACTACATCACTTACAAGAAAAATCTCTGTCTTTAGTAAAAAAATACAGCCGGGACTAGAAATAGGAAAAGTTTGCGGGAGGTTCGTATTGTCAAAGCACAATGCCTTTGATGGGAGTGGAAGAGTTTAAAGATGTCACTGGAGAGGCATTCGCGTCGCATGGCGCAGAGGTGCGGCCGGTCTTTACCCACCGTTGCCAACCAGTCTAGGGCTGCTGAATTACCAAAACAAGCAATCAATAAGAATCGCCTCTTGAAGAAGCTACCGCTGACGCGAAGTACGGTCATGGAGAGAAATGATACCGAATTTAATAAACCGGTTATTGTTTAATTCAATACAGTATGTGTTTTTATGCCCACTAGAACACAAACGTCATTACAATTAATGTTATACAAGAATGAGGTAACGTAACTAGTAAAGACGGATTATGTAAGTAGGTATATGATTTTATGATCACAATCAGAAAGATATCAGTTCTCAATGCTTACTTAAATACCGTTTCATAATCCCGCTCAACACCAAAGTATTTATCTTACTGTTATTGCATGTAGTTAATTACCGATGAAAAACCATGGACAATAATTGTTATTTTTTACGAGTGGTTAGAAATTGTGTGACTGTGACAACCTTGCTTGGTCTGCGCGACTTGATAAACTTCTGCAATCCGAGTGCGGTTGTGAAGACAAATTGGATTGAAACAGTTGCACAGGTTTTTTCTAATCTTTGAAGTTCACAGAGTAATTATGATTGGCTAAGTTTTTATTTTAACACATGGCCAGTGCAGATATTTGCGGTGAGACATGCAACTGAAGGTAATTACGAACACGCAAACACTAAGTTAAGGTCCGTTAAGTGTTTATGTAAAATGAAAAGAGATTAATATTGAATTACGTTTGGGTCTATTACTTGCTAGTTTGATAGCGTGTCAAACTGTCAAACATGAAATCGATACAAAAACGCTTGTAAAAACTGCTTTATTTAATAGCGACAGGAATACCTGACTCGATGAAAATCCATTGACACCACACAAAAGCCAGTCAGGTAAATCTAGCCTCAAAACAGCAAAACATGATGAAATATCGAATATCAATAACCATAACGCCCAATCGTTTTGCAAATCTAAATAGGCATCATATCGAGGTCACCCACAATATAAATTTCGTTCAATTATCTTGCTTTTAATGTTTAGATATAACTGTTACCTGTGCTAGGTTCATGTTGTTTTATATTCCGATGGCGTTCGAAAGTGCTGCGGTGATATCGTCAGTTTCTTTGGCGAATGGCAGTGTAGTGTTAACATTTATTATTCTGGAAGTGGCCGCAAGACGGCTGTAGAATAATAAGCATCTTTATGACTTCAATCTCAGATTTGAACGGTCTTAGAAAATATTTGGCTCTAGTGTTACTTTTGCGTAAATAGTACCTACCTTATCGATTGGCAACAGTTTGAAGTTCAATGATTACTTGTAACTCTTTTAGTCTACTTGACACAATAATGAGCATGTTAAGCAATCCATAAACGTATAAAGAATTTTATTTTTTCATCGACGCTTGTTCGAGTTTCTACATTTATTTTTAGACCAAATAACATTTCTCCTAACTGACATGTCTTCAGCATGACAGACGTTCAGTAAGAAATTGTCAATTACGACTTTATAGATATTTGTTTGAAAATAACGTATTTCTCGGGAATAACACGTATTTGAGCTGACAGTCACGTAATCTACACGGATGGTTATTGGCTGTTATACGTGAGAATATTTGTATAATCCGCTACCTCGCTTACTTATTTGCAAGTGATTGAAACAGTGGGCGTAAGTGCGTGTATCCAGTCGTTTAATATTTCCTAAATATGAAATCAGTAGCATGAAACGTTACGTGTTGCCACGTAATAGCTTTATTTCAATATATTGGTCACACGCCGTTATAAGTAACTATGCATGTATTAAGTCTGACCCAAATTCTTGGCAGCTCAACTATGCATTTTGATAAGTAGCTAGTCTGATGGAGTTCGATTAAATAATTCTAATGAATGTTACCCACAGTTACGCGAACACTTGAAATAAAATGGAGGGATTTTTCTCGTTTACAGCTTCAATTTTATTTTTCTGGCGTTCCGAGTCCATTGCAGTGCTTGCGGTTACGGCCAGACTATTCGAAGGTTTTATTTGAATGAGACCGAGTCAGTAATTAGTCAGTGCAGCAAGAATGCAGTTTTAATACTGTACGATGTTGAATGGTTTTTTATTTTCCTTTATAAAATATATAGGACTTTAATGCAATTTATGTGTTTTTGAATTCTTGGTGGTAACAAAACAGTCATAGCGTATCACTGGTATATTTTAACAGTGGTATGTAGGCCTTTAACAGGCAGTTGTTTGTCGACTTGTCAAGTAAGTAGGTTCACAAATTTGATTTCACGATATCCATTTCGTAACAAGCGTTCAAACCTGTTCACGGAATACAGTTTTTGTATATTTATTTTACGGAAATATTCACGGCCGATGAATTCTGAGTAAGCTGGTCTTTACGGTCAGTTTTTCTCCTTTATTTTTTTTGTGAAAACAAAACCTGCCAAACACTGCAAAGTGAATTTAAGAGGAAACGAAATTTAATATTTTGGGATGAAGATGAAAGAATTTCTAAACAAAAATATTCATTTCTATGATAAAAGGGGCCAAACAGAATCTATAAGTATGAATCTATCTACGTTATGTGAAATGACTAACTTATCATTGGTATCCTCGACACGATCCTATTAAATCGACAAGTAATATCATAAAACAGAGATATAGTTCGACGAGAGTTGCCAAAAGCGTCCGATGACAATACATTATGGTTAATATTGGCTCAGAAGCTCTAAATCCTAGTTGATTGAAGTGCGGACATGGTTTAGAATAACTTTGGCCAATATCACCTTGAATTCGTGGTTTTATAGGTACCTACTTTGTTCTGGGACACAAAGACAAGGCAACCCGTTCCGTCGTCTAATAAGTTGTTCAACATATTGTGTAAAGCCTTTGTGATCTCTTTGGAGGCGTTGAAAGCATTTACGAACGTAATTTTATTCATGAGCTGAATTGTCTTTGAGATAAGAATCTTCTTTAAAATGCATGTACTTCTGTAATGGTTAGTTTGACTTTGTATTAGTATATAAACGATGTTTACGTTATTCCGGCATTATACAGTAATTCTCCCAAACATTACTGTATAAAGCCGGAATATTATACATACATAATATATCATCCATAATAAGCGATATTTTATTGTTAAGAAAACAACCTGGGACATAAAAATTCCTAGGCTAGACAGGCCTCGTTCAATTATCTATTTAAGTTTTATCACGTATTGAATGGATGCCAACACACGCTTTGTCAAATGCTTTGTTATTACTACGTTCAACAAAAATTCTAAATCGAATGTTGGCTGTAGGCACAATAATATCGAAATCAGTGGCACTCTGATCGTGGCTTGCGCCAATTGCAGTTTCGTACACAAATTATTAGGAGCAAGCTTTATTTCGACTCCTACGGAGACCGGTTCTTTAGCAACGTTCGAAATTACCGATGGAGGTCGACTTCGATGATAAATTCATTATTTCGTTACGACTGTAAAAGGGATTAATTTCGATATCCGTTATGACGGCCGTCACAGTTAAAGAAAATAGTTCTGAATCATAAAATTCGGTTAATTTTGCATTAGTCACATGAGTCAGTCAAATTTCTTTAAAACAAGTTTAATAACTAGACCAAAGTTGTAAGACGAGTAGGTGGATATATCAAGCTAGTACTTATATAAGATTCCACTTTAAATTGTAAAGTTCAAGACTGAATGACACAACGACATAATAACAATAACGCACAGAACAGATGGAAAGGTCATGTCATGTCGGTGTACGATTTCATTTTGATGAGGTCTGAGAAAATTGTTTGGCAATAGTGTCTTACAAAGGTTTATATTGATGTTGTTCCCCCACGGAACCCCATCAGGCAGGAATTTAACTAGGTACTCTGATAATAATGCAATACTCGTTGTTATGTTCCAACAGTTCCAGTACACTCTTAGAAGACTGCTTATTAAAAAAAAAGTGTTGGTGTCTCTGCCACTGGAAAATTATCTCTTTAGTCCTTTCTGCTGTTTCCATAGATATCATGTGATTATTTTTAGCTGGCATCTTTAAGTTAGCTGGCTCCTTAACTAAAAGAGCTATACATACACTTCCCAGTAGCCTTTCACTACTAGTAGGGCAAATGTATTCTATGCTGGAATTTATCTTTAGGTTCGTCAACATGGTGGCATTATGTTCGCATTCCTCCGAGGCGAACGACAGCAGGCCTTGCGACCACACAAGGTCATTTGTGAAGGGAGAACTGAAATAGGGTCGACGCTCTATTTAGAATTACGACCATAGATATTTTCCTAATGCTTAGAAAGAAAGAAAGAAGAAAGAAAGAAAAATATTTATTTGTGACCCGCACAGGAGACACGAGAAAATAAGCATACACTTAAACAATAATAAAATAAAAAAAACCCTGTGCGAGACCAAAAAGGCTCCTATCTCAGCATGTGCAGCGATATCTAAAAAAGGCTTACTACTGTTTTTCTAATGAATTTAATGTTGTAGACTAATTTTTGGCTGTAAGTGACGCGATAACGCGTTTAACTTTGTAAAGTCAGTGATGATGAAGAGGATTCAGAATTGTTAATTTGTTAAATTAAATTTTATTATATTTTATAGTTTAATTGGTTTAGCTTTGTCGATAATATAACTATGATATAGATAAACCTAAACGTACACTTCAAGTTATTCGTGTCAACCCTGAGATAAGCCTACGTGTCTACGAGCGTATTCTAGAATTAATATTAACGCCTTCTCAGCTATTTGAACCTACTTCCTTGTATTTGTATGCAGCTGCCTCGAAACTGGTTTTCGACAACAAGAATATAAGATGTGCGGCTAACAAGAAATAAAAGGAGGTGAATAAAACGTAAAACCCAATTATACTTTTTGCTCGACCTGTGTATTGATCGACCCTCGAAGTTACAACGAGCCAAGGAGACCACTACAATTTAATATGGAAATAAATTATTTGTATACAGGCATAGGTGTAGGTGTAGTAAAACAAACAAATCTACGTATCATATCAGTCATGCTTTTATCAGTAAACCAATGTCTGAGTGATGGTCAGGTTATCATTAACGCCCACGTGCATTGAACGTATCCATACAAATGTTTTTTTGTGCCAGTACTAGTCCATTAACTGAGCCTCGTCTAGATAATGTACCACATTGCGTGACGTTAAGTTTAAAATATAAATTACGTTATGGTTAAAGAAAATTTCTTATAACCAAAAACAATGAGTCGATAAACTGTAGGATAAAGGCAACTAGAACAAACAATCTAGAAAATAAGATCGTCCGTAACCAAGTTCGTAGAAAATATTTAATAAGTCCTAATCTCTAGCGACATCCGATGCTCACGATCGTTCTATATTTACACCATTAGGATAAGCTTTTTTTATAAGTGTAGCTGCAAATTCTATATAAATGTTAACTGCTCTTAAATCAGTATTTATATTGGCTATAAATATAGATAAAACTGGATAACATAGAATACAGAATGGATATTCTACTTTGTCTACATCTATCGGTCTCAATTTGTTGTTAATGGTATGAAAAAATCTGAGAAACTTCTGATCAAGGTAACACGTAAAACTAAGTTACGTTATTGTTAAAATAGTAGTAAGAAAAACTTGAGTTTAGAAGTTTATACGCAATGTATTTAAAAACGCCTTTAAAAACATTGAAACTTACCAGCACTATTGAAAGAAAAGAATCTGTTACAATTTTGAATCATGTAGAATAAAATTGTAATAATCAAAACAAAATTTAAAGTGATCAAATAGAATTAGTAGCTGTCCAAGTATTGCCTGACCAATCGCACGCTGCGACAGGTCGGTTGACCGTTACACAGAGATGCCTCGGCGTTTCCTAAATAATGCCACTTGAATGCGAGATGGCACGAATGCAAATTAACAAGTTTTGTATGTGGACCAGCAATCGTGGACACATCCAACTCGTATCAGCTAAATATATTAGATTTTGTGTCTAGGGGAAAATACGTTAAAGAATGCTTTAGCGTTTAGCATTCTAGTTATATTTGATTTTATGTTCATGGGACTGCTCAAGTACTGTGGCCTCAGTGTGAGTTTTTTAACGTACTCACTCGTGATAACGAAAATGATCTCTTATGTCAAAATGTATACAAAAAAAGAAGTGTCTCCGTACCGTCCCCAGACGGCGCTTATCCAGTTTCAATAAAAAATGATGTTTACGTTAACGCGATTGATCGTGAGTAAAAACTTGCACTAAGGGCTCTTATCACCTCGTTTGAAATTTGATAATCAAATTTAAAATAATTAACTATAATTTATAAAGTTAGTTAAAGTTGACGATTGATATAAGGGTCAAAAATTAAATTTATTTGATTTTGTTTTTCAAAACATAAAGTAAATTGAACTTGCTGAAATAAACAACAATTTTTTTAAGCAAACGCCCCATTGAACAGTTAACAAAATATTAACATTTACAGGAGCTGTCTCTCGGAATGCTTCTGAGAATTAAGTTCGTTAGAATGGCCCACTGCACTAAAGTCTCAGTCTTAATTCAAGATTTTTGGCTGCAGCATTCGAAAATGAAGGTGCTTTGCAACTGGTTTACTCTAGAAGTAATGCCTATGATAAACATTGTGTATTTATGCATCTTATATATTTTTTGGGACGTAGAATATTAGACTTTTATGAGCTGTAGGTATATAATACTCAATTGACCATAGTTTAAACTTCGTCTAGTTTTCCATAAGCAGTACTTGTATGGTTAGTCAAATCAAAATTTTGTTCAATGTCATTCCCAATATCTTTACCATCTTTTCTTATATTACTTCGATATAATCTGCAGATGTTACTACCAGGCTGATGAAAATTGTACTTAATTAATTAATTATGGGATCTTCGTTCCACTTTGGAGTTTTTATTCTTATAAAACTTTTAATGCTTTTGTTACTATTGAATCGCCAGTTTGACCTTATGCTGGCATTTTAATAATGACACCAGTTTCTCGAAGGCAATTAAAAGAATATTATCGCTTTAGTCGTTTAATACGTTGGTTCTTGATTACTTATCTACAGCATATATTTTGATATGTTATGTTTATTTTTGATATGTTTTGTCAATTTCAGTACTTAGGCTTGGTGTATGGACATTATACCTTTTGGCTTAATTATATAAACTTGTTATCTGAACTACTTAATTCGACCAGTTTTAAAGATGTAATTGTTTGAGACGTGTAATTTTACCGACATCTTTATTGCTTTGGCAACTTGGAATTTCATGTCTAAAAATAATTTGCTTTGCTTGCAAGTTTATAACGTTCTAGTTCACTGAACCAATTCAGTAGGTGCCTTGTGAACTTTGTGCTAAAACGCCGTAACCTGCAGCGTCTATTTAGTTCTACTCTATCAGTCTAAATTGTTAGAACTGTATCATTTGATTTTCAGCCTTATAGCCTTGCAATAAGGTAGAGTTACAAGTTCGTCACTGGAAGGGAAATTGGACTTTCAGTCTAGATGTTACACTGAATGGTCGGAAGCGTATGCGGAAGCGAATTCTCTCTGGATAATCGAATTCATTAGTAGTCTTTGAGCCATCATAAATAGCGTGGAAGGTCCAATTTGTTCGCGCAGAAAAAAAAAACTTATTGAAAACAATGAAACAAAGCTAAAACAAAAGAATAAATCGATAAAAAATGACAGAAAAATGCAGGAAATTATTTAAAACCTGTATAAAAAAGTTGCGATCCTGCCAGGATTCGAACCTGGAATCTTCTGATCCGTAGTCAGACGCGTTATCCGTTGCGCCACAGGACCTTGTACTGACTTTGTCAAAAAATTAGCTCGGTTTAGACGTGATTTTGCGTACCAAAAGACAATGTAGTCTCATGACACTAATGACGAAATTGATTTCCAAATCGAAATTTGGAAATCAATTTCGTCAAGGTTATTTCTCTTTGTATCTTTGTCCCGCACGATATTTTTAATACAGTTTCAGCGTGTGCATGCTTTACTTTTCACACCTATACATATGTTTAGGCAAAAGGTGACTGATTTTGAATAACTCGTTTTTTTACTGTTAAGAGGAATAACCTCAGTTCCAATAAAACTTCACTAGAAGGCTACCAAAGCCTTCTGGTAATAATTGTGATATACAAAATCGTTTTCCAACCAACTAAGGAGAAATTAAAGAAAAGCTTCTCGAGCTTCCTCAAAAATAATAAAATAGTTTTATTGAAAAAGTAAAAAGAAAATATTAGCCATAAGCAATTTTACGGCACGCGGCCTTATTTTAATATTGATATTTTTCTCATAGAGCAGCCGTACAGATGATAACTTTTAATAAGATAAAACTTAAGAAAAATGAGACGAAGATATGTAATGAATTTCTTTGTTTTGTAAAATCAAATTCTAATATATTAAATATGAAAAAATATAGTCGTTCATTGTATTTTGAGTATTCTTCTTGTACCGTATTTAAAATTCTTAGTTCTAGTCACAGTTTGTAAATAAAAATTCTTAGAATCTTTTAACCAAAAATTTCAAATAGCAACATTTTCAAATTATTGCTTTTCCACGAAGAATTCTATGAAAAGGTTTTTCTCATCTCGTACCTGTCAGTAGAGTCTTTTGTACTGCATTCTCTACTACGTAATATTTAAATCCCTTTGTATAAATAGCTTCTATGATAATCGAGTTATGGCGGCCATCTATTCTGCATAATATCATTTCCAACTTTCACTTCCACTGAAAACTTTCCAAAAATGCGTCCCTCGAATATCATCTTACACACTCGACGTTTTTATTACTTAATTGTCGTAATATGGTGAGTTATAACATGTACTTATGCGTATTTTAGAATGATTTCTCCAAGCTTTTTCAAACGATTACTCAAATTCATGTAAAAAATTCAAATTAATCGATTTCGTTACAATTGTAAATGCACGTTTCCTATTATAAGAAAATATTCGCGTATTCCAGGTCGAATAGTAAGTAATGTCGGGTGTATTGAAAGTTGCGCACGCGACTTGAGCGCGCATGACCCCCTTAGCACTAACGGACTGGTAACCGTTGGCTCGACTCACGTCTTTGGAGCCAGACGTATCGCTTTGCGGTATTAGCCGCTTGAGTTATATAACTATTGAGTAATTTGAGGGTTCAACGTGGGAGATGCGAGACCTTAGAAAATTTCGAGAGTAGTAAGCTAATATTTACTTATTAGCAAGAATTTCCGTTGAGATAAGAAAGAGGTGTTTGCAAAGAAACAAGTCCAGAATACCAATGATGATATACATATTTGGGAGTATAGTAGCAAAGCATCTTGGTTGCTAGGCCATGTAGTTGGTAGAAGAAATATACAACCAAAGTAGTCCAAACGAAGAACTCATAAAAATTCTTGCTGAATGGCATTTATTAGATACGAATATAGATGTTTTTGAATACAGGTAATACTTAATTTCCAGACCCCAGTTCTACCATATTTAGAAAAACCGCCAATAATCAGCCAGTAACCGGTTGTTATAAATATTAACAAATTCCGCTATAAAGTTTGGATTCAAACGAAAGAAACATCGAAAAGAAATTTTGTAGAGAATCCGAAAAGCATTTAGTTTAACTCTCAACGAGTTTTTTTTGCAACAATTAGACACAGTTTTACTTTGTGCAGTTTTTGCAACAATCATAGTTTTGTTTGGTGCAAATGCAGGTACTCTACTTTCCATGCGGGTCGTCGTTGTGGCGTGGATAGTGAAAATTAAAGTATATTTGGGCATATGTAACACTTTCTCCATGCACACGAATCTGGTAGCATAATTACAGGTATGGTGTTTAGGCAATTAGAACATAATCTTAAATGAATCGAGTAATTGACTCAATTTCTTCAAAGCAATAGGTATTGATATGTCCGCATATATGCGCCGATGGGTCTTAAGATGGTACATATTAATATAGTTTTCGATGGAATTTTTGGGCAGATAATTTTTATGGGTGAGAGCGTAGAAAAATCGTGAGAAATTAAGTGCAGAATTCATGTACTTGTAAGCAATAAAACACTTTCTTCGTAGAGTTATTCATATTTGGGTGCTCTTACGAAATTTTTCACTTGTAGGTAGTTGTTTATGATCATTGTTTCAATTTAAAGTAGTGTACTTTCATAACTCTCAAATAATATCTTGAAAAATGTACAGCCAAACAAAAACTTCATATCCTCTTCATTAATTTTTTAAATGCCATATACATTTATGTTTGTACGCGTATATTATTTTATCAATAGAATAGCTCGAATTCGATGTGCACGATCTTGAACCTCTTTTTGGATTCTTAAGCGATGATTGAATATCTTTATTTCGCCCTCAATGACCTGTCTGCCCCTTTTTTGCCAGCCGTTGCTTTGCTTATAATGCTCTCTTCGTTCATAATTATAGCACAACATGAAATATGTGCAGGTTTTTACTAACGTGGGATTTTAGTTCATCTTGTAATGCGTTATTATGAAGCGTTTCTGGTTTCGTATAGTTCCTGCTTATTGTCATTGTTCTTTCTGCATCTAGGAAGGTTTGACATGTTTTTGCTTGATCAGATTTATTTGTGAATGAGCTCGAGTAGATTTAGTAGCCGCATTGTTTTGGTGATACGTTGGATTAGTATTCCTTTAATATATTATTGTATACTATTTACTGCCACCGGCCTCGCCTGCGTGAAAAGTGATTGAGTAACAAACATACAAACTTTCGCATTTATAATATTAGTAAGATTATTATTATTTTTAGGCTATACTGTTCCATTGTAGAGTAAAGGCCTGCATTTTCCCTATTGTGAACAGAATATGTGAATTGTTCTATGTCTTCATTTTTTAATTATATCGCCGGGTTAAAGGCAAA
The DNA here is from genome assembly GCA_949775005.1 of Orthosia gothica. Lineage (NCBI taxonomy): Eukaryota > Metazoa > Arthropoda > Insecta > Lepidoptera > Noctuidae > Orthosia > Orthosia gothica. The sequence continues at coordinate 13,349,407 of OX459041.1, forward strand.
ACCAATTATTTAGTCCAAAAAAGTCAATATAAAGTTTTGCGTTAGCGCATTTTTAAAGTTTGATATTAAAATTAAGTCCTTAATAATAAAATTATGTCAATCGCAAATTTAAGAGCGTGTTCTATAATTATCTGAGTTTCAAACTGTTGCATACTAAACACGAAAATTTACTTCATTTGTCCTAAAAAAAAAAAAAAAAATTTTAACCCCCTCCTTTTAGTTGGTTTTGCCTGTATAGTACAAATACACGCATATCTGGCAAACTACTTGTCCTGTTTCTTACAGACTTTGCATTTACGTGAGTTAAAGTATTGTTTTGATATTTTGCTTGTAAGGCTGATTGTTGAAACATTCCTTTTGAAACAATTTAAAAAAATATGAAAAAATAGTTGGTTTTGCCTTTCTATTTACTAATAGATGTCTTTGAATGTAGAATGCAAAATTGTACTAACATTATAAGTTACTGATTTGTATTGCTTAAATCATTCAAATTGTGTAATGTCATCCAGAAGAAGAAAACATACAAATAATAAAACTGACGGGTACCAAGAAGAAGCATTTATTTTTAAATTCCTTAGTTTGTATGAACATAAAAGTTTCGTAATCTAAACAAACAATAATTGGTCTATAAAAAATAATTCTAAAAAAATTAATCACTCAGAGTCATTCTCCAAGTCCTCTGATTCTTTAGAAACCGTAACATCAGTATGATCCACTTTTTAGCCATCAGCTCTCAAACTTTAGAACCATCCATGATATTCGTTGGGCATGACTCCTTTGTCACAAAGTTTCGATAAGTCGGCTTTTTTGGCTTTTGAAATGCATAATGGTTCTTTATATAACGGGTAACTGTACCAGTTATATAAAGAAAACGTTATATCTGTGGAAAACTTGAGTTATTTGTGGCTTGTGGTGGTGGTTCAATCACAACTTTTTGGACTGGCTCGACGTACTTAGACTGGAGTCGCGTACCGTAACGATGGCAATTATTGGATGGGATTAGTTCTTGTGTTATTGACTGTGATTCCAAAGAGGGTTCTACATTGCCGTGACCTATATAAAAAAAGTTTCAGACATGTCGCAATAAAAAATTTTTTTGATTCACTTTTAATGTATCGCATTCACTTTATTTTAAACTGCCTGACACGTTCAACGTTCACATTGTCCATTACTGGTTTTTGCTTTAGTTATCATCATACTGATGGCTAGTCTCTTAAGATCTTTGAAGGCCATGTAGTCATGATAGGATTTTTTCGTTTGGCTCCTACTTTTTCCCTTGCATTGACTTGATGATCGGGCCTGTCGACAAATATTCAACCATTCTCTAATTGAGTATAAGTTTGAGTGTTTTTTGGGCAGATTCTATCCTGCTGTATATAGAATCTACCTCCAAATGTGTGACCCGATTCTAAAATTTTGCTTAAGCAATGTAAAACTATCGATCCAATCTCAGAGCTTCCTTTCTTCCCATTAATTTCCGTCCACGCATAACAAAATGCTTCATTTGGAAAAGTGCTCACATAAATTGTCAGGTTGTATAGTGTAAGTCCCTTGCAATAATACAAAAGACCTACACCTCCACTAGGAATTTGTAAAAATTCCTACAAAGGATGCCGAAGTGAAGACCGTTTCTTTTTCTGCTCTCTCCTTGTCCCTTTGTTTCTTGCAATTTCATGTATTTGTTCTTTAAATGTGCTGTTTATATGTTTTTCTTAAATTTTTGTTGTATCGATGGTACACAAACGATGATACTTGGTGCACAAAAGACACTGGTATTTTTTGGGAACAAGGTGAATTAGGTGCAAAATACATTTTGATATGTAGCCTCTACACCCCTGTAGACTCTGCTTGCTGCACCATAAAACTCTGCTTCTCACACTCCTACATATAGAATGCATACATTATTGTAATTGACAGACTACAGTCTAGATATTGTTGTTAAATATATTTGCGCACATAATGGCTTTCCATCGTAGGGAAAGCTTTGATATGACGCCAGATTTCTTCAGCTTTTCCTGGTGGCGATTTGTTTTGGGAATCATATCGTCCTCGCGGATCCCAATCATGAGAATGAAATCCCATCGCATCTCGACTTTCTCCTGCTTCTATAATAACTGAAGCAGAAATGCACAGAGCTTTCCAGAAGAAGTTTTGGTATATCTGAAATTTTAAACCTTGTTTATGAAAAAAGTACTGCTTTTTTGCTTTTCTTTGCAGTATAGGTTTGAACCCAGTATTTCCTCCAATATCTCTCACGATCAGTTTCATTGAAGTTTACGGTGCCTTAGAAATCTACATTTTGAGCAGTCTACAGCGTTTGGTACTTTAGCCGGTCAATATTTCTTTGCTGTTATGTAAGAGAGACCATCAATTCTCCTTTTTTTTCTACATTTCTCTTCTAGGTGGTAAGGGTCTGGCATATGGCATACGCCAGGGACTTTTGGGTTTTAATAACTTTCCAAGCTCTCTCAAAGATTTCGTTTATAGCGGTGGTGGCGGCTATAAACGATCGCGAACGACGCTCGTCTGCGCAAGATTTGACTAAATCCCCGTGAAGCGGGAGAGGGACAGCGGCAGCGTGGGGCAGTATCGACTATAATAATTTAATCAGTTTTGCTTCTAGTACTTCACTAGTAATTCGATAAAAAGAAACCGTAAAACCGAATGCCAAAATCGACTATATTTATATAACATTTATTTAGTTTGAATGTTCAAGAACAAAAACGTGCTAATCAAATATATTATTTTTTACCATTAGTGACTAAGACCTTCCTTTGACATTATTGTGAAATTAAAACCGACTAAAAATGTTTGGTATTTTTTGCATCTATATTTTGAAATATTTCCGTCAAATTATTACGAATTATTGGTTTTTTATTCTCTAAAGATACACTTTCTCGATTTATTTGTTTTTTAATTCAGTAAAATAGCTATATAATCGGTTTTTTCATTCGGTAACTCGGGAACGGTGAGTCCTGTGGTTTAGTTGGTTTTACCATTAGATAAAGGATCAAATGCTGATTCGAATGGTATATTAAAGTGAAAAACTGAAAAAAATCGCAGATAGTTGGTTTTGCCTTTAACCCGGCGATATCATCGTCAAAATAGTCTCCTTTAAAATAACATTCATTACATGTTTTTCGGTATTCATCTAGAATTCTCGATTCATATCATATAGAATAACAATTTCTATGATCAAGAGGATGTTTGTGAACAACCTTCGGGTCGAGTCATACGAATTTCTCCCAGAAAATGATTTATTCATCAGAGCGCGGCAACACCCTATCGGTACCACAAACCTAATTTAGTAGTATGATTGATATGGAATTGAATATTTTTATTATAATTAATTCCGTTTCTTGTAATAAAATGTCTCTGAGGAATGAGAACAAATGAGCTCTTGGGATGTGAAAGGGTGATAATGTTAGTGACATTTTTCTACTTGTTGGCTGAGTTTATGTGTAATTGAGTGGTAGTCATTTCAAATATGAAAAATAAAATGAATTTACTCGTCCATGTTCCTTGGAATGGGCTTGAGTAGCAATTTTCAAGAGATTAGAGCAATTGTGTTAAAAATATAGACTTTAGAAACTTTAATCGTTTTTATACTTCCCAGAAATATGTCAGGTTGTTCTAATCTTTTCTTTTTCCTGGAAGGTGCGCTTAATAGATAAGTTTGTTTGTATTGTTAGGTTACTATAATATATAGATATTCATTTGAACAGGATACTATTGGCTGTGCCAAATGGGAACCACTTTTGGCACTGTTTGGTGCTTTGGCACTAAGTGTAGGGATCATAAGCGTGGTATATTTATGTTTGTATAGCTGTCTTCTTTTATTAAGTTATTATAGGCAGCAATTGAGGTAATGCCAAGTTTTGGTTTCCTTAGCAGTAGAGTTTCAACCTTTGTAGTGTCAACAAAGAAATTTGTTTTACCAAAAAAATGGGTATGAATGAAGCCCTCCTTTGGTCGCAGAACTGATTTTTATCTTCATTTGTTTCTAAGCCAAGGGAGATTTAGACGGTGTCAAAAATATGTAAATTATAATTTCATTTGCCACAGACATAAGAATGTGTGCATGTTTTGGGCCATTAAGTTTCATAAATTAACAGAGTATAATATGTAAGAGGTTTATCATAATTTACAAAAATAGAGATGCGAGGGATGCACTCAGGCGCATCGCAAGTTACCGAGGCGACGAGTGAGGAGGTGCGGAGGGAACCGTGAGGTAGCGGGGGCGCGGGAAGACCGGTTCAACCTCGTCACTAGTATACACGGCTCTGTCCCCGTTTACCTCCACTTCATGTTTATAGTGTAATAATTTTGATTTTCCATTAAATACTTCATTTGTTTTTTCTTAATTAGTCGTATAGAGTTGGGTTTGTTTTAGGTCAAAGACGTGTATTGTGTATGTAGTGTATGAATTTATTTATGAGGCTTTTTAGTTTCAGGTTTGTTTATAGGAACCCATGTATGATAGTATTTGTCACACAATTGCTTATTTTGCTTAGAAACGGAGTTGTATATGAGAGTCAATTATGTTAATATTGATAGATGTATATATTTTTTTTCAAAACTGATAAATTTTTGGTGCGATTAAAATTACAATGAATAAAGTAAATGTAAAAACTGAAACAGATAAATCTCAAGATCAAGATAATGCCAAATCTCACGATGATCCTATTCCAGATGATAGTTAAGATAACGAAGTACCTAACATTGTAAAGCACTTGAGATGCAAGACACAGTGGAGCGCGTTGATGTCTTCCGTTTGATGGCATAATCCCGAGCTTTTATTATCACGAGCAATTCGGCAGTTACCTCAGAGCTTTGCCAACATTCGTATTCATTGACAACGACGAGATAATAGGCCTATAGAACGCTAGAGTCAAAAACCTCGGCCGGAAGAAAGTTGTTCGGCCGAAAGCAGTCTCTTGAGATTGGAATTTTGGTCGGACACGTATTACTGACATACAGCCGGCGCGCCCACCTGCCAGCAACCACACCTGAACCAAAAGTGTGTCAACATCGCTGACTCCTCGAACTCGACGATCGATCGTCACAACTTTCACATTACCTTAAATTAACACACGACTGAGCTAGCACTGATACGGGAAGATAATACAGATTAAGACCCACCTTTTGCACGCCGCGGGGCGTTCCAACTAAAAATCCGGTTAAGCACTATCAGGGGTTGGGGTTAACGCACGGCCACTGTGCTTGTACACAATTCACTACACTTGAGTCACAAGTTTTGCCACATGTCGGCAGGCCGGTGCGGTCGCGACGGCCGCCAGTTCAGCACTGAGGCTTTCTTCGAGACGACGGCGCGCGTGCGCAGGTAAGTAAGAATGAGACTACGGTTACCTACACACCGCTACGAGCGCTACGTCAGTGTGCGTTGCCTTTGAGCATCGATGTGATTCAGCCGGTGTGTTCTGTAAAAATTTCAACATGAAAACTAAGTACAGTGAGCTTGGTGTCAGCTGTCTCTACTCCACCCTTTGATAAGATCTCTTCACCTAAGTTTTTAGATGATTTTGCACTCAATAGCACAAGCACTGCAAGCGTAGGAGATGGTGTACAAAATGTAGACACACGTGTATTTACTTTTCATGTTAGACAAATTTAAGTGTCGATATTTTCAGTGAAGCTAATTGGTTCCAAAACGAGTTTGTAACGGTTCTGCAGAGACAATAGTAGTAAAGTTATGACGGCTTCTTTAGTGCAGTTAAATAACATGTTTTTGGTTTGATTTTTACATAGGTTTACTGAACTCCACATTATCATAAAAAATATCTATTAATATTTTTAAATAAATAGTTTCAATATTTTGAAACTATATTTTATTCAGAGTCCCATCTAATTATAACAAAAAAAATATAAAATTAGGGTGTTCTTTCTTAACTTTCAATACAAAATTCTAATCAACACTGTTCAACAGTTTACAGCTAACTTGAACAGCAACGCTTCCCCGCTACATTATCACACTCTTGCGCCTCTACTATCTGTACACACTCACACAAGCCAAGAAGTAGTAGGTTACATATTTAATATTCAACTTAACGCGAAAGACAACGGCATACTCACACTCGCTTACAACCAAAGAAGACTAGAATTTTTTAAATACGAAATAACAGATATGATTTTTCAAACTCTAGAATCTATGTTAGAACACTATCAAACTCAAAGCATTTATTTAAATTAAATCATTTACTGGCAATTTGCAGCGTAGATCTCTATGGAGAACAAGAAACACCACGAACAATAACAGCTGTAAAAATTACACGTCTGCAACAGAATTTGAAAATGCTGTAATCAAAAGAAGACTATCCCAAACTTGAACTTTAATATATGCTAGAAACTTACTGCATGCATAAATGTAATATGAAACACGAATTTATATTTATTTATTTATTTATTTATTTATTTATTTTATTAAGGACAACCAACAAAGCATACACCAAAAAATACATGTTAAAGTACTCATATTTTTACATTGTATAGTGTAGCCTTAATTAAAGGCTGCCACGGCATGCATTAAACAAAGGAATAGGAAATGTAGAACAGCTATAAACAGCAATTACTTTTTTAAATAAATTGTTACACAAAAGAAGAAATGAAAAAGACAAAAGAAAATAAATTACAATATTCTTTCCTCTCTTTCACTCTTGTTATAAAGCCCTATGCAAGACAGACTTAACTTTATGTAAAGAGTAAGACATATCAATATCCACACTGGGTGAGCGTGACAGGCGACTAAACTGAACCTGCAGTCTGTTAATGGTGGAAAAATGACCCAGATTGGTTTTAAAGCCCTTAGCGCAAAGTAACTGATATCAGCCCGGCGAGCATGGCCTACTGTGACATCGCTTAAGTCACACTTTTAATCACAGTTTGGGCGATAAACTCATTTTGTCTTAAATGCTAGCACGGCGGCGTGAGATATTTTCTTGACTTGTGGCATAACGTCTTGACGTTTATTTTTTTCTTTTCCGGAAATTTTCCAATTTTATTGCAGTTTCGGTTTAACCTTGGCCATAAAAACCATTTATGTTCTGAGAAGCATAGCCCTACGACGCACTGTTTCCGAATTATGGGCCTCCGTGTCTTATTTTATTTTGCATAAAACGCTCTATATTTCCAAAATGATATCTCGAAAACGGTATGTCCTAGGCAAAAAATAACCAAAATTTAGCCCCCCCCTTTGCTGCCCCCACGTTAGCAGCATCCCAAAATGAATTATAAGTTTTTTTTTTTTTTTACTTTGCTTGGTTTTCGACTTGAACTACGGTCATGACAAGTTATGATAAAATCTGTCATGTCTTACAATTTGTCTTAAATGCTAGCACGGGACAACCATGTGACATAGTTTGCAGTCGCGACTTGCTTTTCTTGTTGTTGACTTCATAGTGCGACATAATTTGAATAGACGACCAAATAAAGTAATACGTAAAAAAGTATGCCGTTCATACAGCTAAACAACTTTTTAATTTTACATTGAACAAATTAATATTTGACCCACGACCATAGACTTATGCACAATTTATTTTTCTTTGTTTGTTTGATAACTTATTAAGTGTTTGTTAGAAAGATATAATTATTGTGAAAATTTTAATAATTACTAAAAAATATAATAGCTTGGACCAATACCGGTGGGCCCCTATTTTTTATATCTTAAATGTTTTTTGGGGATTTTATTTAAGAAACATTTAAAAATGTAGAAAGTAAGAATAATATGGTATAAAAGAAAATAATAATAAAAAAAATATGAACAACAATCAAAAAAAATTACAATTATGAAAAAGTAATAATATAAAATTAATTAATAATCCTGTAACATTTCAATTTATTAATAAGCATTGATCACCATACACACAAAATGAATTTATTGCCATTTGGTGCAGTAATTAGAAGGCAAATATATTAATTTTCAACTGTAAAATTTTATCACCACCTCCGAACGAAAGTGATAAACTTTTCTAAATCATCTGTCAAAATGTGACATTTGTGACAAAGTGGGTGCGCCCGTATTAGCAATTAAGACCCGATGAGTCCCAAACAAACGTCAGGCAATTTTCTCACGCCGTCGGTGCTATTATTTAGGACAAAATAGCGTTATCGCCCAAACTGCGATGAAATGTGTGACTCAAGCCATGTCACAGTAGGCCGTGCTCGCCGGGCAGCAACAAGAAAGGCATGTTGCGCCTTTAAAATATGTCACATGTTTGACCCGTGCTAGCATTTAAGACAAATTGTAAGAAATGACATAATTTATCATGTCTTGTCACAAAAGTCTTGGGTACGCCCATGCTCGCTAGGCTGGACTTACGAGCAAGTTTGCAAGGTACATTTATATTTATCTGACTCAGCAACCTCGGACAATCAATGTGAGTGTTTATTATTTTGTATAGGAACAGATGATCTAGGATCATACGACGATTTTCCAGACTCATAAGTTTGAAATATTTCAAGCGTGAGCTGTAGCTAGTTAAATTTTTGACGATATTGCAGTGATAAGACAAATGCCAAAGAAATCTTTTCTGCACTGATTCTAATCGACGTTTATGTATTTCGTAGAATGGAGTCCAAACTATGCTGCAATATTCTAAGCCTGACCTGACTATTGAGTTAAAGATTGCGATTTTAGTTGAGGCGCGTTTAAAATCTTTACTGTTACGCAGAATAAAACCCAACATCTGAAACCCCTTAGTAGCAATTTTATCAACGTGAATATTAAACCGAAGCTTATTGTCTATATAAACACCCAAATCACGAATCACTTCTTTCTCGGAAATAATTTGGTTATTAATTTTATAATTACGAAAATACGGTCCCTTTTTTCTAGAAAAATGTACGTGATTGCATTTGTCAGCATTAAGTAACATGTTATTCTCCAAACACCATTGGGAAAAACGGTTTAAGTCTTCTTGGAGCTTACATGGATCCTGATTGGACTCTATTCGTTTTATGATTTTCAAATCGTCAAATATTACGAAATTGTTTCACAAATAAATGTTATGAAGCCTTTTTTACATCCAATGTTAGAGTTTAAAGGTCAATGCCAAAACGTACGAACAATATCCAAATATACACAAAACTTCTGAATACAATTTTATTTTGTTTCAATAAAAATGTGTACTGTAACAACAATTGAAAATTGAAGTATAAACAAATAAAGCAACCATGTGGTTTTATTTAAGTTTATGAATTGTTATCATAATTATAGGAATTATATTTATTCAAGTGGCTTTTGTTAAATGTACTAATTTTGTAAATCTCTCTCTGTGACAGAGGTTTGCTGTCAGAGAACCCAATTATGGTTTAAGCTCGCCTTTGTAGTTTGTACGTAAGTTGTCCTTTTGTATTTTGTAAATGTTTGTTTTGTGTACAAGAATATGAATATGAAAGAGGTGCAATTGTTGGTACCTACATAATTATCTTTTACAAACGCATTAATAAATAATGCACTGGATGTACTGATTCTATTTCGTAAATAGAATTCCTTAACTGATACGCTAAGCGATAACTTTTTCACAGGCAACGGTGAAAGAAAACGTGAGGAAACCTGGACTTATATAGTTAATGTAAGTGTGAAATAGCCAAGTCTGAGGCCTGTGGAGTTCCTAGAGGCGGCTTAATTAATTCTGAGACCAGAGGTGGCCATATCCTCACACGAAAAGAAGAAGGATACCGAAAATATGCAAGTTTTCTATGGGATAGGCCACGGGGACTAAACCTTGGGCAATTTTATTTTTATTTTTTTTATTATATAATTCATTAATAAGTCAGCGTATAAAAAAATTATGACTCATTTGCATTCTACTTTATCTGCCAAGCCTTGTCTCAACTATATTGCTGATTACTAGTACTTTGCATGGAGCGAATGCCTACCTGACCACCAAAACCCAGTAACTGGGTAACACGATACCCCTTGGCTAGACTGGTGTCAGATCTTAGGCTTCTGACTACCCGCTACGGTTGTCAGAGATCTTTAAATGACAGCTGGCAGGACCAACGGCTTGCCGAGACATAAAAGAAACTAGCTAGGTAAAGATCGTCACCCATCCACGGAACGACCTCGGCAAGCGTTTCTTAACCTGAAGATCGACCCGTGCGGCTGTTATTATTTAGCCACATTCTCCTCCTTTATACTTTCTTTCTAGTATTTTAATATATAAAATAATATTTCTGACAGTCAGTATATAAGTCTAAGTTTACATGAATGACTGTTTACCCGAGGCATCCTAAGTGGCACATATTGTGACAATAGGTTAAGAATGTGTGATACTTTCCCCGGCGTGTGACGTCACTATTCAGGCCGACGACTCATGCTACAAGGATACCATAAACACGAAACCGTTAAGTGTAGAGGATGTACAACCGAGTAAGGTAAGCAAAGTGCTTATAACAACTGCGACCACCAACGGTAGGCGTGGTGATTATAGAAGAAATAAATAATAGTAGATTCTACTGAGGACTTGCAAGGCCCATACAAAATAAACAAACAAAAGAAATGAGGTATTACATTAAATGAGACGATAAGAAGGACGTAGGTAAGCAAAGTGCTTATAACAACTGCAACCACCAACGGTAGGCGTGTTGATTATAAGAAAAAGAAATAATAGTAGTTTCTACAGAGGACTTGCAAGGGCTGTTCATAATAAACTAACAAAAGAAATGATGTATTTCATTAAATAAGACGATAAGAAGGACGTAGGGTCCCCAGAAAGGCCAGCCTTCAATTCACAACAATCTTAACTGATTGTGTAGTGTTTTAACAAAACTTTTTATGACGTCTACTTGGGTATTATTATTAAAAAAATTACCCTCAAAAGTTTGAAACATTTATGTATATAGATGGCTGGGAACTAAAATAGCACAAACATAATATATAATATGAAAATATTGGTCTAAATTAAACACAACAGGTGTTATTCATAAGCTAAGAAGTGGGCTTTCATTAGTCTCAAATATAATTAAATTCTCCGTATTCGAAGAGGACAAATTCTAGGAGTAACCAAATTAGTAACTTAATATAAAGGACTGTAGTATCAAATTTTATCAGTAACTTAATTAATATTTTAAGAGATGGTAGAGCAGAATTTTCAGGCAGTTTACTTGTAACGTCTATTACTCGTGTAAACATGAACATAATATCCTTTCAGAGTTTCAGCGCATAAAAAACCTTCATACAAAAAGTCTTCATACCACGCCTCGTTTGCTTCAAAAATATCTTGAAAAAAAAAACCTTATCAGACGACAACGCAAGGACATTTTGCAGCAAACCTCTGGGCTGTGATCATGAATCAAAGGGGAAACTTTATATCTTCATAATATGTGATGTGTGACGTCACATTTTTTCCAAACCACTCATTTCGTTGAATGTGGGATGCGGAAGTACGATGACCTACATTTTGGACCCTGATCCCGTTTACGGCCCCGGATGGGTCCAAATAACGAACCAAACGTAGTTCGATGTTTTTTTTATGGTGCTACCATGAATGTTGATCCAACTTGTGAGGACCCGATACTGATCTAACACGGTGGAATGGGAAGACTTTAAAAGGTGACGTCATTTGTACGGGTAGCGGAGTAAGGGAAAAATTGCAATATAAAGATAAAGATTTTGTGGGGGTTCGTAAAGTATATATTTAATGCGGTGCTGGTGGCAGCGAGATATAAAGTGTGCGATATATGGACTGCAATATTCGAGTGTTTGCTTCGTTACGAGGAAAACTAGTCACAGTGTTGCCGAAATCGAAGAATCTAATACAATTTCACGAACAAACTTATTATTCCTTAGTTATTTATAAAACATCCTAAAACTTACACGACAAAATGCAATCCCAGCGCATAAAAACGTCAGCTCTAACCGTTTTTTATTCTAACGGCCATATTTCCGCCGTAAGTCAATTCCAGACAAAAACATTTTGCACAACCTGCAGGCGGTCGATAGCGACTAAAAAACCTACAGAATCCCGGGATCACGTCAACCAGTAACCGATCACCATAATTCACGGGACTGTCACATCCTTATATATATTGGACCCGTCCACTTAGCCTGGGATAATACTGGCGAAGGAAAAATCCCATGCGGGTTTGCTTATAAGTTTAGCTTTGTGTTGTGTTCATTACTACTTCAAGGGGTTGGTAGATATTTATTCGGTGTATGATCCTTGTTTGTGGTTGGCCAAATGTGATTTAAAAAGCCTAATTGTGTCTTACCGTTAATATGGATTAACTGTAGCAGATTCTTCTATTCCATCGCAGCGATGAAGAAGGTTTAATTAACTCTAAAATTCTGTAAGGAGCTAAAAATCTCTTGATATTAATTCTACATATTTTAAAAAAAAATATTGTATACGAATTTCTACTTACCCATAATAATACAGGAAACAATGGGCGAGGGAGATACATCTCGTTACTGAAGATTTAATCAAATAAGCCGCCAGTCCTTTGCACAGTTTCAAACATTAAAGGATACTACAATTTTAGATCTTATGCCTTCAGGGATTTCCTGACTCAAAACGTCGAGGCCGTCCCGACATAAGGATACAAATGTCTGTTTCACAAGTGCGAAAGGGAAGTTGGTAACCCAGCAATTTGTTAATTACGAAGTTTGGCTACAATGTCCAAAAACTACTCTTACCTTCTGATTAGCTAGCTAATTATGTCACGGGAGTTTTGTTTCGAACTATCAAATTAGTTAATTTTGTATCGCGATTACGTAAGGTTCATGCACTAACTTTAGTAATTACGCGTCTCCGGAATATTTTCTGGTAAATTAGCGCTGTTTGTTGTGTAATAATCGGTTCATTAATCACTTCAAGTGTTGTTGGAGTTTTTGTTAGTTGTAGTTTAACGGTTTTTGTTTATCGTTCGTAGGAACTTTTGCAAGTAGGTTGCCTGCTTTTGTAAATAATTCATCAAACATTTTTTTTTTTTTTTTTCTACTATACAGTATACAAAAATATAGTGTGCTGAAAAACGTTGTTCAATATACATGGGCATTTGTCATTGCAGTCGCTAGACTCCTTAAAGGCCTTCGGCGTCGGCTTGGCCTCGGCTGTAATGAAAAGATTTGCAACTTGTATCAAAATGTACTAGGTTCCAGGTTGCCTGGAAGAGATCGCGGTATGCGATAAGGCCGCCCATTGTATGTTTTTAATATTAAGTTTCAAAGTCAAAGTCAAAAGTCAAATGTGTTTATTTCAAGTAGGCCATTATGCGGCACTTTTGAACGTTAAAATTTAAAAGTAATAAAAATTGATTCTACCGTGCATTCGGAAATGTAGCTTGTTATGGAGAAGAACGCACAAGAAACTCCATAATTCATTCCATTTCTTTTTTCTTGTTTATTATGGTGTACAATCAAGTGTATATAAATAAATACTATTTAAAAAAATATATCTAAAAAGTGTGATTTGACTTTGACTGATGACTTTTTTGTAATTTACTAGCGGACTGGAGATAATCCAGTCCGCTAGTCAATTACAAAAAAGTTTGTCTCTTTACCCATCGTTAGATGTTTCTAAAATTATATCTGACATAGGGTAGTCCGTACAAATAAGATTTCAAGAATTTTCTTAAAGTTCTGTTCTCGCAATTGGTTTTCTTAGAATCCAGAACATCTGACTTTGAATAAAAGGCTATTTTGGCTTGCCATAATTATTTAGCATTTTTAGTCATGCAAAGTTATGAAAAACAGTGCCTTATTTATATGCAGTTTAGCAGTCTTTAGAAACGTTGGAAATCATGAATATGTAAACAGTTGGCCATTCTGATATTCGCAAGTTTATCAGAGTTGCCTTAGTTCGGTGCGTAAAACTTAATAGCAATGGGTTGCCACTGCTATTAAGTTTTACGTCCTGTGAAAACTGAAGTTGTTCTAGACCTTTAGAGAAATGAACGTATATTTCAGTCTTTATGTGTCTCCAATATTACATTTGCCACCTACGGCTCCACCTTTCGTACATACATCAAAAAGAATAATTTCCACGTCATTGGAACCATTTTCGCAAAAATTCATTCTCTTGTAATTTTCAGCAATGTCAGCGTCATCTCTCATACTTTACCTTACAAATTCAGGTTCCATTTTTAGTGTCAGAACTTTCTCATCTTCTTCAGAATTATTATAATATAAGTTACTATGATTTATTTCTTGTGTTGTTACCAAGTAAAAGAATCGGATAAAATAATTGTGTTAAAAGACCGGCAAGAATTTATTACAGTTCTTTATCCTTACAAATCCGAGACATTGTTCAAGGTCCTTCCTAAGCCTGTCTTTATTTAGTCCAATTTGTCTTCTTAGAATAGCAATCCACTAGCTTATATAAATACCTCTATGTAGACCATAATACAGTTCAATTTAGCACTTTATTCCGGCGAAGCCTTCCGTAACATGTCAATATAACTTTTCATCACTCTCGTTAGACCATCTGCATACCAATTAATCTTTGCTTTCATCTGATTAAGTGTCAATAAAGTTCACTAATCTTTTTATTATGCGAATTAGCTTTGATATATACCTATAGATTCATCAAATGGTATGTTAAAATTGTAAATCTTGACAGTTGAATGCGAGGAGATTTTAGAAAGTGTATAATTTTAGCTTAATTCGAATTGGTAGTTACGATGTTGTCTTATTACGACGTGTGCGTGTAATTCCGTGTTTTTTTAAAGTTATTATGGCTGGTGGCACTTGCAAAACCCATAACAATTGTCTGTTAATTTCGTGGGAGTGCGAACGGGTGCTTTAAGGTGGGGTGCGATTGTTAGCGACGAACGTTACAAGCAAGCTTTGATAGGGAATGGGCTACCTACTTATTATGTTTACTTCGATCCAAAAAAAGCATTGGTGGCCCAGTGTTAACGGCCCTTACTAACGTGTCGTAGGTCGTGGGTTCGAACCTAGGTTTGATTATTTCATCAACACTGCTCTAAAAACGATAAAGGAAAATATCGCCAGGAAACAAATGTCCTAGAACCAAATTTCGAAGACATTTGTGATATCCACCAACCCGCACTGGGCCTGCGTGGTGGATTAAGTAAGGCCCATTCTCTCTCAGAGAAGAAGGCCTGTCTCCCAGCAGTGGGAACGTTAAAAGGTTGATTATGCTATTATGTTTATGCGATGAAATAAATATTGGTTTAAAGCTATTATCACGCTTTTATTAGCTTGGTATGTATGTATTTATGTATCAATGTAACGGAATCTTTGAACGTGATTTTCACCCCCTTCAAAACGTCGGATTGACTTGAAACTTTGCACACTTATCAAGGACCGATGACAATGCTACAATAATTTAAATAATTTGTCCCATTATCCTTACCAGGATCTTTAGGATTAGCGACTTTTTGGTTCAATTTACCATTAGAGCGTGTTTTTCAGTTATTACCACTTTTTTTTTTTTTTTTAAGGCTAGTTTAGAGCTAGTTTTGGTGGTAAGAGCTATAAATCAAAGATAATTCTATTTAACAATGACCGACTACACTATTATGTTAAGATCATAAGATGAGCTGAGATCTCATGAAGCATCCGTTCGAGTGTGAATACCTGAACGGAAGTTTCATGTAAAAATTATGTTATCATCTTGGTTTGGTATTGTTACACTAGTAAATTTTATTATGGGCACATTAGTGCACTGCCCATCCTGTTAGTCCAATAATATAATAGTTTGACTCTCACTTAGGTGTAGGAACTTCCTAAAAGAGAAGCGATCTTCGCAGTTTTTTTGATAGCAGGTTTATGAGGTACAGTTATGTGGCCTTCTATTGGTAAGGCCTATGTCAAGCAGACAAGCACATCTGTTAAAGTAAAAAAGTGCTATATTCTTTTTCTGATATTAGGCAGCTTTCAGTAGGGCTCCACATAGTATAGGAGTAGTAGGAAACGTTACGTGGACGAGTCCTCCATTGTTTCACCACGTTTTGTGTTTCCTTGTTCGACTGTTTTGATCACATGTTTTTGTGAATTACCATTTTGTATGATCAACCTAGATATTTTGAATCAACCGGAATTTTTTGGAAGAAATATATTTGGAAAATATTTTTGTATGTTTGTTTTTACCTGTATTCACATGAACATAGTTGAAAACATAAAATAATATAATAATGAATAGTTAAACTTCGAAAAATCGTGCAAAGCCGTGCGGTTTTTATTCAGGATTTTACAAACTTGTATGGTACAGATTTTGCAAAGTTCGAGTTTTATAATAAATAATATCTCACAGTTATTATGTTATCTATGTCAAAAACACGAAACGCGCTAATACCATTTTATTCATGAAGGCTCAGTTTGGTCTCTCGGGAGAGATCTTAATTACGCGTTTTTAGGGTCACAGGGCAAACGAGTCAGTAGATTAGAGAGTTTTTCCCTTTAGACCGATGTAGTACACATGTTGTACGTAGATACCGACTTCACTTAAGTTTCCAGACGAGGTGAGTTCTCAAGAATGGGAATAGTTTTGAAGAAGACTTTGCGGCTGTCGAGAACTGCTTCATTCAGTTGCAAATCGTGGCTTCGTTGTGCTGGGCTTGATTTTGTGGCCGGGCAGTGTAATTGGATAGCATTTGCTCTTTAATTGTTTTTAGTGCTAGAAATTTTGAAGATAGTTCATGGCTGGGAGTTTGTCTTTTAGAAAATTTTATAAAGATACCACGACACTTTTTCTGGAGTACATACTTACATACATAAACTCACGCCTTTTTCGAATGGGGGTAGGCAGAAACTACAGAACGCCACCTGCTACGATCCTTTGCTCCTTTTCTTGAGTAATAAAAGTAATATTATCCTACAGCATTCCGTCTGTAATTTCTCTATATAATAATATAGAGAAATAATCTGCTGTGAATTTTCAACAGCCAATCACAGCTGATAATGTGTGCTTGACAATTTGCCACATTAATTCTGCGATAATTTTGAGTTGAGAAACTCACGGGCATTTAACGCGATGATTTCGATTGTTTATCACACCAGTCTACCCGGGACCACGGTCGTTGCAACACGGCTGAAACTTCGGGTGAAATAGGTCAATAAAAAATCAAAACGCGAAAGTTTTAAAGTTGTCTATAAATTAACTGTAGAAGCACAAAAACAGATGACAAAAATAAAGTTTTTTAGATATTCTACATGAATAAATAAAACTTTATAAATAAATCCTTTCAAAAGATACCGACGTGACATGTCCGAAAGATTTGTCGTTTCTTATAACTTTGGTACATACATTCCCGTATCTTTATTCTGTTTAGCATCTGGTTCAGAATTACAAGAAGGATATGATAGTCCGTTGACTTTTCCGCCTGACGTGATCTGTATGTTGGAGGCCAATCCGTTGGTACGTGAACTTACTGACAACTATGACGCTCTGTAGCCAGTAGAGGATGGTTTGTGAAAGTATGTGTCTTGCAATAATTTGTAAATATTTGCTTAGAATGATGTATTCGTGATACGTATTTGTTTTTTCTCCACCACTGCTCTCAAAACGGTGGAGGAAACCGGCATGTCCTAGAACCAAAAATTCGAAGACATGTGACATCCACCAACCCGCACTGGGCCCGCGTGGTGGATTACGGCCCATTCCCTCTCACAGTGAGGAGGCCTGTGGCCCAGCTGTGGGAACATTAATAGGCTGATGATGTGATGTGATTTGCTTTTTCTACGTTTTTGCACTAACATTAATTTAGTTTCTGAATTGAGGATTTGATTTTGAGAACTTGTGGAACTCTACTTTACCATGAGAACTTGATAAAATTCTGCATTAAAGCATGAGAACTTATCAATTGTATTTTCCCTACACTCATGGGAAAAAAGTCTGAGTTTATGTGTTTCGCGTAGTAATAGATACTTGCTCGAAGGTCAAGTGTTAATTGTGGACTGTATGGTTTATTGTTAGGTTGCTTGAAGTGGCACGACTTACTTGATTTAATAAGCCTTTACTCTTCATTAATATAGTTACAGATTCACGTGGTGGATATTCGAGCTCATAGGGCAAAAGAGCGGCTGACGTGTCTTTACAACACTCTTCGAGCTCACAGGGCAAAAGAGCGGCTGACGTCTCTTTACAACACTCTTCGAGCTCACAGGGCAAAAGAGCGGCTGACGTGTCTTTACAACAAATACAAAATTCAAAAGATAAACCAAAAATAATATAAACTTTTTGTTACCATAAACGTTATGTATTTAAAGTAGAGTTTGTCGAATTCTCTAATCTTTTATCAAGTAGAGTTTCTCTAATCTTTATTACTCCTACGCAATAAAGTGGCTTCGTCTGTACACGCTTCTGTTAATCTTCAAGTCATTTAAGATAAGTAAATGTGTATTGTGACTATAATAACCTGTTTATGCGGTAATAGATCACAGGCACGACTCATTATGAGAAATCAGACAATAGTAGAAACTGAAAGTATTTTACAGTAACTTTTGCGAATAAAACCTGTCTCGATTTCCGATTTTGATATTTAAGGCATACTACAACAGTTCAAATAATTCAGTTCATGGAGTCGAAAAGTTTTGGTGTGTCGATCGCGTACGGGAAGACGTAGTATTGGAAGGCCTTCCTCTAGGTGGACCGATGACGTGGTGACGCACAGAACCGATCAATGTGGCGCCGAGTGTATACTTGGATATTCTGAGCCGTTTTGGCTGATATGATGATGATAGAACAGTTCAACCATCACTGTTTTACAAAAAAATATCAGAGGGGAGAAAAAGCGACAGAAACACAGAAAAAACAGTCTCTATCTAATATTTTTAAAACGGTACCAATCTGAAGTCAAGTTTTACGCAAGCAAATTGAAAAAGTTTTACTCTTATTTTTACAAATTCCAATATGTGCGCAAACCTATGGCACAAAATCCATGGTCCCCTACATACTGGCGTTATCCGGCATAAAAAGTTTTACGCCCCGCGGGTGATACAGCGGTTTATTGCTTTTACAGACTGTTCGTGGTAAATACCTTTTAGTAATACTATTTGAATGAACTTTATCACTTTGTTTTAATCCCCCTACATTGTAAGGTGTAAGTGGCCTGTTGGCACGCGTATTTTTATTTTGTTTTGGATTTTCAGGCCAGCTATATTTTCAGTGACAGCATAATGCGATTGTAAAGAAAATAAGTACAAAATAATACACGCCACTGGCGTACTGAAATATCGTTTTAGTAATGGATTTAAAGTAAAGTTTGTGTATTTGAAAAACAAAATTTTATCATGCGAAATCAAACTCATTACAAATGGACTGTGTTATGTATTTTCAACTTTCGCTATTACAAAGCTGAAGCTCGTGGCTTATATAATAACAATCTCACGGGTCGATCTTCAATGTTTAAACAACGCTGGCTGAAGACAGTCGGTGGATGGGTGACCGTTTCTTACATACCAAGACTCTGCTGACTCGGAAAGCGCGGTAAGCAGTTGTAAGCTGTTGTATAAATCGCGGTAAGCTGTTGTATAAAGCGCGGTAAGCTGTTGTATAAAGCGCGGTTAGCAGTTGTATAAATTGTAGATCTTTGATAGTCGTTACGGGTAGTCAGAAACCAGGCAATCTGACATCAGTCTTACAAAATTGGGTATCGTGTTATCCAGTTACTGGGTTGTGGAAGACAGATACACAGTCGTTCCATGTAAAATACGGAGACAAGCTTGTCTCCATCACTACGTCACGACGTCGTCAACGTGAAAAGGTGCGGTGTCGCGGCGCGTTACATTAAGATGACGTGCTAATACACGGTACGGCAACGTCACCACGGAACGACGCGTCGTACTCGTATAGCGGCCAAGAAGTTTGGCGAGAACTATACGTCGTTGGAAGCGCTCGCTCAGTTGATGCTTTAATGTCTTAGCGATTAGTTGAGCAAAAAGATGTCAGAAATGCTGTATAAGTGCCCGGCTCGTAATTTGGCAAGGTTTTGGCGTAGTGGGGTAAGTTCGCCAATATGCCGCGAACTGACCAAACACCATATAGAGCGAACTGAACGTGGGCGCGACACGATTGGTCAATCGATCCTTGTCTCAACTGACCAAGCAATTGGGCGCTCGAAGCGTTCCTAAACGTTTCCCGCACCCCGCTTTCCTACCAAAGATACCTAAAAAACGACTTCTGCGCATCTAACGACTCTTGCCAACTTACCTGCCGGGGATTCTTACTGTCGGAAACTACAAGAAACGAAACCAAACGTTGTTTATTTCTGTCAGAAATGTTGAAAAACGTATCGGAATTTTTCAAAGCACGACAACGTGTTGCGTTGCGGCATCGTGACGTGTATTTGCACGACACGGTAAGTGACGATGTCGTGACGTGGTGATGGTGGGGAGACTGGCAGCTGACCCCTACATACCTGGTAACATAAATGGCAGGCAGATGAATTGTTATTACAAAACTAAAGTCAGGCCTTCGAATTAATCTACCGGCGACATTATACGTGCGAAAATAAAATAAATGAAAACCCCACACAAGTACTTTTTATCTACACAAGAAAATAACTTAGTAAGACGCGTAGGACATCAAAATGTGCGACATGACATGACAATGTTAATACTACCTATCTCAAGAAAGGTCTAGGCTTCTCGTCACGCAAAGTGTCGGCCTGATGAACGTAATGCCTGTGATTAGGTCGTGCCCTTGGCCCTAAACAAGGCCTAAGCATTCCTGGGTACAAATTACTCGATTTATTCCTGGTAAGTGACGATGTCGTGACGTGGTGATGGTGGGGAGACTGGCAGCTGACCCCTACATACCTGGTAACATAAATGGCAGGCAGATGAATTGTTATTACAAAACTAAAGTCAGGCCTTCGAATTAATCTACCGGCGACATTATACGTGCGAAAATAAAATAAATGAAAACCCCACACAAGTACTTTTTATCTACACAAGAAAATAACTTAGTAAGACGCGTAGGACATCAAAATGTGCGACATGACATGACAATGTTAATACTACCTATCTCAAGAAAGGTCTAGGCTTCTCGTCACGCAAAGTGTCGGCCTGATGAACGTGATGCCTGTGATTAGGTCGTGCCCTTGGCCCTAAACAAGGCCTAAGCATTCCTGGGTACAAATTACTCGATTTATTCCTGATAAGGTTACAGTGTTTTGTCACTGGAATTTAGGGCAGGCTGAATAAAGGGATGGTAGAGATAGTGGTTTTTGTATTAAGTTGCTAATTGATGTGGGAAGGTTGTATTCATGCGTTGAAATGTGTTTAAAGAAATAAATTAGAGAAAATAACTGCCTTCTATCAACCTATATTGTCAAAGGTCCGCATAGCCTTCCAATGTACCTGATGTATTGTCTTATCCGAACAATCCGTCATAAACGCCACTAAGTTGCAACACCAGCGGCCACTAGGCCTTCATCGGCGACGTCACTCGTCTTCTGGCATCCACTGGGTAATAACTTCATACTAATACATTCTACTACTACTGTGGTTTAAAAGAATATGTAGTGACTAAAATTGAAAAGAGTATGTTAAGATGGTTTGGCCATGTTGAGAGGATGAATGAAAGTCGACTAACGAAAGGCAGACGTGAATGGAAACGCCAGGAGGGGACGCCCTAGAAAGACATACATAGACTTTATAGGTGATCTTCTTCAGAAAGGCCAAGTGCGCAGTACCCATAACCGGCGTGTGTGTATCACTAGATGTATGAATGTGTGTGAAGCAAAAGAAGTATGTAAGGATCGTAGCAGGTGGCGGTCTGTAGTTTCTGCCTACCCCCATGGGAAGAAGGCGTGAGTTTATGTATGTATGTAATACATTGTATACTGTCAGGGATTTATTTTGACAATACGATAACCTGTACTACATTATCATCATCACCCTTTTTAGTATTCCCACTGCTGGGAAACAGGCCTCCTATCTGTGAGAGGGAATATGCTGTAATCCACCACGCGGGCCCAATGCGGGTTAGTGGATGTCACTTGTATTCGTATTTTTGTTTCTAGGACATGCCGGTTTCCTTACGATGTTTTCCTTCACCGTTTTGAGAGTAGTGGTGGTGATAATTTACACAAACTAAAGCGCTTACCAGAGTTTGAACCCACGTCCTACAACTAAGCGGCTGATTCCACTACGCCACCACTGCACTCACTCGTACTACACGGGACTTCATAACTGATGAAATATAGGTGTAGATACCATGTGTAATAAAAACTTACTATACAAATAATAATCTCTGCATACCCTTCGAGGATTACTGGTATGCAGTGATGCTGGGACTTGCAACTGTTGCAACCTCTGTACAGTCAAAAGGGTCAAAAGTGCAGTCATATTCTCCCAAAACTCAAATGGCTGGTTTTTGTAGAATAAGTTAAATTATCCACAACTGATTTAATATTTTGTATAGAATTCAAAGTATAGATTATTCCTACTAACCGCGAAAAGATGAAATTCTGCTGCCTACAAAAAAATTGCCTTTTCTGTCGATTTTGTGCCGATTCCCGATATCTAATAGACAGTTCCTTGAAAATCAATATTGCCAAAAAGCCTAGTTATAATTGTTTTCGCAGTAGTTTATTGTTTTAAACTAGGTATAGGTGATAGAGAGAATCTCATGTATTTAAGACGCTTTGTTCTGGAGTCAGTGTGTGCGAGAATATTATTATGAATTGCACGTATGTTGGGTCTGCCTGCCGTTGAGACTGCAAACTACAATATGTTGTAAAGGACTGCTTTCCAATAACTCGCTATCCCGGAGCTTTGTCGAGATTTTCTATGTTTTATTGCTCCATAACTACACAAATATGTTTGATTTTCATTTAACTGCGATGGAATATCTTTTATCTCTTATGATGTAATGAGTTTTAGGAAACAAATACAAATGAGTTTTTTTTTTACTCACTTGTGATTAATATTTGACATTCCTTTGCATTTTAGGTACAACTCAGGGTGTGAGTGTGATTGACGTCGCTGGTGTATCGTGGAGGCACTTTTAAAAGGGTTTTCTAGGAATTTCTAAGGTTAAGTAGGAAAATTAAGTGTTAGTACTTCGGAGAAAATGAAGACCTTTTCATATATATTTTTTTCAGTTCCCAGACTCGCTCAACGAAATTGCCGTGTAAAAGACTTTCGAACAGCACATGAAATCTAAGAGCCTATTAAAACAGTATCTCTCGCAAATAAATAATGTGAACGCTCAGTTACCCTAGAATATTTATCACACGTGTCATTAAAAAATGCGCTTTCCAAGCGCTTACGCAACAAAATGGCCTCATAAATGTAATGCGAAGAACTCCACCAGCTATTAAGAATTTATTTGCATGGTGCGGGGAGGGGAGATGTTATTACTTCTAAACACGTCACGGCTTCAGCCCAATGAAAAGGGATAATTGCATATACTGCGCCATTATTTTTTCTCATTTCACTTTGCGAGCCGTTTACTATGGTAAATTGTGTTCTGGAAACTCGTTCTTTATTATCTGAGTTGGTTTTGTTGTACAGTTTGATTTAGTGGGGCTTGAAACTGAAGCGGCCTTTTGTTCGTGTGCGTTGGACTCTTGAGACTTTCAGTCTTATTATTTTGTTTATGTAGCTATTTGAAACTTTGTGCTCCTAGATATTAAGGGTGATTTAATGCTATTGAACACTCAACTATATATTAACCCGTAAATTGTAACTGCAATAAACTCCAGACAGTGAAATTGTCACGTCGTGTGCCACAATGATCGCAGCAGAAAGACACTGCAACTATTTTCCATGTGACACCTTTCACATCAGCCATGGGATACAAATACACACGGTAAATATGCACGGGTTAGAAATTAAGATGATACATCTCTGCTGGTCGCTGAGATATAAAACAACCACATATAACGGTTCCCTATCCATTTGAATAAAAACTTTAGATATAATATAACATGGCATACTTTTGTTTATCCTAATTATTTTTACGCATAACATTATTTTCGCATAACAGCTTAGGCATATTTTTTTTTTTTTTTTCCTCTAATCAAAATAATGTTTAAGCATAAGCATAAATTTGTTTACGCATAATGTTTTTAAAACATATTTTTTTAAGTATAACAAATACGCATAATAATTAACTCCTAAAATGTTATACACTAATACACATTTTTATACAATAAGCATGCAGCATGTAAACAAGCATACACCATGCATGGAGCAAGCATGCAGCATGCACTCAAGCATGCAGCAAATCTGCAGCACAGATAATATAATACTAGCATACAGATGCCTCATCCCATACAAAAAAACCGTGCCGACGTAACTAGCGTTTTTCATCTGCTTAATCTTGTTATTTTTGTGAGTACATCAATCGCGTTCGATCCCGTTTCACGGCAATAGATGGTGTTAGCAGCGCCTTACAAGTAAAGGGTTTACGAGGTTCGTGAATATTTTTTCTTTAAATACAGTGAAGGTTCGTTTTATAGCATTTTTTTGCACGTTTTTACAGTTTTTTAGCACCAATATGTGTTAAAATGCAAATTTTAACAATCGAGTTGAATGCCTCAGAAATATAAAAATGCGCCATCTATGGCATCAATTTTAAATGATCCGTTCAAATAATCTATGAAATGTGAATGAAGAGCCCAATATTCCATAATTTTGTACTTAGGAGAGTTAATTAAACAAGAACATACAATGTTTATGTTCAATTCCAGATAATGTTAATTTTAAACACAATTC
Organism: Orthosia gothica; assembly: GCA_949775005.1. Classification (NCBI taxonomy): domain Eukaryota; kingdom Metazoa; phylum Arthropoda; class Insecta; order Lepidoptera; family Noctuidae; genus Orthosia; species Orthosia gothica. The sequence continues at coordinate 13,374,059 of OX459041.1, forward strand.
TATTGAATTGTGTGTACATGTCGCGTCTTCTAGTGAGATTTATTTGAACCAAATATTCTTTCTTAGCAATGAGACCCCGTGCCTGCAGCATGCAAACATGTAAACAAGCATACACCATGCATGCAAGCAAGCATGCAACATGCAGCAGACATGGTTTTTGTCACGGCTACGGCGCTGCGGGGCTCCAGGGATCCTACGCGAGCTGCTCATCACAGATGTGTTCCGCTCACCACCGCAGCTTCGGCTTGCTGACCAGCCTCAGCCACGGCGGCGTGCGTTAAACCACCTGCTCCTCAGCTCGCGGGCCGGCTCGCCCTTCCGCGGCGACGCGATTTTAAATAACACTCTAGGGGTAAGGCAGAATAGACTACGTGGATTCGGTTTTGCAGCGATTCGTTTCTGTCACTAACTTTTGTAGCAATTTATTTTTTAATCAATAATCAACAAATTATATTATATATACTAAATCATTTGCATGGAAATTTAAAATGAAATATGTAAAAATAACTCAAATTTGTTTCCGTTATTACTATTAATTTTATGCCTTAATACTATTATGCTAATAGTCATTAGGGCTAGTAACATAATGCTAATTAAATTATGCCAAAACAAATTAGCTTGCCAGATAATTATGCCATGCCAGTACACCAAAAAAAATATGGCAAAGAATTATTATGGCAAACAAAATTATGCCAAAACAGTTAAACCAAAGTATATTAGGAATAACTACATTATGCGAAAAAAAGGGATCCCACATATAACTACCGATGAGTTCACATGCAAAGCTACAATTTGTTTTAGTTAGGCGCTCAAATGCAATACATTACGTATTACTTTCATGAAATGGCTTTGAAGAATTTCGGTTTTAGACCCTCAATTTTATGATCCCTTGTGGAAATCTGACTTGATAAAATCAATACACGGTTGGCTGCTGATTTTGCTGCCCTTAATTTCTTACCTCATATAGTTCCAGCCGCAACTGATTTGATCGGACCTAACAGAAGATTGATGCCTGGAAATATTTATGTAAATTGGGGGTAACCTCCCAAATAGGTTTACATTTAACGTTATCACTTCGTATAGTGGATCGCATTAGGGTTTAAACGGTTTAACGGTCTAGACATGGCAATTAAATATATGACTTGTACCTTCTAGATATCTATCTCTGACAGTACCTACGTGTCCGTTTACATCGAGTTTTAGAAAGAGTTTGGAGCTGTAGAGCGTTGTATCTATCACCATAAAGTACGTAAGCGGCGGCGTGCCGCAGACAGAGGGGCCACTACGAATAAAGCGTCATTTTGCACACACACTTTGACATTGCGGTTTTACAGGGAATATTGGGCAATATTGGACCGAGTTCAGTCGCGGCTGTCATGAGTGAGTTTGTCACGTCATTCATACATTATGTTCTGTAACGAGGTCGGTTGCATTGGATGGGTTACCTTTATTATTTGTTACATACCGAATGTTGTTTTTTGTTTTAAATTCTTTCTTTCAATATTTTTTAAGTTATAAAGGTCATTAAATCTTTCAAGAATACAAATTAGAAATTCATTATCTAGGATTATAATAAATTATTTTAAGTCCATAGACGAAATTGGGAACTTGTCATAATAATAAGTTTCAAGTCATACAGCTTACAAATATGTTTCCTTCGACTTCACAGCATAATTTTCTTCTTGTTTAAGATAATCTTTGGTTTTTTGATTTTATTAGGTACCTGTTTTTCACATTTATATTTTGTCGAGCTTGGTGCTTTTCACAATTTAATGTTTGAAGTGGATCATTATTACACTATTACTACGTCTTGTTACTCTCCAATCTTCGTCGTATGTGGCGTAATATTAAATGTTTCATGATATTAAATGGATATTTGATGCCCTGTCTACCCTCTAAGGCATGTAAGCATGATATGAATACATCATATCATGCTTACACGCCTTAGACGAATCGATGTATTTATGTTTGTAACTACAACCTACTCTTTTTACCCGACTGCCGAAGGAGGGTAATGTGTTTATCAGTCTATGTATGTATGTAAGTATGTATGTATGTTTGTTCCTATATGGCGTTCCAGAGACCAAACGCGTTGGCCGATTTTGATGATTCATACGTCAATTGATGCGTTTTAACCCTGCGAGTGTCATAGGCTACTCATTAAAATTTGACAATAGAAAAATGGCGGATTTTGGGTGCCATATTGTGGGGGCCCAATTTTTTTCTTCCATACCCATCGTGTGGGGTATCAAAATACAGGGTTTTAAGAGGTGATTTAAAAAATATATAACACTTATATGTTTAAATGTATCTAATTCGAAAAAAAACTAACTAAAAAGTTATAAATAAAAAAACTTAATTCAAAAAATCAAAAAACCCGACTGCTTCAAAAGCGAACTAAAAAGTCGTAAACAAGGAAAAAATCATGCTGTGCAGGTGGAGGATACACCAGATTTTGGTCAGCCAGCCCGCGAATATTTAAATCGGAATCAATATAGTAGCAATCCTAGGGAATCTGTCAAGTTTAGCTGTAAATTTTCTTTACAGTGGGAGTGGCCCTTCTGTATACTTACTATTTTGTGTTACAGTCTTCTGAAAAATCAATGTTCCATATTCAGTTCAGATACTTTTTATTCATATACATATACTAGCTGACCCGGCAAACTTTGTTTTGCCATAAAAAGACCTAACATTTATCTACCCTACCCTACCCTACCCTACCCTACCCTACACTACCCTACCCTACCCTACCCTACCCTACCCTACCTGACCCTACACTACCCTACACTACCCTACCCTACCCTACCCTATCCTATCCGACCCTACACTACCCTACAATACACTACCCTACACTACCATACCCTACACTACCCTACCCTACCCTACCTTTATAGCCTATGTCCTTTCCCAGGTCTCAAACTATCTTCATACCAACTTTCATCTAAATCGGTGCAGCGGTTTAAGCGTGAAAAGGTAACAGACAGACAGACAGATAGACAGACAGAGTTACTTTCACATTTATAATATTAGTATGGATAACGGCCAGTATTATTCTAAACTAGTAAATTCCGGTCCTGTTTATGAAAGGTATTACGCATTAATCACGGAGACAGGGGGACGGTTGAAGCCCACCGTCTCGGTGACAGTTAGATTAGATATCTCCAGAACTGAGGACAATTCCTCGAATATAAATCCGTATTATATATGAAGGTCCATGTTGTAAAACGTTTCTGACAGCTTAACCTCTTACTGGGTTGGCTTAAACTCGTTTAGATAAAATAAGACGGTTTAGCTCCCTTGAGCCAATTGTTAGTAATACAGAAACATACGTTTTTGGTCGTAGTTTTCAGGATATGTTGTGACTTTGCAGTGGAGTGTTTCTATTTGCAGTGAGGTGCTATACAGAGGGCATTGCCTCCAATGTAGGAGATTAGATGCGGATTGCGGTGTTTGAGAGCTGTCGGTGTAAGTTTTGTCTTATAACTTTTGGTGTTTATCGCTAAGAGTTTCGTTCGTTTGACCTGAAGTAATAAAGTTCATAAACTTTAAAGATTTGACGCAGCACGGATAGTGGTTTAGTGAAGATAAATAAAAATAAAATGTCATCCTTCTGAGAAATGTGTCTGTGGTTTTAAGAAATTATAACATGTTCACAAAATCAATTCTTAATACTTTATTGTACACAAATCAAAATTACATATACATAAAAAAACTTTTTTGCAAAAAAGTACTACCGACTTCCAAATGAAAAACTACAAAGTGAAAAATAACTTAACTTTTGGAAGTCGGTGTCTTTCGTAGGTACCATTTTTTTGCGATATGGACACCGACTTCCAAAAGTTAAGTTATTTTTCACTTTGTAGTTTTTCATTTGGAAGTCGGTAGTATTTTTTTGCAAAAAAGTTTTTTATTTTTCCCTTTTTAGTTTTACCTACCTAATAGTAAGTTGTTTATTAAGGTCGCTATAACTCCAGAATAGATTAACCGAATAATATGAAACCAGAACATTACCGGTGAAATGAGAGATCTGTGTACTCCTTTAGAGCGTACTAGCGTGATGTTATGTTATGAAATGGTATAAACAACAAACAGACATGCGATTGCAGCAATCCCGAGAGTTTTGCCGTTATTTATTGAAGAGTTCTGTTGTGTATCTCCGAAGTTCTTCATCAGACCTTCAACAAATTAAAATGGGACCAATTTCGAAACATGCTCTTTCAAACTAAAAAAGAATTTTCAAAATCGGTCCACAATTGACAGAGATATCGGTGAACATACACAAAAAAAAAAAAAAAAAAAACAAACATAAAGTCGAACATAGAACCTCCTCCTTTTTTTGTAAGTCGGTTAAAAATGAGTGATTATAATGTTGATGTACAAAGGTGAGCTTAACTCTAAGACGAGTTTTCTACCAGCAAACCGGTCAGTGATAGAGAGAGTTTACAAAAGGAAGAAGAGAAGTAGTCCAGTGTACAATTTTAGAATAATACAAAATTAATCATAAATATACATACATACGTACAATATATATATATATATATATATACCTATGTACATATACTAATATTATGTCATTCTGAAAGAAAATGATCCTTGATTTTCCTCTTGAAGACATTCAGAGAAGGGCTGTCGCGTAGGGAATGTGGTAGAGAGTTCCAGAGACGCACCGCAGTAACAGAGACGGAGCCATCATAGCGGCTGGAAGTGTGACGTGGGGTACGAAGAAGAAGAGAAGTGGAAGTGCGACAGGGAAAACGCGTTGAGTATTTTTCCCCTCGGGAAAAAGTACTCAACGCGTTCACGAAGGTATTAAGGAGAATTAGGATTGTGTAGGATAGTATAGAGAAGAGATAGGATATGGGTACCTCGACGACACTGAAGCGGCAGCCACTTCAATTTAGTCAATGATTTTTTCATGCAATCTATACCAATATTGTTATTTTTTTTATACTTTGCCCCTCTCTAGGAGTTTCTTCCTGTATCGTGGGTGCGTTTACAAACATAATATAAACTCACATACACAACACCCAGAGCTGGAACAACTATCTCATAAATCTATCTTTTAATCCAAGTTGTGCCCATACAGATAGCACAATCTGAAAATCTGTGTCTGACGCCCATCAAATGCTGAGTTGATAACCCTTTCAGTATGGGCACTTTGTAGTGTTTTTATTTGGAAGGTCAGTTGTATTTATTTATTTATTTATATACAGGGTGTCCCAGAAATCGACGTCAAGCCATAAATGGGTGATAGACCAAGTTATAACAATTCTCAGAAAAATACGAAAAAAAATCTATCTCATGTTTTAAAAAATTTATGGTCACTTTAATAATTTACTAAAAAAATCAATCCCTGTAATGGTTCTTTAACTCCAATTGCTACAAATCCCATAATTTATCTAATTTTTTTATTATTATGTAATCTTGAATAATGCTTGTGTAGATTTTTGCCTAAAATTCAAAGCCAACTCCTCCTACTTGGAAGAAAATTAAACTTTTTCAAGACCCAAGTGCTTCTGTACGTGGAATCGAAACAAGCACAGGTGTATCTAAGAGTACCGCCCACCGAATCTTAAAAAAGAACGAGTTCCACCCGTATCATGTACAGCGAGTACAATCATTACTGCCACGGGATTACGCTCCCAGAGTTGCGTTAAAAAATTTGACCAATTATTGAAAACGTAATCTAGCAAGTGTTACACCATTTTTGAATCCTTATTAAATGCGCCAATTTTTCATGTTACTTGCCAAACTAGCGTAGTACATTTTTTTTTCAGTACAGTCAGTTAAAGTTGGGCGAAATAGTAAATTTGAATAATTTGGTTTTGAAAAAGTTTAATTTTCTTCCAAGTAGGAGGAGTTGGCTTTGAATTTTAGGCAAAAATCTACACAAGCATTATTCAAGATTACATAATAATAAAAAAATTAGATAAATTATGGGATTTGTAGCAATTGGAGTTAAAGAACCATTACAGGGATTGATTTTTTTAGTAAATTATTAAAGTGACCATAAATATTTTTAAACATGAGATAGATTTTTTTTCGTATTTTTCTGAGAACTGTTATAACTTGGTCTATCACCCATTTACGGCTTGACGTCGATTTCTGGGACACCCTGTATATATGCTTTATTGTACACCAAGATAAAAAAACCGGCCAAGTGCGAGTCGGACTCGCGCACGAAGGGTTCCGTACTTGGTAAATTGCGGTTTACGATTTAAGACGTATTAAAAAAAAAAACTACTTACTAGATCTCGTTCAAACCAATTTTCGCTGGTAGTTTACATAGTAATGTACATCATATATTTTTTTTAGTTTTATCATTCTCTTATTTTAGAAGTTACAGGGGGGGGGACACACATTTTACCACTTTGGCAGAGGCTCTCGCGCAAACTATTCAGTTTAGAAAAAAATGATATTAGAAACCTCAATATCATTTTTGAAGACCTATCCATAGATACCCCACACGTGTGGGTCTGATGAAAAAAAATATTTTTAGTTTTAGTTTCAAGTATGGGAACCCCGAAAATTTATTGTTTTATTTTTATTTTTGTGTAAAAATCTTAATGCGGTTCACAGAATACATATACTTACCAAGTTTCAACAGCATAGTTCTTATAGTTTCGGAATAAAGTGGCTGTGACATACGGACGGACAGACAGACAGACAGACAGACAGACAGACAGACAGACAGACAGACAGACATGACGAATCTATAAGGGTTCCGTTTTTTGCCATTTGGCTACGGAACCCTAAAAATACAAAAAAGCGACATTAATATTAAAACAAACATACAACAGGCGGCCTTATCGCGTTCTGCGATCTCTTCCAGGCAACCTTGAATGGATAGAGATAGCCTGGACACGACATGGGGTTGCACTTGGTGCAAATTTCAAATCATACTATTATTATTACTAAGTACAATTAGGTATTAAAAACAAACTACTAAAATAGATACATAAATACATACATACATCTAAATATACAAACAAGAAAACAAAACAGCTTAAACAAGGACAGGATCACAGTGACAGGTATGTGTGGTATTTTTTTGTTAATTTTTTTAACTATTCTTTTCTTTTACTTAGTGATTATTGTTGTTGTGTCTGCGTCGAATAAATATGTTTCTATTATATTCTACTTACCAAATACATAGGTACATTTTATCGAAATAAGATTTACAATGATGAGAAAATGACCTGCAAGTATCCTCAGATTTATGTAATCCTCAAGATTTTTCATGAAAATTCGTAAGTTGCCCGGCCAGACGTGACAGACAACGGGTCCAAATTACGCGCCGACCTAATTACGCCGGGAACTTAATTGCTACAACGACCGGCGACATCTTTAATTTTATTTACGTTTATGTTATCCTTGCAAATATTGTAATGCTTTATAACGCTTTATTTTCGTGTAGCTTCATAATGAAGACCTAGTACCTATAAACAGAATATACAGTAAGGTTTTGTCAAACTTTTTGGCTCCCGACTAATTAAGGCGTATATATACCCCAATGCTAAAGCGGTAGGTACTGGCCGCTCGTTGCCAGAATATCAATATTGGACCTCCTTTTAGAAAGTATTGTTTGGAAAATATTTTTTGATTTGTAAGTTAAGAAGTAATTCTAACCATACATTTTTCTGTGTGAAAATATTTATAAATATCCAAGTTGTTTTGGAAGAGTATGCAAAAGAAACGAATAAATATCATATTGTTAGTTATTTTTTTAAATATCATATTGTTATTTATTTATTTAAATATCATATTGTTAGTTATTTTTTTAAAGGAGAAGTTCATACGAAAAGTCCATGTTGCACAAATAATGTACATGAATCAATCATTATCATCATCATCACCAGCCTTTTAATGTTCCCCACAGGCCAGGACACAAGCCTCCTCTCAAAGAGAGAGAATAGGCTATAATCCAGCACGCGGGCCCAGTGCGGATTGGAGATGTCACATGTCTTCGATTTTTGGTTCTAGGATATGCTGGTTTCCTTCACCGTTTTGAGAGCAGTGGTGATGAAATAATTTACACGCCAGCCTGGGTTCGAACCCACGACCTACAACTTGTAAATCCCGGCCGTTTCCACTGGGCCGCCACTGCTCCTGCATCCACACGAATCAATAATAAAAAATGAAACCTTTTAACCTAGCCGTTACTTAGGAAAGCTTAGAAAGTAACCGTTTTACGGCACTAAAGCGAAGTAAGGGCCTTAAGCTCAGATCATAATGAAGAACATACATCAACATCATTCATTCTCTTACCCTTATACTAATTTGTTTGGGGTATCATGTACCCATATTAGGCCATAATTCTCTATTAAGGTCTATCCACACATATCAGGGCCGTGCCAGGGATGTGCGTGGACGGACCGTGCACCGTCAGGGGCTCAAAAAAATATCGTTGTGTACATTTTATATGAACTCGTTCACACACGTCCGTGCACGGGCCAGTGACTTCTTCAATCTTCAATGCCTGGACCCGGCCCTGATGTTTGTGGATGGACCTTTAGTTGGCATCTCAGTAGCCAGGTGAATACAAAGATTATGTTAAAGGATACCCGTGTCTGGACATTTTCACGGTCTATCCATCGTTTCCCCTTCTCTGGACATTAACAATAAGGCTTAAATTTTTCCTCATTACATTTTTCTCATGATTAAAAACATCCGTCAGTGTTATTTATTGTTTTAACGAAAATATTATCAACTCTATTCTGCCAGTTGATGCTATTATAGGCATTAATATAGCAATTGACAAAAAGTATGACAAACCACATTTGGTTTAAACGATGAAAATGACCTAAAGTCGTGACAATCTAAGAAGTCGGATCTAATAACTTTCTTTTCCGAAGTCACCGAAGACACCGACTTCGGAAAAGAAAGTTGTTTTTCGCTTTGCAGTTTTTTTTGGAAGTCGGTTTGTTTTTTTGTTAAAATGTTTTTTTTTTGTAGGTACCTGCAATTACCATAACAATCATAAATATAGCCAAAGTATATCTCATGACGATTGCAATAAGCACAAACAAGACTAGGATACATTGTTTAATTTCGGAGTTCCAGTGCCTACCTGCCAGCTTCATCATCAGATCAGTTCGATGTTACCATTTTCATCAGTACTATTTATTTATAAGTAGGAGTTCCATTGGCCATCTGTGGTCTTCTTCACCTGTTCCACTTCACGAAATGATACTTTCTGAGTGCAAATTATTGCATTGTTGATGAAAATACCAAAATCGCTATATGTATGCCTATAATATTTGAGGTGTTCCATTGATTTCTCCAAGAATCCATCATCAGATCCTGACCTGATGACTATGGGACCAATTTGGAAAGGGCTACCCAAAGGGTCACCCTTTCAAACAAAAGAAGAATTTTACAAATCGGTCCAGGCGTCTTTGAGTATTCGGGGAAAATACAAAAAAAAAAAAGATTCCGACGAATTGAGAACCTCCTCCTTTTTTTTGAAGTCAGTTAAAAATATGTTATAATGTTAAACTTGATGCTTACGAATGATACTCGTTGTCATAGTGTATTATCCTTAGGATTATGAATTTGATTTTTCGTAGACGTTCATACAAAGTAATCGCGGCATGTAAAATGCGAAACGTCATTGGAATTCATAGATTGTCACGATTATAGAATGCCAACACCATCTGTCAAAATCCACAATCACTAATAATTTTTCACAAAAAAAAAAGAAAACGAACTAAAACATGCCAACTTATAATAACTAGAAGAGACAGCTTAAATTTACGGTTTTGTCATAAAACGAAAAACTCGCAGTTTACTGCTTTATCTCCACTATTTTCATAGTCTGCCAGTGTGTGATAAGCTTAACTGCTCAGTGGATTTATTTGGGCTCGTGTTTATATTCGTACTAGCTACGCCTACGCCTGTGGCGTCTCTCGTTAGGCTGATAACACACTTAGCGACCGAACTGCGGCGTCGAATGCATTACCAGTTTGAAGGGTGCTTTCGTCTGTGCCAAGCTTTTTGATTTGCTTGATAAAAACGAACTGTGTGGGATTACTTTTTTGTGTGCCTAATTTATCTTCAATAATTAACCAGTGAGACTAGATAAAATGTGATACTGCCAGCTTTGGCGTTTGTTACAATACCAAAATATAAGGTACTGATGACGTGACATTTTCATAGATCTTGACAATCCCGTTAATTTTTGACTTTAAGGCGCAGATACCCCTGAGAAGCTGATTTTAAATTTTTGAAATATATGTTACATTAGACCATATTATTCATTATTTGATCTAAGAACATTTTGAGTTTTATTCAAAAACATAGTGTAATTAATTTGTATAGTTATGTCTAAAACGGATAGAAACACGACAATCGCACCAAAACTGCTGAGCGTATTTGAATGAAATTGACACCATCTCAAAGACAATTTAATTTCCTACATTTTGATCTAAGGTTTTTTTTTAAGTCATAGAGTATTATGGAATGTACAAAAAACTAAAAAGTTTTGGGTCGCGTGGGTGTGAAACGAGTGCGCGTTTTGTTCCTTCAAGGTCGTTGGCGACAGTCGTCGTCTTAACTAATCGCTTTCACGACGTTTCCACCTACAGAATGTCACCTTGCTAGGGCCTCTGGGAAGAGTAGCCTATGACAAACATTTGCTGGATAGTTGATATGGCTCTTTCCGTAGTGAAAAATAAATGAAGAATTGTGATAAAATAAAAAAAATATGCGGAAATATACTTAAGTATTCTGATTTTGATTTATACAAGTAAAATTTCAAAATTTAAAAAACCCTCGACCCATTTATCTTGCGAAAACACCCCGATTCTAACAGTAAAACGCCCATAACTTTTGAACGGCTGAACCGATTTTATTCAAACATAGCTAAGAACACTTTCGACAAAATCACCTATCAAACAAAAAAAAAAATATCAAAATTGGTTCATCCGTTTAGGCGCTATGATGCCACAGACAGACACACAAATACACAGATACACAGCAACACACGTGAAACTTATACACCCCTCTTTTTCCGGCGGGAGTTAAAAACCACAAAATTGTTTTAATATATTAAAATTTAAAATCACCTATATCTTCGAGTGACTTACTTGACTTAAGATCCTTAATCCCCTAGCTGGGGCAGCGGGCTGCCACAGTAGTCCTCCATCGAGACCGGTCTTGAGCTTCGCGCTTCACCTCGCTCCACGCCATTCCAATGCTTTTCGCTTATATATCCTCGAGTAGGTGTTTATTTATTATAAATAATACAAACACCGTTCGATTGTAATTCATGAAGTCTCCAAAAATCACCAAATAGATATGAATAGTCGTTAATGTTGAATAAGTGCCGGTCGTCACGACGGTTTTGTTCACATACCAGTATTACGTCACCAAAATGGCAGACAGCGTTTTTGCGGGCATAATAAATTTTAATGTATTGTTATGGCAAGAAAGCGTGTTTATTTTGCCGAAATATTTTATTTTTGTGGATTTTTATCAGGGAACACAGCAGGTACTTTTTCAATAATAGTAAAATAGCCTATTGTTGTATATTTAAAATGAAGGTGTCATTTGGATACTGTCCATTTTAGGGTATATATGTTCTTTGGTACCGTCTGTTAACCATAGCACATTTTTTGACAATCGTTATTGCTGAAAAGAATATCACTTTGTGCAGAGCAGAGAGAACATGTTTAAGACGCAATTTCAACATCGGTATTCACTTTCGCATTAACAGATAACGTCATAAGCAAAAAGAGATAGATATACTTTTGTCTATGCCATCTTATGTGCCAGTGTGACCGAGGATACTATAGATACTTATCTATAGACATATAACAGTACTAGATCTGTGCCACTGTTGTATCGATATTATCGAGTTTAGTCACAGATTACTAAATAGTTACTACGTAAGTTTAGTTTTGGAGCGATCTACAAATTTGGTCAAATGTCTGTAAGAATCGGCACAGACTGCCGCGATTTTTTTCTACGTTTGCTAAGGGATTCTTTGTAATTATTTAAAAAGAGAATGTGAACTCGTAGTTACAAAGAGTGCACTTATACATTGTAAGAGTACAATTCCACTCTTTCGTATTTTTTCTGCGCATTATATGCGTTGTATAATAATGCTTATTCATGCCTTGCGCAAAACCGAGGTACATCATGAGATCAAAGTGACTGTTTTAGGTACACTCGTACGACTGCACAAACAGCTACTGATCAATATACTGATATATAGTATGCTACTTCTTGTGCAAGACCGAAAATAAAGTTTACAGACGAGTATGTATATAAAAGTAATAAAATAAATAATAACAAAATGTGTAAGTAAACATGATTCATCAACCTGTATCCATAGATGGGTCGAGGGATAGCGATAGCATGATTCATTAAAATGCAGTAAACACAAGCGAGATTTTGGTGAAGGTGCCCATTTATTTCTTTTTATATTCTTGATCCACTTATTTCTTAAATAAGAAGAAAAGAAAGAGTACTTAACTCTTAGGAAACCTGTGCACAATCAATATTAGATTAATATAAACAAATAGCAAATCTATATCTATAAAAGCGAAAGGTGACTGACTGACTGACTGACTGACTGACTGACTGACTGACTGATCAATCAACGCACAGCCAAAACTGCTAAGCCTAGAAGCATGAAATTTGGCAGAAAGGTTCTTCAAGTGACGTTAGTGTGCACTAAGAAAGGATTTTTGGAAATTCTACCCCTAAGGGGGTAAAAAGGGGGTTGAAAGTTTGTATGAAAAATCTAATTCCTTTGACCAAAATTCTTGAAACCTAGCACAAATAGTACTCTCAGTAAATGATAAAGATTGACATTATTAGTTTTTCAAAACTACCCCCAAATGATGATTTAGGGGGTGTTGAAGTTTGTATGGAAAAATCAGATTTATTTGATCAATAAACTTTAAACTTGTCACAAATACTTATGTAAATAAATAATAAAGGTTGCTACTATTATTTTTTGAAACTACCCCCAAAAGACGATTTAGGGGTGTTAAAGTTTTTTTAAAGAATCTTATTACTTCAGTTAATAAACTTGAAATTCGACATAAATAGCAATCTAAATAAACAATAAAGGCTTTCATTGTTGTTTTTTCGAAACTACCCCCAAAAGATGATTTAGGGGATGTAATTTTTTTTGAAGAATCTGATTTCTTGGGTGAATAACCATGAAACTTGACATAAGTACCATCCCAAATAAACAATAAAGGTTCTCATTATTAATTTTTTGCAACAACCCCCAAAAGACGATTTAGGAGGTATTACAGTGTTTTGCAAAATCTGACTTCTTGGGTCAATAAACCTGCCACAAATACTAACCTAAATGAACAATAAAGGTTGCTTTAATTATTTTTTTAAACTACCCCCAAAAGACGATTTAGGGGTGTTAATTTTTTTTTGAAGAAATTAATTATCTAAATAGACAATAAAGGCTTTCATTGTTAGTTTTTCGAAACTACCCCCAAAAGATTATTTAGGGGATGTTCAATTTTTTGAAGAATCTGAATTCTTGGGTGAATAAACATGAAACTTGAAATAAATACCATCCTAAATAACCAATAAAGGTTGTCATTATTAGTTTTTTGCAACTACCCCCAAAAGACGATTTAGGAGGTATTACAGTGTTTTTGAAAAATGTGATTTCTTGGGTCAATAAACTTGCCACAAATACTAACCTAAATGAACAATAAAGGTTGCTATTATAATTTTTTGAAACGACCCCCAAAAGACGATTTAGAGGTGTTAATTTTTTTTGAAGAATCTAATTATCTAAATAGACAATAAAGGCTTTAATTGTTAGTTTTTAGAAACTACCCCCAAAAGATGATTTAGGGGATGTTAAATTTTTTGAAGAATCGGATTTCTTGGGTGAATAAACATGAAACTTGACATAAATACCATCCTAAATAAACAATAAAGGTTGTCATTATTAGTTTTTTGCAACTACCCCCAAGAGACGATTTAGGAGGTATTACAGTGTTTTTGAAAAATGAGATATTTAGGGTCAATAAACTTGAAACTTGCCACAAATACTAACCTTAAGGTTGCTATTATTATTTTTTGAAACTACCCCCAAAAGACGATTTAGGCGATGTTAATTTTTTTGAAGAATCTAATTTCTTCGGTCAATAAATATGAAACTTTGCTTAAATACCAACCTTAATAAACAATAAAGGTTTTCATTATTAGTTTTTCGAAACTACCCTTAAAATACGATTTCGGGGTGGTAAAGATTATTGATTACTTTTACTGCACATAGCTTCTTTTTAAGATGTAGGGGAGCACTTAGGAGGGATTTTTGGAAATTCTACTTTTGAAGGGGTTAAAAGGGAGACATTTATTTGTATGAAAAATCTTATTCCTTTGGCAAAATAATAAAGGTTGGCATCATTAGTGTTTCGGAATTATCCCCAGAAGACGATTTAGGGATGTTTAAGTTTCTTTGAAGAATCAAATGGCAATAATACGGGGAACTACCTCACTGGACCGTTTGTCTCAGGTAAACATAGTTGTGAGTGACGTTTTAGTTTTGCGTAATTTACGCAGCATTCGTTTTCATACTAAAGTAATTTTTGGGCCACCCGAAATTATGCGTCTCAAAAAACCCGACCAGTCTTCCTTCCTATACATATAAAAAAACATCTTCTATACATATAAAATGCTTTGTCCTGAATGACTGACTGACGGATCAACGCACAGCCTAAACCGCTGATCGTAGAGACCTGGAACTTGGAGAGTATGTTTTTGTATGACGTAGGCATCCGATAAGAAAGTATTTGCCGAAATTCTTCCCCTAAAGGGGAGAAAAAGGGGACAAAGTTTGTATGAAAAATCTAATTCCTTCAGCTAATATTCTTGAAACTTGACATAAATAGTAATCTAAGTAAATGATAAAAGGTTGACATTATTAGTTTTTTGAAACTACCCTCACAAGTCGATTAAGGGGGTATTGAAGTTTGTATCGAAGAATTTTATTTCATGGGTTACTAAACTTGAAACATTGCACAAATACTAACTTAAATAAATTATAAGGTAAAAAAAAAAAAAAGAAAAAAAAAAAGAAAAAAGATAAGGTTGTTATTATTAGTTTTTCGAAACTACCCCCAAAAACAGATTTAGGGGTATTGAAGTTTTTTTGAATAATCATATTACATGGGTTAATAAACTTGAAACTTAAGCAATAAAAGTTGTTATTATTAGTTTTTAAAACTACACCAACAGATTTTTTTTTGATGAATCTTACTTCTTGAGTTAATTAACTTTAAACTTAACTTATATACCAACCTAAGTAAACAATACAGGTTGTCATTATATTTTTTCGAAACTACCCCCCAAAATATGATTAAGGTTAAACAAACCCCGAAATACGGTTTTTTAGGGGTGTTAAGGTTTTTTGAAGAATCTTATTTCTTGAGTTATTAAACTAGAAACTTGACATAAATATCAACTTAAGTAAACAATAAAGGTTGTCATTATATGTTTTTAGACACTACACTCAAAAGTCGATTTAGGGGGAGTTAAAGTTTTTTGAAAAATCTTATTTATTGCGTTAATAAACTTGATACTTGACAAAAAATACCAACCTAAACAAACAATAAAGGTTGATATTATTAGATTTTCGAAACTGCCTCCAAAATACTATTTAACAGGTGATAAAGTTTTGTTAAAGAATTTTATGTCTTGGGTTAATAAACTTGATAGTTGACATAAATACCAACCTAAGTAAACAATAAAAGGTTGTCATTATATTTTTTCGAAACTACCCCCCAAAATAGGATTAAGTGGGTGTTAAAGTTTTTATGAATCATACTGGACAAGGTTTCGTTTTTGATGTAGGGATCTAGGGGAGCACGAAGAAGGAATTTGCGGAAAATCAACCTTTCACCATCATCATCATTTCAGCCAAAAAACGTCCACTGCTAAACATACGCCTTCCCCAAGCGCCGCCACACTGATCGGTCCTGTGCGTTTCGCATCCACCGGACTCCCGCAGCCTTGACCAGGTCGGACTTCCTAATTTGCGTTTTCCGGTTCGCAGTCACCACTGAACTGTCAACCTTTAAGGGGGTGAAAAGGGGGCAATTTGTTTGTATGAACAATCTCATTCCGTGGAGATAAAGTAAATAATCAAAATTTACATAATACGTTTTTTAAAACTATCTGCCCTCTGATAGGGTTAAGTGATTTTAGTTTTTTTGAGACATCTTACTGAGCAATCTAACTAAAATAAACAAAAAATTATAAAGAGAAAAAGGGTATATTAAGTTTTAAGGGGCGGATTTTACTTTGTAGCGGTAACCTAAACCAAACCCAAACCTATAAACCGTAGAACTTTACGAAACCACATTTTTATTTGGTTTAATAACAGCCTATTTTTGGTTGCCATCACACAAACGAAGTCGCGGGCGGGGTTAATATTATAAATGTGAAAGTAACTCTGTCTGTCTCTCTGTCTACCATTTCATGCTTAAACCGCTGAACCGATTTAAATGTAATTTGGTTCGGAGATAATTTGAGACCCTGAGCAGGACATAGGGTAGTTTTTATCCAAACATACTTACGGAAATCATACTTAAAGGAGTGGAAAGTGGGGTAGAAGTTTGTATGGAAAACCTACAATATTAAGCCGCGATATAAAAAATAAGCAATTCGAATTACTAATGCTTCGCAGACGAAGTCGCGGGCAACAGCTAGTAAACTATATGAAATAAATTAAAGTAAGTAAAATAAAAATACATTATCGATAAATCTTTCTTGTGACTTTTGTCACATCTCTAACATCAGAACGTAAGTACGTAAACTGTCAAAGGTCTATCAGCGAACGCATAAAAGTTAATTTTTCACTAAATAGAATGGTTTAAATGGTACTATACGTCCTCGACGTATTGAGAACTAAGATTCCTTTATTCCGGACAGTCTATGAAACGTATACCCTGCACAATAATTTCAGTATGCTAGTCGATAACTCACCTGTGAAAAGATATCCTTTGATTATGTTCCTTTAATACACTCATTCTACTCTTGCAACCGATAGCCACACACGACATGGTTCATGCAGATAATTAAACAAAAAAATTCTTCCTGACATAAACGAAACAAAGGCGTGAACAGCGAAAAACTTTAATTACAGCTGGTAACCGATGGGTTACAACAGTGACTAAAAAGTTATCTCTTTGACGTTCAAGATGGTAGCGTTTGTCTATGTTTGTCTCTTTTTTTTTCATAGATTTTTTCCATAAGCCAGAACGAAAGAATTGACAGTTTCTTTTTCGTCGTAAATACGTTATCTCTAGTACTTACAAACTCTCTGGTGCAGAGCCTAAGATGACAGTTAATGATGCCCCATTACGGTAAGAAAATCGCTTGACACTACACTTTTTGTCTAGTATTGACCTTCGACAAGACTGTATGGTAACCCTCGGCTTTTATTTTAGCTGTGTGCAGCGGGAATAGCCAAAAGAATGCCTTTGCTAAGTTGGGATGCCTGCAACATCGGGCAGCTGAAAATATTCAATGTTAACTGGCAAGAATTTTGTATCCACCTACACACAGACGAGTTTTCATTTTCCACCTCTCGTTTTTAAACGGAATTTTACCTACTGCAATACGTGTGACTTTACAGAAGATATTTTGCAGAGTATTTTTCATGTTGTTTGTAGAATGCTAAATGCTGCAGCTTCTTTAATAATTTTCATTGTTTCTTTTAGAAAAATCTTGAAAATAGTATGATAACTAACCATAAGCGCTTAGAGCAAGATTATTTCGAGTGTACGGGGACAGATGTATATGACTTGTATACATCTGTCCCTTTTTCCCAGTCGCAACATGTTAGTTTTGACACGTCATGGTAAGGGGACAGGGGGTGACCATAAGCTCTTAGAGTAAGGTTATATTGAGGGTGCGTAAGGGACAGATGTATATGACTTGTATACATCTGTCCCTTGTGAAAAACGAAAAACTCGCAGTTTACTGCTTTATCTACACTATTTTTATAGTCTGCCAGTGTGTGATAAGCTTAACTGCTCAGTGGATTTATTTGGGGTAGTGTTTATATTCGTACTAAATACGCCTACGCCTGTGGCGTCTTTCGTTAGGCTGATAACACACTTAGCGACCGACCTGCGGCGTCGAATGCATTAGCCAGTTTGAAGGGTGCTTTCGTCTGTGCCAAACTTATTGATTTGCTTGATAAAAACGAACTGACCGGTGAGAATTGATAAAGTGTAATTCTGCCAGCGTTAGCGATTGTCAGAATACCAAAATATAAAGTTGGGAACAAATTATCGGACGCGGCTGATATTTGTGCACAGTCATATGGGACGCGGTTGCCAGGTTTCTTTCAGACGTCCGGACGCCCAAGGTCACGTCCGCGACTTACGTCCGATAGTTTGCACAATGTAATTTACATTCATTACCTAGATACTCTATAAGTCGCGGCTGTCAGTCGCGTCCGAAGGCCGCGTCCGATAATTTGTTTGCAGCTTTAGGGACTGATCACATGATATTCTCATAGTGCTTGACATTCCCATTCATTTTTGACATTTTACACATCGCTTTCACGACGTTTTCACATGTACAATGTCACCTTGCTAGGGCCTCTGGGCAGAGCAGCCTTTGACGGACATTTGCAGGATAGTTGATCTACCCGGCAAAGTCAAAGTGAATTATATTTATTCAACTAGGCCAATAAGCGGCACTTTTGAAAGTCAAACTCAAATTAAAATTTACAAGTAATAAAAGTTGATTCTACCGTGCATTCGGAAAAGTAGCTTGTTATTATGGAGAAGAATGCACAAAAAACTCCATACTTTGTTTAAAAAAATAGGTGTTCGGCAAGTCAATGTTCTACACCAAGTGACAGTGAATCAGCAAAAACAATAGGGGACTATCGGTAGTGAAAAATAAACGATGAAATGTGATAAAATTTAAAATCTGTGCAGAAATATACTTCAGTATTATCATTTTGATTCATAAAACCACATCCAACACCATATCCACATCCATGTAACTAATGATTATTTTATATTATTAAGCTCTGAATTATTTTATGTGTTTATTATTCCCTTCTACACACGATGTCTACATCTCTTTATTCCATCTTTCTATTCGCAGGTATGCTGGAAGAGATTTCATTAGAAATAAGCATCACCTATGTAACTATTTTTCTGTTCATCCTTCTTTTCTGTGTATGTGTGAGTGCATAAATGGTTAAATAAATAAACATTTTCTTAATATATTACAATTTAAATACCGATATTTTTAATCACGTAACCAAAAACAAGAGGCGCAATGGCGGTACGTCATATTATTAGTTGTTTGACTTCTGTCAGTTAAGTATATCTTTGGTCTTTACAGCACTGAGTACATTATAATATACTACCACAGCTATTAACGTTATCTTCGAGTAGGTATTTATTTATTATAAACAATACAAAAACCGTCGATTGTAATTTTCGATTTTAGTTTTGTTCACATACCAGTATTACGTCACCAAAATGGCAGACAGCGTTTTTGCGGGCATAAAAACGTTTAAATTTTAATGTATTTTTATTGTAAGAAAGCGTGTTGAAATTCTATTAAATTATATAAATTCTTATTTTTATTGAAAATTATTGTTATTTAAAGTTTTTTTTTTTAAATTTAATTGTAATAAACTGTAATGTGCTAGTGGTCTTTACTTACCACTAATTTCGACACAATGTATTTTGTTACGAAATAAATGACTTATAACTTATGTGTTAATTATGCCGATTTATTTTATTTTTGTGGATTTTATCAGGCAACACAGCAGGTACTTTTTCAAAAATTGTAGAATAACCTATTGTGGTATATTTAAAATGAATTCGTCACTTCGAAACCGTCTACTTTAGGGTATATATGTTCTGTGGTACCGTCTGTTAAACATAGCACATTTTTTGACAATCGTTATTGCTGAAAAGAATATCAATTTGTGCAGAGCCTAAGATGACAGTTATTGATGCCCCATTACGGTAACAAAATCGCTTGACACTACACTTTTTGTCTAGTATTGACCTTCGACAAGAGTGTATGGTAACCCTCGGGTTTTATTTATTTATATACACTTTATTGTACACCATAATAAACAAGAAAAAGAAACTTAATACTAAAAACATACTCTCTCGAGCTCTTGGAGTAAGGTTATATTGA
Source organism: Orthosia gothica (assembly GCA_949775005.1). Classification (NCBI taxonomy): domain Eukaryota; kingdom Metazoa; phylum Arthropoda; class Insecta; order Lepidoptera; family Noctuidae; genus Orthosia; species Orthosia gothica. Next base: position 13,394,231 of record OX459041.1, read on the forward strand.
GTGTGCGTAAGGACAGATGTATATGATTTGTATACATCTGTCCCTTTTTCCCAGTCGCACCATGTTAGTTTTGACACTTCATGGTAAGGGGACAGGGGGGTGACCATAAGCTCTTAGAGTAAAGTTATATTGAGTGTGCGAAAGGGACAGATGTATATGACCTGTATACATCTGTCCCTTTTTTCCAGTCGCAGCATGCTAGTTTTGACACGTCATGGTACGGGGACAGGGGGGTGACCATAAGCTCTTAGAGTAAGGTTACATTGAGTGTGCGTAAGGGACAGATGTATATGATTTGTATACATCTGTCCCTTTTTCCCAGTCGCAGCATGTTAGTTTTGACACGTCATGGTACGAGGACAGTGGGGTGACCATTAGCTCTTAGAGTAAGGTTATATTGAGTGTGCGTAAGGGACAGATGTATATGACTTGTATACATCTGTCCCTTTTTCCCAGTCGCACCATGTTAGTTTTGACACTTCATGGTACGGGGACAGGGTGGTGACCATAAGCTCTTAGAGTAAGGTAATATTGAGTGTGCGTAAGGGACAGATGTATATGACTTGTATACATCTGTCCCTTTTTCCCAGTCGCACCATGTTAGTTTTGACACTTCATGGTACGGGGACAGGGTGGTGACCATAAGCTCTTAGAGTAAGGTTATATTGAGTGTGCGTAAGGGACAGATGTATATGATTTGTATACATCTGTCCCTTTTTCCCAGTCGCACCATGTTAGTTTTGACACGTCATGGTACGAGGGGCAGGTGGGTGACCGTAAGCTCTTAGAGTAAGGTTATATTGAGTGCGTGTAAGGGACAGATGTATATGACTTGTATACATCTGTCCCTTTTTCCCAGTCGCACCATGTTAGTTTTGACACTTCATGGTACGGGGACAGGGTGGTGACCATAAGCTCTTAGAGTAAGGTTATATTGAGTGTGCGTAAGGGACAGATGTATATGATTTGTATACATCTGTCCCTTTTTCCCAGTCGCACCATGTTAGTTTTGACACGTCATGGTACGAGGGGCAGGTGGGTGACCGTAAGCTCTTAGAGTAAGGTTATATTGAGTGCGTGTAAGGGACAGATGAAAATGACATGTATACATCTGTCCCTTACGAACCCTCAAAATAACCGTATTCTAAGAGCTTACGGTCACAACCCTGGTCTTAAATTTAGCGTTAAAGTCATACATAACGTTAAATGTGTAGACAGCCTTCAGAAATTTGAATATCCTATTTGAAATACCCATAACTCGTACTATAACAACCTAGACTATTAGTCGGTACAAAATTACGAACACAACAAAAAATATTTGAATCGTTCTCTTTCTTGAATTGACGATTCGCTTAGATGAGTTCTCATAACGTTAATCAAAGTTCAAACCAAATTGTACCTTCGTTACATAAGTTACTCTGAAATTCTGTCTGAATGGAACACCGCGCTATCAAAGTACAGTTGCATAAACACTTTGTAATTAGTTTTATGTACAAAGATACATAAGCATAGGTAACATTGTTTTACATAAGTTGTATCTTGACATGTTTACCCACAACAATACACAACTCGCGATGTTTTGTTCCTAACTGTCTAACATAAACATTTTGCCAGAATACATTCTCATACAATACGCTGCCCAGTTAGTTCTAAGTTATCTATTTAACTTTGAGTATTACACTGAAACTAATATACTAAAATGTGGGTACCTGTGCTGCATAACCATTACCAATTATAAACTTCTAGTACAAAATATGATCCACGTTCCGTATGGTGTCGGACGTAAAGAATCTCAGCATCCCATATCTTCCCGTGGGTGTCGTAAGAGGCGACTAAGGGATACACCAGAGAATGGGCAGCAGCGTTCTCTGTGCTCTTCAACAACAAACTGCGATCGCCAACCCGCCTGCCAAGCGTGGCGATTAAGGCAAACCCCCCCAAACCAAATGAATAGCACAAATAAAAAACGGCCCGAGTACCCGGCAGCCCGTCTACCCTCGACTACGGTAGCGGTCGAGGCGATGGCGTGGCAAGGGGTGCGAAGAATCCCCGGAGTGAACCCGGCTACCCCAATAAACACCGACGACTGGCCCTGGCAACATACAACACGCGAACACTCCGGACCGACGATAAGATAGCCGAACTCGAGGAAGAATTGAGTAGGTTGCGATGGAGTATTATAGGGTTATCTGAAGTCCGAAGAGAGGGGGAGGACTCGATAATCCTCAAATCCGGTAACCTGCTCTATTTCCGAGAGGGTGACCGACAGTCCCAGGGTGGTGTCGGGTTTATCGTCCACAAGTCCCTTGTGAACAACGTGGTGAAGATCGAGAGTGTGTCGACCTTATTTATTTATGTACACACAAAAAACTTAACAGAGAAAAAAATAATACAGATAGAGAAGCACAAAGGTACTGCTTATTTCAATAGAAATTTCTTCCAGCAGACCTGCGACAGGAAAGTTGGATGATAGACGAAGACACAGTGTGTAGAAAAAAAAAAATAAGGAAACTTAAAATAGACTATTATAACTTAACTAATCATATATAAATTACACATATATCTTCTATACATTAAATAGAAGATAAAAATACATACATATATTAAATAAAATTATAAGATGGTGGACAGGTAATGTTCTTTGACCTGTTTCTTGAATAACGATACATTTTTAGAGTCACGGATTTTAGGTGGAAGTGAGTTCCACAGTCGTACTGCATGAACAGAGAAGGAGTGGGAATAGAAATTAGTATTGTGGGAGGGGAAGTTTAGATGATGCTTTAGGTGGGATCTACACTGGACATCGGCAGGGCGAGTAAAGGAAAAGCGCTCACGCAGGTATCCAGGATACGCAGGGTTAAAAAGGATGTTGAAAAGTAGACATAATACTCGAGTGTTCCTGCGAAGGCGGATGGGGAGCCACTTGAGATCCTTGCGAAACTGAGAGACATGATCGTATTTCCTCAGACCAAAAACAAAACGGATGCATAGATTTTGCAAGCGCTCAAGCTTATTTAAGAGCTCCTCCGTGGCATCCAGATAGCAGGCATCAGCGTAATCGATGATCGGCTGAATTAGAGTTTCAGCTAGATAGATTTTGGTTTTAAAGGGCAAAAGGTTTTGAAGGGATTTCAACGAGTGAAAAGAAAAGTGCACCTTGCGACTTACCTCATTTACTTGAGCTCGCCAAGAGAGATTACTGTCAATTAGGATACCAAGGTTCTTAGCTGATTCTGTGTAAGCGATGGTCGAGCCATCAAGGGATAAAGGTGTCAAAGTGGACACGTCCAGCGCAGTGCGATAGTAGCGACTGCCTATGATCATAGCCTGGGACTTTGATGGGTTGATCTGTAATCCATAGGACTTAGCCCATTCACTAATACTCTCCAGGTCACGATTCATGGCGTCAATTGCTAAGTCCACATCCGCAAGCAAGAAGTGTCGATAGAGCTGCAAATCGTCTGCGTAAAGATGGAAGTTGGATCTTATTACCTTGGTAACAGTGTTTATGAAGATAGAGAAGAGAAGAGGAGAGAGAAGGCCACCCTGGGGAACACCAGCAGTGAGATCACACCAATCAGAGAACATCTCTTCAAGACGAACACACTGCGAGCGACCCCGAAGATAAGAGTCAAACCAGTTTAATGCAGAGGAAGAGAAGTTAATAGACTGAAGGACCCCAAGCAGAATATCAAAATCCACTGAGTTAAATGCACAACTGAAGTCAAGCAAGACTAAAACGGTGAGAGATTTATTCTCCATAGCCCAGCGGATGTCATCAGTAACCTTCAGAAGTGCAGTTGCAGTGCTGTGCCCAGTCCGGAAGCCAGATTGGAAAGGACAGATAAGAGAATTAGACGAAAGGAATCTAGAAATTTGGCCATGAACAATGTGCTCGAGAATTTTAGAGAGAAAAGGTAGTATAGAGATGGGTCTGAAATGAGATAAAGAAGAAGGATTGGTTATTTTGGGCAGTGGAATTATGTGTGCCTGTTTCCAGGCTGAAGGAAATGTGCCAGTGAATAAGGAGTAGTTAACAATATGAGCGAGAATGGGAAGGAGTTGCGGGAGAATAGGAATTATCATTCGCGAACACAGATTGTCATGGCCAACAGCAGAGGAGGAAATAGCAAGAAGAGATTTTTTAACATCATCATCAGAGATAGAATTGAATTTAAATGGTTGGCAATTCGGTAACGGCAATTTGGAAAGATCAGTCAAAGTAGAAGTTTTGACAATAGGGTCCAGAGTGACAGGTGGAACAGAAAAATGCCTATTAAGAGCCGACAAATCGACATCTTTACAGGCATTAGTAGGAGATTTGCCGATACCGACAGACTTTAGAAATCTCCAGATGTCAGAGGACTTGCGATCGACTAGAGATTCGTGGAACTAGCGTCTCTTGGCATCCCGACACAGACGATTGCAGTAGTTACGTAAAGCTTTGAAATGAGTGAGATTCTGATCCGTGGGTCTGCGCTTGTATCTGCTCTTCGCCTTATCCTTACGAGCAATAGTATCTTTAATTTGAGTATTCATCCACGGAGCAGGATTATGTTTAACTTTAACTCGCCGACGCGGCGCATGCTTGTCATATAAAGTCAGCAGTTTGTCATTGAAGTAGTTCACCTTATCATTGATACAGGCGCTATCAACAACGAGAGACCAGTCGATATCACCTGCATCACGCATCAACGCCACCAGATCAATCCCATTATAATTACGCAAATAACAGAAATGAGGTTTTCGTTTAGGAGGCCGGATACGGTAAGATAGATAGATGAGGTCATGGTAGGAAAAGGTTGCAGTAAGTTGCCCAAACTCAGCAACATTGTGAGGGGAAGAAACAATCATAAGATCAAGAAGAGAAGGCGTGCTGTTTGGAAAGTTATGAGTCGCTGACAGAGGTAGAATTTCAAGATTAAAAGAAGATAGGAGGGAACGGAGTTTTAGTGAACGAGAACCTTATACTCACACCGAAACAGGGTGGCGTACCTTATACTCAGAATAGCCTCGAGATATTCGCTGAAGGTCATACAGGTCTACGCACCGACCTCGGCACACCCCGACGACGAGGTAGAGACCATGTATGAGGATATCTCTATAGCCATGCATGGTTGCAAAACTCACTTCACCGTTGTCATGGGGGACTTCAACGCAAAACTGGGCAAACGAGACGAGGATGAGCTGCAAGTGGGGCAATTTGGAGTTGGACGTCGAAACCACCGGGGTCACCTACTGGCCAGTTTTATGGAGAAGGAGGGCCTCTACATGATGAACTCCTTCTTCAGAAAGCGTGAGCATAGGAAGTGGATCTGGCAAAGCCCCGATGGTGCAACAAAAAACGAGATCGACTTCATCATGTCAACCAAGAAGCTAATGTTCAATGATGTCTCTGTGATCAATTCGGTGAAAACCGGGAGCGATCACCGAATGGTAAGAGGCACATTGAACATTAATATCAAGCTTGAAAGGTCTCAACTGATGAAGTCAACGCTCCGTCCAGCACAGATCCGGATCCAAAACCCCGAGAGCTTTCAGCTCGAACTCCAGAATCGTTTCGAGTGCCTAGGGAGCTCCGTGGACGAATACAGCGACGGGTTCGTGGAAGCTGTCCATACGGTCGGGTCTAAGTTTTTCAAGACCCGCCGTACAGATATAAACAAAAAGATCTCTGATCCTACTCTCAAGCTTATGAAGGAGAGGCGTGAGATGATCCTGCAGTCTTCAGACGATGCGTTGAAATACCGGCAGCTTAATAGACGGATCTCAAAGTCCTTGAAAAGCGACCTCCGCCGCTATAATACTGAGCGTATTAAAGACGCAATTGAGCGGAATAAGGGCTCCAAGGTCTTTGCAAGAGATCTGTCTATTGGGCAGAGCCAGCTCACGAAACTGAAGACCGACAATGGCAGGATCATATCCGCCAAACCGGAGCTTCTGAGGGAGATCGAGAAATTTTATGGGCAGTTGTACACGTCAACCAGTAAACCCGTCGCGAATCTAGTAAAAGACCCTAGAGCTAGATTGACCCGTCACTATACCGAAGACATACCGGACGTCAGCCTGTACGAGATTAGGATGGCTCTTAAACAGCTTAAGAACAACAAGGCACCGGGTGATGACGGCATTACGGCTGAACTCCTGAAGGCGGGTGGAAAACCAATACTTAAGGCCCTTCAGAAGCTGTTTGGTGCCGTCATACTCGAGGGGAAAACGCCACAGGCATGGTGCAGGGGTGTGGTGGTACTCTTTCAAGAAGGGTGACAATGCCCTGTTGAAGAACTATAGGCCCATCTCACTTCTTAGCCATGTCTACAAGCTGTTTTCAAGAGTCATCATGAATCGTCTCGCGCGCAGGTTCGACGATTTCCAGCCGCCCGAACAAGCCGGATTCCGAAAAGGCTTTATCACCGTGGACCACATACATACGCTGCGGCAGGTTATACAGAAGACCGAAGAGTATAACCTGCCTCTCTGTTTAGCGTTTGTGGACTACGAGAAAGCCTTCGATTCAATCGAGACTTGGGCTGTACTGCAGTCTCTCCAACGGTGCCAAATCGACTACCGGTACATCGAGGTGTTGAAGTGTTTGTACAAAAACGCCACCATGTCAGTCCGACTTCAGGATCAGGCCTCGGAACCTATCTTTCTGCAGCGAGGTGTGAGACAGGGAGACGTCATATCTCCGAAACTGTTCACCGCTGCACTGGAGGATGTCTTCAAGGTTCTGGACTGGAGAGGGCTAGGCATCAACGTCAATGGCGAGTACATCACTCACCTTCGGTTTGCCGACGATATAGTGGTCATGGCTGAGACCATGGAGGACCTCAGTATAATGCTCGATGACCTCAGTAGAGCTTCCAAAAGAGTGGGTCTTAAAATGAACATGGACAAAACCAAGGTTATGTTGAATGCCCATGTAACACCCACTCCTATCAAGGTTGGAGACTCTACACTCGAAGTTGTGGAAGATTATGTCTACCTGGGACAAACGATCCAGTTGGGTAGGGCCAACTTCGAGAAAGAGGTCAACCGTCGAATTCGACTCGGCTGGGCAGCGTTCGGGAAATTGCGCGGTGTCTTCTCGTCCAACTTACCACAGTGTCTCAAGACGAAGGTCTATGATCAGTGTGTGTTGCCAGTGATGACCTATGGCTCTGAGACGTGGTCGCTCACAATGGGCCTCATCAGCAAGCTTGAGAGGGCTATGCTCGGAGTATCCTTGCGTGATCGAATCAGAAATGTAGAGATCCGCAAGAGAACCAGGGTTACCGACATAGCCCGAAGAATTGCCAAACTTAAGTGGCAGTGGGCAGGGCACATTGCTCGCAGAACGGATGGCCGATGGGGCAGAAAAGTTCTGGAGTGGCGACCGCGAACCGGAAGACGATGCGTTGGAAGGCCTCCCACCAGGTGGACCGATGACCTGGTGAAGGTTGCGGAGATTCGCTGGATGCGGGACGCACGGGACCGGTCAATGTGGCGACGCTTGGGGGAGGCCTATGTTCAGCAGTGGACGTCTTTCGGCTGATATGATGATGAGTACAAAATATGTATTTACTTAAAATGTAACGACCTAATAGAATAATCTCAAGGCTCCAGACACGCTTATTAGAACACTGAGTTATAAACACAACACAAAATTTAGGTATAATAACTTCAAAATTAGGTACTGATTTTGATATAAAAATATTTTTGAGAAGTTAAAACCAAAGACCTTATACTTCTTACTACTAGACTGTGCACTATGGCGCAAAATCCGGTCCGAGCGAAAGGGCTCCCGTTGGTAGCGTGTCTCTTTCTAATGAGGTGACCATGACCAAACATAACACGGGACAAATTGATTGTAAAAACAATAGTGTAAGTATCCCAATATATGTATTTATGCTACCTAACAACGCTACCTAAAACTACCAAATTCATTGGAAAAAAAATGAGTTTATATTTTTTGGAATCTACGTCACTTACCGAGTCGGTGTCGAGCGTACAGAATTTCGACATCCCATGTTTTTCCATTGGTGTCGTAAGAGGCGACTAAGGGACAAACCAGAGAATGATCAGCAGCGTTCTCTTAGCATTTGTAACAACCATACTGGGATCGCCAACCCGCCTGCAAAGCACTCTCCATGAATAGCACAAATAAAACATAGCCCCTAGTGCTCGGCAGCCTGTCTAACCTCGACTACGGTAGCAGTCTAGGTTACGGTATGGCAAGGGGTGCAAAGAATCCCGGACGAGATCCGGCTACCCCAACAAATACCGACGACAGGACCTGGCAACGTACAACACGCGCACACTCCGGACTCTGGACCGACGATAAGATGACCGAACTCGAAGAGGAATTGAGCAGTTTACGATGGTGTATTCGGGGAGGACTCGATAATCCTCAAATCCCAAGTCTGCATAAGTCTTATTCTTCAAGACCCATCGTATAGATAGGAAAAAAACTCTCTGATCTTACTCTCAAGCTCATGAAGGAGAGGCGTTAGATGATCCTGCAGTCTTCAGACGATGCTTTGAAATACCCCAAAGGATCTCAATGATTTCACATATTGTCCAGTTGAGTAGACAGTTGAGAAACAAAACTACACCAATTTTATTCCACTAGGAATCAATTTGCGAATAATATTATCAGCCGCTGAATTTTACTCGAACCAAAACCACCAAAAACGCCGCAAACCTGGTGGTCTTTTTTTTCGCCCTTTTCGGGCAGGCTAAGGTCTTGGACCATACCGCCTCGTCTTCAGTGCAATTTTAACATTCTTTAGTATGCATTAGAATACGGGTGTAACAGATTCTAATGGTTTTTGGAGTATTTGGCAGCAAATTGTTTCGAGTCAGCCTTCCCAGTAAGCTTTGCGGAGATAGTCAATACTACAATAAAATTCCCCGCTCCACTATCCTGAGATCGCTTCTGTCAATGATTTCACATATTGTCCAGTTGCGTAGACAGTTGAGACACAAAACTACACCAATTTTATATCACAATATCCACTAGGAATCAATTTGCAAATAATATTAACAGCCACTGAACTGTACTCGAAAAAATCCCGTCAAAAACTCCAACCTGGTGGTCTTACATTTAGTATTACCAGGCCCAAACATTTAAAAGTACTACTCTTACTCAGTATTAATGTTTTTTTTTTTTAAATACAATGAATTGATTAATTATGGAACTGTAAAAATATTTAAATACGTTTCAAAGTTTCATAGACTTTGAACCGTATTTAAATATATTTTTTTATTCGTTCGTTTTGGTATAACATAACAATGAAAAATATAAAATTTTCTACCAAATCCAATGATTAGTTGAGCTAGCAAGATGTCAGACTTGGACACACTATCAGCGGGAACCAAAGACCTTATACGTATTTCTTACTACTAGACTGTGCACCAAAAAATTTTGTTTAGTTAAAATGAAATCTATTATCATACGCCTAGGTTAGCTATTTCCTTATAAACGGTAGCTAACCAAAAGCGGTCCTGAGCGAGAGGGTGCCCGCTGGTAGTGTGTCCTTGTCTGACATCTTGCTAGCTTAACTATCATTGGGTTTGGTAGAAATGGTAGAAAATTTTATATTTTCTTTTTTATGTAATACCAAAACGAACGAATAAAAAATATATTTCAATACGTTTCAAAGTCTATGAAACTTTGAAGCGTATTTAAATATTTTTACAGTTCCTTTTATCGAAGGAGAAAGTATAGATTATGTGAACTCATATATCTACCTGGGACAACTTATTTCGTTTGACAAGCAAATGGAACAAGAGATAGAGAGGCGCATAACTAGCGCATGGAACAGGTACTGGTCACTCAAAGAAATAATGAAAAATGAACAATATCCAATAATTTCGAAAAGGAAACTCTTTAATACGTGTATTCTTCCATGTCTTACCTACGGCTGTGAAACATGGGCATTGACTCGTAAAGTTCTCCAAAAAATTACTTCTTGTCAAAGAGGCATGGAACGAAGCATTTTGAACTTTAAAAGAAAAGATAAAAAGAGAGCTAAAGATCTGAGGAAGATTACCAAAGTAAAAGATGCTACCTTCCACACAAAAAGTCTGAAATGGAGATGGGCTGGTCATATGCTCCGTGATAAAAACAACAAGTGGTCTAAGGCTTTAACGGAATGGCAAATCAGAGACGGATCAAAAAGAAGCAGAGGTAGACAACGCAAACGCTGGGACGATGACATAGTGGAGATAGCTGGTGCCCTGTGGGCCAGAGCTACACGAGACCGTGATAAGTGGAGGAGCCTGGGGGAGGCCTATGCGTCAAGGGACGCGCTGATGGACGAAGACGCCGAAGTGCAATATTTTTTTTATGTTAAGTTTCTATATTATATTGTAATTGTAGTTTAAGTTTATCAGTAAATAAAGGCTTTATTATTATTATTATTACAGTTCCTTTAATTCATTGTATTTAAACAATAATTCATTAATACTGAGTAAGAGTAGTACTTTTAAATGTTTGGGCCTGGTAATACTAAATGTAGGACCACCAGGTTTGTGGAGTTTTTGGCGGGTTTTGTTCGAGTAAAATTCAGCGGCTGTTAATATTATTCGCAAATTGATTCCTAGTGGAATAAAATTGGTGAAGTTAAGTTTCTCAACTGTCTACGCAACTGGACATTAAGTGCAATAATTTAGATCCTTTGGGGTATTTCAAAGCATCGTCTGAAGACTGCAGGATCATCTCACGCCTCTTCTTCATGAGCTTGAGAGTAAGATCAGAGAGCTTTTTGATCCTATCTATACGATGGGTCTTGAAGAACAAGACTTATCTAGACTTGGGATTTGAGGGTTATCGAGTCCCCCCCCTCTCTTCGAACTTCAGATAACCCTATAAAACTCCATCGTAAACTGCTCAATTCCTCTTCGAGTTCGGTGATCTTATCGTCGGTCCGGAGTCCGGAGTGTGCGCGTGTTGTACGTTGCCAGGTCCTGTCGTCGGTATTTGTTGGGGTAGCCGGATCTCGTCCGGGATTCTTTGCACCCCTTACCATACCTTAACCTAGATCGCTACCGTAGTCGAGGGTAGGCAGGCTGCCGGGCACTAAGGGCTATGTTTTATTTGTGCTATTCATGGGGAGTGCTTTGCAGGCGGGTTGGCGAGCCCAGTATGGTTGTTACAAATGCACAGAGAACGCTGCTGCCCATTCTCTGGTTTGTCCCTTAGTCGCCTCTTATGACACCAATGGAAAAACATGGGCTGCTGAAATTCTTTATGCCCGACACCATACGGTAAGTGATGTAGCTTCCCAAAAATATACACACGTTTCTTTTTTTTTCTTGAATTTGGTAGGTTTAGGTAGCGTAGTTAGGTAGCATAAATACATATATTGGGATACTTACACTATTGTTTTTACAATGAATTTGTCCCTTGTTATGTTTGGTCATGGTCACCTCATTAGAAAGTGACACACTACCAACGGGAGCCCTCTCGCTCGGACCGTTTTTTGCGCCATAGTGCACAGTCTAGTAGTAAGAAGTATAAGGTCTTTGGCGGGAACCCTCTCGCCAGGACCGCTTTTGGTTAGCTACCGCTTATAAGGAAATAGCTAACCTAGGCGTATGTTAATAGATTTCATTTTAGCTAAACAAAAATGTTTGGTGCACAGTCTAGTAGTAAGATATACGTATAAGGTCTTTGGTTAAAACAGACGAAACTAATCAAAGAGGCGATAGATGGTGTTAAATACCTGATGGTATTTGGTATACATTGACCTGAAGGTACACTAGCGAGAGATGTAAATAAAACCACCGTGTACTAATCAAATCAGAGGTGACGACTCATTTATAAAAAAAAAAACATTTGCAACAATAACGACAACAACAACAACAACAAACAACAACCCTAATCGCGGTAATAAAATCATAGTGACTTCTAATTCGACGCCAACGCCATCTATCGAGCACGACGGAAGCTTTACAAAGAGTTATGTCGTAAACAGATGGACTGTGTGAAATTAGAGAAAGAGGAAGGAAGAGAGTAACTCCTGAACTGACAGATAAGTAATAAGTACTAATAAGAGAAGTATGGAAGACGAAAACATTTGCAACGAACCTAAGTAAATTGGGATGAAGGCAAAATAATGATGATGACGATTTTTGAGACAAATAAATTAACAAATATGGATTCAATAGTCTATTTTAGTCGAAAAACTATCTTCAGGACGAGCAATAATTCTGTCACACGTAGTATTTGTCTCTATACTTTTGAAGTTTACTTAAAAACGCGATGCCTGTACTTCAATTTGAAAGAGAGTTACCGCGGCCCTGGCACAAGCAACTGAAGGAACACGGGTGGGTTTTAGTCAGTAAATGTCCGCCCGCTCCACACAGCGGGAGAAGTCATTGGATGAATTCCCACCACAAAAAAAAGGTAGAACAGAATTTGGTTTTCATATTCGACAAAAACTGGACCTAAAAGTATTTTCACAGGCAGTGGTAGATTGTAAGGTGGACTCAAAGAGCGAAAGTAATCACGTTAGACATAGCGGATTGCTGGCCCACCAGGCTATATTGTAATCAACGTTGCGTACCGTGTTAGTACTTCGTTTTCTTCTATTTTCGGCAATGTCTGTACTGGTTTTACATTTTGGTTGAAAACTTGAAACTGTGCCTGTGCGTCGTTTTCGATTTTCATACTCATTCGAATCAGTTTATAGGTCACAAGAAAATTTAAACTAATATTATATAGGGGTAAAGTTATTTGTTTTTAAGATTTTTTTTTCGCTTGTATAAACCTACACTGTCGATATATAAGTACCGTAGACTTTTTACGAGAACTTATTCGTTAAAACAAATCTGTATAAATACAAACTTACATACCTAATATTTAATTACACTCCAGACTTCTGAGAGGCAGTATCGTATTCGCAAAGCGCTTTCATCGTTAATTTCATTTGAATTCATATCAATCACTTGAAGCTTGTTGGCTCAAATAACAGTATTATTTGATTTATTCAAAATTCTCTGAATTTACTGATTTATCAAGGTCTGTTTCACACGGTTGAGTATGTGGTCCACCATTAATCAATCACAATTCTGTTTTATTAGGCGTCTCCTGTCAAGTGTATAGTCTATGTCCCCGGTGCAAAATCAAAAGAATCAATTATAGTAAAGGTGACCAACAATCGATAACTCATTACACTAAGAAATTAATAAGGGAATAAGTAAGTCGGTAGCATACACAGGTGGACCACTCCAAACACAATTTAATAAAATGGGGTTTTGTAGACCTGGTTGATACCCATTGTGTTTCTGATGTTCCGTGTCCGTGCATAGAACAAGACCCACATGCTGAAAATACCCTAAGTGCCCATATATCTGAAATTTACTGTTACTGACGCTGCTATTAACGTTGCCACCTGGGCTCAAATTGTACCATCGACTTTATAAGAAGAATAGATAAAAACTTTAATTAAAAAAGTGTGAGGCGGACTCGCGCACGATGGGCACTCCGTACCACTATCGCAAAATATGGCAAAAAATCACGTTTGTTGTATGGGAGCCCGACTTAAATATTTATTTTATTCTGTTTTTAGTATTTGTTGTTGTAGCGGCAATAGAAATACGAGATCTGTGAAAATTTCAGCGGTCTAGCTATCATGGTTCATGAGATACAGCGTGGTGACAGACAGACAGACGGACCGCGGTGTTTTAGTAACAGAGTTCCGTTTTTACCCTTTCGGTACGGAGCCCTAAAAACAAAGCCAAAACAAAACCATCAAGCATTTATAAGACAGTAGCTATGCACTTCTATTATAAAACAATTTAACCTGAGCACATAGAACTCCAAATATATTGTGTACTCACCACAATCCAATCCCATTTGATATTCCAAGTTGGAACGTGAGGTGAGCAGTCCAGAATTCAAGACCATGAATATTTATACGGAGAAGGTAAAGTATATTCAGACGCGCGGGAGTATCTACGATGCAGATTACATTGTTCATAAAGTTTTGATAGTGCAATTCGGAGCTGTAACATATACTATCACACCTGTGGTCTCTGAAGAGGACAGCAGAAATGTGGGTTTCTAGGAATTGTCCATTCTACAGCCACCATTTCTGTTCTAAGTTTCTTCATCATCATTGTTCCTCTAAAAATGTCCCTTGCTACAGCAGGGATCGGTCCTGGGCTCACCGCATTCAGTGATAATCCCGATTTCATTTTTTAAAGGGTAAGCTATTTTGCACACTGCTATACTGCTCAAGTATAACCCTTCCAAAAGTTACATCTTTTTCGAGAAGAACCACAAGCCATTCCATGCAGTAACACGATCCATACTCATCAACTGTAAAACAGATGAAACCTCTCCACTTATTACACCTCACAACTTCACTCCATCACGTCTACATTTAGCCGAATTTATAGTTGTCTAAATAAATTCCTTTTGTGCGCCATAACAGGTGATTTGTCGGGGTTATGCTGTATTAGCGTGTGAAAATTATGAGACAGCGTAATGAGGGTGCCACGAACGCGTTTCAACTTTGCTCCCTAATACTTTAATTTTATGTGTGAAGAAGATTCCATTCCACATTTTATGTAAAAGGGTTTTAGTGTCTAAACGAAAGTTGAAATGTGTGTCCGTACTTAAAAATTACTTATAGCAAGGACACCCTCTAGTTTATTGCTCAAAGTAATTTTACAGGCGTTTTAATATTAAATGTATTTTGTAGACTACTCTTCCCGGTGTAATTCCCCTTTGACTACGCACGTATCTGCTTGTTAAAATGTTTAACACGGTTTTCACGTGAACTGCGACTATTTTGTAATGTTTACTTTTTGTGCAACATTCGGTTTTTATTTCTTCTTGATTTAATTGTTATCTAAGTGGCTTAAGTATTTTCTTAAAAGTAGGTTAGTCTTAGTATATATAGTATATAAGTCGTTACAACATCTTATGCATAGAGTTAGTTAGTTTTCTGCCGGAGTCGGTGTTTTCCGATAGCTACAACCTAGGGGTGTCTAACTCAAGAGTGAATAGGTTACTTCTAGGCAAGCGTGCTTCACCGTCAACCATATCAACGCTTACATCAAGTATCTAAATATATTTAAAAAAAATAGAGCTTCCTGTGAAACAGTTCATCGAAACTGTTGTGGTTGGTCACAGCAAAACAAAAAAAAATGTTACAAGACTCGACTAGACTCCACCTATGCATTATTGAGTTAGGTATTCCAGTTTTAGGAATAGATACTCTCAAAAATCTGGCCAAGTGTGAGTCGTATTCGCGCACTGAGGGTTCCGTACAAATAGCTATATTCATACATACATACATACATAAACTTACGCTTTTTTCCCATGGGGGTAGGCAGAAACTACAGAACGCCACCTGCTACGATCCTTACATACTTCTTTTGCTTCACACACATTCATATATCTAGTCATACACACACGCCGGTTATGGGTACTGCGCATTTGGCCTTTCTGAAGAACATCACCTATAAGGTCTATGTATGTCTTTCTAGGGCGTCCCTTCCCGGCATTTCCATTCACGTCTGCCTTGTAAATAAGATAAGATAAAGATAAGATAAGATAAATTTATTAGGACACCTTTCTTTAGGTACATTAAGCACAACAAGAAAATAAAATAGTAAAAATTATAGCACAGGTACACAAGAAAATACAAATATTTAGTGCATAAAAGAAACCCTAGACCCCACACTAGGGTACCCTGTGTCGTGGGATCTAGTTATTTCGTCGTTAATGACACATTATATTAAGTGCACTTGGAGGTAGTTAGTAAATATCCGGCTACAACACCAAACAATAATTAAACTTAACTTACTTAAGACGACGAATATACCTTTCGTTAGTCGCCTTTCATTCATCCTCTCAACATGGCTAAACCATCTTAACATACTCTTTTCAATTTTAGCCACAACATCTTCTTTTAAACCACAACGTTGTCTTATAGCTATATTCATCAAAATAATAAAATAAAATGAGTGAAGTTCAAAAACTTTGAGGGCACCGAACATTGCTCTAACGATAAGATAAATAGAATTGGGGAACAAAATTAACTACACCGATATAAGTCGCGGTCAGTTTACCAATTGCAAATAAGTTAATAATCTTTTTATATGTAGGTACAAATTGACGGTTTTCGGATCTTTTCCTTTAATTGTGCTTCTTGCTAAATTTCATGATTCTAGATCCTGTGTAGATTTTGATTCCCTTGCGAGTGTAAAATATGCGTAATTAACGGCTGTATCTCTTGATTGCGTTGATCTAGAAATTCTTTTTACTGCTGCAAGGGGTTGCAAACTTGAGTATACAATATTTATTTCAACTTGATACCCGCCACGCGTTCCCGAGATGGGTCTTGACAGACAGACGGACAGAGAGACAGACAGACGGACAATAAAGTGATCCTATAAGTATGCCGTTTTTTCCTTTTGACTACAGAACCCTAAATTACTACCGTCCTGTTGGTACGTAAAACGCCAACAAATAAAGTTTCAGGGTAAAAGCTGGTTCATAGCCTAATTATTTTTACACAAAGAGGTTGTGTTAATTTACAAAACACATAGGTATTCGTATTCAAAACATTGAATTATATAAAAAACACCCGTTAATTTTACGATTTCAAAGGGTTTATTTGTATCTTCTACAAACTGTACAGAATTTAAATCGCAGAACCGAATATGCAGTCAGACAAAAAATGTTTCGTTAATTTTTTACATTAACTACGTTTTTTGACTGTTCATTTAAACTTTATTTGTGTTTCGAAACACTAATATTCGAAACCTCTATAGTCTCTAGAGTCTAGTGAAAAAAAATCGTTTTCACTTGGATTTTTGAAGTGGATTCGCATCAACTCAGCCTGTAGAAAAACCAAAAATAAAAGAACAATAATTGAAATCGAACAGGTATTCCTGTGAGAGATCTTCAATAAATTAGTAAATATAAAAATCACTTTAAAAAGCATAAAGCTTTCAGTAATACTCGCTTCTATTACTCTGGTTTTATATCATAACCCAGAAAACTTATCGAAACGCTATCGAGAACTGATTTCACGCATTTGTGACTTCCAAATAACCTTCAATTAAGCGTATTCAGTCGCTGACAAGTCCGTATAAAATTGATTGCTAATAACTGTGATTCGCACTTCGCGACCGTGTGCGACTTTCTCCACAAAATAGATAAGTACAGAAGGTTTTCGTTACGATCAAAAACAGGTGCAAGCTTAAACGTCGGGGATCTCAAATTATCTCCAACGAGTGTCTACTATTGACCTTCGACAAGAGTGTATGGTAACCCTCGGGTTTTATTTTAACTGTGTGCAGCGGGAATTGCCAAAAGAATACCTTTGCTAAGTTTGGATGCCTGCAACATCGGGCAGCTGAAAATATTCAATGTTAACTGGCAAGAATTTTGTGGCCACATACTCACAGACGAGTTTCATTTTCCACCTCTCGTTTTTAAACGGAATTTTACCTACTGCAATACGTGTGACTTTTCAGAAGATATTTTGCAGAGTATTTTTCATGTTGTTTGTAGAATGCTAAATGCTGCAGCTTCTTTAATAATTTTCATTGTTTCTTTTAGAAAAACCTTGAATATAGTATGATAACTAACCATAAGCTCTTAGATCAAGATTATTTCGAGTGTCCCGCACACTCGAAATAATCTTGATGATGAACAGATGTATATGACATGTATACACCTGTCCCTTTTTCCCAGTCGCACCATGTTAGTTTTGACACGTCATGGTACGGGGACGGGGGTGACCATAAGCTCTTAAAGTAAGGTTATATTGAGTGTGTGTAAGGGACAGATGTATATGACATGTATACACCTGTCCCTTTTTCCCAGTCGCACCATGTTAGTTTTGACACGTCATGGTACGGGGACAGGGGGTGACCATAAGCTCTTAAAGTAAGGTTATATTGAGTGTGTGTAAGGGACAGATGTATATGACATGTATACACCTGTCCCTTTTTCCCAGTCGCACCATGTTAGTTTTGACACGTCGTGGTACGTGGACAGAGGGTGACGATAAGCTCTTAAAGTAAGGTTATATTGAGTGTGTGTAAGGGACAGATGCATATGACATGTATACATCTGTCCCTTTTTCCCAGTCGTAGCATGTTAGTTTTGACACGTCATGGTACGGGGACAGGGGGTGACGATAAGCTCTTAAAGTAAGGTTATATTGAGTGTCTGTAAGGGACAGATGTATATGACCTGTATACATCTGTCCCTTTTTCCCAGTCGCAGCATGTTAGTTTTGACACGTCATGGTACGGGGACAGGGGAGTGACCATAAGCTCTTATAGTAAGGTTATATTGAGTGTGCGTAAGGGACAAATGTATATGACTTGTATACACCTGTCCCTTTTTCCCAGTCGCACCATGTTAGTTTTGACACGTCATGGTACGGGGACAGGGGGTGACAATAAGCCCTTATAGTAAGGTTATATTGAGTGTGCGTAAGGGACAGAGGTATATGACTTGTATACACCTATCCCTTTTTCCCAGTAGCACCATGTTAGTTTTGAAACGTCATGGTATGGGGACAGGGGTTTGACCATAAGCTCTTAGAGTAAGGTTATATTGAGTGCGTGTAAGGGACAGATGTAAATGACTTGTATACATCTGTCCCTTACGAACCCTCAAAATAACCGTATTCTAAGAGCTTACGGTCACAACCCTGGTCTTAACTTTAGCGATAAAGTCATACATAACGATAAATGTGTAGACAGCCTTCAGACATTTGAATATCATATTTGAAATACAAATAACTCGTACTATAACAACCTAGACTATTAGTCGGTGCAAAATTACGAATACAACAAAAAATATTTGAATCGTTCTCTTTCTTGAATTGACGATTGGCATAGATGAGTTCTCATAACGTTAATCAAAGTTCAAACCGAATTGTACCTTCGTTACATAAGTTACTCTGAAATTCTGTCTGAATGGAACACCGCGCTATCAAAGTGAAATTACAGCAACACTTTGAAATTAGTTTTATGTACAAATATACATAAGCATAGGTAACATTGTTTTACATAAGTTGTATCTTGTCATGTTTACCCACAACAATACACAACTCGCGATGTTTTGTTCCTAACTGTCTAACATAAACATTTTGCCAGAATACATTCTCACACAATACGCTGCCCAGTTAGTTCTAAGTTATCTATTTAACTTTGAGTATTACACTGAAACTAATGTACTAAAATGTATCAGTGCTGTCTGCAATATTAACCATTACCTTGAATTATAAACTACTACTACAAAATATGTATTTACTTACACCTACCTAACAGAATAAACTCAAGGCTCCAGACACGCTTATAAGAATATTGAGTTATAAACAGAACACAAGATTTATGATAAAGACAAAGACAAAGATATTTTATTTCAACTAGGCCACCAAGCGGCACTTTTGAACGTTACATTAAAATATACAAGGAATAAAAATTTATTCTGACGTGCATTCGGAAAGTAGCTTGTTATGGAGAAGAACGCACAAGAATCTCCATACTTACTCTTTTACAATATTTAGCCTACATAAGTACATATTTTAATAAATTCATATATGTGAGGACCATTCACCAAGAATCACTACACACAAAACTCCGCACAGGTATAAAGTATTAAAAGTACTCACACATGTACTGTGCAATTATATAATAGGTACTAGAAAAACATTAACACCCGAAGCAGTTAAGTTATGACCAATCGTAACTGACGGCGCCCGTTCACAAACATGACGCATGAATCGGCACCACCCAGCTGAACCATCATGAAGGGAACCGTATGATCCAACACACCTTCAGAGAGAAATCTGAGGGAGCTGACACACTCAACTGCCAGGGCACACACAAGTCAACTGACGACACAAAGGTACAGCAAATGGTAGATTTACATTTGGGTACATAGTACTCACACGTGCTGTGCAGTTATATAATACAAAAAAAAAATGTTTAAATAATACAGTCTTCATCAGGTCCAACAATACTTGAAAACAATAATGTTCTAAAAAAAGAAGAGTAGTATGAAAGAAGAAGAAGACATCTGCACCGACCCTAAGTAAATTGGGATGTAGGCAAGGGAATGATGATGATGATTTTTGAGAAAAAAATAATTGACTAATATGGACTCAATAGTCTATTTTAGTCGAAAAACTACCCTCAGAACTAGCGATCTTTCTGTCACACGTAGTATTTGTCTCTATCCTTTTGAAGTATACGCGATGCCTTTACTTCAATTTGAAAGAGAGTTACCGCGGCCCTGGCACAAGCAACTGAAGGAACACGGGTGGTTTCTAGTCAGTAAAAGTCCGCCCGATCTACCCAGAGCGGGAGAAGTCATTGGATGAATTCCCGCCACAATAAAAAGGTAGAACAAAATTTGGTTTTCATATTCGACAAAAATTTGATCTAAAAGTATTTTCACAGGCAGTGGAATATTGCAAGGTGGACTCAAAGAGCGAAAGTAATCACGTCAGACATAGCGGATTGCTGGCCCACCAGACTATATTGTAATCAACGCTGCGTACCGTGTTAGTACTTCGTTTTCTTCTAATTTCGGCAATGTCTGTATTGGTTTTACATTTTGGTTGAAAACTTGAAACTGTGCTTGTGCGTCGTTTTCGATTTTCATACTTATTCGAATCAGTTTATAGGTCACAAGAAAATTTAAACTAATATTATATAGGGGTAAAGTTATTTGTTTTATACGTTTTTTTTTTCGCTTGTATAAACCTACACTGTCGATAAGTACCGTAGACTTTTTACGAGAACTTATTCGTTACAACAAATCTGTATAAATACAAATGTACATACCTAATATTTAATTACACTCCAGACTTCTGAGAGGCAGAATCGTATTCGCAAAGCGCTTTTATCGTTAATTTCATTTGAATTCACATCAATCACTTAAAGCTTGTTGGCTCAAATAACAGTATTATTTGATTTATTCATAATTCTCTAAATTTACTGATTTATCAAGGTCTGTTTCACACGGTTGAGTATGTGGTCTACCATTAATCAATCACAATTCTGTTTTATTCAATGTTTTATTAGGAGTCTCCTGTCAAGTGTATAGTCTATGTCCCCGGTGTAAAATCAAAAGAATCAATAAAGGTGACCGACAATCGATAAGTCATTATACTAAGAAATTAATAAGGGAATAAGTAAATCGGTAGCACACGCAGGTGGACCGCTCCAAACACAATTTAATAAAATGGGGTTTTGTAGACCCGGTGGATACCCATTGTGTTTCTTATGTCCCTGCATAGAACAAGACCCACATGCTGAAAATACCCTATACATTACTGACGCTGCTATTAACGTTGCCACCTGGGCTCAAATTGTACCATCGACCTTACAAGAAGAATAGATAATAACTTTAATTAAAAAAGTGTGAGGCGAACTCGCGCACGATGGGCACTCCGTACCACTATCGCAAAACATGGCAAATATCACGTTTGTTGTATGGGAGCCCCGAGCCCCGAGCCCAGAGTTTTTAGTATTTGTTGTTATAGCGGCAATATAAATACGTCATCTGTGAAAATTTCAGCTGTCTAGCTATCATGGTTCATGAGATACAGCCTGGTGACAGAGAGACAGACGGACCGCGGTGTTTTAGTAACAGAGTTCCGTTTTTACCCTTTCGGTACGGAGCCCTAAAAACAAAGCCAAAACAAAACCATCAAGCTTTTATAAGACAGTAGCTATGCACTTCTATTATAAAACAATTTAACCTGAGCACATAGAACTCCAAATATATTGTGTACTCACCACAATCCAATCCCATTTGATATTCCAAGTTGGAACGTGAGGTGAGCAGTCCAGAATTCAAGACCATGAATATTTATACGGAGAAGGTAAAGTATATTCAGACGTGCGGGAGTATCAACGATGCAGATTACATTGTTCATAAAGTTTTGATAGTGCAATTCGGAGCTGTAACATATACTATCACACCTGTGGTCTCTGAAGAGGACAGCAGAAATGTGGGTTTCTAGGAATTATTATTATTATTATATACTTTATTGTACACCACATAATAAAAAAAAAAAACATACAGAACAAACATTTTTAAAAACAAAGTGTACAATGGGCGGTCTTATCGCACAGGGCAATCTCTTACAGACAACCTTTGGATGGACTGAACGATAGGAGAAGAATTTAGGGCTGTCAGTGTACAATAGATCATAAAAAAATATTACTTACTTATACATAATAACATAAAATACATACATACTACATATCTAATATACTAATAAATATCAAATATATTATATGACAGATAAAGGAAAAGACTAAAAAATTATAGTGAAAGGTAATGCTCCTTTACCATTTTTTTAAACGTTGGCAGTGTTTGAGCACGTCTTATTTCTATAGGTAATGCATTCCACAACCGAACTGACTGAATCGTAAAAGATTTGTCAAAGAAGGAAGTGGAATGCATACGAACACTCAATTTCAAATTCTCCGATGATCTCAAGGACTTAGAATGGGTGTCACAGAGGAACTGAAAACGTTCTTTAAGATAAAAAGGAGTAAAAGGATTAAAGAGCACATTATAAAGCAAAGAGAGTAAGTGGGCATTCCGGCGAAGGCGAATAGGAAGCCATCTGAGCTTAGTACGAAATTCAGAAACGTGATCATATTTGCGCAAGCCAAATATAAACCTAATACAGAGATTTTGAAGTCGCTCAAGCTTATCCAATTGGTCTTGGGTGAGATCAAGATAGCTGGCATCAGCATAGTCCAGGATAGGGAGAAGAATAGATTGTGCTATCGCAATTTTAGTGGTGGTGGGAAGAAAATTACGAAGACGTCTGAGGGAGCCCGCAGAAGCAAACAGTTTACGACTGACTTCCTGCAGTTGTTTGGTCCAGGCAAGAGTGCTGTCGATATAAATCCCCAAGTTCTTCACAGTGTTAGCTATAGGAATAATGGTGTTGTTGAAAGAAACCTGGGGAAGCGTCGACCAATCAATCCTAGAAACAGTCCGGGAACTCCCAACAACAGTCACCTGAGTCTTCGACGGATTAATCTTCAACCCAAACTCAGCACTCCAGTCACCTATTCGAGCCAGGTCTATGTTAATCGTCTCAATGGCATCTCGTAACTCTCCAAGAGGGGCTTGGGTATAAATCTGGAGATCATCAGCATACAGGTGGTAAAAAGAAGAAAGTCGTTGAGTGATAGCATTAATAAAAAGTGCGAAGAGAAGAGGAGATAAAACGCCACCCTGTGGCACACCGGCAGAGGTGTGACACCAAGAAGAGAAAGATTCATCAGTGCTAATACGCTGCCGGCGGCCAAACAAGTAACTACGAAACCAGTCAATTACCGGAGGAGATATGTTAAAAGAGCTTAAGACACCAAGCAGAATGTCGAAGTCAACGGTATTGAAGGCATTGCTAAAATCAAGCAGAGCCAGTACCGTTAACTTTCCCACTTCCATGCCTGACCTGATATCGTCCGTAATGTGTACAAGTGCTGAGGTAGTGCTGTGTCCGCGTCGAAAACCAGATTGGAAAGGATTTAGCAGATTGTGTTTGGTAAGGAATGTGCTGAGTTGATGGTGGACAAGTTTTTCAAGGACTTTGGATAGGAAAGGAAGAATAGAAATGGGACGATAGTCAGAAAAAGATGCAGGATGAGATTTTTTGGGTAAAGGAATAATTTGGGCATCTTTCCAGGATTCTGGGAAGACACCACTGGAAATAGAGAAATTGAGGATATAAAGGATGGCAGGGATAATGTTATCAAGGATGGGGATGATCATCTTACGGCTGACACTGTCACACCACCATTTCTGTTCTAACTTTCTTCATCATCATTGTTCCGCTGAAAAATGTCCCTTGCTGCAGCAGGGATCAGTCCTGGGCTCACCGCATTCAGTGATAATCCCGATTTCATTTTTTAAAGGGTAAGCTATTTTGCACACTGCTATACTGCTTAAGTATAACCCTTCCAAAAGTTACATATTTTTCGAGAAGAACCACTAGCCATACCATGCAGTAACACGATCCATACTCATCAACTGTAAAACAGATGAAACCTCTCCACTTATTACACCTCACAACTTCACTCCATCACGTCTACATTTAGCCGAATTTATAGTTGTCTAAATAAATTCCTTTTGTGCGCCATAACAGGTGATTTGTCGGGGTTATGCTGTATTAGCGTGTGAAAATTATGAGACAGCGTAATGAGGGTGCCACGAACGCGTTTCAACTTTGCTCCCTAATACTTTAATTTTATGTGTGAAGAAGATTCCATTCCACATTTTATGTAAAAGGGTTTTAGTGTCTAAACGAAAGTTGAAATGTGTGTCCGTACTTAAAAATTACTTATAGCAAGGACACCCTCTAGTTTATTGCTCAAAGTAATTTTGCAGGCGTTTTAATATTAAATGTATTTTGTAGACTACTCTTCCCGGTGTAATTCCCCTTTGACTACGCACGTATCTGCTTGTTAAAATGTTTAACACGGTTTTCACGTGAACTGCGACTATTTTGTAATGTTTACTTTTTGTGCAACATTCGGTTTTTATTTCTTCTTGATTTAATTGTTATCTAAGTGGCTTAAGTATTTTCTTAAAAGTAGGTTAGTCTTAGTATATATAGTATATAAGTCGTTACAACATCTTATGCATAGAGTTAGTTAGTTTTCTGCCGGAGTCGGTGTTTTCACATACACTAATAAAACAAAATCTCCCCCACTCGCATTACTAAAAACGGCTCCTGATCAAGATGCGGCAGCTAACCAAGTCTGTAACTTTTTTGCTAGCATAGGTCAAAAGTTGGCATCTGCGATAGCAACTACGCTACCGCCCACCGAACCGCATAGCCAAACAAGTAGGTCATGTCATAGTTCCTTTGTTCTGCTACCCGTTGATAACGCGGAGGTAGCCTGTACTATCGCAAGCCTAAGACAAGACTGCGCCACAGGCTGGGATGGGATTTCCATGAAAGTAATAAAACTATGTGAAAGGATCCTTGTACCACTAATCACACATATTATTAACTGTTCTATTGACTCAGGTATATTCCCGAACACTTTCAAAAAAGCCGTTGTCCATCCGATATATAAGAGTGGTAACAGGGACTGTGTAGACAACTATAGACCAATTGCTGTACTTCCGCTGATGTCTAAAATAATGGAAAAGATAATTAATAAACAACTAGTATGTTACCTAAACAAACACAATATTATAGCAAATAACCAATATGGATTTAAAAAAGGCGTATCTACCGAAAATGCAGTATTAGACCTAACAAACTTTATAGCAAAGAAATTAGACAGTAAGCGGAAATGCCTAGGTCTGTTTCTGGACCTGACAAAGGCGTTCGACACAGTCTCTGTTCCCACCCTCCTCTCCAAGCTGGAGAATATCGGTATACGTGGCATTGTACATAAACTCTTTGAGAGTTACCTAGTAAACAGGAAAATTTGTGTAAGAATAGGAGCACACATTAGCGACGAAGAGACGATGACCTACGGAGTGCCACAGGGTAGTGTCCTCGGTCCAACACTATTTTTAATTTACATCAATGATCTGTGCAACTTAACTTTACCCACTGCTAATATATTTACATATGCCGATGACACCGCCATTGTGGTACATGGTAAAAACTGGTCCGATGTCAAAATTAACGCAGAAGCTTCCCTACAAATAGTGAAAGAGTGGTTAAACAGAAACCTTCTAACATTAAACCTCCAAAAGTCTAACTATATCCCTTTCTCGATTAATGCTAAAACGAAACCCCCTAACTCATATTCTATCATAGCCCATGCGTGTCTGGACCCCACAACCTGCACTTGCTCATCACTCCCCCAAGCTACATCTGTCAAGTACCTAGGTGTGATGGTTGATGACGGACTGAAATGGTATAATCAGATAGATAATACCGCCTGCAAAATTAGGAAAACCATTCATCTTGTCAAATTGTTAAGGCACTCCGCAGATCCTGAGATTCTTAAAATGGTATACACTGCCCTCTGTCAGTCCGTCGCCAACTACTGCATTTTAGCATGGGGTGGCACCGCTAAAACAAAGTTCCTAGAAGTGGAACGGGCACAAAGGGCTGTCCTTAAAGTAATGTTAAATAAACCTTTCCGGTATCCCACACATCAGCTATACGCCGAGCATAAAATTCTAACGGTGCGACAGCTCTTTGTGCTCAGAGCCACACTCTGGAAACATCAGCAAATACCAGCACCAGACCCTGGCAAACGGGGAAACAGAACAAATTGCCCGAGTGTGTCGCATAAAACCACCTTTGCTAGAAGACATTTGTATGTGTTGAGCTCAATAATCTATAGAAACATAAATAGTTCCTCATCTATAACCAGACTCAACAAACACGACGCTAAAAATAAATTACAGAATCTGCTGTATCTTCTTGACTATGCGCAGACAGAGACACTACTATTGCCTATGTCATAAATAAATTCTTTTAGTAACAGGTCACTGCATAACCACAAATCCTCGTTCACATGTATTATATTTATTATAACATTCTCAACAACTATTATTCACACACACGCGCACACACACACACACACACACACACATGCACACACACACACACACATACACACACACACACACACCCGAACTCACACACACTCACAGCTTACTCCCTTATTCAACTCTTTTTCTTTTTCTTGTTTGTATTGTTTTCTATGTATATTTAATTTTTCGTGTATAATCTGCTGATTTAGCGTTAGTACTGTTTACTTGACAAGGGTAAAATTAATGTCCAAGCGGCAGTAGAACACTGACTCCTAAGACACAGGGTATCCTAGTTTAGGAGGCAGGGTTTAATAAATTAGTACGCCTTTCACAATTTGTAACACGAGCTAGATATTAATGCAAAAATGTAAGGTATTTGTTTAATAAAGATATTATTATTATTATTATTATTATTATTATAGCTACAACCTAGGGGTGTCTAACTCAAGAGTGAATAGGTTACTTCTAGGCAAGCGTGCTTCACCGTCAACCATATCAACGCTTACATCAAGTATCTAAATATATTTAAAAAAAAATAGAGCTTCTTGTGAAACAGTTCATCGAAACTGTTGTGGTTGGTCACAGCAAAACAAAAAAAAATGTTACAAGACTCGACTAGACTCCACCTATGCATTATTGAGTTAGGTATTCCAGTTTTAGGAATAGATACTCTCAAAAACCTGGCCAAGTGTGAGTCGTATTCGCGCAATGAGGGTTCCGTACAAATAGCTATATTCATACATACATACATACATAAACTTACGCCTTTTTCCCATGGGGGTAGGCAGAAACTACAGAACGCCACCTGCTACGATCCTTACATACTTCTTTTGCTTCACACACATTCATATATCTAGTCATACACACACGCAGGTTATGGGTACTGCGCAATTGGCCTTTCTGAAGAACATCACCTATAAGGTCTATGTATGTCTTTCTAGGGCGTCCCCTCCCGGCATTTCCATTCACGTCTGCCTTGTAAATACCTTTCGTTAGTCGCCTTTCATTCATCCTCTCAACATGGCCAAACCATCTTAACATACTCTTTTCAATTTTAGTCACTACATCTTCTTTTAAACCACAACGTTGTCTTATAGCTATATTCATCAAAATAATAAAATAAAATTAGTGAAGTTCAAAAACTATGAGGGCACCGAACATTGCTCTAACGATAAGATAAATAGAATTGGGGAACAAAATTAACTACACCGATATAAGTCGCGGTCAGTTTACCAATTGCAAATAAGTTAATAATCTTTTTATATGTAGGTACATATTGACGGTTTTCGGATCTTTTTCTTTAATTGTGCTTCTTGCAAAATTTCATGATTCTAGATCCCTTGAAATTCCCTTGCGAGTGTAAAATATGCGTCATTAACGGCTGTATCTCTTGATTGGGTTGATCTAGAAGCTTTTTTTACTGCTGCAAGGGGTTGCAAACTTGAGTATACAATATTTATTAAACTCGATACCCTCCACGCGTTCCTGAGATGGGTCTTGACAGACGGACAGACAGACAGACGAACAGACAGACAGACATACAGACGGACAATAAAGAGATCCTATGAGAATGCGGTTTTTTTCCTTTTGACTACAGAACCCTAAATTACTACCGATCTGTTGGTACGTAAAACGCCAACTAACAAAGTTTCAGGGTAAAAGGTGGTTCATAGCCTAATTATTTTTACACAAAGAAGTTGGGTTAATTTTCAAAACACATAGGTATTCGTATTCAAAACATTGAATTACATAAAAAAACACCCGTTACTTTTACAATTTCAAAGGGTTTATTTGTATCTTCTACAAACTGTACAGAATTTGAATCGCAGAACCGAATATGCAGTCAGACAAAAAAAAATTCGTGAATTTTTTACATTATCTACGTTTTTTGACTGTTCATTTAAACTTTATTTGTGTTTCGAAACACTAATATTCGAAATCTCTATAGTCTCTAGAGCCTAGTGAAAAAAAAAACCGTTTTCACTTGGATTTTTGAAGTGGATTCGCATCAACTCAGCCTGTAGAAAAACCGAAAAGAAAAGAACAATCATTCAAATCGAACAGGTATTCCTGTGAGAGGTACCTGATTTCAATAAATAAGTAAATATAAAGATCATTTTGAAAAGCATTAAACCTTCAGTAATACTCGCTTCTATTACTCTGGTTTTATATCATGCACCACAAAAGTTATCGAAACGCTAAAGAGCACGCTGATTTGACGCATTTTTGCGTTCCAAATACCCTTCAAGTAAGCGTATTCAGTCGCTGAAAAGTTCGTATAAAATTGATTGCTAATAACTGGAATTCGCATTTCGCGCCCGTGTGCGACTTTCGTCACAAAATATATAAGTACAGAAGGTTTTCGTTACGATCAAAACTGGTGCTTTTTGGGGGCTGAGTCACCCGCGTCCATAGGCGAGTAACCCTTTTGTTACCCTACTCGTGGCCGCCGGGTGGTGCTTATCAGATGACACTAACTGGTGATAGGTTTCGGCCGAAGGCTTGCGATTGCGACCACCCAATGAGTAAAGACGTACCGCCAAGCGGCCTAGTTGTGTTCCGGTACGATGCTCGGTGTAGCCACAAGAGGAGTTGGGCGAGATAGTGGTTCCACTGCAGGCAGACCAGCCTGACTCGCGTTGTTATGGACATATCGAGGGACTGGTCGCGGAGAGTAGTGGGATCCGAGGCTCAAGTAGTATGCCAGCAACACACGAAAGGCTGCCCCGACAACTGTCGATAAATCCCGGGCAGCGCCATCGTGCTGGTTGGCGACCACACGAAAGTGCTTGGCCGTCCCCGTAGTCTCCAGACTAGTCTCCCGATGATGGCAGCCTGTCAGCGCGTGTCTGGATCCATTGCCATCGTGGAATCATCTTACTCATCTTACTTCCTTCTCCTCAGCCAGCTTCCTTTCACTCACATTTAAGACAAGGAACAAAAAGAAAAAAGCTGAACAGCGGCAGCACTCACTCTCATATAAGGTGCACCTCAGCAACATCCGAGGTGTGCACTCGAACTTTGTCGCTGTCCATCATCACATTGAGACTAAGAAACCAGCACTTTTGTTCTTCACGGAGACTCAGATCGGATGTCCGTCAGACGTGGCGTACCTATCTTACCCAGGGTTTACTCTGGAGCACGAGTTTTTTGCCACGTGCGGGTGTATGCATGTACGCCCGTGGCGACATCTGCTATCGGCGTCTCCGTGACCTTGAAGACTCAAACTACTCAGTGCTATGGGCCCTGGTGGACACAGGTTTGGATAAGATTATCTATGCCTGTGTCTACCGATCGCATAGCGGTGATCTGGAGACAACGGCGAGTGAATGAGGCGGCTGATGTTGCCCAGCAACGATACCCTGCCACCCAATTAGTGTTACTGGGGGAGTTTAGTGCCCACCCCCAGGAGTGGCTCTTCCCATACCACCAGTGCACTGATCATGCTGGATGAGAGATGCGAAATCTTTTGCTAGCACTAAATCTCACCCAGATGGTTCAGCGGGCAACGAGGGAGCCGGATGTTGATGATTCACATAGAGCCAATTACTTGGACCTTCCGCTGACCGATACGCAGTGTCGATTTCATCACCTTTGGGTAGTTCTGACCACTGTCTGGTGAAGTCTGTATCCGTCTACTCCCCACCGACCCCAGCCCGAGAGGCACCCGGCGGGTTTGGCAGTACAGATCAGCAGATTGGGATGGGATGCGATCTTTCTTCGCATGCTATCCTTGCCAGCCCACTTGCTTGTCTTCGGACGATCCATCGTCAAGCGCTGACGTCGTTACTGATGTATTGCGCCAGTTAGGCATTAACGCCGGAGGGACTCCGAATACCTAACTGACCGGGGTCGGAGCTCTCGGCATCACTGATTTTGCAGCACAATAATGACTAAAACCTTTGGGTACGGAGATAAAAGCAGGTAGCTGAGAGATACGTGTCCGGCGCACGGGCTACTGGGACTCAGATCCAGTCTCTCCGGGAGACCATGGTTGAGCGCTTGAACCTGTCTTTGGAGGCAGTCTCCGAATGAGGCGATGCCAATCTAGTCAGTTTCAATGCTGCTATGTCCCAGGCGTATCTTTTGTCCGCAAAAAAGAGCCAATTCCACCCGGCTTCATTTTTCCGTGGTGTGACCGTGCCAATAATGGACCATCTCGACCTTTTTGGTGTTACGTTAACATCGACCCTTAATTTTGTTCCATAAATTGAGGCAAAGGCTCAGTTGGCTGCAAAAAAATTGGGGATCCTTACAGCGGTGAGACGGTACTTCACGCCTGAACAGCTGCTCAACTTGTTTTAAGCGCAAGTTCGGAAATGCATGGAGTACTGCTCTCACCTCTGGGACGGATCTGCCAAATACCAACTTGATGCACTTGAGTCGATTGACAAACAGGCCAATAGGCTTATCGGCAACAATTCACTGGTCACATCGTGTGTCCGTAAAGTATATATTTTCGTCCGTTGATTGGAGTCGACCTTCTGTACCTATATTTTGTGATTCCATGTTCAGTTTGTAATTACCGCCCTCCAGACTGGAGGTGATTACTCCAGTTACCTCTTATTGAATTGACCGATGACACGTAGCGGTAATTAGCGAATTTTACTCTGTTGATTGTAAATTTTGTATGTTTAGGTCGGCATTCTGGGTTTTATTAGGGACAATTTTATATATTCGATTATATTCGAGGGGAGGGGTAGGTTCTTGTTTACAGGGTCTTTGTTCGAGTCGTTAACATATTGTTGCAAATATTTTTTAGGTTCTGAATTGATAGAGATTTTTCCAGGTACCGAAAGTCGAAATTTTTTATGGGTAAGGGTAATTTAGCAACAGTCATAAATATATTATGTCGCCATTCTGTGTGTCATATTGTATCATTAGTTCAGGGCTGATCATTGAAAATTACTTTCATCCAGCTGCAGCGCACGAAAACTAATACAAATCTAATAAAAAACAAAAAATGTTCTTCCGCGTCTGAGGGATTCTGGATAAGAGTTTTGAATATTCTTTACCTACCTAACAGGTATCGCTGTCTATATAAACTTCTAATTACAACAACAGTTGTTATCCGATTAATTTGAACTAATAGTAATCATACATAAAAATTAAGCGTTGGCTAGCGGCCTATTGTAAAAACAATTGTAGGTAGCCCTATTGGAATTAAATGAGATAATGTGGTTTTTGCAAATTTGTACGGATCGCAGTTTCTGCCTATCCCATGGGAAAACAGGAAACTATTAAATGTTTTGAACCTATGTATTTAGATAGGATAATCAGCCAATAATATGCCCAGTGCTGGGACACAGACATTCTCTCTGTGAGAGGGATAGGTAGGTACAGAAAATAAAGAGCAGCCGGGCGGGCACGGCCTACTGTGACAGGCTTGATTCATATATTTTTATCAAAGTTTGGGCGCAAAAACCGTGATCAAATGCGTGACTGAGGCCTATCACAGAGGCCGTGCTCGCCCGGCAGGACTTGCTAACAGCTGAAAAACATGGCATTTTCTGTCGTTTTTCGTCCCTAAATAATATTTTACACTTTTCTTTATAATTTAACCCACAAAACTTCAGTGAACATCGTAAAACTGTTCCTCATTTTGTATCGAAGTTCTTACAACGCTGGTCGCCGCTCGAACTTTTAAAAGGAAAGTATTGTACCTATTTATTTTCTAATTTGCAACAAATTAGAGTGATGTTTCTTGGAAACTTTCTTGTCTCCATGTTTTATGGTCAAAGATACAGGTGATAAATTGTTATCTTGCAGGAGATAAATATAAAAGAAATTCAAAAATATTCATTTAGGCTCTCAACGGTAACGGTCGATGTGGCTTTGAGGACGCCTGCCCAGGGGAGTGACCATAAGCTCTTAGAGCAAGGTTTTTTTTTTGTGTGTGCGTAAGGGACAGATGTATATGACTTGTATACATCTGTCCCTTTTTCACCGTCGAACCATAATAATTTTGACACGTCTTGGTACGGGGACAGCAGACTGAGTTTGATAATTCAAGAGTTAAGGTCTATCATTATGCCGTGGAATTGACTGATGATGGTTATCTATGGTCATAATCGTGGTTACGAATCCATATCACCAAGTATGGCTAATTAATAATTGAATAAGACGAATATAATCAAAATGGCAAACAGAAGATTAACAATGGTGCAAAGAAAAATGAGATAGACTGCATCATGTCGACGAAGAAGCATATATCAATGATGTCTCTATGTTCAACGCGGTGAAAACTCAAAGTGATCACCGTATGGTAAGAGGCACATTGAACTTAAATATTAAGGTGGAAAAGTCTCGACTGATGAAGTATATGCTCCCACAGATCCAGGTCCTAAACTCCGAGAGCTTTCAGCTCGAACTCCAGAATCGTGTCGAGTGCCTAGGGAGCTCCGTGGACGATTGCAACGATGGGTTCCAGGTAACTGTCCAAACTATCGGGTCCAAGTATTTTGAGACCCGTCGTACAAATAGGCACTAAAAACTATCCGACCCTACTCTCAAGCTCATGATGGAGAGGCGTGAAATGATCTTGCAGTCTACAGACGATGCGTGAAACTACCGGTGGCTCAATAGACGGATCTCGAAGTCCTAGAAGAGCAACCTCCGCCGCTCTAATACCGAGCGTATTAAAGAAGTCAAATGTACAATACAGTATATATTAATAAATAAATACTGTTTTCATTTCTTCTATGCTGGCTGGTAATTTACCTTTGTTACTTACACACAATCATACAAGTAAGTGACAAAGGCTTGCTTTGCAATCCTGTAAGGTGTAACATTACGTTAGGCTCAGACGAGCTAAACGTAAGCCACGTTAATATTATTAAAACTTAAAGCTATGTGATAAGATATTTGGTATAATACTTAGGGGCCAGCTTCGTACGACGTACCACCCCTGCGACACGTCCAACTATGGGATCCGCTGTGGCCGTAGATGCAAGCCTCTTCCAAGTTGGCGAAAGGGCAACAGCAGCCTAGCGAGCATGGGCGTATCCAAGACATTTGAGACAAGACATGATAAATTATGTCAAGTCTTACAATTTGTCTTAAATGGCACTGGTCAAACATGTGACATATTTTAAAGGCGCAACATGCCTTTCTTGTTGCTGTCCGGCGAGCACGGCCTACTGTGACATGGCTTGAGCACACATTTCATCTCAGTTTGGGCAATAAAGCCATTTTGTCTTAAATAATAGCACTGGCGGCGTGAGAAAATTTCCTGACGTTTATTTGGGACTTATCGGGTCTTAGTTGCTAATACGGGCGCACCCATTTTGACACAAATGTCGCATTTTGACAGATGATTTAGAAAAATGTATCACTTTCGTTCGTAGGTGGTGATAAAATTTTATAGTTGAAAAAACAAACATATTTTCCTTTTACACCAAATGGCAATAAATTTATTTTGTGTGTTTGGTGATCAATGCTTATTAATTAATTGAAATGATATGGCATTATTAATTAAATTTATATTATTACTTTTTTATAATTGTAATTTCTTTTTATTGTTATTCTTATTTTTAATTATTATTTTTATTTTTTATAATTATTTTCTTTTATTCCATATTCTTCTTACTTTTTTAAATATTTCTTAAATAAAATCCCCAAAAAACTTTTCAAATATAAAAAATAAGGGCCCACCGGTATCGGGAACAGGGTCCGAGCTATTATATTTTTTAAGTAATTATTAAAATTTTCACAATAATTATATCCTTCTAACAAACACTTAATATGTTATCAAACAAACAAAGAAAAATAAAGTGTGCATAAGATAGTGGGTCAAATATTAATTTGTTCCCAACAAAATTAAAAAGTTGTTTATCTGTATGAACGGCACACTTTTTTACGTATTATTTTATTTGGTCGTCTATTCAGATTATGTCGCACTATGAAGTCAACAACAAGAAAGGCATGTCACGCCTTGAAACTATGTCACATGGTTGTCCCGTGCTAGCATTTAAGACAAATTGTAAGACATGACATATTTTATCATAAATTGTCATGACCGTAGTTCAAGTCGAAAACCAAACTGTAACGTTACGTATAGCTCAGTGGGGCTATACGTAAGCCACGTTAATAAAATTAAGATAAAAATAAAATTAAATTAATAAAAAGGATATAGAAGTATAAAACTATGGGGCCGGCTTCGCGTGACGTGGGCAGGTATCCAGGCAGCAGGTCGGGCAGGAAGTCGTAGAATGTCCGAGGTAGACAGGTGAGCAGACACCATGATGGACAAGCAGGCAATAGGGCAGGTAGGTAGCAAAACGGTTAGGCAGACAGCTGGACGGACTGGAACTGTTCAAAACGTCGTGGTATGCTCGAGAGAGACACGTGAGCAGGCACCACAACGGAGTAGCAGGCATACGGTCAGGAAAGGCAGGCAGGTCAGCAGTGAAACGGCTAGTAGCCAGATACGTGGGTAAATCATACACGGTATAACACTCACAGTATATATTTTAGAGCACTTCAGAAAATAATAGATTTACATGAAAGTTTCACAGGTTTTGAGAGTTTTCAGAATAGAAAAAGACATTGTATTCCAGTACACAGTATAACCCACTATCGGCGTTCAGACCAGATTCCAAACTAAAAAAGCTGAAGCACGTTTTTCATTCGTTCTGGCCATCCCTTCTAAATTTCAAATTCAAATCTCAATAAGACCAGAACGGATAAAAACGGCTTTACAAAGGCGGGTCAGTCTGCGATGACCTTACAATAATGTACAACTAGCTTAAGGAAAGGTCTAGGTAGTCCATGGTACCTATGGTATGTCTATGGCTTTAAGAAAATAAAA
Organism: Orthosia gothica; assembly: GCA_949775005.1. Lineage (NCBI taxonomy): Eukaryota > Metazoa > Arthropoda > Insecta > Lepidoptera > Noctuidae > Orthosia > Orthosia gothica. The sequence continues at coordinate 13,429,549 of OX459041.1, forward strand.
TAGACAGACAGATGTCATGTCAAATGAAAATGTCACAGTAGAAAATATTGCAAGAATTATAAATTACGAATATCTTTTAAGTTTTAGACATTAAAAACAGTCAGGAGATAACTAAATATGCTTTCCAGATGTTAATAATACAAAGAATATATAAAAATGAGTTACACAAATTGATACAATATCAAAAGATGTGAAGATGGTTTGTATAGTGTTATAAAATCGTAAATAGATGTGGAATAAATACCACAAAACAAAGTAAAAAAAAAAATCCTTTTCATAAATACTTGTAGGGATGCTGCTAACATGGGGGTAGCAAAGGGGGACCCTACATTTTGGTTATTTTTTGCCTAGGACATACCGTTTTCGAGATACCATTTTAGAAATATAGAGCGATTTATGCAAAATAAAATAAGATACGGAGGCTCATAATCCGGAAACAGTGCGTCGTAGGGCTATGCTTCTTAGAACCTAAATGGTTTTGATGGCCAAGGTTAAACCGAAACTGCAATAAAATTGGAAAATTTCCAATAAATAAAAAAATAAACGTCATGAAGTTATGCCACAAGTCAAGACAATATCTCACGCCGCCGTGCTAGCATTTAAGACAAAATGGCTTTATCGCCCAAACTGTGATTAAAAGTGTGACTTAAGCGATGTCGCAGTAGGCCGCGCTCGCCGGGTAGGTCAGGGCGGCGTGGTACGGTGCGATGGGTTGGCTGGTGGAGCGCTACCGCGAGATGTAGGCCCTCGTGTTCAGAGTGCGCAACCTGCGCTATTATTGGAACCAAATATAACAGCTCACAATGTTAGGAACACCCACACACAACCGTGGTGCTAGGCAACTGGGCTTATCCCAGTTGTACCAGGCCCCTCAGAAAGTATTGCGAAAAAAAGTTTTTATATATGGGAGACTGGCTAGTTATAATGTTTTTCGAAAATATGATTATTTATAAGTAAAAATAAGTAAGTTCCAATTTCAAAATTTCCCTCCACATTTTTTGCGAGTTAATTCAAAGTATTGTGTCTCACTGAAATATGGATCTGCGCCGGGAACATTTTAGAGCTATGATTTTATACGATTTCAAGTGTCGCCTGAAACCGGATGAATCGTACGATAGACTTCAAATGGCATTCATGGATGAAGGCCCTTCCAAGGCAACCGTGTATCGTTGGTATAACGAATTCAAGCGCGGTCGACCAACTTTGGGGGATGACGAAAGAAGCGGTCGCCCTTTGACGGCTGTTACCGAAGAAAACGTGCTAGCAGTGAAAAATTTAATCCAAGACAATAGGCGAATTACATATCAGGAGATTCAACACATATTGAAGATTGGATCGGGAAGCGTTCACGAGATTCTACACAGCCATCTTCGCGTGAGGAGGATAGTATCACGCTGGGTGCCGCACAACCTAACCGATGCTCAGAAGCAGGCCCGGGTGGAATGGTGCCGTGATATGCTTAACAAATTTGAAGCAGGCTCGTCTCGGCGTGTTTACGACATCGTTACAGGTGATGAGTCCTGGATTTATCAATACGACCCAGAAACCAAGCGCCAGTCGACTGTTTGGGTGTTTCAAAATGAGCCAACGCCTACCAAAGTGAAGCGATCTAGAAGCGGGGGTAAGATTTTGATCGCTAGCTTTTTTAATTTGACTGGCCACTTGGTATCAATTCCCTTACGGGATCAAAGAAGCATTAATGCCGAATGGTATACTACCAAATGTTTGCCAGAAGTTTTCTCTGTTATAAGCAACAAGCGACCAAACACAGGGCTCCGCGGGCTACTGCTCCACCACGACAATGCACCTGCGCACACCGCACTCAAAACGAGGGACTTCCTGGACAGCACGCCAGTCAAACTCCTGGGTCACCCTCCTTACAGCCCTGATCTAGCACCGTGTGACTTCTTTTTATTCCCAAAAATAAAAAATCAGCTCAAAGGGATACAATTTTCGTCGCCGGAAGATGCGCTGGCTGCGTTCGAGCAGGCTGTAAACGAGGTGTCTGCGGCGGACTGGAAAAAGTGTTTTGAAAACTGGTTTAGGCGCATGAATCTTTGTATAGAGGCTGGTGGAAAGTACTTTGAAAAGATTTAATAAAAATATATGTACGTATAGAACAATTTTTTTTAGTTTCGCAAAACTTTCTGAGTGTCCCACGTATATGACCCTTTGTGCCTATTGGCCTTGTATGTTCTGGAGTGAAAATGAAAATAAAATGGAGTATAAAATATTCCAAGATTTTATAAATTAGCAATATAAATTAAGTTGTGGATATTAAATCAATCAGAGATAACTAAAAGTATGATTTCAGATGCCAACAGTATCAAAGAATACATAAAAGTGAGTCACATGAGTTGATGAATTTCAAAAGATAAAAAGGTGTGGTTTGTATCTATACCAATATTATAAAGAGGAAATATTTTTTGTTTGTTTGTTTGTACCGAATAGGCTCCGAAACTACTGGACCGATTTGAAAAATTCTTTCACCTATGGAAAGCTATATTATTCCCGAGCAAAATAGGCTATATTTTTGACGGGAGCGATGCCGCGGGGGTCAGATAGTAGTGTATAAAACGTAAATAGACAAAAAGATGTGGATCTGTAAAGCAGAATACCACAAAGGTTCCAACGTTTCCTGGGAATCGCGCGGCAATCACTATTGCTATATTTGGACAACTGTGTGGAATTGAGTTCCTCAATCTATCAAGATCAAAGTCTACAGAAGGTGACTGGCGTTTCCCAGAAGTCAGATATAAGATCAAAGTCAGCGGCTTGATTCTGAGAAGCCAAATTTATTTCACGCCTAGATTAACTATTAGCCTTTAACTCCTTTGTTCTATACTAAGCAAACATATTTGTATCAAACCTGTTTTCCCCGAAGTGGTTGGCAGAGGCAATCTGGGGGGTGACCACAAGCTCTTAGAGTAAGGTTATTTTGAGATCGAGTAAGGGACAGGTGTATCTGACTTGTATACATCTGTCACTTACTCGATCTCAAAATAACCTTACTCTAAGAGCTTGTGGTTACCCCCCAGAGCACTTTCTTTTCGCGGCGAGCTTATTCTTTAACTGGGTGTAAAAAACAAAATGGTGAAATGCAGACTGCTGTCTGCTTATAAAAAAACTAATATGTCCCATTTGCTGGAGTGCCTCAATTGTTCGTTTGCATCTTGCATCCTAGATAACCTTCAATTTTGTAATAAATGTGACCACCTAAAGGCCCAAACCGTATGATTAAGGATGTACCTACTGCAACACGAAAAGAAGAAGAGTTAAAACTCATAGTCGACAAACATAGGGTGGAATGGAAACCAAGACCCTACGCTTAGGAGTAGATCAATGAAGTAGTTATCACAAGAATTGTTAGATAATATAATTAAGATAATATAATTTTATGTTCTGTTCACACAATGTTCCTTGTGTGTCCACTTCAGTGTATAGAACTGAACGGAACGGAGTAAACATCGAAGTTCGCACAACTAAATAGTATTTCTAACTAATCGGTCACAAGTTCAACCCTCTCGGCGCTCTCTTTGAATATGTTGGTTCTTTCATTACGTTACACATGTTGTTAGGGTCGCTTGCAGTGGCGTACTTGAAGACTTGTCGCCCCGGGCCAAATAAGTATGGCCGCCACATAATTAACAAAAGACAAGGCATAATCCATCCAATGGTAAAGTTATTACCAAAAAAATATTTTAGCACTCCGCTAGCTTAAGTTTTTATTACCATTCATAAAGATAAAGAAGTTTCTATTTCAACTCAAACTTATATTATATCGAAAACTAAGGAATGCAAGAGCGAGCGCAGTGAGCTCAAAAATTTTAGCAACTCAAGGTTTTTTTTTGGCAGATAAGCCACCCTACGGCAGCCTACTAAAAATAAACTACAGAGTGTAGTACTACTTTGCTAGTCATGGCTAGCTAGGGGCGGATGACATGTTTGCCGCCCGGGCCTTCTTGTCTTAAAGGTAAATACGCTACTGATATGTTGATACCGTTGGGACTATTTGGACGCTGCTTAACGATGTGTGAGTCCTCTGTGATGAAACAATCTTCTATGTGTCTCAAACCAAGGTCGGTACGAGGACGAAAGGATAATGAACATTGATGTACGTTTAGAACTTCTGTCGCTATTTCAGGCGAATTTGAATTTGGAATTGCGATGGTAAAGGAATTCTGTTATTGTTTTTTTTTGACACTGAAAACAATGTTACAAGATTTGAGAATTTAAAACTGCAAGGGTGTTTTTCAATTGAAATGTGTATAATGTGATACACAAACAACCTTTACACAATGTATACAAATATTTGTATGACCTACAGATAGTTGTTCCGGCTCTGGGTGTTGTGTATGTGAGTTTATATGTTTGTAAACGCGCCCACGATACAGGAAGAAATTCCTAGTGTGGGGCAACGTTTTTTAAAAAAAAAAATAACAAATAACAAAAAAAATGTTACAATTTCAGTTTTGTTCGGCAACAATAACTTTGTATTTTCTCGGTATTGCAAAAAGCAGTTTTGCGTTAACCTTAAGCTATTTCAAATACCTAGAATCAAAGCTTATTGTAAGCAATTTAGCTCTTGTTAAAATTTATAAAATATGTAGTTAGTCAAATTTCAAACTTCCATTTACGTAAACGTTATTAATATTTTGTTAGTTGATTGGCAGATCTTTTGTTACACAGTTATTGACAACATTTAGACATTAATTTTCATAACAGAATTATTGACTTCAATTTTAATTATAGTTTTCGTTTGCATTTGTTTGTAGACTGAAATAATTATACCTACGATTAAAGAGAATATTGAATTTAATCAATTTATCAATTCGGCGGTGCTTTTCCATCAATATCACTTTGCATCATTTTTAAATTGGCTATGGACTGCATGCAGCGCGAGAGCAAAATTAAATTGCTCTAGAACATAAATTAATACTGATATCTCGTCCTCTGATAAGTATCAGAGGGACTATTAGAAAGATTTATTTAAGAACGACCACATTTTAATAAAAATCTCATCTCAATCTGATGTCTATATTTTGTACGGCTTAAAAATTGGAAATGGGTCTTCAGATATCATGCGAAGTTCTATTTTGGGAATCATTCCGACTACAGCACTGAGAGTCAATGTTGGTTTTATGATATCCACAAGTATTTATTAAAAGAGAACAATTTCCAACTATTCAATAAAGGGCTGCCAAGAACAATTGGGTCCACTAATCACAACGTTATCCAAGCTAATTTTAACCCGAGTCAAAATTAGTTTCGCAATGTTAACAACATAATTATTTTGGTAATTCATTACCTGCTAACCAAAGACATACGAGAGGGTCTTCTAAAGTGGGTGGTTGTCCCAGGGCTTGTGGGTACCCGTACAAGTGTCGCCCTGCAAGCAGTGGGTAGCCACGAGCCACTAACCACAAGCCACGGCCCCTATCCTGCCTCACTATCTTAACGTTTATTGGTCATTTATTAGGTCGTATCACGTGAATAATTTGGAGGGAACATTATTATGTTCTATTTTGTTTATTTGAGTATTTGGAGCGGGCTAAAATTGTTGCTGGGAGTAAAAGTGGGGTAAAATGAAGTATTGGTTGTCATTCTAATTAATACTTCATTAGAATGTCTATGTATATATATATTATAGTATTCTATTCTATTCTATATATATGAATAATTCTAATTGGCATTAGAAAGTTGTATTGATAATTTGTATTACACTGCTCAAAAATGGTACGTGGATTTTATTGAGATTGTTTTAATAATTAGGTGTCTAAGGTTATTTGATTTAGTTCGTATAAAGTACTGTGAGGACTCGACCTATGTAAAGGAAAACTCCTTGCCTATATTGAGACTGGCAACAATAACGTATTCTTGAAAGTTAACTGAAATTCGAACATAAAATAGGTGAAGATGTTTTTGCTAATAAGCTTTGATTGTCAATTCTAGAGGAGCCGCATTAGGGCAGGCATGTTGCTCAAATACAATTATGAAAGTGATTTCTGAGTTTAATTCGTAGCTCCCTGGCTACGTTCCTACAGTACCTAACCTCATAGCAGTGGTAAAGGATTGCTAGAGTACTTCTAAACAGATACTTAATACCTACTAAAGTTTGACAGGTTTTTAGGGCAATTGACAAATCCTCTACTTCAAATTCTTAGTTCAGAAACCGAAGATCATTGGTTTTAATAGACGGATGGTTTGCAGTTCAATGTTATTTAAGGGTGACCCTACCGGTTGCGCCACATCGGTATTTTCTCAATAAATATTCAAACTAAATACAAGAAGTTGGTTCCTATGTAAGGATCGTACAAGTGACGTTCTCTAGTTTCTGCCTACTTTCATGGAAAGAAGTGGTGTTATAATATGTATAAAAATCATAAAGCAATAACTATTTTAACCACCCGAAACCGATAACTCATCGTATGTAAGTTAACTAAAAGCGAACGTGTAAAGTAATTGCCAAACTTCGCCGACCAAAGAGGAGGATCGGTACAATCAGACTTGCGGCGAGTTACAAATGTGTCCCGTCAACTGCGCGAGTGTTGTGAACAACTCTGCAAGACTCGTGCAAGTTATTGTGGGATGCCCGACATTTATTAAACATTTGTTGCAACTTGTACAAGTGGGTTTCTTGTGTTTGCAGCTATTTGGGGGATACATTTTTGAATGTTGGCTTTTATTGTTTGATTAACGTATTGGTATTCCATTTTAGGTCAACGTTCGTTGTTCTTTACCGATATAGTATATTTTTCCGATTTTACTGACCTGTTTGAGACTATGACGGGGTTTGTATTCATGATCTTGAGTTCACAAGCACAATACAATGCCTTGTACGATACATAGTATTCTATTGACTCAGGGATAATAACGCACATGACTTGCCTATACCAGAGATCACCACATGGCGCACCGCGGTCTGGGTCCGGACCGCCGACCTTTTTTGTCAATATATAATTTACTTGTGTTACTTAAGTATGAACAATGAGAATTTCGTCGAAATCCTAAGTAACATTTTGTCTCTGTTTCATAATGGTGAATGGAGCAAAGAGAAGCTGCAAATGTTTTTGGGCGTAATAAAGCTAAGTACTCTCTCTTTTTTTTATTCATTGATATTTTTGCCTAAAAATGGATCGCAACGGTCATATAAATTATAAAAAACGGATCCCAAATGAAAGTAATTGGTGATCCCTGGCCTATAGCATTGAAATGATAATTGGCGCCAGTTAACAATCAGATGCCCCCCAAAATACAGGCTCAGGCCTAGTTTGGGACTTAGCATCATCATATTACGTGTTACCTTTGTGCCAAATAAACTTTTTTATATATATGGGCCGCTTGCTTGTAAGCAACTCATTTATTAAAACTATAAGATAAATGGCAAAAAATACATCACAAAATACCATCACGCATATATTCTCCGATGAGTTAGGTAGAGGTGCACCTATAACATAACCATAGAATAGAATAGAATAGAATACTCTTTATTATGTACACGATATAAGTTACAGAAAATATAGACGAAGAAAACATTACACTGGGTGACACAATGGGCGGCCTTATCGCTAAAAGCGATCTTTTCACCATATTTCGCCAGCTATGTTTAAATCCTATGTTGTGGGAGGCGAAATAATACAAAATAAGGTAAATGAAGCAGTCTATTTGTTTCACATCCACAGCCGTTCTTAGTTTAAATCTAAATTTACCAACTAAATACACCATCACCATATTAATACTACATAGTAAATAAAGATTTGGTGACATTTCTTGTGCTTTCATTATTCGACGAAGTTATAAGTTTCGTTTCTTTTTATATCACTTTTGAATATTATAAAACAACTTACAATACAACAAAAAATTAAAATAGTATTATTTATTTAGTAATATCCAACAAAAGTAGGGCTTTATAATATCTCAATTTTCTTTTTGAACTATTTTGTTAATTTTTCAAGTCCCGAAAATAAATAATCATACAACATTTTATCAGGGTTGCATTACGAAAAGTTGTTACAAAAAGCTTTCGTTATTTTCCTCTAAGTAATAATAATTTATTAACATAAATAAGTTGAAACTATTTAAATATTTTACCATCCTTAAAATTATAAGGACGTTTTCTTATCAATTGCTTACTAGCACTTATTAAAGCTTCGTAAAATGTGTTAGTTTTTAGTTGCGATTCAAATTTTTCACAGTGTTCGAATAGTGTGGGGTATAAGTACTTCAGTTCTGCGTGGTCTAGTGTAGGGAAGAGGTGATGGAGGGCATGGTCCCCAAACCGAGTAATCGATTTGAAATGGTTGCCCGCGTAATCGATTCTCTCCACTACCGTATCCAGCTGGTGGAGACCCCAATCAATATTTTCGTCTCTGCAAAGAGAAATAGAAAAAAAATATTCAACACAGATATAACTCAACAGCAATAAACACATGTAAAATCTACACAGTTAAATCACACTAAGCCTAAGAATAGGTACCGAGGGTTATGGCGTCAGACACCCAGCGCTGGTTTTGAGTTGGCACTTTTCAAAGTCAAACTGCTTACAAATCTATCAATGTTTGCAATAAAAAAAAGGTACAAAATCGAAGGTCAAAGTCAACCACAAGTCACAGACGTATTTTTTTATTAAATTCTGATATTTTCGTCATCCATTTTTTGTGCTCGCTTATAAATTATTTTCATGTCAATGCCTTCAATAGACATAGACATAAAAAGGATTTAGAAAAAATCTTTTCGTACCAAGTCTTCTTATTGAAGGATTTAAGATTTTTGTAATATTCTCTATATTGTTGGTTCTATTGTCTGTTGAATCCATATATCAATTTGATAAATTCGTAATACATTGTGTATATTTTTTTCGCATCACTTTACCCTAGGATGGAAACGGATTTTCGTGTAATTTGCGCCTGATGAAACATTTGGTAAATTTTACGCAGAACCTTTGTGAGCCCAGGTAAAATACTAAAAACCCCGGCCAAGTGCGAGTCGGACTCGCACACGAAGGCTTCCGTACCATTAACAAAAACGGCAAAGACAACAGCTGTTTTTAGCGGCGTATTTTTATTTGTTGTTATAGCGGCAACAGAAATACATCATCTGTGAAAATTTTAACTATCTAGCTATCACGGTTCATGAGATACAGCCTGGTGACAGATGGACAGACAGACAGACAAACAGAACGCGGAGTCTTAGTAATAGGGTTTTCACCCTTTGGGTATGGAACCCTAATAATCATCATCATTCCTCATCCCAATTTATGTGGAGTTTATTTGGAGTTTACTCGAAATAATATACCATATTATTGTCACTTTTTCAGAATCGCCGAATCGAGTATTTAAACCAGTTTCGTAGCAGAAGTTAATCGTAATTGCGTGAAAGTTGCAGTTTGAAAACGGTCAAAAGTTGCTCGGTTTTTCCGGAAGGTTGTGATTATAAAACTTCGATCTACAGCTAAATTGTACTAATTGCAATTTGTCGCCTTTTATGAAGGAAAGCGAAGTTCCAGTTCTTCCTGTAGGTTTGGTAGTTTGACGTATTTTAAGGGAGACGCAGATGGTGAAATCACTCAACAAATAATTATTGTTACTTCACGTCTGAAATGAGAGTATATGAGAGATGGGTAGAGTATAAGATACAATAGAACATAATTAAATTATTCTATTAGAGTTCAAATTACAATTCATAAGAATTCATATAAATTAAATACGGTAGTAATAACAAAGAAGCCAATTAAAACCGTGTATGAAAATTGATAATGTTTTATCATCTTTTATTTTCTCTCTTTCTATAACGCATTTTTTTTGGGTTTTGTTCCTAGTCAGAATAGTTTAAGCCCTGATTCATGACAATCTTTTCTCACAAATCAAACTAAATTACTCTAGTTTGATCTATTGTAACCTTTAACTGACCTACCTGACCTTTTATAAAAAAAAACACTAGCTTTAACATGCGGCTTTACTCCCGTACTCAAAGGAACAATGCTTTGGTAATCTCACTAGTTTATATTGAGGAGTTTACGAAGAATTTTGACTTGTGAGATTCTATAGAAAAGAAAGTTTGTGATTCATTCAAATTCACACGTTATACGTCAATCAAATCTACATCTACATCAAAGTTTTAACCGTTAGGTATGTACGTTTAACTACAACATAACAAATGACTTGCCATAACTGTAAATAGAGTTTATTATCAACTTTTGTACACAAATAATCTATACTATAATATATAATATAATATTATAAAGCTGAAGAGTTTGTTTGTTTGAACGCGCTAATCTCAGGCACTACTGGTTGGAATTGAAAAATTCTTTATCTGTTGGATAGTCCATTTATCGAGGATGGTTATAGGCTATATAACATCATGCTACGACCAACAGGAGCGGAGCATAAATGAAAAATGTTGCAAAAACGGGCATAATGATCTTTTTGAGAGCTTCCGTTGCGTGCGCTGCGTAAACGGTTTAAGTTACGCAACAATCATGTATATAAGTTAGGTAGGGTAGATGGGTAGGTAGGTAGCCAGTAGACGGGAGCGAAGCCGCGTGGGACAGCTAGTACCCTTATATTAATGAGGAATTATAGCAAACAATCGTTTTCAACTGTTACTAAAAGAAGTATTCTCAGGTTTAATATATTTTTTGAAGAGGCAGACTAACCGGTATAGCTCGTTGGTACATGGCATTCTTACGTAATGTGATGGTAAACTCCTGAAGGGAACCATACAACATACAGGCAGCAAAATTGTTCTAGCCAAATTTCAACACACATTTGAATTTAGAAGAAATATTATTTGACAGCTAGCTATACGGGCTCTCGGCAGAGCGAGGTGAAGAAGTGCTTAGATGGCTTCCTATAGAATTGGCGTGAAGAAGAATTCGGGTGACCGTTCCCAAGAATGGGACAGTTCAGACTGGTGGGAAAAAAAAAAGAGACAAAAAAAATATCGGAATCCAATCCTATTCTAGTGCTAATACGCTAAAGTTAAGGAGTTCCATCTCTGAGAAGACCATCTGCTTCACAGTACTGACTAAGATCTATTAGTAACCAGTTGCAAAGGATGTAAGCGACGAAGAATATATAATGCGGTAATCTATCAAGAAGCTTTTTGTACAACATTAATTCCTTGGTAATGTTATGATTTTTCACAGTAACACGTACCTAATATTATGTACAAACAAGTTATCTATTGTTAAACGGACTTTTTGCAACATCAAGGCAGTTTAGAGGTCTCTTTTTCGGTTGTGTAAAAAAGTGTAACTAGTTAGTGTTCATAAGCATTCAAATAATATTTTAAAACATGTGCCAATATTTTGCTCTAGTCTTGGCACTTATCATGCATTACACCTATTGTATAGATTCAAAGTCTAACTTAACAGTCAGATGTGTTGCTTAGGAGTTTGTTGGGTATTTTTTTCATACCACGAAGTGGTAACTGGCAGGCATTTTGGGGGACTGTCTTTTGCAATTTGTTGACGTTCAATAAGTGCCAATACACTCAGTATTGGAATTCTCATTCTCACTAATTTGAAAAACTGGTTCTAGATTTTGTTCACTGATATAATACCGAGATTATATTTTGTCTTCATATTCTTAGGATATATATATATGCTTTTAATTCACATCATCATCACATCATCATCCTATTAATGTTCCCACTGCTGGGACACAGGCCTCCTCTCTTTGTGAGAGGGAGTGCTTTTAATTCATATGACGAAAAATATGTAATTTGAATTATGCAAATAATTTAAGAACAATAGTAAATTGACGCTTGTGAAAACACATTCGTAGTTCACGTGTAATTATTTTTGTCGCTGTCTCGTGTATAAGATACAATAGAACATAATTAAATTATTATAATAGAGTTCAAATTACAATTCATAAGAATTAATATTAATAAAATACGGTAGTAATAACAAAGAAGCCACTTAAAACCGTGTATGAAAATTATCTTTTAAAAATTATAAAGTTTTATCATCTTTTCTCTCTTTCTATATCGCATTTTATTTAGGTTAGTCAATATAGTTTACGGCCTGATTCATGACAATCTTTTTGCATGTTTATTATTATTATTTATTTTACTTTGACAATATCGGGACCCTGAGGTCGCGCAGCCGTATTGCGTAAGTGCGCAAAGAGTTTAAACTCTATCTAACCGACCAAATTGACCAATCACATGCGAGATGAATGACGCGATGTGGATTTCCGTTATGTGTGATTGGCCGATTTGGTCGGTTGAGTTTAAACTTTTTGCGCACTTAAGCTATACGGCTTCTGTTCCTTTGAAAGACTTGCGAGGGGCCGAAGCCAACTTGCAAAGGCCTTGTTAGGCATGTATCAGGAAATGTGACACCAACCGACGATTATCCCTGTATGCACTGCGCAAGTGCACCCAAGGGTTACCCCGGTTAGTGCAGGACTTTTGCAAAATATGGAGAAAAATGTATTGGGCTATGGGTTTGGTAGGTTTAGTGGATCTATTGCCTAAAACTATATGAGGACTACTGACGCCTGCCTGACCACTGTTGAACTACACGGCTATAAAATGGCAGGGGATTGTTATTATTAAGAGCCTGTTATGTCCCACTGCTGGGCAAAGGTCTCCCTCTCCTTTTGCATTACTAATTAAAAAAAACGGTCAAGTGCGAGTCGAACTCGTGCGCCGAGGGTTCCGTACCTACCCATTATACCGCCATAATAAAATTGGTATAATTTTTATTGGTGGCTAAGTTTTAAAGCACCATATATTTTTATCGTGTTGTCTCAAAACCTTGATTTTTATACACCTAATCTATATATATAGACCTTAGTATCTAGTATAAATTTCAACTTGATAGGTCTACCCGTTCCTGAGAAAATCGGTGGTGACAGACGGACAAGAGAGTGATCTTATAAGCGTTCCTTTTTTACCGTTTTTGAGGTATGGTATTGGATTGTAAGTAATATTAAAGCCAGCAACAGGAATCTTCTTACCTCGGCACATCTCCCTCAAAAAAGTTCCTATGGCTATGATGGCCAGCAGTCAATCCGAACAACACGAAGAACAAACTGGCTGCTATCAAAGTCAGCAGCCATACAGCGATAGTCCAGTGTAGAGGTAGACCTCCCATCATGTACATCCAGGCTGGAACCGTGAATGGTATCAAGTTCTTCCAGCTTAACGACTTGCCTTCATGGTTCATTGCGCAGGTAACTAGCCTGGAATTTTGAAAATTATTCTTTTAGACGCTGTTGAAAGGCTGTTATACGAGTAGCACAAATAAAAATAAACTCTCCTTTTTTCTAATACTTTCTAGAAATAAACTGTTAAAATTAAAATAGAACAGATTAAATTTAATCGCGCGAAAAATTAAACTCAAAGTTAGTTGATAACATGAGGTTAAATTTATATCTATATTAATATTATAAAGAGGAAAGATCTGTATTCTTGTATGTAACGAATACACTTAAAAAATAATTTTTATTTCACATAGGCCTACATGGGCACTTATAAAACGTCGACAATGTGCACGGTTCGGGTTGGTCGATTCCTATGGAGAAGAACCGGCAAGAAACTCCATGGTTACTCTTTAAAAAAATTGTTTGGTTTTACAATATTTCCATGTTACAGCAGTACTTAGATGGGGGGACAACGCGGGCCCGATAATAAGTCGTAAGAAACTAAAACAAGAAATGATTATATAATCAATAAACAAAAGATTAAAAAAAGTAAAACGAGATAAAATGTTAACAATCTAGAAGGCCTACAATGTTCACACATTTATAAACCAATCGGTAAAATAATCTATACAAAGTATAACAAGACTAAATTTAACATGTGGCACAAATGTTGTTATCAGTGCTGTAACTATTCTTAGTAAAGGGCTATAAAGATAATTGAAAACCATTGTAAAAAGTCTTATTAAATGAAGAAAAAATGAGATTGAGAATAGTTAGAGACATCCTTATATTTGTGCCGTTTATGAGTTACCAGGGAAGCCGCATGTGCAGAAGGAGCTAAAACCAAATATTTTTATCTTCAACGTAGTCCTTGATTTTATAATATGCTTTTTTAATAAGGACACGTTGGGAAGCTACACTATCCCCGGGTGACATAGGCTACTTTTTATCCCTGTATTTTCACCGGAACAAGAACTACGCGGCTGGAACCGCGAGGCTTCCGCTATCACAAATATGCCATTAATAATTGGGCGGATTAGTAGCTAGCTCGGTATTAGCGGTGGTGTCTCATCCCATACAAAGAAATCGTGCCGACGTTCTATACTCATTATACTGATTATTTTTTGTACATCCATCGCTTTCGGCTCCGTTCCGGTCCGTTCCACGGATATAGATGATGATCTATCAATCGCCGTGGAACGGAACCGAACGCGATCGATTTATTAAAAAATAATCGGTATAATCAGAAGAAAAACGCTACCTAAAAACGTTTCACTGTATGGGATGAGGCATCTGTATGGTAGTATTATATTATCTGTGCTATTAATATCCGAAGTAATATAGATGACTCGAAAAGATTGTACAGTATATTGATGGCAGTTTATTCCCACAATAATTATGCTGGTAACTAATTATTTTAAACATATCCAGTACCAAAAAGTAATGGAGTCGAATTCGACAAACAATGTATTTAATTTAGTCGGATCTGTAACCAATGTAATCCTTGTATTGTACCCGGAGTCCCGATTTAATTAAAACCAAAAACTTAATTTGTTTGCAAATATTATTGGACCCAATTAAACTATCTCTTCAGTGTACAATACAATCGAATAACAGTGAAATGGGATTATCCCGTCGCAGTTCACCGAATATCTGAGACTTTGTTAAAATGTTGTCTGGCTTGTTCGTCCTGTGGTTGCCATCGCTACTGCTTGAGCATTAGGTCCTTGATTCGATTCTCGAGTCAGGAAAAGTGTTCGTGTTTTTTTGGCATTTCTCAGTAGTAGCCCGGTGTCTTGATATCTGCGCGGTTTATGGGAATACGCTTGACCCCTATTACATGGGATTATAACTGACGAAGTGTGTGAATTAACGATGTGGAAAGGAGAGTGAATGCAGGGAATAAAGTGAATGGTGCTATACATGCGGTTGTGACCAGCAAGTCAATGTGTCCGGAAGCTCGACTCGCCGTTCACAACAGCGTGCTGGTGTACCTACACTTATGTATGGCTGGGTATGGCAAAATAGACATGAAAGTAGGATTAATGCAGTATAAATGCGCTCCTTGCGAAGTATGTGTGATGTAACTATAAATGATAGATTGAGAAATAAGGTAGTAAGTTAACGTTGTGGTTTAAAAGAAGATGTAGTGACTAAAATTGAAAAGAGTATGTTAAGATGGTTTGGCCATGTTGAGAGGATGAATGAAAGGCGACTAACGAATGGTATTTACAGGGCAGATGTGAGTGGAAACGCCGGGAGGGAACGCCCTAGAAAGACATACATAGACCGTATAGGTGATGTTCTTCAGAAAGGCCAGGTGTACAGTACTCATAACCGGCGTGTGTGTATGACTAGATGTATGAATGTGAGTGAAGCAAAAGAAGTACCAGGCCCCTCAGAAAGTATTGCGAAAAAAAGTTTTTATATATGGGAGACTGGCCAGTTATAATGTTTTTCGAAAATATGATTATTTATAAGTAAAAATAAGTAAGTTCCAATTTCAAAATTTCCCTCCACATTTTTTGCGAGTTAATTCAAAGTATTGTGTCTCACTGAAATATGGATCTGCGCCGGGAACATTTTAGAGCTATGATTTTATACGATTTCAAGTGTCGCCTGAAACCGGATGAATCGTACGATAGACTTCAAATGGCATTCATGGATGAAGGCCCTTCCAAGGCAACCGTGTATCGTTGGTATAACGAATTCAAGCGCGGTCGACCAACTTTGGGGGATGACGAAAGAAGCGGTCGCCCTTTGACGGCTGTTACCGAAGAAAACGTGCTAGCAGTGAAAAATTTAATCCAAGACAATAGGCGAATTACATATCAGGAGATTCAACACATATTGAAGATTGGATCGGGAAGCGTTCACGAGATTCTACACAGCCATCTTCGCGTGAGGAGGATAGTATCACGCTGGGTGCCGCACAACCTCACCGATGCTCAGAAGCAGGCCCGGGTGGAATGGTGCCGTGATATGCTTAACAAATTTGAAGCAGGCTCGTCTCGGCGTGTTTACGACATCGTTACAGGTGATGAGTCCTGGATTTATCAATACGACCCAGAAACCAAGCGCCAGTCGACTGTTTGGGTGTTTCAAAATGAGCCAACGCCTACCAAAGTGAAGCGATCTAGAAGCGGGGGTAAGATTTTGATCGCTAGCTTTTTTAATTTGACTGGCCACTTGGTATCAATTCCCTTACGGGATCAAAGAAGCATGAATGCCGAATGGTATACTACCAAATGTTTGCCAGAAGTTTTCTCTGTTATAAGCAACAAGCGACCAAACACAGGGCTCCGCGGGCTACTGCTCCACCACGACAATGCACCTGCGCACACCGCACTCAAAACGAGGGACTTCCTGGACAGCACGCCAGTCAAACTCCTGGGTCACCCTCCTTACAGCCCTGATCTAGCACCGTGTGACTTCTTTTTATTCCCGAAAATAAAAAATCAGCTCAAAGGGATACAATTTTCGTCGCCGAAAGATGCGCTGGCTGCGTTCGAGCAGGCTGTAAACGAGGTGTCTGCGGCGGACTGGAAAAAGTGTTTTGAAAACTGGTTTAGGAGCATGAATCTTTGTATAGAGGCTGGTGGAAAGTACTTTGAAAAGATTTAATAAAAATATATGTACGTATAGAACAATTTTTTTTAGTTTCGCAAAACTTTCTGAGTGTCCCACGTATGTAAAGATCGTAGCAGTTGGCGTTATGTAGTTTCTGTCTACCCCCATGGAAAAGAGGCGTATGTATGTATAACTAACGGAATTTTTGCGTTGGATACCTCTGCTTTACCTGTTGGGGTATACGTGCGTGATATTATTTTAAGTTCGTTCAAATTTTCCTTTTTGCTACGTTAATTTCGTCCGTTATTTCAGTGAACTGCTCCAAAAACCAATATTAGTACACAAGTTGTTTGTTAAGGAACACAAGCGATTTCTAAATTATTTAGATAAGTTACATCTATGAGTTAAACATAGGAATCCAAGAGTGCATGATGTCCTCTTGGACTCGTATAACTTAGTAATCAGATTGAGTAGTTTAAAAAAAACAGCAATCGTTTTAGCACATCAAAGCAATTGAAATTTTATTGGGAGCAAGGAACAATATATCAGTATTACGAGTAATAGATATTAAAGTGTCGACGAACTTCGCGTAACATGTAATGTATTCTTGATAACGTTAGACTTTGTACTACTTAAACATCAACTTACATCGCATTAGCAAAATATGATTAAGTGATTAAGTAGCTACTCGCTAGAAAATAGATACGTAGACACACGATTTATCAATCGTGAATTTGAATGCATGCTATCTCATCCGACAAAACGTACGAAAGGGATAGACGCTGTGATGAGCAGTAAGAAGCTAATGCGCGTACGAATACACACTCATGATATAAAAATAATAAATATGTAGATGATGATATAGAACGAAAAGGAGCGCACGAAATTTTATAAACAGATCTTTGGGAATATGAGTATCATGAAAAACCTACTAAATGTATTTGTTTAAAATAAAATTATTTACATTTTTAACTACTAATCTATCCCTGTATGGTGACTGTTTTGCGATTTGCCTTCTTTTAATATTATTTATTACCGCCCAAAGATACGTTAAAATTAGTGTTGAAATGTAGAACTTTCGACGCTCATAACTTTCAAATATACATTTTTTTTACTTCTTTGTTTCCATATGACAATCCATCGTTGGTGACACACATCGATATGATCGACTAGGACAACCTTAATTTCTCAACTTCAAAGTCTTAATTCCGAAACCGGGGATAAGGCAAAGCAGGTTCTATCAGCGGTAACGATTGTCGAAAAGTCAAAATGTTTTTATTTGGGAACGACCACTTGACATTTGGTAGCGCATATCAATTGCATACATTTTAGACTTTTTGAAAATCGTTACCTATATTAGAATGTTTATTTTTCTAAGGACTCTTTGGCTTCTGAATACTAACAAAAAGGCAGATAATTACTTACTCTATAAATAACATAGCTATAAAGGTTGCTCCATAAATGATGGGGTAGTAGAAGGCGCCCATTTGAGCCCATATGGGTTTGTCCTTGTGAGGCAGGAACTGTAGAAACGGCTCTAACATAGACAGCTCAACATCTTGAGCTGTGTTCGTATGCAAGTGATGCGACATTGCATGGGAGATCCGCCAGTCACTGGAAACAGAAAATTAATAGGTTTATTAGACAAAAGCAGATATCACACTGAATTTGACTTCATTTGGGATTATGGCTGGGTTACTATTTAGGGTTCCGTACCCAAAGGGTAAAAACGGGACCCTGTTACCAAGACTCCGCGGTCCATCTGTCTGTCCATCTGTTACCAGGCTGTATCTCATGAACCGTGATAGCTAGGCAATTGAAATTTCCACAGAGGATGTATTTCTGTTGCCGCTATAACAACAAATACTAAAAATAGAATAAAAAAATATATAAGTGGGGCTCCCATACAACAAACGTGATTTTTTTGCCGTTTTCGCGGTAATGGTACGAAACCCTTCGTGCGCGAGTCCGACTCGCACTTGGCCGATTTTTTACTGATTTTATTGCTTATCGATTCTCATTGCCATAATGTCAGGGGAACGACGTCCATTTTTGGGCAAAGAGTTGACACATAGACCTTGCCTGTACTTCTCGCATGCAGCGGATTCCCGTGGACTTCACCAAATTACCTGTCAACCTTGTGCGAGACCTTCTAACGCTGCCATTTCTAGTACGCGGTTGCCACTAATAATACGCAATTAATAAAATCGAATGCCCCTAAAAGTCCAAAGCGTGTAATGCTAAATAAATAATATGATAAGATGATAATCATTTCTGTCTTAATATTTTTATTTTTTTAATAGGCTCGCGTTTGCCTACTACCTTCCTTTTGTATTTGTATAAATGTGTTTTGTGTACAATAAAGAATAAGAGTAGAATAGAATAAGGAAAATATGCTATGTAGTTCACTATTATTTACTTTAAACCATAGACAACAAAGGAAATAATACTGATAATTGATCAATTAAGTACCTATCTACAGGGGCTGATTGGGATCATTAGTGTACCTACTTGCAGGGTCTGCTTGGGCTCATTAATGTATCTACCTACAGGGGCTGCTTGGGCTCATTAGTGTACCTACCTACAGGGGCTTTTTGGGCTCATGCCCAGGGGCTATGTATGTTTTTTTGTTTGTGTAAGTCCTAATCGGATAGTGATCACTCTCTCTTTTATTGGATTAGGTATCTCTCAACTTAGGGCAAAGTGCAAGTTTCACCAAAATCGGTTCAGCAGTTTTCAAGATACAACCGAACTCCTTAGCGACAAAAATCACGAATGTTTAAATTAAGTTATTAGCTATGGGTATTTTGTCAATACTTTGGTACCTTATAACTAGGACTTTGCTATTTTCTTATTGATAGGGTACTAAAACTAAAAAGAGAGAAATAAAAACACTCTTCACAAAAAAAAAAACGATTTTAAAAAATTACTTTCGTTTCGGAATTATAATAAAAAGAAGAAAGAAGAGACTAGACTAGAAGATTTTACTAAAATATCGAAGTTTTATTACACAATTTGTTTTGTTTCGAAATTGGATGAGCCTATCTTACCTGCCTACACACAGGGTCTGCTTGGGCTCTAGCTAAAGTGAAATCCAATTAAAAAAATGAAAACGTTTGTCAAAAGTTCATGACGTTTGATGACCACGTGACATTTAGCGGTAGCACAGCGCCGCCGCTCACGTACTTTGAGGCGGTAACCAATTAACCGTGTCAATTAGATAAAAATTGGAATTCTTGATAATATTTAGCGCTGGTAGAATTTCACTTCACCTGCTTTGTCTGTCTCCTCTGGAGACTGGCAAGATAAGTGACGAACGTTGTGGTGAGCAACTACGTGTTTATGTGCGTGTGCGAAGGCCCTCAATGTCCCATCTTGCCAAATTGTAGCTCTAGCCTATTTGGAAACAAAATCAATTAAGACGGTACCCTGACCAAAAAATCGGCATGAGATATGAGCATTCCTATTGGTCTAGCGGCACTGGTGGCGCATAAATTACATTAGTGAATACGCCCAGATTTTAGAATAAAATCTTTATAAAATCGAATTTTGGTCTTTTGAAAAAAATAAATCTACAAAAATGTTCGTTATTAAATTGTCTATCCATTAGTGTTAGTACAAAAATAATTAATGAACACTTTACGAGGAGATGCATAATATCAATAATTATTTCTCATTTTTATGTTTTTTTGGAAGGAGATTAGTGAAATATACACAACATTTAAAAAAAAACTAAATCTACCATTTTAGAATCAATATTATGTAGAAATTTAATGTATTTTTATTAATTGATATTTCTTTTTAAATAACGAGTAGATAGCTCCTAAAAACAGCACAAAAAACGGCTTGCGCGGCGTTTTGCTCGGGATACCGCCTTAACCAGTGCAGTTTGCATCCAAGCGATGAATGTCGCCAATGATTCAAATAGCAGTGATAATAATTACATTATAATAGTCACAGAATCCTTGCAAAATAAAAAGAAATGTGAAAGTGAGTGTGTCTGTTTGCTTGTTCTGCTTTCACATGTTAACCGACCGACCAGAAATTAGGCACACGGAAGTCTGTGTCACGACGCATATAAGGTATTTTACTTTTTATTGTTCTTACAAATACCTAGCCTATGCTGAGTATTTAAAGAAGTAGAGAAGGTATATTATGTGATAAATGAAATTTTGTGGAGTTTTATTAAGTTTTATTTATAGTCTGAAATAGTGAAGTTAGAGGCCTGTGGGCTTAATTGACTCTGACACCAGAAGTGTCCACATTATCACACGAAAAGAAGAAGCCTGTGATATTTTAATCCCATCAAAAGACATAAAGATAACATACTTTGTGCACTGAATTTTATAGTTGCTTCGAGTAAGCAACCGCAAATTATATTGTAAAGTTTTCATAAGTCAACCACAAAGTAATGTTAGTTTATGGCTCGCAATATCCTTGCTGAGCAGTCCAACTTTATGTTGCATTGCCAGCCATCTTAAGGAATAAACCGCTATATTGGCTACTTTATATTTCATAACACTTTACACTAAGAATTGTCATATAAAATAGGATGCTATTTACGGCATTTATAGCACCAATTAATAGTATAAACTTTCATTGTTTGGCGAAAATAGGTTATCTTCTAAGCAAGCGAGTTTCATCGTCAACCATATCATCGCTTACCATCAGGGGAGAAAGTGGTTGTACGCAAGCCTTATAAAAAAAAATATGGGCCCATCTCATGTATTACCAAAAATACTTGTAGGTAAAATGAAAGATAGCTAAAACAGTATTGTCTGAAGACAACAATGCCGTTATGTATAATAATCTTGATTTTGATGTTTTGATGTATTACTACGATTAACGAAAAAATATCAGAAAAGAAAAAAAAACCGGCCAAGTGCGAGTCGGACTCGCGCACGAAGGGTTCCGTACCACTATCGCAAAAAAAACGGCTCAAAATTACGTTTGTTGTATGGGAGCCCCACTTAAATATTTATTTTATTTGTTGTTATAGCAGCAACAGAAATACATCATCTGTGAAAGTTTCAACTGTCTAGCTATCACGGTTCATGAGATACAGCCTGGTGACAGACAGACAGACAAACGGACCGCGGAGTCTCAGTAATAGGGTCCTGTTTTTACCCTTTGGGTACGGAACCCTAAAAAGGAGTATAAAAATAATAAATAAACAATGCATTGAAATTGTAACAGTCAGTAGGTACATGATAAACTGAGATCTGTTAGTTAATTATTATTTTTTACTCTGTTTTTTCAAGTTGGAGGTCAATAGCCTGGTCCAAGGTGACCGTATTATTTTATAATCGTTTTATTTCTAGTTTCAATTCAGTTTTTTTTTCTGTTTGATAGTAATGTTTTTCTTTTTGCTTAGTTTATACAAGTAATTATTGAATTTGCCTTTGAAACTTGATAAGAGAAAATGTTCAGACAAGTTTAATGTAAACTATATTATAAGAACAAACGTATCTAGTAAGATACAGTAGTCGTAAGACATAGTCCCGAACTACCTGCAGAGTAAAAATTTAGTTTGCAAATGAGTTCCTAATTAATATTAATAAATGATAGTAAAAACAAACTTACCTATACGACATTCCACATAAGTTAAATAAGTACATTCTCCAACTGTCACTGCGGTGGAAATAGTTATGTGCACAAGTGACGAGGGAACTAAGGACTAAACTGTTCAAGAGAGTCAATGAGGCTCCTAAAACGAAACTCTGGGTCCAGCCCCAACAACTCATAGGACTTAGCACAAGCAGAGCAAGTAGTAAACTATCAGTAACGAAATCACTCTTCTTCCTTACATCCTTCGGAATTTCTGGCAGTTGGGCCACGACTTTCAATTTCAAGGTCTTGTAAAATCCATCTTCTTTGAATGTGAATGGTTGGTTTCTGGATTTTGTTGCTTTCCTTATAAAGTAATTTGGTAGGATGGTTTCTGCAACACCTTTGAGGTGATGTGTCTCAAACGCCTCCGTTATATCCGTGCCCTGAGGAACACCAAAAATAAAATTGTTAGCGTAATGTTTCTGTAATGTTCTCATATTCAATAATTCAGTTTCTTCAATATTCTCGACCTCATATAGAATTTCATTAGCATTCATATCAGTAAGAACTTTTAACAGTTTTGCTTTTACTAGGAGGTAGGTATATAAATTCGGCAATTCTCATTGTTACCATTTCCTTTCTCTCTAACGCTTTTCTATTTCGATCTAATCTCTTTCATCATTATTGAACCCTTTTTCTTGTTCTCCATTTCCTTCCATAGAAGGGGTTCTATGAATTTTATGTCATATTAGTCAAAGTCAAAGTGAAAGCCATTTATTTGCCCTTATTTACTTATTATGTATGTATGTTTATGTATAAGTTTACTTATAGTATTTATTACAGTAATATAATTTTGTATTTATTTATTTTTTAATGTAATAGCAGTACACCGCAGTCTAAACCCTTTTTTATTCTAAGTTCTTTCAGTCTATCCAAATGTTGTCTGATAGATATCGCTGTCAGCGATAAGACCACCTTTGTACCCGTATAAATAAGATTTTCTTGTAAATGTGTATAACTTGGGCAGCGTCCGGGACGTTGCGCGGTACCTTCTTGTCCAACTAACCACAGCGTCTCAAGACGAAAGTCTATGACCAATGTGTGTTGCCAGTGACCTATGGCTCTGAGACGTGGTCGCTCACAATGGGCCTCATCAGAAAGCTTACAGTCACCCAAAGGGCGATGGACAGGGCTATGCTCGGAGTTTCCTTACGTGATCGAATCAAAAATGAAGAGCGCCGCAAGAGAACTAGGGTTACCGACATAGCCCGAAGAATTGCCAAACTTAAGTGGCAGTGGGCAGGGAACATTGCTCGCAGAACGGATGGCCGATGGGGCAGAAAGGTTCTGAAGTGGCCACCGCGAACCGGAAGACGTCGCGTTGTAAGGCCTCCCACCAGGTGGACCGATGACCTGGTGAAGGTTGCGGGGATCCGCTGGATGCGAGACGCACGGGACCGGTCTATGTGGCGACGCTTAGGGGGGGCCTATGTCCAGCAGTGGACGTCTTTCGGCTGATATGATGATGATGATGGTGTATAACTTTTTTTTTTTCTATATTACATTAATGTTTTTTGTTTATTATTCACCTGATGGTAAGCGATGATGTGCTCGACGATGGGGCACGCTTGCCTAGAAGTAACCTATTCACTCTTGACTTAATGTGTTGACTAATGATCATTATTTTTATTAATCTAACGAACCTTTTAATTTTGAGTCCTAACCTAATACATAGCATCACGCCTGTAATACCTGAAGGGTTAGGCAGGGATGCAACTATAGTACTTACACCCACATTTTGTCAGTTATGTAATTAGAGGCGACTTTATTGCCATCAACTAAGCACAAATCCAGACTTTCCAGATGAAAAACCCAATAACCCTTTGCCCGACCCAGGAATCGAAGCCAGCCAACCTCACGCTCAGCAGCATGGTATAATAATAAACTCCGTCTGGTATTCTCTTCCCGTGACAGCTGGGTCACGTGAATGGCCAAAGAATACGTCATCAATTGCGATACGTTTAATTCAAATATATAAATTAATTTTTAACTAAATAGATGAATCACACGAGTTACTAAATGACAAAGTACCTATATTTACTGAAAAGGACAATCAATGGTAATTCTTAACGTGTCGTCGTCAGTCGTGCCATCGTGGGAAGAGAATACCAGGAAGAGTATATTATAATACCATGTTCAGCAGTATCATTTGCCACCACTATACCAACAAGGCAGACTAATAATCTTAAGAGTCTAAATGGCCCAAATAATCAATTTCTCATTAGTTATTAGTTCAAGTTAAATTACGAAGACGAGGAACTTAATACAACACAAATGGAATTGACAATCAATTAACACAATCAACTGTTAAATTCATAATTAATTAACGGATCAAGGTTAGGCTTAATGTGAAACGCTATTATGTTTATTGTGCGTTTCGTAGTCTAAATTATACAAGTTTCATTTCAAACAGAAAACAAGTTTATTATTTATGTAACAGTATAAACGGATTGAGACGTTTTGTCAACTTTGGTTATACAAAAGTGTTTTAAGAAACAGGTTCATAGGAACTAAGTTAATTTGCAATCTTATACCACTGTTTCGAGAACCCCGTACAATCATTGGTTGAGTATCGAGATTCTAGCCCTCTTACTAATAAACACGGAATAAAGTTATACCAGGTATAACAAAGGTATACCCATACATTTTCATAGGTTTATACCTGGTATAACTTTATTCTGCGTTTATTTGTAAGAGGGTAGATATTTATTTACCCATTATTAAGTTGACCTAGTCATTCTTTGTTTTAAAACTGATGTATTTAGGGAATGCATTTCTTGTCGTTGAGTATGCAAAATTTTACTAATCTATAGTAGATTTTGGATAAGATAAGAAGACAGGAGAAGAAATTATCAGACAAATCTGGATGCTAATGATAACTAGCCTTTGGGATTGAACGAAGTATTAATGTAGTGTAGTGGCACATGAGTAGATAAACGGAACAGAGATAAAGCTTCATACAACCGCGCGAATCGGTTGCACTACTACAAGCACGCGGACGCATGACTGCGTGACCACTGGCCCCTTGTCGCGTACGCGGCGAGACTGGATAAAACCGGTTTACGTTGGCTCAGCCAGTGGACAATCTCAATCTCATCCAAGGGTCTGTGCAACGCACGTTGTTTGTTTTGTTACTTTTGTAAGTTGCAAGTTTGAATATTTTAATGTAAAAACGTTGTATTTTATTATTAATAATGGTTGTTTATACCTATATTATTTATATTACTTTTTCAATTAAGTACCTTTATTTTATTGTATGATCCTTTTTTTGATAAGAAGAGGATACTCCACGGTGTGTTTTTACCTTTTTATTGTTATTACAAGCTTGTTCTAAACATTTGTAGGTATGTGGGTGGGTTGGTATGTAGTAGGTATGAGTGTTAAGTTCAAATATTGCAAGTAAGATTTGAACCACTTCCCTATGTCTGATTTAGCTGAAATTGAGAGCTGAAAAAGAATTGTATACCGTAACTTCAGTGACAATGCAATAATATGACAGATATAATCTGATGCTGCAGCCAGGATTGTCTCCTCACTAGGGAACTCTTCAAGTGGTAGTAGCATGGACTCGAAACGTTGTCGGAATTTATATTAAATTTTGTTTGCTAAACATGATCTCCACCATAAACTGCTGCAGCAGAAAGGATAGTCTCCACACGAGGTAAACTGTATGTTAGATTCAGAATTTATCACACCATTAAAAGAAACAATAAATTGTTAAAAAACAAAAATTATAAAAAGAAAATTATTAGAGTATAGTAATTTGTAAAGTATTCTATCATACATAATAAATAATAAAACTATTTAACAAATGTTTTGTTTTTGTTTTTACCTATTGTGACAACCCTACCAAAATAGGTAACAATTTCGCACGTTCTTAGGAAGCTTTGTCTCTGTTCCGTTTATCTACTCATGTGGTAGTGGTTCCAAATTTATCCCCAAACGAAACGGTGGCGGGCCCGGTGGTTGAAGACGAAAAAATAAGTAAGAGAATATTGCTTTATTCAAATGTAACGTTTTGCGAAAATAAAATTGAATAAATATCACTCGATGTCACGGTAACAGAGCAGTATTATTTATTGTACACTCGCAGTTCGCAAATGACAGTATCAGGTCTCAATGTGATAGAAATGGAGCTTGTCGTCATTTATCGCGATCGGATCCCAGCCCGGCCAGTAGTGGTCATTTTTTATCGTCCAATAAAAGAGGAAAATCAGTTACAGTTTTGTCCTACTTCAATAGAAGTGAAGGCAAACATTTAGAGATTTGTTCGGACTAGAAAATATTAATTGGTGATGGTCAAAGTTCAGATAATTGTAAATATAATATTATTAGAATATTATTATCTTTACTACCGATTTGAAAATTGCTTTCAGTGTTGGGTAGCTACATTATCCCCGGGTGATATAGACTACTTTTTATACCTATATTCCCACGGGAACTAGAACTACGCAGGTGAAACCGCGAGGCGTTCGCTAGTATATTATAAATAGGCTCCGAAACTACTGGACCGATTTTAAAAATACTTTCTCCAATAAAAAGCATTATTCCGAAGTCACATAGGCTATAATTAATAAAAAAAAAAACTAGAGTACCTTATGAAAATTGCAATAATGAAACCCAAAGTATCAAAATTTGCCTATAAAAATCATTATTTGGCGTACGCTGAGAAAACTATTGATGATATACAAAAAATATGTACTACATGATTAAAGTACTCATTATTACCTACAAAAAAGAACATTTCTAACTATCATAGTTAAGGCGGTACCCCGAGCAAAACGCCGCGCCGCTGGGCCACCACTGCTCTTATATCTCTGATAGACCTATATTGACTTTTATAATTTAGAATTATGAATGTTTGTAAAACAGGCTTTAGGTGCAAAAATAAATTTATTTAGATTCTGTGCTTAGTATCTAGTTTTGGTTTTAACTTTTTTGTTGGAATGCGTTCATCGTAAGGTAAAGTTAATGTGTACGTCTGTAGGACAAATAAATGTTTTTGACCCATAAATGTTTCTGACCGGCTACTACAAAATACCGGTTTTGACGCCTTCGTCTTAAGTATTTCGAATTCTTTGAAATTTAAAAATAGGTACTTGTTTTTGTTGAGCCGACTTAATTACGGAAAATCCTCTTCAAGCGGCCGTTTATAATCTTATACAAAAAACTGCCTCGTAAATAATCTTTGATCTTGCAAAGTTTACCTTGGTAACAGCTATCCAATGGGAGCCTCCAGGATGTACTGACACAAAATCCGTTAAATCATACAGACTGTCGTGTATCCTCCACAAATCTTCAGCGCCATCTTGAATTCGCTTGCTCTTCAGCCAGTTTTGGGCAGATTTTGGCGTCGATTCCCGATGTATCGGGTACTCCAATTGTGGGAAGCTTATCTGACGCTTTTCTGTATTGGGCGCCATTTTGTCTTGTTACTGTGGATTAATAAGAAACAAATTAGAAATTAAATTATACAAAAAGTTATAGAAACATGATGATCTGCAAATAGTTAACGTTCATTAAAGACAAATTATAAGGTTTTTGGCAATTATTCGTGTTGGGGTTATGGTGATATTATTATTATATTTTTTTAAATAAATCCTAGATACTAATCACATATTAATATATATCACCCTAATATTATAAAATCGAAAGTTTGTGAGTGTGTGTGTGTGTTTGTTTGTATGTTTGTTACTTCTTCAGCTCATACGGCTGAACAATAGCATATAGGATACATTTCTGTAAAATCTTTGAGTATTGTATATAGTTATTTTTATTTCGTAAATGTTTGCTCTTATAATATTGATAGCGCAGAGACCTTTTTGTTTTGCAACTTTGTTTTAGACCTTTGGTTATCCAGTTCTGTTTCACCTTTATTTTTGGGAAACATAAATTATAGAACAAGCCTAACAATTCGTGAAAAGAATTGAACAAAAAAAATAATATATTAATAAATAGCACATAGGATACTTTTTATCCCGGTGTAATGTTCCTTTGGCATGATAAAACACTTTTCAAGCGGACGAAGCCGCTGGCATAAGCTAGTTAATACATCGATACATTGTTCATTACTTCTTAATTGCTTTGATTCACATCAAGTTTATCCCGGGAATATGTTTCCTCGGGATGTTTTTTGTCTTTCACGTGGGCGAAGTCACTGGCACAAGCTATGACTAACATATAATAACACGCATTTATCACGGATTTTGCTCTTAAACTGTGATAACAATATGTGACTCTAGCCCGTCACAGTAGGCCGCGCTCGTCCGGCAGCTCGGTGTACGTTAGTGCGACTACTGATTGTTTTCACGACAAACGATGGGACGACGAAACGTTTGATCGACGAACGAAAGCTTGACACAATAGACCAACATGGCAATACATAATGTATTACCGTTATGAACACCGCAATTCTATATATATATATATATATGTATTTTTCTTTGTCTATGGTACCATATTGATTTCCAATGATTAATTCCAAACTTAAAATGATTCCATAGAATCTTGCTGGGCTACTTTTTGTGAAATGACGTCAAAAGAGTAAAAAAAAAACATTATTAGAATTATAAATAAGTTCCTATAGACGTTGAACCTGTCTGGCCGTTGAAATTAACTTGTAATACTGGTACTAAGAATAGGGCTCGGACCAGTTCTTTAAGGATTTGTGTTTTTAGTTAAAATCAAGAAGAATTCATTTTTAGCTTTTGCTGATTATTTTTATACATCTCGCTCAACTAGAAAGGAGAATGCCCATTTTGTAAGGGAACTTGGGAAAATGGTTGTATCTTGATGAATTTGGTTGTATATCGTAGAAAAAACATGTTATATTCATAATTAGAAAACATTTTTTATTTATTTTGCGGGGTTCACGAGATATAACGATGTTTCTGTTCTTGAAATGAACCCTTATTACAATGCAATAAGGTGCATACAAATGTCCAAGTGAAGGAACCTGATCTGTTGTTGTCTGTACATATAAAGTAAAGGACACAGATGGAAAATAACACAAAATATAAATCCTATGTTTGTACAATATTGAAATAGCAGACACGATACCTCATAACGGACCTGTGTATGGGCAATCTCCTTTATTCGAAATAAATACATACATTATTTCTTAAAAATGATCATGTTCCAGTATCAAAATAAAATAACACTACACAGGAGCTTTATGTAGTTAGGTACTTGATTTCTACAAACATTGAATATTATTATTTTTAACCGACTTCCCAAAAAGGAGGAGGTTCGCAATTCGGATGTTTCTTTTTTTTATTTATTTATGTATATATGCGTCATACTCATATATAGACGGATTTTCTAAACTCTTTATTGTTACAAAGAGTATAGGTACTCTCGAGGTGGTCCCTTTGTCACCAAGTCAGAATCTAATGATGGGCTCTCATGGAAATCGATAAACTCCTTAAATGGTATCATTTTTAGTGAAGTGGAACGAAGCAAACCATAGATGGCCACTGGAACTCCTTACTAAGTATGTCGTGGGTATAAGATATCTCGTATTGTTAAGCGACTATGATGAAGCAAATACCTACGTATGAATACGTACGTACTACGTATGGTAGTAATGTAAATTATGATGATGAGGCCGGCAGGTAGGCACTGGAACTTCATAATAAAACAATGTATCGTAGTCGTGTTTGGGCTTATTGGAATCAAAATGAGATGTACTCTGGCTATAAATTAATTTTATAATAAAAATATGTGGTACCAAATTTATAAAGAGTAAAATAAAAAAATACAAAAAATAAACCGAGTGCTAATGCAAATACACTACAACAAAAAAATAATTTGCTTTCCGAAGTCGGTATCGAAAAATGAAAATCAATGGTACCAAAAGACACAAACTTCGGAAAACAGAGTTATTTAAGTAGTTAGTTCTTCTGTATTTTTTTTTACAAGTTCCCCGCAAATTAGTTCAACACTGTGAGACAAAGACAAATCAAATATAGGTAGAACCAAACTAAATCAATAAATTCCACCTGATTCGTGATTTCAGTCTGGTTACCGTTATTTATTACCAAAGGTGAAAAATGGAGCATTGTAGATTAGGTAGGTACTAAATTCTGTTAATTATACAGATTTCAGCCATTCTTGTTAGATTAACTTATCTACCTAAGACTTAAATTAATCGTTTCAGAGATAAATGCTGTAATTAGTCACTAATATCAAAGATTTGAAGATAGTTAATAAAAGTTGTGATAATTACCGAATAAAAGAGCCTTCTTGTAACTAAACTGCTGTAGTCACAGATTTTGTTTAGAAGATGGCCTTTTAACTAGGAGTACATAGTGACTTGAGAATCTTTAAGGACCTATGGGTACAAAATGTACTTTTAAACTAATAAGGTGTCTACTGGTATAGTTGTCAGCACGTAACTTGGCAAGGCTTTGGCGTAGTGAGTGTAAGTTCGCATATAGTGTGCGAACTGACCAACCATCATATAGAGCGAACGTGAATGCGACGCGATTGGTCAGTCGATCTTTGTGTTACCTGACCAACCAATCGAGCGCTCGGAACGGTGCTGACCGTTCCCCGCGTCCCTCTTGGTAACCAAAGAAACCTAAAAGACGACTTGTGTGCATATAACGAATCTTGCCAAGTTACGTGCCGACGACTATAACAGTAGTTTTTCATCTTGATAAAGTGTCTCCTTAACCTAGTTACTACAAGGTTTCTTAAGGATAAGATTAGTTTTTTGGACTATAATATTGACTGGATTGCCGTCTTAGCTTTAGGCCTGTATATTGCAACACTGGAGCCTTAATCAAATCCTGATCTGAGTTCTAATAAAAAAAAAACAAAACAGGTCTAATTATGTATATATTAGTCCAAAACTAGAAACTACCAATTCAGTTTTATGGCCTAGCGAGAATGAATACGAATACGAATTTATTTTTAATATTGTACTATGCGTAGTAGTAATTTAGAAGAATACTACCAATTTTTATCACAGTTATATACTATTTCAGTTATTATTAGGTATCAATAAAAAAACAATTCACATTAAAATGATTTTCTTTTTAGCGTGTCGATGTTAAAAAATAACGGCTAAATAATAACAGCCGCACGGGTCGATCTTCAAGGTTAAGCAACGCTTGCCGAGGTCGGTCCGTGAATGGGTGACCATTTCAACATACCGAGTTTCCTCCGTGCCTCGGAAAGCACGTTAAGCCGTTGGTCCCGGCTGTCATTTGAAGATCTTTGACAGTCGTTACGGGTAGACAGAAGCCTGAGATCTGACACCAGTCTTGCCAAGAGGTATCGTGTTACCCAGTTACTGGGTTGTGGAGGTCAGATAGGCAGTCGCTCCATGTAAATCACTGATACTCAGCTGAATCCGGTAAGACTGGAAGCCGACCCCAACAATAATTGGGAAAAAGGCTAGGCAGAGGATGATGTGTCGATGTTAAACAGCCTATTTTCAGTTAAATGCCTTGTCTGGCCCAGTATTCAGCCACGGCATTGCCCTCCACTGACACACTCATAAGGTCCTCACGTGAACAGTAAACAGGACATGCTGCACGAGACGAACGGAGAGACGGTGAGCCATGGTCAACGGAGAGACGCCGCATAAACACTGAAGATCGGAACCATCCGAGTTCCCCCATTAAAATGTCGTTTACCCAATACCAATTAAGAATAAGCATGTGCAGTGCCAGGCGAAATAATCGTTAATATAGTTAATTAACATTATTTATACTAAAAAAGACACACTAAATGACGTAAGCAGTCATTATTTTTGACCGGTAGGTCGAAAAACATATTTTTAATAACCGACTTCAAAAAAAGGAGGAGGTTCTCAATTCGTCGGAATCTTTATTTTTTATGTATGTTCCCCGATTACGCAAAGACGCCTGGACCGATTTCAAAAATTCTTCTTTTGTTTGAAAGGGTATACTTCCTAGTTGGTCCCATAGTCATCAAGTCAGAATCTGATGATGGAATCCTAGAGAAATCGAGGGAACTCCTCGAATATTATAGGCAAACATATAGCGATTTTGGTATTTTCATCAACAATGCAATCATTTGCACTCAAAAAGTATCATTTGGTGAAGTGGAACTGATGAAGAAGACCACAGATGGCCACTGGAACTCCTAAATGCTAGGTATGTCACGGGCATAAGATATCTCAACTATAATGAAGCAAATACTTATAAATAAATGGTACTGATCAAAATGGCACCATCGAACTGATCTGATGATGAAACCGGAAGGTAGGCACTGGAACTCTCAAATAAAACAAAGTATCCTAATCGTGTTTGGGCTTATTGGAATCGCCATGAGATGTACTTTGGCTATAAATTATTATTATGTTAATTGGAGGGACCTACCAAAACTAAAAATAGAAAAATAAAAAACTTTTTAACAAAAAATCAAACCGTAAGCAAAAAATAAAATTCTTTTCCAAAGTCGGTGTCGAAAAACGGAAAACAATGGTTAAAAAAGACACCGACTTCGGTAAAGAATTTTATTTTTTGCTTTGTAGGTTTTTGTTCTGGAAGTCGGTTTTTTTTTTTTTTTAAGTGTTTTGTCAATAATCACACACACAGCTACAATCTAAAAACATAATCTTCTGTTTATAATTATATTAGATGTCTGGTTGATTTGCATAATCAGACGTAAACAAAGTTATAAACAGTATGAAATAGGTACCACCTTTAACTTAAATAAAAAATTACCTCCTTCACAACTGTAAAGACGAGATAGAGTAGAACCGACATCAACATTATTACTCAAGTACTGGTACAAACCCTATAAGAATATCTCCTGATGTGGAAAAACATCATGAGCCAGCCATCAACCATCAGCCAGTCAATAGGGGTAGCCATGGTGAATGGTCAGGGTGTGACAGACCACCTTTTATTAAAAGAGGAGGATGTTATCAATTCGACTGGATTTTTATATCTGCTTCCTCTGAACTTTTTACTAAGTAAACCGATTTTGATGATTCTTTTTTTATTTGAAAGTTGGTGCTTGTCATTGTGGTCGCATTTCATCAAAATTTGATTAAGAACTTAGGAGATATACATCAGAACGCCAAATCACTCGGGATAGCTGCAATCGCATGTCAGTTTATTGTTTACAACATTTCATATCATAACAACATACTGGTACGCTATAAAGGGGTACGCAGGTGTGAATAGTTCACCCTGGTATACTCTTATTCCACCGGTTTTGTTCAAGATTCATGTTATTGGGTAAATCTATTCTGGCCACTTGTCACTTTGGGCATTATAAGTACCATTTAACTAGTCCATTATGTACCACACAACCCACGGCAACTTGTAAGTCGCGGCCGTCACCACTGGGCCACCAACAAATAATCTAAAATTATTTAAAAATACTAAGTATATCAAGAATACATATTATAAACAACAACAACAAACAATATTTATTTGTTCAAGGCTTAAACCTAATTACAATGATTGTACCTTAAATTAGAATCATAAAGTTAGTGGCAAGATACAAAATATGTGCAACTGGGCTTAAACTAGGAGGATTCCTGTGCTATAAGCACCAGTTACTTCCGTCACCATCACCACCGTGTTCGAGCTGCCATTACAAGTGTGGTGCGGTGCTAAAGTAACTAGTAGTAGTGTGCATTTGAGTATGAAGATAGTGTGTGTGTGGTATTCTGATGTGTGGTGTGTTGTGTTTGTGTGGATGTGTATGTGTTAGCGTGCATGGGCTTGACTGGTTTTATTATTATACAAAGACTGCTACAAAAATAATATGATGTATAATGGTTTCAAATTAGAGGTTTTTTAAAACATTTGATGTGAAGTATTCTGCTGCTATTTAGTCAATATTATGAACCTAAGCGCTCAAGGAAGCAAAAGCAGTACCGTATATAAAGATCGATAATTATTCAGGGAAAAATGCGTGAGTTTACTTATGATAACAATGAATACAAATGCAATGTGCTTAAGCACTTAAGTATATATTTTTACACAGGTTCCAAGAACCTGTTTACCTTAAGGGTTATAAAGGTCAATCATGATGTTAGCGATCAGAAACTCACTGACTCAGAAGGTGTAATTGTTATAAGGAAACTCGCTGGTTTCTTGCACAAATTCATGTCGTGATTCAAATGTAAAGTAATCAATTAATTTATATCTATATTTGATATATATCTATTCTATATATATAAAAGTCAATGCCCCGACTGACATTTTAACGCCCAGCCTTGACCACTAACGATAGAACTTTGAAATTTTGAGATGTTGATTTTATACTGTAGGTGTCATTTTAAGAAAGGATTTTTAGGAATTCATCCTCTAAAAGGGTGAAATAGTTGATGAAAGTTGTATGGTAATTTTTATTTACTCTAAGATCGTCTGTGATTAGCTCACTTCGCTCAACTTCAATTTTGGAAGTCGGTGTTCCTGTTTTCGTTTCTTCGTTTGACACTGACCGCCGAAATTAAAGTTATTTTTCAATTTTTAATGTGTTTATTTGGAAATCGGTTGTATTTTATTGCAAAAAAGTTTTTTGTATTGTTTGTTGAAATTGAAGTTATTTTTGTACAAAGGGATTTTATTTGGAAGTCGGTAGTATTTTTTTTTGTAAAGAATTGTTATTCGTTTTTTAGTTGTGATACATAATTTAAGTTTGGTACCTATAATGCCCAAAGTGATGCCAGAATACATTTACCCAATAACATTCAATAGGAATGTCTTCCTTTAACTTACGTTTCTTTCTTTATACCAACATTTTACTCACATACACAATACACCCAAACCTGGAACAATTGTCTGTAGGCCATACATCCATTTGCTCCGTGCGGGAATCGAACCCGCGACACGCAGCGCAGCAGCCGATCATTCAACCAGTACGCCAACCGTGTCGTCAAGAGCTACCATCGTTGGAACGCAAGGGATTGATAGCTCAAATCGAGCTCACTTTACCTGCGTCATCACGGTACGATTTTTACAGAGTATCACTGCTAAATTACCGCGGGAGCAGAACTACAAAAAATCTAATAATCTATGGAGTGTTCATGCTTCTTATACGGACTTCAATAATTGACCGGTACTACGCTAGGATAATCGAAGTAATGATACAGTGATTAGGTTCTAACTACAAGGTAATCTAGGTACACAAACAATGGTTAACATGTCAGCTCCTTAGTTATAATAGTCTAAGATTCCACCGCTAAAATTAGCTGGTCTTTTTTGTGAAAACTAAATGTTCGTGTCGTCATAGTATTAAGGCTCTAGACAGATGGACTGCATTTCAATTGCTCTCCAACTGCAAATTTTTAGTTTGGATGCAGTTAGTACGACTGCAATAAAACTGAAAACCAACCGTGCAGTCCGATTGCAGTCGGTGTGCTGTTGGTGTGCTGTTGGTGTGCTGTTTCAACAACTGTTAGCTAGCTGCACGGTTGACGTGCAGTTTAAGGTACTTGGGTTAGTATTCGAATAAATTTGATAGAGTGATGTTGTATGAGATTTGGAGAAACTTTGCTGTTTCTATTACTTCGTTCTCGTTTTACTAATTATGTAAATAAAATATAACTTATTTTCTTTCCTTTTCATTAGAACGTATTATAACGAATTAAAGATCTACATTGTCAATAATTGTTAATAAATCGTTTTAGTTCTGACTTAGCGTTTCAATTGAGCTGTCGGAATTCTTAAGATCATTTATGTTTACAATAAACAACAGTAGCATTTTCGGATATGGGGTAAATGTAACAAATGATCCACCATCTCGTTTTAAAAAGTATTGTGTCCTCATTAAACTTTGCAGCATTTCAAGGAACAATCGGTTTCCTTAGTAATGCGTGAAATATTAAATAAGCCCCTAATAATAGCCCTATTTTTTTTTGGGTTCTAAACGCCTAGCTTGGCAATTTTACCCTAAATTTGGGGCTAAAAGTCCTAACTTGCCAAGCCTGCACCGCAGGCGGAGCGGGATAGGAGCGCGCGGGCGGGGTAGGTACATTCTAGCAAGCGGTCTGTGTAGTAATGCAGTTCTATTGCAGTTGGGCCAACTGCATTTGAACTGCACGTCGACCGTACAGTTGTTGTTTGCACGCCAAATGCACACCGACTGCAATCGGACTGCACAGGTGGTTTGCAGTTTCATTGCAGTCGTACTAACTGCATTCAAACTGCAAATTTGCAGTGTGAATGCAGTCCGTCTATCTAGAGCCTTAGAATAGATTGCTGCAGGGTTGCCTTTATCTAGCCGCAATTAAATTTTTTGTTTCTTTTTTAAACGTTTCCTAGATGACGAATTTCCCCTGAATCGTGGTTGCGTTTACATAATCAGTGAGCTCTCAGTTAGTCGCATTTTATGGGTAATAAAGTGGTAGTTTACGGTATAATCATTTATCTTACGCCCATAGATGCTATTGAATACTGTAGTATATAATTAAGGTTATTACTGTTTAACTGTTTATAAATTAAACAATGGTTTTGTCTAATACATTATACAAAGGTAATGCTGAAAAACCGCAATGAGCGTAATAGTAATAAAATTATTATAAATTAGCATGGAAACAAAACACGTAATATGTATGTCGAATGTAAGCGAACAAGGCAAAGAGCAAAGAGAGTATATATAAGGATCATATATATAAGGATAGTAGCAGGAAAAAGGTGTAAGTTTATGTAAGTATGTCGAAATAAAAATATCAGATATGTACGTACACATGCACTTTATTAAACGTGTGCATGTGCTTTATTATCACACTGTATTTAATATTGTTTTTGGTGTACAATAAATAATTAAGTACGGGTAAAGTATATCGATCACCAACATTTTCAAATAAAAAAAAGGCTAGGTCAAAAAAAAAACTTATGGATATGGAATGGATTAGATACCTATTTTGGTTGTTAATTATATTATTTTTTTCTAAACTTTATGTTTTATTTGTAACGATATAATTATGTTTCATAACACAATTCATGGTAGTTTGTAAAAATGCTAGCACTGACACACATTTCATACAGCTGCTGTATTAGAAGAGATAGTGCGGAAATGAGCGCAAATAAACTAGATCAAACGAATCTAACGTGTAAATTTATTTTGATGACCTTTTGTTTCTTTGATGGTAAGTTCTTACTATTGTGATATTTTATTTGCACATCATGTTCAGAGGGCTTTCATATTTTGAAACAATAACAAGTTGGTATATATTCGTTTGTATTTACTTACGCGACGCGTACCTATTTGTAATTATAATTACTCACACTGTAATTTATTTACCAAATGAGTTTGATAAAAACATACACAATAATGATTTATCGCGAATCCAAAGTATTTCAGATACATAGGAAACAAAAAAAAAACAAAAATCAACTTACCTAACAATTTCAAATACAAATGCCCAGTTTTATCGCCAGTGTTTTGTTTACAATCACAATAAACACTAAGTAGAACAATTATTTTTTAAATTCAAACGTTACAGTGAGTGCGTCCGCCAATCGGCGCCGTGTGACCCTGACTGCGCGGGCGCAGCGATCAAATTCCGTTGATACGCTTACCGAACGTAATTACTTACCCACTGATGGGTTCTGCGTCGATGCTTGTCTTTTTGAAGTGTTTTTAACGTTGTTTGTAGGAAACAAGTTTGTTGATGATAACAATACAGATAGTGATAAACAGCAATGGCTGTTGATGAAGAATTCTTACAAAAAAGGTACCCTAAGGTAAGGTTTATACATGTAGAAAATGTCCTGGGATAATACATACAACATCCTTTGTAACACAATACGAGTACATCAAACGCAGCTTGTTTTTACCCGACTGCCGAAGGAGCGTAATGTGTTTATCAGTCTATGTATGTATGTATGTTTGTTCCTATACGGCATTCCAGAGACTAAACGCGTTTGCCGAATTTGATGATTCATAAGTCAATCGATGCGTCTTAGCCCTGCGAGTGTCATAGGCTACATTAAAATTGGATAATAGAAAAATGGCGGATTTTGGGTGCCATATTGTGGGGGCCCAATTTTTTTTTCCTTCTAACCCATCGTGTGGGGTATCAAAATAAAGGGTTTTAAGAGGTGATTTCAAAAATATATAACACTTATATGTTTAAATGTATCTAATTCGAAAAAAAACTAACTAAAAAGTTATAACCTAGTTTGCTGTAAGATAACTCAACATTGAGTTAAGCTCGCCTTTGTACATGTACTTTATTATCACACTGTATTTTATGTTGTTTTGGTGTACAATAAAGAATCTTAATTCTATAAAAAAACTTAATCCAAAAAATCAAAAAACCCGACTGCTTCAAAAGCGACAGTCGGGTTTTTTGATTTTTTGAATTAATGTTCAAATAAATATATAATTCAGTATTCAATAAAACTGGGTTTCTATTTTGAAAACTGATAGAAAGATGAACCAATAACAAATACATCTAGGTTAGACTGCCGGAAGACAAGTGGACTTATGGTGCAACTCAGGTAAGGCCTATGGCTGATTTGATTAATGATTCTAATAGAAATTACAGTAGGTTAGGTAACTAAAGTTGGGTAACACCATCTTCCTGATTAAAGTATAATTTGCAGAATAGTTTTGCAGACATGGTATCAAATCAATCTTACGAGTGAGTAATTTAAAAAAGATGACTATATTAATGCTATTTTCCAATTGTATACTTACTGAACTGCTACTCACTATATAATCTATTTTATATTTACTTGAGGGTCATGGTCATTCTGATCAAACCCTTTATATAAAGATAAAAAAATAACTTCCTTATTTTTTATTATTACTGACAGACTGGTCTTTAACCACTGTATCACCTGATGACGCATGCCGAGAAGTAACCTATTCACTCTTGATATAAATACAGGTTATAGGTATCGTATAAAGCAGGTTTGAGCAAGCAATTCCAGCCCTTAGCTGTTGGCATTAGCAGGTAGAGGAATCTTACTCTTACTTATTCTTACTGCATTATGTAAACATTCATATTAATAACAGTATTTTTAGAAGTTATCTTTTTAGACAAAGAATGACCGAAAAGCGGTAAAATGGCATCGTTACCTACATAAGTGTTATTTAAGTGTAGATGAGTGTGAATATTTAGATCAGAAGCGAAAGTAATTACGGAAGAAATAAAAGGGCTTCTAGGTTGGTCTAAAATTGTGTTTCAGAAATATTCTGTAGTTGCATATTATTTTGACGAGCTGGATTTCTTCGATAAAGACTGGTCCCGAATAACCTTGCGCAGAGAAAATTAGAGCTATTGCTTTGCAGTGAGATGATCCAAGCTGTAATAATAATAGGTAATCAGGTTTTTATTATACATTTCTGGGTGATATTAATGTTTTAATCTATTACTCTTTTTGTATTTTTGGCATATTTAACTTTAACCTTGTTACAGGCTTCATAATAACTTGACTTTTGAAGTATTTCCTTATTCGTTTTATACATTTAAAAATACATTGTTTCTGCCTGTGATCTAACTAAAAATATATAGAAAAACGGGCTTTAAACATAAAGCAAGATTAAGTTTAACATCAGTTAACACCTACCTATCATTAATATAATTGATTTCGTGACAAATTACGTTTGGATTGGAATATAATTTTAAAGATGATTTAGAGGTCCTTACTTAGGCTTTTTTGCACTATTGGATACATTTAAATACCACACTAAAATGGTACTAATGGTACAATGCAAAAAAGGACTATTAAGTATCCATAGGTTAATGTTATCGAATTGTTCATATTTACTTGCATAGCTGATAAAAAAGATACATAAGACCCTGTAACTGATGACTGAAACTGCAAAATTATACAACACACATTGAGGTTAATGCGTTCTTCATTTATATGATAAGAATAGGTAAATCAGGTTTAATTTCTTTGACGTCAAACGCATCCATTTAGGACACAAAATACAACTTGACAAAATAGGGTTTAGACTTGTCTGAAAACAAATGTGAGTAAGATGGCCCATATCCTGTAGTGTCCCAAGTATCCGCCCAACTAGCAAAAACGTCGTATAATTCTAGTCTTATAAGACTTCATGGTATATAACAGTTATATAGTGGTATGTAGTTAACTATTTTGATATATAGACGTTTATCTTACGACGGTTCAGTCGCGGGACTGTAATGTC
The DNA here is from genome assembly GCA_949775005.1 of Orthosia gothica. Classification (NCBI taxonomy): domain Eukaryota; kingdom Metazoa; phylum Arthropoda; class Insecta; order Lepidoptera; family Noctuidae; genus Orthosia; species Orthosia gothica. The sequence continues at coordinate 13,469,988 of OX459041.1, forward strand.
TTAATATAAAGTTGAGTAAACGTTTTCAGGACTAACTTATACAACGTTGTAGAATGGTGTCAGTACATATGTTGAGTAAATGTTTTCAGGACTAACTTATACAACGTTGTAGAATGGTGTCAGTACATATGTTGAGTAAATGTTTTCAGGACTAACTTATACAACGTTGTAGAATGGTGTCAGTAAATATGTTGAGTAAATGTTTACAGGACTAACTTATATGACGTCGGATAATGGTGCCAGTGCATATGTTGGGTAAACGTTTTCAGGACTAACTTATACGACGTTGTAGAATGGTGTCAGTGCATATGTTGAGTAAATGTTTTCAGGACTATCTTATATGACGTCGGATAGTGGTGTCAGTGCATATGTGGAGTAGACGTTTTCAGAACTAACTTATATGACGTCGGATAGTGGTGCCAGTGCATATGTTGAGTAAAAGTTTTCAGGACTAACATATATGACGTCGGCTAATGGTGCCAGCCATGACGTTTATTGGACAATGTATTGGTCATATAGACGTTTCGGTTAAATAAAAGGTTTTTGTAAGACAACCATCGTCGTGTGTGAATCTTAACATAACTTTTATATAATTAAAACGCCACTTAAACGTTTGCGTATGACCTTTTTATAACAAAACTATTTTGATCGTATGGAAGACTTACTAAGACTTGTATGCAACTAAAATGTTGAATTTCTACGGTTACATTAGTTTAAGTAGACTTTTGAATCATTTAAAGGTCAAATCCACACTTTAATTGAACCATTTCTATTTTGTTTTGTCTTTTAAAAAAGGGATAGAACGAATGAATGTTGCCGAAAAAGATTCCGTATATATATTTTTTTTTAAATTATCGTTTAATGTAAACAACAACAATAAAATTAAACAATTAACAGTAGCAATGGAACTGTGACAGTTATTACATTTGTTTGCAAAGGTAAAATAAATGCTTCGCCAAGGCCATTTTTCTCTTTTAAGACGTTTTAAATAATTTCAGATCAAAAATGTATCGATGTCCAAGAACACTACCATAGTTCATTCATATCCTATGTTAGACCTGAAAAAAAATATTTAAATAAATTAATCTGGGCTAAACGTACTATTTGATTAGATAGCCATTGACATGAAAAGAAGATGAATTTATAATCATAAAGGGCCGAGTTAGTTCTCTGTTCAAGTTATGCAATGTTTATTAGATCTGTAAGTAATGCATATGGAACCCTAAAGTAAACTGAATATGGCCGCGGCGTCATAGACTCAAGAAAATGTATACGACCTTTTTGTTATATTAGTGTTATATAAAGGTCGCTATACAACGTAAACAAGATGGTTGATGCTTTATTATGAAAACATGTTTTGCATAATTAATTAAAACGATTCAAATACAAAGAAATAGAGGAGGGCGTTAAAAACTTCACAAAAACACATATATACATTGTCATAAAACTAAAGTTCCCTGAAAGATTAACACAACTATCATTATCTCACACTCATTTAAATAATGCATAATAAATCGATATTTTGTAATTATGGCAATAGACATTTACTTACCTTTTTTTATTTAAACACCGGCACAATATTTAACAAACGAAATAAAACGGTTGCCGTTGAGCAGTCTTTTGAAAACATCATTGTAACAGCTATATGACATAAGCGGTCACATAAGAGACTCATCATAACCAGTATTGGACCGTAAAGTCGGTCTCTGTACTTTTATTTAACTTGTATACAACGTTTAAACGGTCATTGGCTGACTTCTACTTAACCACTAAACGACAATATTGTCGTGTAATTTGGGCCTAATTCGCGTTATTTATACGTTCATATTTACGTTTATGCGACCAATCTTAAAAACTAGACTCAAAGTGTAAAACGTTAAATTGACTATTATAAAACATTGATTTGTTAGTTGGGCGTGACTTGATATACACAACTGATGCCGCTATAGACGTGGTCATCTAGGTACTGGATACAATTTATTCTAAAGTCAACTATCGACCCGAAAAGAAAACTTGCGCGTGCAGCACCGTACATGTGATAGACGTGCAACTTCTTAAAAAATAAACAATGAGATGGGTTTAGAGTTAGAGCAGAATGGATGTGGATGGATGGAGAGTACCCCTCCCTCTCCATCTATCCACATCCATTCTGCCAAAGAAAAGATGGATGGACTGTGTGAGGAGTGGTATGAAAGAAAAGGGCGTCAGTGATGGAGTGACGGGGGACATGATAGTATGGAAGAAGAAAACGTGTTGCGCCAACCCCAAGTAACAAGAGACAAGGGCAGGAAAATGATGATAGTGTTAGAGCAGAAAGGGGTTATTTAGTACATATCTGTCTCATGTAACGAAATGTGCCTAAACGTGGCGAGTCCTTCGAATTTCACTTCTAATTCTCGTCCAATTATCGAAACTCCGCCTAAAAAACTTTTTGGGTATAAGTCATACGCAATATGAGAGGCAACTAAAACATCAGTGGACACAAAGCCCAACTCTCTAGTATGCAATATGCTTTTAGCCAGTCGGTCCATCTGGATTAGCCGTGAACTCGTAAAACATGCTCTGCATAAAGCTAAGGGGGTCATTTATAAGAGGGCTAGCTCAGCTGTCTGAATATAAAGCTTAGCGGGCCAAGCGTATGAATTGGCCAGAGCGCACATTATAATATATCGGTCGGCGTGACTGTGAGCTTTTTCAGTTACGGATGGTATCTAGCTTAAGCTGGGCGAGTCTGTTATTGTAAGAGTTCATGGTAATATTCATCATCATCATCATCATTTCAGCCAAAAGACGTCCACTGCTGGACATAGGCCTCCCCCAGGCGTCGCCACATTGACCGATCCCGTGCGATTCATGGTAATTAAACAGTAGTAAAAGTAAGGAAACTCGATATGCAGCAATTTAGAAAATGTTTCTACACTATTCTTCACTTTCTTATTTTTTCAATAATACAATAATTACATAATTTTTTTTCGAGGGTTCTTGCAAAATCTGGCAAGTTTTGCAAGAGATCATTATTCTGAAATTATTTTCGTCTCTCGAGTTTTTTTTTGGAGATTTTTTAGCTTTAAGTAAGGGTGGACAGGGTTAAGTGTCCACTATGAACAAGACAGTGTTGTTTTATGTATAAGTGTTTATGACGCAAAATTGCATCATGCAGAAAAAGCAGTATGTGCATGCATTAGGTATATTCGATTCTCAAAATGCACGACTCGCCAACCATCTAATTTGTTAAAGGTCATTGGACCTTTGACGAATTGGACGGTTTGCTTGTAGTATCGTATGTTTGTCAATACTTTTCTAACCGAAAATAAATCTAATTCGAACGTGTATTGAAAATAGTGATATTAAGTATTTCGAAAAATGAAAAAGAAATTCGGAATGGTTTTTGCAATAAAATGGCTCCAAAAAATTTCAAAGATGCGAGTAAAAATTGCAGTCGAAACTCTTCTTTTTATCGGTATTTCATGTAGGAAACAATAAACAAAGCTTTTAGGACTGGCTGGGTTTGCATATACAGACTTTCAGCATTTTCGTGCTTATATGTCCGATACAAATGAAAAAGGTACATTTTGTTTCAGATAGTGTGATTTTACAACTGATCTCAGTCAATGAAAGTATTATTACTTATTCAATATTTCTGTAAATGAAAGCATTTGCTAAGTATGTGTTACAAAAATTTTGTAAGCAAAACATTATCAACCAGTCATAATCAACGCATTCCAATTGTGTTTTAAGGTTAATTACTAACAACGTTATGTTCTTTTAAATTTTTATCCATTTTCTATACCAATATTATATAGAGGAAAGATTTTTTTGTTTGTTTGTACCGAATAGGCTCCGAAAGTACTCGACCGATTTAAAAATTCTTTCACCAATAGAAAGCTACATTATTCCTGAGTAACATAGGCTATTTTTTAATCCTGAAAACGGGTCCTGTGGGGTGGCCCACGGGAGCGAAACCGCAGGGAACAGCTAGTATAAAATAATTTCGTGAACGTCGAATTGTTTATTTAATTTACTGAAGGGCAATTTTTGCGTCAGCATGAAGAAATTAAGCAGAGACAGTTGCATACAAAGATGCATTTCTTTAAAAATTCTTATGATCTACACGAATCAATTATTAACATTCACGAGACCACTCCACTCCTAATATTCTCATTCTTTATTATAAATTTCAAAATATCAGATTTCTCACAAGTTATTTATAATAGGAACCTAAACTGGCAAAAATATAATAAAGACGTCAAATATGGTGATCATATAATATTTAAAAAGTATTCTATTTACCGAAATTTAAGTTTTGCTTTCATCATTTTGAACATCAGTTTTAAGTAAAGTTTATTCATGTATGAATATTTCTGTCTATGCTTTCAATTCAATAATGGCATTTTAGGTAGAGGCTGATATTCCGCCTACTTCGCAAATAACATTTCCATCAGCATAAAAGATGAGTGAACCTATATTTAGGATATAGGTAGATTGAGGAACTAGGCGGAATATCAGTGAATTCAATTCAAATAAGGTTAGCTTCAAAAGCCAGCATTTTAATAAGATTATCCGAAGTTCGTCAAAGATGTAAAATGAATTCGGTTTTGTGGCCGTCAGCGTTGAAGTTTTGTCCTTTTGTGAATTATGAATTGTAAGTTAAACTTGGTTTAACCCTTTGGTATTTCGGCAATAGGGATTTGTAGATTGCAATCTCAGTATTCAGCCTTGTCTTTGATAAAGAATAAAGATTTCAAAATCATGAAAATTTTAACTCAATATCAATACATATAATAAATCTGTTGAAAAGTAATTTTTATACATCAATAGGTATAACAAATCTGAAGAAAACTCGTTTTTGGTCATTGAAAATATTTCCAAACAAAATAAAGTTGTTAAAGGATAACCAACAGAACACATTTTCAGCATTCTTTGAATTTTTGTCTGTTTATACTGTGCACACATCACGTAAAATGTACGGAAACCAATGTAGATAACTGTTACACATAAAAATTGTACATAACTTGACGTATTACTTAGTTTTTGTTATTTCACTACATCATCTTCATTTAAAGTGTTCAAGAAGTAAAAATATCACAACGCACGCAATTCAGATACTTGGACAGTTGAACTCCGTTTCCGATAGATGGCGTTGTGCTTTTGGTGTCATTTTGTGAGTGACGGTGTTATGATCCTTCGCGGCAGAATGACCCTAGAAAAAAAATGGTAGCTAGGTAGGGTAGGTGTATAGGGTAAGGTAGAGTAGGGAGGGTGGGTAAGTAAGATAGGGTAGTGTAGGCAGTAGACGGGCGCGAAGCTGCGGGCACAGCTAGTTATAAATATTTGAACTTGTTTCTTTATAATTAAGTTTGTGAAAAGTAGGTTTGCCCATGATTGTCGGCTATCACTCAATTCAGATGATGGAAAATATTCTGTAATCTTTGGATTTTTGTACACAACGAATCGAATGATCGAATATTATCGAATGTTACGTATAATTTGAATTAAAAATAAGTACACTGAAAATGTAAAAAGTTGATTATGGTTAAACACATTATTTAAAAAACAGAAAATACCGCAATTACCAATATCTTACTAATTATTCTAAATTATTAGTATACAAAAACTTAATGAGTAAAATTTTGTCGAGGATTAAAAGTATTTAAGAATAGATGTGTTCATCCTCAACGCAGTTGCAACCGGTTTTATGATGACTTAAGCATATACGGCAAGAACAATTCTGTAACGTAATATAGGTAAGGTAATAAAAGTTTTAACTATGAAAACTTAAAAGGTAAGCTATGTAATTCGGCCACTCGTGGGGGAACCGCGCTGGACGACCAAAACCACCTTCGGTAGTACCTCTCCAACAACTCCATTTAATAAAATTATGTACGGAACCCGTTGTTAAATGTTCGGAATCCCGAAGGCTGCATGTACCCCAGGGGTCATTAGTTCTGCCCCGGGGGTAAAGCCGATGTCGGCTCAACTGATATCTACAGACAAGGAAACGGACTATCAACATTATGGAACAAAAGGGTCTAAAATACCAGAAGAAAGCGACATTCCAAAGAATAATTAGGAAGATGTGGCATTACGTACCAGTTTTGATTCATGGTTTAAAACTCTTGTCAGCAAAAGATTTTTTTTTATGATTAGCTTGTCACCGGTCATGACAGGACAGTTCTCCAGTTCTCCAGTCTGTGTCGGCAGTTGGTGACAGACGCCAGTCGCAGCGGCATGCGGTCCGTAAGCTCCGGCACGTCCGTCGGCTCGTACTTTACGTACCCTCAGACTGACGACAAGGAATGTGTCGCTGCCGTTCCCGTATATTGACGCTTTTAATCAGTAGCAATTAAAAAAAAACAATAATTAATTTAGATGAAGATTTCAGTGCCAAACTTTTTTTATGAAACCATTCTGTCGACAATCGACAGAATGGTCTGACGTCATCGAGAAAAAATTGTCTTTTGTAAAGAGTCTCGTAGTGATTACACTACACTACCTATATTATTATTTTGCTCTTGTGTTACCTTGAATTTGACTCAGACAGACTTTCTCTAATGTGAACACTCCAGACAAAATTCCTGTAAACGTAATACCTGAGAAAATTTAATACACCAATAAATTCAGAAAACAACATACACTGCTAAACCGAACTAACGCTAGAACATTTCGCGGTACATTGAGTGTGAATATGGGAATATACACAAAAAGTTAACAAACCTGGTTTACGATACTGACGGAGTCCATTTTCTAAATCACCAGCGTTATTTGAGTCGATAAATTGGATAGGTGTGAGAACACTTTGGATTTATTTCATTTGTTCCTTGGCAGTCGGTAGACTAGTGCATTCAATAAAGAGCTGCTGAAGGCTAGCGAGAATAATTTGTTTGGAAAATAGGACTGAAAAATTCAGACAACAAATCAGGCGTCGCGTCGAGCCACCGAACAAAGAAATTTTGTTATTACTAATTTTGATTTATTTCATTTTGTTAGGATTATTATAATTTCTAGTTTTCTAACAGAATTTCAGATAAAAACTACGAGTATATCGTTCAGTAAATATTCTCAAAATTATTTGTATGTCTATCTACAAACATTCCTCAGAAACTTCGGGTCCCATCAATATCGGTAGCCTAATCGTGCGGCAATAATACGCACAACTGATGCCACTTAATTCTCCTACGAGTATCTTTTCCACAATATCATCATATCAGCCGAAAGACGTCCACTGCTGGACATAGGCCTCCCCCAAGCGTCGCCACATTGATCGGTCCCGTGCGTCTCGCAACCAGCGGATCCCCGCAACCTTCACGAGGTCATCGGTCCACCTGGTGGGAGGCCTTCCAACGCAACGTCTTCCGGTTCGCGGTCGCCACTCCAGAACCTTTCTGCCCCATCGGACATCCGTTCTGCGAGCAATGTGCCCTGCCCACTGCCACTTAAGTTTGGCAATTCTTCGAGCTATGTCGGTTACATTGGTTCTCTTACGGATCTCTACATTTCTGATTCGATCACGCAAGGAAATGCCGAGCATAGCCCTCTCCATTGCCCTTTGAGTGACTGTAAGCTTTCTGATGAGGCCCATTGTAAGCGACCACGTCTCAGAGCCATATGTCATCACTGGCAACACACACTGGTCATATACTTTTGTCTTGAGACACTGTGGTAAGTTGGACGAGAAGACACCGCGCAACTTCCCGAACGCTGCCCAACCCAGTCGGATTCGACGGTTGATCTCTCTCTCGAAGTTGGCCCTACCCAACTGGATCGTTTGTCCCAGGTAGACATAGTCGTCCACAACTTCGAGTGTAGAGTCTCCAACCTTGATAGGAGTGGGTGTAACATGGGCATTCAACATCACCTTGGTTTTGTCCATGTTCATCTTAAGACCCACTCTTTCGGAAGCTCTACTGAGGTCATCGAGCATTGTATTGAGGCTCTCCATGGTCTCAGCCATAACCACTATGTCGTCGGCAAACCGAAGATGAGTGATGTACTCGCCATTAACATTGATGCCTAGGCCCCTCCAGTCCAGTACCTTGAATACATCCTCCAGCGTAGCAGTGAACAGTTTCGGAGAAATGACATCTCCCTGTCTCACGCCACGCTGGAGAAATATTGGTTTCGAGGTCTGATCCTGATGACGGACTGACATGGTGGCGTTTCTGTACAAACACTTCAACACCTCAATGTACCGGTAGTCGATCTGGCACCGTTGGAGAGACTGCAGTACAGCCCAAGTCTCGATCGAATAGAAGGCTTTCTCGTAGTCCACAAACGCTAAGCAGAGAGGCAGGTTATACTCTTCGGTCTTCTGTATAACCTGCCGCAGCGTATGTATGTGGTCTACGGTGCTAAAGCCTTTTCGGAATCCGGCTTGTTCGGGTGGCTGGAAATCGTCAAACCTGCGCGCGAGACGATTCGTGATGACTCTTGAAAACAACTTGTAGACATGGCTAAGAAGTGAGATGGGCCTATAGTTCTTAAGCCGGGCATTGTCACCCTTTTTGAAGAAGAGGACCACCACACCCCTGCACCATGCCTGTGGCGTTTTGCCCTCGAGTATGACGGAATCAAACAGTTTCTGAAGGGCCTTAAGGACCGGTTTTCCACCCGCCTTCAGGAGTTCAGCCGTGATTCCGTCGTCACCCGGTGCCTTGTTGTTTTTGAGCTGTTTCAGAGCCATCCTAATCTCGTACAGGCTGACGTCCGGGATATCTTCGGTATAGTGTCGGGTCAATCTAGCTCTTGGGTCGTTTGCTACATTCGCAACGGGTTTACTGGTTGACGTGAACAACTGCCCATAGAAACTCTCGGTCTCCCTCAGAAGCTCCGGTTTGGCGGATACAATCCTGCCATCATCGGTCTTCAGTTTTGTGAGCTGGCTCTGCCCAATAGACAGATCTCTTGCAAAGACCTTGGAGCCCTTATTCCGCTCGATAGCATCTTTAATGCTTTGGGTATTAAAGCGGCGGAGGTCGGTTTTCAAGGACTTTGAGATCCGTCTATTTAGCTGCCGGTATTTCACCGCATCGTCTTAAGACTGCAGGATCATCTCACGCCTCTCCTTCATTAGCTTGAGAGTAGAGGATCAGAGAGCTTTTTATTTCTATATGTACGGCGGGTCTTGAAAAACTTAAACCCGACCGTATGGACAGCTTCCACGAACCCATCGCTGTATTCGTCCACGGAGCTCCCTAGGCACTCGAAACGATTCTGGAGTTCGAGCTGAAAGGTTTCGGGGTTTTGGATCTGGATCTGTGCTGGACGGAGCGTGGACTTCATCAGTCGAGACCTTTCAAGCTTGATATGAATGTTCAATGTGCCTCTTACCATACGGTGATCGCTCCCGGTTTTCACCGAATTGATCACAGAGACATCATTGAACATTTGCTTCTTGGTTGACATGATGAAGTCGATCTCGTTTTTAGTTCCACCATCGGGGCTTTGCCATGTCCACTTCCTGTGCTCACGCTTTCTGAAGAAGGAGTTCATCATATAGAGGCCCTCCTTCTCCATAAAACTGGCCAGTAGGTGACCCCGGTGGTTCCGACGTCCAACTCCAAATTGCCCCACTTGCAGCTCATCCTCGTCTCGTTTGCCCAGTTTTGCGTTGAAGTCCCCCATGACAACGGTGAAGTGAGTTTTGAAACCATGCATGGCTTTAGAGATATCCTCATACATGGTCTCTACCTCGTCGTCGGGGTGTGCCGAGGTTGGGGCGTAAACCTGTATGACCTTCAGCGAATATCTTGAGGATATTCTGAGTATAAGGTACGCCACCCTGGTCGACACACTCTCGATCTTCACCACGTTGTTCACAAGGGACTTGTGGACGATAAACCCGAAATAGAGCAGGTTACCAGATTTGAGGATTATCGTGTCCTCCCCCTCTCTTCGGACTTCAGATAACCCTATAATACTCCATCGTAACCTGCTCAATTCTTCCTCGAGTTCGGCTATCTTGTCGTCGGTCCGGAGTGTTCGCGTGTTGTACGTGGCCAGGTCCAGTCGTCGGTGTTTATTGGGATAGCCGGGTCCACTCCGGAGATTCTTCGCACCCCTTGCCACGTCATCGCCTCGACCGCTACCGTAGTCGAGGGTAGACGGGCTGCCGGGCACTCGGGGCCGTTTTTTTACTGTGCTATTCATGGTTTGGGGGGGGGTTTGCCGTAATCGCCACGCTTGGCAGGCGGGTTGGCGATCGCAGTTTGTTATTAAAGTGCACAGAGAACGCTGCTGCCCATTCTCTGGTTTTTCCCTTAGTCGCCTCTTACGACACCCACGGGAAGATATGGGATGGTGAAATTCTTTACGTCCGGGGGTAATGCCGATGTCGGCTCAACTGATATCTACAGACAAGGAAACGGACTATCAACATTATGGAAAAAAAGGGTCTAAAATACCAGAAGAAAGCGACATTCCAAAGAATAATTAGGAAGATGCGATACGTACCAGTTTTGATTCATGGTTTAAAACTCTTGTCAGCAAAAGGTTTTTTTATGATTAGCTTGTCACCAGTCATGACAGGACAGTTCTCCAGTTCTCCTGTCTGTGTCGACAGTTGGTGACAGATGCCAGCCGCAGCGGCATGCGGTCCGTAAGCTCCGGCACGTCCGTCGGCTCGTACTTCACGTACCCTCAGACTGACGACAAGGAATGTGTCGTTGCCGTTCCCGTATATTGACGCTTTTAATCAGTAGCAATTAAAAACAAACAATAATTAATTTAGATGAAGATTTCAGTGCCAAACATTTTTTATGAAACCATTCTGTCGATTCTCGACAGAATGGTCTGACTTCATCGAGAAAAATTGTCTTACCTATATTATTATTTTGCTCTTGTGTTACCTTGAATTTGACTCAGACAGACTTTCTCTAATGTGAACACTCCAGACAAAATTCCTGTAAACGTAATACCTGAGAAAATTTAATACACCAATAAATTCAGAAAACAACATACACTGCTAAACCGAACTAACGCTAGAACATTTCGCGGTACATTGAGTGTGAATATGGGAATATACACAAAAAGTTAACAAACCTGGTTTACGATACTGACGGAGTCCATTTTCTAAATCACCAGCGTTATTTGAGTCGATAAATTGGATAGGTGTGAGAACACTTTGGATTTATTTCATTTGTTCCTTGGCAGTCGGTAGACTAGTGCATTCAATAAAGAGCTGCTGAAGGCTAGCGAGAATAATTTGTTTGGAAAATAGGACTGAAAAATTCAGACAACAAATCAGGCGTCGCGTCGAGCCACCGAACAAAGAAATCTTGTTATTACTAATTTTGATTAATTTCATTTTGTTAGGATTATAATTTCTAGTTTTCTAACAGAAAGCCAGATAAAAACTACTAGTGTATCGTTCACTAAATATTCTCAAAATTATTTGTATGTCTATCTACAAACATTCCTCAGAAACTTTGGGTTCCATCAATATCGGTAGCCTAATCGTGCGGCAATAATACACAAAACTGATGCCACATTATAGTCTTTTGTCCTACGAGTAACTTTGCCACAATATAAACTCATAGATATCTACAATATAAATATGATCCTGATATGATATTAAAAATAAAAATAAGACCATGTTTTGAGTCGTAGACATAAGCTCTACGGATTACAGTCGACCTACGGGCTCCGGGTTTACAATGGCCGACGATGTACTCAGTATTCTATCTTTTATTTTATTTACTAAGTCTTCTCTTCTACTTAAGTCCATTCTTTCTTTCTTCTAAAGTTGTGCCTAAAATTAGACTCTTGAAATCCTCTATTTATAATGTTTCCCGAAGTTTGTGAAAGCGTTGTGCCGCTGGAAAAGCTATTCAAAAATATTTTTTGCTTGTTGAATCTTTGAAATGAAGAAAATTGAGACTTAGAAGATTAATTTATGATGGAATTAATTACTAGTAAATGGTTCAGTTATTTACTTGATGACATCTAAGATGCATGTTAGTCATTGAATGCATTATGGTTATTCCTGACAAAAGCCATGGTTAGATTTCGTGGTTTAGTTGGGACATTAGGGTAGCGTCTTCTAATCTTTCTGCCCAGTGTGGTAACAGCATTCGCCTTGACCGTGAATCAGTCACGTAAAGCTTGATGAAATAAATTTTTACGGGTTTTAGCGATAGCTTATTCGAAGAAGGCCACGAAAATGTTACGAGTGAATGAAGTATATATGTGTTTTGTATGTTTGTTTAAAAATAAAGTTAATAATTTTATACCCAGTAACCCATTGTAATTTATTTTGATTTTTGTGTTTTTTTATGCACCTACCTACAGAATGCCTGTCTGAGGCAGGCCGCGTTCATTCCTTTGTGCTGCAAAAAATTATAAAATAAATATTTAATAAATCCGTGACAACATTGATTCAATATACACCTTGCTTGGTAGGTAACTGTTTTTCCTAATAACTATAAGGTTATAAGGTTCATGCGAAAAATCCTGTCCTTTATTTTTATTAGTGCTCAAAGATACCTAGAACTAACCAAACCCCCATTCATTTAAACCCATATTGAAACAAGCATTACAACCTTTGTCAACAAACATAGTCTGCATTCTGCACATTTGTAGCAATCCACGAGATCCCCGTCAACTATCTTGATAAGATCGGGTACACAATTGAGATTTACACTGCTCACGTTATTGAATTTGTTCACTGTACCCTTTAGTGAATGCCGGGGCTGGGCGATTCATTTGTGAGACCTCTTTGAAACGGCGACAGACCTGTTTACGATAGCCATGACTAAACGCGTACGTGTTAGATGTGTTTTGGCTGTTTGAATATATGAAAATACCCTCGTCACATTTTTATTGCATGATACATAATGTATCTAGTAGTAGACGCGCTTCGATCGATAATCTATTGAACACGTAATCTAAATGACGTATCACGTAAACACGATATCTTTCAAAATTACCCCGATTCAAACAGAAAAACAAACGTAACTTTTGAACGGCTAAACCGATTTTGATCAAACATAGCTAAGAACACAAAACGAAATCAAAATCGGTTCGGAACAGGATTAAATTTAAAACTGTAAAATCAACCTAGGATATCGACTTCCACCGTCCACCGAACGTATGGGCCAAAAGTATGAAAACAAATAAATATTAATTTCACTTATTTATTCCCCGAAGGGTTTGGGAGAGTTGTACCAATACTACACCTACCTACATTTCGTCGTTTAAATTGGGTGGAAAATGGCGGTACCGAATCTTAATTGTATTTTTTGTAGCAGGCCGATAAAACTTTATCGCAGGGTATTGAAGACATGAAACTAATATTTTCGACTAGCTGTTGCCCGCAACTTAAATTAAGGATATTTTTTTACGCGAAGCCCTAATTATTTTTCTAATGCTTTAGCTTATGTAACTCCTTATAACATCAGCTATCTACCAGTGAAAATCACGTCAAAATCGGTCCAGCCGTTTCAGAGATTACTCGGAACAGACAGACAGGCAAAAATCTTAAAAATTTCGTATTAGTAAGTACCGTGTATATTTTCACTTACTTTTACTGTCTCTCCGTGTATGCATTCAATAAAACGTTGTTATTTGGATAGTATATACAGGCACTTCAATTTTATTTATTTACTCAAAAATGCATGTAATGTGGTCATTATTTTGACAACCTTGTTTGAGCAAAGTTGACCTTGCCGTTCTGTTTCAAGGAGCATCCGGCAAAGTTTTGCTGGCCGCTCTAGCAGGCCGGCAATATTTTGCCGGCCGCTATTTTGACGTTTCAACGTTTTAAAAAATCAATTCCAAAAAGATTTTATTTAAAACACAGCTGTTTGTATTTATAGAGATAGGTACAAAAAGATTTTATTCCATATTAGGCTGTATAGTTCCAACTAACATTGCTCAAAAAAAAAAAAAGTAACAAAACGCGGTTCAGCGAAAATTTTGTTTTTATTTAGTGACTTTTTTGCTAAAAATGAGCTCTCAAAGCGAAAATTCTTCCGATTCAATGTGTTTAACACCGCCTGACATTAAAGATGAAGCTAAATTAGTGGTTGATGATACCGCGAAACTCAAAGAAAAAATATAAGTTTGCATATGAAAAATTTGTGCAGTGGAAAATCAGAAGGAAATCTAAATCTTTATCCGAAAATGTTTTTCTCTTCAATAATACCGCAGTCAAATACCGCATTAGAATTATCGCAAACTATTACTAATATCAAACCGGGAAAGTCGGTGTTGAATTTGAGTAACCGTACTTTTCATAATTTTCATTTTAATTAAAATTCTATTTAATTAATATATATTTTTATTTAAATTACTTACTGGTTTTATTTAGATTAGGTACTTGCATTTTTGAGTAAAGCACTATACAAACCTTGGCTCACAATGACTGCTTCGCTGGTCACGCTATGATTGCCTCGAGCTAGCCTAGCTACGCTCTAGGCCTTTCAGCTTGGCCATCATTGCAGCCCTTGCTGTCCTCGCTGTAAAGGCCTCGACCTACGGTCTCGGCCTTTATCTCAGCTCGTCAGTAATGTACTATTGTAGACCGCGGCAGTAATGTACTATTGTATTTATAGATTCTATTATAATATGTAAGTTGTTCTTCCATGAAACCGCGAATAAAGCAAAAAAATCAAAGAAACAGCAAAAAACAAATGAAGTGTGTGAAGTAGCTTCATAACATCACCATGTGAAGTAGACAACAAAAAGTTTCTGAACGTCCGTGGATCGCACAGCAAATATAATAAAAGAAAGCAATTTTTCACTTAAGTGCTTCCCTCGTAAATCCGCTAGACTTGTTGAGAATTAAGTGCACTTTTTTTTCTCATCAACGCCGCCGGGTATAAATGTGAAGACACTTTCGGCTCACGAAGATCCGAAGTTGTATTTAATGCTAAATTGTTTCCAAAGTGTTTGAGGTTAGTTTCGTTTGGTTTTGTTGTAGCAGAACTGGGAATTATGACGTCATCAGATTCGGCGGGCGATGCGGGCGATACGGGAACATGATCCGTATCCGTATGAAAACATAGTTCAAGATGAACAGAAGTGGATACAATGCGTGCGGCGCGTTAGGCGCGGATAGCGCGGGGCCTTGAGAAAATGTGATGACTACGGCGAGTGCGGCGCGGACAGGTGCGCGTTCACCTTAAGAAGGCATAACAGTGAAGTTCTAAGGTCTGGTAAAAATATATTTGTTTTTGCAGCACAGTAACCACATGTGAAAGTAGGATTAGGTAGGCAGTTAATAAAAAAACTTTTGAAAGCAAATAAGGCACGACATTATAAAAAGAGTACTGTTCTCATCTCTGGGACGGATCTGCCAAATACCAGCTGGATGCACTCGAGTCGATCGAAAAACGAGCCAAGAGGCTTATCGGCAATGAGATACTGGTCGAGTCTAGGCTCCAGAGCCTTGAACATCGGCGCCGAGTTGCCAGCCTATCGGTTTTTTATCGGTTACATTTCGGGGAGTGTGCGTTGGAATTGCATGAACTGATTCCTCCTAGCCCGTTCCATCATCGGACTACAAGACGTACGGCGATGCGTCATCGATACATGGTGGACATCCCACCCATACGCACCAAACGTTTTGGGAACACTTTTATTATACGAACAGCAAAAGAGTGGAATTCCCTGCCTGAGTCTGTGTTTCCCGATAGCTACAACCTGGGAGTCTTTAAGTCAAGAGTGAATAGGTTACTTCTAGGCAAGCGTGGTCCATCGTTGACCACATCATCGCTTACCATCAGGTGAGATAGTGGTCAAACGCAAGCCTATTTCATATTAAAAAAAAAAAAAAAGATTAAGTTACTAGTTGCTGCCCGCGGCTCCGCCCGCGTAGAACTAGTACTTCCATCGATCGTCTTCATAAAAGCCTATATACCTATTATTTTGATGTATGAGCTAAAGTTGAATGCCCATGTTACACCCACTACCATCAAGGTCGATGACTACTCTCAAAGTTCAGGACGAATATGTCTACCTGGGACGAACGATCCAGTTACCCAACTGGATCGACAGGCCAACTTCGAGAAAGAAGTCAACCGCCGAATCCAACTCGGCTGGACAGCGTTCGGGCAGTTGCACGGTATCTGCTCGTCTAACTTACCACAGTGTCTCAAGACGAAAGTCTATGATGAGTGTGTGTTGCCAGTGATGACATATGGCTCTGAGACGTGGCGGCTTACAATGGGCCTCATTATAAAGCTTACAGTCACCCAAAGCATAATGTAGAGGGCTGTGCTCGGAGTTTCATTGCAGAGATCCGCAGGAGAACCAGGGTTACCAGCATAGCCCGAAGAATTGCGAAACTTAAATGGCAGTGGACTGGGTATATTGCTCACAGAACGGATGGCCAATGGGGCAGAAAAGTTCTGGAGTGGCGACCGCGAACTGGAAGACGTTGCGTTGGAAGGCGGACCCTAGGTGGACCGATGACCTGGTGGAGGTTGCGGGGATCCACTGGATACGAGACGCACGGGACCGGTCAATGTGGCGAAACTTGGAGAAGGCCTATGTCCAGCAGTGGACGTCTTTTGGCTGACATGATGATGATGATAAGCTGCATTTCATCAAAATCCGTTTAGTAGGTTTTGTGTGAATCAGTAACTAATTTCCGTACTCACAAACTCACATTTTAATATGAGTAGTATAGAAAGAAAGAAAGAAAAATATTTATTTGTGACCCGCACAGGAGGCACCAGAAATAAGCATACGATTAAATAATAATAAAATAAGAACCCCGTGCGAGACCAAAAACCTCCTAGGTATAGGATATTTTCTAGTGTGTACGACTAAGTTTATCGGCCGGAAAAAAAAACATTATTTAATAAGTAATCTTAAGTTTTCGTGATGGAAATTTTGTCCTTTTTAAACGAAAGTTGAGCAAAAAGTATTTGACAACTTTCTTCTCAACTTCGTATGTTTCCAAGTTTAGCTTGGAGCGAAGAAAAAATAATTGCCCGCTTTAAAGGGATTTTTTAATAAGTGCACTTGAGAAGTTACTAATTAATGGCTTAAATGTCTTAGAAAATGCTAACATTAATCTAAAAAAAGTTTGTAGAAAATTATGCTGTTAAGCTTTGTTCCAATTATGTTTTTGTCTTCAGTGTTAATTAAAATAATTTAGGAGCTTTTGTCAAAAGATTGAAAATAAATAGCCAAGTAGTTTGTATTTGACTTGACATTTACTTCAAAGAATTTCTATTTGAGGTTTTTCTTTTATTAAAATTTTATCTTCGTCAGCTATTTAAACACGGTGACAAGATTATAAGAAATGCTTTGAATAAAATTGTAAGTAGCGAAGTCATGATTTTGGTTTGCATGTCACTTCTATGAATTTTAAATGAATTTTATTTTCGTTCATCATTCATTTTAAAACGGAGCAAAGCTAGATTGAAAGAGCTGCTTATTGATTATGTCTAAGAAAATTCTGAGAATTCTTAATTTCACGAATTTTAATAAAATCTATATAATAGTGCAAGCTTTGTGAAATCTTGAATCTCTCAGATAATCCCTTTGATCTATGCTCTTTGTCTTAAGTATACCTAGACCACAAGTATCTTGCAGATATATAATACCTTAAAACTCATACAAGATGAGGCTCAATATATCATTTTTAATTTTATATTTCCATTTAACACAGGAATATTGACTTAAATAATTCATACGTCTATACTACAATAACTAACTCACATACCAACATTATAAATGCGAATGTAATAATGTTTGTCTGTTACCTTTTCATGTGGCTGCACGGATTTGGATGAAAATTGGCACATGGTTAGACCATGCCCTGGATTTGGAAAAATGATATTTTTATCCTGTAAGTATGTTTCCTTGGGATAATTTTCACGAAAGCCGCTTACAGAAGCTATTAGACATTTCCTACGCTTTCAAACATTTTGCTATTTCTTTATAATCTTGTCATTCTGGAATCAAGGAGAAAAAACAAACGTATTTTAAATTCATTGAACCTTAACCTAAGAGCTTTAAAGGTAAGGCAGGGGAATCAGCTCTAATAACTAGGGTAGCCATTTTATAAACTTATTTGTAATCATCTACAATTCAAATTGGACACTTCCCCAATTTACTTTACGCCTTACTTAAGGTTAAGGTTGAGTGTTTCATAATTTTCATATGTAAACATTTTCGGGGTTGCCCTCGTACAGACACTTAGTGGAACTTATTGCCGTCTTTTCTGAAAAAAAATAGAGTTTCATGCGTAGAAGTTTGGGCGGGTCTGTCAACTTTCAGTTTTACTATGTTCATGAAATACGTGGTTGAAATAACTTTGGTTAAGTATTTATTTTTGCTGTTTGTACTTATACAGTACTAGCTGACCCCCGCGGCTTCGCTCCCGTCAAAATTATAGCCTATGTTACTCGGGAATAATGTAGCTTTCCATAGGTGAAAGAATTTTTAAAATCGGTCCAGTAGTTTCGGAGCCTATTCGGTACAAACAAAAAAATCTTTCCTCTTTATAATATTGTATGTATATGTATACAGTATATGAAAAAAGAGTACCTGGCATTTTTTGATTTTGATAAATCTGGAACAAGATGAGTTATTTAGTTTTGTTAGTTAAACTATGTTTGATTAACTTTTGTTGTTTTTTATATAGAACGACCGTTACAAATCATCGAGTTACAAATCAACTATAAGGTCGTTTCGAGTTACATTATCAAATTAGAAGGAGTAAAATGATAAAATACTTAAAGAACACAGTTCGAAATAGCTACTATACGTATTATATACTATTACGTTCCAATTATCTCGTAGTTCAAAAAAATAACAAAACGTTCACGGTTTAATATTCAAGTTCCATAAAAAAGATAACTCTGTTCTTGTTCACGAAACTGCATTGTAGATTTATCACTAAAACATTCTAGACTTCTTTATAAGTTTCTTTATAAATCTTGGTTCGCCTAAAGAAAACTATAGGTTTGCTAAATCGTTTGATAGCTTTTGCTATTTATGCAACGTTAGAAGCTTGAGAAACTACAAAGTAGATTTTTCCTTGTAATTTTAACTATTTTTATTAAAATTGGTTTATTTTTTGTGGATTACTTTATTAATTGAAAATAAAAACATTACCATTCTTCGGGCTCCGCCGCAGTCAGGCAAATATAAGGTGACACTTAGGACTTGGTGGTACTTAAGAGGAAATGCGGTCGCAGACATCCGACTGAATATTCTTAGCAAAATGTCGTAATTCCAGGTTTGGCTCTCGCCTATTTCCTTCTCCAATATTGGACCAATTTTAAAGATAGTATTGGATTTGGGGACTGTGATTGCGAATATACAGTCAAAATTAAAATTCTAA
Source organism: Orthosia gothica (assembly GCA_949775005.1). NCBI lineage: Eukaryota > Metazoa > Arthropoda > Insecta > Lepidoptera > Noctuidae > Orthosia > Orthosia gothica. The sequence goes on from OX459041.1 coordinate 13,489,285, forward strand.
TCGGCGCCGACCAAAATTTCTGAAATTTTCGTCATAGGTGTAATTTTTATGGTTTTTGGGGATAGCAATTGCAAATATAGGGTCAAAATGAACTAAGAAGGACATATAATTAACTAAAATGTATATTTTTTTTGCATTTAATCAATCACTATTTGTTTGTTTATTATTGTTTCAAAGTGATGTAAAAGTCAGGGTACCTGCCCTTAAGATCCTCACGAATTTTTAACATTCACGAGACCACTCCACTCCTAATATACTCATTCTTCTATGAATTTCAAAATATCAGATTTCTCACAAGTTGATATACAATAGGAATCTAAACTGGCAAAAATATAATAATGACGTCAAAAATGGGGACCAAATAATATTTAAAAAGTATTCCATTTTCTGATATTTAAGTTTTGCTTTCATGAATGTGACAATTATTTAATTTCATCCTTTTGAACATCGGTTTTAAGTAAAGTTTATTCATGTATTCCTGTCTATGCTTTCAATTCAATAACGGCATTTTAGGTGGAGGCGCCTACTTCTTCGCAAATAACATTTCCATCAGCATAAAAGATGAGTGAACTTCGAATTGTCGTCTGTCAATCTGTTTAGTTGTGCACGCATCAAGTTAACTGTACGAAACCAATGTAGAAAACTTTTACACATAAAAAAAGTTGTGCTAGGTTTGCCAATGATTGTCGGCTATAACTCAATTCAGATGATGGAAAATATCCTTTTATCTTTGTATCGATAATTGGATTTTTGTACACACCGAATAGTATTAGGTCCCGTCGGTGTACATAGTCAAGTTTTTGGGAGCGTTATGACGATTAAATAAAAGAATATGAATACGTGTGAGCAGAAGCGGATGCTCTCATGTAATGTTCTAATCCTATCGGTTACATGTTTCGACTTACGGCTACTTAAAGTGCTAAATTAACAGAAATGCAAGGAACTTTCTGGAAGGGCCACCCTAAACTGCAATCGTGCATTTCATGCGCTCACAGTGATTACTCGATGCGGTTCAGGTTGTATAACTCCTCCCTCCTCAAGAACGAAATTATCAGAATTGTTAGGATTCTGATGATTTCGCAGACAATTTAACAATCATTTTATTTCTAAAAACAAGAAAGATCATTAATCCTAAAGGCAGAATTACATATAGAATTACCGAACCTAAACTAATATTTTTCGTGTCAACCGCACTATCATTTTCACTGTATTTCACTTTGCTCATTTTCACTACTTGAGCTAATTCTTTCAGCTCATCTAGATTTATACCTTTCATATTCACTGCACTGACACTATTAGTACGTTTTTCAGGCTTCATCTCTGGTAGGTTAATGATTGGAGTTATTGGATAATTCAAGTGTGTAACAGAAAATTTGTAGTTTTGTAGATGTATGTGCCCAACGTTAACCTTACAAGCATCGTCCAGGGTAACTATGTATGTTCCTCGTAGAGACTCGTGGCTCATGGTGTCATCATAGCATTTTCTACTTGCTATAATGTTATTCTTTGTATATAGAATCCAACTTCCGCGGCCAATTCGTTGAACTATCAAATCTTCAATGTCGATTGTATGCTGCTCGCATGCACTCGTATTAGAGTGGAACTTCATCAATTGTTCTTCGCATAATGGCTCTAGATGGGTCAACACATCATCGTCGGTACATAAGAATTTGTCATCTATCGCAATCTGTTCACAGGCTCTCACGACTGGTAAGTAATCTGAGTCTTTCACCAAAAGGTAGGGATATTAAGGAACTACTATTACAGTTTCGTTTAAATCTGTGTTAAAAATAGGTAAAGAGTAAAGTTTAAAATAACTATAAGTACTGTTTTCAATAAGTGGGATCTCTATTATGAACGTGATCTGGTTCTGTTTAATAAAAGCTTTAACAGTAAAAAAATCTTCAAATTTAACTAAATTATTTTCATTCACAGGATATAACAGATTTTCAGTCTTGGCTATAGATTGTAACATTTGCAGTAATTCAGTGGAATTAACAATCGTTTGATGCAGTACAGACACCTTACTAAAGGCTAAGGCCGTTTCTATCTCACTTAAAATTATATTAATTGTTCTAAAATTAGTTAAGAACATATTAAACATTCCTAAAATGTAAGTAGAGTAAATAGAATTTTCTTCTTTTGTAATCATATTTTTAACTAATCGCTCGATCCTTTTTAAACGTTCATCTAAAATTAAAGTATTGTTATGTAAGATTTCTGTACTGTTAACAAAAGAATTTAACATTTTGGAGACCAAAGTTACTTTATTATCTAATATTAATTGATTGTTTTTTAACTGAGAGATGAGCGAATCATATCGAATTGCGTCACTATGATCTAAATTACCTGTAACAATTTTTATCATCGATCCAAGTGGATCAATTAATCCTCGTTTAAATCTTTTAGATGGTACAAGTTGCTGAAATTTTTCAATAGTCCTATCCTTCAGATAATCCGTTTGAGTACGGATACCTAAAAACTCATGGCTGTAAGGTTTGTTAACATCTACTAATTTACTGAATTCATTGTATTTAATTAAACTTAATTCTAGATCATTACCTAAGCTATCTAAATTTAAAAGTTTTATAATTAACCACTTATCTACTTGTTTAAACGCCTGCCCTTGTTTCACGGGAAGGATACCGGGGTTTTTCTCAACCTTTTGAAGTTGAAGGGCCCACGTTATTTGCGCTACTGCCAATAGCGTGAGGCACCACCTGCGGAGGACGTTTAACATTTTTAATTGGGACTTTTGTGTTTCTAGTTCCAATTGTAACAGGGATTACATTATGTTCTACATCACCGCTGACATTTGCCTTCCTATAACGTGGCTTGTCTTTACTTAATCTGGTATTAACCTCTTTTGCATAAATTGTGTCGCCTATTTCAAACTTTTTGCTTATCTCACCACCCTTGCTATTTCTAATTTTTTGCTTTGTTTCTATCATCTGATCAGATATGTAACTATAGAGCCGTTTAGTACGCTTGGCATGATCTTTTAATAATTGCTGTGTATAGTTTTTCTCGAAATTTGCATTTAATATAGAATTTGAATCAGTATGACCGAAAACAACTTCAAATGGTGTCAAACCTGTCGTTGTATGTATGGTATGATTGTAAGCCATTATTGAGTAGGTCATAACGGAGGCTGCATCAGTGCATTTTCGATCATATTTAGCTAAACGGTATATTTCTATGATAGTCGAATGGAAACGCTCTACTATGCCTGTTGAATTAGGATTATTAGGTGTACTGATGTGTAATTGTATATTGTACATTATCATTAATTCCTTCAATAATTCATTATTAAATTCACTACCCGGATCGCAACTAATTTTTTTGGGGGTTCCGTAAATGGAAAAATATTTAATAAGTGCACGTATTACTTCGGGTGTAGATCTATTTGATATTTCTATTGCTTGTCCCAATTTACTGAATGCGTCGACTAATGTGAGATAATATACAGATTCTATAGCAAAAATATCTATGAAAATTTCCTGAAATGGTGCATTTTGTGTTTGTGTTAATTGTAGAAAAGGCTTTATGGGTTTTCTGTCATACTTGGTTTTACGGCATGCTTCACAATTATTAATTACGGCTGATATCGTCTCTTGCATGTTATTCCAAAAATAATTTCGTCTTATCCTGGACATGGTCTCTTTTATACCTCTATGACAAGTTTTTCCTTCATGGTGTTGTAAGATTATTTCTTTTTGTTCGTTTTCATCTTCAACAAAAACTACACGCTCTGAACATTCCATGAATTCTACCATTCCCCTTTTAAATAACTGTATAATAACTTTGTTAAACTGTTTCCTATGCTCTGCGCTTTCAAAATATATAAAGTATTTAATTTTATTTTTAACATATTCTTTTAAAAACTGTTTAATTAATTCCTCATTCTTTATTGGTAAAAATACTTCAAGAATTTTTTGTTTTTCACGGGAAAGATCTGTAACTTGGATATCGTTTTTGTGCCATGTAAAAACTAGTATCTGGTTGGGTTTAGTGTCTATTGCTTCTTGTAATATTGGAATACCAATTGATTCCATGTCTTCAGCTGAATGTACTGTAGATGTTTTATCTATAACAGGGTCAAGTGGAATTGGTTCATTTGTATCACATTCAGAACTGGCTGTTAGAGTAGCAGATAAATCCGAGATGGAAATTGTTCTAGAGTCATCACTATCGTAATCAATTACTTTTTCTATTTTGCGAGTAGATTGGATTTTTTTTGGTGTTTTTTCTTTTTTATCTACATTAACTTTCATAGATAATCCGTCCTTATCGGAACCTAATACATTTAATTTAATACGAGACAAGGCATCAGCGTTTGTATTCTGCTTTCCATCTTTATATTTAATTTCAAAATCATATTCTTGAAGACGAAGTCGCCAACGAGTGAGCTTGCTATTCGGCTCTTTAAGGGAATAGAGCCAGGCTAAAGGCCTATGGTCTGTATAAATGATGAATTTATTACCGTAAAGGTAGGGCCCAAAGTGTTTTACGGCCCAAATGATCGCTAAAAGTTCACGTTCTATAGTACTGTATCTGGTCTCTGTATCACTTAAGGTTCTACTGGCGCAAGCTATTGGTTTGTCAGACCCTACGACGCCTTGCGATAGTACTGCCCCCAAGGCATTTGACGATGCGTCGGTAGTTAGGATGTAAGGCTTATCGGGATCGGGATATTGGAGTAAAGGTGCGTTAGTAAGAAGTTCTTTACATTTTTGGAAAGAATCTATGTACGCTTGATTTATAATAATTTTATTCCTTTTCTTTAAGCAATTAGTTAATGGTTGTGTTACTTTCGCAAAATCCTTAATAAACCGCCTATAATAGCCTATCAAGCCTAAAAAACTTTTAATTTCTGTCACGGTTTTTGGCAGTGGGTAGCTAAGAACTGCTTTAATCTTATCATCGTTAGGTTTAAGGCCCTCATCAGTTATAACATGACCTAAGTATAGGACTTCTTTTCGGAGAAATTCGGACTTATCAAGTTGAATTTTAAGGTTATTTGACTTCAAACGATCAAAAACTGCCCTTAACTTCTGGATATGTTCTGCAAGTGAATTTGAGAAGATTATAATGTCATCCAAATAAACCAGGCAATGGATTCCATGCAACCCTCGTAGAACATTGTCCATTGCTCGCTGGAAGGTCGCTGGAGCGGTTTTAAGACCAAACGGCATTCTTAAGAATTCAAAGTGTCCGTTTTCAGTGCTGAATGCTGTTTTCTCTCTATCATTTTCGTTAATCTCGATCTGATGGTAACCGCTAGCTAAATCTAATGTCGTAAAGTATGTGCTTTAACCTAATTTATCAAACAGATCAGTGATATTGGGAAGTGGGTATCTATCGTCAACAGTTATTTCATTTAACCGTCTGTAGTCAATTACCATTCTATATTTTATTTCTCCTGATGCATCTTTCTTTTTTGGGACTAAATGAACTGGGGCTGACCAAGGTGAATGAGATTCCTGAATAACATTTTCTTTAAGTAACTTCTCGATTTGATTTCTTATTTCTTGCGACTGACTAGGGGGTTGTCTGTATGGTTTGACGTAAATAGGATCTTCGTTTTTTGTCCTAATACAATGTTTGACTTGGTTCGTGAAACTTAATGGAATGCCATCACAGTAGAATATATCTTTATATTCTAAACATAATCGGCTTTACTTTCTTCAGCTGACATGTGATTCAGACGAAGCTTTTGTAAGTTATCTGTTAATAATTTTTCTATTTCAATATTTTCAATTTCGTTAAAATTATTAACATCACAATCATTTATATTACTTTCATACGGTTCTACTTCGAATGGTTTAGTAACGGCTAATTTAAATGGTTTATCAAGCGTATTCTGAATTATGGTAGTAAAGTAACCGTCCTTGCATTTAACTAAAGCGCTGGGCATACGCACCCCTTCCGCAAATTCTCTGAAATCCACTAAAGCATTACCAGAATGATAATTTGCAGGTATTTTAACTCTTTGTTCTGATCGAGGTGCCAAGTCTATTATATGTTTATTCTTATCGCGCATAATTGGTATCACCGTGGTTTTAGTTTTCAAGACCTCGTTTTTCAAATCTATTAGAGCCTCTACACTATGTAAAATATCATTACCTAGTAAACCATCGAAGCTAGGGTCGACTTCATAAATATGAAATTTGTGAGTTTCATTAACATTAAAAATCGGAAATGCTGGCATTGAAAGTACTTCTTCGTGTTGGGTTGTACCGTGAGTACTTCTAACTTCAAATGGATCATAATAAATATAATCGTAAAAATAGTTATAGGCCTTTTCCGGGTTTATAAATGATTTAGTACTGCCCGTATCTATCATACATTTGGCATCTATTTCGGGTATATATATATGGCAATTTAAGGCATGTATCGCAATTTAATTGTATCATTTCACTATGTTTTCCAAGGCTACTGATTGAAAATCCTCATTATTTTCCGTTGAAACTTTTTTGTTAACTTCTTCCAAATAATGTTCATCTTGATTATCGGAAAAATTGTAATAATCGTGATAATATTCATCGTTACATTGGTAATCGCAGGGAAACTGACTATCATCGTAATGATCTAGGTCAAGCTCATTTAATTTATATCCCTTTATATAGACCTGGGCCGGAGGCGCAGTACGCATTGTGACGTCACTAGATTGAAGTTTAGGTTGCTGAATACCGAACGACTGTGAAGGTCTATTGAACGATTGGTTCTGGTTGCCAAATGGCTGTAAGGATTTATTATTTAATTGTTGTTGATTGCCAAATTGTTGGGGGTTCATCCCAAAATGTTGTGGGCGCATCCCAAATTGTTGCGGACGCATCCCAAATTGTTGCGGACGCATCACAAATTGTTGCGGACGCATCCCAAACTGTTGCGGACGCATACCAAATTGTTGCGGGCGATAACCAAATGTTTGACGTTGAAATCCAAACTGTGGAGTATGCGTCCCAAATTGTTGACCTTGGGAGTTACCTAAATATAATTTGGGTTGTGTGAAAATAGGTGTATCATTATTAATAGGCTTATTATAATTATTTGTTCCGAATTTAAATTTTTGTGTATTATTTGGAATAGCATGTTTACTGGAGGACGTCAGCAGTGTTTTATTTCGGGCATTATATTGGTCATGGAAATTGACCTCTTCTAACACGAAAGATAAAGCCTGTTCCAAAGTGGGGGGCGCTTTTAATCTCACAATACGCACCATATTTTCCGGTAGATTATAAAGGAACACATTCAATGACGTATTATTATAAATAGTTATTTTACTTTCACGCATACTACTCGATAATCTATTAACTTTTGATATTAAAATACTACGCACTGATTGGATACGATTGCAAAAATCCAAAAATGATTCACCATTTCTTATACGCAAAGTTTCCAATTCAATAGCTAAACATTCTTCACTTCGTGGGTCTCCGAAATGTTGTATTAATAACTCCTTAAACTCTTCCACTGTAACAATATCCTCGCGCTCACTGATAAGCGCGGCTGCATTCCCCGCTAATCTACTCGTTATGGCATGCATTACATACAAGTTTTGCTCGTCACTTCCCCTGTATTTATTTATAATATATTCACTTTTGCGTATAAAAAGATTTAAATGGCGCTTATCGCCGTCAAAAAGCGGAATAATTTTAATCATTTCATTTGGAATCATAATTATTTTTACGCTATCTTCCATTTTTAACACTATTAATTTTAAATTAACACACAAAAATAATATAAAGTAAGGCAAAAGTATTAAGTTCACACTTCTTAACAAAAAGTAATTCTTAAGTATAATATTTTAATCATAAATCAAATAGAACTTTAAACAATTTATCTGAATAATATATGTTTGTTATTCATTAAAAATATTTCAATTGTAATATCACTTTAATAACTTTTATATATAAAAAAAAAACTAGCCTTACAGATTTTATGCAAAACCAGATAACGTTATAACGCGAGACTTCTAATCGCAAGATAACAAAAAGGAAATGGGAAAGGAAGGTGAAAATTTGGACTCACCAGCTCGCCTTTCTCATTTTCAGCTCCGCCTTGACAAATTTGTTTGGTTCGTAGAATCACCACAGCTGCCTTCAAGGCCACCCGAACGCGTTACACGAAAAAGTTTTATTCCGAAAAAACGCGAAGGACGGCGCAGCTTATATTCGGCTATCCTACCGGCTGCGCCAGTCAAGTTTTTGGGAGCGTTATGACGATTAAATAAAAGAATATGAATACGTGTGAGCAGAAGCGGATGCTCTCATGTAATGTTCTAATCCTATCGGTTACATGTTTCGACTTACGGCTACTTAAAGTGCTAAATTAACAGAAATGCATGGAACTTTCTGGAAGGGCCACCCTAAACTGCAATCGTGCATTTCATGCTCTCACAGTGATTACTCGATGCGGTTCAGGTTGCATAACTACATACCTACTGTAACGTTATAAAAATAAAAATAAACTTTTAACACCACGTTTATTACGTATAATTTTGAATTAAAATAAATACAAAACAACCGGGTTGCAACCGGTTTAATGATGGCTTAAGCATATACGGAAAGTACGATTCTGTAACGTACTATAGGTCAGGTAATAAAAGTTTTTTCTATGAAAACTTAAAAGGCAAGCTACGTAATTCCAACACCAAAAATCAAACTAAATAATAATATGATAACAGCCACTCGTCGGGGAACCACACTGGACGAGCAAAACCACCTTCGGTAGTACCTCTCCAAAAACTCAGGCCATTTCATAAAATGATGTACGGAACCCGTTGAAAAGTGTTCGGAATTCTGAAGACTGCAGGTACACCAGGGGTCATTTGTTCTGCCCCGGGGGTACAGGCGATGTCGGCTCAACTGATATCTACAAACAAGGAAACGGACCATCAAAATTATGGAACAAAAGCCAGAATAAAATACCAGAAGAAAGCGACATTCCAAAGAATAATTAGGAAGATACGGCATTACTTACCAGTTTTAATTCATGGTTTAAAACTCTTGTCAGCAAAAAGGTTTTTTTTTATGATTAGCTTGTCAGTCTTAGCAGGACAGCCCAGTTCTCCAGTCTGTGTCGACAATTGATGACAGAGCTCAGTCGCAGCGACATGCGGTCTGCGGGCTTCGGCACGTCCGTCCGACAAAGAATGTGTTCCTGCCGTGCCCGCACACAAATTGACATTGCCAAGGTTACGCTTTTAAACAGTAACAATAATTAATTTAGTAGAAAATATCAGTGCCAATCATTTTTTATGAAACCATTCTGTCAGTCCGAGAAAAATTGTCTTCTTTTTTCTTGACTAACGAAATATTAAAAAAGAGGCTAAAGCAAGTCTTGTAGTGATTACGCTACACTACCTATATTATTATTTTGCATTTGTGTTACCTTGAATTTGACTCAGACAGACTTTCTCTAATGTGAAAACTCTAGACAAAATGCCTGTAAACGTAATACCTGAGAAAATTTAATATACCAATAAATTCAGAAAGCAACATACACTGCTAAACCGAACTAACGCTATTTCATTCAACAACATTTCGCGGTACATTGAGTGTGAATATGGGAATACACACAAAAAGTAACAAACCTGGTTTACGATACTAACGGAGTCCATTTTCTAAATCACCGGCGTTATTTGAGTTGATAAATTGGATAGGTGTGAGAACAATTCCGATTTATTTCATTTGTTCCTTGGTAGTTGGTAAACTAGTGCATTCAATAAAGAGCTGCCGCAGGCTAGCGAGAATAATTTGTTTGGGAAATAGAACTGAAAAATTCAGACAATTTTGTTATTACTAATTTTGCTTTGTTAGGTTTATAATTTCTATTTTCCTAACTGAATTTCGGATAAAAACTACGAGTATTTCGTTCAATAAATATTTCCAAAAAAATTTTTTTGTTTGTCTACAAACATTCCTCAGAAATTTCGGCAGGCTTATTACGTATCTTTTGCAAGAGCAAAACGATAGTGATTTTTGCGCAATAATTGGTCTTCAATACAAAAGTTTTAGAATTGTTGGCGGTTTTTTTTTTAAATAAGTGCATTTGACAAACAGCGAGCGTTTAGCAAACGATTGTGTAGGACCTGTTGTAATTAGTTTATTTAGTCATTTTAGAGTGACAGAAAAAAGGTATGACAAGTAAAGACATACAAAGTAAATTTAAATAAAGAAAACCAGTGTTCTGTATACAGCCAGCACGATTTTCATCGATCCATCAACATCCTCCCCTTAATCGGAAAAGGCTACAAATTAAGTTGCATGACTGTACAAACCAGGACACATATGAATCGATCTGACTGTACTTTACATAGTCATATCTTATAAAAACATGAGCACTACACTAGTCAAAAAACTAAAACAAATAAGTAACATAAATCACAACTTATTTACTTTAAAAACACAATTTAAGATATCATTAAGCCTATATCAGACACGCAACGTTGGTGTTTGCAACGATCTAACCCTTTGGTCAAAATATCCGCCAACATCATATCAGTAGGCAAATACGATAACTTAATTTTATTACTTTCGACTAGCTCTCGAATAAAGTGATACCAGACATCGATGTGCTTTGTCCGATTATGATGAACCGGATTTTGAGCCAACTTCTGCGCACTTTGGTTATCGTTACAAAGAGTAACAATAGAAGACTCACCTGTAAACTCACCAAGTAAGCGCTGCAAATACACAGCTTCTTTAGAAGCACTGGTTAAAGCCATGTACTCGGCCTCTGTGGATGACAAGGCCACTGTGGGCAGCTTTTTACATTCCCACGACACTGGTGCATTAGCCAATTTGAAAATGTAGCCAGTGTACGACCTCCTATCACTAGCATTGGCCCAGTCGGCATCGACATAACCACGTAAAGGCTCTCCGGTCCTTTGAAAAATAAGACCATAATCTAACGTACCTTTAAGATATTGCAGGACACGCTTAGCAGCAGTCCAATGCGCCTGCATGGGATTTTTGTTAAATTGACTAAGAAAACTAATGGTAAACAAAATATCAGGCCTAGTGTTGATAGCTATAAACATTAGACAACCGATTAAATTCTGATAAGGAACATTGACAGCTGGTTCCGTCTGAGAACGCAGGTCAATACTAACGTCCATAGGAGTAGGGACAGTTTTGCACTCCGACATATTAAATCGATTCAACGTCTCTAATATGTAACGTTTTTGATCTACCTTAACATCGTTAGTTCCTTTTTGTCTAGCGACATGTAAACCGAGGCAATAACTAAGTTCTCCTAAATCCTTGATACCAAAATATTTTTTGAGACCATTTTTCAAGTAAGATAACTCGATTTCTGTGTCATAAATTAAGATTAAATCGTCAACGTACACTGCTAGAATAGCAAGACTATTAGCACTTTTTTTAAAATAAATACAGGGCTCAGACTGTAACCTATTGTAATACAGGTTATAAACAGCGGCTGCACCCCCTCCCACACAAAGTGCACCTCACCAACATTAGAGGTCTGCACTCAAATCTCTCTGCAGTCCACTACCACCTGGAGACTGAAAAACCAGCGCTGTTTTTCCTTACGGAGACGCAGATAGCAAGTCCGTCAGACGCGTCGTACCTATCTTACCCAGGGTTTACCCTGGAGCACAATTATAAACCGCACGCGGGAGTGTGTATGTACGCCCGTGACGACACTTGCTATCGGCGTCTCCGTAACCTTGAGGACCCAAGATTTTCGACGCTGTGGGCTCTAGTGGACACAGGTCTGGATAAAATTATCTACGCCTGTGTCTACCGCTCGCACAGTGGAGATCAGGAGACAACCAGGCTCACAGAGTACCTCAGTGAGGCGGCTGATGCGGCACAGCAGCGGTACCCTTCCGCCCAATTAGTGTTACTGGGGGACTTTAATGCCCACCACCAGGAGTGGCTCTTCCCATACCAGTGCACTGACCATGCTGGACGGGAGATGCGTAAGCTTGCGCTTGCGCTTAACCTTACCCAGCTGGTCCAGGGGGCAACGAGGGTGCCGGATGTTGATTCGCACACGGCCAATTGCTTGGACCTTCTGCTGACAACAGAGCCAGACCGATACTCTGTGTCGATAACTTCACCTTTGGGTAGTTCCGACCATTGTCTGGTGAAGTCTGTGTCCGTCTACTCCCCACCCGATCCCAGCCCAAGAGGCACGCGGCGGGTTTGGCGGTACAGGTCAGCAGATTGGGATGGCATGCGATCTTTCTTCGCATGTTATCCTTGGCAGCCTACTTGCTTTTCTTCGGATGATCCTACGGCGTGCGCGGACAACGTGACGGATGTGTTGCGTCAGGGAATGGAGTACTACATTCCGTTTTCTGACGTAACAATGACCAATGCTGACCGGCCATGGTTTGGCGCTGAATGTCATCGCGCCGACGCGCTTAAACATGAGGCGTACCTGGCATGGGTTGACGCTCGTTCGCGCAAAGCGAGTGACGTGGGTCAAAGGAAGAAAGCCTATAACAGGGCTGCCAAGTCCTGCAAGAAGGTGTTGAGAAGGGCTCGGTTCGACCACATTGGCCGAATAGGGGCCAAACTTGCTTCTTACCCAGCAGGTAGTAAAGCGTTTTGGTCCCTGGCTAAGTCGGTCGAGTCCAACTTCAGCCGTCCCTCACTACCACCACTGCTGAAACCCGACGGGTCGCTGGCCCACTCTGCTGAGGAGAAGGCAAATTTATTTGCCTCTCTTTTTGCGGAATCTTCACGTCTGAACCCTGGTGACGCGCGGCCCCCTTCTTATCCTGGTGGATGCGAGACGAGTATGTCGGACATTCGTATCCATCAAAAGGACGTCCGTAAGGTACTGCGCAACCTCGACGTGAACAAGGCTAGTGGCCCGGACGGAATACCAGCAATAGTACTCAGAACCTGTGCGCCTGAACTGTCTCCGATCTTGACACGCCTATTCCGCCTTTCGTATGAGACTGGAAAAGTGCCGAATGCTTGGAAGCTAGCTAACGTACAGCCCGTGCCCAAGAAGGGTAGTCGAGCTAACCCGGCCAACTACAGACCCATCTCTGTAACGTCCATACTCTGTAAGAGTATGGAGCGTGTACTTAACACGAAGCTCCTGGCATACCTAGAATCTAACGATATCTTTAGTGACCGCCAATACGGCTTCCGCCGAAATCGGTCTACTGGGGATCTTCTAACGTATGCCATTCACATCTGGAGTGAGGCCATCGAGAGACACGGGGAAGCGCTTGCCGTCTCACTCGACATCTCGAAGGCTTTTGATAGGGTCTGGCACGAAAGCCTTATTGGTAAGCTTCCTTCATTCGGTTTGCCCGGTGGTCTGTATGATTGGATTGCAGACTTCCTGAGAGATCGGTCCATTCGAGTGGTTATCGATGGCTGCTCGTCGGACCAATTGGATATCAATGCCGGGGTCCCTCAGGGGTCGGTACTCTCAGCAACTTTATTCTTGCTGCATATTAACGATCTGCTTAAACCCGGCACTTTTGGGTATGCAGACGACAGCACTGTTGCTGAGAGATACTTGTCCAACGCTCGTGCTACCGGGCCTCAGATCCGGTCTCTCCGGGAGGCCATGGTGGAGCGCTTGAACCTGTCCATGCAGGCAGTCTCCGAATGGGGCGATGCCAATCTGGTCAGGTTTAATGCCGCTAAAACCCAGGCGTGTCTTTTTTCCGCTAAAAAGAGCCAATTTTACCCAGATCCAACTTTCCGAGATGCGACCGTGCCAATAACTGACCATCTTGAGCTTCTTGGCGTTACGTTGACATCTACTCTCAATTTTGGCCCTTACATTGAGGCAAAGGCTCAGCTGGCTGCCAAAAAGCTGGGGATCCTTGCAAAGGTGAGACGGTACTTCACGCCGGAACAGCTCCTCAACTTGTATCAAGCGCAAGTTCGATCATGCATGGAGTACTGTTCTCATCTCTGGGACGGATCAGCCAAATACCAGCTTGACGCACTAGAGTCGATCGAAAAGCGAGCCAAGAGGCTCATCGGCGATGAGGCGCTGGTCAAGTCAAAGCTACAGAGTCTTGAACATCGTCGCCGAGTTGCCAGCCTGTCGGTTTTTTATCGGTTACATTTCGGGGAGTGTGCGATGGAATTGCACGATATAATTCCACCTAGCCCGTTCCATCATCGGACTACCAGACGTACGGTGATGCGCCATCGATACATGGTAGACATCCCACCCATACGCACAAAACGTTTTGGGAACACTTTTATTATGCGTACAGCTAAGGAGTGGAATTCCCTGCCGGAGTCTGTGTTTCCCGATAGCTACAATCTAGGGGTCTTTAAGACAAGAGTGAATAGGTTATTTCTAGGCAAGCGTGTTTCACCGTCGACCACATCATCGCTTACCATCAGGTGAGATTGTGGTCAAGCGCGAGCCTATAGGTTATAAAAAAAAAAAAAAAAACCTAAGTCAAGAAGTACTTGATCTAATCTTTTATTCCAGGCTCTAGCGGCCTGTTTCAGACCATAAAGTGATTTATTTAATTGAAACACTTTAGTCTCTTCACCTTCAGCTATAAAACCTTCAGGTTGTATCATAAATACCTTCTCTTCTAATTTTCCATACAAAAAAGCTGTGTCTATGTCTAAATGATGCATTTTCAAATTCTGTTCAACTGCTATTGTAATTAATACTCTTAACGACGAATAACGAACAACCGGCGAAAAAGTTTCTTCAAAATCTATACCATAGCTTTGATGAAAACCTTTTGCAACTAATCGTGCTTTATACCTACTAATTCTACCTTCGGAATCACGTTTTAATTTGAAGACCCACTTACACGGAATTACTTTCTGACCTATGTTTTCTATTAAGGTCCAAGTACCATTGGTCATAAAAGAATTGTATTCGTCCTCCATAGCAGCTATCCACTTAGCCTTATCAGGACGTGAAAGCATGCATCAGAATAAGAATAAGGTTCATCTGTTAACTCACCACTATGCATCGTCGAACAACAGACAGTACAGCGATAATTTACAGGTTTTCTATCCCTCAAATTGTACCTCGTACCAGATTCCACATCCACCTCTTCTTCCTCAGCAGGAACTACAGGAATTGCGGGAAGGGGATCGGTAACAGAAAGGGTTGGTACCGCAGGTACAGCATCAGCATTTGTACTTGCAACAGGATCATTATTCAAGGCTGACTCCACAGCTGAGCTGCTTTGCACCTGTAAATTACTGGTATCAGAAGAGAGAACAATATCTTGACGGGGTGTCTCATCATTAACTTTAGGATTCGAAAAACAATTCTACAAAAATACTACATCCCGCCCTTAATAGATTTCCTAATATTGGAAGGATCTCGAAACCTATATGATTTGTTGTCATCACAATAACCGACGAATATGTACTGCTTTGCTTTCGCATCTAACTTTTGGCGATCGCAAGATGGTACATGTACGTATGCACGACAACCAAATACACGTAAATGAGAAATGTCTGGTTTTCTGTTGTACCATAGCTCATAGGGGGTACGATTTTCTAAAGCTCTGTGTGGACATCTATTTTTAAGAGAGGTTTCTCTCTCAACAAGAGCTTCGAATTCTAAAAACTTTTTCTTAACATCCGCTTTAGAGCGTATAAAATAAGAAAAAATAATCCTAGAAAAATCGTCAATAAAAGTAAGTAAATATCTATTTGATTCTAAAGAAATAACATCAAAAGGGCCACAAACATCTGAATGTATAACTTCCAACAAAGGGCTTTCGACTCTGTTTACCCTCAAAATACAAGCTACACAAGGGTTTTTATCTAAAGAAGAATATTCTATACCTTTAGCTTGACCACGACGTAGATGCTCCAAAGCAGCGCGGCACAGATGACCTAGTCTGCGATGCCACAAATTCGAAGTGACATTAGCTTCAGTAACCATTGCGCTTTCAGGATAAATTGGTATATGGTCTAGCCTGTACAAGCCACCAACGTTGCATGTAGCGTGACCTACTGTTTTGCCAACTATGTACCTTCAAGTCATCGTGTCTGTACATTGAACAACCTTTCTTATCAAAAACAATAGTAATACCCTTTTCAACCGCCTTATTAACAGATATTAAATTAGTACTCAACTCGGGAACATAAAGAACATCTTTGATACCATTTAATTTTAACTTATTGTCCTTTAAAAGCAACACTTCACCGATGCCAGCTGAAACTACCTTTTTGTTGTTGGCTAAAGTTATTTCCTTGCTCTCAGACGTAGGGTTAATATTGGTAAGCATTCCTCTAGAACAGGTCATATGTGTGGAGGCGCCAGAATCCACATACCAGTCCGTAGGACTTAAATTACCTCCAACACCGAATGCTGAAATAAGTGTCGACTCCTTACCGTCATCCTGACTTTTACTCTGCGACTCTCTATTCTGACCTTTCCTCTGCTTTCCCTTTTTTCCTTTATTTCTATGTGGACAATTGGGACTCTTGTGTCCAGGCTCTCTGCATTTAAAACAAATAATATTTCTTGGTACTGCTTTCAAATTATTCGTTGCAAGAGCTGACTCCTTCGACTCACGTTTGGCGCTTTCATTCAGTAACTTCCGTTTTACTAACTCTGATGTTACTTCGATATTCGAGTTTTCTAAGGCCATCACTAGGGGGTCAAATTCTGCTGATAAACCTCCAAGTAAAATTGCGCCTATAGACAGATCGTCTATTTTCCGGCCTATATCTGCTAAATCCTGAGCAGTGCCAGTCACGGCATTAATATAGTCTTCAATAGAAGCAAAATTCTGCAACTCGTATCTATAAAGCTTTCGCTCTAACGCCAACCGTCTACCCATACCTTTATCTTCTTACGCACTAGCTAAGGTGTCCCACACCTCCTTAGCAGTCTTACAGGCACGTACATGAGTGATCGCTCCGCCTTCTAGTGTAAGACACATCTTTGTTAACGCTTTTAAATCTCTAATATTTCTCTGGGTAACAGATGTAGTGTCTTCAGCACTATAACCCTCAACTGCCGACCACAAGTCCTCGTGCAGTAAATACATGCGCATCTTAAATTTCCACTGAGCATACCCATCTTTACCTTGTAAACTCCTAATGGACATCAAGGAAGCTCCAGAACCCGCGTATGTAGAGGGCACGGAATTAAAATAACCACCGGGTACGGAAATCGTATTATCACATACGGACATAACTATTTCACACTATTTTCGAAATATTTACGTAAAATAAACAATTTTATGTCGCCCATAACCGATTTGTTGTAATTAGTTTATTTAGTCATTTTAGAGTGACAAAAAAAAGGTATGACAAGTAAAGACATACAAAGTAAAGGAGATCTTCCAGAAATGTATGGAGCCTGGGCCAGGTCTATGTACACTGTAAATATTGCTATATTTTATAGTAACCGTTTTTATCGTTAATTTTCTTTAATTTCACTTCATTTCAATGTAAACTTAAATTAACTTTATCAAATAAAGCAACACAACATCTATTAAACATGGTGGATCAGATCAGTAGTATGCGAAAAATTTAATTTTGACAATGACATTTGATTGACGTGTCATCGTAAAATCTGCGTTAAAAAAACAACACGATTTCAATTGCAGAGAAACAAAGAAACAATATCCGTAGTAGCAAAATGAGTTGCAAAACTAAAACAACCACTAAAAACGCCGAAACATATTATTATCCAATTCAAAGCCAAAGCAAAGAATGACTCAAAGACGTCACTTCCTAAAACTGTCAAAGTCGTCGAACGTCATGTCAAACTCAACTGTCATGGCTGCCCCAAAAATAGGGTTATCGTAGTAAAAAAAATGATCAAAAGATCATTTTTTACGCATGTACCCTTCTTCAAATTAATTTGTTAGTATTTTTATGGTATTCCTCTATTTTTTTCCTATTTATCTATGTAGTGTACATAGTGATGGCCCAAAATCGAACATCTCCTTTAAATAAAGAAAACCAGTGTTCTGTATACAGCCAGCACGATTATCCATCAACAGGACCTACCATACCTACACTGCAGGTAATGCCGACTCTTATGACATAAAGTGTTTGATCGCTATCGTTTTGCTCTTGCAAAAGATACGTAATAAGCCTGCGGGTCCCATCAATAACGGTAGCCTACGATAACGCCAACTAATGATACGCAAAACTGTTGGCACATAATAGTGTTTTGTCCTACGAGTAACTTTGCCACAATATAAACTCATAGATATCTACAATATAAATATGATCCTGATATGATATTAAAAATAAATAAGACCATGTTTCTAGTCGTAGACATAAGCTCTACGGATTACATTTGACCTACGGGCTCCGGGTTTATAATGGCCGACGATGTACTTAGTATTCTATTCTTAGTTTTATCTTTTATTTTATTTACTTAATCTTCTTTTCTACTTAAGTCCATTCTTGCTTTCTTCTAAATTTGGGCCTAAAATTAGACTCTTGAAAATCTCTTTTAATAATGTTGCTCGAAGTTTGTGAAAGCGTTGTGCCGCTGGCAAAGATATTCAAAAATATTTTTTGCAGGTTGGGTACTGTAGTGTTGAATCTTTGATACGAATAAAATTGAGAGTAAGAAGATTAATTTATGATGGAATTAATTCCTAGTAAAGGATTCAGTTATTTACTTGATGACATCTAAGATGCATGTTGTCATTAAGGCACAAAGTACGTAAGCGGCGGCGCGCCGAGGTGATTCCAGACAAAAGCCATCGTTAGATTTCGTGGTTTTGTTGGGACATCAGGGTAGCGTTACGTGAAGCTTGATGGAATAATTTTTTACGGGTTTTAGCGATAGCTGTAGTGTGTGTATTCACTCGTAACATTTTCGTGGCCTTCTTCGAATAGAAGAAGGCCACGAAAATGTTACCAGTGAATGAAGTATATATGTGTTTTGTATGTTTGTTTAAAAATACAGTTAATAATTATATACCCAATAAAACAATTACCTCGTAAATTATTTTGGTTTTTGTGTTTTTTTATGCACCTGCCACCCTTGGTTAACTGGTACAGAATGCCGGTTAGAGGCAGCTCCGCGTTCATTCCTTTGTGTTTCAAAAAATATAAAATAAATATTTAATAAATCCGTGACAATACTGATTCAATATACAACTTGCCTGGTAAGTAATTGTTTTCCTAATAACTATAAGGTTGTAAGGTTGATGCAAAAAGTCCTGTCCTTTATTTTTATTAGTGCTTAAAGATAACTAGAACTGACCAAGCCTCTATTCATTTAAACCCATATTGAAACAAGCATTAGAACCTTTGTCAACAAACATAGTCTGCATTCAGCACATTTGTAGCAATCCACGAGATCCCCGTCCACTATCTTGATAAGATCGGGTACACAATTGAGATTTACACTGCTCACCTTATTGAATTTGTTCAGTGTACCCTTTAGTGAATGCCGGGGCTGGGCGATTCATTTGTAAGACCTCTTTGAAACGGCGACGGACCTGTTTACGATAGTCATGACTAAACGCGTACCTGTTAGATGTGTTTTGCCTTGGCTGTTTGAATAGATGCGCTGTAGGTTTTAAATACAAGTAATATTTAAAAAATTAAAATACTCCCGTCACATTTTTATTGCATGCTACATAATTTATCTAGTAGTAGACGCGCTTCGATCGAAAATCTATTGCACACGTAATTATGACATGATATCTTGCAAAAATACCCCGATTCGAACAGTAAAACCACCATAACTTTTAAACGGCGATACCGATTTTGATCAAACATAGTTAAGAACACAAAACGAAATCAAAATCAGTTCGGAACAGGATTAAATTTAAAACTGTAAAATCAACCTAGGATATCGACGTCCACCGAACGCATGGGCCAAAAGTATGAATACAAATAAATATTAATTTCACTTATTTAGTCCTCGAAAGGTTTGGTAGAGTTCTACCAATACTACACCTACCTACATTTTTTATATATTTTTTTACGCGAAGCCCTAATTCTTTTTACAATGCTTTAGCTTATGTAACTCCTTATAACATCAGCTATCTACCAGTGAAAATCCCGTCAAAATCAGTCCAGCCGTTTCAGAGATTACTCGGAACAGACAGACAGGCAAAAACCTAAAAAAAATTGTATTAGTAAGTATCGTGTATATTTTCACTTACTTTTACTGTCTCTCCGTGTATGCATTCAATAAAACGTTGTTATTTTGATATTTATATACAAACACGTAAATTTTATTTATTTGTATGTATAGATTCTATAATAATATGTAAGTTGCCAGTCTTCCATGAAACCGCGAATAAAGGTTAAAAAAAAAACCGGCACGAAGGGTTCCGTACTTGGTAAATTGCGGTTTACGATTTATGACGTATTAAAAAAAAACTACTTACTAGATCTCGTTCAAACCAATTTTCGCTGGTAGTTTACATAGTAATGTACATCATATATTTTTTTTAGTTTTATCATTCTCTTATTTTAGAAGTTACAGGGGGGACACACACATTTTACCACTTTGGCAGAGTCTCTCGCGCAAACTATTCAGTTTAGAAAAAAATGATAATAGAAACCTCAATATCATTTTTGAAGACCTATCCATAGATACCCCACACGTATGGGTCTGATGAAAAAAAATATTTTTAGTTTTAGTTTCAAGTATGGGAACCCCCAAAATTTATTGTTTTATTTTTATTTTTGTGTGAAAATCTTAATGCGGTTCACAGAATACATCTACTTACCAAGTTTCAACATCATAGTTCTTATAGTTTCGGAATAAAGTGGCTGTGACATACGGACGGACAGACAGACAGACAGACAGACAGACATGACGAATCTATAAGGGTTCCGTTTTTTGCCATTTGGCTACGGAACCCTAAAAACAAAGAAACAGCAAAAAACAAATGAAGTGTGTGAAGTAGCTTCATAACATCAACATGTGAAGTAGACAACGAAGTGTTTCTGATCGTCTGTGGATCTCACAGCAAATATAATAAAAGAAAGCAATTTTTTACTTAAGCGCTTCCCTCGTAAATCAACTAGACTTGTTGAGAATTAAGTGCACTTTTGTTTTTCTCATCACCGCCGCCGGGTATAAATGTGAAGACACTTTCGGCTCACGAAGATCCGAAGTTGTATTTAATGCTAAATTGTTTCCAAAGTGTTTGAGGTTAGTTTCGTTTGCTTTTGTTGTTGCAGAACTGGGAATTATGCGTTTATAAAGGTGAACGGCGCACCTATCCGCACCGCAGGAGCCGCATTTCAGCAAAATGCTGTAGGTATACGGATCCACTAGCGCGTGCGGATGACGTCATCAGATTCGACGGGCGATGCGGGCGACACGGAAACATGATCCGTATCCGTATGAAAATATAGTTCAAGATTTACAGAAGTGGATACAATGCGTGCGGCGCGTTCGGCGCGGATAGCGGGGGCCTTGAGAAAATGCGATGACTGTGGTGAGTGCGGCACGGACAGGTGCGCGTTCACCTTAAGACGACGACTAACGCCAACGACCTTGAGGGAACAAAACGCGCCCTGTTTCTCACCCGCGCGACCCGAAATTTAGTAGTTTTTTGTACTTTTCTTATTATTCTATGACTTTAAAAAAAAAAGCTTCAGATCAAAATGTAGATAATTAAATTGTCTTTGATATGGTGTCGATTTCATTAAAATACGCCCAGCGGTTTTTTTGTGATTGTCGTGTTTTTGTCCGTTTTAGACATAACTTTACAAATTAATTACACTATGTTATACGAATAAAACTCAAAATTTGCTCAGATGAAATTATTAAGAAAATGGTCTTATAAAACATATATTTTTGCCAATAAATTAAGACTAGCCGTTTAGACGTGATTCTCATTTTAAAATCAGCTACTCAAGGGAATCGGCGCCTTAAGAAGGCATAACAGTGAAGTTCTAAGGTCTGGTAAATATTTATTTGTTTTTGCAGCACAGTAACCACATGTGAATGTAGGATTAGGTAGGCAGTTAGTAAAAAAACTTTTGAAAGCAAATAAGGCACGACATTAAAAAAAGATTAAGATCGTAGCTGCTGCCCGCGGCTCCACCCGCGTGGAACTAGTACTTCCATCGATCGATCTTTAAAAAAGCCTATATACCTATTATTTTGATGTATGAGCTAAAGTTGAATGTCCATGTTACACCCACTACTATCAAGGTCGATGACTACTCTCAAAGTTCAGGACGAATATGTCTACCTGGGACGAACGATCCAGTTGCTACCCAACTGGATCGACAGGCCAACTTCGAGAAAGAAGTCAACCGCCGAATCCAACTCGGCTGGGCAGCGCTCGGGCAGTTGCACGGTATCTGCTCGTCCAACTTACCACAGTGTCTCAAGATGAAAGTCTATGACCAGTGTGTGTTGCCAGTGATGACATATGGCTCTGAGACGTGGCGGCTTACAATGGGCCTCATTATAAAGCTTACAGTCACCCAAAGCATAATGGAGAGGGCTGTGCTCGGAGTTTCCTTGCAGAGATCCGCAAGAGAACCAGGGTTACCAGCATAGCCCGAAGAATTGCAAAACTTAAATGGCAGTGGGCAGGGTATATTGCTCACAGAACGGATGGCCGATGGGGCAGAAAAGTTCTGGAGTGGCGACCGCGAACTGGCAGACGTTGCGTTGGAAGGCGGACCCTAGGTGGACCGATGACCTGGTGGAGGTTGCGGGGATCCACTGGATACGAGACGCACGGGACCGGTCAATGTGGCGAAACTTGGAGAAGGCCTATGTCCAGCAGTGGACGTCTTTTGGCTGACATGATGATGATGATAAGCTGCATTTCATCAAAATCCGTTTAGTAGGTTTTGTGTGAATCAGTAACTAATTTCCGTACTCACAAACTCACATTTTAATATGAGTAGTATAGAGAGAAAGAAAGAAAAATATTTATTTGTGACCCGCACAGGAGGCACCAGAAATAAGCATACGATTAAATAATAATAAAATAAGAACCCCGTGCGAGACCAAAAACCTCCTAGGTATAGGATATTTTCTAGTGTGTACGACTAAGTTTATCGGCCGGAAAAAAAAAACATTACTTATTTAATAAGTAATCTTAAGTTTTCGTGATGGAAATTTTGTCCTTTTTAAACGAAAGTTGAGCAAAAAGTATTTGACAACTTTCTTCTCAACTTCGTATGTTTCCAAGTTTAGCTTGGAGCGAAGAAAAAATAATTGCCCGCTTTAAAGGGATTTTTTAATAAGTGCACTTGAGAAGTTACTAATTAATGGCTTAAATGTCTTAGAAAATGCTAACATTAATCTAAAAAAAGTTTGTAGAAAATTATGCTGTTAAGCTTTGTTCCAATTATGTTTTTGTCTTCAGTGTTAATTAAAATAATTTAGGAGCTTTTGTCAAAAGATTGAAAATAAATAGCCAAGTAGTTTGTATTTGACTTGACATTTACTTCAAAGAATTTCTATTTGAGGTTTTTCTTTTATTAAAATTTTATCTTCGTCAGCTATTTAAACACGGTGACAAGATTATAAGAAATGCTTTGAATAAAATTGTAAGTAGCGAAGTCATGATTTTGGTTTGCATGTCACTTCTATGAATTTTAAATGAATTTTATTTTCGTTCATCATTCATTTTAAAACGGAGCAAAGCTAGATTGAAAGAGCTGCTTATTGATTATATCTAAGAAAATTCTGAGAATTCTTAATTTCACGAATTTTAATAAAATCTATATAATAGTGCAAGCTTTGTGAAATCTTGAATCTCTCAGATAATCCCTTTGATCTATGTTCTTTGGCTTAAGTATACCTAAACCACAAGTATCTTGCAGAGATATAATACCTTAAGACTCATACAAGATGAGGCTCAATATATAATTTTTAATTTTATCTTTCCATTTAACACAGGAATATAATTCATACTTCTATACTACAATAACTAACATACATACCTACCAAGATTATAAATGCGAAAGTGATAATGTTTGTCTGTTACCTTTTCATGTGGCTGAACGGATTTGGATGAAAATTAGCACATGGTTAGACCATGTCCTGGATTTGGAAAAAGGATATTTTTATCCTGTAAGTATGTTCGCTTGGGATAATTTTCACGAAATCCGCTGACAGAAGCTATTAGACCTTTCTTACGCTTTCAAACATTTTGCTATTTCTTTAAAATCTTGTCATTCTGGAGCCAAGGAGAAAAATAAACGAATTTTAAATTCATTGAACCTTAACCTAAGAGGTTTAAAGGTAAGGCAGGGGAATCAGCTCCATTAACTAGGGTAGCCATTTTATAAACTTATTTATAATCATCTACAATTCAAATTGGACACTTCCCCAATTTACTTTACGCCTTACTTAAGGTTTAGGCTGAGTGTTTCATCATTTTCATATGTAAACATTTTCGGGGTTGCCCTCGTACAGACACTTAGTGGAACTTATTGCCGTCTTTTCTGAAAAAAAATAGAGTTTCATGCGTAGAAGTTTGGGCGGGTCTGTCGACTTTCAGTTTTACTATGTTTATGAAATACGTGGTTGAAATAACTATCTATTTTTGTTGTTGTTTGTTCTTATACAGTATTTGAAAAAGAGTACTTGGCATTTTTAGAATATGATGAATCTGGAAATAGTTTTGTTGTTTTTATGTGGAATGACAAATTAATTATAAAGTCGTTTAGAGTTTTATTTTTTTATTCTTTGTTTTTTTAGAGGCTTTTAAACTAGAGGTTTATGTCAGCCCCATCGTAACCTTATAACTATTTTACAACATTACTATGTAAAATTTAAAAGTAAAAATACATTTATAATTGCTTTGGAAACAAACATAGGTAATAAAAGGCTAGAATAATTAATTAACCAAATAAGGAAGTGACTAGTTCATAAATCATTCCAGCCTCTTTTGAAGTTGGGTAAGATAAAATCCCTTGCAACACACCCAAATTAGCTTCACACATACCCAGGTCTTTAAATACTGTTTGTCTCTCAGCCCGGTTACGGACACATTCCATCAGTATGTGATACACGTCTTCTGGTTTATTACACACTTCGCAGTTAGGAGACGTGACTTTTCCCATCATATGTGCAAAAAATCTGAGTGGAATGTGCCCGGAACGCAGTCTGTGTGCCAAAACAACAAGTTTGCGACTTACATCACCTACAAACCACGGGGAACGATTAGGTTGACTTTGAATAATCCTATATCAAATACCTTTCGTTTTTGAGCGTTCATCAAAATATTCCTTCCAATTTTCAAAACACGACTTTTTATATTTAGGTAATATTTCAGAATATGAATTTTGAATGTAAATCTCTGTTCCATCTATAGCTGCTGATTTAGCTAAACGGTCAACTTCTTCGTTCCCCGCTAAACCAATATGGGATGGTATCCACTGTATTTTGATGCAGACCTGATTTTCACGTAATTTTTCTAGTTTGCGGATTATGTTATAAGCTATAGAAAAGCATCTGTGTCCGAATATACAACGTGAGGTTTCGAGTTACAATATCAAATTAGAAGGAATAAAATGATATAATACTCAATTAACACACTTTGAAATTGGTACATTGCGTAGTTCCGACAAATGAAAAAGCGTTTACGATTAAATTTTCATGTTCCTTAAAGAAAATTATGTTCTTGTTCACGAAAATGCACTATAGACTTAGCCCCAAAACTTTCTAGAGTTGTCTTCATAAGTTTCATGATAAATCTTGGTTCGCCGAAAGAAAACTTTATGTTTGCTAAATCGTTTGAAAGTGTTTGCTATTTATGAAACGTTAGGCGCTTCAGAAACCAAAACATATTTTTCTTTGCAATTATAATTTAATTTTTAATATTAGTTTATGATTTGTGGACGACTTTGTTAATTGAAAATAAAAACATAACCATTCTTTGGGCTCCGCCGCAGTCAGGCAAATATAAGGTGACACTTAGGACTTGGTGGTACTTAAGAGGAAATGCGGTCGCAGACATGCGATTGAATATCCTTAGCAAAAAGTCGTAATTCGAGGTTTGGCTCTCGCCTATGTTTTTCTCCCAATTTTGGACCAATTTAAAAGATATTCCATAAGTTGAAAAAGAAAATATACTATGCCCTTCTGTTTTCTTTTCGATGATACATTATCTTTAGAAGCAATAAAACCCTCAAAATCAACAGAGACCTATTGTACCAATTTGCCAACTATAAATGTAAAAAGAATAACATAGAGGCTTAGTATATATATCTTTATTTTCCAGTTTATAAAATATCTTTTAAATTGGTCCTATACTGAAGAAATAAGCGAGACCCAAACCTCGAATTATGACTTTATACTAAGGAAATTCAGTCGGAACTCTCTGCCCACATTTCCTCTTAAGTAATATGCTAGGTACCGTTTTTTTGTGTAGCCTATGTTGTTCCACTGCTGGACAACGGCCTCCCCCTCATCTTTAAATCCAACTTTGTCACCTGCCTACTCCGGCCAATCCGGCAGGAAAGTTTCCAGATCGTCACACCAGCAATTTTTTAGGCCTGCCTCGGATACGACGTTCGTCTTCAGACCCACTGCGTGGCAATCCCGGTCCATCTGTCTCAATGCATCCTGCAAATGTAACCTGTCCAATCCCACATTAGCGTCGCATACTCCGTACCGTTAGATACCGATATCAATAAAAATTGCTAAAAGATTTCTGTGACTAAAATGATGTAAAGCACCAGCTTATGTATAATATAAAGAATATTTAGATCGTTAACCTAGTACTCAGCGAAATAACTCAACCGCTGCCACTAGTCAAAAACATTTAATATTTTTAAAATCACGAACATGTTGAACCCAGCTAAAATTAAAAGGTCCAAAAAATTGATTAATGAGTAACGGAAAGAAGTTTGTAAGCACATGACTCCAGCAGCCGGGCAAGGCTAGTGATTTATTGTTCCTTTATTAGAAATTGTACTACAATTGTTTTGTTGGCAGTAGAGATGAACCGACTATTCTCCAAATAGTAGAACTAGATAAGCCGACTATGTATGTATATGTTTGGATAGTAGGCGGCTGCTTAGTGATTAGTCAGTAAAAGAGTCCAACTAGTCGGCTATAGGAGAACAGGAAATAAAATAAAGAAATTACAGGTACTTACTACACGTTCCAAATAAGAAAGAATTGAATTAGTCTTACAAGAACGGTGCGACTATAAAAAAACAATGCGTATTTTTTTATAAATTAGCGTCTAGAATGCGACCTATCTGGCCACACTTAGGTATAGTCGGCGACTAGTCGACCATTTATGGACCGACTAATTGTCTCATCGGCTAATTAGCCAGTCAGCCCATCTCTAATTGGCAGCAAAAGAAGATCTGTTCTTACTGGAACCTTCGAATTAATTAGTGTTTCACATATTGTTATTATTGTTGTATCTGGACTGGATTATTATTGGGGACGGACTGTCGCAATGTAATAACACAATTTTACTGGCCTGTTATTAGCTAAGAAATTAGGTACCTATATGTAATATTTAAAATGTCACATTTAGTCCGAATCTGCGAAGGTTATCGAGATTTTAACTGTTTCTATATTTTTTATTTTATAATAAGCTTTTACTAGAAAAGCCGACTATTCAAGCATAAACATACATAATATAAATTAAATATGAGTTGTGTATTGGTTTCACGCCAAGTTTAAAAAAAACAGTTTTTAAAAAAGTTAAAAAAAATTATAACTTGGTGATTTAACTTAATGGCAATTCACAAAATCATTGGTTTTAATTTACGTGTGCTCAGTTGCATCAATTACCAACCCAAAACTGCCACCTGCAACTCAAGATCGAAAAAAGCAGCTAGAAGGCACACCTGAAAAGGCAAACATTATCTAGGAGATTAAGTATGCCATTACTATCCTACACAAGGGTCCTCACACTGCCTTGCCTATTCAATAGGCACATGAGCTAATGCAAGTCTCCATTAAATGTGCACTCACTTAAACCTTAGCCAGAAGTGGACTATCAGTAGGAGGAGCGTTCTGAAATTGAAATATAGATGAGGATGCACTTACGAGACATTCGATTTACGAATCCCGGTTCCTATTTTGATAAGCGAATAGTTTTTTTTTGTTGCCAGTAATGGATTTGTTTTATGCCAGAATAAGCTTAGAATTTTTTAGTTGATTTAACGTGTGAAGGCGTACGTATTCCAAGGTCTATCGTGCAAAGCTTTAGTAAAAGCTATGGTCTAGCAATGTAGTTTTCTTTTATTAGTAACGAGTACAGTTGCGAAAATTATATTCACGCTTATTTTTACCGAAGGGTTAGGCAGATCACCTGTCTGGTAGTAGTTCGTTGATCTTTATTAAATGTCTATACAATATTAAACTGGGCAGATTAAGTACGTTTCATTGGTAGTACAAACACGTTTCACGGCACAAAACATTTTGAAGTCGGGAAAAGAATATTATACCATACAACAATAAAATATTTGACACCTGTGCTCAGCGGGTTAAATTTAATGAACAGCATCAAAGCGCAGTTGGGTGGAAAATGAAATGAAAACCTATTATTCAGTGCAGTAAATTTTCATAACTCTATACTACGTAAATACCAAGTGTTTGGTTCAGAACGGAGTCCGTAATTAAACTGCACTGTTTATTAAATTCGTGAACTAGAAGAGCTTGTTCAAATCTCTCTGAATTTCTTGGCAATAATTTATTGCACCAGTGAAACATACAATATGGTTCACTTGTTGACTGTGCCTTATGCTTAAAGACTTAATTCTACCTAGATAAAGTCGAATTTTCATTGACAGTCGTTACGGGAATTCTGGGTCCGGAAATCTAAAAACTCTCTTTCATCCAGCTGCTATCCTACTACCCTGCGAAGATCGTCGCTCCACCTAGTCTAAAGGCATCCCACCTTACGTTTACCGTTTACCATTTGCTGTCTCCACTCAAGAACAAAAAGTAGTCTGACCAAGCGTATAGACAATAGCGTAGTTTTCTATCTCTGAAAGAATTATCGTAATCTGATTCGCACTTTATGAATTAATATTTTACACAAATTTAGACAACCTATGTTGTCCCACTACTGGGCAAAGGTGTCCCCATAGCCTTACACTCTGCCCGGTGTGTTGTCGTTGCCTACCAATCCTTCCAAAATATCATCAAAGAAAAAAAAAATACAACATTTACAATAGTAATTTAAAACAAATATAGCAGTAGCAACAAGTACCTACATAGCTTTTATCCTCACCTACACTGAACTAATGGACACAACAACATAAAACACATCACAGGAATTTACGACTGGGTGTGATGGTTTCATTTTTATATTTCATTCTCCGCTCCATAGGCCACGTTAATTGAACTTTAACGGTCCAAGAAATGGGGCATTTATTGACTTTCAGAATAGGATAGGTTATAAATCGTAAGGGTTGAAACCGAAAACGTCCGAAATTAAGGGAGCGTGTGATGCGAGGGTTATTTGTCTTTATCTTAATGTTAGGGTTGGTGCACATTGTTGGGAAGTGATGAATCGTTGTGTATATTGTTCTGTGTATTAAGGCGGTTCCCCGAGCAAAATGCCGCACAAGCCGTTTTTTGTGCTGTTTTAGAAGCTATCTACTCGTTATTTATAAAGAAATATCAATTAATAATAATACATTAAAATTCTACATAATATTGATTCTAAAATGGTAGATTTAGTTTTTTTTAAAATGTTGTATATATTTCACTAATCTCTTTCCAAAAAAACATAAAAATGAGAAATAATTATTGATATTATGCATCTCCTCGTAAAGTGTTCATTAATTATTTTTTGTACTAACACTAATGGATAGACAATTTAATAACGAACATTTTTGTAGATTTTTTTTTTTCAAAAGACCAAATTTCGATTTTATAGAGATTTTATTCTAAAATCTGGGCGTATTCACTACTGTAATTCATGCGCCACCAGTGCCGCTAGACCAATAGGAATGCTCATATCGCATGCCGATTTTTTGGTCAGGGTACCGTCTTAATGTTATCTGCTACGGTGTGTTTGGGGGCTATTGTTGGTATATTTTCTTGTCAATTTTGGTTATCTGTAGTTTTCATTGTAGTGGTGTTGATTATATGTTATATTATGGTCAGAAGGGAATGTTTGGTCCTTTGCTCTATCCCATGTTGTGTGATAAGATATATTAGAGGTGCAAATTAGTTATGAAAAGTTGAGCATGTGTTTTAGTCTTGAAAATTAATTTTAAAAAGATAACCGTTACATGTTTCTAAACGGACCATCAAAATCTTTTTAAATTTATTTACACCGCCTGCCTGCCTTAATCAGTGGCTGTTCAGCTTCCTACAATTCAGCCATTAAATTGACAATTTCCTTGATATTTTCTAATTTAAACTTTTTCAATCTCTTTGCTAAATTAAATATCCTGATAGTCTATGGAAGCTTAGAAGTATAAAGTTAACTACAGAATTATTTACGTGGAAAATGTGAAAATAGTCTCGGGCCGGTGTTTGTGTCGCACCATCAAAATTATAGGACGGTTTGAGTGCGATGCTTTAAACTTAATCGTAGGTGAGGTAAATGTGCCCCCCGGTGGATTCACACATTGTCGAGGCAGGGGGTTCAGTAGCGAAGCGAAGTCGTCAGGGCTTTTGCTGATTAAGCCGACGACGTAGCGGCCATCAGGTAGGTTGCGGTGCTGTTTGGGTGACATCGCAACTGAGGCGGGCTGAGACGTTGTATGGAAGGCATCGCGGAACTGTACTGACTGAATGTAACCCAAGGAATAAAAATATAATCATAAAACTCCTTACATCGCATGCTCTGCGAAAACTATTAGCGAAAAAGAAACTGGTGACGCAGCAGCTGTGTGTAATATTACACCAACCATTTATAGCCACTTTTTCATCTTGATAACTCAAAATCTATTTAACATAAAGACATGAGATTTGGTTTATGGATTTAGACCCCTTGGGATAACTAAAACCAAAAATTTCATAAATAATTAAATAGCCTCTGTCCGTCTAGTGACACAAACTTCCGTGTGCCTAAACTCTGGTCGGTCAGTTAATACATAAAAGAGGGACAAACAGACTCACTTTAAAAAAAGACAAAGACAAAATGTCAATGTCACAATTTAAATTTACATGGAATAAAAGTTGATTCTAATAACGTTGATAGTATCACTGCATTGTGAAACATTAGGAGGAACATCCATCACTTAGATGCAAACTGCACTGGTCTTAATTGTGAAACGATTCATTTTGTTTCCGAGTAGGCCACGGCTACAGTTTGGCAAAATGGGGAATTGCCCACATAATACAACTGTGACGTTTCTGACCTAAACGTTCCTAAATTACTAAACTCCAGATGCCCTTTACAAAGTGAAATTCTATTCAGCGATCAATTCAAGGCAATTTGGACTTTATTTTTATTTTAGTACGTGGAGGACTTACAGCAAATAAAACCAAACCAAATAGGAAACTATTTTGTCAATCTTTATCAGTTATTACTGATGCACCATTACTTTGTCTAGAGCAGGTAGAAAGTCACACTAATGATATTCAGAGAGACAACACAAAGTTACTTAATCAGAATGACTATATCTTTAGAATTAGATCATTACAATACTCCATTTTGTGCCAGTGTAAATATTTAAATAATCTCATCACGGTTTTAATCTCCCTCTCTGCCAGTTCTCATCCTATTCAAACTGAAGTTTAAGCAGTTGATAATCGTGACTTGCTTGAGTTGTAAACGTTTTAATTGATCAATTAACAGTATTAATTGCTTTGTAGTCTTTGGTTTCAAGTAGATAATAATGAACTACATAGCGTACTTTCCTTATGATTACAGAAAAGATTATAATTTTAATATATTATTTACATATATAGCATTATACGCTTCGGGATGAAAGAGATATTCGATTTTATTCATTGCAATACACGCTACTGAAAGACGCAGCGTATGCAAAGCGTTAGAAGGCCTTGAAGAAGGTGGACCAATGACCTGATGAGAGCCACGGGAATTCGCTGGATGTAAGAACCACAGGCCCGGTTTATGTGGCAACGATTGAGAGTGGTAATTGACTGTTGGTCTGAGGCGTTCGACGTCTTTCGAGTTAAATGGTGACGATGGAGATGTATAAGCATTATAGTCAGCAAAAAATTACCCAACCTTAAACAAATTCTGCTATATAGGGTAGAAAAATCAATGGGCCCTGAAGAGAAACCACTTTAAACCCTTAAGATCTGATTTTACATAAAGCAAACATCCATTTCACAGATTTCTTTAGGCGAAAATTCAAAAACTAAACCCTCGTTATTTTATTTCAGTAGACGATACAGTCAATGTTAAAGATAATATTTCTTCAAGAAACATTAGGTCTTACACTCGTCTATCGTACAAGATTTATGATGAAATCTAATATTTAGTACACAAAGGATTTAATCAAAATTACCTAGACTGAACTGAATATTCAAAGAGAAATAATCTGCAACCCAAATTTCATAGACTACATTGTATGGTCTGATGAAACAAATTTCAGTAATAATGGAATGGCGAATAGGCGTAATATTAAAAAAAATGTTAGATTTAAGATTTTAGAGATTTTTTTGTAAGAGGTCAACCGTCGAATCCAATCCGGCTGTTCAGTGTTCGATCACTTGAGCGGTATCTTCTCTCCAACTTACTGCAGTGTCTCATGACGAAAGTCTATGATCAGTTTATGTTGCCAGTGATTACATATGGAATCAAAACGTGGTCGCTCACAATGGGGCTCATCAGAAGGAATAAAATCACCTAAAGGGCAAAGGAGAGAGCTATGCTCGGAGTTTCCTTGCGTGATCGTGTCAGAAATGAAGACATCCGACGATCCAATAGACGTGGCGACGTTTATGTCCAGCAGCCAACGTATTTCTGCTGAAATGGTGATGATGATGGTTAGATTTCATTTTCTATTTTATTTCTAAAACCAAATGTTTATTAGAGAGATTTTATGCTGAACAATAATCCTATAGATTTTACCAATAAAATAGCGAGTGTTTATTTATGAATTTTTAGCTGGTTCGATGCCCGGTTTAGGTACGCTTGTCAAAAAATCTGTAAAAGCAGTTTTGTTTCTCGTTAAAAATAAAGGAATGTTTCCTTTGAGTAAAATAATCTATCTTAAGGATTTAAAGCGGTTTACCTTCAGGGCGAATTGATTTTTTAAAGCCTGTACCTATATGATTTATGACAGGATATAGATTTTTCGTTTTATCCATTTTAATCTTATTTTTCCTGTGACTGGCGGGTCTCCCATGCAACGTCTTATCACTTGCACACCAACACAGCTCAAGATGTTGAGCTGTCTATGATAGAGCCGTTCTTACAGTTCCTGTCATACAAGGACAAGCCGATATGGTCTCAAATGGGCGCCTTCAACTAACCCATCGTTTATGAGGCCTCCTTGACAACATTATTATTTACAGAGTAAGTAACTAAAGTGGGAACCAGATAACAAAGAGAAAAGTCATCATTACGGCTTGTACCAAAAGGTATAATTACGTAACTTGAAAACACGATTTTTTTTATTTAGGTCTCAAATGAAAGGAATGAATGTTATGGCGCTTACGACGTTTTGATCGCGATTAAACTAAATTCTATAAGCGATCTAGCCCTGCATGTTTTAATAGTTTGATGAGAAAACATAAATAATGTTTTAGCGCTGCAGTGAACTTTAGTTCTAAGTAACCGTCATTTGAATAAATGGTTTTAACTAATGTCCTTGTCTATCGGTTGAATGTATGTCAATGAATGAAACGCTGAAAAAACTTGGAATTAAAATCAACAGGTTCTTAGCTTAAGATTTTCAGTTAAAGACAAATTAAAAATATATAAAAACCCCGACACAAATACCTATAAAAAGCAAGTGGAACTAAAAAAAATATTTTTATTTCATGTTTTTTAATCTACATAAACTATGTAGTAGTAGACACGCCTCGAACATCCAGCGAAACATGTATTTATTACACGATACCTTGCAAAAATATCCCGATTCAAAGATTAAAATGCGCATAACTTTTGAACGGGTAAACCAATTTTTATCAAACATTGCTAAGAACACTCTCGACAAAGTAATCTATCATAAAGCTATGATGCTACAGACTGATACACAAACTCACAGATTCACGCTTCAAACTTATAACACACCTCAGTTTCCGTCATGGGTTTTAAAATCGGGTGATATCTATTTTCTAGCAAGTAGCTACTTAATCACGAAATCATTTTTTGCTAGTACGATGTAAATCGATGTAAATGTAGCACAAGGTCCAATGTTATCAAGAATACATTACATGTTACACTGAGTTCATCGACTCTTCACTTAATATAATATTAATTACTCGCAGAAAAAGTACAGTACCTTCTCAATCAATTTAACATCGTTTTTAGAGCGATTTTGGGTCTGTCTCGCTACTGTAGCGTTTCGGGTATGTTCACATGGGCGCGCACGGACTGTTTTCATGCGACCATACTTTTCTGGTAGCCATATTTATGTTAGGCTCAAAGAACGAAAACGCTAGGCGTACAAAAATTTGTTTTCACAAAATATAGCTACTTAAGTATACAAACTTATTTCTAATTTATCAATTTGATATATGGCTTCAACAGACGAAAGAGCTAGCAATATACAAAATGATACAAAAATCTTAAGTTTTTCAAAAAGAAAACATTTATTTTCTAAATCCTTTTCATGTCAATGTCTATTGAAGAAATCGACATGAAAATAATTTATAAGCGAGCACAAAAAGAAAACGATAAACATTTCAGAATTAAATAATAAATACGTCTGTGACTTGTGGCTGACTTTGACCTTAGATTTTGTATCTTTATTTATTACAAACACTGACTGATATATAAAGCTATTTGTTTTTGGGGGGTGCCATTTGAAAGCGCTGGGTGTTTGACAACCAGCATATGCTGAGTTGGTAATCCTTTCGGTACGGGTACGCTCAGCACAATTTTATACTATACTACTTTGTGTTGCGTCTGTGGTTGAATAAATGGTTTCTATTTATCTTTTCGGAGACGAAAATATTAATTGGGGTCTGCACCAGCTGGATACAATAATGGAGAGAATCGATTAAGCGGACAAACATTTTAAATCAATTACCCGGTTTGTGTACCATGCCCTCCATCACCTCTTCCCTACATTGGATCACGCGGAACTGAAGTACTTATTATACCCCACAATATTCGAATACTGTAAAAAGTTTGAATCACAACTAAAAACTAAAACCTTTTACGAAGCCTTAATAAGTGTCAAGCCTGTGCTACATGGTTTAAAACCAAGTTAAAAACCAAGGTCACCTTGGTTAGAAACAGGTGGGGTGATGGCGGCTACACGGTTTAAAACCAACTCCAAACTCCAGTATGTTTACAACGCTGCGCAGGGAGGACGTATTTACGCTCGTACCATCCGTTCATTACAACGATGACATGGTGCCTTGCCTATCTAAACTTCAAAAAGAATATACTAATGTATAATAATAATATACTAATACATTTTAAAAACTTAACGCTAATATACTTTTTAAAGTACCTATCTTACTTTTCTTACTAATATTTTAAATGCGAATGTTTGGATGGATGGGTGGATGTTTGTTTGTTACTCAATCACGCCAGAATCACTGAACGGATCTAGATGAAATTTGGACAGGGATAGATTATAGTCTGGAATAGCACATATGCTACTATGCCGGTATAATGTTCCCTTGGAATAAGAGAAAACACTTTTCACGCGGGCGAAGCCGCTGGGAGAAGCAGCTAGCAAGAATATATCTACTTAAAAAAAATATCTCATGCATTTTTTTTCTTAGTGGGGTCATATATCCGATGTCAAAGCCCAAAGAAAGGGGAAGTCTGTGTATAAATCGAGAAATTCTGTTATTTACTTTCGCTCTGTTGAGCCATTTTGTACGCAGAACGATACGTGCGTCTGCGCTCGCCATCTGTAGAAGCGCGACTGTCATACGCGTGGTTTTAAACAAGCTGTTTGACGGTTTCAAACAAGTTTTAAACCAACGTTTCTGCCACTTGTTTGCAACGCACGCCTATCTATCAAGGGTGTTTAGAGGTCAAACTAAATTTGGTTTTAACCACTGTCTACACGGTTTTAAACCTCTGTTTGAAAACGCCGTTTTAAACTGTGTAGCACGGGCTTCAGTAAGCAATTGGAAAGAAATCGTCCCTATAATTTTAGAGATGGCAAAATACTCGTATTGAAATAGGTTAACCTACAATAATTATTTTGAGAGGCTGACCTTATGTGGTATGATTTATTTATTAACTAAACATGAAAAAATACCAATATGCACAAAGAAATTAGAGTGATGGTGCATTTATAAATCTGGCATTTCTTATTTTATATTTTTGACATAATCTTTTAATCCATCAAATTGTTATTTTTTCGTTTTTGATATATTATTATTTTTTTACGTCTGACATATTTTATATTTTTTTACTTTTCTGACATTTTATGATTTAATTAATTTTGACATTATTTTTTACGTTTTTGGTATTCTTTTAAATTATGATTTGTTATTTTTTTATAGCCATGTGTTTTTTTTTTCGTTTGACATTGGTTTATTTTATTAATTGTTTGGTATGATATTTTATGATTTCAGTTTCATATCTGACATTTGTTTTTTTACTTACCTGACATTTTATGATTCCTGATTTTATTTTTGTACGTTTTGACATTATTTTAATAAATCAATCTGGTTTTTTTTATTATCCATTGTGCCTTTTAAGCTAAATTGTTATTTTTTTTAATTTAGTTTTTTTTTAACTTTTCATGTTTTGATTTCTAAATATTGTAGAATATATTAGTACATTTTAATTAATCAAAATGGAACATCCTGCATGCCTACTGTATGTGAACTCATGTTTGGACAAATAAATTATCTTTTATCTTTTTTATCTTTTATCGTTTATGCCTTATACTATTGTAAGATTATACTAAGTAGGTATGACTAAGAGCATCTGTTGTATTTTAAACTAATAAAAATTTCATTTATTTTGCTGACGCCTGGTTTTTACAATTTATTCTGTTGACATTTTAATCCACAATATATTTTTTATTGTTCTTTGACATTTTAATACTTAATATTTTTTGACCTTTCATATGTAATTTATCTATTTATATAAAAATCAATGTCACTTTTCGTTGTTATTTTATAACTCAAGAACGGGTTCACCTATCCAAACCAAATGTTTAAGCTTTGTTCGGAATATTTAGTAGATGGTTTATGTAAAGAAAAAAAAAATTGAAACATAGGGTAGGTTAGGGTAGGGTAGTGTAGTGTAGGGTAGGGTAGGGAAGGTAGTGTAGGGTAGGGTAGGGTAGTGTAGGGTAGGGTAGGGTAGTGTAGGTTAGGGTAGGGTAGTGTAGGGTAGGGTAGTGTAGGGTAGGGTAGGGAAGGTAGTGTAGTGTAGGATAGTGTAGGGTAGGGTAATGATGGCAAAAAAAAACAAAGTTGGTATATAGGTAGTAGTAGTGTAGGCAAAACAAAACCGCAAAACAAAGTTTGCCGGGACAGCTAGTATGATATATTTTTTGTTTGTATTGCTTTTATTTTTGTAATAATTTATCAATTTTAATTTTACATTCATATTTCAATTTATCTTATATAACTTTATACATATGA
Source organism: Orthosia gothica (assembly GCA_949775005.1). NCBI lineage: Eukaryota > Metazoa > Arthropoda > Insecta > Lepidoptera > Noctuidae > Orthosia > Orthosia gothica. The sequence goes on from OX459041.1 coordinate 13,526,848, forward strand.
CTTTTTAAGTTTTATCAAGTACCTAATTGTATGAAGTACCTAATTATATTTATAAACAATTGTTTGCAATGTGTAAGCGCAAGTCGTACTAACTTTGTATTATGTATTTTTTTTTATATTATGTGGAAAATATCGCTGGGTGCACATTTGTTTTTCTTCTTGCTAAACTAGAGCATTGCTTTAGTGTTTAGTCGTTTGTTTTCCTAAATAAATAAGTGATATTTAGGTTGAGGCACTTTACTGCGTTGCATTGCGTCGTCGCAACGGTTCAACGCATTGAAAGCCACCACACCTGCGTTTCGACGACGCACAACGTCGTAACTCAAGATGGAAACGTCGACGCAACGCATAATGTGGCATGTCACTAAAAAGTATATGTAAAACGACGCAGAGTTGAAGCTGCGACGACGCAACGCAACGTACTTATGTGGCCTCAGCCTTAGTAAGAAAATAAACGAAACTTATAACTTGGTCAAATAATGACAATACAGACAGTAAACGTCAGCAAATCTTTACAATGTAGTATTAATATAAATGGTGAAGGTGTATTTAGTTGGTGAATTAAGACTTAAATTTAGAAAGGCTGTGGATATGAAGCAAATAAACTGCTTCATTTGCTTTATATTGCACTAGCGGACGCCTCTCTGTTTCACCCGCGTAGTGCCCGTTTCCGTGGGAATACAGAGATAAAAAGTAGCCTATGTCAACAGTGTAGCTTCCCAACGGTGATAGAATTTTTGTAATCGGTCCAGTAATTTTTAAGTTTATTCGCTACATACAAAAATACAAATCTTTCTTCTTTATTATTGTTAGATTAGATAGTAATTAGTATTAGTATATTAACTTTAAAACTTTCGCGTTTCATAATTGAAAACAATATAATTATCACGGGAAATTTAACGCGATGATTTCGATTGTTTGTTCAAACAAACAAACAATCAAAAATCATCGCGTTAAATTTCCCGTGATAATTATATTGTTTTAGTATTAGTATATTGGTATTAGTATATTACTATCGATTATTTAAATATTTTCCCCCATGTAACCCCTGTGACGCCCCTATGAAGTTTTTGTGCTCTTGGCCGAAGTTACGCTGCCGCTGGCTATTTGAGCCAAAACCCCTACGCAAAACGAAGCGAATACGAGTCTAAGTGCGGATAATAGGATCCCAACTAGTAGGTACTACTAATACTGAACTTGACATATTTCTTAAATTATTTGATTGAGTTTCTAACAAGAAGGCCCATCCCATGTTTACTGTCACGATGAATATTTTAAGAGCGGCCTCTAGTCAACAGGAATTTGAAAAATAGGTATTTGAAGGAACTATTGCAGTCGCGTCACCTTCAACCTCACCCCGTAAAGTGCGAAAGGGACAACTGCAGCTCAGGCTGATTTTACCTACAATAACTTTGACTAAAAGACGTTTCGTATTCTGCTGTTTTCTTCATGAAAACTGGTTTGATCTAAAAAATTCTTATATCAAAATTTAGAGGAAAAGTATATCTATGCTCCTATTATTTCTTTTTTTGTTGAAAGTCTTCTGAACATGGCGGTAAAAACGGGCATTTTTTTCGGATTTTTGTATTGTCATATTTCTTTTTGTGATTATGTTTTGGAAAAAAAGGAAATGATACAGGCACGTATTAATTAGACCAAGATTTTATGGAAAAGATCATTGCTCTAGAGGCATTATCCACGAAGAAAACAGCAGAATGTGTTTGTATGGAGAAAGTCTCACTAGAGTCCCCTCTTAATGCTGCTTCGCAGGTATTACAGTGAGTCAATAGAATACTGGCTATGTATCGTATAAGGCGATGTTATTTTGCTTGTAATCCTCGTTGTAGTCCCAAACAGGTTAGAGAATTCGGAAAAGTTACATGGATAAAAAAGCGACGCTTTATAACTAACGAAATAAGTCCAAAGACGGAACACCACTACTTTATTCAAACCATTGAAGCCAACATTCAAAAAGATACCCTCAAATAGCTGCAGATATAAGAAATCCACTTGCACAAAAAGCAACAAATGTTTAATAAATGTCGGGCATCCCACAATAACTTGCACTAGTCTTGCAGAGTTGTTCACAACACTCGCGCAGTTGACGGGACACATTTGTAACTCGCCGCAAGTCTGATTGTACCGATCCTCCTCTTTGGTCGGCGAAGTTTGGAAATTGCTTTACACGTTCGCTGTTATTTAACTTACATACGTTGAGTTATCGGTTTTGTGTTACAATAGTCATTGTATAGTGATTTACATAAATACTATATATGGCTACAGAACGCCCTCTGCTACGATCCCTAAATATGTACCTACTCCTTGTGTGTTTTATGAAGATATATTAAAAAATACAGCTGTGACTGTGACGGGATGGGTTGCCCTAAAATAATATTCAACACCAAACCTCCCGCTTTAATTTAAACTATTGAACCGCTAAACTAAAGGATCGATTACCAATCGATATGCTAGTCAAGTACCTAGGTATCTATTCAAGATCCCAAGAAGTATTGAAAAATGATTTTATTTCTGAAAGTTGTTTTGTACAAACACTTTTACATGTCGATCACATTTTTAGGGTTCCGTACCCAAAGGGTAAAACGGGATCCTATTACTAAGACTCCGCGGTCCGTCTGTCTGTCTGTCTGTCTGTCACCAGGTTGTATCTCATGAACCGTGAAAGCTAGACAGTTGAAATTTTCGTAGGTGAAGTATTTCAATTGCCGCTATAACAACAAATACTAAAAACAGAATAAAATAAATATTTAAGGGGGGCTCCCATACAACAAATGTGTTTTTTTTGCCGTTTTTTGCAATAATGGTACGGAACCCTTCGTGCGCAAGTCCGACTCGCACGTGGCCGGTTTTTTTAAAAAATAAAATGAGGTCGGCGTTTCCTATCTGACTACTCTGAGAAGAAAGGCCGAAACAAACTCAGAGGTCACAGTCTCTTTTAAAGTCCTGACAAAATCTTGGTTAGATCTTGTGAAGACCATGTAGATTGATGTCTGAAATGGTCTTTTGAGGAAATAACCAACCATTTGAGTGGACCTGTCCAGTCAGTGCACGCATTTGTCAATATCCAAGCCTTTTTTTTATTTTATTAGAAAAATACAGCTGTGACTGCGACGGGATGGGTTGCCCAAACATAATATTGAACCCCAAACATTGCGCTTTAATTTGAACTATTGAACCGCTTTAGTTAAGTTACTAGTTATCTGTTCAAGATCCTAAAAAGTAATCATCAAGATAGTAATAAATGCACGCAAAATTCTATTCTTACAACTATTATGTCTAGTTTTGCCGTCTAACCTGCAGCAGCAGGTTTAAATCTCGTTACAAACACTCAAGTAAACAAAATAAAACATATGACCTAATAAATGACCAAACGTTAAAATAGTGAGGGGTTGTGGTTCGTGGCTCGTGGCTGCCCACTGTTCGCAGGGCGACACTTGTACGGGTACCCACAGGCCCTGAAACATCTACCTACCCACTTTAGAAAACCCTCTCGTATGTCTTTGGTTAGCAGGTAATAAATTACCAAAATAATTATGTTGCTAACATTGAGAATCTAATTTTAACTCGGGTTAAAATTAGCTTGGATAACGTTGTGTTTAGTGGAACAAATTGTACTTGACTATTTAAGTCGGAAAATTATCTATTTAATTAGATAGGTACTTGTGGTTATCGATACTGCGTGAAACGTGGCGTGAAACCAACAATGACTTTCATCAGTGACGTAGTCGGACTTGTTCCCAAAATAGCACGATATCAGAAGGCCTGGAAGAATTTCCTTATTTAAAACCGTTAAGAGTGTAGGCCTCAGATTAAGCTGAGATTAAAAATGGCCTTTTTATAAAAGCATTCTCAATTATTGTCCCTCTGACACCAACGTATCATAGCACGCGACGGCAATGATAATTTGGAATATCAGCACCGAATTTATCAATTGATTTAATCATAGGTATGTTAGTTATTTTATGGAACAAGCGAATACAAACAAAAACTATAATTAAATATAGAATAGAAGTCAATAAGTTTTGTTATGAAAATTAATGTCTGCTGTTGTCAATAGCTGAATAACAAAAGATCTGCCAATCAACTAGCATAATATTAATAACATCAAACATTTAGGTAAATGGTTGATATTTGATAGACTATTTGTAAAATACTAACAAGTACTAAATTGTTGAAAACAAGCTTTTTTTCTAGTTAATTCAAATAGCAATTAAAGCAAAATTGCTTTTCAACACCGAGAAAGCACAAAGTTATTGTTTCCGAACAAAACTAAAATGTTAAATATGTTTAAACGTTGTTTGTGTTTTAAATTATACACATTTCTATTGGCAAGGCTGAATTATGAAACCCTCTCTAAAAATTCTGCACCAAACAAGTCTTGGTATTTACTTAGAATAGATTTAAGAAAATTTACTGCACTAAATAATAGGTACCTATTCATTTCGTTTTGCACCCAACTGCGCTTTGATGCTAGCAGTTTGTTCCTCTCGACACGAAAATAAAACTATTCGTTTTTCAAAATAAGAACCGGGCATTCGTAAATCGAACGACTGTAAGTGCCTTCTCATATATATTTCAATATCAGAACGCTTCTCCCCTACTGATGGTCCACTTCAAGATAAGCTTTAATGCAAGTCTCCATTAAATGTGCACTTATGTGCCTGTTGAATAGGCAAGGCGGTGTGAGAACCCTTGAGTGGGCTAACAATGGCAGGCTTAATCTCCTAGATAATGTTTTCCTTTTCAGGTGTGCCTTCTAGCTGCTCCTATATTCGATCTTGAGTTTTGCATTTAGCAGTTTCGGGTTGGTAATTTATACAACTATTCACAAGTATACTAAAACCATTGGTTTTATGAAATGCCACCAAGCATTTTGGTAAAATCTAGGCGTCTAAAATATTTAAAAAACAAAACGTAGAAACCACACAAGTATACACACGTAAGTATTTCATTTCTTAAATATGAGTATAAAAAATCAATTAGGTGTGTAAAAATAGTAGTTATAATAGAACCAATAAACATTTGGAATAACACTCAGAGTCTCGGACTATTGACATATTTCTAATGTCGCATATCGGCACCTAATTTCTTAGCCAATAACAACACTGTACAATAACAGGCAAGTAAAATTGTGGTATATTGTTATATTGTGTTAGGGTTCACATTGCGACAATATGAACCAATATTAATCAAGTCCAGAATCCAGATACACAGCGATAATAACATGAGAAACACAAATCAATTCGAAGGTTCGAATAAGAACAGATCTTTTTTTCTGCCAACTAGAGATGGACTGTGGACTTCGCTGACTAGTTGTCTGGTCGACAGATGCATGAATGCTCAACTAGTCGCCGACTATATAACATGTGTGCCTGCATGTATAATCGGCTTTCTCGACTGGTCTGCCATTATCCATTAATTATTTTTGTTATTAGTAAAAACAAAAATAGTTTATTCGACTCCATTACAAATTATGTACGAGCAGTACGTACTATTCTTGTAAGATTCATCATCGTCGTCTTTCGTGACTCTGAATGATAGTGTAGCTTTTTAAAACTGAAATAATTTTCGTAATCGGATAAGTACATTCAGAGTTTACTTTTTTTCATAATCATCAGCCTTTTAATGTTCTCACTGCTGAGAACAGGCCTCCTCTCTGTGAGAGAGGGAATGGGCCCTAATTCAACCACGTGGACCTAGTGCGGGTTGGTGGATGTCACATGTTTTCGAATGGACTTTTGGCTGATAGCTCCCTTCATCTATTAAATAGTCAATTTCCTTGATAATTTCTAATATAAACTTTTACAATCTCTTTGCTAAATTAAATATCCTGATAGTCTATTAGAGCTTAGAAGTATGAAGTTCACAAAAGAATTTTATACTTAGAAAATGTTTTATAGAATGTTCTCGGGCCGGGATTTACGAGTATGTAGCACTATCAAAATTATAGGATGCTTTGAGTACGATACTTTAAACATAATCGTAGGTAAGGTAAGTGTATGTTGTCTATATGAAAAAGGTGAAAATGTAAGAGTTTTTTTACTTGTTTTTTATACGAACATACCTTTCTTTATCTCTATTTCGTCAGAATCCGTTATGAAACACCTCTTAGATGTGGGAAGAAGCTCTTTATCATCCAGTGATAGACTGCTGAACAAAAACATCTCCAGTAACGACTCCCTTATTGCTCACCGGAAGAAATTGATATCGATGTGGTATTTCGCCAGACGAAATGACTCATGAATTAAGTTTCTCTTAATACAACTTCCAAAATTGCAAGACAAGGAAGACATCACGTAACGTGGCATTTATAAAAAGTACAAATATCGATGTACACATATCTGAAAAGCATATGCATGATGTTTCTATGATTAAAGCGGCAGATACACCCTCGGAAAGTGCTCAGTGCTCATTGAAATGCTCACGTTTCGTACGAGTGACTGCTACTCTAGTGTTCTTTCACTCTTCGTTATTTGACACTCATGCCCATCACTGCGTAACTACCCGCGTTCGCGTGATTTCAAATTATAGTGCTCACGCTCACGCCATTTTTTGAATCAACTGAGCGTGGATAGCGAGTATTGGTTTTTGTGTCTCGCCAGTTAATTGTTCGCGAATAACTAATAGGTGTTCAGAATTTATTTTGGTACACATACATAAATTCACAGGCCGGGATGGGCCGGTGAGGGTTGGCTCTCACTGGAGCTATGGAGGACCGTTCTCGAAGCGCCAATATGCACAGAACGCATCTACTAATGGCTTGCGAAGCCGATCGCAAGATAGAAAGGAGAAAAACAAATTGTTGTGTTTTTTGTGTTTTCAGGAATGTGTTAATACAATTTCTTATCTTACTTTACTTAAAAAGTTTATGACATGCAACGGGTTCCACAGTATTCAATAAAAACCCCCGTTTGGCAGTCGGGTAAAAACAATTACTCATTGCAAAAATATTAACTACAGCGTCAACATGAACATGTCATGGCACTTTTTGCCAAATGTTTACTAAATGTGTTGAACATACATTCTGTAACTTACTTAACTTATCTACCTACTAAACTTTTGTTTTGTTTTAGCTACCTATGTAATGAATACAATGTAACTTTTTGTCCGGTACTAAACTCAACGTAGGTACTTTGAATTGTTTAACATTCATACACTCACACCTTATCCTCATAGGAATAGGCAGCAACCACAGATCGCCACTTGCTACGATTCTTACATACTCCTTTTACATTTTTTTTTTCTCCTTTTGGTAGATATTTTTATAAAGTAGAAAACTGGCCGATAAGTATTTTTTTATTTACTTAATTATATTAAAGGCTTTCTATATTATAAGCAGATGCAAAATCCTCCCCAAATTTATTCAGTGATAACAATTGCCAAAACTTCTAAAATGTAAGGGATTGAACACGTGACGTTTCAGCAGCACATGTCAAACCCACTCATTTTGCATTTTGTTACAATTATTACCACTGATAGACTTTTACTATGGCTAAAGCACCTTATCATTGAATATACCTATCTAAAATAAACAAGTCGACAGTAATAATACAGTAACGGAAATTATTTAAGGCGCTACTGCTGGACATGAGGTCCTGGGTTCAGTTCCTGGGTCAGGCAAAGTGTTATTAGGTTTTTCTATCAGGAATTTCTCAGTAGCAGCACTGTATCTGGATTTGTTCCCGGTTGGTAGAAAGAGGAATTCCTCGAAGCGCACCTAAAGTATTCCTCGTTTAGGCGCTGATTTTCTGTTCATTTCTGTCACCCTGGTACTTTTCAAAACAACCAATGATTCAATTTATTTTTACCACTAGCTTCTGCCAGCGGCTTCGCCCGCGTGAAATGGTATTCCTCGAAGCGCACCTAAAGTATTCCTCGTTGAGGCGCCTATTTTCTGTTCATTTCTGTCACCCTGGTACTTTTCAAAACAACCAATGATTCAATTTATTTTTACCACTAGCTTCTGCCAGCGGCTTCGCCCGCGTGAAATGTGTTTTCTTGTCCCAAGGGAAAATTATACCGGAATAAAAATTAACTTATGTGCTATTCCAGACTATATTTGATCTATGTGCCAAATTTCGTCGTTACGTTAATAGATATCATTTATTCAGAATCCTTCATGCTCCTATCTGTGTTTCATCGTAGGTGCGCTTCGAGGAATACTTTAGGTGCGCTTCATTAGGTTTGCTTCGAGGAATACCCCGATGGCAATAGGCTCGCCCCCTATTACATGGGACTTAAACATATCTGGCGACATATTATGGGTGTACTATAGGTGTTCCACCAGTCACCAAAAGGGCAATGAAGAGGGCTATGCTCGGTGTTTCCTTGCGTGAGCGAATCAGAAATGTATAGATCCGCAAGAGAACCAGGGTTACCGACAATAGCCCGAAGAATTGCCGAACTTAAGTGGCAGTGGGCAGGGCACATTGCTCGCAGAACGGATGGCTGATAGGGCAGAAAGGTTCTGGAGTGGCGACCGCGAACCAAGAAACGTCGTCGACCTGCTGAAGGTTGCTGGGATCCGCTGGATGCGAGTCGCACGGAACTGATCTATGTGGCGATGCTCGAGGGAGGCCTATATCCAGCAGTGGACGTATTTCGCCTGATATGATGATAATGATGATAGGTGTTCCTTTGCCTTACCCTTCAGGGAATACAGGCGTGATTTTATGTCATATGTTAAGATGATTTTCATGTATGTTTCATAAATTCGATCATTATGTCAATCACACAGTGGCCAGTACGATTTTCAATCACTGAAATGGTGCTATTCTGAATTCAAATATGATTTATGAGGATTTCGAAATGAATGGCTTAAGGTAATACGTCACATTAATAGGTAATAATAATCTGTCAACACGTTATCAAGCCGTCTAATTAATGATCTAATTAGGTGTAGTCTGTAACTGATAGCCTTATAAAGCTCAATAGCTAAGTAGGTACACAGACTATAAGCGTTAGAGTGGGTTTCTGAGTTGAGTTTTAGAGTTAAGAACGTATTAAACCGTTTCTCGATGTCACCAATTAACTAGTTCTCAGGTTGAAGTAGAGTCGAGGAGTAAAACAGTAAATGAAGGGATAGTCTGTAATTTAAACTTATACCGACAACAATTTATAATGTTTTTATAAGCAATTTAATATAAAAGTGTATATTTCGGGCAATCTCTACATACCTATAGGTAAATATATAGTTACGATTTAGATAAATAGAGAATTAATTATTGTTGGAAATCATAAATGAGGTTTCACAAAAAAATACTAACTTGATAAATGATAACAAAATCTTACATTTTATTTTCATTCATATTTATGTAGGCATTGTAGCCTTTATAAATATGAATGAATATAGACGGTATATGAGAGGCACACAACAGTAGTCAGTAGATTTCACTATTTCAGTATTAAAAAGTTTAACCGCAAAGGTTTTAAACCTCTTGTTTAAACAGTTTGTATATTGCTCTCGCGTGAACCATGAAAGAGGATGGTGCAAAGAGTCTTGTAGTGATTACGCTATATTACCTATATTATTATTTTGCATTGGTGTTACCTTGAATTTGACTCCCACAGACTTTCTCTAATGTGATAACTCCAGACAAAATTCCTGTAAACTTAATACCTGAGAAAATTTATATACCAATAAATTCAGAAAACAACATACACTGCTAAACCGAACTAACGCTAGAAAATTTCGCGGTACATTGAGTATGAATATGAGAACATACACAAAAAGCAACAAACCTGGTTTACGATACTAACGGAGTCCATTTTCTAAATCACCAGCGTTATTTGAATCGATAAATTGTATAGGTATGAGAACACTTTTGATTTATTTTATTTGATCCTCGGTAGTCGGTAGACTAGTGTATTTAATAAAGAGCTGCCGCAGGAGAGCGAGAATAATTTGTTTGGAAAATAGAACTGAAAAATGCAGTTAACAATTCAGACGTCGCGTCGACCCGCCGAACAAAGTAATTTTGTTATTACTAATTTTGCTTAATTTTGTTTTGTTAGGTTTATAATTTCTAGTTTTCTAAATAAATTTCGGACAAAAACTACTAGTATATCGTACAATTAATATGGTCAAAATAATTTGTTTGTCTGTCTACAAACATTCCTCAGAAGCTTCGGGTCCCATCAAAAACGGTAACGTGTGACAATAATACGCAAAACTGTTGGCACATAATAGTCTGTTGTCCTTCGAGTAACTTTGCCACAATATAAACTCATAGATATCAACAATATAAATATGATCCTAAAAGATATGATATTAAAAATAAATAAGACGATGTTTCGATTCGTAGACATAAGCTCTACGGCTTACATTCGACCTACGGGCTCCGGATTTACAATGGCCGACGATGTACTTAGTATTCTATCTTATAATTTATTTACTAAGTCTTCTTTTCTAATTAAGTCCATTCTTGCTTTCTTCTAAATTTGGGCCTAAAATTAGACTCTTGAAAACCTCTTTTTATAATGTTGCCCGAAGTTTGTGAAAGCGTTGTGCCGCTGGCAAAGCTATTCAAAAATATTTTTTGCCGGTTGGGGTTGTGTTGAATCTTTGATACGAAGAAAATTAACACTAAGAAGATTAATTTATGATGGAATTAATTACTAGTAAATGATTCAGTTATTTACTTGAAGACATCAAAGATGCATATTAGTGATTGTATACATAAATGTGATTCCTGACGAAAGCCATCGTTAGATTTCGTGGTTTTGTTGAGACATCAGCCTAGCGAGCATGGGCGTACCCAAGACATTTGTGACAAGACATGATAAATTATGTCATGTCTTAGAATTTGTCTTAAATGCTAGCACGGGTCAAACATGTGACATATTTTAAAGGCGCAACATGTCTTTCTTGTTGCTGCGCCGGGCAGCACGGCCTACTGTGACATGCCTTGAGTCACACATTTCATCGCAGTTTGGGCGATAACGCCATTTTGTCCTAAATAATAGCACCGGCGGCGTGAGAAAATTTCCTGACGTTTATTTGGGACTCATCGGGTCTTAATTGCTAATACGGGCGCACCCATTTTGTCACAAATGTCACATTTCGACAGATGATTTAGAAAAATTTATCACTTTCGTTCGGAGGTGGTGATAAAATTTTATAGTTGAAAAAAATATATTTGCCTTCTAATTACTGCACCAAATGGCAATAAATTCATTTTGTGTGTATGGTGATCAATGCATAGTAATTAATTGAAATGTTACAGGATTATTAATTAATTATATTATAACTTTTTTATAATTGTAATTTTTTTTATTCTTGTTCTTATTATTATTTTTTATACCATATTCTTCTTACTTTCTACATTTTTAAATGTTTCTTAAATAAAATCCCCAAAAAACATTTAAAATATAAAAAATAGGGGCCCACCGGTCCAAGCTATTATATTTTTTTAGTAATTATTAAAATTTTCACAATTATTCTAATATGTTATCAAACAAACAAAGAAAAATAAAGTGTGCATATGTCTATGGTCGTGGGTCAAATATTAATTTATTCCCAACAAAATTAAAAAGTTATTTAGCTGTATGAACGGCATACTTTTTTACGTATTATTTTATTTGGTCGTCTATTCAAATTATGTCGTACTTTGAAGTCAACAACAAGAAAAGCAAGTCGCGCCTGTAAACTATGTCATATGGTTGTCCCGTGCTAGCATTTAAGACAAATTGTAAGACTTGACATATTTTATCATAACTTGTCATGACTGTAGTTCAAGTCGAAAACCAAGCAATGTAAAAAAAACAAAAACTTATAATTCATGTTTGGATGCTGCTAACATGTGGGTAGCAAAGGCGGGGTGAAATTTTGGTTATTTTTTGGCTAGGACATACCGTTTTCGAGATATCATTTTGGAAATATAGAGCGTTTTAAGCAAAATAAAATAAGATACGGAGGCCCATAATTCGGAAACAGTGCGTCGTAGGGCTATGCTTCTCCGAACATAAATGGTTTTTATAGCCAAGGTTAAACCGAAACTGCAATAAAATTGGCAAATTTCCGAAAATGAAAAAAATAAACGTCAAGAAGTTATGCTACAAGTCAAGAAAATATCTCACGCCGCCGTGCTAGCATTTAAGACAAAATGAGTTTATCGCCCAAACTGTGATTAAATGTGTGACTTAAGCGATGTCACAGTAGGCCATGCTCGCCGGGCAGGGTAGCATCGACCTCTAATTCGTCTGCCAAGTGTGGTCACAGCATTTGCCTTGACCGTGAATCAGTCAAGTAAAGCCCGATGGAATTAAAGTTTATGGGTTTTAGCGATAGCGATACCACTTTGACTTTAGCCCTCACTTCTATAGAAAGAGGAGTTCCTCAAGGATCAATTTTGGGTCCGATTCTTTTCATTCTTTACTGTGCAGATATAATAAAGTGCCTTAAGATATGCAAATATCACATTTATGCTGACGATGTACAGTTGTATTTGTCTTTCAGACAAGATGATTATGAGTCGGCCATTAGAGACCTAAACGACGATCTAGGAAGAATCTCTGCCTGGTCAGACGAGAACTGTTTGGCATTAAATCCAATAAAAACCAAATATATGTTGTTTGGTACGAGGCAGCAGTTGAGGCAGCTGCCTGCAAGCCTTAGATTGTTTTTAATGGGGGAGCCTATTAAACGAGTTGATGAGGCGCGTAATCTTGGGTTGTGTATGGACAACAGCCTTAGATTTGAGAAGCACGTTGCCAATTCTGTGCAGTTATAAATTACGCTGATACGGTTTACGGCCCACGCTTGCTGGCTCGAACTGATAGACTTATACAGAGAGTCCAAAATTCATGTGCTCGTTTCTGTTACTCAGTTCCCCCTTGAAGTCATGTCACCCCTTTTCTAAACAAACACTGCTTACTTAAAATGAAGTCGGGTCGAAAGATGCACCTAGCTTGTCTTTTTTTGGTGTGATAAGGACACAGAAACCGAGGTACTTGTACGACAAACTCAGTTGTATGGCTAGTAGACGGGAATGCGCGCTCAGGCTTTGTGCTCAGCAGCTTTCAACTTTCAAGGGCAGTTTTCGATACGCTGCATCTAAGGTGTGGAATAATATTCCACCACCATTAAGAGTGTTAGGCACCATCCATACTTTCAAATCACGTTTGCGGCAATATCTGATAGATTCCCAACGGAAATTGGATATGGTTACAGGTAATGTGTCAATTTTATAAAATGCCTACAATATTTACCCTTTCCATAAGTCTCGCAAAATACATCCGTCTTACTGTTCTCCTTGCCACCTGTGTCACCAGTCCGTGGGAGCTGTAGTGCTTTAATATTTATATATATATATTTTTTCTATTCTGACCTACCAGAAACTTATTTTTTACAATCCTACCTACCGATTTTTTATTTAATATAATATTTACTATATCTGTTACTATATACACGTTTAAGTACTAATCTATAACTATAAAGACTGAACTTTTGTTTTGGACACTTGTGTTTCGTATTTGTTTTTACTCATTTTTCTGTTTAACCGTCGAATCCGACTCGGCTGGGCAGCGTTCGGGCACTTGCGCGTTATCTTCTCGTCCAGCTTACGACAGTGTCTCAAGACGAAAGTCTATGACCAGTGTGTGTTGCCAGTGACGACATATGGCTCTGCGACGTGGTCGTTTACAATGGGGCTCATCATTAAGCTTACAGTCACCCAAAGCGCAATGGTGAGGGCTGTGCTCGAGGTTGCCTTGCGTGTTCTAATCAGAAATCTAGAGATCCGCAATAGGACCAGGGTCACCGACATAGCCCAAAGAATTGCCAAACTTAAGTGGCAGTGGGCAGGGCCCATTGCTCGCAGATGGTCGATGGGGCGGAAAAGTTCTAAGGTGACGGTCGCGAACCGGAAGACGTTGCGATGGAAGGCCTCCCAATAGGTGGACCGATGACCTGGTGAAGGTTGCGGGGATCCGCTGGATACGAGACACACGGGACCGGCAATGTGGTGACGCTATGGGGAGGCCTATGTCGAGCAGTGGACGTCTTTCAGCTGACATGATGATGATGATGAGCTACATTACATCAAAATCCGTTTAGTAGTTTTTGCGCGAAACAGTAACTAATATCCATACTCACAAACTCACATTTTTACATGAGTAGGATAGGATATTTTTTTAGTGTTTACGACTAAGGCTATCGGCCGGAAAACACCATTACTTATTTAAAAAGTAATCTTAAGTTTTCGTGATGGAAATTTTGTCCTTTTTTAATAAGCAGCATTAGATGACGAAAGTCGAGCAAAACAAGTCTTTGACAACTTTCTTCTCAACTTCGTATGTTTCCGAGTTTAGCTTGGAACGAAGAAAAAATAATTGCCCACTTTGAAAGGATTTTTTAATAAGTGCACTTAAGACGTTACTAATTTGGCTTAAATGTCTTAGAAAATGATAACATTAATCTAAAAAAGTTTGTGGAAAATTACGTTGTTAAGCTTTGTTCCAATTATGTTTTTGTCTTCAGTGTTAATTAAAATAATTTAGGAGCTTTTGTCAAAAGAATGAAAATAAATAGCCGAGTAGTTTGTATGTGACATGACATTTACTTCAAAGAATTTCTATTTGAGGTTTTTCTTTTATTAAAATTTTATCTTCGTCAGCTATTTAAACACGGTGACAAGATTATAAGAAATGCTTTGAATAAAATTGTAAGTAGCGAAGTCATGATTTTGGTTTGCATGTCACTTCTATGAATTTTTAAATGAATTTTATTTTCGTTAATTTTAATATCATCATTCATTTTAAAACGGAGCCAAGCTAGATTGAAAGAGCTGCTTTTTGATTATTTCTAAGAAAATTCTGAGAATTCTTAATTTCAAAAATTATAATAAAATCTATATAATAGTGCAAGCTTTGTGAAATCTTGAATCTCTCAGATAATCCCTTTGATCTATGCTCTTTGTCTTAAGTATACCTAGACCACAAGTATCTTGCAGAGATATAATACCTTAAGACTCATACAAGATGAGGCTCAATATATAATTTTTAATTTTATCTTTCCATTTAACACAGGAATATTGACTTAATTAATTCATACTTCTATACTTCAATAACTTACTCACATACCAACATTATAAATGCGAAAGTAATAACGTTTGTCTGTTACCTTTTCATATCTAAACGGCTGCACGGGTTTGGATGAAAATTGGCACATGGTTAGACCATGCCCTGGATTTCGAATAAGGATATTTTTATCCTGTAAGTATGTTACCTTGGGATAATTTTCATATGTAAACATTTTCGGGGTTGCCCTCGTACAGACACTTAGTGGAACTTATTGCCGTCTTTTCAGAAAAAAATAGAGTTTCAAGCGTAAAAGTTTGGGAGGTTCTGTTGACTTTCAGTTTTACTATGTTTATGAAAAACGTGGTTGAAATAACTTTGGTTAAGTATCTATTTTTGCTGTTTGTACTTATACAGTATATGAAAAAAGAGTTCTTGGCATTTTTTGATTTTGATAAATCTGGAACAAGATGGGTCATTTTGTTTTTTTTAGTTAAACTATGTTTGATTAACTTTTGTTGCTTTTTATATAGAACGACCTTAAAGTTACAAATCAACTATAAGGTCGTTTAGAGTTACATTATCAAATTAGAAGGAGTAAAATGATAAAATACTTATAGAACACAGTTTGTAATAGCTACTATACGTTCTATATACTATTACGTTCCAATTATCTCGTAGTTCCGAAAAATAACAAAGCGTTCACGGTTAAATATTCAAGTGCCACAATATTGTCTACTGTTTTCTTGACTAACGAAATATGAATATTTGTATAATTGTAGTCGGCCTGTTTTGACTTATTAAAAAAGAGGCTAAAGCAAAGAGTCTTGTAGCGATTACGCTACACTACCTATATTATTATTTTGCATTTCTGTTACCTTAAATTTGACTCAGTCAGACTTTCTCTAATGTGAAAACTCCAGACATAGTTCTTATAAACTTAATTCCTGAGAAAATTTAATATACCAATAAATTAAGAAAACAACATACACTGCTAAATCGAACTAACGCTATTCGCTTCGCTATTTCGCGGTACATTGAGTGTGAATATGGGAATACACACAAAAAAGTAACAAACCTGGTTTACGATACAAACGGAGTCCATTTTATAAATCACCAGCTTTATTTGAGTCGATAAATTGAAAAGGTGTGAGAACCCTTTGGATTTATTTCATTTGATAATTGGTAGTCGGTAGACTAGAGCATTCAATAAAGAGCTGCCGCAGGCTAGCGAGAATAATTTGTTTGGAAAATAGAACTAAAGAATTCAGATAACAATTCAGGCGTCGCGTCGAGGCACCGAACAAAGTATTTTTGATATTTCTAATTCTGCTTTATTTTGTTATGTTAGCTTTATAATTTCCGGTTTTGTAACTGAACTTCGGATAAACACTACAAATATATCGTTCAGTAAATATTTCCAAAATAATTTGTTTGTCTCAAAATCAAAAATCAAAATCAATTTTTTTATTTCATATAGGCCTACATGGGCACTTATAAAACGTCGACAATGTGCACGGTTCGGGTTGGTCGTTTCCTATGGAGAAGAACCGGCAAGAAACTCCATGGTTACTCTTTTAAAAAAAGAGTCCGTCTGTCTACAAACATTCCTCAGAAACTTCGGGTCCCATCAATAACGGTAACCTAATCGTGCGGCAATAATACGCAAAACTGATGCCACATAATAGTCTTTTGTCCTACGAGTAACTTTGCCACAATATAAACCCATAGATATCTACAATATAAATATGATCCTGATATGATATTAAAAATAAATAAGACCATGTTTCGAGTCGTAGACATTAGCTCTACGGATTACATTTGACCTACGGGCTCCGGGCTTACAATGGCCGACGATGTACTTAGTATTCTATCTTTTATTTTATTTACTAAGTCTTCTTTTCTACTTAAGTCCATTCTTGCTTTCTTCTAAATTTGGGCCTAAAATTGGACTCTTGAAAACCTCTTTTTATAATGTTTCCCGAAGTTTGTGAAAGCGTTGTGCCGCTGGAAAAGTTATTCAAAAATATTTTTTGCTGGTTGGGTACTGTAGTGTTGATTCTTTGATACGAAGAAAATTGAGACTAAGAAGATAAATTTATGATGGAATTAATTACTAGTAAATGATTCAGTTATTTACTTGAAGACATCAAAGATGCATTTTAGTGATTGTATAGAAAGCCATCGTAAAATTTCGTGGTTTTGTTGGGACATCAGGGTGTGTGGTAACAGCATTCGCCTTGACCGTTAATCAGTCAAGTTAAGCCCGATGAAATTAAAGTTTATGGGTTTTAGCGATAGTTTATTCGAAGAAGGCCAAGAAAGTGTTACGAGTGAATGAAGTATATATGTGTTTTGTATGTTTGTTTTATAATTTTATACCCATTAAAAAATACTTTTTAATTTATTTTGGATTTTGTGTTTTTTAATGCACCTGCCACCCTTGGTTAACTGGTACAGAATGCCTGTCAGAGTCAGGTCAGCGTACATTCCTTTGTGCTGCAAAAAATTATAAAATAAATATTTTATAAATCCGTGACAACATTGATTCAATATTTCAATTTGCCTGGTAGGTACCTGTTTTCCTTATTACTTTAAGGTTATAAGGTTCATGCAAAAAGTAATGTCCTTTATTTTTATTAGAGCTTAAAGATAACTAGAACTAACCAAGCTCCCATTCATTTAAACCCATATTGAAACAAGAATTAGAACCTTTGTCAACAAAAATAGTCTTCATTCAGTACATTTGTAGCAATCCACGAGATCCCCGCCCACTATCTTGATAAAGTCGGGTACACAATTGAGATTTACACTGCTCACCTTATTGAATTTGTTCAGTGTACCCTTTAGTGAATGCCGGGGCTGGGCGATTCATTTGTGAGACCGCTTTGAAACGGCGACGGACCTGTTTACGATAGTCATGACCAAACGCGTACCTGTTAGATGTGTTTTGCCTTGGCTGTAAATAGATGCGCTGTTGGTTTTAAATACTTGAGCAACATTTAAAAAAAATACCCCCGTCACATTTTTATTGCATGCTACATAATTTATCTAGTAGTAGACGCGCTTCGATCGAAAATCTATTGCATACGTAATTATGACATGAAATCTTGCAAAAATACCCCGATTCAAACAGTAAAACCACCATAACTTTTAAACGGCGATACCGATTTTGATCAAACATAGTTAAGAACACAAAACGAAATCAAAATCGGTTCGGAACAGGATTACATTTAAAACTGTAAAATCACAGAATAGACAGACAAGCAAAAATTAAAAAAAACTCGTATTAGTAAGTGTCGTGTATATTTTTACTTACTTTTACTGTCTCTCCGTGTATGCATTCAATAAAACGTTGTTATTTGGATAGTATATACAGGCACTTCAATTTTATTTATTTGTATATATAGATTCTATATTAATATGTAAGTTGCCAGTCTTCCATGAAACCGCGAATAAAGCTAAAAAAACAAAGAAACAGCAAAAAACAAAAGAAGTGTGTGAAGTAGCTTCATAACATCACCATGTGAAGTAGACAACAAAAAGTTTCTGAACGTCTGTGGATCGCACAGCAAATATAATAAAAGAAAGCAATTTTTCACTTAAGTGCTTCCCTCGTAAATCCGCTAGACTTGTTGAGAATTAAGTGCACTTTTGTTTTTCTCATCACCGCCTCCGGGTATAAATGTGAAGACACTTTCGGCTCACGAAGATCCGAAGTTGTATTTAATGCTAAATTGTTTCCAAAGTGTTTGAGGTTAGTTTCGTTTGCTTTTGTTGTTGCAGAACTGGGAATTATGCGTTTATAAAGGTGAACGCGCACCTATCCGCACCGCAGGAGCCGCATTTCAGCAAAATGCTCTAGGTATACGGATTCCACCAGCGCGTGCGGATGACGTCATCAGATTCGGTGGGCGATGCGGGCGACACGGAAACATGATCCGTATCCGTATGAAAATATAGTTCAAGATTTACAGAAGTGGATACAATGCGTGCGGCGCGTTCGGCGCGGATAGCGCGGGGCCTTGAGAAAATGCGATGACTGTGGTGAGTGCGGCGCGGACAGGTGCGCGTTCACCTTAAGAAGGCATAACAGTGAAGTTCTAAGGTCTGGTAAATATATATTTGTTTTTGCAGCACAGTAACCACATGTGAAAGTAGGATTAGGTAGGCAGTTAATAAAAAAACTTTTGAAAGCAAATAAGGCACGACATTAAAAAAAGATTAAGATCGTAGCTGCTGCCCGCGGCTCCGCCCGCGTAGAAATAGTACTTCCATCGATCGATCTTTAAAAAAGCCTATATACCTATTATTTTGATGTATGAGCTGAAGTTGAATGTCCATGTTCCACCCACTACTATCAAGGTCGATGACTACTCTCAAAGTTCAGGACGAATATGTCTACCTGGGACGAACGATCCAGTTGCTACCCAACTGAATCGACAGGCCAACTTCGAGAAAGAAGTCAACCGCCGAATCCAACTTGGCTTGGCAGCGTTCGGGCAGTTGCACGGTATCTGCTCGTCTAACTTACCACAGTGTCTCAAGACGAAAGTCTATGACCAGTGTGTGTTGCCAGTGATGACATATGGCTCTGAGACGTGGCGGCTTACAATGGGCCTCATTATAAAGCTTACAGTCACCCAAAGCATAATGGAGAGGGCTGTGCTCGGAGTTTCCTTGCAGAGATCCGCAAGAGAACCAGGGTTACCAGCATAGCCCGAAGAATTGCAAAACTTAAATGGCAGTGGGCAGGGTATATTGCTCACAGAACGGATGGCCGATGGGGCAGAAAAGTTCTGGAGTGGCGACCGCGAACTGGCAGACGTTGCGTTGGAAGGCGGACCCTAGGTGGACCGATGACCTGGTGGAGGTTGCGGGGATCCACTGGATACGAGACGCACGGGACCGGTCAATGTGGCGAAACTTGGAGAAGGCCTATGTCCAGCAGTGGACGTCTTTTGGCTGACATGATGCTCATGATAAGCTACATTTCATCAAAATCCGTTTAGTAGGTTTTGCGTGAAACAGTAACTAATATCCGTACTCACAAACTCACATTTTAATATGAGTAGTATAGAAAGAAAGAAAGAAAAATATTTATTTGTGACCCGCACAGGAGACACGAGAAATAAGCATACAATTAAATAATAATAAAATAAAAACCCCGTGCGAGACCAACAACCTCGTAGGTATAGTATATTTTCTAGTGTGTACGACTAAGTTTATCGGCCGGAAAACACCATTACTTATTTAAAAAGTAATATTAAGTTTTCGTTATGGAAATTTTGTCCTTTTTAAACAAGCAGCATTAGATGACGAAAGTCGAGCAAAAAGTCTTTCACAACTTTCTTCTCAACTTCGTATGTTTCCAAGTTTAGCTTGGAGCGAAGAAATAATAATTGCCCGCTTTAAAGGGATTTTTTAATAAGTGCACTTGAGAAGTACTAATTAATGGCTTAAATGTCTTAGAAAAAGCTAACATTAATCTAAAAAAAGTTTGTAGAAAATTATGTTGTTAAGCTTAGTTCCAATTATGTTTTTGTCTTCAGTGTTAATTAAAATAATTTAGGAGCTTTTGTCAAAAGAATGAAAATAAATAGCCGAGTAGTTTGTATGTGACTTGACATTTACTTCAAAGAATTGCTATTTGATGTTTTTCTTTTATTAAAATTTTATCTTCGTCAGCTATTTAGAAATGCTTTGAATAAAATTGTAAGTAGCGAAGTCATGATTTTGGTTTGCATGTCACTTCTATAAATTTTTAAATGAATTTTATTTTCGTTAATTTTAATATCATCATTCATTTTAAAATGGAGCAATGCTAGATTGAAAGAGCTGCTTTTTGATTATGTCTAAGAAAATTCTGAGAATTCTTAATTTCACGAATTTTAATAAAATCTATATAATAGTTCAAGCTTTGTGAAATCTTGAATCTCTCAGATAATCCCTTTGATCTATGCTCTTTGTCTTAAGTATACCTAGACCACAAGTATCTTGCAGAGATATAATACCTTAAGACTCATACAAGATGAGGCTCAATATATATTTTTTTATTTTATCTTCCCATTTAACACAGGAATATTGACTTAAATAATTCATACTTCTATACTACAATAACTAACTCACATACCAACATTATAAATGCGAAAATAATAATGTTTGTCTGTTACCTTTTCATGTGGCTGCACGGATTTGGATGAAAATTGGCACATGGTTAGACCATGCCCTGGATTTGGAAAAAGGATATTTTTATCCTGTAAGTATGTTCCCTTGGGATAAATTTCACGAAAGCCGCTGACAGAAGCTATTAGACCTTTCCTACGCTTTCAAACATTTCGCTATTTCTTTAAAATCTTGTCATTCTGGAGCCAAGGAGAAAAAACAAACGAATTTTAAATTCATTGAACCTTAACCTAAGAGCTTTAAAGGTAAGGCAGGGGAGTGCTGACTCGTAGTCACACCAGATTATCACACCAGTGTGACAAACAGGAATTTTTTTCTCGTTTGTCACACCACTGATTTTACCACACCATGTATACAATAATTGCTAGTGCAGTACCTACATATTCTAGTAAAGTCGATCTGCTGATCGGCGTTTGCAGACTATTTAGATTTTCCGTTTGCAGACTATTTAGATTTTCTGCTTTTAGTTATATTTCTGGCAAATTTTTCTTAATTACCAAAAAACACTTTTTACCTTCAAATTGTTTTCATTTCCTAGAAAAAAAAAACTAAACTGCAAAAAAACCAGACAGACCAACGTCAATATAAATAATTTTCACATTAAAACATCAACGATTTTGCAAATCGTGCATTGGTTTCACATTCGCTTTGTACCATGGATTTTTGTATTATTAATAGGAAACGTGGACAAGTGTTGTTATATAGGCAACACCAATACTATAAACAGAAAGTTTATAAAAAAATATCTCAAATATGGTTTTGTCGTAACCGTCGTAACAGTATAAAGTGCTCAGGTTCAATCACAGTAAACGTAAGAACACCTACATAAGTACGTGGCTTTGTCAATTTGAAAGGTTAGCATAAGTAGGTACTTAAATTATCTCATTCGGACTCGTATCAATAGCCGCCTAGAAACAAACCATGTATGTATTAAGTTATACGATATCATAGTCGTTATTTTTTTCTTCACAGGGTGATAATGTTGTAAAATCAGTCGAGCACAAAAATACATGTCAACCAGATGAGAACCAAAATGAAATAGCTATTTCGATACACAAAATACATGAAGTAGCAAGTACTTCTGCGGGGCCAGTGACTAAAATCTTCAAGGAAAATATAAGACCTTTAAAAGAAAAAGAATTTTGTTAATACCTTACACACAGCTTCTTTTATTTCATTTCAACACCTACACCATCTACATCTCGTTTCATTTAAAAAACGAAACGAGAAAAACAATCCTGTTTGTCATTCTGGTGTGATAATCTGGTGTGACTACTAGTCGCTAAGGTTGAAAAACCCTTTGGTATAAATAGGACAGCACTAGTTAGAAATAAATGGTGTGGTAAAATCAGTGGTGTGACAAACGAGAAAAAAATTCCTGTTTGACACACTGGTGTGATAATCTGGTGTGACTACGAGTCAGCACTCAGGCAGGGGAATCAGCTCCATTAACTAGGGTAGCCATTTTATAAACTTATTTGTAATCATCTACAATTCAAATTGGACACTTCCCCAATTTACTTTACGCCTTACTTAAGGTTTAGGCTGAGTGTTTCATAATTTTCATATGTAAACATTTTCGGGGTTGCCCTCGTACAGACACTTAGTGGAACTTATTGCCGTCTTTTCTGAAAAAAAAATAGAGTTTCAAGCGTATAAGTTTGGGCGGGTCTGTCTACTTTCAGTTTTGGTATGTTTATGAAATACGTGGTTGAAATAACTATCTATTTTTGTTGTTGTTTGTTCTTATACAGTATTTGAAAAAGAGTACTTGGCATTTTTAGAATATGATGAATCTGGAACTAGTTTTGTTGTTTTTATGTGGAATGACAAATTAATTATAAAGTCGTTTCGAGTTTTATTTTTTTATTCTTTGTTTTTTTAGAGGCTTTTAAACTAGAGGTTTATGTCAGCCCCATCGTAACCTTATAACTATTTTACAACATTACTATGTAAAATTTAAAAGTAAAAATACATTTATAATTGCTTTGGAAACAAACATAGGTAATAAAAGGCTAGAATAATTAATTAACCAAATAAGGAAGTGACTAGTTCATAAATCATTCCAGCCTCTTTTGAAGTTGGGTAAGATAAAATCCCTTGCAACACACCCAAATTAGCTTCACACATACCCAGGTCTTTAAATACTGTTTGTCTCTCAGCCCGGTTACGGACACATTCCATCAGTATGTGATACACGTCTTCTGGTTTATTACACACTTCGCAGTTAGGAGACGTGACTTTTCCCATCATATGTGCAAAAAATCTGAGTGGAATGTGCCCGGAACGCAGTCTGTGTGCCAAAACAACAAGTTTGCGACTTACATCACCTACAAACCACGGGGAACGATTAGGTTGACTTTGAATAATCCTATATCAAATACCTTTCGTTTTTGAGCGTTCATCAAAATATTCCTTCCAATTTTCAAAACACGACTTTTTATATTTAGGTAATATTTCAGAATATGAATTTTGAATGTAAATCTCTGTTCCATCTATAGCTGCTGATTTAGCTAAACGGTCAACTTCTTCGTTCCCCGCTAAACCAATATGGGATGGTATCCACTGTATTTTGATGCAGACCTGATTTTCACGTAATTTTTCTAGTTTGCGGATTATGTTATAAGCTATAGAAAAGCATCTGTGTCCGAATATACAACGTGAGGTTTCGAGTTACAATATCAAATTAGAAGGAATAAAATGATATAATACTCAATTAACACACTTTGAAATTGGTACATTGCGTAGTTCTGACAAATGAAAAAGCGTTTACGATTAAATTTTCATGTTCCTTAAAGAAAATTATGTTCTTGTTCACGAAAATGCACTATAGACTTAGCCCCAAAACTTTCTAGAGTTGTCTTCATAAGTTTCATGATAAATCTTGGTTCGCCGAAAGAAAACTTTATGTTTGCTAAATCGTTTGAAAGTGTTTGCTATTTATGAAACGTTAGGCGCTTCAGAAACCAAAACATATTTTTCTTTGCAATTATAATTTAATTTTTAATATTAGTTTATGATTTGTGGACGACTTTGTTAATTGAAAATAAAAACATAACCATTCTTTGGGCTCCGCCGCAGTCAGGCAAATATAAGGTGACACTTAGGACTTGGTGGTACTTAAGAGGAAATGCGGTCGCAGACATGCGATTGAATATCCTTAGCAAAAAGTCGTAATTCGAGGTTTGGCTCTCGCCTATGTCCTCTCCCAATTTTGGACCAATTTAAAAGATATTCCATAAGTTGAAAAAGAAAATATACTATGCCCTTCTGTTTTCTTTTCGATGATACATTATCTTTAGAAGCAATAAAACCCTCAAAATCAACAGAGACCTATTGTACCAATTTGCCAACTATAAATGTAAAAAGAATAGCATAGAGGCTTAGTATACATATCTTTATTTTCCAGTTTATAAAATATCTTTTAAATTGGTCCTATACTGAAGAAATAAGCGAGAGCCAAACCTCGAATTATGACTTTATACTAAGGAAATTCAGTCGGAACTCTCTGCCCACATTTCCTCTTAAGTAATATGCTAGGTACCGTTGTTTTGTGTAGCCTATGTTGTTCCACTGCTGGACAACGGCCTCCCCCTCATCTTTAAATCCAACTTTGTCACCTGCCTTCTCCGGCCAATCCGGCAGGAAAGTTTCCAGATCGTCACACCAGCAATTTTTTAGGCCTGCCTCGGATACGACGTTCGTCTTCAGACCCACTGCGTGGCAATCCCGGTCCATCTGTCTCAATGCATCCTGCAAATGTAACCTGTCCAATCCCACATTAGCGTCGCATACTCCGTACCGTTAGATACCGATATCAATAAAAATTGCTAAAAGATTGCTGTGACTAAAATGATGTAAAGCACCAGCTTATGTATAATATAAAGAATATTTAGATCGTTAACCTAGTACTCAGCGAAATAACTCAACCGCTGCCACTAGTCAAAAACATTTAATATTTTTAAAATCACGAACATAATGAACCCAGCTAAAATTAAAAGGTCCAAAAAATTGATTAATGAGTAACGGAAAGAAGTTTGTAAGCACATGACTCCAGCAGCCGGGCAAGGCTAGTGATTTATTGTTCCTTTATTAGAAATTGTACTACAATTGTTTTGTTGGCACTAGAGATGAACCGACTATTCTCCAAATAGTAGAACTAGATAAGCCGACTATGTATGTATATGTTTGGATAGTAGGCGGCTGCTTAGTGATTAGTCAGTAAAAGAGTCCAACTAGTCGGCTATAGGAGAACAGGAAATAAAATAAAGAAATTACAGGTACTTACTACACGTTCCAAATAAGAAAGAATTGAATTAGTCTTACAAGAACGGTGCGACTATAAAAAAACAATGCGTATTTTTTTATAAATTAGCGTCTAGAATGCGACCTATCTGGCCACACTTAGGTATAGTCGGCGACTAGTCGACCATTTATGGACCGACTAATTGTCTCATCGGCTAATTAGCCAGTCAGCCCATCTCTAATTGGCAGCAAAACAAGATCTGTTCTTACTGGAACCTTCGAATTAATTAGTGTTTCACATATTGTTATTATTGTTGTATCTGGACTGGATTATTATTGGGGACGGACTGTCGCAATGTAATAACACAATTTTACTGGCCTGTTATTAGCTAAGAAATTAGGTACCTATATGTAATATTTAAAATGTCACATTTAGTCCGAATCTGCGAAGGTTATCGAGATTTTAACTGTTTCTATATTTTTTATTTTATAATAAGCTTTTACTAGAAAAGCCGACTATTCAAGCATAAACATACATAATATAAATTAAATATGAGTTGTGTATTGGTTTCACGCCAAGTTTAAAAAAAACAGTTTTTAAAAAAGTTAAAAAAAATTATAACTTGGTGATTTAACTTAATGGCAATTCACAAAATCATTGGTTTTAATTTACGTGTGCTCAGTTGCATCAATTACCAACCCAAAACTGCCACCTGCAACTCAAGATCGAAAAAAGCAGCTAGAAGGCACACCTGAAAAGGCAAACATTATCTAGGAGATTAAGTATGCCATTACTATCCTACACAAGGGTCCTCACACTGCCTTGCCTATTCAATAGGCACATGAGCTAATGCAAGTCTCCATTAAATGTGCACTCACTTAAACCTTAGCCAGAAGTGGACTATCAGTAGGAGGAGCGTTCTGAAATTGAAATATAGATGAGGATGCACTTACGAGACATTCGATTTACGAATCCCGGTTCCTATTTTGATAAGCGAATAGTTTTTTTTTGTTGCCAGTAATGGATTTGTTTTATGCCAGAATAAGCTTAGAATTTTTTAGTTGATTTAACGTGTGAAGGCGTACGTATTCCAAGGTCTATCGTGCAAAGCTTTAGTAAAAGCTATGGTCTAGCAATGTAGTTTTCTTTTATTAGTAACGAGTACAGTTGCGAAAATTATATTCACGCTTATTTTTACCGAAGGGTTAGGCAGATCACCTGTCTGGTAGTAGTTCGTTGATCTTTATTAAATGTCTATACAATATTAAACTGGGCAGATCAAGTACGTTTCATTGGTAGTACAAGCACGTTTCACGGCACAAAACATTTTGAAGTCGGGAAAAGAATATTATACCATACAACAATAAAATATTTGACACCTGTGCTCAGCGGGTTAAATTTAATGAACAGCATCAAAGCGCAGTTGGGTGGAAAATGAAATGAAAACCTATTATTCAGTGCAGTAAATTTTCATAACTCTATACTACGTAAATACCAAGTGTTTGGTTCAGAACGGAGTCCGTAATTAAACTGCACTGTTTATTAAATTCGTGAACTAGAAGAGCTTGTTCAAATCTCTCTGAATTTCTTGGCAATAATTTATTGCACCAGTGAAACATACAATATGGTTCACTTGTTGACTGTGCCTTATGCTTAAAGACTTAATTCTACCTAGATAAAGTCGAATTTTCATTGACAGTCGTTACGGGAATTCTGGGTCCGGAAATCTAAAAACTCTCTTTCATCCAGCTGCTATCCAGACACCCTGCGAAAATCGTCGCTCCACCTAGTCTAAAGGCATCCCACCTTACGTTTACCGTTTACCATTTGCTGTCTCCACTCAAGAACAAAAAGTAGTCTGACCAAGCGTATAGACAATAGCGTAGTTTTCTATCTCTGAAAGAATTATCGTAATCTGATTCGCACTTTATGAATTACTATTTTACACAAATATTTTTAGTCAACCTATGTTGTCCCACTGCTGGGCAAAGGAGTCCCCATAGCCTTACACTCTGCCCGGTGTGTTCTCGTTGCCTACCAATCCTTCCAAAATATCATCAAAGGAAAAAAAATACAACATTTACAATTGTAATTTAAAACAAATACAGCAGTAGCAACAAGTACAAAGCTTTTATCCTCACCTACCCTGAACTAATGGACACAACAACATAAAACACATCACAGGAATTTACGACTGGGTGTGATGGTTTCATTTTTATATTTCATTCTCCGCTCCATAGGCCACGTTAATTGAACTTTAACGGTCCAAGAAACGGGGCATTTATTGACTTTCAGAATAGGATAGGTTATAAATCGTAAGGGTTGAAACCGAAAACGTCCGAAATTAAGGGAGCGTGTGATGCGAGGGTTATTTGTCTTTATCTTAATGTTAGGGTTGGTGCACATTGTTGGGAAGTGATGAATCGTTGTGTATATTGTTCTGTGTATTAATGTTATCTGCTACGGTGTGTTTGGGGGCTATTGTTGGTAAATTTTCTTGTCAATGTTGGTTATCTGTAGTTTTCATTGTAGTGGTGTTGATTATATGTTGTATTATGGCCAGAAGGGAATGATTGATCATTTGTTCTATCCCATGTTGTGTGATAAGATATATTAGAGGTGCAAATTAGTTATGAAAAGTTGAGCATGTGTTTTAGTCTTGAAAATTAATTTTAAAAAGATAACCGTTACATGTTTCTAAACGGGCCATCAAAATCTTTTTAAATTTACTTACACCGCCTGCCCTAAAAAAGTGGCTGTTCAGCTTCCTACAATTCAGCCATTAAATTGACAATTTCCTTTATATTTTCTAATTTAAACTTTTTCAATCTCTTTGCTAAATTAAATATCCTGATAGTCTATGGAAGCTTAGAAGTATAAAGTTAACTACAGAATGTTTTACGTGGAAAATGTCGTGGTAATGGTCTCGGGCCGGTGTTTGTGTCGCACCATCAAAATTATAGGACGGTTTGAGTGCGATGCTTTAAACTTAATCGTAGGTGAGGTAAATGTGCCCCCCGGTGGATTCACACATTGTCGAGGAAGGGGGGTTCAGTAGCGAAGCGAAGTCGTCAGGGCTTTTGCTGATTAAGCCGACGACGTAGCGGCCATCAGGTAGGTTGCGGTGCTGTTTGGGTGACATCGCAACTGAGGCGGGCTGAGACGTTGTATGGAAGGCATCGCGGAACTGTACTGACTGAATGTAACCCAAGGAATACTAATATAATCATAAAACTCCTTACATCGCATGCTCTGCGAAAACTATTAGCGAAAAAGAAACTGGTGACGCAGCTGCTGTGTGTAATATTACATCAACTATTTATAGCCACTTTTTCATCTTGATAACTCAAAATCTATTTAACATAAACACATGAGATTTGGTTTTGGATACCTTAGGTTAACTAGAACCCAAAATTTCATAAATATTGCTCAAACGTTTATTATTGTCCAACGAACGGGCTACCGGGGCGCAGCCGCAGATCCGGTCTCTCCGTGAGGCCATGGTGGAGCGTTTGAACCTGTCGGGCGATGCCAATCTGGTCAAGTTTAATGCTGCTAAAACCCAGGCGTGTATGTTACCGCTGAAAAGAGCCAATTTCAACCGGCTCCAAGATAACGAGATGCGACTGTACCAATAACGGATCATCTTGAGCTTCTTGGCGTTACGTTGACATCGACTCTCAATTTTAGCCCCTACATTGAAGCAACGGCTCAGCTGGCAGCCAAAAAGATGAGGATCCTTGTAAAGGTGAGAAGGTACTTCACCCCGGAGCAGCTCCTCAATTTGTATCAAGCGCAAGTTCGATCGTCCATGGAGTACTGTTCTATCTCTGAGACGGATCTGTCAAATACCAGATTGATGCACTACAGTTGATCGAAAAGCGGGCCAATAGGCTCATCGGCAGTGAGGCGCTGGTCAAATTGAAGCTCCAGAGTCTTGAACATTGTTGTCGAGTTGCCAGCTTGCCTGTTTTTTCAGGTACGGTTTCATTTTGGGGAATGTGCGATGGAATTGCACGATCTAATGCCATCTAGCCCGTTTCATCATTGGACTACCAGACGTACGGCGATGCGCCATCGATACATGGTGGACATCCCACCCATACGCACAAATCGTTTTGGGAACACTTTTATTATGCGTACAGCTAAGAAGTGGTATTCCATGTCGGATTCTGTGTTTCCCGACAGCTACAATCTGAGTGTCGTTAAGACAAGAGTGAATAGATTATTTCTTGGCAAGCGTGTTTTATCTTCAACCACATCATCGCTTACCATCAGGTGAGATAGTGGTCAAGCGCGAGCCTACAGAAAATTAAAAAACCGGCCAAGTGCGAGTCGGACTCGCGCACGAAGGGTTCCGTACCATTTTCGTAAAAAACGGCAAAAAAATCACGTTTGTTGTATGGGAGCTCCCCTTAAATATTTATTTTATTTTGCTTTTAGTATTTGTTGTTGTAGCGGCAACAGATATACATCACCTGTGAAAATTTCAACTGTCTAGCTATCACGGTTCATGAGATACAGCCTGGTGACAGACAGACAGACAGACAGACAGACAGACGGACCGCGGAGTCTCAGTAATAGGGTCCCGTTTTTACCCTTTGGGTACGGAACCCTAAAAAGCAGTGTTGCGTGTGACCCCGCTTGACACTGCGAATACTATCATTACTCTTTGATCTCGTTTAGCCTGCTCCGATCACTCTAATTCAGTGGGAGCGCTTCTATGCAGTTCGCCATTTCGAGTTAAAGAGACTCCGTACGGAGCTCGTTCCGCTCGCAGTGGAATGTTTTTTTTATTTTGCGAAAAACTAAAAGAGTTAAATAGCCTATGTCTGTCTAGTGAGACAAACTTCCGTGTGCCTAAACTCTGGTCGGTCAGTTAATACATAAAAGAGGGACAAACAGACACACTTTAAAAAAAAACAAAGACAAAAAAAAAGACAAAAGATATTTATTTCAATTAGGCCACCACCTTTGAATGTCACAATTTAAATTTACATGGAAAAAAAGTTGATTCTAATAACGTTGATATTATCACTGCATTGTGAAACATTAGGAGGAACATCCATCACTTAGATGCAAACTGCACTGGTCTTAATTGTGAAACGATTCATTTTGTTTCCGAGTAGGCCACGGCTACAGTTTGGCAAAATGGGGAATTGCACACATAATACAACTGTGACGTTTCTGACCTCAACGTTCCTAAATTACTAAATTCCAGATGACCTTTACAAAGTGAAATTCTATTCAGCGATCAATTCAAGGCAATTTGGACTTTTTTATTTTAGTACATGGAGGACTTACAGCAAATAAAACCAAATCAAATAGGAAACTATTTTGTCAAGCTTTATCAGTTAACACTGATGCACCATCACGTTGTCTAGAGCTGGTAGAAAGTCACACTAATGACATTCAGAGGGACAACACAAAATTACTTTATCAAAATTACTATATCTTTAAAAAGAATTAGATCATTACAATACTCCATTTTATGCCAGTGTAAATATTTAAATAATCTCATCACGGTTTTAATCTCCCTCTCTGCCAGTTCTCATCCTGTTCAAACTAAAGTTTAAGCACTTAATAATCGTGACTTGCTTGAGTTGTAAACGTTTTAATTGATCAATTAACAGTATTCATTGCTTTGTAGTCTTTGGTTTCAAGTAGATAAATAATGAACTACATAGCGTACTTTCCTTATGATTACAGAAAGGATTATAATTTTAATATATTATTTCCATCTATAGCATTATACGCTTCGGGATGAAAGAGATATTCGATTTTAGTGATTGTAATATTACGCTACTGAAAGACGCAGCGTATGCAAAGCGTTAGAAGGCCTTGATCAAGATGGACCGATGACCTGATGAGAGCCACGGGAATCCGCTGGATGCGAGAACAACAGGCCCGGTTTAAGTGGCAACGATTGAGAGTGGTATTTGACTGTTGGTCTGAGGCGTTGGACGTCTTTCGACCTAAATGGTGACGATGGAGATGTATAAGCATTATAGTCAGCAAAAAATTACCCAACCATAACCGCAAATTAAGCCAAATTCTGCTATACAGGGTGGAAAAATCAATGGGCCCTGAAGGGAAACCACTTTAAGCCCATAAGATCTGATTATTTTTCTTAAAGGAAACATTCCTTTATTTAAAAAAGAAACAAAACTACATTCACAGATTTCTTCAGGCAAAAATTCAAAAACTAAACCCTCGCTATATTATTTCAGTAGTCGATACAGCCAATGTTAAAGATAAAATTTCTCCAAGAAATATTAGATCTTACACTCGTTTGTCGTACAAGATATGATGAAATCTAATACTTAGTACACAAGGGCTTTAATCAAAATTACCTAGACTAGACTGAATATTCAAAGAGAAATAACCCACAACCCAAATTTCATAGACTACATTGTATGGTCTGAAGAAACAAATTTCAGTAATAATGGAATGTATAATAGGCGTAATATTAAAAAAATGATAGATTTAAGATTTTATAGATTTTTTTGTAAGATAATCTAACCCGGCAGGGCAGTGTTCGGGAATTCGAGCGGTATCTTCTCTCCAACTTACTCCAGTTACACCAGTGTGTGTTGCCAGCGATTACATATGGAATCAAAACGTGGTCGCTCACAATGGTCCTCATCAGAAGGAATAAAATCTCCTAAAGGGCAAAGGAGAGAGCTATGCTCGGAGTTTCCTTGCGTGATTGTGTCAGAAATGAAGACATCCGACGATCCAAGAGACGTGGCGACGCTTATGTCCAGCAGCCAACGTATTACTGCTGAAATGGTGACGATGATGGTTAGATTTCATTTTCTTTTTTATTTCTAAGACCAAATGTTTATCGACTAGAACAATAAAATAACGAGTGTTTATTTTTGACTTTTTAGCTGGTTCGATGCCCGGTTTAGGTACGCTTGTCGAAAAATCTGTAAATGCAGTTTTGTTTCTTTAAAAAAATAAAGGAATGTTTTCTTTGAATAAAATAATCTATCTTGATTTTTCCAGCCTGTATATGCTATGATATAGAATTTTTCGTTTTATCCATTTAATCTTATTTTGCCAGTGACTGGCAGGACTCCCATGCAATGTCCCATCACTTGCACACCAACACAGCTCAAGATGTTGAGCTGTCTATGATAGAGCCATTCTTACAGTTCTTGCCATACAAGGACAAGCCGATATGGGCTCAAATGGGCACCTTCTACTACCCCATCGTTTATGAGGCCTCCTTGATAACATTATTATTTACAGAGTAAGTAACTAAAGTGGGAACCAGATAACAAAAAAAATAGTCATCATTACGGCTTGTACCAAAAGGTATAATTACGTAACTTGAAAACATGATTCTTTTTTTATTGATAATTTAGGTCTCAAATGAAAGGAATGAATTTCATGGTGCTTACTACGTTTTGATCGCGAGTAAACTAAATTCTATAAGCGACCTAGCCCTGCATGTTTTAATAGTTTGATAAGACAACATAAACAATTAATGTTAAAACATTAATTGTTTATGTTGTCTTATCAAACTATTAAAAACCGCTACAGCGAACTTTAGTTCTAACTAAACAATATTTTAATAAATGGTTTTCACTAATGTTCTTGTATAACGGTTGAATGTATGTCAAGGAATGAAACTGAAAAAAAATCGGAATATTAGTAGAGGTTGACAGGTTCTTTACTTAAGATTTTCAGTTAAAGACAAATTAAAAATGTATAAAACTCCCGACACAAATACCTCTTAAAAGCAAGTGGAACAAAAATAATCATTTTTATTTCATGCTTTTTAATCTACATAATTTACGTAGTAGTTGACACGCCTCGAACATCCATTGAAACACGTAATTAGTACACGATACCTTGCGAAAATATCCCGATTCAAAGATTAAAATGCGCATAACTTTCGAACGGGTAAACCGATTTTTATCAAACATTGCTAAGAACACTCTCGACAAAGTAATCTATCAAAAGCTATGATGCTACAGACTGATACACAAACTCACAGATTCACGCTTTAAACTTATAACACACCTTAGTTTCCGTCATGGGTTTTAAAATCGGGTGATATTTATTTTCAAGCAAGTAGCTACTTAATCACGAAATAATTTTTTGCTAGTACGATGTAAATCGATGTAAATGTAGCACAAGGTCCAATGTTATCAAGAATACATTACATGTTACACTGAGTTCATCGAGTTTCAATTAATATGATATTAATTACTCACAGCAAAAGTACAGCACCTTCTCATTCAATTTAACAACGATTTCAGAGCGATTTTGGGCGCGCACGGACTGTTTTCATGCGACCATACTTTTCTGGTAGCCATATTTATGTTACGTTCAAAGAACGAAAACGATGGGCATACAAAAAATTGTTTTCACAAAATGTAGCTACTTAAGTGCACAAACTTATTTCCAATTTATCAAATTGATGTATGGCTTCAACAGACGAAAGAGCTATTAATATACAAAATGATACAAAAATCTTAAGTTTTTCAAAAAGAAAACATTTATTTTCTAAATCCTTTTCATGTCAATGTCTATTGAAGGAATCGACATGAAAATAATTTATAAGCGAGCACAAAAAGAAGACGATAAAATTTTCAGAATTAAATAAAATACGTCTGTGACTTGTGGCTGACTTTGACCTTAGATTTTGTATCTTTATTTATTCCAAACACTGACTGATATATAAAGCTATTTGTTTTTGGAGGGTGCCATTTGAAAGCGCTGGGTGTTTGACAACCAGCACATGCTGAGTTGGTAATCCTTTCGGTACGGGTACGCTCAGCACAATTTTACTATACATTTTTTTACTATTGTACTTTGTGTTTGTTGTGTTGCGTCTGTGGTTGAATAAATGGTTTCCATTACTCTTTTCAGAGATGAAAATATTGATTGGGGTCTGCACCAGCTGGATACAATAGTGAAGAGAATCGATCAAGCGGGCAAACATTTTAAATCAATTACTCGGTTTGGGGACCATTTTCTCCATCAACTCTTCCCTACATTGGATCACGCGGAACTGAATCAAATCAAATAATTTATTTGCCTGAAAATACATTGTTTAACAAGGAAAGATCTTAAGGCCTATAACTTATTGTATTCTGCCTGCAAGCAAGCGTGCAAATTTCTTTCAATAATAATTAGTTTGTCGACATCATACCCAAACCACAACAATTGTCAACATAAGGTAAAAATAAAAACCAGGCAAATCCAAAACAACATTGATGCATTCTTATACTTTCAATTGTCAGATTATAAAAATTAAATAAATTAAAATGTCAATAATTAAAAAAAATAAAGTGAAATACTTATACCCCACAATATACGAACACTGTAAAAAGTTTGAATCACAACTAAAACTGAAACCTTTTACGAAGCCTTAAGAGGAAATATGGGCAGAGAGCGCGGACTGAATTTCCTGAGTAAAAAGTCATAATTCGAGGTTTGGCTCTCGTCTGTTTCCTCCTCCAATATTGGACCAATTTAAAAGATATTCCATAAACTGGTAAAATAAGATATATACTATGTCCCTATGTTTTCCTTTTTTCATTTATATTTGTCAAATTTGTACACTAAGTCTCTGTTGACAGCGCAATTTTGAGCATTTTTTGAGAGTTCCAGTGCTTCCAAAGATAATGTATCATCAAAAAGGAAAACATAGGGACATAGAATATATCTTTCATTTTCAGTATATGGAATATCTTTTAAATTGGTTCAATATTGGAGGAGAAAATAGACGAGAGCCAAACCTCGAATTATGACTTTTTACTTAGGAAATTCAGTCGGCGCTCTCTGCCCCCGTTTCCTCTTAATAAGTGTCAAGCATGTGCTACATGGTTTAAAACCAAGTTAAAAACCAAGGTCACCTTGGTTAGAAAGAAACAGGTGGGGCGGCTACACGGTTTAAAACCAACTTCAAACTCCAGTATGTTTACAACGATGCGCAGAGAGGACGTATTTACGCTCGTACCGTCCGTTCATTACAACGATGTCATGGCGCCTTGCCTATCTAAACTTCATAAAGAATATACTAATGTATAATAATAAACTAATACATTTAAAAAACTCAACTCTAATATACTTTTTAAAGTAACTGTCTTATTTTTTTTTACTAATATTATAAATACGAAAATTTGGATGGATGTATGTTTGTAACTTAATCACGCCAGAATCACTGAACGGATCTGGATGAAATTTGGACAGGGATAGATTATACTGTTGATTATATGGTGTTGATATTTTGATCATTGATGTTTTGGTTTTTGAAGTTGAGTATTCCACCCAGTCTGGAATAGCACATACAGTGCGACATAAAAGTGTAGAAAATAAATGAGGGCGCCACAATCGCTCAGATAGCAACCCAGTTAGTACGACCCAGCTGATCTTGATACCTGAATAGTATTTTTATTTATTGGGTTTAAATTATGAGTAAATAATTAAAAATAGTAATAAATTAAATAAGTATGTTTATTAAATATTTTATATTAAGTAGTAATAAAACAACAACTTCACAAAAATAAGTATTTTTAATAATCAATTGCATTCAATATAAAGTCGTCCAATGCCTTTGGGGGACGACCCTTCCTGTGTTTAGCTGGTGTTGAGAATTTCCCAACGTTTTCAATGCCGTGTTGCACGATTCTGCGCACTGTGCTTACAGAAACATCTAAAACAAGTAAAGAAAAGAATCACTGTTTCTTTCCATCTAGTCGCTTGTATCAACAAATATGGTATAGCAAAATAAAACATTTCGTATCCGCAATAAACTACATAATTTTTTGTTGCCTTACCATCAACGTTGTTAAGTCGCGCTATAACTACAACGCTATTTGTTTATCTTAGCATAACCTCAAAAATGGTAAACAAATAAATTGAAAATGATAGTTGGTTCGAAAATTTTGCTCCCTGAATGTATTAATCGTTTGTAATTAACGTTTAGTGCAACTTTCAATAGTTACTTACCAGTAAAATCTGCTGTACGATGACAAACATCTTTTAAGTTGGATAGAAGCTTCCCAGCTTGGAATTCGGCTATACACCGCATGTAAACTTTGTTAACTATATCACGGGAACCTCCACGAATTACCTTATTCATGTTTTTCCACTGCTTTTCTATCCACACACAGGAATATCACACAAAAACCAAAATTCTTACGAAAATCGAAACCGATCGAGATGAATTGACAGCTCAAGTACTCATTTTAGATGTTGCCAGAAAATGAAAACTTTTAGTTCCCAAATATTTAACTTCTACTCTTTTATGTTGCACTGTATGTTACTTTTCATTCCGGTATAATGTTCCCTTAGGATAAGTAAACACTTTTCACGTGGGCGAAGCCGCTGGGAGAAGCTAGTAAGTAAGTAATACACTTTAAAAAAAATATCCCTTGCTTTTTTTTTCTTAGTGGATTCATATAATGACTCCGATGTTAAATCCCAAAGACAGGGCAAGTCTCTTTATAAATCGAGAAGTTCCGTCATTCAATTTCGCTCTGTTGAGCCATTTTGTGCGCAGAGCGATTCGTGCGTCTACGCTCGCCGCCTGCAGAAGCACGACAATCTATTATATATTAGTCAATGAGCGCGACTGTCATACGCGTGGTTTTAAACAAGCGATTAGACGGTTTCAAACAAGTTTTAAACCTACGATTCTGCCACTGGTTTGTTTGTTTAAAGGTCATTCTAAATTTGGTTTAAAACCACTGTCTACACGGTTTTAAACCTCTGTTTGTAAACGCCGTTTTAAACTATATAGCACGGGCTTCAGTAAGCAATTGATAAGAAATCGTCCCTATAATTTGAGGGATAGCAAAATATTGAAACAGGTTAACCTACAATAATTATTTTGAGATGAATTGAGAGGCTGACCAAATGTGGTATGATTTATTTATTAACTAAACATGCAAACATACCAAAATGCACAAAGAAATTAGAGTGATGGTACATGCCTTATACTATTGTAATATTATACTAAGTAGGTATGACTATTTTTAAGAGCATCTGTTGTATTTTAAATATGAATAATTTTCATTAGTGATAATTAGGTTAAGGCACATTAATGCGAAGCATTGCGTCGTCGCAACAGATCAACGCAATGAATGTCACCACACCTGCGTTGTAACGACGCACGGCGTCGGTTGTAACGCAAGATGGTGACGCACGCGCAGCGTCTAAGTGTAGATTTCAGTTTCGACAATGGATCGGAACAAACCCTGTCCGTCGTCGCACCGGCGCTCCGACAGCGCAGCGCATCATCCTCTCCCCGTTTCGTTCCCCGTCCCTTGATCTGTTGAAATGTCGTGTGCGTTGACGCAACGCATAATGTGGCATGTCTCAAAAAATATATGTAAAACGACGCAGCGTTGACGTTGCGACAACGCAACGCAACGCAACGTACTTGTGAGGCCTCAGCCTTAGTAAGAAAATAAACGAAACTCATAACTTGGTCAAATAATGACAATACAGACACTAAACGACAACAAATCTTTACAATGTAGTATTAATATAAATGGTAAAGGAGTATTTAGTTGGTGAATTAAGACCTAAATTTAGAAAGGCTGTGGATATGAAGAAAATAAACTGCTTCATTTGCTTTATATTGTACTAGCGGACGCCTCTCTGTTTCACCCGCGTAGTTCCCGTTTCCGTGGGAATACAGAGATAAAAAGTAGCCTATGTCAACAGTGTAGCTTCCCAACGGTGAAAGAATTTTTGTAATCGGTCCAGTAATTTTTAAGTTTATTCGCTACATACAAAAATACAAATCTTTCTTCTTTATTATTGTTAGATTAGATAGTAATTAGTATTAGTATATTGGTATTAGTATATTAGTATCGATTACTTAAACATTTTCCTCCATGAAACCCATGTGACGCCCCTAGGAAGTTTTTGTGCTCTTGGCCGAAGTTATGCTGCCGCTGTCCATTTTAGCCAGAACCCCTACGCAAAACGAAGCGAATACGAGTCTAAGTGCGGATAATAGGATTCCAACTAGTAGGTACTACTAATACTAAACTTGACATATTTATTAAATTATTTTATTGAATTGCTAACAAGAAGACCCATCCCATGTTTACTGTCACCAATGAACATTTTAATGCTGCTTCGCAGGTATTACAGTGAGTCAATAGAATACTGACTATGTATCGTATAAGGTGATGTTATTTTGCTTGTTAACCTCGTCGCAGTCCCAAACAGGTTAGACCCTTCGGCAAAGTATACAGGGATAAAAAGAAAAGCGACATTTAACCTACTTACAATTCTTTATAACTAACAAAATAAGTCCAAAGACGGAACACCACTTCTTTAATCAAACAATTGAAGCCAGAATTCATAAAGTTTACACCCAAATAGCTGTAGGTATAAGAAATCCACTTGGACAAGTTGCAACAAATGTTTAATAAATGTCGGGCATCCCACAATAACTTGCACAAGTCTTCCAGAGTGGTTCACAGCACTCGCGCAGTTGACGGGACACATTTGTAACTTGCCGCAAGTCTGATTGTACCGATCCTCCTCCTTGGTCGGCGAAGTTTGGAAATTGCTTTACACGTTCGCTTTTAGTTAACTTACATACGATGAGGTATCGGTTTTGTGTTACAATAGTCACTGTACTGTAGTGATTTACATACATTCTTAAACCCACGCATTTTTCCGTGGGAAATGGCTACGGAACGCCATCTGCTACGATCCCTAAATATATAGATACTTACTCCTTGTGTGTTTTATGAAGATTTATTAGAAAAATACAGATGTGACTGCGACAGGATGGGTTGCCCGAACATAATATTTAACTCCAATCTTTCCGCTTTAATTTGAACTATTGAACCTCTGAACTAAAGGATGGAATACCAATCGATATTTTAGTTAAGTTACTAGTTATCTGTTCAAGATTCCAAAAAGTAGTCATCAAGATAGTAATAAATGCACGCAAAATTCTATTCTTACAACTATTATGTCTAGTTTTGCCGTCTAACCTGCAGCAGCAGGTTTAAATCTCGTTACAAACACTCAAGTAAACAAAATAAAATATATGACCTAATAAATTACCAATACCTAAACGTTAAGATAGTGAGGCAGACGGATTGTGGTTCGTGGCTCGTGGCTACCCACTGTTTGCAGGGCGACACTTGTACGGGTTCCCACAGACCCTGGAAGTGGAACATCTACCCACTTTAGAAGACCCTCTCGTATGTATTTGGTTATCTAGCTACATTATTACCTCAATGTATCTAGCTTGGATAACGTTGAGTTTAGTGGACTACATTGTTCTTGAATAGTCGGAAAATGATCTAGTTTATTAGATACTTGTGGTTATCAATACTGCGTAAAGCCTACATTGACTTTCAGTGCTGTAGTTGAACTTATTCCCAAAATACTACGATAAATGTAGGCCAATTTCCTTATTTAAAACCGTTCAAAATGTAGGCCTCAGATTGGGCTGAGATTTGAAAGTGGCATTTTTTTTAAATATTCTCAATAATTGTCACTCTGACACCTACGTATCAGAGGACGCAACATCAGTTATAATTTGGAAAAGCAGCACCGAATTTTTCAATTTATATAATAAATTAATCGTAGGTATATGTTAGTTATTTTATGGAACAATCAAATGCAAACAAAAACTATAATCAAAATAGAAGTTAATAAGTTTCGTTATGAAAATTAATGTCTGCTGTTGTCATTAGCTGAATAATAAAAGGTCTGCCAATTAACTAGTATAAAATTAATAACATTAAACATTTACGTAAATTGAAGTTTGATATTTGATTGACTATTTGATAGATACTAACAAGTACTAAATTGCTAAAAACCTGCATTGTTTCTCGGTAATTCAAATAGCTTACAGTTATTGCAAAATTGCTTTTTCAATACCGATAAAGCATAAAGTTATTGTTTCCGAACAAAACTGAAATGTTAACAGTAATTAAATGCTATTTGTGTATTAAAATATACATGTTTCCTTTGACAAGGCTCAATTTTGAAACCGTCGCAATACTCAAAAGTAAACGAAGTAAAGAATTTAGCACTTTTGCATTCGCAAAATTTCGAGTTCCTGACTAACCGTATCGACTGTCCAAGTTCGACTTTATCCAGGCGGAATTAATTCCTCAAGCATAAGGTACTGTCATCTAGTGAACCATATTGTATGCTTTACTAGTGCAATCAATCTTCTTCTTAGCGTGTCGATGGCAAATATAAAAATTTAAATATTGTGTTTGGCCCAGAATTCAGCCACGGCAACACCATTCGGTGACGCAGTCATAAGGTCTTCGCAAGTACAGGTGACAGGGCAAGCTGCGCACTCCTTAAGGTGGGCCATGGTCTGCGGAGATATGCTGCACAAGCACTGAAGACTAGTGACATCAGAGAACCCCCACCTGTGGAGGTTGTCTTTGCTGCGGCCAACCTGAGTGCGGAGTCTGTTTAGGGTTTTCCATGTCGACCACGGCAGAGTGTGCCCAGGAGGGAGACTCTCCGACGGCCCGATGAAATTTTCAGGAGGCTTGAGTTTCTCTCGCCAAAGGTCGCATCTCGCTGAAGAGGAGTTGCCATCACATAGACCCACGCAATAGTGCAATCAATTATTTGCAGTATTCAGAGAAATGGAAACAAGTTCTTCTAATTTTCGATATAATAAACTGTGCAGTTGAATTACGGGCAAAAAAAAGTTATGATAATTTAAAGCACGAAAGATTTTCATTTCGTTTTGCACCCAACTGCGCTTTGATGCTGCTCATTTGTTCCTCTCGACACGAAAATAAAAACGATTCTTTTTGCAAAATAAGAACCGGGTATTCGTAAATCGAACGACTGTAAGTACCTCCTCATATAGATTTCAATATCAGAACGCTCTCCTCCTGATGGTCCACTTCTGGATAAGCTTTAATGCAAGTCTCCATTAAATGTGCACTTATGTGCCTGCTGAATAGGCAAAGCGGTGTGAGAATCCTTGAGTGGGCTAACAATGGCAGGCTTAATCTCCTAGATAATGTGTGCTTTTTCAAGTGTGCCTTCTAGCTGCTCCTATATTCGATCTTGAGTTTCATTTGGTAGTTTCGGATTGATAATTCATACAACTATTTACAAGTAGACTAATTGGTTTTATGAAAAAGCATTTTGGTAAAATCTAGGCACACAAGTGTACACACATAAATATTTAATTTCTAAAATATGAGTAAAAACTGGCCAAGTGCGAGTCGGACTCGCGCATAACGGGTTGCATACTTATAACGCAAAAAAATCACGTTTGTTGTATGGGACCCCCTCTTAAATATTTATTTTATTCGGATTTTAGTATTTGTTATTATAGCGGCAACAGAAATGAATGAATGTGTGAAAATTTCAACTGTCTAGCTATCACGGTTCATGATATACAGCCTGGTGACAGACCGACAGATAGACAGACAGACGGTTCGTGGAGTCTTAGTTATAGGATCTCGTTTTTACCCTTTGGGTACGGAACCCTAAAAATCAATTAGCTATGTAAAAATAGTAGTTATAATGGAACCAATAAAATCTGGAATAACATTCAGAGTTTCGGACGATTGAGATATTTGTTATATCACATTTCGTCACCTAATTTCTTAGCCAATAAAATTAGCTAGTAAAATTGCGTTATTACATTGCGACAGTATGAACCAATATTAATCCAGTCTACATACACAACGATAATAACATGTGAAACATAATCAATTCGAAGGTTCCATTAAGAACATTATGTTCTTAATGGAACTGTTCTTGACAGTCAGAGAGCTCATTTATAGGGAGCTGGTTTCGCTGTAGTGCGAGACGTTCACAGGTGCGTAAGGATTCGAGATGTAGTAAAAACTCTTAATAGATTTAAGTATGGCTTATAATCAATCACACGGAATTCACAATTATACAGTAAATGAGTAAACTTGCCTCAGGCAATGCACAAAGAGAACAGGGGTCTGACATCTGTGCGTCATAGTATTTATAACGATCACAAAAATACACAAAAAAGAGGACGCAACAACGATGCATAAGTGCACGCCTAGCTTGCCAGAGGACCGGCAAACTCGCGTCCAGGCTCACTATTGGCT
Source organism: Orthosia gothica (assembly GCA_949775005.1). Lineage (NCBI taxonomy): Eukaryota > Metazoa > Arthropoda > Insecta > Lepidoptera > Noctuidae > Orthosia > Orthosia gothica. The sequence goes on from OX459041.1 coordinate 13,569,391, forward strand.
CAGCCCTTTTGCGTCGTTATTGAAGAGCTTGCACATGCGAGCGTCTTAGTATAAAAAACTTACAACTATAAAAAAGCAACAAAGATACCCTGAAGCTAAAAACTAAAGTTAAACAGTAATAAAATTACACGTACGAAACAATTCAGTATTAAATTTAATCTATATTACAGTGCGTCGTGCACACATCTCCCGCCGTCGCCGTCAGGCGACTCAATGGGGAGCACGACGATGCGTTTAGTAGGCCACCGCAGGACGTGGCCGCCCTTAGTAATCAGGTCGACTACTCTAACCTCACCGTCCTTGCCTGGAAGCACCTGTGTTATGCGCCCCTTGGGCCAGGTGTTTCGCGGGAGGTTAGGGTCACAGATTATTACCATGTCTCCGACCTTGGGTGGGGCGCCGCGACCATGAGGCTCCCGCCGGTTTTGTAACAGCGGCTGGTATTCGCGCACCCACCTTCGCCAAAATACGTCGGCGAGGGCTTGGGCGCGCCGCCATTGTTGGCGCGCTGTGATGTCTGATTCGGTGAAGGTGCCCGGTGAGGGCACGTGAGAGTTTGGGCCAATCAATATATGATTTGGCGTGAGGGCCTCAGGCTCGTTCGGTGCAACATTTACGTGCGTCAGAGGTCTAGAATTTACAGTATTTTCCACCTCTACCAACAGGGTATGCAGTGTCTCCTCTGTTGGATGAACCTCTTTCAATGTGACGTTCAATGCTTCTTTCACTGCCCTCACCATCCTCTCCCATGCTCCGCCCATGAACGGCGATGCAGGAGGTATGTACTTCCATCTTATAGACCGCGCATTGGACTCACACTCTAAAGCACTTAAGGCGCTTTTACCTAACTCTTTATCGGCCGCTTTAAAACATGTGGCGTTGTCACTCCATATTTCTTTGGGACAACCTCTTCTAGCTATAAATCGCCTAAGTACAGCGATAGCTGAGTCCGCACTCAGTGTTTGTGCTACCTCTAGATGTATGGCCCTACAGGTAAGACAAGTAAATAGCGCTCCATATCTTTTCTCCCTATGCCTACCTACGGTTATTGATATGGGCCCGAAATAATCAAGTCCCGTAAAGGTGAAAGGTCGTACGTGATGGGCTAAACGGGGGTACGGTAAGTCACCAGTAGAGGGGTTAGCTGGCTTTGCCTTCCTTATTCTACACGGCAAACAACTTTTGATAACATTCTTAACAGATGGACGTAGTCTTATTATCCATACGCGCTGTCGTAGCTCGTTTACTGTTATCTCTGTGCCTCCGTGATGCAGACTTTCATGTATATGGCCTATGTACAATTTAGTGTACCTATGTCCACTGTCTAATATACAAGGATTTTTAATTTCTTCATTTATGTTTATTGCGGCTGCAACACGACCGCGTAGACGTAATATCCCGTCATTATCTATATACATACTCAGCGCGGCTAGTTTGCTGTCGCTCGGCAGTGCATTGTTTGATTTTATTGCGTCTATTTCTCTTGAGAAACTGTCGGACTGTGTGCGTTTGATCCACAGTTGTTCGGCTACCAATGAGTATTCGGCCGGTAGCGGTATGTATTTATTGTTACTCAATAGGCTGCCACTCGGTTTTTTTGTTACGTTAGTATTTTTTCCGCCTTTATTATTTGTTTTCACCCACGTGGAGTCTTTGTCTGCGTTTTTTATTGTACGATTTTACTCTACTATTTGTTTCGTCGGCCTGCACTTGTCAATGAACTGAAGGACGCGCGCTGTTGCCCTTATCATTCGCGTCCATTTAGAAAAACGTGTTATAATAGGTAAATGATCCTTTGAGTTTATAGGGTTTGTATTGTGCATGTTGCATTTCACTCGCTCTTCACCTGTGTCCCTTGTTGCGTCTGTTGTCGTCTCTGCCGGCCATTCCTTTATTCCTTTATAAAGAAACTCTGGGCCGCGATACCACCGGTGTTCTGAGTGGAAGGAATCGGGTGTGGCACGCGTGGCGTCGTCGGCCACGTTGTGACGTGAAGGAAGCCATCTCCATTGGTTTTTCTTGGTGATTTCTTCGATCTCTGCTATGCGATGGGCAACGAATGTTTTAAATGTACGCGGCTCTGCCCTTATCCACGCCAGCGCTGTTGTTGAGTCGCTCCAATATGTTTTATTATTAATCACGTAGTCGTGTTCCAATGCGACTGTTTGGGCTAGTCGCGCTCCTAGCAAGGCTGCCTGCAGCTCCAGTCTGGGTACCGAAATAGGTTTTAATGGCGCCACCCTACTCTTGGCCGCCGCTAGTGCCACATGGATAGTGCCGTTAGGTCGTTCCGTTCGCCAATATACCGCCGCTGCGTAGGCCTCCTCGCTCGCATCTACGAACGCATGTAGTTCGCGGGCGGTGACTTCACCATAGTCGTAGCAGCGTGGTATTCGTAGGCTTTCAATGTCGCGAAGCGACTCCATCCATTGCTTCCATTGTGGTTGTAGTTCATCTGGTAGGGGCTTGTCCCAATCGGTTTTATATCGCCAGGTGTTTTGTAATATTCTTTTAGCCGGGATGGTAACAGGTGATATTAAACCTAACGGGTCAAAGATACTCATGATCATACTTAGCGCCTCACGTTTAGTAGGTGGGCGCGTATTTTTCAGCAATTCATCGGGCGTCTTGTTTTTATTTATTTTAAATACAAAGCAGTCTTCTTTTGTATTCCATCGCAGCCCTAATGCCTTTTCATCGTCATCGCCGCCTAATCTTTTTGTAGTGTGTGTAGGCGCGGTGTCGCTATTCACTATGTTCGTATTGTTCGATACCCATCCACACAAGTGAAAGTTCGCTTTCCTGTGTATGTAATCAACTTGTTTGATTATTTCCTTGGCTTCTGTTTCGCTGGAAAAGCTTTGTAGATAATCATCCATATAGTGATTGCGTTTTATCGCTAACACTGCTGCTGGGTACCTATCGGCGTAATCGCTAGCGTTGCGGTCTTTCACGTACAACGCTGTACACGGGGACGACGTCGCACCGAAGATAACTGAGGTCATGCGATATTCCTCTGGCGAACCCTCCCGCCGGTCACCTCGCCATAAAAACCTAAGCGCGTCGCGATCTTCTTCTCTTATTTTTATTTGCATAAACATTTCTTTTATGTCTGCTGACACGGCTATTCTATGTTGCCTGAAGCGCATTAATATTCCGGGTAGCGACTGTAATAGGTCAGGTCCCGATAGAAGTAAGTCATTCAGGCACAGACCCGCAGTTATTGCCGCTGCGTCATGCACTAGTCGCGGTGGTTTGTGCGGCTTAGCTGGGTTGACTACTGGGAAGTGAGGCAGGTACCACGTCTTGTCTGGAGTGGGCGCACTGTCTGCCTTTTCTGCGTATCCCGAGGTGAACAGGTTGTCTAGGCGTTCTACATATTTAGTTTTCAGGCTAGGATCTCGATCTAGGCGTCTCTCTAGGTTCTCTAGGCGTTTTTGGGCACCTAGGTAATTGTTAGGTATCCTAACTTCATCCTGCTTCCACAGTAGTCCCGTTTCGAAGCTCCCATCGGGTAACCTGCGACTTTTTTGCTCTAATATATGAAGCGCCCTTTGTTGTGGGTCGTCCTTAGGTATCCTAGGTTCGACACCTAGGGATTCCAGCTTGAAAAAATTCTTCATTTCTGATTCAATTGTATCGTCAAGTTCTGTCTTCTGTACATGTCCACAAAATACTTCTGTGATCTTATTTATCGAGTATTGGCAGCCATGTAATACCCATCCTAACTTTGTATACGATGCGACAGGTTGATCACGTTGACCGACGCGAGTGTCTTGAGCTACTAATAAATGCCAGTTATCCTGCCCAATTAATATCATAGGCCGTGCATGTTCGTATATCAATGTGTCTTGAATGTCGTTTAGATGTTCGCAGCGTTCTAAGTCCTGAGTCGTTATAGATTGCGTCGTAATTTCCAACCTATCGACTGTGCGCGCTGCTTCTATTGTGTGGTTCTCACATTGATGCTTGCCTCGTATGTGTAGGTTAACCATTCGACTGTGCTCATGTTTGACCTCTGCGCCGATGCCCTGTATCCACATAGCCTTAGTCGGGCCGTCTGCTCCTAGGACGTCGGCTATCGACGAGTCCAAAAGTGTGACCGTACTACCGTCGTCTAGTAAGGCGTATGTGTCTATTTTCGCATGTGGTCCGCTAAGGGTTACGGGTACTATTTTCAAATACGCGCGACGTTCGAGTGGCGCGGTCACCGTTACAATCTCTCGCGCTGACGTTACGGACTCGTGCGTTGCTATAGACGTCGCGACGCTTTGCGGTTCTGCTATTTTACGTTCACGCTCTTGATGCAGTAGCTTGTGATGCTTCATGTTGCAATCCTTAACATCGCATGTAGGCGCCTTGCACATATATCGCCTATGTTTGCTACGTAAACATCTAAAGCACACACTACTATTTTTTGCTATTTCCCACCGAGAGTCTACATCTATTTGCCTATATTTTGCACAGTCAGGTAGCTTATGCCCGTATTGTTTACATGCCGGGCAGCACTCGCTTTGTGTCGACGTCTCTTTTTTAATGTTATACGAGCGCTCAGTGCGACGTCGCTGCCGACCTCCGTTAGCGTCGTCATTCACGCACTCCGGTTGTGCGTAAGCGCCACACTTATCTGCTTCCTCGTTTAAAAAAGTACACAACCGTTTCAACTCTGGTATGTCTTCGCCTTTTCTGTTAGCGGCGTAATCATACCATTTATTTTTAAGTATAGGCGTTAACTTTTCTACTATAGCTCTTGACATCTCTGGGCTATGTAAATAATGTACGCGTTTTAACGCCTCTACCGTACCCACCATATTAGCTATACGACTCGCGAATATACATACATCCCTAGGATTATCATTTAGTTTAGGCAATAATTTAATTTTATCTAATTCAGCTAGTATTAATGCCTCAGGCCTGCCAAAGCGTCTTTCTAAGGCGTCTATCACTACTTCTGGCTCGGGTTGGCTGAAAAGCAAACAGCCAACAGCCTCTTTGGCGGCACCTCTTATGCTCATCCTAATCCTAGCCACATTTTCTACCTTAGAAAAATATATGTGTGAGTCACAATACGCGGCTTTATAAGATATCCACTCACCGGGCTTTCCGTCGAAGTATGGCAGCTGCTGTATGTACTTTGGCGGCTCGCGCGTGCTGCGCGTGGCCTGCGCTAGCGCCGCGGCGAGCGTCTCCACTTCAATCATTTTGTCACTAACTAATGTCTTATTCACTGTGTTCAATGTATTTACCGTATTCACTGCGTTCACTATGTTTACCGGGTGTACGCTTGCTTCGGCGTCGTTGCTCTTCGTCGCGTCGACTGTGTGCCTCCCGCCGCAAACGTGGGACGGCGGTCGGGCTTCGCTCTCCGGTGGCGGCGCTGGGCGCGCCAGCCACGTCCCTATTCTCACGGAGGCGAGGTCTTCCTGGTCGTCATCTCCATCACTCGAGTCTGCTTCCGCTTTGAGTCGTTGCAAGCGAAGCTCTTGCAGCTCCTGTTCAGCCTGTGCTTGTTTTATCTTCATCTCTGCCAGCCGCTCTTTAGCCTCGAGCTCCGCGAGTAGTTGTTTCTTCCGTGAGGCTGTGGAGCGGCGTGACCGGGTGTCGCCGGGTCCCAGCGTTTTGTATGAGCTGATGGCCTCAGCCTGGTCGGCCTTGGTGCTGTGTGATTTGCCGGTGCCGGTGCCAGTGACTGTCGTTCCTGATAAGCCACTGCCTTCTGCCGTCTCCGTGGCCTGACTCATGCTGGGTACCGGGGCAGGTTCGCTGGTCCTCGGTCCCGCGGCCATCGAAGGATCTTGTGGAGTCTGTTCTTGTCTCGAATCTCCGCTATGGCTACGTGTTATTACCATTTTGACGGTTCTCGCTGCTAAGCACCTTTATTTGGCTACGAAGGACCAGTGTTCTTGACAGTCAGAGAGCTCATTTATAGGGAGCTGGTTTCGCTGTAGTGCGAGACGTTCACAGGTGCGTAAGGATTCGAGATGTAGTAAAAACTCTTAATAGATTTAAGTATGGCTTATAATCAATCACACGGAATTCACAATTATACAGTAAATGAGTAAACTTGCCTCAGGCAATGCACAAAGAGAACAGGGGTCTGACATCTGTGCGTCATAGTATTTATAACGATCACAAAAATACACAAAAAAGAGGACGCAACAACGATGCATAAGTGCACGCCTAGCTTGCCAGAGGACCGGCAAACTCGCGTCCAGGCTCACTATTGGCTCAGCCCTTTTGCGTCGTTATTGAAGAGCTTGCACATGCGAGCGTCTTAGTATAAAAAACTTACAACTATAAAAAAGCAACAAAGATACCCTGAAGCTAAAAACTAAAGTTAAACAGTAATAAAATTACACGTACGAAACAATTCAGTATTAAATTTAATCTATATTACAGTGCGTCGTGCACAGGAACCTTCGAATTGATTATCTCTAGTTGGCAGCAAAATAAGATATTATCTTATTTTGCTGCCAACTAGAGATGGATTGTGGATTTGGCTGACTATTTGTATGGTCGACACATGCACAAATGCTCGAATAGTCGCCGACTATGTAATATGTGTGGCTGCATGCATAGTCGGCTTTCTCGACTATCTATTTATACGTATATCCGGCCCTTATCTATTAATTATTTTTGTTATTAGTAAAAACAAAAATAGTGTCTTTGACTCAATCACAAATTATATACGAGTAGTACGCACTGTTCCTGTAAGAGTCGTCATCGTTGTCGGTCGTGACTCTGCATGATAGTGCAGCTTTTAATCACTGAAATATTTATCGTAATCGGATCAGTACTTTCAGAGTTTACTTTTCATCATCATTAGCCTTTTTATGTTCTCACTGCTGAGAACAGGCCTCCTCTCTGTGAGAAAGGGAATGTGCTTTAATTCAACCACGTGGACCTAGTGCGGGTAGGCAGATGTCACATGTTTTTGAATTTTTACTTCTAGGATTTTAGGTTATTGTTGGAATATTTTCTCGTCAATGTTTGTTATCTGCAGTTTACATAGTAGTGGTAGTCAACACCAATACAATGAAAACAACGATGTTATATTATGTCCAGAAGGGAATGTTTGGGTCTGTTGAGACCCGCTCCTCTCAACACCGTCGCGCGCCAGCAGCAGTGAACGAGGGACGCGGGGGAGCGGGGTGCCCGCCGGCCGACGGCCGAGCGAGCGACACACCGCCACGACAGTCAGCTGCTGCACACCTCCACGCACGGCTGCGCTCACGCATAATATCATTTCCCTTTGTTTACTTTTTAACCGACCGTTGTTTTATAATTTCTTCTTCTCTATTTCAATATACTTCATCTTGTTATACAGTCCACTCTCTTTCATTTCCTCTACCACGATCTATCGTCGCGAACATTGGTCCTTCTACCGTTAACTTTCGAGCCAAACGAAGAAGACAACGGAATTTTCGAATTCAAAAATTCAACGGTTTGTCGGTTGAAGAACAAAGGACTTCTTCTTCGGGTTCAAGAGATCTTCATTCTTCGCGTCTCATCGTCTGCATTGGGCATCGTGAACGTCGATACGGCAACAGCCGTCTTATCGACTTCAAACCAACGGACGGCGCATGAATAGATCGTCGAGACTACGGGACAAGAAGACTTCAACATTCGGCCACAGTCATCAGCTCATCATCAGAGGTTGACAGCATAAAACCGTGAGAACGTTCCAATTCCTTTTTCCCATCATTTTGCTAAATTATTTTCCTAATTTGAACTTATTTAATAGTTACAATTCCATTAAAATTCAGTCTATCCATAATCTTCAGCCTATCAACCTGTTTAAACAGTTTCCATTTCTTATTCAGTACCTACACAGGTTTAAAATTTAAATAAACCGAAAAAAAAAAAAAAAAAAAGTGATTTTAATAATTTATTAATAGTAGGTAGGTACTAGTCACAATTCCGTTATTTGTAACGGTTTTTAATCTAAATCTTAATTATTTTAATTATTAATGGATATATTTTGTTTTATTCCAGTGCATTAATTTGAATTTATTTTGTTTTGTGTAAAGAAAACATTCAATCATTCGCTTAGTATTACTCAGCAGATTCAGTCGGAAACGCCTAGTGCTTTTGTGATAGCAATCTCATTGCTTACTGCTTATAGCTCTGTGCCCACTTCGCAACTTACTGCTAATCTTATAATACCAGTAAATTTTATCTAACATTAAAAAATATCACTGTGTAGAGAAGCCGAGGTTTATATTGAATTAAAAGGCGTCTGTTCTGTACGACGTATATTTAGAGACTGCTCACTTAAACTGAACTTGTGTAACAACTTAGTCTAGGTACTTAATGTTACACACTACATCACCCTCCTTAAAAGAGAAAAAAATAAAAAATAATCAAATACATTTTTTTTTTTTTTTTTTTACCTTATTCCTTAAATGGTTTTGTACGGTTTTTATGTACCGTTTCTACATTACTATTTTTAATTATCTTAACATTAGGTCCTGCTTCTTCAATTACAACATACGGTCCATTATACAATCTGTCCATTTTATTAGTATCTTCATTCCTTACTAAAATTAAATCATCTTTCTTATAACTAATAGGGTTTTTATTTCTATCATAAATTTCCTTTCTTTTCATCTTACTATCTATTAACCTTTTTCTAGCATCCTTATGTGCTAACTGTAGTCTATATTTTAATTCTAATGCATAATTTTCTGCATTATACAATGGCTCTAAATCATCTCTTAACCTAGTTGGAATATTACATGGCTTACCGAATACGAGTTCATACGGTGTGTAGTTAGTTGAAGTGTGTATTGTAGTATTAAAACAAAAACACCAAAAGGGAAGCCAATGGCTCCAAGTGTCTGAATTTTCGTCACATTGGATACGTAAAAAGTTACGTAAATTTTTATGTGTATTTTCTAATGCACCTATGCTTTGGTGGTGGTAAGCAGTGGAGTTTATTTTATCTATTTCTAATAATTTACAAACTTCCGTCATGGTAGAAGACATGAACTCCGTACCACGATCAGTTGCGATTACTCTCGGTACGCCATACCTTAAAATAAAATTACTTACTAAAGACCTCGCTACGATAGCTGATTCCTTTGTTGGTATTGGGTAAGCTTCCACATATTTTGAAAGCTCGCACTGAAGGGTTAATATGTATTGGTTACCTTCATCATCTCTGTCTAGAGGTCCCACAAGATCTAGAAAGATCTTTTCAAATGCTGAATTCGCCGTGGTTGTTATCACCATAGGCTCCTTGTAACTGGGTGAGTGTTTCATCACCTGACACTTAGTACATTTACTTACGTAATTTCTGACGTCACTTTCTAGTCCTGGCCAGTAGTACTTACTTTTAATGTTGTTCACCATTCGTCGAACGCCGGCGTGTCCGCTCGAAGGCAATAAATGATAATCATTTAGTATGACTGTTATTTCGTCTCTATCGAGAATTCTCCTTACATTTCGTAAAATATGAATACGAGGTGGTCCGGACCACTCATTTCTACTATCTATTTCTTCACATAATTCTTTAATAAACATATCGTTATTCTTTTCTTTAATTATACAAACTTCTTTTACATTTATTTTCTTACAAAACTCACTTAATATATTCACAAATACGTCTCGCGTGAATTGTGACATATAATTAAGATTAATGTAAATAATTAATTGCTTTTCTATGTAAGCTAAACATCTCTCTTCTTTACTTATTAGTTTTTTCTCTCGAAGTCTATCTAACTCTTTACCTTCTATAAATTTTATTTCCACTGAGTCAATTGGCTTTTTTAATAGCTCCACGATTTTTGGTTGATCAGGCCTCAAATCGATGGGTTTACTAGAAAAATCCAGTGAACTTCCTTCCTCTTTTAATTCTTTTAATCTACTTTCCTCTTGTATTTTCTTACTCTGTGCTCGTGTTGTCACTAATATATTTTCATTAATTCGCTTCAAATCGTCCGAAGTTAAAGTTATTCTACTCAGTGCGTCTGCTATTACGTTATCTTTTCCTTTTATATAAACAATCTTATAGTCATATTCTTCTAGCTGTAACCTGAACTTCACTAATCTACTTGAGGGGTCTTTTATACTAAATAAATATATCAATGGCTTGTGGTCTGTCATGATTGTAAATTTTCTTCCAAATAAATATGGTCTAAAATACTTCACGCTCCATACTACTGATAATAACTCTTTTTGGATTGTTGGATAGTTTAGTTCTGCTTTGTTTAATGGTCTGCTCGCATATGCGATTGGTCTTAAGTCTTTATTGCATAAAACTGATCCTATAGATATACCTGATGCATCTGTTTGAAGTATAAATTCGTTTTCTGTTGAAAAATCTGGGTACTGTAAAATAGGTGGAGTCGTAAGTGCTCCTTTCAAGATATCAAAAGAAGTTTCACAATTTTCTGTCCATTCAAATTTAATGTTTTTCCTACAAAGTTTATTTAAGGGAATAGTAATATCTGCAAAATGTGGGATAAACTTACGATAATAATTACACATAGCAACGAATCGTCGTACATCGTCTGAATTTTGTGGTTTTGTATAATTTTGTATTGCCTTTACCTTCTCTGGATCTGGCAAAACACCTTTAGCAGTTACAATATGACCTAGGTATAATAGTTCCTTTTTACAAAAATTACATTTGTTTGGATTTATTTTTAGATTGACTTTCCTTAATCTTTCGAGTACTTTTATCAAATTTTGATTATGTATTTCTAGGTTTCTACCAATGATTATTAAATCATCCATATATGTTATGCATTTTTCAAAATTTAGTCCCGACATAGCAATTGACATGATACGCGAGAATGCACCTGGGCTTATTTTCAATCCCATCGGTAAACGCGTCATCTGATACTGCCCAGAGCTTGTAGTGAAAGCTGTTACGTTCCTGCTATTTAATTCAAGGTCAACTTGATAATAACTTTGTGATAAATCTAAATGGCTGAAATAAGTGCAACCGGAAAGAGAGTCTAGTATTTCTGTAATGTTTGGAAGTGGGAACTTATCATCTTGTATTTTCTCATTTATTTTTCTATAATCGACAACTAATCTCCATTTCTTATTATTATTGTCGCTTTTCTTTGGAACGAGTAGTATTGGACTGTTCCATTCACTATTAGTTGGTTCTATTATTTCATCATCCAACATCTGCTTAATTTGTTTATCAATTTCCGATTTCGTAGACTGTGGTAGTCTGTATGGTTTCGTATAGATGGGCGTAGCACCTAGCTTTAAGTTAATTGATTGGTTCATTATACTAGTAGTACTCAGCTTATCACCTTCTAATTGGAAAACGTCTGCGTACTTGGCACAAATCTGTTCAATTGTTTTTTGTTCGTCTGGATGTAAATAATTCAGATTTAAAGTAGATAAAAGTCTTTTTGCGCGCTTTGCATCCATTTCTGTGCTGCTATATTGACAAATAATGTAATCTGTCAATTTTTCTAATTCGGGTTTAAAATATGGTAAACTAATATCTTCTTCAGATGTGTTTAAAATTTTAATAGGAATCTTCCCATTACTTGGTTGTACTATACTTCCTGCCAAAAATATGTTTTCCGATAATTGTTTTGGAATAACTACGTAATCATTTTGTGAATTTGACTGAACTGTTACAAAGTGAATTGATTCACTTCTACGTGGTAAATACAGATTTCTATAAGATCTACTATTCTGATACATTTGTATTAAAAACTCTTTGTCGTTACTTTGTAATTTTAAAACATTGTTTAATAAATCAATGTTTGCATTATACATTCTAAGAAAGTCTAGACCAATAATTCCATCCGCCTGACATGGCATCTTATTTAATACATGGAACTTAAATGTAAACATCGCCGATTCTCGGTAAGTTGAATATGACTGTGTTTGTGAGCTGAACAATTGCAATGTCAAGTTAGCGATTTCAGTGGAACTAATATTACCACCAATGCCTTTGATTATTGTATCATTACTTTGTAATGTTATATAATGTGGTATTTTATTTTTAGCTATGACTGATAATGTTGCCCCTGTATCTACCAAAAATGAACATAACTTATTACCTATTTTAAATTTAACGCAGTCTAGTCCCTGGCATGTTAAAATTTTATGCTCGAAAAAACGTATTTTGGCTACCCGACTCACGGTTTTCTGTCGCAATTTCTTGCTGCTGTTGGTTTGCTCGTTGGTCAGCAACATATGCAGCTTGTTGTTGGTTGTCTCGACCATAAAATTGTCGATTTTGACCTCTAAAATCTCGTCCACGTCCGTAACTTGCCTGTGATTGAAATCTTGGGGTATTATTTCCTCGTCCTCGATTGTAGTAATTATTACTTCGTCCTCTGTAGTTTGAAGTATTGGCACGTCCACGATAGGAATAATTATTATTACCTTGATTGTAGTTACTTCGATTGTAGAACCCACGGGCACGATTATTTTGCCATCTTCCTCTGCCCCTTGGCTTACCTCTTAAATGCATTACCGCTTGCTGGGCCGACTGGTCTGGCTCCTCATCCTGTGCTGCACGAATGGCGTCCTTCAGCTGTTGGTAATCGCGAGCCGCGATGATTGTACTGAGTCTTCTATTGCGAAGGCCATCTGAAAACCGTTTTATTGCATATTTTTCATTTATCGGTTGTAAAATGTCACTCGTTGCTTCGTTATCGTTAGATTGAGAAATAGTTAAATTAATAAAAAGCTCTTCTAACTTATTACCAAACTCTGCTATACTCAAGTCATTCTGTGATAATTTATTCATTTGCATGAGTATAGAATTTGTTGACTTTTTTGTTAAAAGAAATGATTTTATATCTGTTATTAAATTATTCATACTAGAATAATCTGTCTTTAATTTTAATTTCGCTAGTTTTGTTAGTCGAGTTGCTTTTCTTATTTTGCTTAGACCTAATTCTCGCAATCTTTTCTCTGGACCTAATTTCCTTAGGCTTACTCTGATATAATCTAACTTTGAGTATATATTGTTAAACTGTATTTCCATAAATCACTATCTTATTACTAAAATCATTTAAAATTAATCACTTAAAGTTCTTAAAATGTTCACATTTTCGTAGACACAACGCAGTTATTTTAGGGTTATCTTAGTTTTTTGTTACACTTTTCACACTAAATGAACTTTATTATTTATTCATTTTTCACTTTTGCACTTTTGCTTATTCACTCGCATTGGCATTGGCACTCTTTCACTCCGTTGAATAATCTTTCTAAACTTCCTCCTCAGCTGGGCGGCCTCGTCCTCGGACCGACATTCGTTCTTGCATTCGCTTGATAAAATCCGCCTGCATGCCGTTTTGTATCCCTGTACGTACCCACTCACTGTGGCATCTTCTGTATTGGGCGTATAGCACGTACAAGACAGCTCCAGCACAAACAGCAACCATCACCCCCAGTAGGATATTGCTCGTTCTAAAGTGTGAAGAGACATCAGCACCTCCATTATTTTCACTGCCGTGTTGTGTAATGATGGTTTCCTTGTTTTCACATAAACACTTACTGCACTCTTTTCCCATTATTTTTAATTTAAAATGTCTGAACAAGCCGAGTATTTTTAACTGAACTGTTGTGTATTTTTCTTATAATGCAATGCAATGCACGGTGGCCGGTGGCCGACGCGACGCGGTCACACGGTTAAAAACGCTGACACCGTCACATTGTTTCGTCGCGACGTAATCCAACACCGTGCCTCTGGCAGGGTCGCCATGTAGAGGGACGAGGTTTATATTGAATTAAAAGGCGTCTGTTCTGTACGACGTATATTTAGAGACTGCTCACTTAAACTGAACTTGTGTAACAACTTAGTCTAGGTAATTAATGTTACACACTACAACTGAATAATATCACATACCCTCATTTTTTTATTTTTTCTTTCTTTTATTTTCTGCAACTGCTAATTATTTTTTAATTGTCATGGCTGACATGAAAAGCTTAGTTAAGAAGCGAGCTTCAATTAAAGCCAAGCTAACGCAGTTTAATAATTATTTAAACATTTCTAAGACTTGCGAAAAGTTGAGTGAGGTGCAAGTTATCGAAATCGAATATCGAATTAATATATTTGAAAGCTTGTACGAAAAATATGATGCGTTGCAGGACGAATTGGAGGCAATGGTGGATGACCCCAGCGAGCAATATGCGGAACGCGAGGAATTTGAAAAGCTGTACTACAGCTTGGTGGCTTCTGCACGCCAGCTGATCACCGGCGCAAGAGGGCTTCTTAGGGGGGACTCCGCAGGCGAGGTGGATTCTTGTAGTACTGGTACACACAAGCACAATTCAATTCGTTTACCCAAAATTGATTTACCCAAGTTTTCAGGTAGCTATCATGATTGGTTGGAATTTAGAGACACTTTCATTTCAATAGTACATAACAACACATCCTTGGATAAAATAAATAAATTACACTATCTACGTGCTTCTTTAAAGGGTAGTGCTTCTCTTGTTGTTGATAACCTTGACTTCAGGTCAGAAAACTACGATGCTGCCTGGAAGTTACTCTGTGAGAGGTATGATAACAAAAGATTGCTTGTCAACTATCATGTGCAAGCACTCTTTAACGTTCAGCCAATAGAAAGAGAGTCAAGTAAGTCACTACGGTACATAATTGACTCAACTAATAAAAATCTTAGGGCTTTAGCAACCCTTGGTCAACCTGTTCAAAACGCTTTTGTTGATGTTCTTATTATTTACATAATGACCAGTAAGCTCGATCACGTTACAAATCGTCAGTGGGAAGAACACAGAAACACCTTTTCTGAACCTCCAGCTTTATCTGCGTTCGTCAACTTCATCAGTAGCAGGGCTGGCTTACTAGAGACACTTGAGGAGTCTAAGCCTATAGTATCAGCCAAGATTGAACCCAACACACCTGCGACCAATTCTAAGAGCAGTGTTGTGGTACCTGACAAGTTTTCAAAACCTTTGTCATGTCCCATGTGTCGTCAGGATCATTTTATTTATACATGCGAGCAGTTTAAAGGTCTCTCGATACAGGCTCGTATTAAAAAAGCTCAGGGTTCAAATCTGTGCATGAATTGTCTTCGTCCAGGTCATGATGTTTCCAGATGCAAATTTGGTCATTGTAAATATTGTCGTCAAAAACATAACACCCTTCTACACATCGATGGTGACAATGCTCTTCCTAGTGCACACAACACTGCATTATCAGCTAGTCAATCTTTTACATCTCGAGTAATTTTACTTTCCACAGCGCTCGTGAGGATGACCGACGCTGACGGTAACCGCCATACAGCACGAGTATTGCTGGACAGTGGAAGTACAACGAATTTCATCTCGGAGGAATTTGTTTGTAAGCTACACGTTCCTACCTACATTACCAATTCCAAGGTAACAGGTATTAATTCTCAAACATCTAGTTGTACTCAGGGATGCTCAGTGTCATTAAAATCAATTGATGACAGTGAGTACGAACTGAACATCGATTGCCTCGTATTGCCGAAAGTATCAGCATCAGTTCCTCATACTTATGTTGATACTAGCAACATACGTATACCTACGAACGTCCGACTTGCCGACCCCACTTATCACGTTCCGTCTTCCATCGACGTCCTTGTCGGTGCAAAAGTCTTTTGGGGTATCATAGGCACCGGCCGTATCGCATTAGGTACTCATAAGCCCACTTTACTTGAGTCAAAATTAGGTTGGCTCATTTCGGGTGCATATTATCCGTCAGATTCCTCTTCACATGTTTGTATGCACACTTATAACTTACAAGTAGATTTGGATCGGTTTTGGGAGTTAGATTCAGTGACATCCATACATAAACATTCTGGTGAAGAGAGATCCTGTGAACAACATTTTAAAGATACCACATATCGTAATTCTGATGGTCGATTTGTGGTAAGTATCCCCTTTAGAGAGTCACTGGACGTATTGGGTGATTCATACATGATGGCTAAGCAGCGATTTCTATCACTTGAACGTCGTTTGGGTAGAGATCCTCGCCTTAAAAGCCTATACGTTGACTTCATTAGTGAGTATATAAAGCTGGGACATATGTCTGAGTCAAGTAAGCGCCCATTAGACTCAACATGTTCTAACTATTTACCACATCATGGTGTTCTGAAGGAGTCAAGAACTACCACCAAATTAAGAGTTGTTTTTGACGCTTCCGCCAAAACCTCATCAGGTAGGTCCTTTAACGAAATACAGATGGTTGGTCCCCCTATCCAAGATGATTTGTTGTCAATACTGCTTCGTTTCCGTCAGCATAAAATAGTCATAAGCGCGGACATTGAAAAAATGTATCGACAAACTCTTATTCACGACAGTAATCGTCCATTACAAAAAATACTTTGGAGGGAAGAACCAACTCATCCGTTAAAGGAATACACGCTTGACACCGTAACGTATGGCACGGCATCAGCACCCTTTTTAGCTACCAGATGTTTGCTGCAATTGGCTGAAGAGTGCTCAGATTCTTCAACTAAGTTTTCGATAGCACATGATTTTTACGTGGACGATTACTTGTCGGGTGGACCATCTGTTTCAGAAATTTTAGAAAAAAGCCGCCGTGTTGACGACATCCTTCGGTCAGCAAAATACAACCTTCGAAAATGGCGGTCCAATTCTAGTCAGGTACTACAGGCGCTAAGCGGTGAACATGACGTTTCTGATGTTGTGGACCTGAGCGACAACGAGCAGTCGAAGACTCTGGGGCTTCTATGGAAGAGCTTAAGTGACACGTTTTCCTATTCTATTAACTTAAACTCCACTGACAAAACTACTAAACGTCATATCTTGTCAACCATAGCACAAATCTTTGATCCCATTGGCCTAGTCGTTCCATGCATAGTGGAAGCCAAAATTATTATGCAGCTTCTGTGGCTGGCCAAATGTTCGTGGGATGAGCTTGTTCCTACGCATATTCAGTATGCTTGGAATAATTTTCAAAATAACCTGCACCTTCTAAACGAGTTCAAGATACCTCGGTGGGTGTTGTGTGAATCAGCGTCCTGTCTACAGCTGCATATATTCACTGACGCATCCGAAAAGGCTTATGGGGCGTGTGTTTATGTTCGCAGTGTTTCGAGAGACGGCGAGATCACTGTACACCTCCTTACCGCTAAAAGCAAGATAGCTCCAATCAAATCCACAACTATACCGCGACTTGAGCTATGTGGTGCCTTGTTGGGTTCACGATTATACTCAAAGGTTCGTCAGTCACTTACTTTACAATTTGATGAAGTCCATTGTTGGTGTGATTCCACCATCGTCTTGGGATGGTTATCTACTTCACCAAATCAATTAAAGACATTCGTTCGTCATCGAGTGTCTGAAATTCAGGAAACTGTAGCAGGAGAGGCATGGCACTATGTTCCGTCAGCTGAAAACCCCGCAGACCTCGCTTCGCGTGGGCTTAGTACTGACAGGCTTTTGTCGTCTTCATTGTGGTGGTCAGGACCACAATTTCTTAGCAAAGATACATCTTCATGGCCTCAGTTCCCTGAATCACATCATAATAATTCTGAATTACCGGAAACAGTTGCTTCTTTTCAGGTTTCTAATCACATTATAGAAAATCCAATTAATGCGTTAATTTCAAAATTCTCAAGCTTCAGCACATTACAGCGTGTGACGGCATACGTCATGCGAAAAATCACTTGAAACTGGTTCACTAACTTCTACTGAACTTAACAATTCTTTAAACTTATTATTAAGATTTAGTCAAATGGAATCTTTCCCGGAAGAGTACCACTTACTTAAATCAGGTAAACAGTTACCAGCAAAGAATAAGCTATTATCTTTGTCACCTTTCTTTGATACTCTTTCTAATCTAATTCGTGTTGGAGGAAGATTAAATAACTCATTCTATGACTATAACGTTAAGCATCCAATTCTAATATCTAGTTCTCATACAATTTGCATTCTCTTGTTCAACATGTTTCATTTACGCCTCTTGCATGCTGGGCCACAACTTTTATTGGCCACTGTTCGTCATCACTATTATCCTATTGGGGGTAGGAACTTGGCAAAAAAGACCACACATCAATGCGTGAAATGTTGTAGGATCAAGGCCAACACTATTCAGCCTATCATGGGTAATCTTCCAGAGCAGCGTCTACATTTAGAGTTTCCATTTTTAGACACAGGAGTAGACTACGCCGGCCCCATCATGATAGCTGACCGGAAAGGCAGAGGGTGTAGACTCATCAAATGCTTTATTTGTGTGTTTGTGTGCCTAGCTACGAGAGCCATCCACCTCGAACTTGTGTCGGACCTTACAAAGGAAGCTTTCTTAGCCGCACTAAACCGCTTTATTGCTCGAAGGGGAAAACCCCGTAACATCTTTTCCGACAACGGTACAACCTTTGTCGGTGCTTTCAATGAGTTGGCCCGGCTACTTTCGCAAGACTTAAACCTCAATAAAATCGACCCTGGTATAAACTTTTCATTTATACCTGCATATACTCCACACTTCAGAGGCCTATGGGAGTCTGCAGTTAAATCCACCAAGCATCATCTACGACGCACTTTGGGCTTAACAAACCTGACCTTTGAGGAGATGGCGACTTGTTTAATTCAAGTTGAGGCTATTTTAAACTCAAGGCCCTTAACTCCACTATCCAGCGATCCTTCCGACCTCGCTCCATTAACCCCGGCACACTTCCTTATTGGTCGTTCTCTAATCATGCTGCCTCATCCACAGATCCAGGACGTCAATGTCAACAGCTTGAAACGATTTCGCCGTATCGAATATCTGAAGCAGCACTTCTGGGCTCGTTTCTCACACGAGTATGTTATGTGGCTCCAAGAGAAAACGAAATGGTGCCGGTCGTCTGGCGAGCTCAAGGAAGGAACTTTAGTTGTCATAAAGGACAACCACTTACCTCCTCTTATGTGGCTTTTAGGACGCATCAAACATGTCCTCCCAGGCAGAGATGGCGTCGCGAGGGTCGCTGACATCCACACAAGAAAGGGTGTCATCCGGCGCGCCTTCAACACCATCTGCCCGCTGCCGGTTTCTACTGTTGAAGACTCTTCAACGGGGGGAGCATGTTGAGACCCGCTCCTCTCAACACCGTCGCGCGCCAGCAGCAGTGAACGAGGGACGCGGGGGAGCGGGGTGCCCGCCGGCCGACGGCCGAGCGAGCGACACACCGCCACGACAGTCAGCTGCTGCACACCTCCACGCACGGCTGCGCTCACGCATAATATCATTTCCCTTTGTTTACTTTTTAACCGACCGTTGTTTTATAATTTCTTCTTCTCTATTTCAATATACTTCATCTTGTTATACAGTCCACTCTCTTTCATTTCCTCTACCACGATCTATCGTCGCGAACAGGGTCTTTTGCTAATCCATATTATCTGCCGTTAGTTAGGTAAAGAATGAACCTTCACATTTTTCTAAACGATTGATTAATATATTTTTAAATCTTTTTCCGTCCCCAAACTAAACAATGACCATTCAGTTTCCTACACTTTACCTATTAAGGCGCCTCGAAGTATCAACGAATAAAAATACATTAAATTTCTACATAATACTGATTCCAAAATGGTAGTTTTTTTAATATAATATAAAATTTATAATATAAAATTTTGAGGAGATGTTCCAGAAATGTATGGAGCCTGGGCCAGGTCTATGTACACTTTATGTA
Organism: Orthosia gothica; assembly: GCA_949775005.1. Lineage (NCBI taxonomy): Eukaryota > Metazoa > Arthropoda > Insecta > Lepidoptera > Noctuidae > Orthosia > Orthosia gothica. The sequence continues at coordinate 13,588,998 of OX459041.1, forward strand.
AAAGTCGCTATATATTATGGTAACAGTTTTTATTGTTAATTTTCTTTAATTTCACTTCATTTTAATGTAAACTTAAATTAACTTTGTCAAGTAGAGCAACACAACATCTAATAAACGTGGTGGATCAGATCAGTAGTATGCGAAAAATGTCATTTTGACTGTGACATTTGATTGACGTGTCATCGTAAAATCTGCGTTAAAAAAACAACACGATTTCAATTGCAACAGAGAAACAATCAATCAATATCTGTAGTAGCAAAATGAGTTGCAAAACTACAACAACCACTAAAAACGCCGAAACATATCCAATTCAAAGCCAAAGCAAAGAATGACTCAAAGCCGTCACTTCCTAAAACTGTCAAAGTCGTCGAACGTCATGTCAAACACAACTGTTATGGCTGCCCTAAAAATAGGGTTATCGTAGTAAAAAAATTGATCAAATGATCATTTTTTACGCATGTACCCTTCTTCAAATTAATTTGTTAGTATTTTTATGGTATTTCTTAATTTTCTTCCTATTTATCTATATAGTGTTCATAGTGATGGCCCAAAACCGAACATCTCCTTTAATAATTTTTAATATAAAATTGTATAATCTCTTTGCTAAATTAAATATCCTGATAGTCAGAAAAGTCATGAAACTTCTGTATGAAGTTAATTAAATAATTTTATACGTAGAAAATGTTTTTTAGAATGTTCTCTGGCCAGGATTTATGTAGCACCATCAAAATTAAGGACGCTTTGAGTGCGATGCTTTAAACTTAATCGTAGGTAAGGAAAAAGGTGAAAATGTAAGGGTTATTTGACTTGGTTTTTATACGAACATACCTTTCTTTATTGGCATCTCTATTTCGTCAGAATCCATAATGATTTTATGAAGAACCTCTTAGAAGTAGGTGCTATCCAATATATTTTTGTTGTTTTGAATGCTGAAGCTCTTTAAGAGGAAACAGGGGTGGTCTTTTGTCCATGCAAACGCTCTCGTCTGTTTTCTCTCTGGTTTATGAACTTAAAGCAAAGATTTTTTACAGTAAAATAAATATCAACTTCTTCTATGTCCCTATGTTTTCCTTTTTGGTGATATATTATCCGTATAAGCACTAGAACCCTCTCAAAATGCTCAAAATTGTCTGTATTGAGTCGCTGTCTTCAGAACCCTAGTGTACAAATTTGACAACTATTAATGAAAAAAGGAAAACATAGGGACATAGTAAATATCCTTCTTATTCAGTTTATGAAATATCTTCTAAATCGGTCAAATATTGGAGGAGAAAACAGACGAGAGCCAAACCTCGAATTATGACTTTTTACTTAAGAAAATTTGTCGAATCTGCAGTTGTCCTTATCGCACGAATTTGAGGGCGGAGTGAGACGCAAGGGGTCTGCATAATACGTACACAGACGGAAAGGTGATGCGTAGTAGTTGAAAATAATGTCGATATACTAGTGTTGTAAACAGTTATCGATAAACACATTTATATTGTTTACATGTGCTGTTAGTGAGAAATACAAATAGAAGTATTAACAAGTATTGGATACAAAATAAAATAAAGTGCATGTCTATAAATGTTTATTACAAAAAAAAAAACAATACAAAACAGTAAATTATATATCGGATATGTATCCGCAATCTCTAGATCGCCTACTAGGTACATCAGCGAAATTAAACTTATTTCAACGTAAGCCGCACGGGTCAATCGATCAGGTTAAGCTATGCTTGCCGTAGTTGGTCCGTGGATGGGTGACCATCTTTACATACCAAGACCTCCGTGTCTCGCCAAGCACGTTAAGCCGTTGGTCCCGGCTGTTATTTTCGGCTTTGACAGCCCGAAAGTCTGACCCGTTTTACCAAGGGTTGTATATTACCCAGTTACTGGTTGTCGAGGTCAGATAAGCAGTCGATCCATCAAAATACTGGTATTCAGCTACACTAACGTAGATGGGAAAAGGCTAGGCAGATTATGACGACGTGCTTTCTCTCACTGGTTTATTCTTTGGTATCCGACCGTCAATGATTTCTGGTAAAAGGCTAATGCCTTGGGCTTGCCACTAATGTGGTAGAACTTTTGTAATAATGGTTCTGTTAAATGTCAGTGAAATTTTGTAAAACCAAACACCAATAATGTTTACACGAGGTTTACTCTAAACCTAGATAGATGGCGCTGTACTACTTTCTGAATCGCGCTATTAAGATTCTCCGGTCGTAGCGTATACGGATGTTTATTTTTTTTGGAACAATTACAGTTCTATCAGTGCAAGTGACTAATTGTGGTTTTATTTCTACTTCACATAGTTATTCCTATTAGTGCAAGTTGTGTTGTTCCATCTCAGTTAATATCAAGCAACTCTTGGTATTAAACATTGGTCCATCGAGCCCGATATAGTTCCGGACTTCCGGTTTTTGAGAGTTCGTCCGTGATACTCGCAGTGGATCGCTGCGGCTAAAGTACACGGTGGCGGTGCCCCGCAGCGGCAGCGACAGCTTCATCCAGCATTGTGGACGGGGTCAGCAGCGGCGGCAAAGTGTCGTCACACGGGTGATATTTACATCCAGTGCAAACGTGAGGTGACTGACTGTACGTCATCCGCGTAGTTCAACGTGTCGTCATAAGAAGGACGTCACACCCATTTCTACGAGACAACAGAAGTCTGACGTCGAGTTCAGTGACGCCACTCGCCACCAGCTGGCGCCACTTGGTCAAATTACCTTCGTGTTTGTGAGTGAAGTGCAATCGTGAGTACATTTAACTTTTAATAGTTCGAGGCAATCAGCAGCAATTTTGAACTTTATTCTATATATTAGTTTTATTGGACTTAAATTAATTAGTGTAGCTTATAGTATAGTGTGTAATTTGTTGCATGTTTAATTAAGGACTTAGAATAGTTTTACAAAAAAACGAGGGAACGTGTTCTCTATGCCCGATTTCCAGCGATAGTAAAAGTTGCAATTGGGAACACTTGTAATTTACTCGATAGTATTTGGCACTTAGAATAATTTTAAGAGTTTACTTACAGTGCGACATAAAAGTGTAGAAATTAAATGAGGGCGCCACAATCGCTCAGATAGCAACCCAGTTAGTACGACCCAGCTGATCTTGATACTTGAATAGTATTATTTATTTATTGGGTATAAATAATGAGTTAATATATTAAATAAGTATGTTTATTAAATATTTGATAATTATGTAGTAGTAATAAACAACAACTTCACAAAAAATAAGTATTTTTAATAATCAATTGCTTTCAATATCAAGTCGTCCAATACGTTTGGTGGACAACCCTTTCTGTGTTTAGCTGGTGTTGAGAATTTCCCACCGTTTTCAGTGCCATGTTTCACGATTCTGCGCACTGTGCTTACAGAAACACCTAAAACAAGCAAATAAAAAAATCACTTTCAGTCCGATGAAAGAAGTTCCGCGGTAAATAAATGTGAATATATTTTAAAATTGTTTCTTTCCATTAGGTCGATTGCATCAACAAATATCGTATAGCAAAAAAAATATATTCGTATCCGCAATAAATTACATTAATTTTTGTTGCAATCAACGTTGTTAAGTCGCGCTATAACTACAACGCTATTTGTTTATCTTAGCATAACCTCAAAAATGGTAAACAAATAAACTGTAAATGATATTTGGTTCGAAAATTTTGCTCCCTGATAGTATTAATCGTTTGTAATTAACTTTTAGTGCAACTTACAATAGTTACTTACCAGTAAAATCTGCTGTACGATGGTAAACATCTTCTAAGTTGGATAGAAACTTCCCAGCTTAGAATTCGGCTATACACCGCATATAAACTTTGTAAACTATATCACGGGCACCTCCACGAATTACCGAATGCATGTTTTTCCACGGTTTTCCTATCCACACACAGAAATATCACACAAAAACTAAAATTCTTACGAAAATCGAAACCGATCGAGATGAATTGACAGCTCAAGTACTCATTTTAGATGTTGCCAGAAAATGAAAACTTTTAGTTCCCAAATATTAAACTTCTACTCTTTTATGTTGCACTGTACATAGCAATTAACTTAGAAAATTAGTTGGTAGAAATTAGGATCAGATTATTTACATGAATTATTTTGTTTTCCTTTGAGCAGTAATTGTTAAATCAAACTTTATATATTGTATTGCTAAGTCTATTTTGGCTTTCTATTGAATTTACAATGGAGGGATCAATCAATCTCTTACAAAAAATAAACAATTCTATCCAAAAAGGATTTATTAATTTTAAGAAAACGCCAAAGGATAGACTAACGATAGAATATATAGAAACAAGAAAGGAATTACTAGAGCAGAACTGGTCTAATTTTGAGAGTATACATTGTAAGTTATATGAAAGTTATAGTACTGAAGAGTTAGATCAAAAGGTAGATAATATTTATGAATCAACTGAAGATAACTATATAAATTACAAGGCTCACATGAAAACAGTACTCAATAAGATGTCAGTTAAAGGGTTAGAACAAGAAAATGGTACGGATAAATCAACAAAAAAAACTAGTGCCTTTGTTAAATTGTCTAAAATTACAATCCCTACATTTTCGGGTCGGTATAGTGAGTGGGCTACTTTTAATGATTTATTTAAAGCTTTGGTACATAATAATGAGTCTATGAGTGATTGCCAAAAATTACATTATTTGAAAGATCATCTTACTGGAGAAACCGAACAGTTAATTAGATACACTCCAATAAGTGACGCTAACTATAGTCAGTGTTGGGAAATTTTGGAAAAACGCTATAATAATAAAAGACATTTAGCTGACTGTATTTTAAACCGTTTGTTTCGCCAGAAGCGTTTATCTGCAGAGTCTGGCAAGGGTCTTAAAGAATTGTTCGACACAACCAATGATTGTTTAAAAGCACTTACACACCTGAACGTTGATGTGACTACATGGGACGTAATCATCATTCACATAGTATCTAACAAATTGGATTTTGAAACGCGCAAACAGTGGGAATTGAGCATCGGTAACATCAGTGGTAATGAATTGCCATCCATGATACAATTTAATACGTTTTTAGAAACCAGGTACCGCGCGTTAGAGTTCGTAGAGCCAAATCGGTCCTCAGGTCACCAGGATAGGGTTTCAACTGGGCACAGTCACAAGTCCTTGTTGGCTACCAATTCTTCATCTAAGCGCTGTGAATACTGTCAAGAAGCGTCACACAAACTTTGTTTCTGCAAAAAGTTTGCTAAGCAACCAGTAGACGTGAGACGTGATTTTGTAGCCAAGCAACATATTTGTTTTAATTGCTTAGGCAGCAATCACAATGTATATGAGTGTAAGAATCCCGCTACCTGTAGAGTTTGTAAGAGGCGTCATCACTCTTTGTTGCATCCCGTCAGCAATCCCGATGCATTGGTTGATTCGTCCGATACTGCAACCAGTGGTAAACCCATAGTGTCCTGCCTTTCAACAGGCACCGTTCTAAAGCCACGATCCGTTTTATTAGCCACGGCTCTAATAAACACCAAATCAAAGATGGGTAATCCACAGATAGTTCAAACCTTGCTTGATCAAGGCTCCCAGGCTTGTTTTATTACAGAATCTACAGTAAAACTCGGGGGAGGCTGGATTGACCCAACGCGAATGTATAAGTACATCCGCGGTGGGGTGACCCGGACTGCCAGGCACTTCTTCTCATGCAACCGAGCGGGTGGGCAGGTTGCGGATAGCCCGACTTCGGCTGTGGGACCGGCCGCTGGTGGCTGCATTGCTGCTGGCGGGTGATCCCGCGGTCGGGGCATCTCCCAAAGAGATCCCGGACAAGAGAAGTTCCCGAAGGCCAAAATCCCAGGCTCAGGGTAACCCAAATACCATCATCCTATGTGCCCACCATCCAACAAAAAGCTATCCCTCCTTTATCCACACAGATCCCGTCGATCCTTAAATCCCTAGGTCAACTCCCAGACCCAGGGTGACCCCCCAAAGAACCCACACCCACATCCATAAAATTCCTTCCCTCCTATCCCTCAATCCTGTCGCTCCCAGAGGAAGGGTAACCTCGGTTCCAAAAAAAGCCCTGACCCCCCCAAAAATGAAAATGCAGAATGAAAATACAAGTGCCCAGGTGGGTCCCGGCCAAGCCGCGGAATCCCACACCGCTTCGGCGGTTAGCTCCCAGCGTATTATGGGGGGAGCATCAAACTGCAACATTGACGGACTAATGCCGCGCTTCAATGCGCGGATGGCAGCTGATTTAGCGCCCAACCCACAGGCAGCGAATAACGCGACCACAAACCCGACCCTGGCAGCGACTAACGCGCCCTTAAACCCGGCTGCGACCAACGCGCCAGTACCCATGACACGGTGTATGCCCCCCGCGAACCTCTGGCAACAGAGCATTACGCGGAGCGGCTCCACCCACGCAGACACTGACCGACACGATAGGACTGACACAAGGAAGGACGACAGACCTGGCAGTTCTACTACTCTCATGGCTGTAGACGATGAAGTACGCCTGGAAAAGCGCGGAAAAATCCCAGCCAGAGAAAAAGAAGTAGGCGACCGAGAGCGTAGTTCTCGCGAAGGCAACAGCCAGCGCGAAGCGCAATCGGACGCTGAAGGGTGGGTACGCGTTCAGCCACGAGTACGCGCAGGGGCAACCCAGCGCGGAAAGGGGCCGAACGCGGGGCCACGCGACCGACCGCAAGCACGCGAAGGGGAAACCCAGCGCGACAAACGGTCGGACACGGGGCCAAGCGAGCGGGGGCAGATACGCGAAGGGGCAACCCAGCGCGAAGAGCCGCCGCAAGCGAAAACACCTGCCGGGGCCGCCGCCCGACCCCAAGACACCGACAGAACCCACACTCGACCTAAACGCAGGGGCAAGCGCTCCCATGCCTCACGCCGGGCGTTGCTAGCATCCAACGCCGAGCCAGGCACCGCAAACCCGAATCCTGCACGAGGCGAAATCCGAGGCGCACCAATGTGCCCGGGTATAAAAACCTTCTGGCCTCGCTTTTAGCTAGACACCTAGCACTGGTAACCATAAGGGACCAAGCACAATTAGAATACACCGTAACACAACTATCCAAATACCTAATCGAAGCTTACCACGCATGCTGTAAATCAAGAGCGCCACAGAGCAGGAACGAAAGGAACCCCTGGTGGAACGCTGAACTTGGTAAACTCAGAGAAACGCTACGTAAGCAATTTAACAGAGCAAAAAACACGAGACTCCCGGAAGACTGGGAATTATACAAAGACACCCAATATGCATACAAAAAACAGATAAGAACCGCCAGGAGGATGGCATGGCAGAAATTCTGTGAATCCATTGAGACTAATAATGAAGCCGCCAGGGTACGGAAGATACTATCAACCGATCAGGACCGAACCCTCGGCACGCTGAAAAAACCCGACAACTCATACACACAAAATGATCACGAGACCAGCAAGGTCCTCCTCGAAACTCATTTCCCGGACTGCCAAATCCTGGAGGACAGGATGTGGGAAACTGACACCGAATGGACTCCAACGGACCAAGATTGGTCAAGAGCCCAAAATATAGTAACAGTAGACCGGATAAAATGGGCTATCAACACATTTCAACCTTTCAAGTCGGCAGGGCTGGATGGCATCTTCCCAGCCCTGCTGCAGTGGGGGATAGATCATCTAACACCATGCCTGTTGGAGATTTATCGGGCCAGGATAGCACTTAGGTACATACCTCTTGCATGGCGAGAGGTAAAAGTCACCTTCATACCCAAACCAGGAAAAACTGATTACACACAACCCAAGGCATATAGACCTATAAGCCTTACATCCTTCTTACTGAAAACCCTCGAAAGACTTTGCGATAGGCACATCCGTGATGGGCCTCTCCGGGTAAAACCACTTCACAAACAACAGCATGCGTACTCCACAGGCAAATCAACAGAATCCGCGTTGCACAACGTGGTCTCCAAAATTGAATGCGCAGTGGACCATAAATGCTCAGCACTGGCTGCCTTCATTGATATTGAGGGCGCCTTCGATAAGACCACGTTCAACAGCATAAACACGGCCCTCGACAGACATAGCATAGACCCGACCCTAGGAGGCTGGATCACCAACATGCTCAAACTGCGAGCGGTCCAAGTCACGGTTAACAACACCACAAGGGCCGTCGTCGCGAAGGGCTGTCCACAGGGGGGCGTCCTTTCGCCACTCCTGTGGAACCTGGTAGCAGACAGCCTCATCAAAACACTCAACGACAAAGGTTATTTCACTGTCGGCTACGCGGATGATATAACAATAATAATAAATGGAACCCATGAAAATACCCTATGCAATCTCATGCGTCAAGCCCTAAAACTAGTAGAGAAATGGTGCAGTGAGCACCAACTCTCAGTGAACCCTACAAAAACGGAACTAATTCTCTTCACGAAAAAGAGGAAACCAATGACAATGCAACTACCAAAATTCTTTGGAACAACCTTTCAACTGAAACCAAGTACCTGGGAATCTATTTGGATAAACAATTGAACTGGGCGAAACACATGAACTATATCACCACAAAAGCCAGCATATCCCTGTGGCAGTGTAAGAGACTGCTGGGCAGGAATTTGGGGATCAGCCCCATGGTCACCCACTGGCTATACACCACAGTCATCCGACCAATCATTACATACGGCTCGTTGTTCTGGTGGCCCAGGACAGACCTCAGTACAGCACAAAAAGATCTAGAAAAACTGCAGCGCTTTGCTTGCATTGCAATAACTAGCAGTATGAGAACTACGCCCACGGCCGCCCTACAGGTAATGCTGGGATTGCCACCTCTGCATCTTATCGTGCGGGAGGAGGCAGCCCTGGCTGCTATTAGACTCCATCTATCAGGTACCCTAAATAAAGACTCCAGAGTTTAGCACACACGCATTAAGGAGGACGCGATCAAGCGAAAACCTATGTTAGCGTCACCATGCGACAAAGCCCCAAAAACACACCACTTTCATAGGCACTACAACATAATACTTACAGAAGAACGATGTGACTACTCAGGCTCGAAAGAGATGAGAGTATACACCGACGGATCGAAGACGAACTCCGGTACCGGAGTCGGAGTCTTCTCACACGACCTAAATATAAATATATCCAGACCGCTAGGAGGGTTCAACACCGTCTATCAGGCGGAGTGTGTGAGCATCATACTAGCGGTCCATGCCTTAGAAGCCAGGAGGGTTACGGACACTCGCATACGCATACTCTCCGACAGCGCTTCAGTCCTCCAATCTTTACGGAAAAATAATTTTACATCACAACTAATACTAGAATGCCACAACGCACTAGAACAAAATATCTGTATCTAGTCGTAACACGATAACACTGCAATGGATAAAGAGACACAGTGGATCGCTGGGTAACGACGCGGCTGACGAGCTTGCGAGACGCGGATCTAGCACGGCGGTCTATGGACCCGAGCCTGTTGTACCCATCCCCTTCAACCAAATACGCAGGTGGCTACAGGAATTCACCCAGACACAGGCAGAGAACTGGTGGACCTCGGCACCAGGCTGTAGGCAGTCCAAAGAAGCTCTGCCCTCTTTGGACAGTAGACTCACCAGACGTTTGCTACGCCTGGACAGGAATAGCCTGCGCCTGATGACGGGGACCATCACGGGACACTGCTCACTTAACAAACACTTCCACACAATAGGCATAACGGACAGTCCTCTGTGCAGGGCATGCATGGAGACTGAGGAAACCGTCACGCACGTTCTCTTCGAATGCACAGGGGTCACCAATATAAGAACACAAACCCTCGGGTCGCCCAGAACTTACACGGACGTTCTAGGAAAACCAGGAGCCCTAATCAGCTTCTGGAGGGAGGTGGGCTGGCTGGAATAATCCACCCAACGGCCGCCATGGCCCACGCACAATGGAAGAAATCCAGCTGAAGTGCGGAAACCAAACCCCCATAACATAGAACATAACATTACAGAATCTACAGTACAACTGTTAGGACTGAAGCGAGTTCCGGTTCAAGGGATCATAACGGGTTTAGGTAATAGCAAGTCAACCGTGGCCAAGCATGTGGTGCATCTTACGATCCAATCCCGCGTCGACCCAAGTTTTCAACTTCACTTGAGCGCTTACGTGTTGAATAAAATAACAACGTATCTGCCAGAGAAAGTCGTCGATACAAGCAATTTCGACTGGATTAAAACCAAGGGTTTGTATCTTGCCGACCCACAATTCAACACACCCAATAGAATTGACATTCTATTGGGCGCCGATGTTTACAGCTGTATCATGCAGGAAGGGATCGTAAAGAGTCCACATGGCACTTTGATCGCACAAAGCACTGCCTTAGGGTGGATCCTGTCTGGAACAGTTAATCCTGTAAATAAAGAGAAAATTAATACAAGAAATATAAGCGTCATGCACGCCCAGATAAACGAAGACGATAGTCTTATGAAATTTTGGGAAATAGAAGAAAAAACTAGAACAAATAAAATACTTACACCAGAAGAACAGAAATGTGAAGAGCTATATCAACAAACTACAACACAAGATGAAAATGGTCGATATGTGGTCAGGCTTCCATTTCGAGATGTGAACCCTCTATGCAAAGGTGAGAACTCACGCGGCATAGCTGTATCAAGGTTCAAATCTCTAGAAAAAAGATTAGGAAAGAATGAAAAATTAAAGGGAGAATATACAAAGGTAATCAAAGAGTACTTGCTACTAGGACACATGAGGGCTGTAAAGAAAAATGATAACAAAAGACAAGAAGCAGTTTATTTACCCCACCATGCGGTAATACGAGAGGACAAAACTACCACGAAAGTTCGAGTGGTGTTCAATGCGTCTGAAAAGAACAACAAGAGTATATCACTAACTGATACTCTGATGGTCGGTCCCACGCTGCAGGCTGATTTACGACACACTATTCTAAAATGGCGCCGGCATGCCATTGGTCTTGTAGCTGACATTATCAAAATGTATAGGCAGATACGGGTAGCTGAGAATGACGTCATGTTTCAGCGAGTTTAATGGCGAGACAGCCCGGACATGCAACTACACTGTGATGACAGGGTGTGACAGCGTGGAAGAATGAACTGAAATATTCAAGCAAATGACAGCGTTATTGAAAACCGGGGGCTTTGAACTGCAGAAGTGGAATACCAATTGTAAAAACATGTTAGAAGTTATTCAAGCAATGGAAATGGATAAGAAGACGGAGCAACTAGATGAAACAAGCAAATACAAAAAGGACAATCTAATAGAACATACAAAGGAGGAAATTGAAGAGCAAAATAGAGTAAAAATAAAACTGGATATATAATATATATACAATAAAAATTTTAGGTCTAACCTGGAATCGCAGAGAAGACACGTTTCAGTACTCCGTGAATATTCCTTCCGCGTTGGCAGAACCTGTAACAAAGAGAGCCATAATTTCGGAAATTTCAAGACTGTTCGATCCGCTTGGTTGGTTAGCACCATGCGTGATGTTAGCCAAAGTATTCATTCAAAAATTGTGGCTCGCAGGAGTCAGCTGGGACGAGGAACTAAGCATGGATTTAGTACAAGAGTGGTGTACTTACCGTGCCGAGCTCTCCTTCATTAGAGAGATCCAGAGTCCAGGTACCACGGTGGCTTGGGACCAAGCCCACCGATGATCTAGAACTCCACGGTTTCAGTGACGCCTCAAAAGTAGCATATGCAGCTGTTATTTATCTACGTAGAGTCGACGTGACAGGACAAGTACATGTTTCCTTGCTGGTTGCGAAAACTCGAGTGGCTCCCATTAAGCAAATAAGCATCCCTCGCTTGGAGTTGTATGGAGCAGTGCTGATGGCGCAGCTACTGATGGAAACTGCTGAAATTCTGAACACATCACAGGAAAGGATAGCAGCCTGGACGGATTCTACCGTAGTCCTAGCTTGGCTTAACAACCATCCAAGCAGGTGGAAAACATTTGTTGCAAACCGTACCTCAGAGATATTATCAGCTACAAAACCTAGTCAGTGGTTTCATATATCTACCAAGGACAACCCCGCAGACTGTGCCTCGCGAGGTCTATTACCCAGTCTGTTGGCGGAACACGAATTATGGTTTTCGGGACCATCATTTCTGAAGAACGAAGTTATAAATTATGAAAAGCCAAAGGCTCTGAAGATTAATTTAGAAGAATCCGTTAAAATACACATAGCAGTAGTTCCAGACAATTCAATTATAGAAAGGTTTTCTTCATTATCAAGATTGCTCAGGGTAGTAGCATATTGTCGACGATTTTTAAACAAGGGCAAAAATCAGGAAACATATTTACAAAAGCGAGAACTAGAAGATGCATTGAATAGTTGTATAAAAAAGGTACAGTTAGAAAACTTTTATGAAGAACATTTACAACTACAGAAGAACGAACAAATACAGTCAAAAAGTAAGCTGAAATCTTTGTGCCCCTATTTCGACAATCAAGGTATAATAAGAGCTAAGGGCAGACTCCAGAACTCAGAATTAGATGAGCAAACAAAACATCCAATAGTATTGCCTAGTGATAATCATCTAACCGAACTCATTGTGGCAGACGCACACCATAAAACGTTGCACGGAGGTCCGCAACTAATGCTCGGTTATCTGAGAACGGCCTATTGGATTGTAGGAGCCAAAAATTTGGTAAAAAAACATTTTAGAAAGTGTGTAAGATGCGCTAGGTATAGGCACAGCGCTCAGCATCAACTGATGGGTTCGCTTCCAACAGTTCGCTGCACACCTTCAAGGCCATTTTTGCACAGCGGAGTTGACTACGCTGGCCCTGTCCAAATACGCACCACCAAGGGTCGGGGACATCATGCGTACTCGCGCCCTGCACTTAGAAGTTGTTAGTGACATGACCACTCAAGCGTTCCTTGCAGCATTCAGGCGATTTGTGTCTCGTAGAGGTCACTGCGCTAAACTGTGGAGCGACAATGGAACCACCTTTGTAGGAGCATCCAAAGAGCTGCAACAACTAACCGCCATTCAACCCAAAATAGCAGAGCATCTTGAATTCAATGGTACTGAGTGGCATTTCATTCCACCGCATGGTCCTAATTTTGGTGGATTGTGGGAGGCCGGCGTGAAATCCACCAAATATCATCTAAAACGGGTAATAGGCGAATCAACACTCACCTACGAAGAGATGAGTACACTTCTTGCTCAGGTAGAAGCTTGCTTGAATTCGCGGCCGATGAAGCACCATAAGTGGAACTGATCCTGGGGAACTGATGCCATTAACTCCAGGACATTTCTTGATTAGAGAGCCTATTTTAAATGTACCTGACTACACGTATGAGAACTCAAACGTAAATTGTTTGACGCGTTGGCAATTCGTGCAACGAATGTTGCAATCTTTTTGGAGACGTTGGTCTTTAGAGTACATGTCAAATCTCATGCATCGATATAAGTGGTCTAAGCAGGTTCCGGAACCTAAGGTCGGTGACATAGTTTTAATCAAAGAAGATGATTTACCACCGAGTCGCTGGCTGTTAGGCCGTATCGAACAAAAACATCGAGGTGATGACAAAAACCCGTGTAGTCACATTGCGTACAGGTTCTTCAGTATTGAAAAGACCAACCTCGAAATTATGTATTTTACCAGTTTTAGAGCAATGAACCTTGCATTATTTATTTTGTTTTATTGCATGTTAAACTTTTACATTTTTTAACCTTTTACAGTTTTAGTTAGTTCAAATTTATACACTTGTTTATTTTTTTATTTTTACACTATTTCTTCTTTTATTTGTTAAATTCAAGCCATATTTTTGTGTACAAACCTATAAGGGTTTTAAAGAGCTATCGAATACAATATAATTAAAAATCTAGATCAATTACCTAATGAATACTTGTGTAATAAGTAATAATGTATTGAGAAGGAATAATGCATTACCTCACTAAATGTCCTTGGTGGGCGGCATGTTAAATGTCAGTGAAATTTTGTAAAACCAAACACCAATAATGTTTACACGAGGTTTACTCTAAACCTCGATAGATGGCGCTGTACTACTTTCTGAATCGCGCTATTAAGATTCTCCGGTCGTAGCGTATAAGTTCCGACGATGTTTGTTTTTTTTGGAACAATTACAGTTCTACCAGTGCAAGTGACTAATTGTGGTTTTATTTCTACTTCACATAGTTATTCCTATTAGTGCAAGTTGTGTTGTTCCATCTTAGTTAATATCATGCAACTCTTGGTATTAAACAGGTTCCATTTTTATGCCATAATGTATCGTCCCTCTTAATATTTTGAAAAATAAAAGCTTTTGGGACTCCATAAAATAAAATAACAGAAATCTCATAGTAGTCGAGTTATGTGTAGTTGGCCTTGTACTTGGTAGAAGTAATTGTGATTCTGTTTTAATTGTAACATTTTTACTTTAAACGTACATAAATCTATTTCATCATCATCATCGTCATCATATCAGCCACTGCTGGACATAGGCCTCCGCCAAGTGTCGCCACATTGACCGGTCCCGTGCGTCCCGCATCCAGCGAATCCACGCAACCTTCACCAGGTCATCGGTCCACCTGGTGGGAGGCCTTCCAACGCATCGTCTGCCGGTTCGCGGTCGCCACTCTAGAACTTTTCTGCCCCATCAGCCATCCGTTCTGCGAGCAATGTGCCCTGCCCACTGCCACTTAAGTTTGGCAATTCTTCGGGCTATGTCGGTAACCCTGGTTTTCCTGCGGATCTCTACATTTCTGATTCGACCACGCAAGGAAACTTCATGCATAGCCTCTCCATTGCCCTTTGGGTGTCTGTAAGCTTTCTGGTGAGGCCCATAATAAGCGACCATGTCTCAGAGCCATATGTCTGTCAACACACACTGGTCATAGACTTTCGTCTTGAGACACTGTGGTTAGTTGGACGAGAAGATACCGCAACTTCCCGAACACTGCCCAGCCAAGTCGGACTCGACGGTTGACCTCTTTCTCGAAGTTGGCCCTACCCAACTGGATCGTTTGTCCCAGGTAGACATAGTCGCCCACAACTTCGAGTGTAGAGTATCCGACATTGATTGGAGTGAGTGTAACATGGACATTCAACATTACCTTGGTTTTGTCCATGTTCATCCTAAGACCCGCTCTTTAGGAAGCTCTACTGAGGTCATCGAGCATTGTACTGAGGTCTTCCATAGTCTCAGCCTTGACCACTATATCGTCGGCAAACTGAAAGTGAGTGATTTATTCGCCATTTACATTTATGCCTAGCCCTTTCCAGTCCAGAACCCTGAGGACATCCTCCAGTGCAGCGGTGAACAGTTTTAGAGATATTACGTCTCCCTGTCTCACACCTCACTGCATAAGGACGGGTTCCGAGGTCTGATCCTGAAGTCGAACGGACATGGTGGCGTTTTTATACAAACATTTCAACACTTCGATGTACCGGTAGTCAATTTGGTACCGTTGGAGAGACTGCAGTACAGCCCAAGTGTCGATCGAATCGAAGGATTTCTCGTTTTCCACAAACGCTAAACAGAGAGGCAGGTTGTATTCTTCGGTCTTCTGTATAACCTGCCGCAGCGTATGTGTGTGGTCTACGGAGGCAATTAGTGATGCCCTTTGAAAACAGCTCTAAATCCATTTATTTTTGATGAATTTCGTCTTCAGGTGACATACTTGCAATTTGATAAGGACAATTTACCACTATTATCGAGTCTTCACCTACCAGACCATCCAAGCTTGCGCTAAAAAGGGTTTGTTTTCATCGATAAACATTCCACACTCTAGTACCTGTAGCTCCGTGTGTTTGATAAATTGATCGATCGCTTCAGATTCCTTTTCCATGCCATAATTGGTAGCCACGGTTCCTTTAAATTTGTTATATGATAACGTTTCTCATATTTTGCGAACCGATGTTTTCGGTTGCATCTTACATATTCGCCCAAAATTCGATGCCGTAAGCCTCTTTAGTCTTTCAATTTCCCACAAGCTATTATCGCTGTGGCCCCCACAAGTTTTCTTTGAACATCCTTAGTTGAGAGCAATCTTTCTAGAAATTATTTTTCTTTTATTTTATATAAATCCAAAGGCAATTTCTTCCAACTCTAAGCGACCGTATTTTTTAACAGGTTATGTAGTTCTTTTTATTTTGCTCGTTCCGTCTTTGGAATACGTCAGTTTTCTTTTTCAGAAAATCTCTGTGATTTTTTTCGAACGCTGCTATTATATATTGGCCCGGCCTGCAGCCCTGTATTTTTTGAATGCGTGCATGACTAGACCTTCGCTATTCCATGGAGTTACTACTCCATTACATCTTGTCTGATATGATATGAGCCACTTCCTGCAAAGTTACCTCTTTTTCCGCCAATAAATTAAGCAATTACATTATTAAATTGTTCTACAGTATTATTAGTCACGTCCAAAAAAAGATTTTCTGCGTTTGCTGTTAAGAATAACAGGTATTGTTGGATATCTGTCCACAATCCACGACAACAAAAGTAACGAGTGACTGGGGCGATTACAAGAAATGCGCGAGCCGCGGCCGGGAGCATTTTGGAGGCAAGCACACACTGTCAACTTACACACACATGGACAGGGCGGCCGGTAGCCACGGGCTCGCAGTTCGCAGAGCGACAGCGATAGTTTTTTCAAACACCTATTTTTCAAAAGTCTCTCCGCCCGTATTTCCTCTTAACATCAGTGATAGACTGCTGAGCAAATACATCTCCAATAACGATTCCCCTATTGCTCACTGGAAGAAATTGATATCGATGTAGTATTTCGCCAGACGAGATAACTCCACGAATTAAGTTTCTCTTAATACAACTTCCAAAATTGCAAAAAAAAGAAAGACATCACGTAATGTGGCATTTATAAAAAGTACACACATCGATGTACACATAACTTAATAGCATATCCATGATGTTTCTATGATTAAAGTGGCAGATACAACCTCGGAAAGTGCTCAGTGCTCATTGAAAGCTCACGTTTCGTACGAGTGACTGCTACTCTAGTGTTCTTTCACTCCTCGTTATTTGACACTCATGCCCATCACTGCGTAACTACTCGCGTTCGCGTGATTTCAAATTATAGTGCTCGCGCTCGCTCCATTTTGTGAATCAACTGAGCGTGGATAGCGAGTATTGGTTTTTGTGTCTCGCCAGTTAATTGTTCGCGAATAACTAATAGGTGTTCGGAATTCATTTTGGTACACATACATAATTTCACAGGCCGGGATGGGCCGGTGAGGGTCGGCTCTCACTGGAGCTATGGATGACCGTACTCGAAGCGCCAATATGCACAGAACGCATCTACTAATGGCTTGCGAAGCCGATCGCAAGATAGAAAGGAGAAAAAACTAATTGTTGTGCTTTTTGTGTTTTCAGGAATGTGTTAATACATTTTCTTATCTTACTTTACTTAAAAAGTTTATGACATGCAACGGATTCCACATTATTCAATAAAAACCCCCGTTTGGCAGTCGGGTAAAAACAATTACTCATTGCAAAAATATCAACTACAGCGTCAACATGAACATATCACGGCACTTTTTGCCAAATGTTTACTAAATGTGTTGTACATACATTCTGTAACTTACTTAACTTATCTACCTACTAAACTTTTGTTTTTTTTAGCTGCCTAAATGTAATGAATACTATGTTACTTTTTGTCTGGTACTAAACTCAACGTAGGTACTTTGAATTGTTTAACATTCATACACTCACACCTTGTCCTCATGGGAATAGGCAGCAACCACAGATCGCCACTTGCTACGATTCTTACATTCTCTACATATTTTTTCTCTTTTTGGTATTTTTATAAAATAGAAAACTGGCCGATAAGTACTTTTTTATTTACTTAATTATATTAAAGCCTTTCTATATTATAAGCAGATGCAAAATCCTCCCCAAATTTATTCAGTGATAACAATTGCCGAAACTTCAAAATGCAAGGGATTGAACACGTGACGTTTCAGCAGCACATGTCAAACCCACTCATTTTGCATTTTGTTATAATTATTACCTCTGATAGACTTTTACTATGGCTAAAGCCCCTTATCATTGAATATACCTATCTAAAATAAACAAGTCGACAGTAATAATACAGTAACGGAAATTATTTAAGGCGCTACTGCTGGACATGAGGTCCTGGGTTCAGTTCCTGGGTCAGGCAAAGTGTTATTAGGTTTTTCTATCAGGAATTTCTCAGTAGCAGCACTGTATCTGGATTTGTTCCCGGTTGGTAGAAAGAGGAATTCCTCTAAGCGCACCTAAAGTATTCCTCATTTAGGCGCCTATTTTCTGTTCATTTCTGTCACCCTGGTACTTTTCAAAACAACCAATGATTCAATTTATTTTTACCACTAGCTTCTGCCAGCGGCTTCGCCCGCGTAAAATGTGTTTTCTTATCCCAAGGGAAAATTATACCGGAATAAAAATTAACTTATGTGCTATTCCAGACTATATTAGATCTATGTGCCAAATTTCGTCGTTACGTTAATAGATATCATTTATTCAGAATCCTTCATGCTCCTATCTGTGTTTCATCGTAGGTGCGCTTTGAGGAATACTTTAGGTGCGCTTCATTAGGTATGCTTCGCGGAATACCCCGATGGCAATAGGCTCGCCCCCTATTATATGGGTAATAAAACATATCTGGCGACATATTATGGGTGTACTATAGGTGTTCCACCAGTCACCAAAAAGGCAATGAAGAGGGCTATGCTCGGCGTTTCCTTGCGTGATCGAATCAGAAATGTATAGATCCGCAAGAGAACCAGGGTTACCGACAATAGCCCGAAGAATTGCCGAACTTAAGTGGCAGTGGGCAGGGCACATTGCTCGCAGAACGGATGGCTGATAGGGCAGAAAGGTTCTGGAGTGGCGACCGCGAGCCAGGAGACGTCGCGTGGGAAGGCCTCTCACCAGGTGGACTGATGACCTGGTGAAGGTTGCTGGGATCCGCTGGATGCAAGTCGCAGTCGCACGGGAACGATCTATGTGGCGATGCTCGAGGGAGGCCTATGTCCAGCAGTGGACGTATTTCGCCTGATATGATGATGATGATGATAGGTGTTCCTTTGCCTTACCCTTCGGGGAATACAGGCGTGATTTTATGTCATACGTTAAGATGATTTTTATGTATGTTTCAAAAATTCGATCATTATGTCAATTACACAGTGGCCAGTACGATTTTCAATCACTGAAATGGTACTGTTCTGAATTCAAATATGATTTATGAGGATTTCGAAATGGATGGCTTTAGGTAATACGTCACATTAATAGGTAATAATAATCTGTCAACACGTTATCAAGCCGTCTAATTAATGATCTAATTAGGTGCAGTCTGTAACTGATAGCCTTATAAAGCTCAATAACTAAGTAGGTACACAGACTATAAGCGTTAGAGCGGGTTACTGAGTCGAGTTTTTGAATTAAGAACGTTGTTCGCGTCACTCGTAGGTGCGCTTATTGTTTAGCTACCCATATTACAGGGGGTACCCCTCCCCCACTGGTACCGCTCCCATCACAAGGTAACGCACCGTTCCTGTGAAAAACACATTTTTGTAACCTAACCTCAAAACAATTTAAAGTTGCTTCTGCATCGTCTCCGGCGCTGCGGGAAGTGCAACCCCTTCGTTCTTACGTAACAAAGGATAGGCACCCATGCTCACCTCCGCAGCTTCGGCTTACTGGTCGCCTCCGGCGACAGTTCGTACACCCGCTACGGCTCACACGGGTGCCTATGGTTTATAACAGAGGTCGGAGGTTGCTCTTCCTTCGCGCCTCCAGTTTTTATAAACATTCTAGGGGTAGCAGCCAAAAGACTACGTGAAGTCGGGGTGCCCTGGTTCGGTTTTGGAACAGATTCGACCTATTTTAACGATGAACTGGGGGTACACTAACTTACTTTCTGAGCAGGCTTTCTAGCTTGTTATAAAAATGAATAAAACAACGAAAGACCACAAATCACCAAGAAACACAAAAAGCACATTCACGCGACTCGGGGAGAAACAGAATGAACGAAAACAAATGAAACGGACACACGCCACCCATGACGCAAATGCCATAGTTTTTTTTTCCTTCTTTTTCAACAATTTTGCTCGAAATATTGCGCCACAGATATTATAACGGTACTATTTTGGTTGTCAATCGCCCATTTTGACGTTCGTCTGATCGAGGTTAGAAACATTTTTTGTAATTTTCTCGAAGATTATGCAATACCTTGTTATAAGAGTGGTAGTGTTTTAATCAGGGACTCATCCCCTACCTGCTTTAACCACTTTTAACCCTCTCCTCCTGCCAAACGATAGTGAACCCAAGCCCAGGGAACTTCTAATCAAGACGACCAGTGGAACAGAGAAGGAGCGCTGCCAGGATTAACCAGAAAGAGCACGAGGAAACTCACCTCTGAGGTTAGTCGTAGCTTTGTTTAACGCAGCATCTCTCTCATCATACCGACCGTCAGTTTCCTAGGTCTAGCCTATCTACTTTGTTGAACCTAGCGCACCGCACCGCACAACCTTGGCGTGCTCAGTGCTATTACTGCACTACCGTGCCGACACAAACGTGTTAAACCGTTTCTTGATGTCACCAATTAACTAGTTCTCAGGTTGAAGTAGAGTCGAGGAGTAAAAAAGTAAATCGAGGGACATGCCGTAACTTTGACTTATACCGACAACAATTAATTATTTTTTTATCAACAATTTAACATAAAAGTATATATTTTTGGGCAATGTCTATCTACCTTTAGGTAAATATAAATTTTCGATTTATATAAATGGAGAATTTATTGCTGTTGGATTTCATAAATTAGGTTTCAGCTTTAGGAAGATAAAATAAAAATAACTGAAAAATACAAACTTGATAAATGATGCCAAATCTATTTTTTTATTTTCATTCATATTTAAAAAGCATTGAAGCCTAAATAATAAACGGTATGTGAGAGGCACACAACAGTAGTCAGTGGATTTCACTATTGAAAAGTTCAACCGTAAAGGTTTTAAAACAGTTTGAATATTGCTCTGGCGTGAACCATGAAAGAGGATGTTAATATATACCAACTTAGTGGTTCGGTAAAAAGTTCGATCTCAGAAAAACCTACGTATACAGAAAATTATGCACCCTTTTGGGTTGTTTAATACTCGAATCGCGAAGAGTATTATTTCACAAAGGCGTATAATATAACCATCACGAAAATGTGAGGGTTTAAAAACAAGAAACAAAAATGAAAATTAACATTTATTGCACAAAGGGTGATGTTTGTACGGGCAAACTTTGAGCAAATAAATGTGTGAAGTTCTTTTTTTATTTGATTACAGTTGTGGTTTAGTTTATTAACTAAATCTAAAAACTTTTTAAAAGCTTGTTTGAAATTTTTATTTTAAAATGTGTATAAATTATCATTTCAGACGAAAGGCGTCCATTTCTGGCTCGGATTACCTGACGGCTGGCCATCGTTCCTCGCCAAGCGTCACCATATCTACTAGTCCTGTTTTTCCCACATCCAGCGGAATCACGCAGTCTTCATCAGGTCTTCGTTCCACCTTATGGGAGCCTTTCCATCCTACCACAATGCAGTAGCCACTTTAATTCCTTTTGGTGCCATCCAAAAGATGGCCGACAAATACGTGAATGAAACTTGACAGTTAAGTTTAAAAATTTTTTAGGCTATGTTGAAATCATGGGTTCATTGATACTATTTTCAATGAACGAATGATGAACTTTAGAAGGCAAATAAAAAACTATTTTGCAAAAAAAACTACCGACTTTTTTTATTCTTTATTATCGATAGGCTCGCGTTTGACCACTACCTCGCCTGATGGTAAGCGATGATGTGGCCTACGGTGAAGCACGCTTGCCTAGAAGAAACCTATTCAAAAAAAGGAAAAATAAAAAACTTTTTTGCAAAAAAATACTACCGACTTCCAAATGAAAAACTACAAAGTGAAAAATAACTTTATTTTTGGAAGACGGTGTCTTTCGTAGATACCAATTATTTGCGATATGGTTTTTTATTTTTTTCTTTTTTAGTTTTACCTACCTAATAGGCAAGTTGTTTAGTAAGTACCTATTACGCCAGAACAGATTACCCGAAAAACATGAAACTTGAACATAATCGGTGAAATTAGAGTTCTGCGTACCCCTTTCAGCATACTGGCGTGATGTTATGTTATGAAATGGTATTAACAATAAACAGACATGGCGATTGAAGCAATCCCGAATGATTTGCCGTTATTTATTGAAGAGTTCTTTTGTATATCTCCAAAGTTCTTCTTCAGATCTTTAACAAATTAAAATGGGACCAATTTCGGAACATGTTCTTTCAAACAAAAAAAGAATTTTCAAAATCGGTCCACAATTGGCGGAGATATCGGTGAACATACATAAAAAAAAAAAAAAAAAACATACAAGAAGTCGAACATAGAACCTCCTCGTTTTTGGTAAGTCGGTTAAAAAGTAACCTTTTTCAAAATTTCTATATATATATTGTTAGCGAGATAAAATCGAGTCTACCAGCACTACTCAATCGATGACGCGTGCCCGTCACTACGATCTGTCACTAGACACTTGATGTACTTTTTCGCGCGGTTTTCGATGCCAGAATATTGTTTTGCTCAATTGTGATTAAATAAATGTGTTTTAAAACTGTTTGTGTTTAATAAAGTTCAGAAGTGAGATAAATATAAACCCACAAACAATATTTTGTACGATTTGACAGTAATTTCAGTGTGTATGTGCATGAGACTCTACCTACTGTTGCGTTGTTTATAAGTTTATTATTTTGCTTGTATTTTGCGCAAATGGATGCTTTTTAGTGAAAATAGTGTATTAATTGCTCTAACGCGTGTGTACTTATGGTTTTCTTTCACATTTATTGCCAAACTAAAGTGTAAAAAAAAAACTTTTACTAGAAGCAAGTTCTGCTAAGTTTGTGCAGTGACTAGTTTTGTTGGCAAATTATTTAGGCCCTGGAATAACTATACAAGGTCAAATAGATGTTGACCCTGAGATGGAAGGATGCATGTGCATGAAATAACACATCCTGAAGTTTGCAATGACTGTTCCTGCTTGTTGGTGAGCTGTATCATTTTGTTTATTTGTCTGGATTTAATTGACATTAAATTGCAGTGAAATTAGTCTATGCAATACTTAAGACATTGTGTATGCAGCATAAAGTTAATTCAGAGCTGTAAAATTTTCCGGACTCATATAATATTTTGAACAATTTACATTGACCAAACTTAATTTTAATTATTTTGGTTACTTAGAGTAATTGTTATGGCTTTCTTGTAATAGTGTGAATTTTAGTACTTTTGCTTGTGCTAAAATGGGTCGGTCAAAACATAAGAAACGGTCACACAGCACTTCAAGTTTATCTTCCTCATCTGATAGAGGAAAGAAGAAGTACAAAAGAGAGCTGAAGGATAAAGATAGGCGTATTGATGCTCTGGAGGGTTTGATTAAAGAGTTACGTAAGACAAGTAATTATCATAGTGCAACAACACCGTCACCACCAGTTTCTGTTTCTTCAATAGCATGCGTGCCAAAGAATAATTCTAGTGAAGTGACGTCAAAGCCAGTTGTGCGTTATGTAGGGCGTAATGACTTTATACCTGAGTTCAATCCACAAACTACATCAGTTTCTGTAGAACATTGGATGCGCAATCTAGAAAGTACGGCTAAAATGCATGGATGGGATGAGCGTACTTTGATTTGTAATTGTACTGCAAAGTTGAGTGGTTATGCTAAAGGGTGGTATGAACATCAAGCATCTTATGAGATTAGTTGGACTGAGTGGAAGGAAAAATTAATTAAAGCTTTTCCGTTTACTAAAAATAAATTATCACAGATTAGGGAGTTATTGAATCGAGTCAGGTTGCCTAGCGAAGAACCTATCGAATTTTATTATAGTAAATTGGGCATAGGCATGTCATGTCACTTGAGCGATGAAGTGATCACAGAAGCTATCATTGGTACACTTGGTAACAAACTGTTAGAAGTTGGTGCAAAGTCAGCCGGGTGCCGCGACACCGCTTCTCTTCTTCAATACCTGGCCAGTATTAACAACTTGGATGCTAGTCTAGAACAGGACCAAGCTGTGACGTCATTAAAAAGTGTCAGCTCTAACAAAAATATAAAATGTTATACATGTGGCAAATTAGGTCATAAGGCAAATAGATGTCGTAAGAGCAAGGAACACAGACAGACACCGAAAAATAATGAGAATAAGAAATGTTCCTTTTGTAACAAATTAGGCCATGTGGAATCAACCTGTTATAAAAAGCAAAATCTTAGTAAACATTGCTCATTTTGTAATTTTGATGAACACTCTTTAGAAGAGTGCCGAAAAAAGTCAAAGACTGGTCCTCAGAATTGATTAGTGCGAAAGATTCAAACTGTGTGCTGTGACTCTTCTGACAAAAAGTATTTTAAAGAGGTACTTGTGAATGGGGTTTTGGCAAATGCTTTTCTGGATTTTGGCAGCTCCTGCAATGCAATGACACAAAGTTTTTATGAGAAACAAGACCTGGAGTTAAAACCTAATAATGATGTTGTAATAAAAGGATACGGAGATGCATTCATTACACCTGTAGGTACAGTTACTGCTACTCTTGTGGTTGATGGTGCAAAGCAGAAAAAAATGTTCTACATTGTTCCTGATCATGTTCAGAATGTGGATGTTTTGATAGTCCAGACATTCACAGAGTCTCCAAATTTAGTGGTTGTGAAGACTTACTTATTTTGGGACAATCCCACCGCACTATTCCCAAACCACTGCAACTCCTGAAAGCCAGAATCAACAGTGGCGACCACCAGAAAAGCGCCGAGGCAATGAAGCTCGACGAAGTCCCGGAGAATGAATTTACCTGTCTTGGATCCCGCAATGAAATTAATCAGAAAAGAATAACGGAGGAGTAGGAAAAATGTAAATTTCCACTTCCCTCCATATCAAGCAGGAGACAGAACAAACAAGGCCAATAGGCACAAAGGGTCATATACAACTGGGATAAGCCCAGTTTCCTAGCACCACGGATAAAAAATTTGCATTAATACATATTAATGGGTCCAAACATTGTGAGCTG
This sequence comes from Orthosia gothica, assembly GCA_949775005.1. Classification (NCBI taxonomy): domain Eukaryota; kingdom Metazoa; phylum Arthropoda; class Insecta; order Lepidoptera; family Noctuidae; genus Orthosia; species Orthosia gothica. The sequence continues at coordinate 13,614,002 of OX459041.1, forward strand.
TTATATTTGGTTCCAATAATAGGTATGGCAAAAATGCTTGAACGCACGGAAATTTGTTCTAGTTTCCACAAGGTCCGTATAGTAAACAACTCCTGATGCAGCCTGTACATTATTCAACATAATATTACGTTCATTCTGCCAAAGAATACACTCCCATAAGATATGATGTGCAGATTGTACATATTCGCAGTCAGATGTAGAACACTGACATAAAGGCGAGGCAACGAGCTTGAAAGAAAATAATTTACTTTTAAAGTTACCATGTCCCGTGAGAAATTGGGCAACACAGTGATCCACTTCCAGCCACGTGCTGGCCAGCCGCACGCGAACGGATGGAAAGAATTGGTGGAGGTGTTGGCCCTTGATAGAATTATCCCACCTACATTGCCATTCGGATAAAAGTTCCTCCCAGACGTCAATAGGTGGTTTAAATAATCAAGAGATTTTATCACGGTCACTCCGCGTTAAAAAGTTCGCGTCCGCGGTCTCTCGTGCGGAATAGTACATTGCAGCACGTCGCTGCACTTCAAGGTCGACCGGAAGTACACCAGCAAGTATCGGTAAGGCCTCAGTACTAACCGTCCTGTATGCTTTGCATAAGAATATCAAAGCCAAACGCTGACTTTGAAGTAATTTACGTCGTACCGCCCCTATGGTGGCCCTATCAGCCCAAACAGGCGCCCCATAGCACATACAACCCAAGTAAGTAGCCCCATAAATAGTTTTTAAAGTTAAAAAAGACAGACCCCACGTAGATTTAGATATTCTCGTTAAGGCATAGAAATTTTTTTTTGCTTTTTCACCGACTATTTTAATATGATCTATAAATGCAAAATTCCTCTCTAACACTAGACCAAGATAGCACACGGACTGCTTCCTTTTTACGGGAACGTCATAAAATTTAATAGTAGGACACGATTTAAGATTACCCTTCAAAATGAGTTGATAAGTTTTGTGCGGAGCAAAGGTCAGGCGGTTTCGATCGCCCCACTGAGATATTAATCGTAGGCAAGTGTCAGCCAAGTTCTCGAGTCCAGCTCGAGTACTTGATTGAATGAGCAGAAGACCGTCGTCCGCGTAACCGGTTAATGAACAGCCGCTAGAAAGCGGAATCGCGAGGAAATCATCAAAGCCTAAATTCCATAAAGGTGGACCAATAACCGAACCCTGAGGACATCCCGTGGTGAGAGACTTCGACATGGAATGATGACCGAGTTTGAGTTTCGCGGAACCATTTAAAAAGTAAGAGTAAACTAGATTATATATATTTCTGTAGCAGCCCCGAGTTTTCATTTTAAGTAATAGCATTGGCCACCATGCGTTATCAAAAGCCCCAGAAATATCTAGAAAAATCCCAATTACGTACTTCTGTTCAGATGTATTAACTATTTTCCTAACTGTAAGGGCCGCGTCTACGGTAGATTTTCCAGTAGTGAAACCGAATTGATTGTTATGAAATTTTGGTCCGTCCGGTAGCAAACGTGGAACGATAAGGCGCTCCAGGAGTTTTCCCAAAGATGGAAGTAATGTTATGGGCCGGTACGACTTAGGGTCGTCCGGGGGTTTGTCGCCACTCTTCACCCCACTCTCTTCACTTGTTGTGAAGACTGCCACTGATTTGAATATTTATGAGGATGAGATGGCTTTTCAAGTGACTGAGTTATGTGATAGTTTTGATAAGGTTCGCTTATATCCCCAAACTGACACACACCTAATTCCTGGCGTGAATAAGGTTTTGGTACGACTGGATCCTGTTGTTGATGGTTTTATGAACGTCAAGAAGAGTGAGCAGAGAAAACCATTGAATGAAAAGGATGTTCTTGTTGACAATATTGAGTCATCTGATGGGTATGCTATATGTATTAAGCTGGTGAATAGAACAAATTCGATCTTAAAACTTAAGGAAGCAGATTGTGTAGCAAGAGCGGAATTAATAAAACCAGATTTAGGGATGGTAGATAATGTGATGATAATGGTGGGTGCACATTTGAATAAAGATGAGAAAGCTGAATTGAATGATCTTTTAGCTAAATATGAGCATTGTTTTTCTGGAAATGGAATGCAACTAGGGAACTATAGTGTAGAAATGAGCATCAAGTTGACGGAGAATAAGGTGATAAACTTCAAGCCTTACCGAATGTCTTTCCATGAGAGGGACATAGTGAGAAATGTTGTTGATGACCTGCTAGATTCTGGCATTATCGAGAAGTCTACATCTCCTTTTGCTAGCCCAGTTCTACTGGTGAATAAAAAGGATGGCGGACCTAGATTATGCGTGGATTATAGGGCGCTAAATAAAATTACTGAGAAAGAACGGTATCCTTTACCGGTAATACAAGACTTGTTGGACCGACTGGTGGGTAAATCAGTATTCTGTTGCCTAGACCTAGCAAATGGATACCATCAGATCAGAATTGCCGAGGATTCAAGACCGCTTACTGGATTTGTGACACCTGACGGCCACTATCAATATAAAATGATGAGTTTCGGTCTTTGCAATGCTCCTGCAGTATTCCAGCGAGCTATGAACGAAATATTGGAACCAGTAATTCATGCTTGCGCTTAGGTTTACATTGATGATGTAATTTCATGGGGGGTTGACACTAGAGAATGTCTTGCTAATCTAGAGAAGGTGCTAAGTCTGATTGAGAAAGCGGGCGTTAAATTGAGGAAAAGTAAATGTTCTTTTCTCACAGAGAGCGTCGAGTATCTAGGTCATGTTATCTCAAATGGTGAAATCAGACCCTCAACTCATAAAATTACAGCTGTATCGAGTTTTAAAGTACCTTCGAATGTTCATGAATTACGCCAGTTCCTCGGTCTTGCTAGTTATTTCCGCAAATTTATCCAAGGCTTTGCGTCTATTGCCCGACCACTTACCTCTCTCACAAAAAAGACTGCAGAATGGCAGTGGGGATCGGAACAAGAACAGGCTATGCAAACCCTTAAGCAAATACTTACATCAGATCCAGTTCTGGTCATTTACGATCCAGAAAGAGAAACACAGGTTCACACAGATGCATCAAAACTTGGACTTTGCGGAGTTCTCCTTCAAAAGCAGCCTAGTGGAGATACCAAGGTTGTTGCTTATGCGAGCAGACAGACAACCGCCACCGAAGCGAAATACCACAGCTTTGAACTAGAGGCTCTCGCAGTGGTATTTGCCATTCAAAGATTTAAGGTGTATCTGTCCGGAATCAAGTTCAGAGTTGTAACGGATTGCTCAGCATTACGTATGGCCTGGCTGAAAAGGGATTTATCTCCGCGGATTGCTCGTTGGTGCCTCGACCTTCAAGAGTACAACTTTGAAGTGGATCACCGCCCAGGCAGATCCATGGCACACGTTGATGCTCTCAGTCGGAATCCTATATTGGTACAGCATATTGTGGAGAAGGATTTGATTGATGCGTTACAGGAAGGAGATGAAGGAATTCGGGGATTGATTCAAAATATAAAACTGGAACAAGAGGCTAATAAGAAAAAGAATACTGGACTTTCAAAGGACTATAAGGTTGTTGATGGCAAGTTATGTCGTCTGGTGGATAACAGCTTTAAGCCTGTTTTACCTAAAAGTGCAAGGTTCCATATACTGAAGTTGTACCATGACGAAAACGGTCATTTGGGAACAGAAAAGTGTTTGGAAGCTATACAAGCTAAATATTGGTTTCCAAAAATGCGAAAGTATGTCGGGAAGTATGTTGCAAGTTGTATTGGATGCCAATTTAAAAAGAAGCCTACTGGGAAACAACCTGGACTTTTGCATCCGATTGCTAGAGTATCCGTACCGTTCCACACATTGCATGTAGATCACCTGGGCCCATTTTGCAAAGTAATGGGAAGACTTATATCATAGCTATTATTGATGGGTTCACAAAATTCGTCTGGTTGGAAGCTGTGGCTAGTGCTAATGCTAAAGGAGCTATCACAGCATTGTCTAAACTTAGTCAAGTTTTTGGTCACCCAGATCGAATTATCAGTGACCGAGGTACCGCGTTCACTGGCAAGGAGTTTGAGAGTTATTGCGCAGATCACGGTATTAAGCACGTATTAAATGCTGTCGCCTCTCCGCGGGCGAACGGGCAGGTGGAACGCCTTAACCGCACAATTCTCAGTTCGTTGTCAGCTCATATGGGTGAGGAGCAAAAAGGTTGGGATGCCTATCTGCCAAAGGTACAACTAGGCATCAATTCTTCAGTCAGTCACGGAACTGGTAAGTCACCCTTAGAGTTGTTGTGTGGCCTTAGACCCAGACTAGCCAATGATTTGCAATGTGCAGTTTACAGTGACGATATTGAGGCACTCAGAAAAGAAGCTGCACAGAAAATCGAGACTAACGCTTGTAAAATGAAAGTACGCTTTGACAAAAGTCGTAGAGAGGGTGCTCCTATATCAGTCGGGCAGTTAGTCATGGTTGAGCGTAAAATTTTACGACCTGGATTGTCCAGTGGGAAATTAGTTCCCAGATATGCGGGACCGTATAAGGTAACTGCCGTGTTGCCAAGCGATCGCTTTGAGGTGACGTTGTCCACGAAGGGAAAGCGAGCTTACACAAACATTGTTGCCCGTGACAAAATTTAAGTGTGGTGTCACAGAGATGAAAGTTCATCATCTGGTGAAGATTAATTACATTTATTATTTAACAGGTTTACCAGATCTAACATTTTTCTGAGGGCCCTGTGCCATGCCTTTTATCTTAAACTGCTTTCGGAGCCTTATACCACTTTTACTGTTAATTTTAAATAAATTTAACGCTTGCCTTCGGGGCCTACACAGCTTGCGGTGCTTGCTTTCGGAGCCATAAGGCACCCTGACTTATTGTGGTTGATTTGCTTTGCCTCCGGGGTCTCAGCGTTTACTAGTGCTTGCTTATGGAGCCACACAGCACTCAACAATAAAATAACGCTTGCCTACGGGGCCTACTCAGCGTGCAGTGCTTGCTTCCGGAGCCTCTAAAGCATCTTGACATATAGCGGCGGATTCGCTTTGCCTAAAGGAATTTAACGCTTGCCTTCGGGGCCTACGCAGCGTGCGGTGCTTGCTTTTGTCACCTTAATGCACCGTGACATGTTGCGGTTGATGCGCTTTGCCTACGGGGCCTCAGCGTTTGTTCAGTGCTTGCTTACGGAGCCTCACAGCACTTAATCATATACAAGTTTGATGCGCTTTGCCTACGGAGCCTCAGCTTTTGACCAGTGCTTGCTTACGGAGCCTCGCAGCACTTAATCATATACAAGTTGACGCTTGCCTTCGGGGTCTACAGCGTTGGTTTAGTGCTTGCCTTCGGGGCCTATACAGTGTTAGTCAGTGGTTGCCTTTGGGGCCTTGCCACTATCAAATTATTCTCTTCTTTGGAAGTGAATGACATCATCCTTAAAGATCACAGTGACAAGGCGTGGAGTACGGTTGCGACTAGACGCCGCTCAAGCAGATGCTCCGTCAATGGCACTACTTTCTTCTTCAGAGGACCGAAGAGTTGCAGGATGGCCGAGTTGTTAGCGAGATAAAATCGAGTCTACACAGCACTACTATCACTACATACACTACATACACTACAATCGATGACGCGTGCCCGTCACTACGATCTGTCACTAGACACTTGATGTACTTTTTTCGATGCCAGAATATTGTTTTGCTCAATTGTGATTAAATAAATGTGTTTTAAAACTGTTTGTGTTTAATAATACAAACATCTCCATCAATCCATCTGCCTAGCCTTTTCACAACTATGTTGGGGTCGGGTTCCAGTTTTACCAGATTCAGCTGAGTACAAGTGTTTTACATGGAGCGATTACCTATCTGACTTTCACAATCCAGTAAATGGGTAACATGATACCCCTAGGATAGACTGGTGTCAGATATTAGGCTTCTGACTACCTTTAACGACTGTCAAAGATCTTCAAATGACAGCCGGGACCAACGGATTTACGTGCTTTCCAAGGCACGAAGGAAACTCGCTATGTTAAGACCAGTGATCCAAGGACCGACCTCGGCAAGCGTTGCTTAAGTTTGAAGATCGACCCGTAAGTAAGCCTGTTAATATATAATAAATAGCCACGAGCTGTCACATATCTTCGAATTTTTGGTTCCAAGACGTGCCGATTCCCCTACGACGTTTTCCTTCACCGCTTTGAGCAGTGGTAATGAAATAATTTACACACGAACCCACGAACTACAAATTGTAAGTCGCGGCCGTTACCACTGGGCTACCACTGCTCACGATATAAACATCCATCATAGTCCAATAAATCATAATAAATAATTTTACTATTAAATTTATATTTAGAGTCCCAACGAGCCAAAACTTTATGTCGTGTCCCAACGAGACAAAACTTTATGACAGCAAGCCTTCCACTTACATGAGATAAAATGTTAAACACCAACAATGTATGAGTGTGTCACAAACAATATAAATTATTAATTTAAAACATGTACCATTTTGCGCTGTTTCAGTGAGAGCAGAATTTCAAACTGTTGCTACAAAATAAATATATAAACAGTGTAGCTACTGCACGGAGCACAGAGAACCTACTAATATTTTAAATGTGAGAGTCTGTACATAAATATGTTTTTCTGGAACGGATCTGGCAGATTGAAAAATCTGCTAAATTGAAAAATGGGCTAAGACACTCATTGGCAACTATGCTTTGGTCGAGTTAAAGGTCTAGAACCTAGAAATTCAACGCCGAAGTTTTGAGTTGCTAGTCTATCGTTTTTCGATCGGGTTTAGTGTTCTTCAATTCAATTATATATATATTTTTATTGGATTTTAATTTTTTGATTAATTGTATGTTAATTGGATTTTAATTGTTTGGTAGATTGTATTTTAATTGATTTCTTTATTGTTTTTTTTTTAATGTATTTCTGTTAGTCTTAATATCTTTTGTGGGTCTAATTTTGAATAAATAAATAAATGAATTCCATTAAGCCCATTTTATTACCTCGACAAGACTTACATACTTATGTGCAATGTTACATAGTAGACCTCAATCGACATAGAATGTTTATTTATACTATTGGTACGTTCTCGTGTATCCTGTGATAATTTGCAACTATCACAGGCGGAGCCACTCGCAAGAGGTAGTATAAAATATTTCTTTTATTCCGCTGTTCGTAGCACTTTTCGGCTACGCTTGGCGTTTTTCATGCTACGAGCTACGCTGCTACAGAGTTAACTTCGTCGATGCTACGCGGGTACGTAACATTTCCTCAAAAAGAATATTATAACCTCATTAATCTGCCCGTGATTATTTAGATATTAAAAAGAGGACCACTAGCTAAAACATTTTTTTACAATATCTAGTTAAAACATTTCTATCTTAATAGCTCGTTATATCCCACTGCTGGGCAAAGACTATCTTCTATCTTTTCCACACATGTCTATCCTCTGCAATTGTAGGCCAGTCCTTTATGTAAGAGTCAAGTTCGTTCTACCATCGTCACCTTGGTCTACTACAATGTTGCCCAACATTGAATGGGGCCCTGTATAAAATAAAACGACGTGTTTCGCATTGAAAATGGAAGCGGAATGCTTTATTGAACCGTTAGTTTTGTTCACAACCGGATGAGACAGATGGCGTTGCTTAACCTAAGAACCACAGATATTTTGATAAATTCAACATCCCCACTCAAAATATCATTAACCTAAATAATTTATTTTATTAAATAAACAACTACACTTCCACAACACCAAGAATGTTCATAAACTTAATATGTTTCCCCGAGTTTACACCTTTAGTTAACAAATCTGCAGGCATATCTGCAGTACATAAATATTTAACTGTAATAATTTTATTACTTATCATTTCTCTGCAATAATGATACTTAACATCAATGTGTTTAGTTCTATTATGAAATATAGGATTCAACAACAATTTATGAGCACTCTGGTTATCATTATACAAAGTAATTTGATAACTTTTCTCAGTTATTTCAAATTGTAAATTTCTTAAATATAATGCTTCTTTGCAAGCTTCTGAAATAGCTACATACTCTGCCTCTGTACTAGAAAGAGCTATGCATTTTTGTTTACTACAACTCCAAGATATAACAGATCCAGACAACAAAAAACAAAAACCAGTGTATGATTTTCTATCATAAGAATCATTTGCCCAGTCGGCATCAACATAACCTTTAATATTAATATTTTTACTTTTACAATATTTCAAACCTATATTCTTAGTTTTCTTTAAATACCTCAGTATTTTTAGCATACATGAAATGTTTATCACTATGACAATTATTAAATTGACTGAGATAGCTTACAGAATAAGCTATGCGAGGTCTGATAAGCACAGCTAAATACATTAAACTACCTAAATGTTGTTGATATGGATTCTGACTATTTGAATTTTCTACCTTCTTAACAGTTAACTTTGCCTCTATTGGAGTGTCAGCTGTCTTACATTCTGACATGTTAAATTTACATAATAATTGATCAATATAACCTTTTTGACTCAATGTAACACTATTATGATTTTTATCAAAGTTAACAGACATACCAAGACATTGTTTAACACATCCCAAATCTTTAATTTTAAAATTGCTACTTAACATTCCTTTTAGATGCTTTAATTCGCTGTCATCATTTGTAAATATAAAAAATCATCGACATACAATGTTACAATGGTTCTTTTATTACCAACAATTTTTGTATACAAACAAGGTTCCAATTTAGATTTTTTATAGCCATCTGATAACATACAGCTATCTACCTTTTTATGCCAAGCACGAGAGGCTTGCTTGAGACCATATATAGCCTTTTTTTAATTTGAGGACTTTGTTCAGGTGTATATGGATTTGACTTTTGATGAATTATTCCCATTAACTTTAAATAATTATCAAAATCATTATTGCAAAATTCTTTGCCATTATCACTTCTTAGAATCTTAATTTTCTTGGATGTTAGATTCTCAACTTTTGCTTTATATTCCTTAAAATATTGAAAAGCCTCACTCTTATTCTTTAAGAAATAGACATAAACCATGCGGCTGAAGTCGTCAACAAAAAGAAGAAAGTACCTTGATCCTCCGAGCGAGACACTTTCCATCGGCCCGCAGATATCACAGTGAACTATATTTAACAGCTCCATACTTCTGTTGCCTTCATGAGAAAAAGGCAATCGATTTTGTTTGCCTTCGCAGCACACGACGCAATTCATCTTGCTAATATCTGCTTTCTTGTCCAAAACAACTCCTTCTACAGCATTCTGACTGTTTGCATGTCCCAATCTACGGTGCCAAATGGCTGGACATTCTGCTACAGCTGCCACTAAAGCGGTAGGTATTTTAACTTTATATACTCCATTTACGAGTGAAGCAGTAGCTACTAAAATGTTCTTCTTGTTATAAATCTTACAACCATCTCTCGTAAATAACACTCTGTTACCTTGCCTTATCAATTGGCTTACTGATAGAAGATTCGTAGTCAGGCTGGGAACACACAACACATTTTCAACAACAACCTCAAATTCGGACTCATTGGTTGTAGTTGTGATTTTCACATTTCCACTACATAATACCGGCACTTTACTTTGGTTAGCCACCATAATTTCCTTTGCAAAACCAGAATAACACGCATTGATCACCCAATGTTGATTTGTTGTCAAATGTGAACTAGCGCCTGAATCTATGTACCAGTCAGACTTATGAAAATTTCCATTGAGAAACATAGCACTAAAGGCATTGGTATTTTTCTTATTATTTTCGTGCTTCGTTGTGTCTATATCTTCGCACTGATTCCTGTAATGACCAAACTGTTTACATTTTTATATTTTTATTGTCTTTATTCGTCAATTTCGACACACTCGCGCCATCTTTTTCTTTTCCAACCCTGACCTATTATTAGTATTAGGTTTCTTATGTTGGTAACGGAAACATGCTAATGCATTGTTCTCTGCGCCCGCGCCCTCTGTCGGCTCCATATCCATCAATTTCGACTTAATGGCGTCGGTCGTAATTGACATTCCCGCATGTTCGATGGCCATTATCATACGCATATATTTTTCACTTAATCCTGCTAACATGATGGAACCAATCCTCTCATCACTTATGCCAAAGCCTGTACTTGCCAATCTCTGACCCGCCTCGACGATCTGTGTTACATATGATGTCATCGATGTGCAATTTTCAAGTCGAATAGATATAAGATTTCTCAACAGGCTAATCTTCCGAGTGAACCCTGAGTCATCAAACAGCTTCTTTAGTGTATTCCACAAGTCTTTCGATGAACTGACATTTTTTATATGCACATAGATGGACGGATCGATTGTCAAAATCAGCTTCGCTTTTGTTTTCGCATCGTCTGCAGCTGCTGGAATCTTGCCTGGCTCAGGTTTTATACAATCCATCATGCCTTCAAAAACCAGAAAATTATCTGCGGCGAAACACCATTCGCTATAATTCTCGCGACCTTTGAGTTATGGTACACTAACTAGGTAACTTGAACTACCACTCGCCATAGCGAACTACTTTTTTTTTGAAACACGCTCAATCCAAAATACTTTTAAGTTTATTTCTCACTAGTCCTTTGTCCATCACACTGATATTACTAAAAGAATGATAATGCTGACAATAACTTGATGAAATATGGGCCAGGGCCCATAACCTAAAATAAAACGACGTGTTTCGCATTGAAAATGGTAATGCTTTATTGAACCGTTAGTTTTGTTCACAACCGAATGAGACAGATGGCGTTGCTTAACCTAAGAACCACAGATATTTTGATAAATTCAACACTGTACATAAGTAGTTATTTAAGCCCACAGCAGCTTACATACGGTAGACATGTTTAAAGTTCCGAAAACACTTAATATTTGCAGCTTCCGGTCTATGAATTATTGTGTTCCTTAAACGGTCTGAAATTTGAAACGTCCGAATATGGGTTCCATGGTTGACAAACATCTTTCAAAAACCATTTTATAGCTTCTTTCAGTGGCGTCGCTCACGTTAAAATTGGAAACTATTCTAAGAGAACATATGCCCAGTATAATAAGCATGACTTACTACTGTGTCCTTTACCAAGGTCCAATCTATCTCAATACCGAAATTCACCAACATTGGTTTAGTGGTTTAGGCATGAAACATTCAGAAAGACTTTCCTACTTTCGTATTTTATGTTTTTTTTATTTAATAAAAAAACGGCTCCACCGGTATTTTATTATCTAATAAAAATACATACCTAAGCCCGTTTTTATATAATATACAAGCTATCGTGCACTTAGCCAAGATACCCTTTTAACTATCATTTTATTGAGCTCTTAAAACTGCACTTTGCAGTTAATTATATTGAAAGGGCATGGCTTCAGTGACGACGACAATAAATAACTACGTTTACTATGATATTAATGTAATTGTGAGGCAGTTGAGCTAATGGATAACGGATGAGTGAAAGTAAATACCTTAATGGATCTTTTAGTAGCTTTAACCAGCAGCTTCGTCTGAGTTAAATTCATGAGGGAACCTGCATGTCCTGGAATCGGTAAGCCATCGGTCGAAAACTACCACCAGTTATGTACTCAGGCTCCTCCACTGTCCTAATTCAGACCATGGTTTTGCTGTGTATCTAAAGCTTTTGCGCGTGATTGATTAAACCAACATCAGAATCTAAATATGTGAAAGATTTTCTTGATTCAAGTTAAACATGAAATGTGATTTAGGTGCCTAATAATTTATTTATGCTTTTTGTGTACAACACAAAATTGATTTTTAACCGACGATTAAAAAGGAGGTGGGTCTCAATTCGAAATTGATTAATTTTTATGTATGACTACTACACTGTAGGCCTTTTTAATGCTGTGTCACTTCTCGTCCATTGAGTCTGCAGCATCCTCTAGTCCAGAGAACCGGTTGCGTAGCTCAAGCTGAAACGCATTTTGAGGGTTCAAGTCAAGGAGTTTGCCCACATTGTTCCTTCTCCCCAGTTTGCCGGGTCCTCCAGTTGCTCGGGCCACTGCTACCTTGAGGCGAACTTCAGCAACTACCAAATGATGGTCACTATCTATATCGGCACTGCTATGGTTGCGGATATCGGGCAGTGGAGAACGCCATTCAGAACTAATGGTAATATGGTTGATCTGGTGGTGGCGGTCAAGGTAGGTGTAAATTACACACACATTGTGAAAGTAATCCCTTCGATAGGACTGTAGTATGCTCCACAGCAAAATGGCTAGGAAAGATTTGAGGAATGTAGGGTACTTACGGCGATACTTGACGCTGTTGATTCGTGCGCAAACGTGTTGCGGCACCAACGCCGCCAATTACGAACTAATGACATGACGTCACACAATCCTGCATCGCGCAAGCAAAGTTTTTAGCGCGATTTGTACACATCAGTCCGACAATAACCGTTGGATAGTTGCCCGGACCAGGCACAACCGTCTGGTCGGAGGATCCTCCCTTTTCTACGGAGGTTTGTGGGACTTTACACCATGTTCCGCATGCCCCCAAAAACTTAGTGTAAAGCTTTGGTTCTTGCGGATTTTGAAGTTCTGAGACGTCCCATTATTGATTGATGAAGATTTAACACAACACTTTCACTTGTTACATGGTTTTATGATATATTTCACGGAGCTCGGCACTTTGGCGGCTTGGTCGGTTTTTAGCTCAAACGAGAGTCCTTTTTCATTCGTCAGATGGCGCGATTGTAGCGCGCGCTAGTAAAATAGTGATGAGGCCAACGATGAATTTGGAGGGAAATAAGGATGTGAAAACATACAAAAAATTAACCATTATCGGTTCTTAAGGAAACCACATACTTTGTTTTCTATATCACGTGCTCTTTAATCCTTCAATTCTTTTTTTATCTTATAGTAAGCTTTCAGTTGCTTTGTGACACATAGTCTAGGTCCTTGAGATCATCGGAGAATCTGAAATTATAAAAATAAATACAACAAATCTTTTACAGTTCAAGCAGCTCGTTTGTGGAATGCATTACCTATTGAAGTGAGGCGTGCTCAATCTTTACCCACATTCAAAAAAATGGTGACGAGGCATTTCCTTTCGCTATTATTGGGTCAAAAAACTCAAAAAAAGCCTTCTAAGATTTTATTGTTTCTCGTCCGAATGGTTTTTTTTATAAAAGGGATCAATGAACTACCTATGAAATTGCAAAAGTGCATAGAAAGCAATGGTACACACTTTGAATTAATAAATATATTATATTTAGAAAAAAAACGACTTTATGTTCCTCCCTTACAAAACGCCAATTTCATATGTGATGAACTAATATATTTGCCTTCTCCTTACTCTGTTATATTTTTGTTATTTATTAGTATATTATGTAATATTGTATGTATTTTGTGTTATTATGTATATGTATTATTATTTAAGATATATTATACACTGACAACCCTAAATTTCTCTCCTCTCTTTTATTCCATCCAAAGGTTGTCTGTAAGAGATTGCCCTGTGCGATAAGACCGCCCATTGTACACTTGATTTTATGTTTTTTTTTGTACTGTATATTTATTTTTGTGGTATACAATAAAGAATATAATAAATTAATAAATATGTCGCATCAAGGGTGGCCGAAAGATGCAAATCATCGGGAAGTCAGGATGTATTCCCTTAGGTTAAGACATCGTGTGTACAAAAAAAATCACACAAATTATTCGATAAACTTAGTTTATTCAAATAGTCACAACTCACAGTTACAATCTTGCTTACTAATATTACGGATCGATAGTGATTCTACGACGACTTAGCTCTAAAGCGGTCAGTACTCAACTGCCATATTCTGCTGTCCCCACTACGCTAGTGATTAGAAAAAGCGCGCCAATGTGTTCTTGATTTGCCGCCAGAGGCGTGCTTGTGATTTCTTTTGATGTCCGTACTATTGTCTAAACCCGAAAAATAAACTATTTCATCCCCCTCTGCTCTCAAAAACGGTGAAGGAAAAATCGTTAGGAAACCGGCATGTAGGAACTAGAACAGTGGGATGATTAATAGGCTGATGATCAAAAAATGGAACCGAAGAAATGACGAACTAAAAATCATCAAACAATAAAAAAAACTTTTAGTCTATCATTTTGAGTTGGCGCAATTCATTTTTTTTTCAGTTCTTTTTTTCATCATATTTTCTTTTGTTCAGGAGGTTTTTTTTGTAGAATACCGATGCATTAAGAGTACTAAGAACTTAAAAACTGATTGCAATTAAACGCTCTTTAGTTTAAGTGCTTTGAGGCCAAGTGATTGCAGCATATTAAGATATACGTCAGTACCGATCAAAATGTTTTTATATTTGGCTTCACATACACAGAAAATTATGCAACCGATACCTGTATCAAATCCTTCAATCCTGCATGACACCTTCTTATTAAATTCAACCACGAATTTCACAATGTTGATCGTTTTGCAATACAAAGTTTTTGTCTTTTAGGCCTGTGCCTCGAATCTTGCGGGCAGCGGGGCGGTGGCGGCGGCGGCGCGGGCTCGGTAGGATCTAATGCATACAATCAAATAGACCGGCCCTAGAAAACAGCGGCGCGGGCGCGGGCAATGAGCGGTGCACTCCAGTCAAGCGGTGACCGCCCGCGCGACTGCATTGTAGTGTTGTGCAATTCTTTTTTGTGACGTGTCGAAATGTCCTCGGACGTGCTAGAACATTTTTTTTCACCTTTTTTTGCGATTTACCTCTATATCGATTTGGATTAATTCCAGACTCTAAATCGCCCTTGATAGCTTCAAGAATATAGTTAAAATTTCTACACTCATTCTGGTGTAGTCGTAGAATTTGTCAAGACATTGTCTCTGTTCTTCATAATTTCGATAAAACTTGCCTTTTGTTTTCCTTGCCCTATATAATAGTAGGGATTCACTTCTTCTTTTGCCTACAATAAATCGAGCGTTAGGAATAAATTTTAATCAAAAAAATGTTGTCGCCGTTGTTCACACATTTCGTTCGTGAAAAAAAAACAAATATCTCGACGATACAACCACAAACACAACACTACGCCGCTATAGTGCCGTGCGATCTGCCCGCTGGTTTCGAGAACGGGTCTGCGTTGCCCGCCCCGCACCCGCGCCGCCGCCGCCGCCGCCCCGCTACCCGCAAAATTTGAGGCAGAGGCCTTAACGAAACAAGGTTTATCCAGTGATAAAGCTACACTATACTGTCTATACTCAGGGAGAGTAAAAAGTAAAGATACAAATTAAAATTAAATAAAATAAAGAGTTTTTGTAATCGCACTACACAAAGAAAATCACCATCATCACCATCACCCTTTTGAATCCCACCACGCCACAAAGAAAATAAAATCAACAAAAAAGTCCTATAATATATTAGTTTAGATAAATTACGAATGGAAACATGAAAATATTATAAACTTAATGTATATATTTTCGAAATCCAAAATAAAGTTCAGAAATACTGAAACCACAAAGTACTATACACTGGTAAATGCACCACGTTTAAAAAACAGTAAACAAAAGAGCGTGTCAAAAACAAAGCTTTTTGTTCGTATACGATGTCCACTATTAATCTCTATGGCTTGACACTACATACGTGCGACTTATTCATGGAAAATTGCATTGCGAGGAGACGTGACCAAAATTTATGTCCAGAATGCTGCTGACCAAATTTTCGTTGCCAGTGACCAAACTGTACTCCGCTTGGTAAGTGGATTTAGCCAAGCGACGTTGACGAACGGCCGATTCTACCCACCTTTGTTGAATTATTACTGTGGTGTTTACCTTTACAAACCGACTATTATACCTGAAAGGGTTCACGAATCCAAATTTACAAGTCTGCTTGAATATTTTCTTTTGATTTCAACTTTGATTTATGCACCGAGATCTCCTTTACTTGAAGTTGTATATTGATATACAAATATCTGTGACTAAGCTTTTGGTAGGAACATGAAAAGTAATGTTTTTAACCTACTTCAAAAAGAAGCAGGTTCTCAATTCGACTGTATATTTTTAAGATGTTTTACCACAGAGCTTTTTAGGGTTCCGTAGCCAAATGGCAAAAAACGGAACCCTTATAGATTCGTCATGTCTGTCTGTCTGTCTGTCTGTCTGTCTGTCCGTCCGTATGTCACAGCCACTTTATTCCGAAACTATAAGAACTATGCTGTTGAAACTTGGTAAGAAGGTGTATTCTGTAAACCGCATTAAGATTTTCACACAAAAATAAAAATAAAACAATAAATTTTGGGGGTTCCCATACTTGAAACTAAAACTAAAAATATTTTTTTTCATCAGACCCATACTTGTGGGGTATCTATGGATAGGTCTTCAAAAATGATATTGAGGTTTCTAATATCATTTTTTTCTAAACTGAATAGTTTTCGCGAGAGACTCTGCCAAAGTGGTGAAATGTGTGTCCCCCCCCCTGTAACTTCTAAAATAAGAGAATGATAAAACTAAAAAAAATATATGATGTACATTACTATGTAAACTACCAGCGAAAATTGGTTTGAACGAGATCTAGTTAGTAGTTTTTTTTTAATACGTCATAAATCGTAAACCGCAATTTACCGGAAGTACGGAACCCTTCGTGCGCGAGTCCGACTCGCACTTGGCCGGTTTTTCTAGTACTAATTCTTTTTTTATTTGAAAGATTTTCTTTCCCCTTGTGGTCCCATTTGTGGTGAAGAACTTCGGAGATATACAACAGAACTCTTCAATAAATGACCAAAAATCTCTCGGGATTGATGCAATCGCATGTTTGTATATTGTTACTCCATTTTATAACATAACCTCACGCCATTACGCTCTAAAGGTATACGTAGATATGTACAGTACACCCTGTTACATTCTTATTCCACTAGTGGTGTTCAAGTTTCATGTTGTTCGGGGTTATATATATGTAAAACAACAAAAAAGTGAAAATAAAAACATTTTTACTTCAATTTCGGAAGTCGGTTTTCTTGTTTCTTCGTTTTTGACACCGATTTCCGAAATTGAAGTTATTTTTAATTTGTAGTGTTTTTACTTGGAAGTCGGTTATATTTTTTTGTAAAAAAGTTTCTACAAATTTCATTCGTCAAGAGTAGTCGGCTTGTGGATCAGCGGTACTTTAAGCCGCTTACAAGCGTCCGCGTCCTCCGTCGGAAAATATCTTTGCACCCTGAAATTTTTCAATTTTCATACCTGTTGGTCGTAACCCGCTTACAAAATATGTTGTTATGCCATTAAATACTGCAGACTCAATTTAATGCTTATATGATATGTAAATAACTCTGGAAGTGCAAATCATAACATTTTTTTAAGATATTTTTTCTTTTTTCTGAAAATAATTTTAATACGTACTTTACTTTCCAAACTTATTATAAACGACAATTCTTTTATTTACTAACCATCATCTCCCTATCAAAGTCAAAGTCAAATATATTTATTCAATTAGGCCAATAAACGGCACTTTTGAACGTCACATAAATTAAAATTAAAAATTAAAAGTAATAAAAAAATAATTTAAAAGTAATAAAAAAAAAAAAGATAAAAAAAAAAAAAAAAGATTCTACCGTGCATTCGGAAAGTAGATTGTTATGGAGAAGAACGCACAAGAAACTCCATACTTACTCTTTTTAAAAAACAAAAATTGGTGTTCATTACTTACAATTTGTCGAGATGTATGTCAAAAATCGGAATTGCTTTTATCGTTCGAACCTTTTTATTTTCACGGAGGGAGGATCGTTTTTCTTCAGTAACGGAAATCGGACAAGCCATCACTTTCGCTTTCTAAACCCACACCGATGAATTCTCGAGAGATTGCCATTTTGCACTCCAAATAAACAAACCAAAGTAAAAGTATACGGGAAGGAACTGCTTGATTTAATGTTGATATTCTGAATTTTGAATGGGCAAAGTTTTATTATATTTCACGGAATGTTATTTCAAGTATAACTTGACAAAAGGTGTCGGCTTTCGAGGGTGTTCGAGTTTGCTTCAGCTTTGAGTTAACGATACTTATTTTTGTACCTTTAGATGTGTTCTTCTTCGTGTTGGCGGGACTATTGAATTGTATTGGCACAATACTTCGTCACTTAAACGGCATCGTCGATGAAATATATATGCCTCTTTGACTGCAAAGAGTTTTTTTTGCACAGCAGAGGGTAGGATCATTATTGTTTTATAAGAGTTTATGAATGAAGGGCTCTTAAAACGAATCACGACTAGTTTTTCTATCATGTTGTGAAAAACCACTTTATGTCTTGCAATAATACGAATCCATATATCTCGTGAACGTTTTAACTTCGCTAATTAATTCTATTACACAATAACAGTTAAGATCGTGATGTTTAAAGAACTGGGGGCCAATTAGGACGTGGCAATAAAGATTATAATAAAACCCAATGAGTCTGCTGACAGGATTTATTTTGTTACGGTCCTGAATGAAATGAGCGTTGTAAAAGCATAAACGTTATGGTTTTGGTGAGAATAAACAGTATTTTTGGTCCTAGTGTTTGCTGTAGGATAAAGAAAGCATTTGTAGCTTCTCGTCCTTGACATTTATTCATATATTTATTGGCTTATCTACAATTCGTAAGTGTACAATGTGATGCAATCACAGACATAAATCTAAATAGATAACGCAAGTACCTCCTTCTGTATGAAAACCAAGCGTGCCACTTTTTCACAAACAATTAAAAAACAAATTTACTTACCAATGAAAAAAAAAACATTTCCAATGCCTCGGCCAACTTTTTCTATACAGTCTTTATAGCTCAATATGGCATAATTAGGCATTTTTCTAGATTTCGGTGGATTTCCGGTGCTGCTAATGCTAAATGAAAAGCTCAAATTACGTTCCGTATCCGTTTTTTGGCACGCGAAGTATGTATGTACTTCGCGTCATCTAGTTAGATCTATGTATGTGGATGCGATAGACACAACATGCAAAAACAAAATTATAACAAAAATATAAATTGGATCACATGAACGAATGCAAATCTCTTTCTAGCTAGCCTCTCTTCACACACGTCTGTCTTCTGCTCTTGAACGCTAGTTTTTTCGCTAGGAGTCAAGCTAATCCCTCCATCTTTGTTTTTGGGCTGCCGCAATGTCACCTAGCATTCAATGAATTCCAATAAGTGTTGGTTTTAACCCACAGCAAATCCAAGATGCAGCACGTAATATGTTCTGCACAATCCCACTAAGCATTACCAATTTACCAGTGTTTTTTCCCGACCACGGTGGGGCCAAAAGGGATACGACCACGGCAATCCGGTAAGAATATTTTCTTGTTTCATATTTTTCAGAGCGTGATTTCTGTGTAGTCGGGTTTTAGTTTCTTTTTAGGGTTCCGTAGCCAAATGGCAAAAAACGGCACCCTTATGGATTCGTCATGTCTGTCTCTCAGTCTGTCCGTCCGTATGTCACAGCCATATTTTTCCGAAACTATTAGAACTTGCTGTTGAAACTTGGTAAAAACAATAATATTTGGACGTTCCCCATACTTAGAACTGAAACTCAAAATTTATTTATCATCAAACTTATTTTTCATCAAACGTGGGGTATCTATGGATAGGTCTTCAAAAATGATATTGAGGTTTCTAATATTATTTTTTTTCTAAACTGAATAGTTTGCACGAGAGACACTATAAGGTGGCAAAATGTGTGTCTCCCCCCTGTAACTTCTAAGATAAGATAATGATGAAACTGAAAAAATATATAATGTAGAGTACCATGTATACTTCCACCGAAAATTGGTTTGAATGAGATCTAGAAAGTAGTTTTTTTTAATAAATCATAAATCGTAAACCGCAATTTACCTTTCATTCAATCTTGCAGTTTCAGCACGCTTGCTACGGAACGCTTCATGGGCGAGTCCGACTCGCACTTGGCCGCTTTTTTACATGCAGATACATATTCTGACGTCAAATTAATCACCTCCAATTTAAGTATAGGCAAATAAATTTGAGAACCTTTTAATTCTCGCTATAACAAAGAAATGATGTGTCATTGTCAATTAGCAGTTCTAGGTCGACCTCTACAACCCAGAATAATAAAATTATGTAAATTCTGCAGACTTGCCAATTCATACCTAGTTTAAAACGTAACTGCAAAACGTACTTCGAATATATTCTGCATTTCAATGCGTACTTTCAATGCTAACTGCGATAGTTCTAATCCAATCTTCGTAGAAAACGTTCAACGTGTACAAAATTACGGAGCAAAAAATCGTTGTTAATTTAATATGCCTCTTATCAATATCTATACTTAGAGTGTGAGGCTAGACGACCGTAATTTTGTGAATTGTGGGTCGCGTTATAAGGATTTAACTGGAACATAGAACTCATTTTGCCCTGCGGCACAAACAAGAATTTTCTATGTTAAGAAATGCAGCGTAAATTAAGTGGCTCAAAGATGCTACTCAAAACTCGTACGTTCTCTCATACTTTTGTATAAGATAAAGTATCTTAGCATATTTTTCTGTCGGGATACGTTTTTTGATGTAAACATATCAAAATTTGATGCAATTTTTTTCTACTAAAAAGTGTGAAACAAGAAAATATTTCCATTTGAAATTGTTATGTACAAACTATTCGATATTTATCGGGTACCTATTAAATAAACAACTTACATATAATAAATATTTTATTGTATTTCATACAAATTGATTGTGGCGTTCAGAGGATAACCGTGCTCGTATGCTACTTAGCAGAGTGTATTGTTTTGTTACGGTAGGTGGCATATGACCACGGTTATCTTCTGAACACCACTATGAATATGTATGAAATACAATAAAAAATTATCACATGTAAGTTTCAATATATATATAATAAGGAAAAAATATTGTTCCTGTCATCGTGTCCCCTAGACGGCGTCATATTTAATTTAATGTGACGTCACCTAGCCTATAACCGGCGGACAAACAAGACGCGAATGACACCTTATTTGTCTAATTATGATAAGTAGTTTAGAAGTTATGAGCGAACAGATGAACATACATACATACCGATCGAAAATATAACCCGCCGTAGTCGGGTAAAAATAAACATATTTCAGTGTTATCCAAGTCGTTATAACCCTGCTTGGTTGGGTCGCTAGTTAAAAGTCTGTATTATACTACTCTATTTAAATATTTTCATGTTTGTTTCAAGTTGTAAGTAAATAAGCGAAATAAAAAAGTAGTATACTTAGACGTATTGTTATCCATCTGAGTGGAAAATAATAAAAGGTCACGATCTGACCTTTCTTTTACGCTTAGTGGTTTAACAAAAGGGACTCTTACACAAAAAGAAAAAGGAAGCCTATCAAGAATAGCCGACCGATATTACGCCACCAATTAATTGGATCTCTAATAATAACTTTCACAGCTGTTTAATCTTAGGAAACAAACAGACTTGGGATTTTTTATGAGCTGAACATATTAGTTTATTTACACATCCTCTGGTCCTGTTGTAATTATTATTAATCTCTTACTTTGATCATTAAGGACTGTGAAAAGTATTTTTTTAAAGGAACTTTCGTGCAAAGTTGACATTGTTGTATAATTATGTAACTTGAAAACATGTTTTTTTGTTTATAGAGATGAATTAATTGTTTTTTCTTAAATGACAGATATAGGCGTAAAACTAATATTTCTGTTTGAATTGTGAAAATCGGCCGACGCATTTAAGAGATATTTTACTGGAGATTTATATTAGTGTTTAATATTATTAAGGGATATGTAAATAATGGAAATTACCGAACATTTTTAGGATTTTATGCAAAAAATAAAAAAAGGCACCACAGATTTCGGGTTGTATCAAATTTAGTGGTATCTAATGAAGTTTTTTCATATCCAAAGTCAAAGTTTCGCGCCAATTGTGTTCGTTTACTTTTTATTTTACACCTATATCAATTACCCATATGTGAAAATGATTACGTTATGGCAATTATGTTTATAAATATACCTGGTAAACAACAATAACAAACACCGGTACCACTACTTTATTTCATAAACTACTACTATTACTATTTATGCTCAAAATTTTTCAAATCGTCCATCAGGTGGGTATATTATCGAAATTAGCCTTGATGAATCCTTTATAACACATGACTAAATAAAATTTGAAGATTATTAAAAAATAAAACTTGGTTCTTTCTAAAATTTTATCGATTTTCAATTGCTTATAATAAATTGAAAAAAATATATATTTATGAGTTTTTTTTAAACGAAACCCACTATTGTTTCTAAAAAAAATTAAAACAGTTTTTTTCTTGTTTAGCTTATTTCGAACAAAAACAAACGAGTCGGAGAATGTCGATAAAGTTCTCTCAAATGTAGCTGTAAATTATTCGAAATAGGTAACGCCTTTTTACTATCGTTCCACTTCCAGAAGTAATAAAATGGTGGTGTGGAAATGAAAATATACTGACCAGTAAACTAACCATTACCAAATAGACATAATTATTTAAAATAATTCCTATCTTTATTTGGAAATATTGTTATTAGCAAAATGCGATAGTAAAAAGTGCCCGTCTAATAAGACCCGTACGCAAAATACGCGCTTGGTCGTGGAGTTGCGGAAACAGCCCGTCGAAACTAAACTAAGACCACGTTTACCCGGTGTATGACAAAATGCTATGTCGTATTTTTGAATTGCATTTGGCTGCGATGAAAAATGCCTTCAAACCTTACCTCTGACCGATGCGAGGCGGTACAACGATAAACTAGCTGCTTTCAAAGCCCACATTGTTGCTTTGTCCACGGTAAACATTTGTTATTTACCTAAGCGACCCGGTGCATCCTTTTACTAGGGACACGGATTTACAGGTTCCCACTAGTGAACACTGTTTAGCGATTGCCAAGCACATTGTATTTTTTTTTTGGTAGAGAATTTATATAATGAAGCAGCGAATCAGTTACTAAAAACGTAAAGAGTTTATAAATAAGGTCCTTTATTTATTTATATAATACTTTATGCACACAAACGTATAGAGGCGGACTTAATGCCTAAGGCATTTTCTACCAGTCGACGTTTGGGTGATGCAGAGACAAATAGTGGTAGGTGCAATATTTTGAGTTAAGCAAATCACGTTTCTTTATGTGTAATCAAAGCATTTATTTTAACTTAACCATCTATACTTATATCTTTGAAGTGTCCGATGTCGGTCAGTTCTTCAGAAAGTAGTAGCTATTAGTATGTCCCAAGTAGAACGAGTGAAACTCCATAGACACTCTTTGAAATCAATTTATTACAAAATCCTAGTGACGTTATTATTCACGTATTGGCATGTGAGAAAAAACCTAAAATTAGAGTATAAAAAGAATAGAAAAAGAGCCAAACCATTTTGATTTTTTTTAATGTCCTGCAGTATTTTCTCTGAAGCAAGCAGATGATTGACATCATATTTTTTAACCGAATTTGTAAGAATAGAAGCTTACATATGTTATTCATCGACAAAAGATATCATAATTGCCAATCTACCAAAACGATCGTGTAAAATTAAGGAAAGCAGCATTTGTTCAGCTTATAAAAGTTCACTCAACAATTGAAGCGCCTGTCATATTGCCGTCCGCGTTACTCTGTAGAAATAACACATAATTCTATAACAATTTTAGCTTAAAACAAGCAATATCCTAAGTAATTAAACTCAAAAACCAATTTAAACAAGCTATTTAAAAACGAACCTAACATCATACTCGTAGTGATATGAAAATCACTATCTTGCTAGTGATAGAAAATAATAAAATAAACAGCCATCAAAGAAACAAAAAAAATAATAAAGTCAACTTTTCCGGCCAGCGACAAGGGTCTATAGAGTTTCTCCTAAAAGAAAACCCAATTATCTATCATAAGGCTCCTTAGACTTTGGTCAGAGAGTGGTAGCCACAGATATAAATCTAACTAGATGACGCGATTGCATGTACTTCGCGTGTCAAAAAAACCGGCAAAGTGCGAGTCGGACTCGCGCACGAAGGGTTCCGTACCATTATCGCAAAAAACGGCAACAAAATCACGTTTGTTGTATGGCAGCCCACCTTAAATATTTATTTTATTCTGTTTTTAGTATTTGTTGTTATAGCGGCAGCAGAAATACATCATCTGTGAAAATTTCAACTGTCTAGCTATTACGGTTCATGAGATACAGCCTGGTGACAGACAGACAGACAGACAGACGGACCGCGGAGTCTCAGTAATAGGGTCCCGTTTTTACCCTTTGGGTACGGAACCCTAAAAACGGAGCAAAATTACGATAAATGATCGTACTTTGAGTTTTAAATTTAGATTTATCGGCACTGGAAATCCACTGAAATCTAGAAAAATGTCTATTTATGCCATCATCATCAGCCTATTAATATGTTCCCACTGCTGGGACACAGGCCTCCTATTTATGCCATATTGAGCTGTAAGGATACTGGAAATGTTTTCTTTTATTGGTAAGTAAATTTGTTTCTAAATTGTGTGTGAATAAGTGGCACGCTTGGTTTTCATACAGATGGAGGGACCTACGTTATCTAGTTAGATTTATGTCTGTGGTGGTAGCTTTTTTTGGGAACATAACATCATGAGTCCGGTTCCTTTATTAAATAAGGAATGGTTTTGATGCACTTTGTTCTCTCAGAAATCCATACCAATATTATACATGGGAAAATAACTCTATCTGTCTATCAGCCTGTTTGTTACCTTTTCATATTTTAACCGCTGAACGGACTTGGATGTTACACAGGTAGACCATATCTATACCAATATTATAAAGAGGAAATATTTTTTTGTTTGTATGTTTGTTTGTACCGAATAGGCTCCGAAACTACTGGACCGATTTCAAAAATTCTTTCACCATTAGAAATTAATTAATTAATTTAGCTACATTATTCCTGAGTGACATAGGCTACTTTTTTATCCCGAAAACGGGTCACGGGAGCGAAGCCGCGGGGAACAGCTAGTCCTGGATAAGGATAAAAGATACTTTTTATACCGATAGTAAATTTGCTTGGGATATTATTTACGGAGGTGAAGTGGAAAATAAAATGATAATGGTATCTTGCAACTCTGCCATGCATATACATATATGATGAATCAAGCGGACAGCATTCAAAATCAAAATCATTATTTTTATATTACATAGGCCTACATGGGCACTTATAAAACGTTGACAAAAGGTGCACGATTCGGGTTGGTCGTTTCCTATGGAGAAGAACCGGCTAGAAACTCCACTCCAAATGATATTATAGCTTGTTTTAAAAGCAACACACGTTATATTTACCTACAAATACCGTGTTCGCACTCTGACTAAATTCATGGATTTGCGCAGATATATTGTCATAGAATTCTTATGCCCAGTAATTAGAGCGAATGTTAATTCAAAGATAGATTTTAGAAAAAAGAAATTATACAATAAAAAACCTTTTTTAAAAACAAGCTTTTTTCGTATTCTTCTCAGTAAACCCTTTCATTTGATACCATATCATGGCAGTGCACAAAAAATAACTACGGCACCATCTTGGGCCGTCCGCCATATTGGATTTAGAATGATGTCACTTAGCTTACCATGCATTGTCATCAAAACTTAACGTATATGCAAAATTTCATCTTAATCGGTGGAGGATGTACCACTATTGTACATGAAGTTTAAATAAATAAATAAATAATAAATAAATAACTGCTTTAAAATTCAGTTGCAAGATTTGACCCGAACATACATACATAGATTGCGGGTAAAAGATTGTAACCGCAAAAAAAAAAAGTTCACTATGAAGCTGTCAACGCCCAGGACATACATTTCTTTTTTTTTTACTTTCTTTTCTTTTTAAAAAAAACGTTGCCCCACACTAGGAATTTCTTCCTGTATCGTGGGTGCGTTTACAAACATATAAACTCACATACACAAACACCCAGAGCCGAAACAACTATCTGTAGGTCATACAAATATTTGTTCCGTGCGGGAATCGAACCCGCGACACGCAGCGCAGCAGTCAATTGCTCAACCACTGCGCCAACCGTGCGCCCTAAACAAAGCTATCGTCATCGTCGATATCTTTGTGATACCACCGACTACGTAGGTACGCGTCTTGTACTAGGGTCAGCTTACGTTGCATTCACTTTGTAACACGATAATGTTGGCCTTAGTTTGCAAGTGCTTGTTATGTGCTCAGCAAGTCTAGCAGTTAAACTTCTTGAACATCGCTTTCAGCCGGTGAGTCCGGTATCATTTGGCTCCGCGGAGCCGATGCCCGATAAGGATTGTGAGGAATAAATAAGGTTTACGGCTCCGCGTTCGGAACTGGCTCCTTTGAATCAGTAACTCCGGAGTTACCCACCGCTATTTCAGGGATCTAATCTTGCTTAACAATGTGCTGAGGAAGATATCAGAAATGGTTGTAAAGGGTTGCTGCGAATTAATTGGTTATGCTTTGCAGAGTGACATTTCAATTGTATTCTTTGAAGTTTTGAGCAGAACTCTGCCCATAGTACTCTTACATTTTCAGTTATGTTCAGGACCAGCCTATTGCTATCAAACATGCGTAAATTTGGACTCCGGCTACTACTGGAAATAAAACCAGATGGAAAACCTCTATAACATGTTTTTTCACCCGAGAATCGATTTCAGAACCACAGCTTACTGCTGTGCGCGGCGATCAACATTTTATTTTATTTTTATTTTATTTATTCGGGAAAACAAACAATTACACATTAAGAATTACATAAATATAGGATACAGAAATGATACAAATCTGAAATCAACCACGTTCTCCACAGATAACAAAAAGACAATTTGGAAAAATTTATTATTAGCGTTGTAAACAATAAATAAAAAAGAAAAATATTAATAGTAAAGCCTCAACAAAACAAAACATAAAGCCATCGATAGTGTCGCATAAGTGAAACAACATTATAACATTAGTTTTTTCAGTATGTTAAGTAACATGACTCTAAACATTCCATGTGGTAAAATAAACAGATCCAAACTGCAGAATTTTTTACTAAAATTGCTCGTAATGACCATTGGATCAACCAACGAGTTATTGTTATTATTTAATCTGGGGGTGACCATAAGTTCTTAGATTAAGGTTATTTTGAGTGTGTGTAAGGGACAGATGTATATGACGTCTGTCCCTTACTCGATCTCAAAATAACCTTACTCTAAGAGCTTATGGGCGCCCCCCTGATCATACCTACCCTCTTGTTCTAAATATACTTTTACTTCAGACATACAGGCGCGAGGAAGTAATCAAATTATAATTCATTATTTAATTATCCCGCTTGAAAAACACAAGAAACATACCTACCGCCGCTAATATCCCTCAAAAGCGCGTATATTACTTTTTATTACACCCAATTTGGTCCAAAAATACGCGTTCCACATAAATTCATGGAAAATAAAAGCATTATAACAGAGCAACAACAATAAGCCGACGTGGGTCGAATATTTATTAAGTGGAAGGTCTAATTGCGAGGTTATCTTGGTGTGGTATCACAGAGTGTCGAGACACCACTGTGGACACTGCTATATTTAGAAGCATTGTCAAAACTTGCCACACATACCAGGCGTATTGGTGAGTGTCATCTATACCAATATTATAAAGAGGAAAGATTTTTATTTGTTTGTTTGTTTGTGTGTTTGTTTGTACTGAATAGGCTCCGAAACTACTGGCCCGATTTCAATAATTCTTTCACCGTTGGGGGCTACACTATGCCTGGGTTACATAGGCTACTTTTTATCCCTGTATTCCTACGGTAACGGGAACTACGCGGGTGAATAATATTATAAAGAAGAAAGATTTTTATTTTTGTATGTTTGTATCTAACGAATAAACATAAAAACTAATAGACTGATTTCAACAATTCTGTCACCGTTGGGAAGCTTCACCATTATCGCATGACATAGGCTACTTTTTATCCCTGTATTTCCACGGGAACGCGAACTACGCGGGTGAAACCGAGAGGCGTCCGCTAGTCTATACCAATATTATAAAGAGGAAAGATTTTTTTGTTTGTTTGTACCGAATAGGCTCCGAAACTACTGGACCGATTAAAAAAACTCTTTCACCAATAAAAAGCTACATTAATCCTGAGTGACATAGGCTATTTTTTATCCCAAAAACGGGTCCTGTGAGGTGGCCCACGGGAGCGGAGCCGCGGGGAACAGCTAGTTGTTTATATTATCACTGGATGCAGACACCGTAAGTTTATAGTTAAACACCAACCAAATTATATAGTTTAAAATATACGCGTGCCTTATTGAGAATAATGATTATAAAATATCACGTGGGTGGTCGCCGTAACAATGGTGGAAAAATAAGAGAACATTGATATCATAATCATTAACAACATTACACAGCGAAAACCTAAAAAAACAAATAACTTGGATCTCTTGGAACTATCCAATACCCCACAGAACTCTATTAACAAAGTGAATAGCTTTTTCTCTAACATAGGTAAGCTTCTTGCCGATAATATCACACCACCTCTGTCTTCTACAGTAATTAATAACGATCCTAACTATACATCGACCTCATCTTTTGTTCTACTCGACATAGACCCACGTGAAGTCCATTCCACACTTATGGGTTTAAAGTTAGACAGTGCTCCTGGTTGGGACAACATTCCAGTTAAATTCCTTAAAGCTGCACACGATCTAATTGTCCCAATCATTAGTTATTTGACAAACCTATGCTTTGAGCAGGGACTTTTCCCGGATGTATTGAAAATAGCCTTAATAACGCCTGTGTACAAGTGTAGAGACAGCTCAGACCCGTCAAACTATAGGCCAATTTCAGTACTGCCTTCTATCTCGAAAATTCTAGAAAGACTCTTAAACTCACGCTTAATTAAATACCTTTCTAAATACAACATTCTGTCCCCTTCTCAGTTTGGGTTCAGGCAGGGAAGGTCTACTGAGGATGCGGTCTTGTCACTAACATCTACTATAGTTGACAATGTGGATAGGGGTAGCAAATTTCTGGCAGTTTTCCTTGACCTCAAAAAGGCCTTCGACACAGTTTCTGTCCCCATACTTCTACACAGACTTGAAAGCATCGGCATAAGGGGGCCCCCTCTCGAGCTATTCAAATCCTACCTGAATAAACGCAAACAAACAGTAAAAATAGAAGCGTTCACTAGCTCAGAAGAAACTACTTCGTACGGCGTCGGACAGGGTCCTTGTTCCGACATTGTTCCTTATTTATATAAATAGCCTATGCAACATGAGTATTGACGGGGGTCACATTTTCTCTTATGCAGATGATAATGCCATAGTCTTTGCCGATAAGACTTGGGCAAAAGTTAGAAGGTCAGCCGAATCCGGCCTGTCAAAGATTGCAGATTGGCCCAAACGTAACCTCCTCACACTAAATGCCTCCAAGTCCAACTACATATGTTTCACCAAGTATTCAAACACTCAACCACCACTCGAATTCCAAATAAAGATCCACTGCTGTGCCAACCCCCCAATTCCTGACTGCTTTTGTACAAATATTGACAGGTTACAGTATACTAAATATCTGGGCATCATGATTGACCGGCGCCTGTCCTGGCACATGCATACTGAACTGATCGTGAAAAGGGCTAGGAAATTAATATGGACTTTTAAAACATTGCGACACATTGCTTCAAAGAATCTTTTGCACAAAGTCTACTTATCGCTGGCCCAATCGATTCTTACGTACTGTTTGCCATGCTGGGGTGGGACAACAAAAATTAAATTTTTGGAACTTGAGAGGGCACAGCGATCTTTGCTTAAGGTTATGCTCTTTAAACCCTTTAGGTTCCCGACCCAAAGCCTTTACCTAACCTCTGACCTTCTTTCTGTAAGGAAACTTTACATACTGCATCTTATCCTGAGAAAACACAAATCCCTTCCGTATGATCCCATAAAGCCGGGTATACGTGGCAGACGACGCTACTTAGTCGCGCCAACTGTCCCAATTAGATCAGTTTTTGCCAAGAGGCAGTATGCAAGGCGATCTTCCCACTTATACAATCTATTAAATAAGGAACTACTGTAGTGTATGTAGGTTAACGCTAGTATTATTAAGCATGTGTGTGTAACCATACCTTATAATATATGTTATGATGTACGATGATTCGATGTGACTCAGAATAAATCGAGACGTTATCCAGAGTGGATGTCTTTCATTTACCACGACACTTCATGGCGACCCTGCCATTCAAGGTCACATCAGTATAAAATTTGGACATTATAAATTCGGACATTATTACAAAAATTAGTGGTTTTGTGTTGTAAATCATGTGTCAATCTACACAAACGAAAGAAGAGACAATCATCGCGCAAACGGCTGCTGGTAATGGGCAAAATGGTGCGACAACCGAGCAGAGCTACTCCAGCATCAGCACGACGAATATTCTTCTCACTTTGATTACAATCGTTCTGCTGGCAGCGGCATGCTATGCTATCTGTTATTATTACAAGAAGACGCATGTCAAATGGATGGAGAGGCAGATGAACCGCAGGTCTATACATCGCAGGCAAACCTCAAAGGCATTTCAAGAAACATGCTCCCCGTGATGACGACGCCGAAAAACCCATGAGTGAAAAAAAAAAAAAACCCTTGACAATTCCCAAAATTAAATTACCGCGTACGTTCTAGTGATTACGACATGTGAGACTGGCAATAAGTGCATAAACTTTCGTGAACAACGGAACTGTTTAGTGATAGAACGTCTAATCAGGCATATAATTATTTTTACTTCACGTCTTACATAAGAAAATGCGTGTAAAATGCATTAACGAATTATGCAAGTAAGTAAATATTATAATATATTATTGAAAGTACTACGTGATAGCTCATAAATCGTGCACGACGACTCACCGAACCCGATACCCCGCGCGATAAATGGAAGGTATCGCATTACTTTCTTTGTTTGTAAGACAGTTCGAAGAATCGTAGTGAAGACAAGTAGTTGATATAATGATGTCATTACATTGCTTTAAGTTTTATTTTTAGATTATGGACGATGATTTAAATAGAATATATGAAGATTTGGTAGACATTCGTAAATATTTAATAAAGAAAGGACAAGCTAGATTTACAAGTTCTATTGCGACAAATAGGCTGAAAGAGGCTAAAAATTTATTTGGTGAAGCACAATTATTATATACAAAGTTATCGCATGATTTAAAACCAGGGTTAGTGGCGAAATTGTCCACCACCTATGATAATATTAAGAGCGTATTTTTAAAGATAAGTCAATTGTGTACTTCCCCACCTAGTGCAATAAAAATTGTTAAAATGGAATTTTTTTTTTTTTTTTTTTTATGTCCTTTCTCCTTTTCTGTGCTCTAGTCATGACATTAACTTCTGAAATTTTCTCATTCATACTCTTTAATTCACTGGAAGTCACATTTATTCTGGATAATGCGTCTGCGACTACATTATCCTTTCCTTGCACATACACTATTTTAAAATCATACTCCTCAAGAACTAAACGAAACTTCAACAGCCTGCTAGATGGATCTTTCATGCTAAACAAATAAATAAGCGGTTTATGATCCGTCATTATAGTGAAATGCCTACCGAACAAATACGGTCTAAAATACTTAACTGCCCAGACTATAGCTGTTAGTTCTTTTTGTATTGTGGGGTAGTTTAATTCTGCCTTATTTAATGGTCGACTAGTATATGCCACGGGTCTTAGGTCATTGTTACACAAAACTGCACCTATAGCTACGCCTGATGCGTCACGACACTTCACTACACGTCTATCCTCTGAAACTCCGTGACTGTAAATTGGTTGTGACTGAATGGCTTAAGACTAAAACCTATGACGACATTGAGGCCATGGTAACATCGCTTCCTTAATCTGTCCTATAACAAATAAGTCCTCAGTAACGAAATCGTTAGTGGAGGAAGCTGTTCCTGGCTCCCTTCGATCCCAAGACACCCAAGACACTGTCGCAGGGCTAACCTAAGCGTAGAACTTAACCTAGCTAAAACATAAACTTATATCTATATGCAGGCAATCAAATTTAACATAAATAAAATCTACAGTTCTACACTCACAGTACTATACACATTCACGCACGCATACTGACACTATTACACACACACTCAAAACCTACTCGCACAATTCACACAAGCGCACTCCCTTTTGTATTTTCTTTTATTATTATGATTATTTCTTTATCATTATTTTATTATTTTGTTTTGGTTTCCTGTTTACAATTGAATACACTGTATAATGTTAAGTGGAAGAGCGGAGTGACCTATCACAAGCATCTTCTTGCTTAAAAGGTGATCTCCACATCAACTATGTTAATGCTTTATGTAATTGAAATAAACATTTTATTTTTATTTATTTTTTTATTTATATCACGATCGATCAAGCAACTCACAACTGTAGGACACTATCTATGCTCTATTCGCTGCAGGAATAAAAAAGAAATAAAAACCATAAAAAAGGTTTTTACAGTATCTTCTTTGCTGTCACTAAAATCTAAAATAAAAAATATCATGAGAAGATGTGTATTTCATACAAACCAAATACACACATGCACAAATATGTCAAACATTTAAATTATTATTTTCTAAACTGTATTTTACAACAATATCAATACTTTTAATAAATAAACATAGAAAATATATTATTTAAACCAAAGCCAATAGCCGACATTAAAAACCATCTCGAATGCTTGGAGTTCGAAACTTTATGGTAATAAATTAAAGAGTGCTTCGAATAACCATTTTGCGTTGTTAGGTCATATTTTTAAAATTAGTCTGTTTATAAACGTTTGACGTTTGTTTGTTTACCTTTTATTTTTTGCTCTAGCGAATGAAGTATTCACAAAGTGACAGTCAGCGATACCGATTGTCAAAGATCTAAAGTGTAAGGGATTCTCTACGTGACATCTTGAACATTTGATAATCGTTATCGCAGTTAAAACGTCACTTTGACTAGGACCTCAATCGCTGCCGGCTCAGCTATTCCGTGCTCTGTGTGTAGTATAATATTGTAGAGTTTACGTCATTTTTCGAGTCGAGTCGGCGTCGTCGGTAATTCTAAGCAATTTGCTCCGGACTGATTTCGTTTGCGGACGACTTAATTATCTTCTTCGAGTCGGTATTTAATGTGTTGTGACGTCATCGTTCTTAATGCAGTGGAAGTAACGTTTGAAATTATGTTTATTCCCTTAAGGGGCGGGAGTACGAAATTGTTACGGGTACTGTTTTTGTATTTCTGATGAGCCTGAAAAGTATAGCTAAGTTTTTATGAAAGGCAATTCTTAAATCACAGCAGCTTCTGAAAAATTTATTGCAGAAATACAAATCTAAATGATGTACTAGTGAAATTCCCTCTAGACAAGACAAGCGTTTCGATGAAATAGTTACTGAAAACAAATATCAAAGATCTTACCTATTTTGTAATTAATTCTGACGCTAAAAGCTGCATACAACAGCGTAAACAGTAATTTACTCTCCAAATAACAGTTGTATTAACACACCGTAACATTGCAAATTCATTCATCAAAATAAAACATACGAGCATGTCAACAGCAAACAGGAATCCTAAATGAACTAATGCACGAACAATGACAATTGTTGCCCAATCAGAAAATAATACATCAGGCTCAAACCGGCACACACAATTTAATGAGCACTATTAAAAGCTGGCATTTATTAAATTTACGCTCGTGGCAAATTTGACTGGCCTGTAATAAATTTGGTAGCCTCTGGCAATAAACATTATGGAACATGGAGTAAGAAGACAAGGAAAAACAGTTCTGCGTAAAACTTGAGAGTGCAAAGTGAGAGTGGACAACATACTGACGTCACATAGCTCGCTATATTATTAACCATATTATTACCACTATGAGAGCAGTGGTGTTCCAGAGGTAACGGCCCTGACTTACGTAACATAGGTCGTGAATTCGAACCTAGGCAGGCAACTAAAACTAACACTTTGTGTTATTTTTTTTCCTCACCACTGCTCTTAAAACGGTGAAGGCAAACATCGTGAGGAAACCGGCAGGTCCTAGAACCAAAAAATAGAAGACGTGTGACATTCACTAAACCGCACAGATCCCGCATGGATTAAGGCCTATTATCTTTCTCACAGAGAGGACGCCTGTGTCCCAGCAGTGGGTACATTATAAGGCTGATGATGAATACTGAGATGACAACTAATAGAGAAGTAAAAATGTAGAAAACATATTGCGCTGATCCTAAATCATTTGGAATAAGGACGCCTAGTAAGCAATACTGTTTTCTTCATGCCAACTTAACAAGTAACAAACACTAAGCTAAGGTAACGATACTAAGGTTGCGATATAAACTTTTATCTTATATGGCACCTCAGTATTTATGCTGTCTAAAGTGCAACATAGACTCTTGACACTGCCTTGACGTTTTTGGGTACTTGAAAAGTTAAGGTTTCAGAATCAGGGCGACTCGGGGCGAGAGGGCGTGGAAAGCTGTCTCTTCCTTCTGCGAAGCAGTAATGCTTGCCAAGGAGGAGGCGGAACACGTGAGGGAGACAGAAAGGAGACGCCTTCATGCCCCTAGCCACCGCAGGAGAAAACCCGGGCGTTGCAAGCCGATTCCCAGCCACCAGGCGTGGGCTTGCGGACGGCAAGTAATTGGTATCTCACCGTCCAATAAGGACCAGGCCCGAGTTTACGGCGTGTAGTGTTCCACGCGCGCCTCAAAGAGATGTCAGCAAAAGTGACGGGGCCCGCTGGGGCCGATGCCTGTCTAGGTCGCGAATAAATTTGAAAAAGTGTTACCGCGGTCCTGGCACAAGAAACTAAAGGAACACGCGCGGGTTTTAGTCAGTAAAAGTCTTACACACCCTTCCACTTCACCCAGAGCGGGCGAAATCATTGGATAATTTTCCACCTAAAAAAACGGATCAGTGCGACTGTCGTTACTGAGATAGCTTTTTTTTTAAGAAAATCTGCCAACCACCAGAAATTCTTAACAGCACGTTTTCGTAACTTCATTTTCATGCAATAGTTAGCAGAAAATGTAGTTAGAGCGCATTAATCTGAGGGATTTGCACTCGCTACCTCTGTCACTGTTTCCAATGCATGGCTGCGTTGACGACGGGTTGTTATTAACGCTTGTAACAGTAATTGCATTCCAGGATGAATTAATCAATCCGTTATTTTCTTTTCTGACAAACCGCTGCGTATTTAATATTGGAATACCAAAAAGTTTATAACCACGCAGGGTTGAACGTTTCACGCAGGCGTGAAAAGGTATGTTTAATTTTTTTTTAATTAAACGAGCAGGTATTTTTTTTATAAAGATTATAATATAATATGTTTTATTATTCAAATATTTCTTTATTGAGTTTATAAGTAAAAGGTGTCCAGGAAATTAGCTGAATGCGGTTATACTGCAGAAACAAGTAAAATTAAAAATAATTAAAATCCCCCGGCTTATTTTTGCTTCATCTAGTAGCAGACAAGCTTCGATCAACAATCTATTGAACAC
This sequence comes from Orthosia gothica, assembly GCA_949775005.1. Classification (NCBI taxonomy): domain Eukaryota; kingdom Metazoa; phylum Arthropoda; class Insecta; order Lepidoptera; family Noctuidae; genus Orthosia; species Orthosia gothica. The sequence continues at coordinate 13,649,327 of OX459041.1, forward strand.
GTAATTTATGACACGATATCTTTCGAAAAAAAACCCGATTCAAACAGTAAAACGCCCATAACTTTAGAAGGGCTTAATCGATTTACATTAAATGTAGCTAAGAACACTCTCGATAAATCCTTTCAAACAAAAAAAAAGGCTAATTTAAATCGGTTTATCTTTTTAGGAGCTATGATGCCACAGACAGATACACAAATACACATATACACAAACACACAGGTACACACGTCAATCTTATAACACCCCTCTTATTCCGTCGGGGGTTTAAAAATAACAGATATTATACATTTCATTAATTTATTCCTCTGTCTAACACTTCGAGAAAAATTGAGAAAACCAATGTAGACTAGTGTCTGTAAATATTGTAACCACAGACATAAATCTAACTAGATAACACAAGTCTCTCTATCTGTATGAAAACCTAGCGTGTCACTTTTTCACACATAATTTAAAAACAATCTTTCAAGATTTCGGTGGATGTCCGGTGCCAAATGAAAAGGTGCTAAATGGAAAGCTCAAATTACGATAATGACACAACACTGACTGACACTGTCTGACTGATAACGATATTCATACAATCGCGTCATCTAGTTAGATTTATATCTGTGCACGTAACGGATACATGGTTTGCGGTGCTCAGTCAGTAAAGTCTGTGGTTTTGGATTTAATCCTACTGATTTTATTCGGACTCAATGATAGATAATGATAGGCTCGCTCTCACAGAGTGGAGCCTGTGTCCCATAAGCGGGAAAGTTAAAAAGCTGTGATGAGGCTCGCGTCTGACCACCATCTCATTTAATGGTAAGCAATGATGTGGTTGTCGATTAAGCACGGTTGCCTCAAATATCTATGTACACTTGAACAAAAGACCCCCAGGTTGTAGTTATCAGTACCTATACACAGACTCCAGCATGGAATTTCGATCATTACTTGTACGCACATCGCAAAACGTTTAGTTTCATGAATTGTTACAAAAATCAAGAAAAAAAAAGTTATGACTTATTCTTTACATAAAAGAAAATGTGAAAGAAAACAAGATTTAAGTCAACAATTGAAATAATATACTTTTTATAACCGTTTTAGGAATTGAGACTTGTGGGAATAGGAATCCACCTTTTTGAACAAAGCTTTGTCTACAACTTTTATAGTTACGAAAACAACACTGTACTTTACGAAGAAAGTAGAATAATAACTTGTATCAACAAGAAAAGCCTTATTAATGTTAAAACAACTTATTTCATGTTAAGTTCAGGCTTTTTTCAACAAAATATTCTTTTAACAAGATCTCTCATTAAATAATAAATGTTGAACGTAAAACTTGTTTAATTTTTCAGCTGATACGTTTTCCGGGCATCCGTTAACCGGATAGGCAGGTCCAACAAATACGATTACATGCCGTACTCCTCATTAATGTGGCGGGCAAATTAAAAATGTATGTTTATAACAGCCTCGGTGTTTTGCTCATATTTACAAGTAGGACAGGAAGATAATTTAAACTATAAACTGTGGTTCTTGCAAGTTTAATTTTGGCCACAAAAAAATAACTTAATTTTGTGATGGTACAAAAGAATGCCATAAAAGACATTCTGATAGATAAATTTGTTATTAAAATACAGGATTCTTAGCTTATCTTGCTTCTTAGCCGTCTGGTACGACATTACCTTCTAGATCAGTGATTTTAAAACTGGGGGGCATGATAACATTATTATAAAGAGGAGCATGAGTCCTGGTGGCCAGAGTAGATAGTACTCCGTCGAATCACGTCCTTTAATTTGGGTAAATATTTAAAACTGTATTTCAAGGTATATAATAAAGAAAAGAAAGATATAAAATATTTTTATTTGTGACCTGCACAGGAGAGACGAGAGTACATAGTTCCTACTAGCATAATAACCATTTTGCATTTTCAGCAGTTGTAGTTTTCGAAGAACAGCCGCTGTACCCTGACGTGTCAAAACTGTCATAGTTCGATTGTAAAAAAGAGACAGATGTATACAAGTCATATACATCTGTCCTTTATGCACACTCAAAATGTGTCTTAAAGTGGATGTCACATGTCTTCGATTTTTGTTCTAGGACATGCCGGTTTCCTCACGACATTTTCCTTCACCGTTTTTAGAGCAGTGGTGATGAAATAATTTACACAAAGTAAAGCGCCTGACACCCGCCGCTCTGAAAGCGCGTGCAAAATGCCTCTAATCACCGTAAATAAAGAATTTTAGGGCCATGACAAAGAGACATTCAAAAAATGATAATTTGTCAAAAATTATGGCTGACAAGCGCTGGCGTAATTTCACGTGATCAATCCCAAACATGTCGATCACACACAGACAGACATAAATCTAACTAGAAGACGCGATCTGAATCGCGTCTTCTAGTTAGATTTATGTCTGGAGTAATGGAGTAAAATTACAATCAATGATCACGAGTATTTCATTTAGCATTATTGGCACCGAAAATCCACCGAAATCTAGAAAAATGCCTAATTATGCCATATTGTGCTGTAAAAACTGTATAGAAAAAGTTGGATGATGCATTGAAAATGTTTTATTTTATTGGTAAGTAAATTTGTTTTTAAATTGTGTGAAAAAAAAGGCACGCTTGGTTTTCATACAGATGGAGGGACTTGCGTTATCTAGTTAGATTTATATCTGTGATGTCAATGGTATAATTATTTCACTTTGTTTAAAGGCCAAGATAAAAACAACGTAAGCGTTTATATCCCTTTGTGATGTATAAAAAAACTAGTGAACATATAACGTGACAAATCATTGTGGCAGCCAATCTTTTAGCCCAATTATGTATGGGACCTAAGTGTACGATGGTTTCCATTAGGGAGGTTCCATGGCTGTAACCTAATATTCGATTGGCTTTCACATTGAAGCTGACGGTAACTTCGTTATCCTTTTATAGAGAAGAACCGGTCCAATTGAAATTGAGACTTGAGAATTCAGAATTCAGAGAACATGATTATAGGGGATAAAATGGAATTTTTCAGAGGTTTTTTTTGGTTGCTTTTTTTGTGGGATACGGTCTTTCAACAAAAATGGAGTAGCTTTGTATACTTATAGGTACCAATGTATTTTAACTTACTAATATTATAAATCTGAAAGTTTGGCTGGATGTATGTATGTTTGTTACTAAACATAACAAATGAAGCTATCAATAATGTCAATAGAAGAATAAAATTTAAAATGTCATATATTAAGTGAGAATGTCAAGATAATAATATGATATAATAATTAAATTCGTGCATTATTTTGTAATTTCACCACGGCAAATAATAATGAAACACAAAAATTATGAAAAAGCACATGGGCTGGGTTTTCATCTCGGTATGTTCCTTTGGGTTAAGAAAACACTTTACGAAGCCCTTTGCAGAAGCTATTGTATTTTATATACTGGTCAAAAATGTTAGTTAGGACTTGTTTGGAGCGGGGAAATCCAGAGTGGAGAGGAAATTCACATTGAGCCTCGTCTTGTCTATGTGTGGTCGATTTTTGCACTCATCTCCACCTCGCATACCAACCTTAAAGAACTATTCACCATGTAAAAAAATATATTTATTTACATAGATACAAGTATATACAGTGTATAAAATACTTAGATAACTAATACTACAAACATATACACTTTAACCAAAAACTACTCACTAGCTAAACCTAAAAATATACTTAACTAAAATATGGCGTCGAAAAACTCCCATCGTTGACCACTGGTAATGTGCCCAAAAGACTGGCAGCATTGCCACGTTGTATGGCAATGCTAATTCTCTGACCAAGGTAAAAGCCAGCCCTTGGGTCACGCGAAGTGTCAACTAGGCGTTTGGCAAGATCTTTAAATAAAGCGTGAGCACTCGGACCCCACGGACCAATAGTTTCAACCCCAAACGGCTCGAAAATATAACTAACAATGAGGTTATTATATTTGCGCCGCTTGAGGTTTTCTGCAGCCGCAGCGGCAGCTCCAGCACAGCACGACGAGCTAGGAAGATGGGATGGCGCAAGAGTATCGACACAAGTAGCGTCCCACACTAAAGGCCTACCCATCTTCCATTGAAACAAAGACATCCCGTCCGGTCTTTTGCCATCGTCGCGTGCCAGGCCATGGGGTTCCAATACGGCCGGAACGCCGACGGCGACGAGAGCACGTCGGATGATGTCGTTTAAGTTTCCGTGACGCGCTATGCGACCCGCACTTCGGCTGCATGAAAGACCGTGGTGACCGAGGCTGTTGACAACTTCGCCACAGTGACAACGATGAGGAGTACAACAGGGAGCGCCAAGACGAAGGGAAGCAGCGAGGCGGAAAGTAGTGTCGTCAAACAAGGTACCAATGTTCGACGACGGAAGTGCGTGAAGCCAGAGGCATGTATATATGTAATTTTTCACCATGTTCTGTTAGATATCACATCACAATTAAAAAAAGCGAAAGTTTGTGAGTGTGTTTGTTACTTCTTCACGCTCCAACGGCTCGGCGGATTTGGACGAAATTAGCACAGAGATAGATTATAGTCAGGAATAGCACATAGGATACTTTTTATCTCGGGAATATGTTCCCTCGGGGTAATTTTCGGCTTTTACGCGGGCCAAACCGTTGACAGAAGCTATTTCTTATATAATTTTGGAGCCTACCTACCAAGGTCTCGAGACCAGTGACATATTATCAACGATAGCGTCGCGATAGCATCAAAATTCGTAAGATTGACAAGCGCTATCAAAATGTCATCTGATCAATCCCCTACATTTTGGCAGTTATCGCTATCGCATTTGAATTTGCCGAAACAACTGAAGGAATACGGGTGGGTTTTAGTTTAATAAAAGTCTGACACGCCCTCCCGCTTCACCGAGAGCGGGAGAAGTCATAGGATGATTACCCAGACAAATAAAAAAGTGTCACTGGTGTAGATTAAGGTCTTCAAAATGTCACCTGATCAATCCCCTACATTTTGGCAGTTATCGCTATCGCGTTTGAATTTGCCGGTACAACTGAAGGAACACGGGTGGGTTTTAGTCAGTAAAAGTCTGACACGCCCTCCTGCTTCACCGAGAGCGGGAGAAGTCATAGGATGATTACCCAGACAAATAAAAAAATTGTCGCTGGTGTAGATTGAGGTCTTCAAAATGTCAAATGCCATAGTTTTATTGGCTTTAAGCGGGATTTTGATTACATTTTTTTATTGCTGTGAATATTTGCCAAATATCGTAGATTAAAATAGGTACGGGTTGTACGAACCACTGATGTAATAGAGCTTTATTTTTCGGAAAAATTCATACTCTTTTTTTCTCGAAAAAAAGGGACTGCGCAGAACTGCGGCACACTTGATGTTATATTCAATCGTTCTTCTACAGCATTAAAAGTCATAATTCATTTATTCATTTGTTAACATAGGTATAAAAAATAGTTGTTATAACAATTACAAGCGCGCTATGTTATGCCAGAAGGCGTATAATGAATTTCATTGATATTAGCATTGATAACATAATTGCATTAATGGAATGCAATAGTATTCATAGTTCTTTTTTTTTTGTTCTTTTTTAGGGTTCCGTACCCAAAGGGTAAAAACGGGACCCTATTACTGAGACTCCGCGGTCCGTCTGTCTGTCTGTCTGTCTGTCTGTCTGTCTGTCTGTCACCAGGCTGTATCTCATGAGCCGTGATAGCTAGACAGTTGAAATTTTCACAGATGATGTATTTTTGTTGCCGCTATAACAACAAATACTAAAAACAGATTTTTTTTTTTTTTTAAGTGGGGCTCCCATACAACAAACGTGATTTATGTGCCGTTTTTTGCGATAATGGTACGGAACCCTTCGTGCGCGAGTCGGACTCGCACTTGGCCGGTTTTTTTTGGTATTTTTTCCGTGCGCGTAATAACAACCTTTAACAGATATATTTCTGGTGACGTATGGACCTTACTTGCCAGTGGCGTTAATTGGTGGGCAGAAAAACGGCCTCATTGAATGACACTTTGTATTCAGCCTCTAGTATTAGTTAATCGTAATCAGCTCTAACAATAACAATAATTTACATCACACAATTTCATAATCTAAACACAAGTAGCAATTTCACTAATTGCCATCCCATCAAGTTGTTTGATAGACTGTCTCATCTCATACTATTAATTCAAATAACCGAATGGCTTTGCGGCGTCAGGAGTCTTCTCATTAAGAAGAGTGGGAGATCGCCCGGCTTATTCCGGGTAATGGCCGGCCCGTCCGCCTTTCTTGATTGCTCATTAAAATTATTTTTTTAAGCATTATGGACGCAATTTGCTTGAACGTTCTACTTAGCGATTATGTAAACTATTATTAGTTGGGGTATTATCTTAGAATTGGAAATAATTAGGTCTACAACCGGGTTGTTAATAAGGCACATTTAGTTTTGAAAAACGTCGGATTTGTAAAGCGTTCTCTCTTATCTGCTTTACAGTCTATTTCTAACGGTTGATATCATATTTCATGTTGATGTCTGTAGTACAAATACAAAAATAGCACTATTTTGCTTCGATAAGTGGGTACAATCATCTATACTCTGATTTTTACTTAACCCCTGCCAGAAAAAGAGGGGTGTTATAAGTTTCACATGTGTTGCTGTGTATCTGTGTATCTGTATGTCTGTCTGTGGCATCATAGCGTCCAAACGAGTGAACCGATTGTGATTTAGTTTTTTTTTGTTTAAAAGATGATGAATGAAAAATGAATCGAGAGTTTTCTTAGCTATGTTTGAATAAAATCGGTTCTGCCATTTAAAAGTTATGGGCGTTTTACTGTTTGAATCGCGGTGTTTTCGCAAGATTTCGTGTCAAAATAACGTGTTCAATAGATTGTCGATCGAAGCGTATCTTCTATGTTCTAGATAAATTATGTAGCATGAAATTAAAATGTTTCGGCGGATTTTTTTAATTTTGAAATTTTCGTAGACTAAACTTACATTTGGGGGGTTGTCAAATTATCGTTACATAAAGATAGTGTCGTATCCTGCGTGATCAAAAGTTGATCGAAAATCGAAGTAGATCGAAAATGGAACTATGACACGGTTAAAAATTACAATTGTTAAGAAACTAGCGGCCTTTATTTTTTGCTTTTTAGTTACGTCAGACATAATTTTACCGATCGCATTTATTTTATTGTTGATTTCATATTTTTCACAATAAAAGTGTATGTACTATGCGTATGAATATTGTTGTATTTGTATATATTACGTTTATATACATAAAACATTTATTTACACCAATTAGATAAAAAAATAAATTGAGGAGTCATGTGACATCGATTCGATGAATCACATATGATTAAGCCTTACCTACAACACTAAGCCTCGCGCTTGCAACATTTATAAAAAAGTATGTCATTCGCAGCTGTCAGTTTAATCTACGAAATAAAAAATCACAGTAAATATTTTTTTTTTTGGTCATCATCCTAAAACACAGACGTCAGAGATAAATAAATATCATCACATAAACTTGGAGAAATATGAGTTTCACTGTATGTGGTCATTTGTAGTATGAATAAAATTAGGCTTTCCAGAGAGCCTGTGTTATGGCCCATATCCATTACGGGGATAAAGGACCTCTTTACGAAATAATGAGGTATGAACTGTGGGGTCTAGACAAATAAAAATGTTCTTGTTATCTTTATGGTTAATAGAATTAATTTTATTTTCACAAAGGTAGGTACTGTAAAAGCCTCTCGTTGTACCTTTTAAAATTATAAATGAAAGTATTTTGTTGAAAAATAAAATGTTAAAATTGTTACTATGTTTCCAAATAAAATTTTCTATGTGCTTTTAAAATAGTAATTGTTTTGGCCGGACTTAGATAACTCTGGCTTCTGTCAGCGGCTTTGCCCACGTAAAAGTAGAGAATTATGCCAAAGGAACATACTCCCTGGATAAAACGTATCTATGTCCTCATCCAGGACATGTTATGCCCAGTTTCTTCTAAATTACTAGATTCTGGCTTTGGATTTATAATATTACTAGCTTCTGTCAGCCGATATGCCCACATAAAAATCGAAATGTATACCGAGGGAACATATTCCCCGGATAAAAAGTACCCTTTGTGCTATTCCTGACAATAATCTTTCTCTGTGCCAAATTTCATCTAGATCCGTTCGGCCGGTCTGGCGTGATTGAATATCAAAAATACACACTTCCAAACTTTCTCATTTATAATGTTATGGGTAGTTTTTAAACGAGCAAAAATAAATTCAAATTGAAGGTGTAAAAAATACTGAATATGGCTTACTGAAATACTAAGTGAGCGACAAACAGTGGGCGAATACAAATGTTTAAAACAGCGACTTAAAAATATAAGTTATTCGACGGACCTAAAATGGAGCTAAGTTCGCTCACTTTGCTCGCTCACTTCAGCTCCCGTCATCCCCTTCGAACCTAACCTATCCGTGTCAGTGTTCTCTAAGCTCCTGAGCTCGCTTTTCTCGCTTTTAGACTAATTCGTTGAAAACACGAATTCACCTGAACTACAGCGCTGCACAGCGATGTCGCCTCGATGGTTGTTCAGCTATTTTCAAAAGAATGATATGCTAAAATAGAAAAAAAAATAACCCCAAATACATTAAAGTATGTCACAATATTATTACCGCAGCTCACAAAAACCTCCTAAAAGATATTACTCAACCCGGATAAATAGTTACTTACTTAGTATAATAGTCGCCCATTCAGTATATTTTTCGCCCGGTTAATATTGTTAACCTTGAAACTTATAGATAAGTTACTTATTATACGCTCAAAGACGATATTTTGTTCCCCTAGCTTATGGCTCTGCCACTATCTCATGGCATGGGTCACCAGATAACTGCTATGTTTATGGTCAACATTATCTCATAATTGTTTTTGCAATTTGACCTTACTCTCTGTTTTCTGTAGCCGTTGTTGTTATGTAACATTCTTAAACTGTTTCTGTTGATGAGAGAAATCTGGAAATACCTAGAAATAACTCTTAAAGAAAAGTAAGAAACTGCAGTTTTTCCGCTTTTACTTAAGCTAGTTCCTATTTCGTGTGGGTGGATGGGTTAAAACCCAGGCAGGCTTTTTACTTTATTTAAATCATTTTATCACCACTGCTCTAAAATCGGTAAAGGAAATCATCATGAGGAAACCGGCAACTCCTAGAATCAATTCGAAGACATGTGACATCCACCAACCCGCACTGGGCCCGCGTGGTGGATTTAGCCCATTCCCTCAATCACAGAGAGGAGGCCTGTGTCCCAACAGTGGGTAAATTGAAAAGGCTAATGATGATGAATACCCATTTTATTTAATCTATTTTTAACCGACTTCATATTATAGACATACATATAGCGATTTTGGTATTTTCATCAACATTTGTACTCAGAAAGTATGATTTGGTGAAGTGGAACTGATGAAGAAAACCACTAATGGCCACTGGAACTCCTTAATGCTAAGTATGTCACGGGTTTAAGATATATAGAATAAATCATAAATGATAAATGATTTTATTTCTGTAAGTTGGTTTGTACAAACGCTTTTACATGTCTAACATATTTTTTTTAAAACTAGATGATGTCGGCGTTTCCTATCTGACTACTCTGAGAAGAAAGGCCGAAACAAACTCACAGTCTCTTTTAAAGTCCTGACAAAATCTTGGTTCGATCATGTGAAGATCATGTAGACTGATGTCTGAAATGGTCTTTTGAGGAAAGAACCAGCCAGATTGAGTGGACCTGTCCAGTCAGTGCACGCATTTGTCAATAACCAAGCAGCTCAACTCAGAATTTATGGAGCTCAACGATTCGACGAACAATACCAAAGAAAGGACATTCGGGTAGGCCGCATAAACTACTCAAACAGCCAGACCATGATTAAAAACTAAGATAAATTAAAAAACAAAATAATGATGCACATAGTCTTCACATTCACAATAATTAAAATAAAATAATATAATACTTTAAAAAGAAAATATTCTTGTCATTGCAAGAAAAAAAAAAAAAAAAAAAAAAAAAATAACAAAATTCATGGTACAAAATATTTAAACAAAAAAAAAACTAAATTAATTGGAGCAGCTCACTCCCAAGCCGTTTTATCCTCAACGTAATCTTTAATGCTATAAAACGCTTTTTGGCACAACTTACGTTTAATGAATGATTTAAATTTATTAAGACTTAGATTTTGTACGTGGCTTGGAAGCATATTATAAAAGCGCACACATTGACATCTAAACGAGCCACCTATTTTCTTGAGCCTTGTTGTAGGTATTACAAATTTGTGTTTGTTCCTAGTATTTATATTATGGATATCACTGTATTTTTTAAACAATTTTATATTTTTATGGGCATATAAAAGATTTTCATAAATATACTGAGAAGGCACAGTCATTACATTAATCTCCTTAAATTTCACTCTGAGAGAGTGTCTCGGGCTTAATTTATAAATTGATCGAACAGCTCTTTTCTGCAAAACAAAGATAGTCTGGATGTCGGCGGCATTTCCCCACAACAGAATACCGTACGACATTACACTATGAAAATAGCTAAAGTATACTAAACGGGCTGTCTCTATATCCGTTAAATTACGAATTTTCTAACAGCATATGCTGCGGAGCTTGCTTTTTTGACAATTCATCTATATGTGGGCCCCACTGAAGCTTAGCATCCAAAGTTAAACCTAAGAATACTGTGCTATTTTCAGGATTCAATTCTTCGCCCTTTATCAGCACATCAGTTTTCACCTGCCTAACGTGAGGTAGGGTAAACATAATGCATTTCGTTTTTTTTCATTAAGAAGTAAATTGTTAACATTGAACCAGTGAACTACTTTTGAGATCGCGCTATTTACATCGTCAGTAACCAGCTGCTGACGTTTAAGTTTAAACAAAAGTGAAGTATCATCCGCAAACAACACTATATTATGGTTATCCTTTATGAGGTAAGGCAAATCATCATAATATAAATAAGAAACAAGAAAGGACCAAGAATCGAGCCCTGCGGGACTCCCATTGTTACTATAGATCCAGGAGATCTTTTTCCATTAACGTCAACGCTCTGAATCCTATTACTCAAGTATGAAGTAAGTAATAGGTAACCGACTATGATGAAGAAAATACTTTTATAAATAAATAGTACTGATGAAAATGGTACTATGGAACAGATCTGATGATGAATCCGGAAGGTATACTCTGGCTAATGAGGTGTACTCTGGCTATAAATGATTTTCATGGTAATTAGAGGTACCTATCAAAACTTAAAAGAGATAAATAAAAAACTTTGTTATTTCCTGATAATTATCTAATGGTAAGCTTAGTTTTAATCTATCGCTATACTTTGGGTGATTGGTAACAGACATAACTTTCTTTTCCGAAGTCTGTGTCTTTGGTACCTTTTAATTTCCGTTTTTCGACACCGACTTCGGAAAAGAAAGTAATTTTTCGCTTTCTAGTGTTTTGTTTTGGAAGTCGTTTTGTTTTTTGTCAAAAAGCTTTTTATTTATCTCCTTTTAGTTTTGGTAGGTACCTCCAATTACTATGAAAATAATTAATAGGAAAATTACACCTCATGATGATTCCAATAAGCCCATACAGACTAGGATACTTTGTTTTATTTCGGAGTTCCAGTGCCTACCTTTCGGCTTTCTTGTTCTTTGACGGAATTCCAGAGGGTGACACTTAGTGTGTTGTCCACTGTATAACTTGTGCCTCTATATATAGTATATATAGTAACGGGTCTACCGTTACTTGGGATTGTATAATTAAAAATGTATGACTACTTTTGTTAGCTTGGGTCTTACCTGTTAAAACAAATGTATGTGTTAATGAATAAAAATAAATAAATCATCAGATCGGTTCGATGTTACCATTTTCATCATTAGGTACCATTTTATTTATAAGATTTTGCTTCATCATAGTTGTTTAAATATTCAAGATATCTTATACTTGGCATTAAGGAGCTCCAGTGGCCATCTGTGGTCTTTTTCATCAGTTCTACTTCACCAAAAGATTTTTTCTGAGTGAAAATGATTGCATTGTTGATAAAAATACCAAAATCGCTATATGTATGTCTATAATATGAAGTCGGTTCGGCGGAAAAAATCAAACCGACTTCCAAAACAAAACACTACAAAGAGAAAAATAACTTTCTTTTCAGAAGTCGGTGTCGAAAAACGGAAATTAATAGGTACCAAAGACACCGACTTCGGAAAAGAAAGTTATGTCTGCTACCAATCAACCAAAGTATAGCGACAGATTAAATTTTTGCTTATCGTTAGATAATTATCAGAAAATTGGCTGCATTCGATCGATAGTCTCTCCATGTAAAATCCCAATTTGCACCCGCATCTGATTAGATCGGAAGCTGCCCCTAACGAAGTTAGGTTATAATGATTAAAGCTGCAACGTGTTTCAAAATGTTAATCATTTTGGTCGGAAAATATTTCCAAGCCTGATTAATTTGTGCGTGAAAATTGCTTAACTGTATTACGTTAACAAATGATTAAAAGCAATTATTATTAATTATACTGTAAAATTCGGTGTGAATATCCTATAGCTTATTTGAATTTGGGTATTATACAAAAAATCCCAAATGCATGATTTAAATAAATGGAATCTCTGGCAACAATCGCAAAGCTAGTTTTGTCAAACATAATATTCTGCAACCTGAACTTTACAACAGAAAGGCGACATTTTGTTTTGGGCCTAGCTTTCATTTAGCAGTTTACTGTAGCGTAAGCTACAAACGTCCGTTTTGCTAACAACTAGATAACGTAGTGAATATTGCTGTACATTCAAAATGGAAGCTAATGCCATTGCGAAGGTGTTACGCATTTAGGATGCTGATTGGTTTCCATTTGCAGTAGTGGATTGCAATGAACGGGCGGTAACAGTAGATTGTAGAATCTAGACTCTATTTTGATAGTCCGTTGGTTTATTTTGTAGTTTGTAAAAAAAAAAAAAAAGTTACTAGGAATGTTGCGGAGGCGAAAAATAACTATCTTGTCCGAAGTCGGTGTCTTTGGTACCTACTGCTTTCCGTTTATCGACACCGACTTCGGAAAAGAAAGTAATTTTTCGCCTTCTCGTGTTTTGTTTTGGAAGCCGTTATGTTTTTTAGTTTAAAACTTATTATTTATCTCTTTTTGGTTTAGATAGGTACCTCCAATTACTATGAAAATCATTTATAGCCAAAGTACATCTCATGACGATTCCAATAAGCCCATACACGACTAGGATACTTTGTTTTATTTCGGAGTTCCAGTGCCTAACTTCCGGCTTCATCATCAAATCAGTTCGATGGTACCATTTTCATCAGTAGGTACCATTTTATATATAAGATTTAGCTTCATCATAGTTGTTATTCGAGATATCTTATACCTGAGACATACTTAGCATTAAGGAGCTCCAGTGGCCATCTGTGGTCTTCTTCATCAGTTCCATTTAGACAAATTATATTTTCTGAGTGAAAATGATTGCATTGTTGATGAAAATACCAAAATCGCTATATGTATGCCTATAATATTTGAGGAGTTCCCTCGATATCTCAAGGATCCCATCATCAGTAATACGATACGGTATAGTTGTGTGGGGAAACTCTTCCGAAATGGCGAAGATCTTCATCGCCCAAAAAAAATGTATACGTGCGATATTCAAAATGCAGTGGTCTGACTCATGCAGGACTATGTTCAAGTCGTACAATCTATTGACAGTCCCATGCATTTATATTTACGAAGTTGCCAGGCTTGTGAGGTCCAATCTTGAACTATTTGAACGGAAAAATAACACAAATCATCAAAAAAAAATCAAAATCAATAATTTTTATTTCACATAGGCCTACATGGGCACTTATAAAACGTCGACAATGTGCACGGTTCGGAATAAAAGGAAACCTACACATTTAGATTTTGAAATGCCCGTTCCAAAGCTAGAACTTTTTCGGCGGAGCTGCGTTTACATGATTCCCCTAATTTACAATGCTTTGCCTAGGTCAATTACTCAACTACCCTTCAATAAGTTTTGCGTTGCGTTGTGGAAGTGGTTGTTACAAGAGTTTTTTTATTCGATAGATGAGTTCTTTCAAAAGGGTCCCTGTAAATTTTATACACTAAAACACAGATACATTTAACATTTAAGTAGACACATAAATTGACATAATGTAGTTATCTAATTAATATTTTAAGTGTATAAACTTGTACCATTGCATGCTATATTTTGGCCAAATGTGTGTTACCGAATATTTATATAAGAACTTAATGTACCTACCATATTTGATGCAATAAATGAATTGAATTAAATTGAATCAGATACTGACCATGGGACTATCGGAAAAGTATACCCTTTCAAACAAAAGAAGAATTTTCCAAATCGGTTCAGGCGGTTTTGAGTAATCGGGGAACATACATAAAAAAAGATGCCGACGAATTGAGAATCTTCTCCATTTTTTGAATTCGGTTAAAAATAACAAAGATAAATTAAGTAACAAGTTTAACAAAAATTTACATGTTACTTATATAACTATTTATATCACCCAGTTTTTTCACAAATAAGTTGTTGGTTTTGAACCTAGCCGCTGTGACTTGGGAACAATATTTGATCTGAAACTTGGAGTTATATCTGATCTATATTAAAGGTTCTTCGCATATTTGGTGCTGATTTTATTAATTAGATCACCGTTAGAAATTTGCGGATGCCGAGAAGCGATTTCTTGCGGGAATTCCGTACTTGTAGAGGTTGAGACGAAGTTCCTTTATAACTCTAGTTTGGAGCTAACATTACTTCAAGGTAAGCTTACATAGGCTTTATCAAATACACGTGCCTACCTGAAGTACCTAAAGAGTACTTAGGCAGTGTTATACGAGGTATTGTTACTATTTGATTACCAAATGAAATAGATGGTAGTACTCTAACGGGTACGTTTATGATACGATCTATGTAGGATTGTGGGTTTTCCCTTTCTGAATCTGAACTAATAATAAAGACATAACATTATTTGTATGTTAATTATATCTAGAAATTCTAATTCCATTTCGAAAATCCTTTAACTGATAGATAGTTACACCATTACTGTCATAGCTTGATGTCACGGAAAATGCAAGGTTTTTGTACGATATGCCAAAGGAGCGAAGCCGAGGTCGTGGGTAAAAGCAAGTCAGTAAATAAAGGAGTATTAAAATATTTGCATGGTTATTAATGTCTAGCAATGTTGTTTCGATTACGAAAATTATTTTACTAGATATCGCTCAGTGTCAAAGGCTCTATCCCGGATAATGCACGGTTCCTACAGGATAAGGGACAGGTGCTGAAACTGCAGAAACACCTAGTAAGTAAATAAAGGCGTATTGTGTAAAAGACGTAACGTGTTCAAAAGATTAACTTGTTGTCCTGAATGAAATCCCGTTTGTCACTTACAGGTACCGCTATAATTTCGCGGCGAGAGAAAATAATCCGTATATTTTACAAAAAAAATATATTATCGTTTTTTGGTTCAAGTCTTTTGGCGTGAAAGGAAGTTTTATATTGTGAGGCAAACAATAAGAGCAGTCGGCACTCCCTTTGTGTCCTTTGTACAAGGCTTCACTTGCACCGTTTATTTTTTTATGAGTCGAAAAACACGAGCCTTGTCGCTTAGTATGCTGACAGTTGGCTTCAGCTGTGCCCTTTTGGTTTGCCAGTAGGATTCGTTTTTATTTAATGGGCATGTCCTGCGCAGTTGTGTTGGGTATTACAGAATATTGCGTTTTTCCTTGTTTCGTTTTGTTTGATGCTTAGGCGTTGTAGCAGATAGCTTTTCTTTCAAAATAAGCATTGAACTTGATTTGATTTGGGCGTCTAGTTGGTAGTTAGCAGTACTTTAAGCGTTTTCAGCTAGCAGTAGCTACTGATAGCAGTTACTTTACTTGGGATATCTACTCTAAGTTGAAGGTTTTTGTATGCATGAACTTATTCGTTTTAATAAATCGCAGCAGCAGCTGTAAACAAGTTTATTTTTTCACAAATTATTTAATTTCAGAAATTTTAAAAGTTTAATTAGAATCTAAGGATAAAACTTAACGGCTTATAAAAGAATTTAAGTAATTGTTTAGTTAAAATGTTTTTTGAGAAGATAACTTAAACAAAATGTAAATATAGTTGGTGATTTTGATTAAGAATCCTTCACAAGAATGAGTTTAGACTTTGAAAACTTGATTAAGTACAAAAGAAGCCTTATTTTGTAGCAGGTGCAACACAATAGTTTGGAACAAAGATTGGCAACTTTGGATTCATATTTTATTTATGATCTATTCAAATAATAATTATGATTTCTGAAAATATTGTTTCGCCTTGTTGCATTTTTTACAGACTTTTGAATAAGGAGGTTTTATGTTCGACAGTATGAGTCTTTTTATGTTCTCCGATTACTCTATCAATTGTGAAACTATTTTGAAAATTATTTTCGTATTTGGAAGAGTACTTTCTAAATTTAGTGAAGGTCTGATGCAAAACTTCGGACATATATACAAACAACATAAATAGCGGCAAATCTCGTTATTGTTGCAATCGCATGTCTGTTAATTGTTTAAACCATTTCTTTTCATAAAAAAATATACAACCGGAAGGAGAAAGAAGACCGACTTCCGAAATTGAAGTTTGTTTTCACTTTGTAGTGTTTTTAGTTAGATATTTTTTTTATATAAATGGTTTTTTATATAGTCCTCTTGCATGAATACGATTGCATTATTATGCTTTTACACTTTTAGAATATCGTCGGTTGCAAAGAAGCAATAGGGTAGATGACAAAAAAATCTGATGACGTCACACGATATTTCAACGCACTGTGTTGAAATATCGTGTGACGTCACGCCGTGCTACACTTTCACTGTCAAAGTGAATTCACAAGCCCCACTCCTGAACTTTGATGCGCTTTATCTTTGTTAATTTTTATTTATTTGATAAAGCAAAAAATACTTGTTCAATATTATTTGATAATCTCATGACGGACTAAATAGAATTATCATGTTTCTACCTAAGAAACCTGCCTGTGATGGAAAGCTTTCATCACAGAGACCACATTGAAATATCTAACGTGCGCTATATCCTTCAAACATCACATAAACCAGAATTCCGGTAATTGGCGATTTTTTAACTATCCGTCTGAATAGACCAAAATCCAGTTATGTGTCCTAGGTGTTTAGGTCAAAACTTACTTCTAGGTATGCGTGCTCCATCGTCGACTACAACATCGCTTGCCATCATGTAAGATATTGGACCATCATCAGCAGCGTCATCATTTAATTAGGCACCCCCTTTTCTAGGGTATTTAATGTGTTACGTACCCAATTGATGCAGATGTCTGTATATAAACAGGTATCTACAAAATCAGATAATCTACTGAACACAGGCACTTTATTCCATCTATTCATAGTCCCAAATCCTGTAAGATCCACAAATAAAGATGTTTACATAGGACATGCGAATTACGATCCACAATAACTCACGCTTATGTCAGGATAAATAGCCAATTTGCGTGGAATGGATTGCCAGATCTGAAGATAACTTCGACCTGCACATTCAAAATAAGAGGGGATTTGCAGGTTACGGAAATTACATAATAAACTAACAAAACATGTAGATTTAATGGCGGTTCCATAGGCAATAGGAATTTATTTCTGCTCTATATTACGAGGATTCCGTCGAAGCAAATAACATTACGTCGTCGTATTTGTTGAATTAAAATGGCTCCGCGTATCATTCTGTAGGTACTACCTATATCAATAGAAATTATCTTTTCGAAGCTACAATAATATAATTACACATAATAACACCTTTTTTTTTGTTTACGGGGGGAAACCTTCAAAAAGCGCTTGGAATTTTGGGGAAAAGGCCAGGGAGTATAGGATTTTTACCTCACTAAAACCTCCCTGGTGATTACCATCAGCACGTAGAAGGGTCCCCGTGACCTCTCAAAAGATCACCCCGGAACCCCCTCTGTGCAATGCCTGTTAGCTAACCATGAAACAATCATGTAAATATAAATTAATCATTATTTTTCCTCAATCAACTATAATATATTTTCTTAGCACATAGTTTTAATAAGTTAAGTTTTTGCGTTATTGTAAAAAATAAGTAGCTAACTTACTAAAAAAGTACTCCCATTCCCAATATTTTACTGCACACAACATGTAAAGTTATTTGTCATACATGAGGAACTAACTCTTTAGAAACCACGCGAGAGGCGTCTAATTTGCATGAAGATGTAACGAGTCTCTTAGTAAAAGCACTACGTAATATTAATACAGTTTAGATTTTATGCCAATTATAATTTTGTTGCGACTGCAATCAGCGAGTAAGTGAGTTTATGAGGGAGTGCAGTTACGCCAAGTACATGTTTAAAGGTTTTATTTCAGTCCGTAAACTAGTGTCAAATCAGGGAGCTGTAGGCACCAAAAATAAATTGGTGATAACAGTAAGAAAGTTCTAGAATGGGCCGGTTAGGGAATGTAACAACAGCAGGTTATATAGATCTCAAATGGAATGATGACGTACTGTGAGGGTGGTACCTATGCTAGTGAGCTCGATGGTACATTAGCAAACAGGGAATATCTTCAAAGCAGGTAACACTGGTGACTTAGGCGCTAATAATAGCACCTAAGTCTACCGTGAGTTGAGGAACCAAGAAGAAGACAAGCTATAGTTAATTTCAAAACAAACCACATTTAATTTTCACATTTTGTCTAATTAGTAAATATCATAAACTTCATAATCCACAAACGCATGCATCATATAACCCAGCTTACAATTTATATCCCCTTTAATATACGTTTGCGTGGTATCGACATCTCGTCTGATCCCGTTTTAAATTAGGGTTCGAACCCTCAACTACGGCTACGGGGTTTTTACATTCCTGTCGAGGTTAATTCAAATTAAAGTGCAGTACCATCCTGACTTCCGAAAGCTCTCGCAATTGTTGCGTGAATTTAAATTAGGGGTTAAAACATCGCGGAAAGGGAATTAAGGGCTAAATTGTCATTCTATTTTCTTAATGGGCCCAGTAGTACCTTTAATGGTGATGCGGAAAGGACAGATTAGGAGAAACTGACACTGATTCTGGAGGAGATTGCTAAAGAACGGTACTTACAGCAATGCTAAGCAAAAATTTCATTCCATGGATATTTTATCCATGGGATGGAATTTTTGCTCCGTACGTTATGCTACTTCGGTTTAAAGATATTTATTTTCTCAAAGAACAAATTACAGTTCACTTAAAGAGAAACTTAACTAAATGACCAGTAGGTAGTAGTTAATATTACGACATTCATATATCGAAGGAACTTGACGTCATAGTAAAATTATTAAAATAAGGGTGGATTAACATAACAAACAAAGCAGTTTTAACAAAACTCACATATCCCTTCATCTGTTGTAAATAGGAAAACAATCGCAAAATAAAACAATTACTCTTAATCTAATATTATAAAGATTAAGATTTGATTGTATGTTTGTTTGTAAATTTGTTTGTAATGGATAAACTCAAAAAGCATTTATTATTTATCTGATATTGAAAATTCTTTTACCAATTATTCACATACCATACATTGCTACATTTTGTATCACGGAATCGGGTCCTGTGGGAAGGACCAGGGGAGCGATGCCAAGGGGAAAAGCTAGTCGTCTAATATAAAGTTCCGTAGACCTTTTTTAAAGGTTGGTATACTAGTACACTCTCTGACAATTTTAGGTAATCTATTGTATAACCGAACACCCTCACATTGGATAGTTTTCATGCCGTATAAGGTTCTCACTGTTGCAGCTTCTAAGTCGTCTTGGTTTCGAGTATTGTATCTGTAAATCTTCTGTTTGAATGACATATTCGTGTGTATGTTGGTAGTTAAGATTTTTCGGATAGTCATGCATGTGTGATACGTATACAGTTGTTGTAGGTTTAATAATTTTGTTTTTTTGTATAGTAGTTCCGTAAGCGTATAATAATCGTAATTGAAGAGGACTTTAATTATTTTATTTTGTGTTCGTTACAGGTGTTGTTGATTTGTTTTCGCAGCCTGTCCCCATACTTGGATTAGATATTCTAGATGTGGTTTGATTAGGGTGTTATAAATAGAGTGTCTTAGCTTGTAGGGTACGCATTTTGCAATGTTACGTATTGCTCCGGTTAGTTGTAGTATTCGAGATCTCACGTAGTCAACGTGCGGTCTGAATGTCAATTTACTGTCCAGAATTAGGCCCAAGTATTTCTCATGCGTTGATTTTCGTAGTGGTTGATTATTTATTGTGAGATTGGGAACTACTGGTATTTTTTTATTCTTTGCTGCAAAAATTATATACCCTGTTTTGCCAACATTCATAGTCAGAAGATTCTGATCGAGCCACATGTTCAAAACGTTAAGATCCTTCTGTACTTCAAGTACAATATCATTGATGGAGTCGCCAAAATAGAAAAGACAAGTGTCGTCTGCGTACAATGATATGTGTCCAGTCAGTCCAGCGGTACTAATATCGTTAATGTATATGAGAAAAAGTAAAGGACCCAGGACTGATCCCTGAGGAACTCCGCATAGTATATTGGCCGTTGTGCTTTCAAATTTATCAAGTTTGACGATCTGTTTCCGGTTAGTCAGATAAGACTCAAACATTTTGTAGGCTGTAGAAGTAATACCTATGATTTAAAATAATAAATAGTAAATACTTACGATATGTTATGTATCTGCTTGATAAGTATGAGGTCAACTGGACCCATGACTTGTAAACACTGATAACATACGGGATCCACCCGGTTATTTTAGCGTCAGAGACACAGTGGAAAATAAGAAGGCACGGCAAGTACCTACCAAATTGATTGATATAAAAAGAACGTTCAGAGTTCAGAGTAACATACTTTTAAAATATCTGAATGTGTCGGTGAAGGAAAACATGGTGAGGACTCCGGCAAGTCCTAGAACAAAAAAAGATGGTAGATGGCCCATTCAATCTCGCAGGAGGTTTATGAATCAGCTAAAATAATGTCATGAGAAAGATTTAGATATCGTCTTTCAAAAAAGAAATAATAAATCCAGAAGCGCGTTTATTAAGCAAAATAAATATTACATTCCACGAATGATATCTGAAGGCTCGTCTGAACATCACATTAACTGGGAATGTTATGATAAGCTTGTTTTACGGACCATTAATTTCATTTTATATTACAAGCATTACAATCTATTTTTTCTGTGAAATTATGTGCGAATTTATGTTTGGGGTCTGAATTCCGTCCTCATGGTTTCTTTAATTTGTCCCAGGACCATTTTGAACTGGGTCGAGACTCTGTAATTGGCTTGATATTTTTCACAGAGCTCGATGAAGATTGGGTGCATGTACTTGAGAAGGCTGTGGTCTAGTGTAGGGAACAAGTGATGAAGGGCATGGTCTCCAAATAAAGTCATGACGGCAAACACGTTGCTATTGACGTCTTTTCGGTCGAGAAGGGCTTCCATTTGGTGCATCCCCCAGTCAGGTGTCTCGCTCCTGAAACATGTTTTTATATTGCCAGTAAACCGAGTGATTTTTATTCGAATTGTTACTTTAAAACTCTGAACTAATACTTCACAATATATTTTAGTACAATAGTTAGTGCTATATTTACACAGATAAGCAAAACAATTTAAATTCATCTTGTCATTAATTTATAAACTCACTGAACACTGAACGACTACTGATAACTAGCACCGACAACAATATTTTAGTTTTGTTATCGAAGTAGAAATATTCAGTTATATTATCAAGCTTTAGATTAAACTGTGTGAATTACAAAATCACAGCGCACATTGTTTATTTTTCACTTTAAATTTAATGGAGTTAAAATCGTAGGTATCGAATGATAATATCATAGATACTACGAGTACAATACATTCGGTGCACCTTGCTGACTGCATAATCTGTTTACAACATTATATGATATCACTCGTTAACGTACCAACAGAAGATAAAATATTTTTTCGATCTTATCAGAATTAAATAAAGCGTAATAACTGAGAACAAACACGCAAACATACAATTGCACACCATTACTAGTGTAGAGCTAGAACCTATACCCTGGAAATAAATTGCTGAGTGTGTCATGCTCTCTCAAATGTCTCCCTGATGTCCCCAAATGTCGCGCGTGTGTTGGATCATTTGGTTCCCTTCATGGTGGTTGAGCTGGGTGGTGCCGATTCATGCGTCTAGTTCGTGAACGGGCGTCGTCACTAGGGATTGGTCATAACTTAACTGCTTCGGACGTTAATGTTTCTCTAGTACCTAGATATTATATAACTGCGCAGAACATGTGTAGTACCTTTGATACTTTATAGGTATACCTGATCACTATACTACGTACAGGTATAAAGTATCAAAGGTCAAAAGGTTGTAGTTAGCACTACACACTATACTACGTACAGGTATAAAGTCTTCTGGGTGCATCTTATTAATGTATGTACTTATGTAAATATTGTAAAACACTTATATTTTTAACAGAGTAAGTACGGAGTTTCTTGTCCGTTCTTGTCCATAACAAGCTACTTTGCCGATTTTTAATACTTGACGTTCAAAAGTGTCGCTTAAGGCGGTACCCCGAGCAAAACGCCGCGCAAGCCGTTTTTGTGCTGTTTTTAGGAGCTATCTACTCGTTATTTAAAAAGAAATATCAATTAATAAAAATACATTAAATTTCTACATAATATTGATTCTAAAATGGTAGATTTAGTTTTTTTTTAAATGTTGTATATATTTCACAAATCTACTTCCAAAAAAACATAAAAATGAGAAATAATTATTGATATTATGCATCTCCTCGTAAAGTGTTCATTGATTATTTTTTGTACTAACACTAATGGATAGACAATTTAATAACGAACATTTTTGTAGAATTATTTTTTTCAAAAGACCATAATTCGATTTTATAAAGTACTTATTCTAAAATCTGGGCGTATTCACTACTGTAATTCATGCGCCACCGCCGCCGCTAGACCAATAGGAACGCTCATATCTCATGCCGGATTTTTTGGTCAGGGTACCGTCTTAATGGCTTAGTTGAAATAAATATATTTGACTTTGACTTTTGAGTGCCAAGATATAACTTAATTCCGGTATACACCAACGCGGAGAGGAGAGGAGACGAGAGGAGATGTGTTTTGAATAACCAATCAGATTTCGTTATTGCCACATCTCCTCTCCGCTACGCTTCGGTGGAAATGGATCAAGAGGAGAGGAGGGGAATTTTGTGCCGCGAATCCGCGAGCAACCAAACGGCACGGCAGAGCGGAGATGTGTGTAGACGGGCGGGCGGCCGGGTAGCGGCCCGCGCTCGCACACCCCTTTTCCCGCATGGCGTCTTCCTTTCGTAGACAGCACTTGACTGATTTCCAGATCTCACAGCTCACATCTACCCTCCACTACGCATCTCCTTTCCGCTTTGGTGAAAATAACCTGCCAGCTTCGCAGCACATCTCGTCTCGTCTCCTCTCCTCTCTGTTTTGGTGGATATCGGGCCTTACTGTCTAGCTTCACTTTTTTTTAGCAATTATTCTTTAAGCTCGCTGTAGCTACTTTTAAATGTCAATATGTTTATAACTGTGTGTCAGCTACCTAGCTTAATATAATTTTATGCTAGAAAGTTTTATAGTAGAAATTAACTTACGCAGGTTGATCGCCATCTTTGATCGCCTCGGGATGGTGATGAGCAGCGTTAACACCGATAGAGTAGAAGATTAAGCTGCCAGTACAATTGATCCATAGCCAAGTGGAGATCACGTGGGTTATGGGGGCACCACTAGCGAGCCCCATCCACATGGGAAGGAGTAGGCCAATGGCGTCGTGCCAACGGTAATGACTCTTGAAAAACCCTTGTCGAAGGAATATTGAAAGGAACCTGGAACAAGCAAACGGATTTTGTATTAATCTCGTTTTGAATAGTTTCTTATTTTTAGCTTATGCGTTACAAGGATTTTGTATTTTTAGGTTGCCGTACCCAAAGGGTAAAAAAAAACGACCTATTACTAAGACACGACGATCCTTCTGTCTGGCTGTGTGCTCAGTATGTCTGTCACCAGGCTGTATCTCATTAACCGTGATAGTTATACAGCTGTAAATTTTCACAGATGATGTTGCCGCTATAACTACAAATACTAACAACAGAATAAAACAAATATTTAAGTGGGGCTCCCATACAACAAACGTGATTTGTTTGCCGTTTTTTGCGATAATGGTACGGAACCCTTCATGTGCGAGTTCGACTCGCACTTGGCCGGTTTTTTATTTTATTTAAGTTTTTTTTTATTAACTTAAACATGGCGTCTCGTTAGTCTAGTGGTCGCAAGCGTTGCAGCTAAGTATAGGGTTTTTCAATCTGGCATTTCTCAGTAGTACCCCGGGGTCTAGATTTGTGCCAATTTGATGGCTATAGACTTGCCCCCTATTACATGGAACTTATATATAATGGCAAAATGCAGGTGTAGTATAGGCACATCTCTGCCTATCCCTTCGGGGAAAACAGTCATAACCGTGATGTTATGATAATGTTGCTTCAAGATGATTTTAATTTCTTCAAGTATGTGAGAGATGAGTTGTGATCGCGATGTTATGATAATGTTGCTTCAAGATGATTTTAATTTCTTCAAGTATGTGAGAGATGAGTTGTGATCGCGATGTTATGATAATGTTGCTTAAAGATGATTTTAATTTCTTCAAGTATGTGAGAGATGAGTTGTGATCGTGATTTTATGATAATGTTGCTTCAAGATGATTTTAATTTCTTCAAGTATGTGAGAGATGAGTTGTGATCGCGATGTTATGATAATGTAGCTTAAAGATGGTTTTAATTTCTTCAAGTATGTGGGAGATGAGTTGCGATCGCGATGTTATGATAATGTTGCTTAAAGATGATTTTAATTTCTTCTAGTATATGAGAGATGAGTTGTGATCGCGATGTTATGATAATGTTGCTTATAGATGATTTTAATTTCTTCAAGTACGTGAGAGATGAGTTGTGATTTCGATGTTTTAAATTTCTTCAAGTATATGAGAGATGAGTTGAGATCGTGATGTTATGATAATGTTGCTTAAAGATGATTTCAATTTCTTCAAGTATGTGAGAGATGATTTGTGATCGTGATATTATGATAATGTTGCTTAAATATGATTTTAATTTCTTCAAGTATGTGAGAGATGAGTTGTGATCGCGATGTTATAATAATGTTGCTTAAAGATGATTTTAATTTCTTCCAGTATGTGAGAGATAAGTTGTGATCGCGATGTTATGATAATGTTGCTTATAGATGATTTTAATTTCTTCAAGTATGTGAGAGATGAGTTGTGATCGTGATGATTTTAATTTCTTCAAGTATGTGA
Source organism: Orthosia gothica (assembly GCA_949775005.1). Classification (NCBI taxonomy): domain Eukaryota; kingdom Metazoa; phylum Arthropoda; class Insecta; order Lepidoptera; family Noctuidae; genus Orthosia; species Orthosia gothica. Next base: position 13,674,648 of record OX459041.1, read on the forward strand.
GAGATGAGTTGAGATCGTGATGTTATGATAATGTTGCTTAAATATGATTTTAATTTCTTCAAGTATGTGAGAGATGACTTGTGATCGCGATGTTATGATAATGTTGCTTAAAGATGATTTCAATTTCTTCAAGTATGTGAGAGATGAGTTGTGATCGTGATATTATGATAATGTTGCTTAAATATGATTTTAATTTCTTCAAGTATGTGAGAGATGAGTATTAACCAAAGTATCGGATTCGATTGCCCATCCCTATTGTTCATATCTGCAAGATAAAATAATGTAAATAATCCACGTCACATAAAATTCAATGTATTATTGTTATCGCTTTTATTATACAATTCTGTTATTTTTATTTTTAATGTTTGTAATAATAAAATTATGTAAGATGTTAGGTAGATAAAATGAGCAGTGATATTTTGGATATAAACTCAAAATGGAATCTAGTATTGTAATGCACATACATGCTGGTATGATACCAATTAAAAACTCTTATCGGTAGGTCCTGTTCAGGGTTCAAGTTCAAGTTGATACAAAATAGGATGCATCGACGTCAATTAACAGGTTTCATAAAGAGAATGCATTGACTTTTGTTGACATTGGTGGCATCCGGAACAGGGTGGGCAGTTCCACTTCCTCCTGTAAAATAACCGGCCAAGTGCGAGTCGGACTCGCGCACGAAGTACACAGTTCCATACACAGGTTGGCATCAACTATGTATGTATGGGGACACCCTTTATTTATTTTTTTGGATTTTTTCTTTATCTGTGCTGATAGAACTTATTTTTTTGCCAAATTTTGTGAATCTAGGTCAACGGGAACTACCATATAGGTTTACGACCCGAAACCTAGAGGGTACTTCCGTTTGATCTAGAATTGTGAATTTTGGTTAAAAGCAAGGTCTCAAGGTCTTAGCACAAGTAAAGGGAAAATTCCGAAAAATAAAAAATGTTGAAAATTAAGGTAAATTTTGATACTCTTGACCAAAATTTGCCCATATCTTTTTATTGTGTTGACTCAGGACCTTGATTTTTGTACACCTAATAGGGACTATAGCCCTCAGTATATATACATTTCAACTTACTAGGTCCACCCGTTCCTGTGAAAATCGGTGGTGACACACGGACAGACAGACGGACAAGAGAGTGATATTATAATGGTTCCCTTTTTTTACCTTTTGAGGTACGGAACCCTAAAAATGAGGATTCTCCGACCAGAGGGGTGTTATGTCCTTGCCCGATGGTTGTTGTCGGGCTGTTGCCCAAATGTTCAAAGCGCGTGGCGAACTTTGTTAACGCGAAGTAGGATTTGTGGGATGTCAGGTCATGTTCGTAGAATATAATTCAACGATAGTTAAATGGGGTAACATTCTAAGGTAAGATTTTTTCACGGCTTTAAAAAAAAACTTACCTCTTTATAAAACTTATTAAGAAGACAAAAGGAAAGAAGAAGATCTCAGTAATGAAGCCCAACTTAGCGTGCAGTGGTTTATCTTTCCTTGGATTGTAGAACAGGAATGGTTCAAGAGAACTGATCTCCAAGTCCATGAGAGTATTTGTGTAGAGATGATGTGATAGCACGTGGGATACCCGGAAATCTCTGGAAAAGAAAAAAATATTTTTATGAGAATCTATGCATACAGTGATATCAGGCGAAGGAGTTCGGTGACTCAGCTGGCTTATCCGGGCTTAAAGTCCCGTAAAGAACGAGAAAAGATAAACTGTATATACTACTAGCTAGCTGACGCCCGCGGCTTCGCTCCCGTCAAAATTATAGCCTATGTTACTTGGGAATAGTATAGCTTTCCATAGGTGAAAGAATTTTTAAAATCGGTCCAGGAACCTAGTCGGTACAAACAAACAAACATACAAACGAACAAAAAAATCTTTCCTCTTTATAATATTGGTATAGATAGGCGACCACTGAAAATCAGCGTCGTGCTGTGGGTCCCCCACGGCAGAGCACTATGCTGAGTGGAAGCCTTCTTGCCACAATCACGACATGCATCTGCCTGGCATCTTTTTCACCCTATTTTTTTCTGTTTTATACAAAATGTAGGTAGTATATGTTATTATTGTTTTATTTATTTCTCGTCTTTACTAACTCAATTTAAGTACTACTAATACTATTGTTAAGGGTTTAGCATAAGCATGTTCTTATATTGTATGTCGACACGAACAAGTGTTTATTTGTCACGTTTGTGACAAATAAACACTTGTTCTTTCTTTATATCTTTCTAACTGTATGCAAGTAGCATGCAGTTTAGTTCACTATCTCATTTTATCAAAAAAATGCAACTATTCATAAGTCTACTAAATGTGTTATCAATATAATGCAGCATAATTTAAGGTAAGCAAGTCAAATCATACAAAACTTGGATGTATAAGAATAGATAAACAGATAAACATATAAGATCGTTGTTGAGTTAAAGTAATTTGCTGTGCAGATATTCCAGTCAAAAATTACTTGCCAGAAAAAGTTAATCAGATCTGTTTCGCTATTTGGACCCATTGGAATTCATTAATAAATATCGATTGAGTTTAAATACCAATGAATAGGCAAAAACTGAGCTCATATTCCAAGTCAGTTTGAAGGATCTCCATTCGACTCAGCTGCTATGACAACGGAAAGATCCCTCTATGAATGTCAATAAATATCAAGCTATAATTATCAATTTGGCTATGCGAGGTGGAGTCGAGTTGGAGGACATGGCTTGGAATGTGGGTCTTAGAACCTACTTCACAACTGCAAAGTTTTAGAAATTCTCAGTATATTTAATATTGCCAATTAGTATAAACCACTTCTAAAACATGACGTCACACAATCAAAGCGTAACTTGTCACACATTAAGGGGGTAAAAGACTTATAAAAAAAAAGAAACTTCGAGTCTCGCTTTGATTAAAAACTCTACAATTTTCTCATCAGCATAATTAAACTACGGAGTTTGAAGTTCGCTCGAGAAATCATGCTGGTTTACAAATTTTCTTCAGTGGCGAAAGAGATAAAATGGCTGCTTGCGACAGCTGTTTTTTAACAGAGCTGTGCTGAGTGTACCTGTGATGTAGACTCATCATTATAGAATACTTGACTATGAAACACATGGGACCTGCATATAATCTCATCTTAATATCATCATCATCATCATCATCATCATATCAGCCGAAAGACGTCCACTGCTGGACATAGGCCTCCCCCAAGTGTCGCCACATTGACCGGTCCCGTGCGTCCCGCATCCAGCGAATCCCCGCAACCTTCACCAGGTCATCGGTCCACCTGGTGGGAGGCCTTCCAACGCATCGTCTTCCGGTTCGCGGTCGCCACTCCAGAACTTTTCTGCCCCATCGGCCATCCGTTCTGCGAGCAATGTGCCCTGCCCACTGCCACTTAAGTTTGGCAATTCTTCGGGCTATGTCGGTAACCCTGGTTCTCTTGCGGATCTCTACATTTCTGATTCGATCACGCAAGGATACTCCGAGCATAGCCCTCTCCATTGCCCTTTGCGTGACTGTAAGCTTCCTGATGAGGCCCATTGTGAGCGACCACGTCTCAGAGCCATAGGTCATCACTGGCAACACACACTGGTCATAGACCTTCGTCTTGAGACACTGTGGTAAGTTGGACGAGAAGACACCGCGCAATTTCCCGAACGCTGCCCAGCCGAGTCGGATTCGACGGTTGACCTCTTTCTCGAAGTTGGCCCTACCCAACTGGATCGTTTGTCCCAGGTAGACATAATCTTTCACAACTTCGAGTGTAGAGTCTCCAACCTTGATAGGAGTGGGTGTTACATGGGCATTCAACATAACCTTGGTTTTGTCCATGTTCATTTTAAGACCCACTCTTTTGGAAGCTCTACTGAGGTCATCGAGCATTATACTGAGGTCCTCCATGGTCTCAGCCATGACCACTATATCGTCGGCAAACCGAAGGTGAGTGATGTACTCGCCATTGACGTTGATGCCTAGCCCTCTCCAGTCCAGAACCTTGAAGACATCCTCCAGTGCAGCGGTGAACAGTTTCGGAGATATGACGTCTCCCTGTCTCACACCTCGCTGCAGAAAGATAGGTTCCGAGGCCTGATCCTGAAGTCGGACTGACATGGTGGCGTTTTTGTACAAACACTTCAACACCTCGATGTACCGGTAGTCGATTTGGCACCGTTGGAGAGACTGCAGTACAGCCCAAGTCTCGATTGAATCGAAGGCTTTCTCGTAGTCCACAAACGCTAAACAGAGAGGCAGGTTATACTCTTCGGTCTTCTGTATAACCTGCCGCAGCGTATGTATGTGGTCTACGGTGCTAAAGCCTTTTCGGAATCCGGCTTGTTCGGGAGGCTGGAAATCGTCAAACCTGCGCGCGAGACGATTCGTGATGACTCTTGAAAACAGCTTGTAGACATGGCTAAGAAGTGAGATGGGCCTATAGTTCTTCAACAGGGCATTGTCACCCTTCTTGAAAAAGAGTACCACCACACCCCTGCACCATGCCTGTGGCGTTTTCCCCTCGAGTATGACGGCACCAAACAGCTTCTGAAGGGCCTTAAGTATTGGTTTACCACCCGCCTTCAGGAGTTCGGCCGTAATGCCGTCATCACCCGGTGCCTTGTTATTCTTAAGCTGTTTAAGAGCCATCCTAATCTCGTACAGGCTGACGTCCGGTATGTCTTCGGTATAGTGACGGGTCAATCTAGCTCTAGGGTCTTTTACTAGATTCGCGACGGGTTTACTGGTTGACGTGTACAACTGCCCATAGAATTTCTCGATCTCCCTCAGAAGCTCCGGTTTGGCGGATATGATCCTGCCATCGTCGGTCTTCAGTTTCGTGAGCTGGCTCTGCCCAATAGACAGATCTCTTGCAAAGACCTTGGACCCCTTATTCCGCTCAATTGCGTCTTTAATACGCTCAGTATTATAGCGGCGGAGGTCGCTTTTCAAGGACTTTGAGATCCGTCCATTAAGCTGCCGGTATTTCAACGCATCGTCTGAAGACTGCAGGATCATCTCACGCCTCTCCTTCATAAGCTTGAGAGTAGGATCAGAGATCTTTTTATTTATATCTGTACGGCGGGTCTTGAAAAACTTAGACCCGACCGTATGGACAGCTTCCACGAACCCGTCGCTGTATTCGTCCACGGAGCTCCCTAGGCACTCGAAACGATTCTGGAGTTCGAGCTGAAAGCTCTCGGGGTTTTGGATCTGGATCTGTGCTGGACGGAGCGTTGACTTCATCAGTCGAGACCTTTCAAGCTTGATATTAATGTTCAATGTGCCTCTTACCATTCGGTGATCGCTCCCGGTTTTCACCGAATTGATCACAGAGACATCATTGAACATTTGCTTCTTGGTTGACATGATGAAGTCGATCTCGTTTTTTGTTGCACCATCGGGGCTTTGCCAGGTCCACTTCCTATGCTCACGCTTTCTGAAGAAGGAGTTCATCATGTAGAGGCCCTCCTTCTCCATAAAACTGGCCAGTAGGTGACCCCGGTGGTTCCGACGTCCAACTCCAAATTGCCCCACTTGCAGCTCATCCTCGTCTCGTTTGCCCAGTTTTGCGTTGAAGTCCCCCATGACAACGGTGAAGTGAGTTTTGAAACCATGCATGGCTATAGAGATATCCTCATACATGGTCTCTACCTCGTCGTCGGGGCGTGCCGAGGTCGGTGCGTAGACCTGTATGACCTTCAGCGAATATCTCGAGGATATTCTGAGTATAAGGTACGCCACCCTGGTCGACACACTCTCGATCTTCATCACGTTGTTCACAAGGGACTTGTGGACGATAAACCCGACACCACCCTGGGACTGCCGGTCACCCTCTCGGAAATAGAGCAGGTTACCGGATTCGAGGATTATCGAGTCCTCCCCCTCTCTTCGGACTTCAGATAACCCTATAATACTCCATCGCAACCTGCTCAATTCTTCCTCGAGTTCGGCTATCTTCTCGTCGGTCCGGAGTGTTCGCGTGTTGTATGTTGCCAGGGCCAGTCGTCGGTGTTTATTGGGGTAGCCGGGTTCACTCCGGGGATTCTTCGCACCCCTTGCCACGCCATCGCCTCGACCGCTACCGTAGTCGAGGGTAGACGGGCTGCCGGGTACTCGGGGCCGTTTTTTATTTGTGCTATTCATTTGGTTTGGGGGGGGTTTGCCTTAATCGCCACGCTTGGCAGGCGGGTTGGCGATCGCAGTTTGTTGTTGAAGAGCACAGAGAACGCTGCTGCCCATTCTCTGGTGTATCCCTTAGTCGCCTCTTACGACACCCACGGGAAGATATGGGATGGTGAGATTCTTTACGTCCGACACCATACGGACCTTAATATAATAATCGAGAATAAAGTGATCAAATAATAAAAATACATCCACTGGTGGATATTATTTCTCCAAGCGTCGCCACATCGTTCGGTCCTGAGCTTCAAAAGTTATCACAAGATGAATATACTAAGTGCTCATAATATTAAAGTATTCAAAAAACACTCACCTGTAAGACCACATGCTCATATTAAACAAATACATCCTCCAATTAGTTTTTCTGTGTATGAAGTTATGACAGGCCACAGTCAAAAACGCCAAGTTGACCGACGCGTAGGCATACCAAAACTTCGCTGCATATGCATTTGTAACCCAACAGGCTAAAGCAGAACTTATAAGAAGAGATAAAAACAAGCCATCTGTTATATTATCTGCAGTTTTAGATGCATCTTTAGGGATTTTCTTGAGTTGCTCAAAAGCCGCCTTCTTTAGCGTTTTATAAAATCCATCTTCTTTGAACGTGAACGGCGAATTACGGGGAGTCTTTGCATCCCTTATATAAAATTGTGTAAGAATTTTCTCTGTGGATGGGTTCAAGTGATGAGATTCAAAAGCTTCAGTAATGTCGGTGCCCTGAAAACATTAATTTTAAATTGTATTGCTGTAGTAAAGTGTTCTGGTTAACGTTTGTGCCTATTACAATTAAAATCACTGTGTAAGTAAATTAAAGCTATGCATATTTTGGTTTAAATAAATGTAGACAGTCACCAAAAATGTTCATTAGAGTGGTCTTCTAAATCTATAACTACTATAATTTGACTTGAGAGAGCCGTCTTCACGTCTTTTCGATTATAGAATATCTCATCATATATTCTATAATCGAAAAAAAGCTGTCCCATGAAATGATCAGTAAAATCTTGGTGACGTCTCAAAAATGAAGACGAGCTCTTCAAAATATAAAACTAGGGTGATATGACAGTAGCGTACCTAAGTATCCATTTTAATGAGTGTGTAAATAAAATTTTAAGTAGCACTTACTTGAGTAAGTTCCAACCATTCCTCACCGCCCGGGTGCCGCTTTAAAAATCGTGCCAAGTCGTATAGTTTATCATGAATACGCCATAATCCTTCAGCGTCGTCATCCATGGCTTTTCCAGTGAGCCATTGCACCGGGTCCCTGATAGACTCATCTCGTAAAGACGGGTATTTTAACTGCGGAAAACTGACATGGGTATTTTTATCTTGTGCTCTTTGTTGAGCCTTTTCTTCCCATTCCGCATTAGGAGGCATTTTTTTTCATTAAATTGTCCCTCCTGATACAATGTGACTCGGCCCGTAGTGCTTGTTGCACTGAACTGAACGTCAGTGCCACCACATCTATTAATTTGTTGACAAGTTCATTAGTACAAATAATAGATAGTTGATTGGTTCCTTTGAAGTTGTAAATAGTGCATTAAATTGCAATTACATTAGTTATATTATGATGCGTTTAGATTTTATTCGACTGATGAAAATAATTATATAGCATTTACGGGAGATTGGCCGAAGAAGGCGAAACCACGAGAAAATTTGAAAGCTATGTCAATGTATGTTTGCCCATCAGTGGTCCCCTGCCACTTTTTTAATTAACTTATATTGCGCATATAACCCAAATAGGTTAATAAAAAAAATTGGAGGTTTAATTTGATGTAAGATTATAAGGTACCTTTGTACGACCTTAAGGTTTTTTTTGTTATATTAAGCTGCTATTCCATTTACTGGCTTGACTTATTTGTAAAGTTTTAATTCCTGTTTTAGTTTACGTAAAAGTATGAATTCTTCTTCCATTTTTACCCGACTACGGCAAAGCCAAAACAAGGGTTATGATTTTAACCGGTATGTATTGTATATTCATAATTACTTCTAAACTGCTAATCAAAATTTGACAAATGAGCTATCGTTAGAGGCGCCACTTTGTTCAGAAGAATAAACAATTTCGGTCTGTGTATAAAGAACTTAATTAAGTCATGTTACTACAAGATGCATCAAGATAACCTCTAAGATAATATGTTTGTACATTCACAAAAACATCTTACAAATTCTCCGCTTAATTACCATTTATTTAACACTTGAAAACACAAAAAATGTACTTAATTGTTTTGAAATAATGTAACACATACAAAGGTAAACATTGTCAATATTTTAGATTGCATGCAACGAATATATTGATCGGTTTGTGGTCCAGGCTCCAGGGTAGAGTGTAAGGAACGAGAGCGCGTGGCAGGTCAAACATGCGATCGACCAACCAGATCAAGTCTGCAGTATTTAAGCAAAACATTGCATGAGAGCACAGCCTATATCTCCCATGTGGGGTCATATCATGACGTGAATCATGATGACACCCCATGTAGCAGTGAACCACCGGGCACAGACAACCACTATACCAAGAGTGAACCAACAAAGAAGTCAAGTAATCTTTAGTCTATCATTTAGTTAATGGCAGTGATGTCATGGTGACCCATGTTGATAAGCGAACCATGTTTACAGACGTATTTTGTAACGATGGTAATAGTATCATCACCATCATCATCCTATTCACCCTCAACCCTTGTACTCTTTTTACATACCGACACTTGTATTCTTTTTACATACTTCTCTATTTCCATTACTACTATTATAATGTATATATTCCCCTAGCTACTGTGAGGACTGTTCACCTATTTAGAGGCAAACTCCTTGCCTATTATAAGACTGGTGACAGATAACTATTTAGTTTTGGAAGGTGATTGAAAAATGAAAATGAAACGTATGTAAAATAATTGAAGATGTTTTTGTTTAGCTTTTGTTGTCACTTCGGAGCAAGCTGCCTGAAGACGGGCACGTTGTTGCTTCAATACATTTCATTTATAGCTCTCAGAGCGTTTTTTAACATACTCGATCGTGTTACCGTAAACGTTCTCTGACTCTAGACAAGTGATATTCTATTGTCACGATAACGATTGATAAAATGTCTAATAGGTATTAAAAAAAAAATGTAATGTATGCCAAGCGATATCGAAATGTCATGCGATCAATCCCTTAAGTTTTGACATTAAGACAAAAGCCATAGCTCATAGAATTACACTTTGTCACACATTAATCCAGTTTCAATACAAATTGATGATTACGTTTACGCGATCGAAAACAAGTAAACAGTCGCACTAAGCCCACTGATGTAATCACAGTAAACCACTCCATAATAAAATCTGGCTTAAAGAATTTATTGAACAATACAAAGAAATTTAAGTGCATAATTTTGGCACGTAGTTTTAGATACGATAAAGTATTCTGTTTCAGTCGTAGAATATGTAATAGGACGTTTGCCAGCTGACTCACTTTCAGTTTGCGGTTATAGTTCTTCGAAAAAGGTCAAGAATCGTAAAAAAAACACATTTTGGGGCGCAATTTTATATGTACGTTGCTGTAAACTTTCATACTGCCATGGGAGGTTTGTTTTAAGATTCTGGAAACCTGAAGAGTAAATATTTATGACGAAATTCTGTGTTGGCGTTTTTTTGCAAAACATCGTAACTTTGTTTTTATCGCACTAATAGTTTATTTGCGTTCTAACTACTCATATGTAAACATCAGTCACTTTCCAACCAAGCGGCATAGGACAAGTACAATGCACTTTTGTGCGAAAAACATACATAGCCAATTATTAAATTTTATCTGTCCCTACTGATAGAATTAATTTCGAAAACCGTTTCATCTTTGATTATTTTGATCTGTACAGTGTACAGATAAAAATAATACGCAAATTCATTGTTTTGCGTAGTAATTTACCTGCAAATATTACGTAATCTTATCTTTTGTAATAATATCTGCTATTTAAAATTACATTATGATATAAAATACAAGATTATGGGCCCTCCCATTTAAACAATGTGTAAAGTTTGGGCAGTGTGCATCAGTGTATAATGATAACAAATAAATCATTATAATAAAATTGTTTTAAAAAAATGGCTACCAAAGATAAAAATTATATCGAATGGGCTCATCAAACGGCAGCAGAAAAAAAGACTCACGTCAGTTTTCCTCAACTGAAGTACCCTTCGTTGAGAGATGAAGGGTTTAAGGATCCCATACAATGGTTGGAAGGCAAAGCCATGGATGATGGAGCTGAAGGTTTATGGAGAATACGTGATGGGCTTTACGATTTCGACGACTTTCAAGATAAGCATCCCGGCGGAGCCGAGTGGTTGGAACTCTCTAAGGTAACCTAATTACCGTTGAAATATATTTTTGTTGTGAGCAAAGTAGGGTTCAGGCCCGTAGTAATAAAATATGAAAGTCAATTTGTCCTGCGAAGCAATATTTGTGATTTCTTATTCTATTTACGGCAAAGTTAGAACTGAATTATTGTGTATGAATCATTATTTTGGCACAACTTCTCTTAACAAGCTAAATATTTGCAGGGTACAGACATAACAGAAGCTTTTGAATGTCATCATTTAAATCCTTTTGTAGACAAGATGATAGAAAAGTATTATATTAGAAACGCTAAGACGAAAAGGAATTCTCCGTTTACTTTTGAAGAGGATGGTTTTTATAAGACATTAAAACGTGATGTGAGAGAAGTTATAAAGAAGATTCCAAAAACTGAGCGAAAACAAGCAGACTATATTATTGATAGTCTATTTACTACCGTTTTGTTATCTTCAGTAATATCTTGCTGGGCTACAAACTATTGGGTAATGATGACGTCATACTTGGTCGCATCTCTTACCTTAGCATGGACCACCGTCGCATCACATAGCTATATCCACATGAAAACTAACTGGAGGATGTACCTTTTCAATTTAACTTTAATGTCTTACAGGTAAATATAAAAATGGTTTGTTAATAGCTAGAAAAGGTGAAATAAAATATTGTTAATAAACGTAAATTAATTTATGAAGGAACCTTTGATAAAAAAAAATAAGACATAGAGTACTTTTAACGTTTTACTAACACAATAATATTGCCAATAATCCTGTTAACAAAAGAGGACACGGATGTTACGGAGTAACGTGATGCCTTCAATGATACATTCAGTAATCAGACTAACAAGGAAGAAAACAATAGTGGTTACCGTTAAAATTACTAACATTGGTGATTCTAGGGATGCTATCAATGGCTTTTTCGTTTGTTACAGAGATTTCAGAGTATCACACGCACTCTCTCATCATATTTATCCCAATACACTTATGGACTTAGAAATCAGTGCATTTGAACCAATCGTCTTCTGGAATCCTAGAAAAAAGCCTTTCTACGCTTACTTTGCTTTTCTGATTGAAATGTTATTCTACCCATTCATCGGTATCATTAATTTCTTGAAGAGGTAACGTAGCGTTTAAAGATATAATTAAATTTGTATTTGGCCTGAAGGGCCACCCGGCCGATATCTTTTGGAGTCAATATCAAGTCCTGGAGAAGAGCCCACGTTTCAGCAAGCGTACCTTCAGACCGCAGCAGTTTGGCAGAGGCCTGTTTCAACAGTAGACTGTGATGGACTGATATGATTGGTTATAAGTCCGGGTTAGGATAGCATTAAGCGCTATCATGTTTTTATAAGTCAATAGTTATGTATTCTCTTTTTTATTTTTATTACGATATGAGTACCATGCAAAGTCGAAACAAAACCTGCCCCCCTAGCCATGTTACAAACGCTGCGTATCGAATCTCTTTCTACAATCGTTAACGCCTTCTATATGTTTTGTCTGACCACGTGACTTAACGTTCAGATGTGTTATTCCCATACATTGATACGTTTTTTACAAGCGTTATCGATTGTATATTGTCAACTTTATTTTTATTTTTTATTATTGATAGGCTTGCGCTTGACCACCATCTCACCTGATCGTAAGCGTTGATCGTAGTCGACGATGTAGCACGCTTAGAAGAAACCTTTTCTCTCTTGACTTAAAGACTCCCAGGTTAACTTTACTACAGGTGCTGCGATAATAGTTCTTAAAATGTAGATTGCAAAAGTATTAATCAGACTATGTTTCCAGACACATCAGTATCTTCATCCGTAAAGATTTTTTCGCCCGTCACTACAGATGGCATGATGGCATTGCCTTCCTTCTGCCGCTCTGGATGTACTTTGCCAGTGGTACTACTTTTTTCCACGCTGTTTCTACGTGGCTGTGGATTATTTGTACTACTAGCTTCATCACATTCGCGATTGGCACAAACGCTGCGCATCATCACCCCGATATTTTCAAAGATGGTGATCAACTCAAGTAAGTGAATTGTATGATGTGTCTACTGTTGTATTATTATGATCATGTATGTTTAGTTCTATGCTCTATTTATGCAAAAACATGGATCTGTCCTAAGGTCAATTAAACGTTTGCTGACTATCATCATGTGACTGTGGATCTTAAATTAGCCTCAAGGAAAACATTAAATCACATTTGTGTCTCTGCAATTGTCGCCGTCTTATCAGAAACAATTGCATTTAATTGAGGATAATTGGCAACTTGCATCTTCTAAGAATTAGATATTTTGATTTCGTATACGTTTCAAATTCATCATATTTTATTCTTCAAAAAATACAACAATCAATAGTCTCAAAACTAAATAATCAATTGCCTCATAGATTTTAATTTTAACTCTGCCTAGAAGTCCTTCGAGAAATACAGGCGTAATATGGCTTTTAATCAATTTCTAAATACCATCGAGATTTTTATAAATAAGGGTGTTTGCACGGTTTTTTTTGTTCAGACAGGCATATTATAAGTTGCGGGATTACATCAATGATAAAAAAATGCTTGGCTCATTGCTAGTCCTGCTCCACAATCACTAGAAAGAAAGAAATAATATATTATTTTATTATACTATTTTATTTTATTTTATAAGTCCTGTTTCCGTAAGTGTGTCCGTGGCATCAACAGTAGGCCCTATCAGAATATCAGCGCAGCGTTATTACCTTTTTGGATATCGCTGCACATGCTGAGATAGGAGCCTTTTTGGTCTCGCACAGGGTTTTTTATTTTAATATTGTTTAAGTGTGTGCTTATTTTCTCGTGTCTCCTGTGCGGGTCACAAATAAATATTTTTCTTTCTTCTTTCTTTCTATATTTGTATTATATAAACTCAATTTCTTTTAGTATTAAATAACTGCACAGCACATGTGTGAGTACTATGTACCAACTGTAAATCTACCATTTCCTGTGCCTATGTGTCGCTCGTTCACTTGTGTGTACCCTGGCAGTTGAGATTGTGTCATGCTCTCTCTCTAATGTCTCTCTGATAGTGGCACTTGTATTGGATCATTCGGTTTCCTTCATGATGGTTGAGCTGAGTGATGCCAATCCATGCATTATGTTCGTGAACGGGTGCCATCAGTTGGGATTGGTCATAACTTAACTGCTTCAGCCTGCTTTTATTTACGTACTTATTTTATTTTTGAATTGTTTGTTGTTATCACATATGTATTTTTCCAATAAGAATGATGTAACCAAATAATTGTAATTAAAACTGATGGAATAGAGTGTCCGTGGAGTTTCTTGCACATTATTTTCCATGGAGACCTACTGACGCTTGCGAATGTGCAACTAGATTCATATTTTGTATGAGAATTCAAAAGTAGCCATATAAGGTTTAATTGAATTAAAAATATTTTGTTTGTTGTTTATTTGTCTTTATTAAGACCATTCAACCGTACAGAAATAGTTTTCAAGACAACTTTTATAGCTAGTTCGTAGAACTTTTGACATGTTTATTTGACGTAAAGCGATATATTATATCTTACTTCAGGGACACCACAATCGACTGGGGCATGCATGAGCTCGAAGCTGTGATGGACCGCACTGACATCAACAGCAGCCTATTCACATCGATGACCTTCTTCGGAGACCATGCACTGCATCATCTGTTTCCAACATTGGATCATGTTACTTTGAAACAGTTGTATCCAGTGTTCCTGAAGCGTTGCGAACAGTTCAGGGCCAATTTCAGGCTGACTTCGTCTTTTGACCTTTTTATTGGGCAGTTGAGAATGGCTGTGAAAGAAGATCCTAACGTGTTGGATAAATCGAAATATGACTAATTGAAAAATAATATGAATAGTAATGTAATGTAAGAAGTTTTTCACACTACCTGCTCGGCAATGTCCAATTACATATCGTGCAATCTCAACGTAAAGTAAAGCATTACCTCCCAAAGTAGGTAAAGTTGTATGAAAATCCCGAGGGAGTAAAGTGACTTGAATTTGGAACGTTAAATTTGCATGAAAACTTGTGGAAAACTCCAAGTATAAACATGCCTATTGCCCATTGTTAACATATTTATTCGAAAATCGAACTGGCCACCATACGAAGAACCTAAAAACAAATGCGCGATTTCAAAGAATGTGAAACAAAAGACGATGTATGGTGCTGTGCTTTTTAGTGAATTTTATGATTCTACTCCAGATTTTAATAAAACAAGCGCTTTAGATATTATTAATAAATCTGTTATCGGAAAAATCAAAACACAGATACGAAAAAACCTACGACGATATTGATCAATGGAGAACAACAAAAGTAGGAGTCAAACCTGTGACTGAGTTTATATCCAAAACTTAGCAGAAACTCGAAAGTTAAGCAGCCTATGGTGCATTTATTCAATCTCGATCTACAATAAGCATCAAACACAAAATTCAAATCAATACACAGAGCAGATTTTTATTGTCTCGCAGAAGGTGTGATAAAAGTATAATATGCTCCTCTGGGATAAAGCCTGTCATCGTCTCGGGCAGCTTGAACCGATCGCTTCACTCCGGACTCTTCTATTCGTTCATTCTCGTTACGCTCAGGGTTCAATATGCCACCCGAGACGTAAGACACTGCTTTATCCCCTTTGTGCATAATCTACTATTGTATCCCTTGTGATACTATGTTCATTTGTGTGACCGGTACAATTTGTGGGCTGTAGAGGCTCTAATCTATATATATAAAAATCAATTGCTGTTCGTTAGTCTCGCTAAAATTCGAGAATGGCTGGACCGATTTGAATAATTCTTTTTTTGTTATGTTCGACAGAATACAGGGAAGGTTTAAAAGCAAAAAAAAAAAAAAAAAGTTTGGTTGGATAGGGTAGGTAGGTAGAGTAGTGTAGTGTAGGTAGGTAGGTAGGTAGGGTAGGGTAGGGTAGGGTAGGGTAGCGTAGGGTAGGGTAGGGTAGTGTAGGGTAGGGTAGTGTAGGGTAGTGTTGGGTAGAGTAGTGTAGGATAGGGTAGTGTAGTGTAGGGTAGGGTAGGGTAGTGTTGGGTCGGGTAGGGTAGGGTAGGATAGGGTAGGGTAGTGTAGGGTCGGGTAGGGTAGGGTAGGGTAGGTAGGTAGGGTAGGTAGGTAGATAGGGTAGGTAGGTAGAGTAGTGTAGTGTAGGTAGGTAGGTAGGGTAGGGTAGGGTAGGGTAGGGTAGGGTAGGGTAGGGTAGGGTAGGGTAGGGTAGGGTAGGGTAGTGTAGGGTAGTGTAGGGTAGAGTAGTGTAGGATAGGGTAGTGTAGCGTAGGGTAGTGTAGCGTAGGGTAGGGTAGGGTAGGGTAGGGTAGGGTAGTGTAGGGTAGGGTAGGGTAGGGTAGGGTAGGGTAGGGTAGTGTAGGGTCGGGTAGGGTAGGGTAGGTAGGGTAAATAAATGTGTGGTGTTTTTATGGCAAAACAAAGTTTGCCGGGTCAACTAGTTGCTAATAATTAATCATAGTGTTATAGTATATAAATAATAAATTAAGAAATAATGTAGCAGGATCAAATAAAGGCTTTTTTATTTTTATTTTATTTTATTTATATAGAGGCTCTAAAGAAAGTGTCATTCCATAAGCGTTGGGGATGGTCGACAATTATGTGCCAGAATTTAGAGGTTGACGTGACATTTCAATAGCGCTTGGCCTTCGCAAAGATTTTTGACTTTTTCCAATCGCTATCGCAACACTTTTTATCCGATCTTCAAAAAGTTGGATGTTCTATTTTCGGTTGTATGTTTTTTTTTGTGTATTTTCGCCGATTACCCCGTCAATTGTGGACCGATTTTTTTTTTGTTTGAAAGATTCTGATCCCGAATTGGTCCCATTTAAATTTCGTGAAGATTTGACTTAGAACTTCGGAGAAATACAACAGCGCTCTTCAATAAATGACAACAAATTTCATTGGTTTGCTGCAATCGCATGTTTGTTTATTGTTTACACCATTTTTAACCGACTTACCAAAAAGGAGGAGGTTATATGTTCGACTTCTTGTATGTTTTTTTTTTTTTTTTTTTTTTTTTTTTTATGTATGTTCACCGATATCTCAGTCAATTGTGGACCGATTTTGAAAATTCTTTTTTTGTTTGATAGAGTATGTTTCGAAATTGGTCCCATTTTATTTTGGTGAAGATCTGATGAAGAACTTCGGAGATATACAACAGAACTCTTCAATAAATAACGGCAAATCCTTCGGAATTTCTGCAATCGCATGCCTGTTTATTGTATATACCATTTCATAACATAACATCACGCCAGTACGCACTAAAGGGGTACGCAGATCTCTCATTTTACTGTTTATTTTCAAGTTTCATGTTATTCGGGTGATCTATTACTTGCCTAGTTTAGGTAGGTACAACTAAAAAGGGAAAAATAAAAAACTTTTTTGCAAAAAAATACTACCGACTTCCAAATAAAAAACTACAAAGTGGAAAATAATTTTATTTTTGGAAGTCGGTGTCCATATCGCAAAAAAATGGGACAAAAGAAAGACACCGACTTCCAAAAATAAAATTATTTTCCACTTTGTAGTTTTTTATTTGGAAGTCGGTAGTATTTTTTTGCAAAAAAGTTTTTTATACAAAATAAAATCACGCCAGTTCACCCTGGTAAACTCTCATTTCACCGGTTATGTTCATGTTTTAAGTTATTCGGGTAAAATATTCTGCCATAACTTTGGGCATTATATGCACCTTACAGTAGAACTTGCTCAATAAGTACTACACCTAATAAGTGAAAAATAAAACCTTTTTTAATAAAATTCAATCGACTTCCAAATAAAAACACTACAAAGTGAAAACTAACTTCAATTTCGGAAGTCGGTGTTCCTGTTTTTTCTTCTTCGTTTTTTTCACCGCCACTTTTTTTTCTGTTTATTCTTTTTGATATGCTCGCGTTTGAAATTGAAGTTATTTTTCACTTTGTAGTGATTTTTTAACCGACTTACCAAAAAGGAGGAGGTTCTATGTTCGACTTTATGTTTTTTTTTTTTTTTTTTTTTTTTTTTTTTTTTTTTTTTTTTGTGTATGTTCACCTATATCTCCGTCAATTGTGGACCGATTTTGAAAATTCTTTCTTTGTTTGAAAGAGTATGTTTCGAAATTGGTCCCATTTTAGTTCAGTGAAGATCTGATGAAGGACTTCGGAGATATACAACTGAACTCTTCAATAAACAACAGCAAAACTCTCGGGATTGCTGCTATCACATGTCTGTTTATTGTTTATACCATTTCATAACATAACATCACGCCAGTACGCTCTGAAGGGGTACGCAGATCTCTCATTTCACCGGTTAAGTTCAAGTTTCAGGTATTCCGGGTAATCTTATCTGGCGTTATAGGGACCTTACTAAACAACTTGCCTATTACGTAGGTAAAACTAAAAAGGGAAAAATAAAAAAACTTTTTTGCAAAAAAATAGCACCGACTTCCAAATGAAAAACTACAAAGTGAAAAATAACTTAATTTTTGGAAGTCGGTGTCCATATCGCAAAAAAATGGTACCTACGAAAGACACCGACTTCCAAAAATTAAGTTATTTTTCACTTTGTAGTTTTTCATTTGGAAGTCGGTGCTATTTTTTTGCAAAAAAGTTTTTTTATTGTATAAAAGTTTTTAGTTGATAGACTATCACTTGCCTAGGGCCTCTTCTGGCATATATAAATTTTGAGACTTTTATTTTTATTTCTATTAGTAATGTAGTGTAAAAAAAGTTATGTCTATTTTGTAACTTAATAAATATGTATGAATATTTTTCCTGTCTTCTCTTCACATCACATCAGCTGATCTTGTATTATGCAATAGAGATAGTTAGTTTCAACTGGAGATACCTATCTCCGATCCAATCTAGACTATTCTGATGTAATATTGAGTAGTAGGTACCTACCTAGTACTCATTATTACTTCAGAATAGTTCATCATCATCATCATCAGCGTTATAATGTTCCAACTGCTGGGACACAGGCCTCCTTTCTGTGAGAGAGGTAATGGGCCTTAATCCACAACACGGGCCCAGTGCGAGTTGGTGGATGTCACATGTCTTCGATATTTTGGTTCTAGGACATGCCGGTTTCCTCACGATGTTTTCCTTCACCGTTTTAAGAGCAGTGGTGATGAAATAATAGAATAGATAACAGTTACACCTTGATTAACTTCTGATTCCGTACTTTAATTGAGCGATTCGTAACGTTAATAATATACATTATCTTCTTATCTTGAAAAGTTTAAATACGAAATTGTTATTTTACATTAGATACACAGATTTATCAAATCTATTATTGAAACAAAACAATTTATTCGTTTTAATTATCTCTAAATGTGAGATCTAAAGGTCATTGCCCTAAACATAATCACCGAAAAATATGATTATCTCCGTTATGTACCTTTGTCGTATGTACTTGCAAAATAAACAAAAATTTCATTGGTCGATAAAATGGGTAAATAAGTATTCTTCGGCGGCGTTATATTATTTCTTGTAAGGGTTATAGTTACTTATAATCAATATTGCAATGTTTTGTGTCACAAATGTGTGTACAATTGATAAGCTCGACCTTTGGTTTGCGCTGTGACTTCGCTTATCAAGAGTCAGTGAATACATCAACTATGGCTATCAAGTTTTCCTTACAATAACATGATTTATGGTCACATGAGAGACATTGCTATGGTAAGTGTTATATATGTGTATGTCGACATTGTGTATGTGTGCATGTGCTATCTCTTCGCGCAGTAAAAGTGATTGCCTATCAACACATGCCATGATGATGCTGACTCCCAAACTAGGCCCAAGCCTGTATTTTGGGGGATACTGCGAAACTTCCTGATCGCTGCCCAGCCGAGTCCTATTTCTCGGAACTGTCCCTATCCAACTGGATTGTTTGTCCCAGGTAGACATAGTCGTCCACAACTTCGAGTGTAGAGTTTCCGACCTTGAAGTGGGTGCAACAAGGGCATTCAACCTCACCTTGGTTTTGTCCATGTGCATCTTAAGACCCACTCTTTCGGATGCTCTACTGAGGTCATCGAGCATTGTACTGAGGTCCTCCATGCATGCCCACAATATCGTCTGCAGATCGAAGGTGAGCGATGTACTCGCCATTGACGTTGATGCCTAGCCCTCTCCAGTCCAGAACCTTGAATACATCTTCCAGTGCAGCGGTGAACAGTTTCGGCGATATGACGTCTCCCTGTTTCACACCTCGCTGCAGATGGATAGGTTCCGAGTTCTGATCCTGAAGTAGAACTAACATGGTTGTTCTGCATTTCCGTCTATACTTTTACACCGCTAAGCCTGCGCTAATGTACCTAGGTTCTTATAAGTACTATTGCTATTAAGTATTTTATTCAGAAAACGGGTTTCAGATGAAATTTGTTTCTGACTAATAATACATTTTGCCGAAATGAGCCAAATATTTTAGTAACTTATTTGTAAAATGATATTGGTTCTGCTTTACAATAGGCATCCATCTATTCAAAGTTTTCCTTTGTTTCAGTATTTTCACGTCACTTGTGGTTTTAATTAAGTGTGAAAGTTATTCGAAGCCGAGCGTAGTGTTTATTGTTGCTGATGATTTGGTAAGTAATAGGGGTTAAAGAATGAAATTGCCGTTTTACTGTAATAGGTACTTCGAATTGACATTGAACCTTCATGGTTTGAGACTTTTGAGTGAAACTGTTTTCATATGGTACCTAAGAAGTTCTTCTTTTAAAAAAATTGCAACATTGGATTATGGACTTTCGGTTTTTTTTTTTTATTCAGCTCAGACAAGAAAGATGGATACTTCGAAAATTCGAGTGATTTTTTAATACGAGTTCCGACGCGGAACTATTGCGCCAGAAACAGCTCAATCAATGTTGCGTTCGGAGAGGGGACTGCTAATAAACGCACCGTGCGATTTTGGCTTAAACGCTTTCGTGATAGAAACTTTGGTTTGAAGAACAAACCACGTGGATGACCGCCCACACAGGTGAATAACAATAAATTGAAAGAGATGCTTATAATATTGACTCATTTGCATCAAATCAATAAAATAAATAAATATGAAAAATTAGTGCCTCATGATTTGACTGACCTGCAGAAAGGAACGCGTGTTGAAACTTGTGTTGCCTTGTTGAATCGATACAGAAATGATCGATGAAATATTCCTTATATTGGATCAAATTGTGACATGTGATGAAAAGTGGATTCTTTACGATAACTGTAAGTGAAAAATGCAATGGCTGACCCCAGATCATACGCCGCAAGTGTCCTAAAGCAAAGCTTACCAATAAAAAGGTTATGGTAACTGTTTGGTGGTCTCAGCATGGTGTTATTCAGTATAGGTTTCTCCGATCTGGTCAAGCAATAACGGCAGATGTCTTCTGTGCCGAACTCCGAACAATGATAGCAAAACTAGCAGTGAAACAGCCCCGACTCATGAATCGATCTTCTCCATTATTGCTCCATGATAACGCGAGACCTCATACAGCACGAGAAACCGTTTAAACTCTACAGGAACTGCAATTAGAAACCATTCGTCAACCTCCGTATGCGCCAGACCTTGCTCCAACGGACTACCATTTTTTTCGTGACTGGGACAATTTTCTACGTGAAAAAAAGTTTTCTTCTCAGGAGTACATAATGCTTTCACACAGTTTGTCGAATCTAGATCATCAGAGTTCTATCACACAAAGGCATAAATGACCTTCTTATTAGATAACAGCAACTTATAGATAATAATGGTAATTATTTTGAATAAATAAATATGAGAAATAAAAAAAAACTAATATCAATTTTTCAGTACAAATCGGCAATTTCATACTTTAACCCTTAATAAAAGCTCGAAAATTAAATAAACCTCATTTGAGGAACAATTTCTGTGATTTTAAGTTGTTGTAAACAAGTACGAATTCCCCTAAAACTTTTGCGAAATAAATGATATTCAGCAAGATCTCGAAATGACTACGTTTTTAACCTTACCGCATAAAGCCCTTTTGATTTCATAAATATGACTGCATAAACCGATATAACGCTTTTCTTCAGTAAAAAATGTTTGCGGCTTTAAAAAAAATATTAGTCGATTTTTTTATTGATTTAAAGATACAAGTAGCTTATGTTGTGTTATTCTGCTCATTTTTGATCCTGAGAAAAATTCATGGCATTGCCCGACAAATATTACATTTCAAATAAATTATATTTTGTTTATTACTCTGTTACCCCCTTGCCCCCAGATAAAATTATCGCTCCATGGTTTTAGTGATCCATGATAAAACTCGCAAAACACAATTCAATCAACGCACATCTTCCAGAATTGTATATATATATCTTAAATGCGATGGAAACACATATACCGGGTCCAAACCATGCATATTCGGCGTGACAAAAATTGTATAGTGATAGCATTCATGTCAAAGATATAATGACGGTACAGATTTTTATGTATTTTTGCAGCGGCTAGTTTCATTAGATTCTGATATTGGCTTAAAAAGAACATGAACGATGGCTTTTGGCTACGATTACCAAATTTAAAGGCACTACAGCTGATAGCACGGAACAAAAACTGCGCAAAGACGACTTACACTTGACCATTTTTTGGTTCGAGGTCGATAAGTAAACAATTAATTTACATGTTTTGTAAACATTTGCATGTTGATATAAAACGGGTGAAGATAGGTCCCCGATTTAGACTGTGTTTACAGTTTGGACAGTTCACATCGTAGTGCAGTTAAGTGAGAAAAATATTATTAGTGTAGTATTAGTTATTCAAAATGGCCCCAAAAGATACGGGCTATATTGAGTGGGCCCATAGAACAGCGGCGGAAAAGAAGACTCATGTGAGTTTTCCGCAACTGAAGTACCCTTCGCTTCGAGATGGAGGGATGCGGGATCCTGTACAATGGCTGGAAGGAAAAGCCATGGACGATGGAGCAGAAGGCTTTTGGAGAATACGAAATGGACTTTACGATTTCACAGACTTTCTGCAGAAGCATCCCGGTGGTGAGGAGTGGTTAGAGCTGTCTAAGGTAAGATGAGATTATTTCTCAGAAAGAGAAATATTATTTTGTTAAAATAATGAGCGAAGTTTTGTCGAATTAAAGACTCAACTCTTCTTATGATTAAAACCTAAGGCTTTTTTTTTATAGTTTTTCAAATTAAAATCTATATACGTAGTATCTCTAAGTATTCTGTGAGCCGAGCTATATGCATTTAATCTGGTTTATAGTATTTTTTTAATAACTTAAAAGAATTTACATTTTGTTTGTGAGCTGTTGTGAGTAACAAATGATTCCTTTGCAGGGAACAGACATTACAGAAGCATTCGAGAGTCACCATTTCAATCCAGTTGTAGAAAAAATGATAGAAAAATATTACATAAGAGATGCCCAAACACCTAGAAATTCTCCATTTACTTTTGAAGAAGATGGATTTTACAAAACATTGAAACGATCGGTGGTTGAGGAATTAAAGAAAGTCCCTCCATCTCAGAAAAGATGGTCGAACTTGATTATTGATGGGCTATTTTCTACGTGTTTAATAACCTCAGCTTTGTCTTGCTGGGCTACTAACAACTGGGTCGTCTGGGCATCGTACTTGGTAGCGTCTCTGACCTTAGCATGGACCACTGTTGCTGCACACAACTATATCCACAGGAGAACTAACTGGAGAATGTACCTTTTTAACTTCAGTTTATGGTCCTACAGGTAAATATAAGTATGATTTTATGCCATCTTAACTTCATCACGGCGAAGTCAAGGCTTTCTTTTCAAGACCAAACATATTCGGTGTCTTGTTCTAAAAGATATATTGTATTTTTGCAAATATTGTACCTACCATGCCGTACATGCCCATTTACACGTAGCTTTTTAATCAATCAGTGTGCCTAGCTGTTTTTCATCTATTTGGGGTCGGCTGCCTGTCGAATCGGATGCAGCTGAGTACCTGTACTCTACATGGAGTGACCACCTATCTAACCTCCACCACCCAGAAACTAAGCAAGAAGCATTTCAAAGTAAAAAAAATATTCAGTGTATTTTTTTCGTCTTTTAGATGATAAAAAAATATAAAAATAAGCTACACAAACAAACCTTGACTTCAAGCGGTTATCAAAAATGATAATAAATTTAATTATATGATTGTATTTTTCAGAGACTTCAGGGTATCGCACGCTCTTTCACATCATCTTTATCCAAACACGTTAATAGATTTGGAGATCAGTTCATTTGAGCCGATAGTGATTTGGAATCCGAGGAAGAAGCCGTCTTACGCATATTTGACTCTCTTGATTGAGTTTATTGTGTTCCCGTTTGTATTTATGACCAACTTCATTAAGAGGTAAGAAAGCATTTAAGTTTTCAAGATTATACTTAATGCATTTATTTTATCAAAACCTTTTACATCCACTATCCAATTGGAAGTATCGGTTAGTTAGTCAGTGTTAAAGCTATTTGCACGTTCCAGAACGCATAAAATGTATCGGAGAAGAAACTGCAAGAAACTCGATGAATCTATTTTAGATCAAGTTATTTCAAAACACTGGTTACATTATTATTTTTGATTGTTTACGTGATAAAAGATTAAAGAACCTGACAGTAAATAAATTATCAGTTAAGAAATTTAAATTTATTTGTTTCACCACCAATACAACGAATTACATAGAATATTCTTACAGCATGGGAGCATCTGTAGCTGAACTAGGATGAGTCCTAGTATATCTACATAAATTACCAGTCCAGTTACGGTTCTCGTTCACGCATAATTCAGTTCGACCATTTTAAAGCGAATTGAACTAGGGACAAGTTGCATCGAGTAATACAATAACTTATTTATGTTTTCAGGTTTATCAGCAATTTCGTTCGTAATGCCTTCTTCAAACGTCACTACAGATGGCACGACGGCATTGGTCTCCTTCTCCCCGTCTGGATGTACCTTGCCAGTGGGTCTACTTTCTACAACGCTTTTGTTATGTGGTTGTGGATTAACTGCACTGCCAGTTTTATCTTCTTCACGATTGGATCAAACGCTGCTCATCATCATCCTAAAATCTTCAAAGATGGTGATCAAGTAAAGTACGTAACATTTATTCACCTTTGATTATTTTGTGAATTGGGTATTAGGTAAAAAATGCAGCAGAAGTTTGGTAACGAATCATAGTCAGCTTATAACAGTTTTTGAAAAAAGCTAGTGTAGGTACTGTATATAATATAATGTTTTTTTAAAGTTTTGAAGTTTAAACTCAAACAAGTGAAGAATGAAACAGTTATTTATAATCTTATGGAAGAAATCTATTATCTAGAGTGAACAGAAAAAAAATGATTTATTATGTCAGCAAAAAAATCCATAAAAAAGCTGCCTCGCATGTGTTTCAAAGTTACCACACTAGCCAAATTCCTTTTCATCATCATCATTATTTCAGCCGAGAGACGTCCACTGCTGTACGATACCAATTATTAATCAATTTATGTGTCCTTCTTCAGGGCATCGACTGTTGACTGGGGCATGCACGAACTCGAAGCTGTGATGGACCGCACCGACATCAACGGAAGCTTCTTCACAGTGATGACTTTCTTCGGTGATCATGCGCTGCATCATTTGTTCCCAACCTTGGACCATGCTCTTTTGAAACCTCTGTATCCAGTGTTCTTGAAGACTTGTCAGGAGTTCAGGGCTAACTACAGATTGACATCACAATTTGACTTCTTCATTCAACAATTGAAAATGGCCGTGAAAGAAGACCCCACGCTATTAGAGGAAACACAAAAAGTTGATTAATGAATGAACTGTTTATAATTTTAAGAAACAATAGATAAGAATTTCTTGGTATCTTTATATGCTACAGACTTAGAAAAATTCTAAGGCTACAGACGACATAATATTTTGTTTCTTATTATTTTGGTCTCATATAGTATGTGTTGCTGAAATCAAATGAAAGTAAAAATATAATAATTAGAACAACGATAATAAATAAGAAGTAAACAAATACAACACATTTTCTTTAATGTTCTAAAAACATGCAAGTGACCGCTGTTACGAGTTAAGAACAACCATATAAGGATCAGAAGAAGAATTATATTATATTCAACTTTCAATAAAACGCTGTGCTTTATTTGGCAGATTCCCCAAATTATTATTCAATGAAAAACCAGTTGGAAACGGAAGGAACGATTTTAATTTTAAAATTTTGGTAGGAATTTCCGGTACCTTGAGTTACATATATGTTCAGGTTTTACCTATAATATCAACAAGAGGGTTACATTGTCTACGGAGGAAATTTTATATAAAGTCTTTTAATATGAACATTTTAAGAAAATATAAATCTATGAAATACGAGTAAGCTAAGAAATGTTCTGACAACATTTTCATGAGACGTTCTAGGATTTAGAAAATCTTTTGTAATGTTAAAGGTATGTTTCTTATTTAGTTTTAAGAAACACAATAAATGTACATTCTTTCGACATTTGTATTGCAGATTGATTTACGAGCAATCTTATTTTTTTTATTTCTTATTATAATACTTACTTAAGGATGGTATTTAAAAGTACTTCAATTTATTCCCATTTCATTTATCTAATTTTGCCTGTGTTCCACCAAATATACTGAATGTGCACCAAAATATGTTCATATAAGTCAACTTAGCCCCGCTGCGCGGGCCTCCTATTTCTGTCTGCAGGGTCAAAAGTAACCTAACATGTCCGTGTCGGGGTGCCCTAAGTTCCCGAGCTCGCTTCGCTCGCTCTTGGACTGATTCTTTGACCATAATTTATTCGTAGATCAACTAATATTTGGTGCACTATCAGTATTTTAGATGTACCTTTAGATTTTTGGTGAACACAAAAATATTATCCCTTACTTAATAGGTCTGAGAAATTTTCTCTAGAAACTTTGTTTAATTGTTTATTTATGAATTAATGACTTAAAAGGTAAAGTTTGTTACAACCTTTATAACTATACTACCATGTCGCCCTGTATTAAAATGAAACGGTTGGAATAAAATGGTTCAAATGGAACCTTTAAGGGCTGGTTTCTGAATTCAGTGTTTGTTGTTAAGAAAGTGTCAAACCGTACAATAATGCCAAAGGAAATCAACCACTTTCTTTGGAGCTTTGGTTAAGTTCTTTGTATAGTAATTTGTAAAGCAACAACACTTATAACACTAACATTATAAAGCCGAAAGTTTTTTGGTGTGGTAAGTAAACCAGACGTTACAAAGTCTCAAGAAAACCTCACACCACGTCAAACAAATTCCACTTATTCAGCATAACTTGGGGTTAGCTGGCGAGCAATCACGTAACGAAATAGTATGCTAACTCTCAGTGGAAGTCTTCACGTTCAACAACAAACCACCACAGAACGCTCAGCAAGCAAAGGCGCTTGTAGCCCGAACACGCACGTAAGCCATGCTCGCAGCTTACATTGCGCATAGAACAAAGCTTGCAATGTGAGATAATTTCGACACATGCTGTACGAACGTTTGAACATGCATTTAAAAACATGATATTACGCCCGAATTTTGCGAAGGGTTTAACTGAGGTATTACAACTTCTTTTTTGTCTACGGGTGGAATCCTTCAAAAGGCGCCTGGACTTTTAGGGATCAGACCAGGGGGTGTAGGATTTTTTCCTCACTAAAACTAACCTAGTGACAACCATTAGCACATGAAATCCCTATACCCTCTTAAAAGACCACCCCCTCTGGTCAACGCTTTTTCGGGCACATCCCTGGGGAGGCTGAAAAAGCGTTTCCTCTGAGCCTCGCTGTGCAAGGCAGCTCGTGATCACTGTGCTTATACCTATAGTACAACCCACACTTCACCATTTATCTTTAAATCCCATATAATAGGAGTGAGCCTTTGCCATCAACCGGGTGAAAATCCAAACTCTGGGCCTAGCATTGAGAAATTCCTAGGTCCTCATCCTCAGCGGTAGCGTTTAAGTCTTTAAAATTCCGAAAAAATGTATAAACATGAAAACAATTATATTAAGTACAGAACTAATTCCTTTGAAACCTTAAGTTTTTACCTATTCTTTAACAGGTAGAAATTATTAAAAATGTAACGTCTAAAAGCCATTTGTTTCTGTAATGGCATTTTTCATCATGAAAACATTGTATTGAAGTTGAACAAAAAATATTGCTTTTGAACTAATTACATTCTGAATTCGAACCAATATTTTTTGGTCCTTGGAGCCATTTTTTGTCGGATTTAGAATTAAGGTTTAAAAATAATTTGTGTGATTAATGTTTTTTTCTGTAGCCATTGGAAATTGTTTAGTATTCAGGTTCCATTATTTTTTACATTTTATAGGTGCCATTTTTGAGTAGTAAGTAGCCTTTTCAATTATCCCTAAGGACCAACAAAATAAGAAAGTTCGGACCCGATCCACATTTATTTGATATCGTCTAGTGCCTACATAAGGACAGGACCGTTTTGTTAGCCTACCCGCATCCATTTACCAAAGTCCAACGAATCGGAGCCGACGGCTCAAACTCGTTCACCCTACATATTTTATACGATTGTTAAAATGTTTTAGTTTACTGCAAACATCGATCAGGCGCTTGAAAATAGGTCGGTTAAGGTTAGGACTAGGCTTTCGATTTTCTCTAGGCAAAGTAGTAACTGAAAAACTAAAATATAATCAGTTGTGATGATTTGAGGAGCTCATTAATAATAGCGGCACCGGTCGATCTTTGAAGTAAAGCAACGCTTGTAAAGCTCGGTCCGTGGATGAATGACCATTCATCGTATTATACGAAGACTCCTCCGTGCCTCAGAAAGCACATTATGCCGTTGGTCCCAGCTGTCATTTGTATAAATTTGACAGTTATTACAGGTAGTCACAACCCTGAAATCTGACAACAGTCTTGCCATGGGATATCGTATTAAGCCGGCATTCCACGGTGCGTGACTCTGCGGAAGGACGCGGATCAGCCCGCACCGACGCACCGTAGCAGACAAGTCCGTAGCGGTGCGTGTGGATCCGCCGCGAGTCGGTAACTTCAAAGGTGCGGTGCGATGCGCTCCGACCTGTCCGTATAAACACGGAACTAAACTGACAACTAATAACAATTATAACAATATACTTGTATAGTTGCATACCTTGAACGGCTTTTGTTGTAGGTACTCTGACCCAGCATCGTGGTCCACCAGCGTCGTTTCTTTCTCTCTCTTATTTTTATTAGAGCTCATGTTATATAATTATTACTAAATATCATTCTCTTCCACGTTGTCGGCTGTGCATGATAGAATCCGCAGAATCACGCACAGTGGAATACCGGCTTTATAGGTAAAACGGAATCTCATGGCATTTCTTATTTTTTTTCAATTGTGATTTTCATATGGCAATGTCAATTGTCACCTGTCAAATCAAATTACGAGATTTGTCAACCGCTACTTTTTATTTTGATTTTTGTGATATCTTCTTGAAGATTTGTTATGTTTGTGAAAATTTCGAAAAAGCCACTTCGATTTCAAGCGAGACATATTGTTTTCAATGTGTATTATAAAATAAGGGAAGAAGAAGGCGTAAATCAAACTCAATCTTTGATTTTAAAGCATGTCGTAGAGTGAACCGGTAAGTTGAACTGACTTGTTTTGATACTTTTAGTTTATTTTATATTTTTCTTACTTAATTTTAGTTTCTTTACAGGGGTTTCTATTACTATTATAAGGTAAATTGTAGGAGAAGGCACATCGTATGATGGTTGGAAGGAAATACCAACAGTAATGGAACTGTTACTAATTCTTCGACTAGATATTGATTTCAACGGAGGTTGAGAATCTTTGAGGTAAGAAAAATATTAGTAATAATCAGTGACCTGCAGTGGGACGTATATAGACTGATGATGATGTATAACTAAGCTATAAGTAACATGATACATTTTATTATTTTTTACAGGCTTATACATAAAGAGATTTGTTTTGAATATGTTAAATGCCAATCAAAAAGAACAATTTTGATGGAGAGAGATGACTTAAAACTACAAAGATATTTTTTTTTTAAATGCCGGTGGAGTTATAGGAATCGTTTTCTAGTTCTGAATGAGGTGTTAAGTTATTAACTAATATGATTTTAATTATATATAGTAACTTAGTACATAAATTAATATACAATTGATTTATTTTTCGTGATATATTTTTCTATGTTAAGAACCCGATGTATAACAACATTCTTCATACACATACCTATACCTATACTCACAGCGGATCTTTGTGTCTCTGAATTGGTTGCAAGACCCTGTGCAGCAACTATTTTTGTGTCAATGTTGACGGTGAAGATAGCATTGTATACCTGTCTCTTTCACTCACTTATGCATGTCGCATCGTCTTATCTCGCTAACTCTATGCAGTATACTCAATGACAAACTGTTATGTACGCAATGGTTAGCAGGGCTTACTTAGAGACACAAAGATCCGCTATGACTACTATAATATAGGTACGTCATGTTCATTAATACTAAAGACATAAATAAAAATTAAACAGTATCAAGATCGTTTAATCCAATTTCCCTGTATTGCACACAAAAAAAAACCCCATTTGCCATGAGATTCCGGTAGACCTATACCCAGTCACTGGGCTGTATAAGTCAGATATGCAGTCGCGCCATGCAATGTACTGGTATCCAGATACATCCGGTTAGATTGGAAGCTGACGCCAATACCTATAATTAGATGAAATTATATATTGTTAAAAGGCTAGGCTGATTAGATACGATTAGTGAGCCAATCCAGATTTTTTTCTCCTTGTAAACTTCGCGCGCACACCTTGTGTGCGTATGCTAATGTTGTTTAATTGTGTCTGCTAATTAGACGCTTAATGGGTTGTGACTTGAAACCAATCCAGACTTTAAGAAACGACTTATTTTGTTAGATGACTCCTGATAATGCTGTATTAATAATTGGCAATTAAGTATTTATCAAACTCCACTTTTGCCTAAAAACCCGTCAAAGGAGATCGACCAAATTGGGTCCGCGTTGTACATTCTTTTGTACATTCTTAGATTTAATTAAGCAATTAATAAAGTATCTTATGTGCTCTCCAGACCAAATAATCTGTCTCTGAGCCATAATTCATCCAAATCTTTCCAGCCGTTTGAGCGTGAAGAAGTAACAAAAATACAAACGCACACACTCACTAACAAACTTTCGGCTTTATAATATTAGTGTGATAAGTTTTGTTGCTTTACAAATTACTAAACAAAGAACTTAACCAAAGTTCCAAAGAAAGTGGTTGATTTTCTTTGGCATCCAGGTTGCCTGGAAGAAATCGCGGTAAGCGATAAGGCCACCCGTTGTATGTATTTTAGTTTTAAGTTTCCTTTCTATGTTTTACTCGGTGTACCTACAATAAACCATATATAAATAAATAAATAATGTACGGTTCGACCCGTTCTGAACATCAAAAACTGAATTCAGAAACCAGTCCTTAAAGGTTCCATTTGAACCATTTCATTCCAACCGTTTCATGTTAATGCAGAGAGACATCGTAATATAGTTATAAAGGTTGTAACAAACTTTCCCTTTTTAGTCATTCATTCATAAATAAACATAAACAAATTAACAAAGTTTCTAGAGAAAACTTCTCAGACGAATTATGTACGTATTAAAATAATTAACTTAAAAGTAAAATAATATTAAAATCTTAAACTTAAAATAGCTTACAATCAAGTGAGAAAGTGGTCAAGCGCGAGCCCATCTATAATAAAAAAAATTGAAATTATAATAAATAACACATAAATACCTGCAATTTATGTGTCGAAATAATGTACATTTATTATGTTTCTTCCAACTAAATAAGAAACAATCCTTTAACATTAAAAAAGATTATCTTATTTCTAGAACATTTCATGAAAATGTTGTGAGAACGTTTCACTGGGCCAATAAATGGCTACGTATTTTTTTTTGTAAAAGTGATTTACAACTTTTTTGGTATACAATAATCTATATTATATGTGGATAACTATTATATATACTTGATTTGCCAAACACAGTAGGTGTTTGGCACACCAAGTGTCTTAAAATGCCACCAAATTTTTCAATTCAACCATAATGTAACTGTCTCAAACATTTTATCGAAAATAAATGTATAAATCCACCAAAAAAATAAAGTCTAATACATCCTCCATTATCAGATAGTGATTGAAACGACAGCAAATCCATTGACAAACAAGAAATAAGAAATCACGCGAAGCAGCTTCACAATAAATAATCCTAAAATAAACAAGTAAAGAAAATTGGAGAAAAACGTAATTTCCGCTGGGATCCGAATCGCATTTTAAGCGTAACGCTTCGACAGTTAACCGTTCGTTCTACCCTCACTTAATTATTGGAAATGTTTTTACACATCGAGTTGGCGCGAACCGTGGCAGAGTCCGGTATCATGGTGAACGTACATGAGGTTATTGCTGTATATTTATTATTTACGGGTTTATGTTTTTTCTGTTATTTGTTTTTTGAAATTTTGGTAAAATTAATGAAAATTAAGCCAGGTGTTCGAATTGATCTCGAAAAACAAGGTATTTTTGATATGTACACATCTTAAAACTCACATCTCTTTCCCATGGGGGTAAGCAGAAACTACAGAACGTCATATGCCGCGAGCTTTACATACTCCTTTTGATACATTTATATTCATACATATGTGGTTGTATCACGAAGTGCTAATGCCATCATAATTCCGCTGTGAAAAAGTACTACACACTTGACCATTAGGTTTATAAAGCTTTCAAAAACTTGTTTTACAATAACTAGTTCAAAACTATTCTCGAGAAACTATTTATTTTAATTCCCTTAAATGTTCTGTAAACTTAGTTCCCCGACACTAATTGCCAGTTTTATGAGATTGAACAGTCTCCAATTACGTAACACATTACCTTATTGAAATGGGTTTTTAAGTTGGCTTTAAGGATTATAAACATATTGACCTCTCGGGGGCACTTCATACAAATTTTGTGAGGGCTATAAAGGTGTTTAAGGGCTATTTATGTTCTAATGAAGACCGTGGCTATCATTACAGGATAAGGTTGTAAATCTGTTTGAAGCGCACACGTGGGAGGTATGCTTCACTCTTACGGAGGAAGCCTGATTTATTCCTGCACTCAATTTATTTCAGCGCGTGTTACTTAGGACCAAGGCACTAGCGTCTGCAGAGTCCGGAGTGATTGTTCTAGAAAAGTATTTATTATCCTGTTTTAAATTGCGAACTTATGTCCCTTATTAGAAACTGAACTTTTTGTGTAATTTCCCTGATGGGCTTGTGGTGTTTACGGATTTGCGATATCATTTGCTGTCTGTCCTATATCAATAGAGATTTGGAACAAAAAATAATTCGTTTTTAATACTTGGATGAGCCCAAAAATGATTTTTGTTTCTTTTATCCGAAGCTTATCAAGCCGGTGTCTATCACGGAAGAGACTTATTTTTTATAACTATATCCTTAGATAAAATCATCAATAACCTAATGCAAACAAAGTAGGTTAAGTCAAGAAAGGAGTTGATTTGAATGTAGCACGAGTTCTATAAATTTTCTATCTGCTCCGGAACTTAGCCAGTATTTATTGAAAACTTGTCTGCTATGCATGTAAATACTCGTAATGTGGAGTCTCGATATTGGAATTCTGCGCCTGCTATCTGAATTTATTGGCGCAAAGCCGTTACCTTCTAAAGAGTTCTTCCGAACAAAATTCTTAGAATATGCTATCAGTACTTCGCAAGGTGACAAATTCACTTCGATAGAAAACTGACTTCAGTAATGGAACACTTTTGATCCAACGCGTGATTTATGAAGCGAACAAACACTTGAAACAAACATACCTCGTTCAAAGTGCGGGATCACTGCATCTTATTCAAGTTTGTGTAAACAAGCAGTCGTTTCCAAGCATTTGCAAGAGACGAGTGTTGAATGGAAGTAAAAACAGTTACGACTCTACAGAAAAGGAAATTGTCATCATTTCCCACAATCCTTGTCGCAGCGTTTCCTCGACTACAAAAAGAAAACCCCTCAGGAATAGTTCTTTATGTAGCCGAGTTCAAAGAACTCCCTTCAATTTAGTGGTACTCAGACTTTATGAAGTGTAAGAAAGCTACACACTATTTCGAGGTGCGAAGTACTTACTTCTTAATTTAATTTAGATTGCAAAGGGCGCAGTGAGTTAGTTGAACTTGTAAGGTTTGGGGATTAAGGGAACTATGAACAAATTCATTAGAATCACTGAAAATACTGTTTGATACATTCGTGTTTAAACATGTGTAAAAAGCTTGATACCGTTGAGGTACAGACTCTTCTGTACGCCACATAAACATTTGAATACAGCAGCAGACCAATAAATATTTCAATGCGGAGTAGGGGCAAAGTGTAAGTCATTCATCGCTTGAGAGTGTCATTTAAATTTGATTCATGAAAATGTACTCGGTATTCGCTGCTAGATCTGCTACACACGTTACTGTCAAAACTCGCTTTCAGACAGCAGTTACTTCTGGAAATGTTTTACACTTTTTTATTCCTGTTATGTCTATCTTGTGAAGTTATTACAACGTTCTTTATGCATTTTTGGTGAAAATAACGCAAAATATTCATTCATGAATATAAAACAAGACTATAATTAACAAAAGCCATTCACATCACAACCGATCTTAAAAATCAGCTCATCAGAAAAGTTGGATCGTAAATTAAATAATCCTAAAAGTTTAGGTCCTCGTAAAGTTGGTAGCGAGAAAGAGTCTATATTTTTTGTCTGAGTAGGAATTGTATAGTAACTGAACAGGGAGCACCGATTTACATAAAGTTGGCCGTAACCCGACGCTCCCGCCAGTGTGTCAGGCCCCTAACTTCACAAATATGTATGCGAAGTTGCAGCTCTCTAAAAGCTTTTGTCCAATTCGCACGGTTATTTTCTTGAGATACTCACATTCGCTTACAATGCATATTTTATTGGGGTAAACAAGTAGCTACTTGGAAATTTACTGCTCAGAGTAACTCTAGTTTACTTAAAAGCAACGTATTATTGCTTCGAAACGAGAAGAGTTTCGCTTTGAACGAGATAGAAGATAGAACAGAACATAATTCTAAAAAAAAAAAAAAAAAAAATATGTATAAAAAAATATGAATAAAATAGAAAGAATTTATAGAATTTATAATTCTTCATAATTTTAAATTTCTTTAGAAATAAGCAGCACCTTTGTGCTATACTTTCTTTATATGTACTTTCTCTTTTAAGTGTTTTGTGTGTACATAAATAAATAATTAGGAGTTCGAGAGTTAATGGTCTTGAAGTTATATTTCTTTGTTGACCTTTTACCGAATACTTGACCTTCGTGAGTATTTATATCATCAAGGAACCAAGTAATGTGAGTCTTTGTAAACATATAGGATTATGCCTATATCAATAATGCATACTATGCAAACAAGAACCAACCCAAATGATTCTACTTATTTGATTACAAAATGAGTATGGGTCTTATTGAAAAAAACAATTACAGTGATTTTTTTTAGGATTGTTAGGTGACTATGGGGCATATACGGATCTTGTTAGTTTATTGAACAACTGCTGTTATGTTGGTTGATAACATTGTCATAGAAATGTTTTATTCTGTCAAAATTGTCAGATCATTTTGATATCATTTTGATAGGGTCGATTTTTAGAAGGTTCATTTTTAAAAGATTCTCTGTCCTTATATCGATTTTGGCTGTTTGCACAACTAGGTCCATTTATAAGATTTGCAGAAAATCAGTCCTTTACCTAGATTGATATTAGAAATAACCGAACCATTTCGCACAAAAATAATTTCAGTGATGGAAACCACTGTGTAAATTCCGCAGTAAAAGGGAGCACGTCATTTGTAGGTTTGTGAATGCCAAACTTACATACTCTGCTGATAAAAAAGGTGAGATTATTATTTGTATGAAAACAAAATGTGAACACATTTATTTTTGTGGAAAATGGAACGTAAAATCATTATCTTCTTTCTGTCAAATGTAGGCTTTTCCAAAACGAACTTATAGGAATTCTATCCATTTATAAAATTACTAGCTTCTGCCAGCCGCTTCACCCGCGTGAAAAGTGTTTTATTATCCCAAGGGAAAATTATACTAGGATAAAAAGTAACTATAATCTCTGAGCCAAATTTCGTCCAGATCCGTTCAGCCGTTCTGACGTAATTGAGTAACAAACATACATCCACACACACAACCAACCAAATTTTCACTTATATAATATTAGTAACAAGAGAAGCCTCGAAAAATATACAGCAAAAAACGAAGTATATAATTAAAATCTTGAAAATTAAATATAAGAACATATTTCTAATAAATTTCTCTAGACTATATAAACTGGAACGAAGCTAAAGATAGCAGGATTTTAATTTAGAAGGAAGATTTTAATCAGGAGGCGTTGCGCAAACGGACGGCCTTAGCTTACCCGTAGGATGTAATATTATGAGCTAGAGTTTGGTCACGGATAACTTGAAGTGATGTTATCCTCTATTTTAATTAAAATCAGATGTTCATTAATTTTTTTCTTCGACAAACTTCAAGTAAATTAGATATTGAACTTTATTACCACTTACAAAATTTTCTTTAAGTTATTTTACACTCGCTTTTTTAACCAAGTAATTTTACAGGGTCTAGAATTTTTCACTTAGATTTTTCGCAAATCAATTACCTAAAACTCTGGGTCTGGGTTTTGATAACATTTAAAACTAAATGTTATCAAGTTTTAAAAATAAATAGTGAAAGTTATAACAGATCACTAGGAACATGACTTTCGTGTTAAAAATAACAACAGCACGACTGCGTTCCTCAAGGGTTAGGCAGCGTTGTATAGTTCCTTGGCCGCCCTGAAGTTGGCTTTCGGATGCACAAGGCACGGCGCGGTGCTGTTTTGTATGAGATTTACTACTGCGCAGCCATTGTAGGCAACTTCAGGGTGGCCAAGAAGTTTGGCGAGAACTATAACTAGTAAAACCATTCACATTTCACCAGATATGTAGAGTCCCATGTAATAGTGGTCGAGCCTAATACCTTCAACCGGCTACAAATCCAGACTTCTGAAACTACGATAGTAAATTTCAAGAACACTTTTCCAAACCTTATAATACCCAGTACTTCAAGCGTAGCAGTAGCGGT
This sequence comes from Orthosia gothica, assembly GCA_949775005.1. Lineage (NCBI taxonomy): Eukaryota > Metazoa > Arthropoda > Insecta > Lepidoptera > Noctuidae > Orthosia > Orthosia gothica. The sequence continues at coordinate 13,711,211 of OX459041.1, forward strand.
CGCGACTAGAGTTACCATTTCGAAAATTGAAAAGTCCTGACAAAAAGCCTTATTGAAACACTTATTCGTGTTCTTGTGAAAGAATTATATTATTTAGAGAGAGAACAAAAAAAAATTTGGTTAGGAATAAAATCCTATAAATAGCTGCCTCACAGGTGTTTCATATTAGCTACACTAGCCAAATTCCTTTTCATCATCATTACTATTTCAAACGAAAGACGTCAACTGCTGAAAATAGACCTCACCCAAGCTTCGCCAGACTGTGGCTGTGGCCTGTGCATCTCACATCCATCGGATTTTATACCAAATACTAATCAATTTATGTATCCTTCTTCAGGGCATCGACTGTTGACTAGGACATGCACGAGCTCGAAGCTGTGATGGACCGCACCGACATCAAGGGAAGCTTCTTCACAGTGATGACTTTCTTCGGTGACCATGCGCTGCATCATTTGTTCCCAACCTTGGACCATGCACATTTGAAACCTCTGTATCCAGTGTTCTTGAAGATTTGTCAGGAGTTCAGGGCTAACTACAGATTGACGTCACAATTTGACTTCTTCATTCAACAACTGAAAATGGCCGTGAAAGAAGACCCCACGCTATTAGAGGAATCACCAAAAGTTGATTAATGAATGAACTGTTTATAATTTTAAGAAACAATAGATAAGAATTTCTTGGTATCGTTACCGTACATTAATGCCAGAGGAAATCAACCACTTTCTTTGGAACTTTGGTTAAGTTCTTTGTTTAGTAATTTGTAAAGCAACAATACTTATAACACTAACATTATAAAGCCGAAAGTTTTTTGGTGTGGTAAGTAAACCAGACGTTACAAAGTCTCAAGAAAACCTCGCACCACGTCAAACGAATTCCACTTATTCAGCATAACTTTGGGTTAAATGGCGAGCAATCACGTAACAAAACAGTATGCTAACTCTCAGTGGTAGTCGTCACGTTCATTAACAAACCACCACAGAGAACGCTCAGCAAGCAAAGGCGCTTGTAGCCCGAACACGCCACGTAAGCCATGCTCGCAGCTTGCATTGCGCATAGAGCGAAGCTTGCAAAATGAGGTACGAAAGTAAGACACATGTTGTACGAACGTTTGAACATGCATTTAAAAACATGATAATAAGTCTGAATTTTCCGAAGGGTCTAGCAGAGGTATTTTATCTACGGGTTTTACAACATTTTTTTGACTACGGGTGGAATCCTTCAAAAGGCGCCTGGACTTTTGGGGATCAGACCAGGAGGTGTGGGATTTTTACCTCACTAAAACTAACCTAGTGACAACCATTAGCACATAAAATCCCTATACCCTCTTAAAAGACCACCACCTCTGGTCAACGCCTTTTCGGGCAAATATGCTTTCGGTACTTCGCAAGGTGACAAATTCACTTCAGTGATGGAACACTTTTGATCCAACGCGTGATTTATGAAGCGAACAAACACTTGAAACAAACATACTTCGTTCATAGTGTGGGATCACTGCATCTTATTCAAGTTTGTGTAAACAAGCAGTCGTTTCCAAGCATTTGCAAGAGACGAGTGTTGAATGGAAGTAAAAACAGTTACGACTCCACAGAAAAGAAAATTGTTATCATTTCCCACAATACTTGTCGTAGCGTTTCCTCGACTACAAAAAAAAAAAAACCACCAGGAATAGTTCTTTATGCAGCCGAGTTCAAAGAACTCCCTTCAATTGAGTGGTACTCAGACCTTATGAAGTGTAAGAAAGCTACACACTATTGCAAAGTACGAAGTACTTACTTCTTAATTTAATTTAGATTGCAAAGAGAGCAGTGAGTTAGTTAAACGTGTAAGGGTTTGCTTTGAACCATTTCATCAGAATTTTTCTAGACTTGGAGGTTAAATGCACTGAAAATACTGTTTGATACATTCGTGTTTAAACATGTGTAAATAGCTTGATACCGTTGAAGTACATACTCTTCTGTACACCACATACACATTTGAATACAGTAGCAGACAAATAAATATTTTAATGCGGAGAAGGGGCGCAATGTAAGTCATTCATCGCCTGAGAGTGTCATTTAAATGTGATTCATGAAAATGTACTTGGTATTCACTGCTCGAGCTGGTACACACGTTACTGTCAAAACTCGCTTTCAGACAGCAGTTACTTCTGGAAATGTTTCACACTTTTTTATTCCTGTTATTTCTGTCTTGTGAAGTTATTACAAAGTTCTTTCAGCATTTTTGGTGAAAATAACACAAAATATTCATGAAAATGGTGTCTCCTTAAAACAAGACTATAATTAACAAAAGCCATTCATGTCACAACCGATCTTAAAATTCAGCTCATCAGAAAAGTTGGATCGTAAATTAAATAATCCTAAAAGTTTAGGTCCTCGTAAAGTTGGTAGCGAGAAAGAGACTAAATTTTTTGTCCGATTAGGAATTAGTACCTGAACTGAACACGGAGCACCTATTTACATAAAGTTGGCGGGAACCCGACGCCCCCACCAGTGTGTCAGGCCCCTAACTTTACAAATATGTATGCGAAGTTGCAGCTCTCTAAAAGCTTTTGTCCAACACGCACGGTTATTTTCTTGAGATGCTCACATTCGCTCACAATGCATATTTTATTGAGGTAAACATGTAGCTACTTGGAAATTTACTGCTCACAATAACACAAGTTTACTTAAAAGCAACGTATTTTTGCTTCGAAACGAAAAGAGTTTCGCTTTGAACGAGATAGAACAGAACATAATTAGGAGTTAGAGAGTTAAGTTTATGGTTCTGAAGTTATTTTTCTTGATTGACCTTTTACCGAATACCTTGATAAATGATTCAACTTATTTGATTACAAAATGAGTATGGGTCTTATTGAAAAAATCAATTACAGTGATTTTTTTAGGATTGTTAGGTGACTATGGGGTATTTACGGATCTTGAGTGTTTATTAAACAACTGCTGTTATGTTGGTTGATAACATTGTCGTAAAAATGTTTTATTCTGTCAAAATTGTCAGATCATTTCGACATCATTTTGATAGGGTCGATTTTTAGAAGGTTCATTTTTGAAAGATTCTCTGTCCTTATATCGATTTTGGCTGTTTGCACAACTAGGTCCATTTATAAGACTTGCAGAAAATCAGTCCTGTACCTACATTGATATTAGAAGTAACCGAACCATTTCGCACAAAAATCATTTCAGAGTTGGAAAACACTGTGTGAATTCCGCAGTAAAAGGGGGCACGTCATTTGTAGGTTTGTGAATGCCACATTTACATACTCTGCTGATAAAAAGGTGAGATAATTATTTGTATGAAAACAAAATGTGAACACATTTATTTTTGTCGCAAATGGAGCGTCAAATCATTATCTTCTTTCTGTCAAATGTAGGCTTTTCCAAAACTAACTTATAGGAATTTTATCCATTTATAAAATTACTAGCTTCTGCCAGCCGCTTCACCCGCGTGAAAGTGTTTTATCATCATTCATTAAGGGAACAATATACCGGGATAAAAAGTAACTTTAATCTTTCTTCGAACAAAATTTCGTCCAGATCCGTTCAGCCGTTCTGACGTAATTGAGTAACAAACATACATCCACACACACAACCAACCAAATTTTCACTTATATAATATTAGTAACAAGAGAAGCCTCGAAAAATATACAGCAAAAAACGAAGTATATAATTAAAATCTTGAAAATTAAATATAAGAACATATTTCTAATAAATTTCTCTAGGTTATACAAACTGGAACGAAGCTAAAGATAGCAGGATTTTAATTTAGAAGGAAGATTTTAATCAGGAGGCGTTGCGCAAACGGACGGCCTTTGCTTACCCGTAGGATGTAATATTATGAGATAGAGTTTAGTCACGGATAACTTGAAGTGATGTTATCCTCTATTTTAATTAAAATCAGATTTCCAAAAAATTTTTTCGTCGACAAACTTCAACTAGATTAGATATTGAATTTTATTAGCACTAACAAAATTTTCTTTAAGTTACTTTACACTCGCGTTTTTAACCAAGTAATTTTATAGGGTCTAGAATTTTTCACTTAAATTTTTCGCAAATCAATTACCTAAAACTCTGGGACTGGGTTTTGATAACATTTAAAACTAAATGTTATCAAGTTTTAGAAAAATAAATAGTGAAAATTATAACAAATCACTAGGAACATGATCATTATTATTTCAACCGACAGACGTCCACTGCTGGAAATAGACCTCACCTGCCAGACTGTGGCTGTGGCCTGTGCATCTCGCATCCACCGGATTTTTTTATACCAAATACTAATCAATTTATGTATCCTTCTTCAGGGCATCGACTGTTGACTAGGACATGCACGAGCTCGAAGCTGTGATGGACCGCACCGACATCAAGGGAAGCTTCTTCACAGTGATGACATTCTTCGGTGACCATGCGCTGCATCATTTGTTCCCAACCTTGGGCCATGCCCATTTGAAACCTCTGTATCCAGTGTCTGTCTCGTAAGACTTGTCAGGAGTTCAGGGCTAACCACAGATTGACGTCACAATTTGACTTCTTCAGTTAACAACTGAAAATGGCCGTGAAAGAAGACCCCACGCTATTAGAGGAATCACAAAAAGTTGATTAATGAATGAACTGTTTATAATTTTAAGAAACAATACATTAATGCCAGAGGAAATCAACCACTTTCTTTGGAACTTTGGTTAAGTTCTTTGTATAGTAATTTGTAAAGCAACAACACTTATAACACTAACATTATAAAGCCGAAAGTTTTTTGGTGTGGTAAGTAAACCAGACGTTACAAAGTCTCAAGAAAACCTTACACCACGTCAAACGAATTCCACTTATTCAACATAACTTGGGGTTAGCTGGCGAGCAATCACGTAACGAAACAGTATGCTAACTCTCAGTGAAAGTCGTCACGTTCAACAACAAACCACCACAGAGAACGCTCAGCAAGCAAAGGTGCTTGTAGCCCGAACACGCACGTAAGCCATGCTCGCAGCTTGCATTGCGCATAGAACGAAGCTTGCAAAATGAGGTACTTTCGACACATGCTGTACGAACGTTTGAACATGCATTTAAAAACATGATAATAAGTCTGAATTTTCCGAAGAGTCTAGCAGAGGTATTTTATCTACGGGTTTTACATTTTTTTTTGTCTACGGGTAGAATCCTTCAAAAGGCGCCTGGACTTTTGGGGATCAGACTAGGGGGTGTGGGATTTTTACCTCACTAAAACTAACCTAGTGATCACAATTAGCACATGCGATCCCAATACCCTCTTAAAAGACCACTCCCTCTGGTGAACGCCTGTTAGGGCACATCCCTGTGGAGGCTGAAAAAGCGCCTCCTCTGAGCTTCGCTGTGCAAGACAGCTTTTGATCACTGTGCTTATACCTAGTACAACCCACACTTCACCATTTATCTTTAAATCCCGTATAATAGGAGTGAGCCTTTGCCATCAACCGGGCGAAAATCCAAACTCTGGGCCTGGCATTGAGAAATTCCTAGGTCCTCATTTTCAGCGGTAGCGCTTATGTCTTTAAGTCTTTAAAATTCCGAAAAAAAATTATAAACATGAAAATAATTATATTAAGTACATAACTAATTTCTTTGAAACCTTAAGTTTTTACCTATTCTTTAACAGGTAGAAAATATTAAAAATGTAATATCTAAAAGCCATTTGTTTCTGTAATGGCATTTTTCATCATGAAAACATTGTATTGAAGTTGAACAAAAAATATTGCTTTTGAACTGATTACATTCTGAATACGAACCAATATTTTTTAGTCCTTGGAACCATTTTTTGTCGGATTTAGAATTTAGGTTTAGAAATAATTTGTGTGATTAATGTTTTTTTCTGTAGCCATTGGAAATTATTTAGTATTCAGGTTCCATTATTTTATACATTTTATAGGTGCCATTTTTGAGTAGTAAGTAGCCTTTTCAATTATCCCTAAGGACCAACAAAATAAGAAAGTTTTGACCCGATCCACATTTATTTGATATCGTCTAGTGCCTACATAAGGACAGGACCGTTTTGTTAGCCTACCCGCATCCATTTACCAAAAACCAACGAATCGGAGCCGACGGCTCAAACTCGTTCACCCTACATATTTTATAAGATTGTTAAAATGTTTTAGTTTACTGCAAACATCGATCAGGCGCTTGAAAATAGGTCGGTAAAGGTTAGGACTAGGCTTTCGATTTTCTGTAGGCAAAGAAGTAACTGAAAAACTAAAATAGAATCAGTAGTTATGATTTGAGGAGCTCATTAATAATAGCGGCACCGGTCGATCTTTGAAGTAAAGCAACGCTTGTAAAGCTCGGCCCGTGGATGAAAAACCATTCATCGTATTATACGAAGACTCCTCCGTGCCTCAGAAAGCACATTATTCCGTTGGTCTCAGCTGTCATTTGTGTTTTTTTTTTTTTTTTTTTTTTTTTTTTTTTTTTAGAATAGAATAGAATAGAAGTTTATTTCTCGCAAAAAGGTACATTTCGTTAAAGGTCGTTAAATCTAGGTTACAGCAGGTTCAAACCTCAGTGAGAGCTGGAGTCTATACTGGGTTCGAGACCTGTATGACAGATCTCCAGGCTCACACCCTTAAAAAATACAATATTATGGTGCACTTACGTACTACAAAAATGTGTGCCGTTGGTCTCAGCTGTCATTTGTTTAAATTATTAGAAGAAAGAAGAAAGTTATTACAGGTAGTCACAACCCTGAAATCTGACAACAGTCTTGCCATGGGATATCGTATTAATCCGGCACTCCACGGTGCGTGACCATGCGAAAGGACGCGGATCAGCCCGCACCGACGCACCGTAGCAGACAAGTCCGTAGCGGTGCGTGTGGATCCGCCGCGAGTCGGTAACTTCAAAGGTGTGGTGCGATGCGCTCCGACATGTCCGTATAAACACGGAACTTAACTGACAACTAATAACAATTATAACAATATACTTGTATAGGTGCATGATAAAATCCGCAGAATCACGCACAGTGGAATGCAAAAGCTTTATAGGTAAAACGGAATCTCATGGCATTTCTTATTTTTTTTTAATTGTGATTTTCATATGGCAATGTCAATTGCCACCTGTCAAATCAAATTACGAGATTTGTCAACCGCTACTAAGATTTTGATTTTTGCATAGCATAAAAAATTCTAAATCTATGGATTTTCGTGATATCTTCTTGAAGATTTGTTATGTTTGTGAATATTTCAAAAAAGCTACTTCGATCTCAAGCGGGACATATTGTTTTCAATGTGTATTGTAAAATAAGGGAAGAAGAAGGCATAAATCAAACTCAATCTTTGATTTTAAAGCATGTCGTAGAGTGAACCGGTAAGTTGAACTGACTTGTTTTGATACTTTTAGTTTATTTTATATTTTTCTTACTTAATTTTAGTTTCTTTACAGGGGTTTCCATTTCTATTTTAAGGTAAATTGTAGGTGAGGGCACATCGTATGATGGTCGGAAGGAAATACCAACAGTAATGGAACTGTTACTAATTCTTCGACAAGATATTGATTTCAACGGCGAATGAGAATCTTTGAGGTAAGAAAAAATTATATATAATAACTTAGTACATAAATTAATATACAATTGATTTATTTTTCGTGACATATTTTCTATGTTAAGAAACCGATGTATAACCACATTCTTCATACACATACCTATAATACTCACAGCGGATCTTTGTGTCTCTGAATTGGTTGCAAGACCCTGTGCAGCAACTATTTTTGTGTTAATATCGAAGGTGAAGATAGCATTGTATACCTGTCTCTTTCACTCACTTATGTATGTCGCATCGTCCTATCTCGCTTACTCTATGCAGTATACTCGATGACAAACTGTTTCTTACACAATGGTTAGCAGGGCCTACTTCAGAGACACAAAAATCCGCTGTGACTACTATAATATAGGTACGTCATGTTCATTAATACTAAAGACATAAATAAAAATTAAACAGTATCAAGATCGGTTAATCCAATTTCCCCAGTATTGCACACAAAATAAAATATTTCCCCATTTGCCATGAGATTCCGGTAGACCTATACCCAGTCACAGGGCTGTTTAAGACAGATATGCAGTCGCGCCATGCAATGTACTGGTATCCAGATACATGCGGTAAGATTGGAAGCCGACGCCAATACCTATCATTGGAAAAAGGCTAGGCTGATTAGATACGATTAGTGAGCCAATCCAGATGTTTTTTCTCCTTGTAAACGTCGCGCGCACACCCTGTGTGCGTATGCTAATGTTGTTTAATGTACGGTTTGACACGTTCTTAACATCAAAAACTGAATTCAGAAACCAGTCTTTAAAGGTTCCATTTGAACCATTTCATTCCAACCGTTTCATGTTAATGCAGGGATACATCGTAATATAGTTATAAAGGTTGTAACAAACTTTCCCTTTTAAGTCATTCATTCATAAATAAACATAAAACCTAAACAAAGTTTCTAGAGAAAACTTCTGAGACGAATTTAATAATTATTAAAACAAGAAACTTAAAAGAATAAGATTGCTCGTAAATCAACCTGCAATATAAGTGTCGAAATAATGTACATTTATTGTGTTTCTTCCAACTAAATCAGAAACATACCTTTAACATCAAAAGATTTTCTAAATTGTAGAACATCTCATGAAAATGTTGTCAGAACGTTTCACTGGGCCAATAAATGGCTACGTTATTTTTTTTTGTAAAAGTGATTTATAACTTTTTTGGTATACAATAATGTATATTATATGTGGAGTTTCGATCAATAAGACAAACGTATTCGATTGTCTCATCGCATATCAAAGTCTTTTAAGAATACTATTGATTGTGTGTCAGTAGACACTTCATGTGCCAAACACCTGTGTCTTAAAATGCCACCAAATTTTCCAGTATGACCAAAAATCCAGAATGAAACTGTCTCAAACATTTAATCGAAAATAAATGTATTAATACACCAAAAAAATAAAGTCTAATACATCCTCCAATATCAGATAGTGATTGAAACGACAGCAAATCCATTGACAAACAAGAAATAAGAAATCACGCGAAGCAGCTTCACAATAAATAATCCTAAAATAAACAAGTAAAGAAAATTGGAGAAAAACGTAATTTCCGCTGGGATCCGAATCGCATTTTAAGCGTAACGCTTCTTACAGTTAACCGTTCGTTTTACCCTCACTTAATTATTGGAAACGTTTTTACACATCGAGTTGGCGAGAACCGTGGCAGTGTCCAGTTTTTATTTACGGGTGTATGTTTTAATATTTTATTTGTTTTTTTAAAACTTTAAAAAAAGTTTTAAGAAATTAAGCCAGGTATTCGAATAAATCTTGAAAATAAAGTTTATTTATAGACATTTAAAAACTCACATCTTTTTTCCATGGGGGCAAGCAGAAACTAAAGAACGCCACATGCGCGCGTTTACATACTCCTTTGTTACCTTTACATTCATAGGTACATATGTGGTTGTACCACGAAGTTCTAATGCCATCACAATTCCGCTGTGAAAAAGTACTAAACACATAACCATTACGTTTATAACACTTCCAAAAACTTATTTTAGAATAACTAGTTCAATCTATTCTCCAGAATCTATTTATTTTCATTCCAATGATCTGTAAACTTAGTTCCCCGACACTAATTGCCAGTTTTATGAGATTGAACTGTCTCAAATTACGTAACAAATTACCCTCAATGAAATGGGTTTTTAAGGATTATAAACATATCGACCTCTCGGGGGCACTTCATACAAATTCTGTGAGGGCTATAACGGTGTTTAAGGGCTATTTATGTTCTAATGAAAACCGTGGCTATTATTACAGGATAAGGTTGTAAATCTGTTTGAAGCGCACACGTGGGAGGTATCCTTCACTCTCACGGAGGGAACCTGATTGCGTCTACGCCTGATTTATTCCTGCACTCAATTTATTTCTCAGCGCGAGTTACTTAGGACCAAGGCACCAGCGTCTGCACTCCGGAATGTTTGTTCTAGAAAATTATTTAGTATCCTGTTTTAAATTGAGAACTTATGCCCCTTCATAGAAACCGAATATCTTGTGTAATTTCCCTGATGGGCTTGTGTTGCTATCACTTCCTGTCTATCCTATATCAACAGAGATATGGAACAAAAATGAATTCGTTTTTAACACTTGGATGAGTCCAGTGATGTTTTTTGGTTTGTTTTATCCGAAGCTCATCAACCCGGTGTCTATCACGGAAGAGACTTACTTTTTATAACTATATGCTTGGATATAATCATCAATAACTTAATCCAAACAGAGTAGGTTCATTCAAGAAAAAAGTTGATTTGAATGTAGACACGAGTTCAATAAATTTTCTATTTGCCCGGCACTTTGCAAGTATTTATAGAAAACTTGTCTGCTATGCATGTAAATACTCGTAATGTGAAGTCTCGATATTGGAATTCTGCGCCTGCTATCTGAATTTATTGGCGCAAAGCCGTTACCTTCTAAAGAGTTCTTCCGAACAAAATTCTTAGAATATGCTGTCGGTACTTCGCAAGGTGACAAATTCACTTCGATAGCAAACCGACTTTAGTAATGGAACACTTTTGATCCAATGCGTTATTTATGAAGTGAAAAACACTTGAAACAGACATACCTAGTTAAAGTAGCGGGATCACTGCATCGTATTCAAAACAGTTACGACTCTACAGAAAAGGAAATTGTCATCATTTCCCACAATCCTTGTCGCAGCGTTTCCTCGACTACAAAAAGAAAACCCCTCAGGAATAGTTCTTTATGCAGCCGAGTTCAAAGAACTCCCTTCAATTGAGTGGTACTCAGACCTTATGAAGTGTAAGAAAGCTACACACTATTTCGAGGTGCGAAGTACTTGCTTCTTAATTTAATTTAGATTGCAAAGGCGCAGTGAGTTAGTTGAACGTGTAAGGTTTGGGGGTTAAGGGAACTATGAACAATTTCATTAGAATTATTGAAAATACTGTGTGATACATGTTTAAACATGTGTAAAAAGCTTGATACCGTTGAGGTACAGACTCTTCTGTACGCCACATAAACATTTGAATATAGCAGCAGACAAATAAATATTTCAATGCGGAGTAGGGGCAAAGTGTAAGTCATTCATCGCCTGAGAGTGACATTTAAATGTGATTCATGTAAATGTACTCGGTATTCGCTGCTAGAGCTGGTACACACGTTACTGTCAAAACTCTCATTCAGACAGCAGTTACTTCTAGATATGTTTTACTCTTTTTTAATCCTGTTATGTCTGTCTTGTGAAGTTATTACAAAGTTCATTCAGTATTTTTGGTGAAAATAACACAAAATATTCATAAAAAATGGTGTCTCCTTAAAATAAGACTATTATTAAAGAAAGAATTAACAAAAGCCATTCACGTCACAACCGAGCTTAAAAATTCAGCTCATCAGAAAAGTTGGATCGTAAATTAAATAATCCTAAAAGTTTAGGTCCTCGTAAAGTTGGTAGCGAGAAAGAGCCTATATTTTTTGTCCGAGTAGGAATTGTATAGTAACTGAACACGGAGCACCGATTTACATAAAGTTGGTGGTAACCCAACGCCCCCGCCAGTGTGTCAGGCCCCTAAGTTCACAAATATATATGCGAAGTTGCAGCTCTCTAAAAGCTTTTGTCCAACACGCACGGTTATTTTCTTGAGATGCTCACATTCGCTTAGAATGCATATTTTATTGGGGTAAACAAGTAGCTACTTGGAAATTTACTGCTCAGAGTAACTCTAGTTTACTTGAAAGCAACGTATTATTGCTTCGAAACGAGAAGAGTTTCGCTTTGAACGAGATAGAAGATAGAACAGAACATAATTAGGAGTTCAGAGTTAATGGTCTTGAAGTTATTTTTCTTGGTTGACCTTTTACCGAATACCTTGATATATCCACTTGACCGTCGTGAGTATTTATATCATCAAGGAACCAAGTAATGTGAGTCTTTGTAAACATATAGGATTATGCCTATATCAATAATGCATACTATGCAAACAAGAACCAACCCAAATGATTCAACTTTTTGATTACAAAATGAGTATGGGTTTTATTGAAAAAAACAATTACAATGATTTTTTTAAGATTGTTGGTTGACTATGGGGCATATACGGATCTTGTTAGTTTATTGAACAATTGCTGTTATGTTGGTTGATAACATTGTCATAGAAATGGAAATTCTGTCAAAATTGTCAGATCATTTCGATATCTTAATTTAATAGGGTCCATTTTTAGAAGCTTCCTTTTTAAAAGATTCTCTGTCCTTATATCGATGTTGGCTGTTTGCACAACTAGGTCCATTTATAAGACTTGCAGAAAATCAGTCCTTTACCTAAATTGATATTAGAAGAAACCAAACCATTTCGCACAAAAATAATTTCAGAGTTTGAAAACACTGTGTGAATTCCGCAGTAAAAGGGGGCACATCATTTGTAGGTTTGTGAATGCCACATTAACATACTCTGCTGATAAAAAAGTGAGATTATTATTTGTATGCAAACAAAATGTGAACACATTTATTTTTGTGGCAAATGGAACGTAAAATCATTATCTTCTTTCTGTCAAATGTAGGCTTTTCCAAAATGAACTTATAGGACTTCTATCTATTTATAAAATTACTAGCTTCTGCCAGCGGCTTCACCCGCGTGAAAAGTGTTTCATCATCTTAGGGGAACAATATACCGGGATAAAAAGTAACTATAATCTTTCCTTGAACCAAATTTCGTCCAGATCCGTTCAGCCGTTCTGACGTGATTGAGTAACAAACATACATCCACACCCACAACCAACCAAACTTTCACTTTTATAATATTAGTAAGAAGAGAACCCTCGAAAAATATACAGCAAAAAACGAAGTATATAATGCAAATCTTGAAAATTAAATATAAGAACATATTTCTAATAAATTTCTCTAGGTTATATAAACTGGAACGAAGCTAAAGATAGCAGGATTTTAATTTAAAAGAAAGATTTTAATCAGGAGGCGTTGCGCAAACGGACAGCCTTTGCTTACCCGTAGGATGTAATATTATGAGCTAGAGTTAAGTCAATCCTCTATTTAAATTAAAATCAGATTTTCATTAAATTTTTTCGTCGACAAACTTCAAGTAGATTAGATATTGAATTTTATTAGCACTAACAAAATTTTCTTTAAGTTATTTTACACTCGCTTTTTTAACCAAGTAATTTTACAGGGTCTAGAATTTTTCACTTAGATTTTCGCAAATCAATTACCTAAAACTCTGGGTCTGGGTTTTGGTAACATTTAAAACTAAATGTTATCAAGATTTAGAAAAATAAATAGTGAAAATTATAACAGATCACTAGGAACATGACTTTTGTGTTAAAAATAACAACAGCACGACTGCGTTCCTCAAGGGTTAGGCAGCGTTGTATAGTTCTCGCCAAAAGCCTTGGCCGCCCTGAAGTTGGCTTTTGGATGCACAAGGCACGGCGCGGTGCTGTTTTGTTTGAGATTTATTACTGCGCAGCCATTGTAGCCAACTTCAGGGTGGCCAAGAAGTTTGGTGAGAACCATAACTAGTAAAACCATCCACATTTCACCAGATATGTAGAGTCCCATGTAATAGTGGGCGAGTCTAATACCTTCAACCGGCTACAAATCCAGACTTCTGAATCGCCGATACTGAATTTCAAGAACACTTTGCCATACCCCATAATACCCAGTACCTCAAGCGCTGCAATAGCACTCGCGACTAGGGTTTCCATTTCGAAAATTTAAAAGGCCTAACAATAAGCCGGAATTTAAAAAAGATGTACGGACATTTTGCTGTTTAAGTCAGGAGTGAATAGGTTTCTTCTAGGCAAGCGTGCTTCATCGTCGACTCCATCATCGTTTCCAATCAGGCGATATAGTGGTCAAGCGCGAGCATACGACAAATAAAAAAAACTGTCTTTAAAGTTTTGGAATGGATTCAGTTAAAAAACGGTGACAAAATAGATTTTGACCAAATTGTAGGCTCAATTGAAAGCTCAATTGTAGGCTCAATATGAATGCCAAAGGAGTAGTCGCCAATGATGTAAAACTGTTTGATGAAATAACTACTATCAATTAGTTTCTATCGCATAAAAACAATAAGCTTTGTCCATTCTAGCGAAAAATCTCGACAAATTGGAAGGCTGAACGAAGTCCGGATAGGACGCCAAATGTCGGGGTCTGCCCCCACTCGACCCGCTTAGACTCGACCCGAAGAATAATACCAGATGTTTTACTACCAATTCAGTGACATTTGTACAGTCAGGCAAAGACATATTTTAAATATTATTAATTCTAAATCACCGGAAACTATGATGTTGAGGCAATATATTTTTATGCAACAGCAAGGGGCTTCATTCATTACTAGGTACCCATATAATATGCATAAGAAGTAAGTGTGTGGTGTGTGGTTGACCATGAAGAACGGTACAGTCAACTGCAGATAAGTTTTAATCATTGTTATATTGACATACTTATTATATATCGAAGAGGTAAGGCTAATTTCGTAGTTCAAGAGTTACTACTATCTGTACCTTTTTTTTTTTTTTTTTTTTTTACCTATGAATTAAAACTTAGAAAAATTTTTTATCAAAAATATTCAACCGACTTCCAAAACAAAACACTACAAAGCGAAAAATAACTTTCTTTTCGGCAGTCGGTGTCTTTGGTTCCTATTTTTTTACGTTTTTGCACCGAATACCGAAAATAAAGTTATTTTTCACTACGTAGTGTTTTGTTTTGGAAGACGATTTTATTTTTTTGTTAAAAAGTTTTTATTTTTCTCTTTTTAGTTTTGGAACCTTATATTAATTACCACGAAAATTATTTATATCTAGAGGACTTCTCATTACAATTCCAATAAACCTAAACCCGGTGGATATACATTGTTTTATTACGGAGTTCTGTTCGGGATATCTTATACCCAAAAAATATTTAACATTGAGAAGTTGCAGTATCCATCTGTGGTCTTCTTCATCAGTTCCACTTCACTACATGATACTTTCTGAATGCAAACGCTTGCCATGTTGATGAAAATACCAGAAGCGCTATATGTATACCTATAAAATTTGAGGAGTTCCCTCGATTTCTGACTTTCTGCTTATCTGTCTTCCACAGCCCAGTGTCTGGGTAACACGATACCCCTTCGCGAGACTGTTGTCAAATTTCAGGGTTCTGACTACCTGTAACTACTATCAAAGATATACAAATGACAGCTGGGACCAACGGCTTCATGTGTTTGCCGAGGCACGGAGGAGTCTTCGTATATGATGAATGGTCATTCATTTATTATTTATTTATTTGTGATATACTTTATTTTACACCACAAAATATGTACAGGATAAGCATTCACAAACCAAGTGTACAATGGGCGGTCTTATCTTACACGGTAATCGCTTACAGACAACCTTTGGATGGACTGAACGATAGGAGAGTAATTTAGGGCTGTCAATGTACAAAATTACATATTTAAATAATATTACTTAGATATAATAACATCAAATCCATACATAAAATCACGGATATAATATTATATAGTATACTAATAATACATATCCATACAATATTATATAGTATACTAATAATTGTTCGCGACGACACGTCACCATTTAGATAGGTAGTCATATGTAAAATGTAAATAGTATTGACAGACACACGTCTGCTCACCCCAGAGCGGCATCGCA
The DNA here is from genome assembly GCA_949775005.1 of Orthosia gothica. Classification (NCBI taxonomy): domain Eukaryota; kingdom Metazoa; phylum Arthropoda; class Insecta; order Lepidoptera; family Noctuidae; genus Orthosia; species Orthosia gothica. Next base: position 13,726,865 of record OX459041.1, read on the forward strand.
TACTAAGCGATGTCGGTAGGTGAAAAAACCTTTTATAGTAAAGCTCGTAACTAGTTTTTGTTCATGTTTTTGAGACACTAAAATTATATTTTATGTGTCTATCAGTATGTAATAGAATTATATAGTCTAATAACAATAAATTAGAAGCATTAATATGCATACTGACTATGTTATTACGGAAAGAAACAAGTATTTAACTCCGTAAACACAACCATCATCAACGAGCGTTTAGTTCACAATGACCTGTAAGAGGGCGGCACCTTATATTTATACTAAAACCAGTTATTGTAGAATTTTGATAACTTTAAACTCATGTTTTAGGGGCTTTTACATAGTTTATAGTGCGCATAAAGCGCTTATGTGTTAGAGTTATGCATAAGGTACCTTAGTTATATGATAAATGTATAGTTTTAAGGAAATAAAAATATTTTGTTTACTTATTTTAGACCCCCCAAAATTGGCAGGGTATCAAGTAGTGCTATAGGTATTATATTCACCTACCAATCAGATTATTTCCTTACACGTAATTGTTTTGTTAGGAAACATCATCTAGGTGTTCTAAATAAGATAGCTGGATACCATGACTGAGAAATTATACATAATAGCAGTACATGGCCAGTCTTAATACAGTTTCACTCTGAAAATGCAGATATGCATACATTTTTGCTCGAGTAAGTATTCAGAAAGTTCGATACAAGCCTTTTAGCACTTCTGGGTGACCTAGAATTCTGTCTAGGCTCCTATATAGATAGCGCCTATGTAATTCTAGTACATAGGCGTCACTTACTTGAGAGGATGTGTCTGTGTATGCCGGCATGGACGTTTCTATGCGTCTGCCGATGGGTCACTGCGTCCAGGGACATTTGGTGCCTGGTCAGCTATAGATATGCTGTCTGAAGCATTACCTTCGTGGACCCTCAGGCAGGCGCCTACACTCAGTCATGACACGGAGCTAGTATATAGGGGTATGTAACGCACACAGACACATTAAAGCTGTGAGACGACGTAAAATTTAGTATTCGGCCGCTTCCCGGCACCTTAAGCTGCGGAAAGGCTGGTGGTACACCCATCAGGGTACCGCCGTCAGACAGCCTAGTTTTCCAGCTACCCAACCACACCGCCAGAAGGAGCTTAGCTCTGGTGGTTGAGGAGTTAAGCGACCTGATATGGTGCGAGGTTACATGGATTTGCTATGTAAACAAACTTGTAACAAACGATAGCTCATCGGGGGTTGGACATGTAGCTACCGGACTTCTACCTTGGGATAGCCCATCACGAGGGCTACCCGGGTGTGAATGTAACTTGAAAATCCACCCAGCGGTCTGAGTAGGAATCGAGTTTATGTGCCAAGATCAGGGGCATAAGCTAACTTCTCGCACCATTTCGCGGCTGTACGCCTGAAGGTTTTGAATATAACTGTAACACTTATGTGTGTCAACGGCCCAGTAGGAGGGCTCCAAGTCCCTCGCTGGTACCCTAGAGCTAACATGTCTAGTTTTAGGAGAAACTCGATTGTAAAGCTTCAAACTGGCGGGAATTCCCTTTCTTCGACGTTCTCCTTACGAGAACTCCCTGATGGTAGGGGCTAGGGACCTGGATCAAAGACCGGAGGGAAGGTCTCCTCGAGACCTATCCAAAAGTACAAGTTTCACCAGAATCGGTCCAGTGGAAGGGTAGTGCCTGTCAGTTTCAAGCTACGAGTCTTAGGTTATATTTTTTGAAAAATAAAAGTTTTTGCGGTCGGAATGTTGTGGTCCTCGTCGCAGTCGAGTTTGCCTGTTTAATAGTGCGCAGGCGCGTGAACATATCGTAGCCATTATTTCACTTAAAGTATTTCCACGCATCATTGCGCATCGAGGACCATGAAGGAACATCGCTTCTGGCCATGAACAAATAGTTTTTTATTTAACCTGGACATCACGTTTTCACCTCAACCTACTTGGCAGCCTTCAAGTGTCTCCAAGGTCCATAGTTACCAGATGACAACTGAACAATAGGTGCAAGGGGTGTCAACGCGTTCAAGCAGGAGCCTTACAACCTCCTGATTGCCTGTCGGTCTTGGACGATCACGTCCGTCCCGTACAATAATACATATCCATATCAAATATATAACAGAGAAAGGAGGAAAAAAAAAATATGGTGACTCTTTTACCATTTTCTTAAACGTTAGCAGTGTAATTTGAGTGAGGACGTCTTATTTCAATTGGTCATTCCACAACCGAGCCACTTGAATCGTGAATGATTTGTCAAAAAAGGAAGTGGAATGCATACGAATAGTTAATTTTAGATTTATCATTTTATTCATCCACGGACCGAGCTTGGCAAGTGTTGCTTTACTTCTAAGATTGACCGGTACCGCTGTTATTATTAAGCCATTAGCTCCTCAAATCATTTCTGCTGATTCTATTGTAATATTTCAAACCAGTTACTACATTGCCTAGAGAAAATGGAAAGCCTAGTCCTAACATTTACCGACCTATTTTCAAGCGCCTGATCGATGTTTGCAGTAAACTAAAACATTTTAACAATCATATAAAATATGTAGGGTGAACGAGTTTGAGCCGTCGCGCCAGATTTGTTGGACTTTGGTAAATCGATGCAGGTAGGCTAACAAAACGGTCCTGTCCTTATGTAGGTACTAGACGATATCAAATAAATGTGGATCGGCCCAAAACTTTTTTATTTGGTTGGTCCTTGGGGACAATTGAAAAGGCTACTACTCAAAAATGGATCTTTAAAAATGTATAAAATAATGAACTTACACCAGTAAACAAAAAAAAAGGTGTACGTACCTCTACGTAACCCTTCGGAAATCCAGGCTTGATTCATGTTTTTAAATGCATGTTCAAACGTTCGTACAGCATAATTATGTCGAAAGTACCTCACTTTGCAAGTCTCGTTCTATGCGCAATGCAAGCTGCGAGCATGGCTTACGTGCGTGTTCGGGCTACAAGCGCCTTTGCTTGCTGAGCGTTCCCTGTGGTGGTTTGTTGTTGAACGTGACGTCATGTCAGTGCTATAAATTCCACTGAGAGTAAGCACACTATTTTGTTACGTTATGACTCGCCAGCTAACCCCAAGTTATGCTGAATAAGTGGAATTTGTTTGAAATGGTGCGAGGTTGTCTTGAGACTTTGTAACGTCTGGTCATACTTTTCGTTTCACTGGGCCAATAAATGGCTATTTTTTTGTAAAAGTGATTTGTAACTTTTTTGCTATACAATAATGTATATTATATGTGGAGTTTTGATCAAAAAGACAAACGCATTCGTTTGTCTTATCGCAAATCAAAGTATTTTAAGAATACTATTGAATGTGTTTCAAATGCCACCAAATTTTTCAGTTAGACCAAAAATCCAGAATGAAACTGTCTCAAACATTTAATCGAAAATAAATGTATTATTCCACCAAAAAAATAAAGTCTAATACTTCCTCCATTATCAGATAGTGATTGAAACGACAGCAAATCCATTGACAGACAAGAAATAAGAAATCACGCGAAGCGGCTTCACAAAAAATAATCCTAAAATAAACAAGTAAAGAAAATTGGAGAAAAACGTAATTTCCGCTGGGATCCGAATCGCATTTTAAGCGTAACGCTTCTGACAGTTAATCGTTCGTTCTACCCTCACTTAATTATTGGAAACGTTTTTACACATCGAGTTGGCGGAAACCGTGGCAGTGTCCAGTATCATGGTGAAAGTACATGTTATTGCAGTATATTTTTATTTACGGGTGTATGTTTTGATTATATATTATTTGTTTTTTGAAACTTTAGTAATATTAAATGAAAATTAAGCCAGACATTCGAATTGATCTTGAAAAGAAAGGTTTTTTTTGATAAATACACATTAAAAAAATCACATCTTTTTCCCATGGGGGTAAGCAGAAAATACAGAACGCCACGTGCTGCGATCTTTACATACTCCTTTTGTTACCTTTACATTCATACATATGTGGTTGTACCACGAAGTGCTAATGCCATTATAATTCCGCCGTAAACAAGTACTACACACTTGACCATAAGGTTTATAAAGCTTTCAGAAACTTATTTTACAATAACTAGTTCAAATTATTCTCCAGAAAATATTTATTTTCATTCCCTAAAATGTTCTGTAAACTTATTTCCCCGACACTAATTGCCAGTTTTATGAGATTGAACTGTCTCGAATTATGTAACACTTTACCTTAATGAAATAGGTTTTTAAGTCGGCTTTAAGGATTATAAACATATTGACCTCTCGAGGGCACTTCATACGAATTCTGTCCCTCACAGAATTTATATCTATAAAGGTGTTTAAGGGCTATTTATGTTCTAATGAAGACCATGGCTATTATTACAGGATAAGGTTGTAAATCTGTTTGAAGCGCACACGTGGGAGGTATCCTTCACTCTCACGGAGGAAACCTGATTGCGTCTACGCCTGATTTATTCCTGCACTCAATTTATTTCTCAGCGCGAGTTTCATCAGCGTCTGCACTCTGGAGTGTTTGTTCTAGAAAAGTATTTATTATCCTGTTTTAAATTGAGAATTTAGGCCCCTTTATAAAAACCGAATATCTTGTGTAATTTCCCTGATGGGCTTGTGTTACTATCACTTCCTGTCTTTCCTATATCAACAGAGATTTGAAACAAAAATGAATTCGTTTTTAACACTTGGATGAGTCCAGTGATGTTTTTTGGTTTGTTTTATCCGAAGCTCATCCACCCGGTGTCTATCACGGAAGACACTTACTTTTTATAACTATATACTTGGATATAATCATCAATAACTTAATCCAAACAGAGTAGGTTCAGTCAAGAAAAGAGTTGAATGTAGACACGAGTTCAATAAATTTTCTATTTGCCTGGAACTTTGCAAGTATTTATTGAATACTTGTCTGCTATGCCTGTAAATACTCGTAATGTGGAGTCTCGGTATTGGAATTCTGCACCTGCTATCTGAATTTATTGGCACAAAGCCGTTACCTTCTAAAGAATAAGTTCGTTCGAACAAAATTCTTACTTGTATTTCTTTTGTACTTCTGCTTGTGCTTCGCAAGGTGACAAATACACTTCGATAGCAAACCGACTTCAGTAATGGAACATTTTTGATCCAACGCGTGATTTATGAAGCGAAAAAACACTTGAAACAAACATACCTCGTTCAAAGTGCGGGATCACTGCATCTTATTCAAGTTTGTGTAAACAAGCAGTCGTTTACAAGCGTTTGCAAGAGACGAGTGTTGAATGGAAGTAAAAACAGTTACGACTCTACAGAAAAGGAAATTGTCATCATTTCCCACAATCCTTGTCGCAGCGTTTCCTGGACTACAAAAAGAAAACCTCAGGAATAGTTCTTTATGCAGCCGAGTTCAAAGAACTCCCTTCAATTGAGTGGTACTCAGACTTTATGAAGTGTAAGAAAGCTACACACTATTTCGAAGTACGAGGTATTTACTTCTTAATTTAATTTAGATTGCAAAGGGAGCAGTGAGTGAGTTGAAAGTGTAAGGTTTTGAACTTTAAACAAGTTCGTCAGATTTTTGCTAGACGCAGGTTAAATGCACTGAAAATACTGTTTGATACATTCGTGTTTAAACATGTGTAAATAGCTTGATACCGTTGAGGTACATACTCTTCTGTACACCACATAAACATTTGAATACAGCAGCAGACAAATAAATATTTCAATGCGGAGAAGGGGCGAAATGTAAGTCATTCATCGAGAGATATGAAAATGTACTCGGTATTCGCTGCTACACACGTTACTGTCAAAACTCGCTTTCAGACAGCAGTTACTTCTAGAAATGTTCTATACTTTTTATTCCTGTTATGTCTGTCTTGTGAAGTTATTACAAAGTTCATTCAGTATTTTTGGTGAAAATAACACAAAATATTCATGAAAATGTTGTCTACTTAAAACAAGACTATAATTAACAAAAGCCATTCATGTCACAACCGAGCTTAAAAATTCAGCTCATCAGAAAAGTTGGATCGTAAATTAAATTATCCTAAAAGTTTAGGTCCTCGTAAAGTTGGTAGCGAGAAAGAGTCTATATTTTTTGTCCGAGTACGAATTGTATAGTTACTGAACACGGAGCACATATTCACCTAAAGTTGGCGATAACCCGACGACCCCGCCAGTGTGTCAGGCCCCTAACTTCACAAATACCTATGCGAAGTTGCAGCTCTCTAAAAGCTTTTGTCCAACACGCACGGTTATTTTCTTGAGATGCTCACATTCGCTTACAATGCATATTTTATTGGGGTAAACATGTAGCTACTTGGAAATTGACTGCTCAGAATAACACTATTTTACTTAAAAGCAACGTATTTTTGCTTCGAAACGAGAAGAGTTTCGCTTGGAACGAGATAGAACAGAACATAATTAGGAGTTCGAGAGCTAAGTTTATGGTCCAGAAGTTATTTTACTTGGTAGACCTTTTACTGAATACCTTGATAAACTTGACCTAAGTGAGTAAGTAAGTCTTGCACAAAATCAGTTACCTATATTGACATTAGAATCTTTAGGCTTGAAGAAACTGAACCATTTCGCAAATAAATCATTTCAAATTTGGAAAACACCTTGTGAATGCCTTAGTAAAAGGGGACACGTCATTTGTAGGTTTGTGAATGCTACATCTACATACTCTGCTGGTAAAAAAGGTGAGATTATTATTTGTTTGCAAACAAAATGTGAACACACTTTTTGTTGTGGCAAATGGAACTTAAAATCATTATCTTCTTTCTGTCAAATGAAGGCTTTTCCAAAACGAACTTATAGGACTCCATTTATAAAATTACTAGCTTCTGTGCTTTCTTATAAGTGTTTTATCATCCCTAAAGAACATTATACCGGGATAAAAAGTAACTATAATCTATCTCTGAACCAAATTTCGACAAGATCCGTTCTGACGTGATTGAGTAACAAACATACATACACACACACAACCATCCAAACTTTCACTTTTATAATATTAGTAACAAGAGAAGCCTCGAAAAATATACAGCAAAAAACGAAGTATATAATGAAAATCTTAAAAGAACATATTTACTATAAATTTCTCAAAGTTAGATAAACTGGAACGGAGCTAAAGATTGCAGGATTTTAATTTAGAAGGAAGATTTTAATCAGGAGGCGTTGCGCAAACGGACGGCCTTTGCTTACCTCATAGGATGTAATATTATGAGCTAGAGCTCAGTCACAAATAACTTGGAGTGATGTTATCCTCTATTTTAATTAAAATCAGTTTTTCATTAATTTATTTCGTCGCAAAACTTCAAGTAGATTATATATTGAATTTTATTAGCACTTACAAGATCTTCTCTAAGTTATTTTACACTGGCTTTTTTAACCAAGCAATTTTACAGTATCTAGATTTTTTTTACTTAGATTATTTGCAAACCAATTACCAAAAACTCTGGGTCTGGGTGTTAAATCAAGTTTTAGAAAAATTAATAGTGAAAATTGTAACAGATCACTAGGATCATGACATTTGTGTTAAAAACATCAACATCACGACTGCGTTCCTCAAGGGTTAGACAGCGTTGTATAGTACCCGCTAAACTTATTGGCCGCCCTGAAGTTGGATTTCCGATGCGCGAGGCTCGGCGCGTTTGCTGTTTTGTATGAGATTTACTACGGCGCAGCCATTGAAGCCAACTTCAGGGCGGCCGAGAAGTTTGGCGAGAACTATAACTAGTAAAACCATCCACATTTCACCAGATATGTAGAGTCCCGTGTAATAGTGGGTGAGTCTACCTTCAACCTGCTACAAATACAGACTTCTGAATCACCGATAGTAAATTTCAAGAACACTTTTCCAAACCCGATAATACCCAGTACCTCAAGCGTAGCGGTAGCGCTCGCGACTAGGGTTACCATTTCAAAATCTGAAAAGTTCTGACATAAAGCCAGATTTTAAAAAAGATGTCCAGACTTATTGCATAAAACTTTAAAGTTTTAGAATGGATTCAATTCAAAAACGGTGAAAAATTGATTTTGACAACATTGTAGGCTCGATTAATTATACGAATGCCAAAGGAGTAGTCGCCAATGATGTAAAGCTGTTTGATGAAAAAACTACTATTAATTCGTTTCTATCGCATCAAAACAATAAGTTTTGCCCATTCCAGCGAAAAGCCCCGGCAAATTGGAAGGCCGAACGAAGTCCGGATAGGACGCCAAATGTCTGGGTCTGCGCCTACACGACCCGCTTAGACTCGACCCGCTTAGACTCGACCCGAAGAATAATACCAGATGTTTTACTACCAATTCAGTGCCATTTGTACAGTCGGGCAAAGTCATATTATAATTCGAAATAACTTGTTATACATATATTTAATATTTTGTAATACATAATTTATTCAGGTAACCTGTGATTTCGTTTAAAAAGAGGTTGTTTTTTTGAATAAATATTTTTTTTTTTATATTTTTGAAGTTAGTACCTGTTTAGAATGGCAGCAATAATTTACCAATTGGCACGGTGGTATTGATTTAATACCACCGTGCCACTTACTATTTATCATTAATCTATGATGTTTAAAACAAAGTATAAAGCGTACATTATATTAAAATCGGCCAAGTGCGAGTCGGACTCGCGCACGAAGGGTTCCTGGTAAATTGAAAGGTACTTGGTAAATTGCGGTTTACGATTTATGACGTATTCAAAAAAAACTACTTACCAGATCTCGTTTAAACCAATTTTCGGTGGTAGTTTACATGGTAATATTTTTTTTAGTTTTATCATTCTCTTAATTAAGAGAATGATAAAACTAAAAAAAATATTACACACACATTTTACCACTTTGGAAGTATCTCTCGCGCAAACTATTCAGTTTAGAAAAAAATGATATTTAAAACCTCAATATAATTTTTGAAGACCTATCCATAGATACCCCACACGCATGGGTTTGATGAAATAATTTTTTTTTAGTTTCAGTTTCAAGTATGGGGACCCCCAAAATTTATTGTTTTTTTTCTATTTTTCAGTGAAAATCTTAATGTGGTTCACAGAATACATCTACTTACTAAGTTACAACAGCATAGTTCTTATAGATTCGGAAAAAAGTGGCTGTGACATACGGACGGACAGACAGACAGACAGACAGACATGACGAATCTATAAGGGTTCCGTTTTTTTCCATTTGGCTACGGAACCCTAAAAACGAAATTGGCAATTTGTAATTGGCTTTCTGTTGACTACGGTTTCCTTTTTGTCTGTAATTATTAGCTGTAAGTCCTCCATGTACAAAAATAAATAAATAATTATCAAATGTATGACAGAGAAAGGAGAAAAATAAAAATTATAGTAACAGATAATGATCTTTTACCATTTTCTTAAACGTTGGCAGTGTTATTTGAGTGATCACGTCTTATTTCAATTGGTCATTACACAACCGAGACGCTTGAACCGTGAAAGATTTGTCAAAAAAGGAAGTGGAAGGCATACGAATAGTTAATTTTAGATTTATCATTTTATTCATCCACGGACCGAGCTTGGCAAGTGTTGCTTTACTTCGAAGATCGACCGGTACCGCTGTAATTATTAAGCCATGAGCTCCTCAAATCGTTTCTGCTGATTCTTTGGCAATATTTTAAACCAGTTACTACATTGCCTAGAGAAAATCGAAAGCCTAGTCCTAACCTTAACTGACATATTTTCAAGCATCTGATCGATGTTTGCAGTAAACTAAAACATTTTAACAATCGTATTAAATATGTAGGTTGAACGAGTTTGAGACGTTGGGCCCGATTCGTAGGACTTTGGTAAATGTATGCGGGTAGGCTAACAAAACGGTCCTGTCCTTATGTAGGCACTAGACGATATCAAATAAATGTGGATCGGGCCAAAACTTTCTTATTTGGTTGGTCTTTGGAGATAATTGAAAAGGACTCAAAAATGGAACTTATAAAATGTATAAAATAAGGGAACCTACACCCGTAAAAAAAAAATTGTCTTTTATGAGGGTATAGGGATTCCATGTGCTTATTATATAAGGTTCCTGTATGATCACTGGGGTAGTTTTAGTGAGGTAAAAATCACACACTCCTTGCACCTGTAGCCAAGTTGACAATCTACAATCGATAACGCTAGTAGAAAACGAATTAATGTAAGGGAATGACACATAAGAACGTTAAGTCACGTGGCCAGATCATACAAATAGAAGCCGTTAACGATCGTAGAAAGAGATTCGATACGAAACGTTTGTAACTTTTGGGGATCAGACCAGCCCCCCTGGCTGGTCTGATCCCCAAAAGTCCAGGCGCCCTTTGAAGGAACCCAAACGTAAAAAAAATTATGGAATTCTTACCTTAACGTAACCCTTCGGAAATCCAGGCTTGATGTCATGTTTTTAAATGCATGTTCAAGCATTCGTAAAGCATGTGTCGAAAGTACCTCAATTTGCAAGTCTCGTTCTATGCGCAATGCAAGCTGCGAGCAAGGTTTACGTGCGTGTTCCGGCTACAAGCGCCTTTGCTTGCTGAGCGTTCCCTGTGGTGGTTTGTTGTTGAACGTGACGTCATGGCAGTGCTATAACTTCCACTGAGAGTAAGCACACTATTTTGTTACGTGATGGCTCGCCAGCTAACCCCAAGTTATGCTGAATAAGTGGAATTCGTTTGGCGTGGTGCGAGGTTGTCTTGAGACTGTGTAACGTCTGGTCATACTTTTCGTTTCACTGGGCCAATAAAGACGTTATTTTTTTTGTAAAAGTGATATTTTTTTTTTTTGTTATACAATTATGTATATTATACCAGGCCCCTCAGAAAGTATTGCGAAAAAAAGTTTTTATATATGGGAGACTGGCCAGTTATAATGTTTTTCGAAAATATGATTATTTATAAGTAAAAATAAGTAAGTTCCAATTTCAAAATTTCCCTCCACATTTTTTGCGAGTTAATTCAAAGTATTGTGTCTCACTGAAATATGGATCTGCGCCGGGAACATTTTAGAGCTATGATTTTATACGATTTCAAGTGTCGCCTGAAACCGGATGAATCGTACGATAGACTTCAAATGGCATTCATGGATGAAGGCCCTTCCAAGGCAACCGTGTATCGTTGGTATAACGAATTCAAGCGCGGTCGACCAACTTTGGGGGATGACGAAAGAAGCGGTCGCCCTTTGACGGCTGTTACCGAAGAAAACGTGCTAGCAGTGAAAAATTTAATCCAAGACAATAGGCGAATTACATATCAGGAGATTTAACACATATTGAAGATTGGATCGGGAAGCGTTCACGAGATTCTACACAGCCATCTTCGCGTGAGGAGGATAGTATCACGCTGGGTGCCGCACAACCTCACCGATGCTCAGAAGCAGGCCCGGGTGGAATGGTGCCGTGATATGCTTAACAAATTTGAAGCAGGCTCGTCTCGGCGTGTTTACGACATCGTTACAGGTGATGAGTCCTGGATTTATCAATACGACCCAGAAACCAAGCGCCAGTCGACTGTTTGGGTGTTTCAAAATGAGCCAACGCCTACCAAAGTGAAGCGATCTAGAAGCGGGGGTAAGATTTTGATCGCTAGCTTTTTTAATTTGACTTGTCACTTGGTATCAATTCCCTTACGGGATCAAAGAAGCATTAATGCCGAATGGTATACTACCAAATGTTTGCCAGAAGTTTTCTCTGTTATAAGCAACAAGCGACCAAACACAGGGCTCCGCGGGCTACTGCTCCACCACGACAATGCACCTGCGCACACCGCACTCAAAACGAGGGACTTCCTGGACAGCACGCCAGTCAAACTCCTGGGTCACCCTCCTTACAGCCCTGATCTAGCACCGTGTGACTTCTTTTTATTCCCAAAAATAAAAAATCAGCTCAAAGGGATACAATTTTCGTCGCCGGAAGATGCGCTGGCTGCGTTCGAGCAGGCTGTAAACGAGGTGTCTGCGGCGGACTGGAAAAAGTGTTTTGAAAACTGGTTTAGGCGCATGAATCTTTGTATAGAGGCTGGTGGAAAGTACTTTGAAAAGATTTAATAAAAATATATGTACGTATAGAACAATTTTTTTTAGTTTCGCAAAACTTTCTGAGTGTCCCACGTATGTGGAGTTTTGATCAATAAGACAAACGTATTCGTTTGTCTCATCGCATATCAAAGTCTTTTAAGAATACTTTTGATTGTGCTTCATTAGACACTTGATGTGCCAAACACAGTAGGTGTCTTAAAATGCCACCAAATTTTTGAGTTAGACCAAAAATCCAGAATGAAACTGTCTCAAACATTTAATCGAAAATAAATGTATTAATCCACCAAAAATAAAGTCTAACACATCCTCCAATATCAGATAGTGATTGAAACGACAGCAAATCCATTGACAAAAAAGAAATAAGAAATCACGCGAAGCAGCTCCACAATAATTAATCCTAAAATAAACAAATAAAGAGAATTGGAGAAAAACGTAATTTCCGCTGGGATCCGAATCGCATTTTAAGCGTAACGCTTCTGACAGTTAACCGTTCGTTCGACCCTCACTTAATTATTGGAAACGTTTTTACACATCGAGTTGGAGAGAACCGTGGCTGTGTCCAGTATTATGGTGAACGTACATGATGTTATTGCTGTATATTTTTATTTACGGGTGTATGTTATTATATATTATTTGTTTTTTGAAACTTTAGTAGGAGTTAACGGAAATGCAGCCAGGTATTTGAATTGATCTTGAAAATAAAAGTTTTTTTTGATATATACGCATTTAAAAACTTACATATTTTGCCCATGGGGGTAAACAGAAACAGAAACTACAAAACGCCACATTCTGCGATTTTTACATACTCCTTTTAATTCCTTTTAATTAATACATATGTGGTTGTACCACGAAGTGCTAATGCACCAGCGTCTGCACTCCGGAGTATTTGTTCTAGACAAGTATTTATTATCCTGTTTTAAATTAAGAAAATATCTCACTTCTTAGAAACCGAACTTTTTGTGTAATTTCCCTGATGGGCTTGTGGTGTTTACGGAATTGCGCTATTATTTCCTGTCTGTCCTATATCAACAGAGAATTGGAACAAAAAAGAATTCGTTTTTAAAACTTGGATGATTGGTTTATTTTATTCTAAGCTCATCAACCCGGTGTCTATCACGGAAGAGACTTATTAATCCAAACAGAGTAGGTTTAGTCAAGAAAAGAGTTTACTTGAATGTAAACACGAGTTCAATACATTTTCTATCTGCCCCGGAACTTTGGAAGTATTTATTGAAAACTTGTTTGCTATGCATGTAAATACTCGTAATGTGGAGTCTCGATATTGGAATTCTGCGCCTGCTATCTGAATTTATTGGCGCAAAGCCGTTACCTTCTAAAGAGTAAGTTCTTCCGAACAAAATTCTTAGAATATGCTGTCAGTACTTCGCAAGGTGACAAATTCACTTCGATAGCAACGTGACTTCAGTAATGGATCACTTTTGATCCAACGCGTGATTTATGAAGCGAAAAAACACTTGAAACAGACACAACTCGTTCAAAGAGCGCGATCATTGCATCTTATTCAAGTTTGTGTAAACAAGCAGTCGTTTACAAGCGTTTGCAAGAGACTAGTGTTGAATGAGAGTAAAAATAGTTACGACTCTACAGAAAAGGAAATTGTCATCATATCCCACAATCCTTGTCGCAGCGTTTCCTGGACTACAAAAAGAAAACCCCTCAGGAATAGTTCTTTATGCAGCCGAGTTCAAAGAACTCCCTTCAATTGAGTGGTACTCAGACTTTATGAAGTGTAAGAAAGCTACACACTATTTCAAAGTACGAAGTACTTACTTCTTAATTTAAATTAGATTGCAAAGGGAGCAATGAGTTAGTTAAACGTGTAAGGTTTTGCTTTGAACCATTTCATCAGAATTTTTCTAGACTTGGAGGTTAAATGCACTGAAAATACTGTTTGATACATTCGTGTTTAAACATGTGTAAATAGCTTGATACCGTTGAAGTACATACTCTTCTGTACACCACATACACATTTGAATACAGTAGCAGACAAATAAATATTTTAATGCGGAGAAGGGGCGCAATGTAAGTCATTCATCGCCTGAGAGTGTCATTTAAATGTGATTCATGAAAATGTACTTGGTATTCACTGCTCGAGCTGGTACACACGTTACTGTCAAAACTCGCTTTCAGACAGCAGTTACTTCTGGAAATGTTTCACACTTTTTTATTCCTGTTATTTCTGTCTTGTGAAGTTATTACAAAGTTCTTTCAGCATTTTTGGTGAAAATAACACAAAATATTCATGAAAATGGTGTCTCCTTAAAACAAGACTATAATTAACAAAAGCCATTCATGTCACAACCGATCTTAAAATTCAGCTCATCAGAAAAGTTGGATCGTAAATTAAACAATCCTAAAAGTTTAGGTCCTCGTAAAGTTGGTAGCGAGAAAGAGACTAAATTTTTTGTCCGATTAGGAATTAGTACCTGAACTGAACACGGAGCACCTATTTACATAAAGTTGGCGGGAACCCGACGCCCCCACCAGTGTGTCAGGCCCCTAACTTTACAAATATGTATGCGAAGTTGCAGCTCTCTAAAAGCTTTTGTCCAACACGCACGGTTATTTTCTTGAGATGCTCACATTCGCTCACAATGCATATTTTATTGAGGTAAACATGTAGCTACTTGGAAATTTACTGCTCACAATAACACAAGTTTACTTAAAAGCAACGTATTTTTGCTTCGTAACGAAAAGAGTTTCGCTTTGAACGAGATAGAACAGAACATAATTAGGAGTTAGAGAGTTAAGTTTATGGTTCTGAAGTTATTTTTCTTGATTGACCTTTTACCGAATACCTTGATAAATGAAAAAATCAATTACAGTGATTTTTTTAGGATTGTTAGGTGACTATGGGGTATTTACGGATCTTGAGTGTTTATTAAACAACTGCTGTTATGTTGGTTGATAACATTGTCGTAAAAATGTTTTATTCTGTCAAAATTGTCAGATCATTTCGACATCATTTTGATAGGGTCGATTTTTAGAAGGTTCATTTTTGAAAGATTCTCTGTCCTTCTATCGATTTTGGCTGTTTGCACAACTAGGTCCATTTATAAGACTTGCAGAAAATCAGTCCGCTACCTACGTTGATATTAGAAGTAACCGAACCATTTCGCACAAAAATCATTTCAGCGTTGGAAAACACTGTGTGAATTCCGCAGTAAAAGGGGGCACGTCATTTGTAGGTTTGTGAATGCCACATTTACATACTCTGCTGATAAAAAAGGTGAGATAATTATTTGTATGCAAACAAAATGTGAACACATTTATTTTTGTGGCAAATGGAACGTAAAATCATTACCTTCTTTCTGTCAAATGAAAGCTTTTCCAAAACGAACTTATAGGACTTCTATCTATTTATAAAATTACTAGCTTCTGCCAGCAGCTTCACCCGCGTGAAAAGTGTTTTATTATCCCAAGGGAATATTATACCGGGATAAAAGTTAACTATAATCTTTCTTTGTACCAAATTTCGTCCAGATCCGTTCAGCCATTCTGACGTAATTGAGTAACAAACATACATCCACACACACAACCAATCAAACTTTCACTTATATAATATTAGTAAGAAGAGAAGCCTCGAAAAATATACAGCAAAAAACGAAGTATATAATTAAAATCTTGAAAATTAAATAACATAACATATTTCTAATAAATTTCTCTAGGTTATATAAACTGGAGCGAAGCTAAAGATAGCAGGATTTTAATTTAGAAGGAAGATTTTAATCAGGAGGCGTTGCGCAAACGGACGGCCTTTGCTTACCCGTAGGATGTAATATTATGAGCTAGAGTTTAGTCACGGATACCTTGAAGTGATGTTATCCTCTATTTTAATTAAAATCAGATGTTCATTATTTTTTTTCTTCGATAAACTTCAAGTAGATTAGATATTGAACTTTATTAGCACTAACAAAATTTTCTTTAAGTTATTTTACGCTCGCTTTTTTAACCAAGTAATTTTACAGGGTCTAAAATTTTTTTCTTAGATTGTTCGCAAATCAATTACCTAAAATTCTGGGTCTGGGTTTTGATAACATTTAAAACTAAATGTTAATCAAGATTTAAAAAAAAAAAAATAGTGAAATTCATAACAGTTCACAAGGAACATGTCATTTGTGTTAAAAATAACAACATCACGACTGCGTTCCTCAAGGGTTAGACAGCGTTGTATAGTACTCGCTAAACTTCTTGGCCGCCGCCAAGTTGACTTTCTGATGCACAAAGCACGGCGCGGTGCTGTTTTGTATGAGATTTACTACTGCGCAGCCATTGTAGCCAACTTCAGGGTTGCCAAGAAGTTTGGTGAGAACTAAAACTAGTAAAACCATCCACATTTCACAAGATATGTAGAGTCCCGTGTAATAGTGGGTGAGTCTAATACCTTCAACCTGCTACAAATCCAGACTTCTGAATCTCCGATAGTAAATTTCAAGAACACTTTTCCAAACCCGATAATACCCAGTACCTCAAGCGTAGCGGTAGCGCTCGCTCGCGACTAGGGTTACCATTTCGAAATCTGAAAAGTTCTGACAAAAAGCCAGATTTTAAAAAAGAAGTCCAGACTTTTTGCATACAACTTTAAAGTTTCAGAATGGATTCAGTTCAAAAACGGTGAAAAATTGATTTTATTCATTGTAGGCTCGATTAATTATACGAATGCCAAAGGAGTAGTCGCCAATGATGTAAAGCTGTTTGATGAAATAACTACTATTAATTCGTTTCTATCGCATCAAAACAATAAGTTTTGCCCATTCTAGCGAAAAGTCCTGGCAAATTGGAAGGCCGAACGAAGTCCGGATAGGACGCCAAATGTCTGGGTCTGCGCCCACACAACCCGCTTCAGTGTCATTTGTACAGTCGGGCAAAGCCATATTATAATTCGAAATAACTTGTTATACATATATTTAATATCTTGTGATACATAATTTAATTAATAATTTATAATTTATTCAGGTAACCTGTGATTTCGTTTAAAAAAAGGTTGCTTTTTTGAATAAATATTTCTTTTTTTATATTTTAGAAGTTAGTACCTGTTTGTAAACCTAATAATTTAAAATCAGCAATAATTTACCAATTGGCACGGTGGTATTGATTTAATACCACCGTGCCACTAACTATTTATCATTAATCTATAATGTTTACTACAAAGTATAGAGCGTATATTATATTAAAAAACAAAAATTTATTCGATTTATTTTTCCGAACATTATTTAAATTTTACACTCTCTGTGTAAAACTCGACAAAATCGCACCTTTTCTGTGTGACTACACATCGAAGTTTTTACGCCTATAAAACAGAAATAAATTGTACCTGGATAATTCTTCGGGTCGAGTCTAAGCGGGACGAGTGGGCGTGGACCCAAATGTCGGGTGTCCGGACATGTGCGGACAAATCCGGGCGGAGTAACTACTCACAACCATAAAACCCACAAAGGATAGTAAGTAAGTAAGTAACGTATGTAGGTATCTATAGTTATGTTATTTAGTTGGGTTCTTCTTTGTTCTTCTCAAAGCTTCATATTAATCCCTAAAGACCAGAACGCCGTCAATTTTAACAAGTTACCTATTTCCACGCCATGCTAGAAGATTACTGATCGCAGTATATTCTAGCACAGGTGTGTTCCGCTATCCACTCTGTTGATTTAATTTCTAACTCACCGCTTTCCTATCCCATTGGAAACTATGATGTTGAGGCAATTTTTTTTTTTTTTTTTTTATATATTATAGGCTCGCGCTTGACCACTATCTAACCTGATGGTAAGCGATGATGTGGTCGACGGTGAAGCACGCTTGCCTAGAAGTAACCTATTCACTCTTGACTTAAAGACTCCTAGATTGTAGCTATCGGGAAACACAGACTCCGGCAGGGAATTCCACTCCTTAGCTGTACGCATAATGAAAGTATTTCCAAAACGTTTAGTGCGTATGGGTGGTATGTCTACCATGTAGGGATGGCGCATCGCCGTACGTCTTGTAGTCCGATGATGAAACGGGCTTGGTGGAATTAGATCATGCAATTCCATCGCACACTCCCCGAAATGCAACCGATAAAAGACCGACAAGCTGGCAACTCGGCGACGATGTTCAAGGCTCTGGAGCTTTGACTTAACCAGTGCCTCATCGCCGATGAGCCTTTTGGCCCGCTTTTCGATCGACTCTAGTGCATCAAGCTGGTATTTGGCGGATCCGTCCCAGAGATGAGAACAGTACTCCATGCATGATCGAACTTGCGCTTGATACAAGCTGAGCAGCTGTTCTGGCGTGAAGTACCTTCTAACCTTTGCAAGGATCCCCAGCTTTTTGGCAGCCAGCTGAGCCTTTGCCTCAATGTATGGGCCAAAATTAAGAGTCGATGTCAACGTAACGCCAAGAAGCTCAAGATGGTCAGTTATTGGCACGGTCACATCTCGGAAAGTTGGAGCCGGTTGAAATTGGCTCTTTTTAGCGGAAAAAAGACACGCCTGGGTTTTAGCAGCATTAAACCTGACCAGATTGGCATCGCCCCATTCGGAGACTGCCTGCAAGGACAGGTTCAAGCGCTCCACCATGGCCTCCCGCAGAGACTGGATCTGGGGTCCGGTAGCTCGAGCGTTGGACATGTATCTCTCAGCAACAGTGCTGTCGTCTGCATACCCAAAGGTGCCGGGTTTTAGCAGATCGTTAATATGCAGCAAGAATAAAGTTGCTGAGAGTACCGACCCCCGAGGGACCCCGGCATTGATATCCAATTGGTCCGACGAGCAGCCATCGATAACCACTCGAATGGACCGATCTCTCAGGAAGTCTGCAATCCAATCACACAGACCACCGGGCAAACCGAATGAAGGAAGCTTACCAATAAGGCTTTCGTGCCAGACCCTATCAAAAGCCTTCGAGATGTCGAGGGAGACGGCAAGCGCTTCCCCGTGCTTCTCGATGGCCTCACTCCAGATGTGAATGGCATACGCTAGAAGATCCCCAGTAGACCGATTTCGGCGGAAGCCGTATTGGCGGTCACTAAGGATATCGTTAGCTTCTAGGTATGCCAGGAGCTTTATATTAAGTACACGTTCCATACTCTTACAGAGTATGGAGGTTACAGATATGGGTCTGTAGTTGGCCGGGTCAGCTCGACTGCCCTTCTTGGGCACGGGCTGTACGTTAGCTTGCTTCCAAGCATTCGGCACTTTTCCAGCCTCATACGAAAGGCGGAATAGGCGTGTCAAGATCGGTGACAGTTCAGGCGCACAGGTTCTAAGAACAATTGCTGGAATGCCATCAGGGCCGCTAGCCTTGTTCACGTCGAGGTGGCTCAGCACCCTACGGACGTCCTTTTGGTGGATACGAATGTCCGACATACTCGTCTCGCATCCATCAGAAGAAGGAGGGGGCCGCGCGTCACCAGGATTCAGACGTGAAGATGCCGCAAAAAGAGAGGCAAATAAATTTGCCTTCTCCCCAGCGGAGTGTGCCAGCGACCCATCGTGTTTCAGCAGTGGTGGTAGTGAGGGACGGCAAAAGTTCGACTCGACCGACTTAGCCAGGGACCAAAACGCTTTACTTCCTGCTGGGTAAGAAGCAAGTTTGGCCCCTATTCGGCCAATGTGATCGAACCGAGCCCTTCGCAACACCAGCTTGCAGGACTTGGCAGCCCTGTTGAAGGCCTTCTTCTTCCGAGCCACGTCACTCGCCTTGCGCGATCGAGCTTCGACCCAAGCCAGGTACGCCTCATGTTTAAGCGCGTCAGCGCGCCTACATTCCGCGCCAAACCATGGCCGGTCAACGCTGGACATTGTTACGTCAGAGAACGGAATGTAGTACTCCATTCCCTGACGCAACACATCGGTCACGGCGTCTGCGCACGACGATGGATCAGTCGAAAAAAAGCAAGTAGGCTGCCAAGGATAGCATGCGAAGAATGATCGCATACCATCCCAATCTGCCGACCTGTACCGCCAAACCCGCCGGGTGCCTCTTGGGCTGGGATCGGGCGGGGAATAGACGGACACAGACTTCACCAGACAGTGGTCGGAACTACCCAAAGGTGAAGCTATCGACACAGAGTATCTGTCCGGATCTGTTGTCAGCAGAAGGTCCAAGCAATTCGCTGTGTGCGAATCAACATCCGGTACCCTCGTTGCCCCCTGGACCAGCTGGGTGAGGTTTAGCGCATGCGCAAGCTTACGCATCTCCCGTCCAGCATGGTCAGTGCACTGGTATGGGAAGAGCCACTCCTGGTGGTGGGCATTAAAGTCCCCCAGTAACACTAATTGGGCGGAAGGGTACCGCTGCTGTGCCGCATCAGCCGCCTCACTGAGGTACTCTGTGAGCCTGGATGACTCCTGATCTCCACTGTGCGAACGGTAGACACAGGCGTAGATAACTTTATCCAAACCTGTGTCCACCAGAGCCCAGAGCGTTGAGAATCTGGAGTCCTCAAGGTTACGGAGACGCCGATAGCAAATGTCGTCACGGGCAATATATTTTCAAGCAACCGCAAGGGGCTTCATTCATCACTAGGTACCCATACAATATGTATAAGAGGTTGGCATGGTCACCATGAAAGACGGTACAGTCAACTGGAGATAAGTTTTAATCATTTTAATATTGACATACTTATTATATATCGAAGAAGTAGGGCAAATTTTGTAGTTCAAGTGTCACTACTGTCTTTACCTACCTATGAATTAAAACTTCTAAAAAGTTTTAAACAAAAATAGTCAACCGACTTCAAAAACAAAACACTACAAAGCGAAAAAATTACATTCTTTTCGGCAGTCGGTGTCTTTGGTTCCTATTTTATTTAGTTTTTGCACTGAATGCCGAAAAAAAAGTAATTTTTCACTATGTAGTGTTTTGTTTTGGAAGATGGTTTTATTTTTTTGTTAAAAGTTTTTTTATTTTTCTCTTTTTAGTTTTGATACCTTATATTAATTACCATGACAATCATTTATAGCCAGTGGACTTCTCATTACAATTCCAATAAACCTAAATCCTACAGGGACACATTGTTTTAGTACGGAGTTCTGGTGCCTTCCTTCCAGCTTCACCACCAGTTTAGTTCTATAGAAAATGGTACCTCAATTTTCTTTTGAACCATTGATTTAAATTTTATTTATCACAGTCATTTAACTATTCGAGATATTTTATCCCTAAAACATATTTAACATTGAGAAGTTCTAATATCCATCTGTGGTCTTTTTCATCAGTTCCACTTCAATACATGATTTTTTCTGAATGTAAAAAAATACCAGAATCGCTCTATTTATACCTATAAAGTTTGAGGAGTTCCCTCGATTTCTGACTTTCTGCTTATCTGTCATTCACAGCCCAGTGTTTGGGTAACACGACACCCTTTTGCAAGACTGTTGTCAAATTTCAGGGTTCTGACTACCTGTAACTACTATCAAAGATATACAAATGACAGCTGGGACCAACGGCTTCATGTGCTTGCCGAGGCACGGAAGAGTCTTCGTATATGATGAATGGTCATTCATTAATTATTTATTTATTTGTTATATACTTTATTTTACACCACAATATATATACAGGACAAACATTCACAAAAACAAGTGTACAATAGGCGGTCTTATCGCACAGGGCAATCTCTTACAGACAACATTTGGATTGACTGAACGATAGGAGAGGAATTTAGGCCTGTCAGTGTACAAAATTACATACTTAAATAATATTACTTAGATATAATAACATAAAATACATACATACAATATTATATAGTATATACGTACATAATAGTAGTGTATTATACGTAAGGATTTGTAATTGGCTTTCTGTTGACTATGGTTTCCTTTTTGTCTGTATTTATTAGCTGTAAGTCCTCCATGTACAAAAATAAATAAATAATTATCAAATGTATGACAGAGAAAGGAGAAAAATAAAAATTATAGTAACAGGTAATGATCTTTTACCATTTTCTTAAACGTTGGCAGTGATTATTTGATTATTTGAGTGAGCACGTCTTATTTGAATTGGTCATTCCACAACCGAGATGCTTGAACCGTGAAAGATTTGTCAAAAAAGGAAGTGGAATGCATACGAATAGTTAATTTTAGATTTATCATTTTATTCATCCACGGACCGAGCTTGGCAAGTGTTGACTTCGAAGATCGACCGGTACCGCTGTAATTATTAAGCCAGCTCCTCAAATCATTTCTGCTGATTCTTTGGTAATATTTTAAACCAGTTACTACATTGTCTAGAGAAAATCGAAAGCCTAGTCCTAA
Organism: Orthosia gothica; assembly: GCA_949775005.1. Lineage (NCBI taxonomy): Eukaryota > Metazoa > Arthropoda > Insecta > Lepidoptera > Noctuidae > Orthosia > Orthosia gothica. The sequence continues at coordinate 13,749,079 of OX459041.1, forward strand.
CCTTACCTGACATATTTTCAAGCATCTGATCGATGTTTGCAGTAAACTAAAACATTTTAACAATCGTATTAAATATGTAGGTTGAACGAGTTTGAGACGTTGGGCCCGATTCGTAGGACTTTGGTAAATGTATGCGGGTAGGCTAACAAAACGGTCCTGTCCTTATGTTGGTACTAGACGATATCAAATAAATGAGGATCGGGCCAAAACTTTCTTATTTGGTTGGTCCTTGGGGACAATTGAAAAGGATACTACTCAAAAATGGAACTTATAAAATGTATAAAATAAGGGAACCTACACCCGTAAAAAAAAACTTGTCTTTTATTCCATGTGCTGATTATATAAGGTTCCTGTGTGATCACTGGGGTAGTTTTAGTGAGGTAAAAATCACACACTCCTTGCACCTGTAGCCAAGTTGACAATCTACAATCGATAACGCTAGTTGAAAACGAATCAATGTAAGGGAATGACACATAAGAACGTTAAGTCACGTGGCCAGACCATACAAATAGAAGGCGTTAACGATCGTAGAAAGAGATTCGATACGAAACGTTTGTAACTTGGCTAGGGGGTCTGGTCTGATCTCCAAAAGTCCAGGCGCCCTTTGAAGGAACCCACTGAAAAAAAAAATGGAATTTTTACCTTAACGTAACCCTTCGGAAATCCAGGCTTGATGTCATGTTTTTAAATGCATGTTCAAGTGTTCGTAAAGCATGTGTCGAAAGTACCTCAATTTGCAAGTCTCGTTCTATGCGCAATGCAAGCTGCGAGCAAGGTTTACGTGCGTGTTCCGGCTACAAGCACCTTTGCTTGCTGAGCGTTCCCTGTGGTGGTTTGTTGTTGAACGTGACGTCATGGCAGTGCTATAACTTCCACTGAGAGTAAGCACACTATTTTTTTACGTGATGGCTCGCCAGCTAACCCCAAGTTATGCTGAATAAGTGGAATTCGTTTGGCGTGGTGCGAGGTTGTCTTGAGACTGTGTAACGTCTGGTCATACTTTTCGTTTCACTGGGCCAATAAAGACGTTATTTTTTTTGTAAAAGTGATATATAACTTTTTTGCTATACAATTATGTACATTATATGTGTAGTTTTGATCAATAAGACAAACGTATTCGTTTGTCTCATCGCATATCAAAGTCTTTTAAAAATAATATTGATTGTGTTTCATTAGACACTTGATGTGCCAAATACCCACTGTGTTTGGCAGATTAAGTGTCTTAAAATGCCACCAAATTTTTGAGTTAGACCAAAAATCCAGAATGAAACTGTCTCAAACATTTAATCGAAAATAAATGTATTAATCTACCAAAAAATAAAGTCTAATACATCCTCCATTATCAGATAGTGATTGAAACGACAGCAAATCCATTGACAAAAAAGAAATAAGATATCACGCGAAGCAGCTTCACAATAATTAATCCTAAACAAGTAAAGAAAATTGGAGAAAAACGTAATTTCCGCTGGGATCCGAATCGAATTTTAAGCGTAACGCTTCTGACAGTTAACCGTTCGTCCGACCCTCACTTAATTATTGGAAACGTTTTTACACATCGAGTTGGCGAGAACCGTGGCTGTGTCCAGTATTATGGTGAACGTACATGATGTTATTGCTGTATATTTTTATTTACGGGTGTATGTTTTTATATATTATTTGTTTTTTGAAACTTTAGTAGGAGTTAACGGAAATGCAGCCAGGTATTTGAATTGATCTTGAAAAGAAAAGTTTTTTTTGATATATACGCATTTAAAAACTTACATATTTTGCCCATGGGGGTAAACAGAAACAGAAACTACAAAACGCCACATTCTGCGATTTTTACATACTCCTTTTGTTTCCTTTAAATTAATACATATGTGGTTGTACCACAAAGTGCTAATGCCATCTTAATTTCCCAGTGAAAAAGTACTACACACTTGACCATTAGGTTTATAACGCTTCTGAAAACTTATTTTAGAATAAGTTTAGAATAACTAGTTCAAACTATTCCTCTCCAGAAACTATTTTGCTTTCAGTCCCTAAAATGTTCTGTAAACTTAGTTGTGTTACTGGCTATCAGTGTCGGGGACACTGACAGCCAGTTTTTTGAGATTGAACTGTCTCGAATTAAGTAACACATTACCCTTAATGAAATGAGTATTTAAGTCGGCTTTAAGGATTATAAACATGTTGACCACTCGGGGGCACTTCATACAAATTCTGTGAGGGCTATAAAGGTGTTTAAGGACTATTTATGTTCTAATGAAAACCGTGGCTATTATTACAGGATAAGGTTGTAAATCTGTTTGAAGCGCACACGTGGGAGGTATCCTTCACTCTCACGGAGGAAACCTGATTGCGTCTTCGCCTGATTTATTCCTGCACTCAATTTATTTCTCAGCGCGAGTTTCTTAGGACTTCGGCACCAGCGTCTGCACTCCGGAGTATTTGTTCTAGAAAAGTATTTATTATCCTGTTTTAAATTAAGAAAATATCTCAATTCTTAGAAACCGAACTTTTTGTGTAATTTCTCTGATGGGCTTGTGGTGTTTACGGATTTGCGCTATTATTTTCTGTCTGCCCTATATCAACAGAGAATTGGAACACAAAAGAATTCGTTTTTAACACTTGGATGGTTGGTTTATTTTATTCGAAGCTCATCAACCCGGTGTCTGTCACGGAAGAGACTTATTTTTACAACTATATCCTTGGATATAATCATCAAAAACCTAATCCAAACAGACTAAATTTAGTCAAGAAAAGAGTTAACTTGAATGTAAACACGAGTTCAATAAATTTTCTATCTGCCCCGGAACTTTGCAAGTATTTATTAAAAACTTGTTTGCTATGCATGTAAATACTCGTAATGTGGAGTCTCGATATTGGAATTCTGCGCCTGCTATCTGAATTTATTGGCGCAAAGCCGTTACCTTCTAAAGAGTAAGTTCTTCTGAACAAAATTCTTAGAATATGCTGTGAGTACTTCGCAGGGTGACAAATTCACTTCGATAGCAACGTGACTTCAGTAATGGATCACTTTTGATCCAACGCGTGATTTATGAAGCGAACAAACACTTGAAACAGACACACCTCGTTCAAAGAGCGCGATCATTGCATCTTATTCAAGTTTGTGTAAACAAGCAGTCGTTTCCAAACATTTGCAAGACACGAGTTTTGAATGGAAACAAAATTAGTTACGACTCTACAGAAAAGGAAATTGTCATCATTTCCCACAATCCTTGTCGCAGCGTTTCCTCGTCTGCAAAAAGAAAACCCCTCAGGAATAGTTCTTTATGCAGCCGAGTTCAAAGAACTCCCTTCAATTGAGTGGTACTCAGACTTTATGAAGTGTAAGAAAGCTACACACTATTGCAAAGTACGAAGTAATACTTCTTAATTTAGTTTAGATCTTAAAGGGAGCAGTCAGTTAGTTAAACGTGTAAGGTTTTCCTTTGAACCATTTCATCAGAATTTTTCTAGACTTGGAGGTTAAATGCACTGAAAATACTGTTTGATACATTCGTGTTTAAACATGTGTAAAAAGCTTGATACCGTTGAGGTACAGACTCTTCTGTACGCCACATAAACATTTGAATACAGCAGCAGACAAATAAATATTTCTATGTGGAGTAGGGGCGAAGTGTAAGTCATTCATCGCCTGAGAGTAACATTTAAATGTGATTCATGAAAATGTACTCGGTATTCACTGCCAGAGCTGGTACACACGTGACTGTCAAAACTCGCTTTCAGACAGCAGTTACTTCTAGAAATATTTACACTTTTTATTCCTCATAAGTCTGTCTTGTGAAGTTATTACAAAGTTCTTACAGCATTTTTGGTGAAAATAACACAAAATATTCATGAAAATAGTGTCTCATTAAAACAAGACTATAATTAACAAAAGCCACAACGACCAACCGAGCTTAAAAATTCAGCTCATCAGAAAAGTTGGATCGTAAATTAAATAATCCTAAAAGTTTAGGTCCTCGTAAAGTTGGTAGCGAGAAAGAGTCTATATTTTTTGTCCGAGTAGGAATTGAAAAAAAAAATTGTAACTGAACACCGATTTACATAAAGTAGGCGGTAACCCAACGCTCTCGTCAGCGTGTCAGGCCCCTAACTTCACAAATATGTATGCGAAGTTGCAGCTCTCTAAAAGCTTTTGTCCGACACGCACGGTTATTTTCTTGAGATGCTCACATTCGCTTACAATGCATATTTTATTGGGGTAAACAAGTAGCTACTTGGAAATTTACTGCTCAGAGTAACTCTAGTTTACTTAAAAGCAACGTATTATTGCTTCGAAACGAGAAGAGTTTCGCTTTGAACGAGATAGAAGATAGAACAGAACATAATTAGGAGTTCAGAGTTAATGGTCTTGAAGTTATTTTTCTTGGTTGACCTTTTACCGAATACCTTGATATATCCACTTGACCTACGTGAGTATTTATATCATCAAGGAACCAAGTAATGTGAGTCTTTGTAAACATATAGGATTATGCCTATATCAATAATGCTTACTATGCAAACAAGAACCAACTCAAATGATTCAACTTATTTGAATACAAAATGAGTATGGGTCTTATTGAAAAAAACAATTACAGTGTTTTTTTTTAGGATTGTTAGGTGACTATGGGGCATATACGGATCTTGTTAGTTTATTGAACAACTGCTGTTATGTTGGTTGATAACATTGTCATAGAAATGTTTTATTCTGTCAAAATTGTCAGATCATTTCGATATAATTTTGATAGGGTTGATTTTTAGAAGGTTCATTTTTGAAAGATTCTCTGTCCTTATATCGATGTTGGCTGTTTGCACAACAAAGTCCATTTATAAGACTTGCAGAAAATCATTCCTTTACCTACATTGATATTAGAAGTAACCGAACCATTACGCATAAAAATAATTTCAGAGTTTGAAAACACTGTGTGAATTCCGCAGTAAAAGGGGGCACATCATTTGTAGGTTTGTGAATGCCACATTAACATACTCTGCTGATAAAAAAGTGAGATTATTATTTGTATGCAAACAAAATGTGAACACATTTATTTTTGTGGCAAATGGAACGTAAAATCATTATCTTCTTTCTGTCAAATGTAGGCTTTTCCAAAATGAACTTATAGGACTTCTATCTATTTATAAAATTACTAGCTTCTGCCAGCGGCTTCACCCGCGTGAAAAGTGTTTCATCATCTTAAGGGAACAATATACCGGGATAAAAAGTAACTATAATCTTTCCTTGAACCAAATTTCGTCCAGATCCGTTCAGCCGTTCTGACGTGATTGAGTAACAAACATACATCCACACCCACAACCAACCAAACTTTCACTTTTATAATATTAGTAAGAAGAGAACCCTCGAAAAATATACAGCAAAAAACGAAGTATATAATGCAAATCTTGAAAATTAAATATAAGAACATATTTCTAATAAATTTCTCTAGGTTATATAAACTAGAGCGAAGCTAAAGATAGCAGGATTTTAATTTAGAAGGAAGATTTTAATCAGGAGGCGTTGCGCAAACGGACGGCCTTTGCTTACCCGTAGGATGTAATATTATGAGCTAGAGTTTAGTCACGGATAACTTGAAGTGATGTTATCCTCTATTTTAATTAAAATCAGATTTTCATTAAATTTTTTCGTCGACAAACTTCAAGTAGATTAGATATTGAATTTTATTAGCACTAACAAAATTTTCTTCAAGTTTATTTACACTCGCTTTTTTAACCAAGTAATTTTACAGGGTCTAGAATTTTTCACTTAGATTTTTCGCAAATCAATTACCTAAAACTCTGGGTCTGGGTTTTGATAACATTTAAAACTAAATGTTATCAAGTTTTAGAAAAATAAATAGTGAAAATTATAACAGATCACTAGGAACATGACTTTTGTGTTAAAAATAACAACAGCACGACTGCGTTCCTCATGGGTTAGGCAGCGTTGTATAGTTCTCGCCAAAAGCCTTGGCCGCCCTGAAGTTGGCTTTCGGATGCACAAGGCACGGCGCGGTGCTGTTTTGTATGAGATTTACTACTGCGCAGCCATTGTAGCCAACTTCAGGGTTGCCAAGAAGTTTGGCGAGAACTATAACTAGTAAAACCATCCACATTTCACCAGATATGTAGAGTCCCATGTAATAGTGGTCGAGCCTAATACCTTCAACCGGCTACAAATCCAGTCTTCTGAAACTCCGATAGTAAATTTCAAAAACACTTTTCCAAACCCGATAATACACAGTACTTCAAGCGTAGCAGTAGCGCTCGCGACTAGGGTTACCATTTCGAAAATTTAAAATTCCTGGCAAAAAGCCTTATTGAAACACTTATTCGTGTTCTTGTGAAGGAATTATATTATTTAGAGAGAGAACAAAAAAAATTTGGTTAGGAATAAAATCCTATAAATAGCTGCCTCGCAGGTGATTCATATTAGCTACACTAGCCATATTCATTTTCATCATCATTATTATTTCAACCGAAAGACGTTCACTGCTGGAAATAGACCTCACCCAAGCTTCGCCAGACTGTGGCTGTGGCCTGTGCATCTCGCATCCACCGGATTTTTTTACCAAATACTAATCAATTTATGTATCCTTCTTCAGGGCATCGACTGTTGACTAGGGCATGCACGAGCTCGAAGCTGTGATGGACCGCACCGACATAAAGGGAAGCTTCTTCACAGTGATGACTTTCTTCGGTGACCTTGCGCTGCAACATTTGTTCCCCACCTTGGACCATGCACATATGAAACCTCTGTATCTAGTGTTCTTGAAGAGGACAGGAGTTCAGGGCTAACTACAGATTGACGTCACAATTTGACTTCTTCATTCAACAACTGAAAATGGCCGTGAAAGAAGACCCCACGCTATTAGAGGAATCACCAAAAGTTGATTAATGAATGAACTGTTTATAATTTTAAGAAACAATAAATAAGTATTTCTTAGTATCGTTACCGTACATTAATGCCAGAGGAAATCCACCACTTTCTTTGGATCTTTGGTTAAGTTCTTTGTATAGTAATTTGTAAAGCAACAACACTTATAACACTAACATTATAAAACCGAAAGTTTTTTCGTGTGGTAAGTAAACCAGACGTTATAAAGTCTCAAAAAAACCTCACACCACGTCAAACGAATTCCACTTATTCAGCAAAACTTGGGGTTAGCTTGCAAACAATCACGTAACAAAACAGTATGCTAACTCTCAGTGGTAATCGTCACGTTCAACAACAAACCACCACAGAGAACGCTCAGCAAGCAAAGGCGCTTGTAGCCCGAACACGCACGTAAGCCATGCTCGCAGCTTGCATTGCGCATAGAACGAAGCTTGCAAAGTGAGGTACTTTCGACACATGCTGTACGAACGTTTGAACATGCATTTAAAACATGGTATTATGCCCGAATTTTCCGAAGGGTTTAGCTGAGGTATTACAACTTCTTTTTTGTCTACGGGTGGAATCCTTCAAAAGGCGCCTGGACTTTTGGGGATCAGACCAGGGGGTGTGGGATTTTTTCCTCACTGAAACTAACCTAGTGATCACAATTAGCACATGCGATCCCAATACACTCTTAAAAGACCACCCCCTCTGGTCAATGCCTTTTCGGGCACATCCCTGGGGAGGCTGAAAAAGCGTTTCCTCTGAGCCTCGCAGTGCAAGGCAGCTCGTGATCACTGTGCTTATACCTAGTACAACCCACACTTCACTATTTATCTTTAAATCCCGTATAATAGGAGTGAGCCTTTGCCATCAACCGGGCAAAAATTCAGACTCTGGGCCTGGCACTGAGAAATTCCTAGGTCCTCATCCTCAGCGGTAGCGCTTATATCTTTAAGTCTTTAAAATTCCGAAAAAAAAAATATAAACATGAAAACAATTATGTTAAGTACAGAACTAATTCCTTTGAAACCTTAAGTTTTTACCTATTCTTTAACAGGTAGAAAATAGTAAAAATGTAACGTCTAAAAGCCATTTGTTTCTGTAATGGCATTTTTCATCATGAAAACATTGTATTGTTGAATAAAAAATATTGCTTTTGAACTGATTACATTCTGAATACGAACCAATATTTTTTGTTCCTTGCAGCCATTTTTTGTCGGATTTAGAATTTAGGTTTAAAAATAATTTGTGTGATTAATGTTTTTTTCTGTAGCCATTGGAAATTGTTTAGTATTCAGGTTCCATTATTTTTTACATTTTATAGGTGCCATTTTTGAGTAGTAAGTAGCCTTTTCAATTATCCCTAAGGACCAACAAAATAAGAAAGTTCTGACCCGATCCACATTTATTTGATATCGTCTAGTGCATGCTAGTATAAGGACAGGACCGTTTTGTTAGCCTACCCGCATCCATTTACCAAACTACAACGAATCGGGCCCGACGTCTCAAACTCGTTCACCCTACATATTTTATACGATTGTTAAAATGTTTTAGTTTACTGCAAACATCGATCAGGCGCTTGAAAATAGGTCGGTAAAGGTTAGGACTAGGCTTTCGATTTTCTCTAGGCAAAGTAGTAACTAAAAAACTAAAATATAATCAGTAGTTATGATTTGAGGAGCTTTATAATAATAGCGGCACCTGACCGGTGCCTCATCTTTGAAGTAAAGCAATGCTTGTAAAGCTCGGTCCGTGGATGAATGACCATTCATCGTATTATACGAAGACTCCTCCGTGCCTCAGAAAGCACATTATGCCGTTGGTCCCAGCTGTCATTTGTATAAATTTGACAGTTATTACAGGTTGTCACTACCCTGAAATCTGACAACAGTCTTGCCATGGGATATCGTATTAAGGCGGTACCCCGAGCAAAACGCCACGCAAGCCGTTTTTTGTGCTGTTTTTAGGAGCTATCTTCTCATTATTTAAAAAGAAATATCAATTAATAAAAATACATTAAATTTCTACATAATATTGATTCTAAAATGGTAGATTTAGTTTTTTTTTAAATGTTGTATATATTTCACTAATCTCCTGCCAAAAAAACATAAAAATGAGAAATAATTATCGATATTATGCATCTCCTCGTAAAGTAATCATTAATTATTTTTGTACTAACACTAATGGATAGACAATTTAATAACGAACATTTTTGTAGATTTATTTTTTTCAAAAGACCAAAATTCGATTTTATAAAGATTTTATTCTAAAATCTGGGCGTATTCACTACTGTAATTCACGCGCCACCAGTGCCGCTAGACCAATAGGAATGCTCATATCTCATGCCGATTTTTTGGTCAGGTTACCGTCTTAAGCCGGCATTCCACGGTGCGTGACTCTGTGGAAGGACGCGGATCAGCCCGCACTGACGCACCGTAGCAGACAAGTCCGTAGCGGTGCGTGTGGATCCGCCGCGAGTCGGTAACTTCAAAGGTGCGGTGCGATGCGCTCCGACTTGTCCGTATAAACACGGAACTAAACTGACAACTAATAACAATTAAAACAATATACTTGTATAGTTGCATACCTTGAACGGCTTTTGTTGTAGGTTCTCTGACATCAACCAGCGTCATTTCTTTCTCTCTCTTATCTTTATTAGAGCTCATGTTATATAATTATTACTAAATATCATTCTCTTTCACGTTGTCGGCTGTGCATGATAAAATCCGCAGAATCACGCACAGTGGAATGCCGGCTTTATAGAGTTTGGCAAACGAAAGTAGAGACTGAAAAAGCGCGGCAAATTTAAAAAATATCAGCATGGCAACCCCAAAACTAGTAAGAAATACCTGGAATAACCAAATTTGATACTTTAGAATTATTAATTTTACTTTGTCTGAATAAAAATACTATGGATACTTTAGATATTATGTATCTATCAATCCGAATAAAAAAAAACAACAGTATTCTATAATAATTTTAGTTTATTCATTACCATAATCAAAATCTGAATCTAAGACTTCCATGTGAAAAGATACATTAGAGTCACTGGAATCACTGAGTCGTACATTAATAATGAAACTTTATAAATTATTTTCTGTAAATCTGTCCCTTTCATTATATTTATTTTCAATAGGTATGACATAATCAGTCATTTTCTTCCACTCTGCTAGCTATTTCACCCAAGTACTGGTTCTGGTTTCTTATCCTATCTTACTGCTCTAAATACTTAAGTTTACACTATCTCATTAACCCCTGCAACATAATCCAGATCTTCTGTAAAAGAATAAAAATGTTAAATATACAATGCAACTTTTATGTTAAATGGTATGATAAAAAACCATAATTATAATTAAGGAGTTTAACTTATAATAAAATGAATGTGAATAATAAAATAGGTTTTGCAATAAGTAAATAAATAGGTTTTGCATCAATAGTAACGAAATTAAACAAAGTATCAATTTACTAGCGTCCTACTTACTTACGAAATCTAACACCACATGTAAACAATCTTGTTTTTGTTTGAATTCGGGGTCTAACTCGTATTGTTTTTCTTTAGATTTAGGCATCATGGGAAACAACATCTCCAGTAATCCACTTTTAATTGCTTTTATTCATTTTTCACTAAATAAATGCTAATAACAAGACCACAAAAATCAAAACAATACGCCATCTTGTTTTGGAAAATTGAGGTTGACATTAGTATAGCATTGCCATATAAAAAGTTTGCAAATAATTCGAGTGTCTACTTTCGTTTGCCAGACTCTAGATAAAACGGAATCTCATGTCATTTCTTATTTTTTTTAATTGTGATATTCATATGGAAATGTCAATTGTCACCTGTCAAATTAAATTACGAGATTTGTCAACCGCTACTAAGATTTTGATTTTTGTGATATCTTCTTGAAGATTTGTTATGTTTGTGAAAATTTCGAAAAGCCACTTCGATCTCAAGCGAGACATATTGTTTTCAATGTGTATTGTAAAATAAGGAAAGAAGAAGGCGTAAATCAAACTCAATCTTTGATTTTAAAGCATGTCGTAGATTGGACCGGTAAGTTGAACTGACTTGTTTTGATACTTTTAGTTTGTTTTATATTTTTCCTACTTAATTTTAGTTTCTTTATTTTTACCTTATAATAGTAATGGAAACCCCTGTGGTTTCCATTACTATTATAAGGTAAATTGTAGGTGAGAGCACATCGTATGATGGACGGAAGGAAATACCAAAAGTAATGGAACTGTTACTAATTCTTCGACAAGATATTGATTTCAACGGAGGTTGAGAATCTTTGAGGTAAGAAAACTGTTAGTAATAATCTGTGCCCTGCAGTGGGACGTATATAGACTGATGATGATGAATAACTAAGCTATAGAGATTGGTTTTGAATATGTTAAATGCCAATCAAAAAAAACCATTTTGATGGAGAGAGATGACTTAAAACTACAAAGATACATTTTTTTTAAATGCCAGTGGAGTGATTGGAATCGTTTTCTAGTTCTGAATGAGGTGTTAAGTTATTAACTAATATGATTTAAATTATATATAATAACTTAGTACATAAATTAATATACAATTGATTTATTTTTCGTGACATATTTTTCTGTGTTAAGAAACCGATGTATAACAACATTCTTCATACACATACCTATAATACTCACAGCGGATCTTTGTGTCTCTGATTAACAATTGGAAATTAGGTATTTATCAAACTCCACTTTTGCCTAAAAACCCGTCAAAGGAGATCGACCAAATTGGGTCCGCGTTGTACATTCTTTTGTACATTCTTAGATTTAATTAAGCAACTAATAAAGTATCTTAAGTGCTCTCCAGACCAGATAATCTGTCTCTGAGCCAAAATTCATCCAAATCTTTCCAGCCGTTTGAGCGTGAAGAAGTAACAAAAATGCAAACGCACACACACACTAACACACTTTCGGCTTTATAATATTAGTGTGATAAGTTTTGTTGCTTTACAAATTACTAAACAAAGAACTTAACCAAAGCTCCAAAGAAAGTGGTTGACTTTCTTTGGCATCCAGGTTGCCTGGAAGAAATCGCGGCAAGCGATAAGGCCGACCGTTGTATGTATTTTAGTTTTAAGTTTCATTTCTATGTTTTACTCTGTGTACCTACAATAAACCATATATAAATAAATAAATAATGTACGGTTCGACCCGTTCTTAACATCAAAAACTGAATTCAGAGACCAGTCCTTAAAGATTCCATTTGAACCATTTCATTCCAACCGTTTCATGTTGATGCAGAGAGACATCGTAATATAGTTATAAAGGTTGTAACAAACTTTCCCTTTTAAGTCATTCATTCATAAATAAACATAAACAAAGTTTCTAGAGAAAACTTATCAGACGAATTATGTAAGTATTAAAACAATTAACTTAAAAGAAAAATAATATTAAAATCTTAAACTTAAAATAGCTTACAATCAAATGAGAAAGTGGTCAAGCGCGATCCCATCTATAATAAAAAAAAAATGAAATAATAATAAATAACACATAAATACCTGCAAATTATGTGTCGAAATAATGTACATTTATTATGTTTCTTCCAACTAAATAAGAAAAAATCCTTTAACATTAAAAAAGATTATCTTATTTCTAGAACATTTCATGAAAATGTTGTGAGAACGTTTCACTGGGCCAATAAATGGCTACGTATTTTTTTTTGTAAAAGTGATTTACACTTTTACAAAAAAATAATTTTGGTATACAATAATCTATATTATATGTGGATAACTATTATATATACTTGATTTACCAAACACAGTAGGTGTTTGGCACACCAAGTGTCTTAAAATGCCACCAAATTTTTCAGTTCAACCATAATGTAACTGTCTCAAACATTTTATCGAAAATAAATGTATAAATCCACCAAAAAAATAAAGTCTAATACATCCTCCATTATCAGATAGTGATTGAAACGACAGCAAATCCATTGACAAACAAGAAATAAGAAATCACGCGAAGCAGCTTCACAATAAATAATCCTAAAATAAACAAGTAAAGAAAATTGGAGAAAAACGTAATTTCCGCTGGGAGCCGAATCGCATTTTAAGCGTAACGCTTCTGACAGTTAACCGTTCGTTCTACCCTCACTTAATTATTGGAAACGTTTTTACACATCGAGTTGGCGCGAACCGTGGCAGTGTCCGGTATCATGGTGAACGTACATGAGGTAATTATTGCTGTATATTTTTATTTACGGGTTTATGTTTTTATATATTATTTGTTTTTTGAAACTTTGGTAAAATTAATGGAAATTAAGCCAGATATTCGAATTAATCTCGAAAACAAAGGTTTTTTTGATATGTACACATCTAAAAACTCACATATCTTTTTTCCATGGGGGTAAGCAGAAACTACAGAACGTCATATGCCGCGAGCTTTACATACTCCTTTTGATACATTTATATTCATACATATGTGGTTGTATCACGAAGTGCTAATGACATCATAATACCGCTGTAAAAAAGTACTACACACTTGACCATTAGGTTTATAAAGCTTTCAAAAACTTGTTTTACAATAACTAGTTCAAACTATTCTCCAGAAACTATTTATTTTCATTCCCTAAAATGTTCTGTAAACTTAGGTCCCGGACACAAATTTTATGAGAGCCAGTTTTATGAGATTGAACTGTCTCGAATTACGTAACACATTACAACCCTTAATGAAATGAGTATTTAAGTCGGCTTTAAGGATTATAAACATGTTGACCACTCGGGGGCACTTCATACAAATTCTGTGAGGGCTATAAAGGTGTTTAAGGGCTATTTATGTTCTAATGAAAACCGTGGCTATTATTACAGGATAAGGTTGTAAATCTGTTTGAAGCGCACACGTGGGAGGTATCCTTCACTCTCACGGAGGAAACCTGATTGCGTCTACGCCTGATTTATTCCTGCACTCAATTTATTTATCAGCGCGAGTTACTTAGGACCAAGGTACCAGCGTCTGCACTCCGGAATGTTTGTTCTAGAAAAGTATTTAGTATCCTGTTTTAAATTGAGAATTTATGCCCCTCTTAGAAACCGAATATCTTGTGTAATTTCCCTGATGGGCTTGTGTTGCACTTCCTGTCTATCCTATATCAACAGAGATTTAGAACAAAAATGAATTCGTTTTTAACACTTGGATGAGCCCAAAAATGCTTTTTGCTTCTTTTATCCGAAGCTTATCAACCCGGTGTCTATCACGGAAGAGACTTATTTTTTACAACTATATCTTTGGATAAAATCATCAATAACCTAATCCAAACAGAGTAGGTTAAGTCAAGAAAGGAGTTGATTTGAATGTAGATACTAGTTCCATAAATTTTCTATCTGCCCCGGAATTTTGCCAGTATTTATTGAAAACTTGTCTGCTATGCATGTACATACTCGTAATGTGGAGTCTCGATATTGGAATTCTGCGCCTGCTATCTGAATTTATTGGCGCAAAGCCGTTACCTTCTACAGAGTTCTTCCGAACAAAATTCTTAGAATATGCTATCGGTACTTCGCAAGGTAACAAATTCACTTCGATAGCAAACCGACTTCAGTAATGGAACACTTTTGATCCAATGCGTTATTTAAAAAGTGAAAAACACTTGAAACAGACATACCCAGTTAAAATAGCGGGATCACTGCATCTTATTCAAGTTTGTGTAAACAAGCAGTCGTTTCCAAGCATTTGCAAGAGACGAGTGTTGAATGGAAGTAAAAACAGTTACGACTCTACAGAAAAGGAAATTTTCATCATTTCCCACAATCCTTGTCGCAGCGTTTCCTCGACTACAAAAAGAAAACCCCTCAGGAATAGTTCTTTATGCAGCCGTGTTCAAAGAAGTCCCTTCAATTGAGTGGTACTCAGACCTTATAAAGTGTAAGACAGCTACACACTATTGCAGAGTACGAAGTACTTACTTCTTAATTTAAATAAGATTGCAAAGGGAGCAGTGAGTTAGTTAAACGTGTAAGGTTTTGCTTTGAACCATTTCATCAGAATTTTTCTAGACTTGGAGGTTAAATGCACTGAAAATACTGTTTGATACATTCGTGTTAAAACATGTGTAAATAGCTTGATACCGTTGAAGTACATACTCTTCTGTACACCACATACACATTTGAATACAGTAGCAGACAAATAAATATTTTAATGCGGAGAAGGGGCGAAATGTAAGTCATTCATCGCCTGAGAGTGTCATTTAAATGTGATTCATGAAAATGTACTTGGTATTCGCTGCTAGAGCTGCTACACACGTTACTGTCCAAACTCGCTTTCAGACAGCAGTTACTTCTGGAAATGTTTCACACTTTTTTATTCCTGTTATTTCTGTCTTGTGAAGTTATTACAAAGTTCTTTCAGCATTTTTGGTGAAAATAACGCAAAATATTCAGTCGTGAAAATAGTGTCTCCTTAAAACAAGACTATAATTAACAAAAGCCATTCACGTCACAACCGAGCTTAAAAATTCAGCTCATCAGAAAAGTTGGATCGTAAATTAAATAATCCTAAAAGTTTAGGTCCTCGTAAAGTTGGGAGCGAGAAAGAGTCTATATTTTTTGTCCGAGTAGGAATTGTATAGTAACTGAACACGGAGCACCGATTTACATAAAGTTGGCGGTAACCCGACGCTCCCGCCAGTGTGTCAGGCCCCTAACTTCACAAATATGTATGCGAAGTTGCAGCTCTCTAAAAACTTTTGTCCAACACGCACGGTTATTTTCTTGAGATGCTCACATTCGCTTACAATGCATATTTTATTGGGGTAAACAAGTAGCTACTTGGAAATTTACTGCTCAGAGTAACTCTGTCTAAGTAATGTGAGTCTTTGTAAACATATAGGATTATGCCTATATCAATAATGCATACTATGCAAACAAGAACTAATCCAAATGATTCAACTTATTTGATTACAAAATGAGTATGGGTCTTATTGAAAAAAACAATTACAGTGATTTTTTATAGGATTGTTGGGTTACTATGGGGCATAATACGGATCTTGATAGTTTATTGAACAATTGCTGTTATGTTGGTTGATAACATTGTCATATAAATGTTTTATTCTGTCAAAATTGTCAGATCATTTCGATATAATTTTGATAGGGTTGATTTTTAGAAGGTTCATTTTTGAAAGATTCTCTGTCCTTATATCGATTTTGGCTGTTTGCACAACTAGGTCCATTTATAAGACTTGCAGAAAATCAGTCCTCTACCTACATTGATATTAGAAGTAACCGAACCATTTCGCACAAAAATGATTTCAGAGTTGGAAAACACTGTGTGAATTCCGCAGTAAAAGGGGGCACGTCATTTGTAGGTTTGTGAATGCCACATTTACATACTCTGCTGATAAAAAGGTGAGATTATTATTTGTATGAAAACAAAATGTGAACACATTTATTTTTGTCGCAAATGGAGCGTCAAATCATTATCTTCTTTCTGTCAAATGTAGGCTTTTCCAAAACTAACTTATAGGAATTTTATCCATTTATAAAATTACTAGCTTCTGCCAGCCGCTTCACCCGCGTGAAAAGTGTTTTATCATCATTCATTAAGGGAACAATATACCGGGATAAAAAGTAACTTTAATCTTTCTTCGAACAAAATTTCGTCCAGATCCGTTCAGCCGTTCTGACGTAATTGAGTAACAAACATACATCCACACACACAACCAACCAAATTTTCACTTATATAATATTAGTAACAAGAGAAGCCTCGAAAAATATACAGCAAAAAACGAAGTATATAATTAAAATCTTGAAAATTAAATATAAGAACATATTTCTAATAAATTTCTCTAGGTTATACAAACTGGAACGAAGCTAAAGATAGCAGGATTTTAATTTAGAAGGAAGATTTTAATCAGGAGGCGTTGTGCAAACGGACGGCCTTTGCTTACCCGTAGGATGTAATATTATGAGATAGAGTTTAGTCACGGATAACTTGAAGTGATGTTATCCTCTATTTTAATTAAAATCAGATTTTCATTGAATTTTTTCGTCGACAAACTTCAAGTAGATTAGATATTGAATTTTATTAGCACTAACACAATTTTCTTAAAGTTATTTTACACTCGCTTTTTTAACCAAGTAGTTTTACAGGGTCTAGAATTTTTCACTTAGATTTTTCGCAAATCAATTACCTAAAACTCTGGGTCTGGGTTTTGATAACATTTAAAACTAAATGTTATCAATTTTTAGAAAAATAAATAGTGAAAATTATAACAGATCACTAGGAACATGACTTTTGTGTTAAAAATAACAACAGCACGACTGCGTTCAAGGGTTAGACAGCGTTGTATAGTTTTCGCCAAAAGGCCACCCTGAAGTTGGCTTTTGGATGCACAAGGCACGGTGCGGTGCTGTTTTGTATGAGATTTACTACTGCGCAGCCATTGTAGCCAACTTCAGGGTGGCAAAGAAGTTTGGCGAGAACTATAACTAGTAAAACCATCCACATTTCACCAGATATGTAGAGTCCCATGTAATAGTGGTCGAGCCTAATACCTTCAACCGGCTACAAATCCAGACTTCTGAAACTCCGATAGTAAATTTCAAGAACACTTTTCCAAACCCGATAATACCCAGTACTTCAAGCGTAGCAGTAGCGCTCGCGACTAGGGTTACCATTTCGAAAATTGAAAAGTCCTGACAAAAAGCCTTAATGAAACACTTATTCGTGTTCTTGTGAAAGAATAATATTATTTAGAGAGAGAACAAAAAAAAATTTGGTTAGGAATAAAATCCTATAAATAGCTGCCTCGCAGGTGTTTCATATTAGCTACAATAGCTAAATTCCTTTTCATCATCATTATTATTTCAACCGAAAGACGTCCACTGCTGGAAATAGACCTCACCCAAGCTTCGCCAGACTGTGGCTGTGGCCTGTGCATCTCGCATCCATCGGATTTTTTTTATACCAAATACTAATCAATTTATGTATCCTTCTTCAGGGCATCGACTGTTGACTAGGGCATGCACGAGTTTGAAGCTGTGATGGACCGCACCGACATCAAGGGAAGCTTCTTCACAGTGATGAC
Organism: Orthosia gothica; assembly: GCA_949775005.1. Taxonomy (NCBI): domain Eukaryota; kingdom Metazoa; phylum Arthropoda; class Insecta; order Lepidoptera; family Noctuidae; genus Orthosia; species Orthosia gothica. Next base: position 13,766,982 of record OX459041.1, read on the forward strand.
TTTCTTCGGTGACCATGCGCTGCATAATTTTTTCCCAACCTTGGACCATGCACATTTGAAACCTCTGTATCCAGTGTTCTTGAAAACTTGTCAGGAGTTCAGGGCTAACTACAGATTGACGTCACAATTTGACTTCTTCATTCAACAACTGAAAATGGCCGTAAAAGAAGACCCCACGATATTAGAGGAATCACCAAAAGTTGATTAATGAATGAACTGTTTATGATTTTAAGAAACAATAGATAAGAATTTCTTGGTATCGTTACCGTTCATTAATGCCAGAGGAAATCAACCACTTTCTTTTGAACTTTGGTTAAGTTCTTTGTAAAGTAATTTGTAAAGCAACAACACTTATAACACTAACATTATAAAGCCGAAAGTTTTTTGGTGTGGTAAGTAAACCAGACGTTACTAAGTCTCAAGAAAACCTCACACCACGTCCGTCAAACGAATTCTACTTATTCAGCATAACTCGGGGTTAGCTGGCGAGCAATCACGTAACGAAACAGTATGCTAACTCCAATGGAAGTTATCACGTTCAACAACAAACCACCACAGAGAACGCTCAGCAAGCAAAGGCGCTTGTAGCCCGAACACGCACGTAAGCCATGCTCGCAGCTTGCATTGCGCATAGAACGAAGCTTGTCAAATGAGGTACTTTCGGCACATGCTGTACGAACGTTTGAACATGCATTTAAAAACGTGATAATAAGTCTGAATTTTCCGAAGGGTCTAGCAGAGTCAGGTCTCTTTTTTTGTCTACGGGTGGAATCCTTCAAAAGGCGCCTGTACTTTTAGGGACCAGGGGGTGTGGGATTTTTTTTTAGCTATTGGAAATTGTTTAGTATTCAGGTTCCATTATTTTATACATTTTAAAGGTTCCATTTTTGAGTAGTAAGTAGCCTTTTCAATTATCCCTAAGGACCAACAAAATAAGAAAGTTTTGACCCGATCCACATTTATTTGATATCGTTTAGTGTCTACATAAGGACAGGACCGTTTTGTTAGCCTACCCGCATCCATTTACCAAAGTCCAACGAATCGGGCCCGACGGCTAAAACTCGTTCAACCTACATATTTTATACGATTGTCAAAATGTTTTAGTTTACTGCAAACATCGATCAGGCGCTTGAAAATAGGTCGGTAAAGGTTAGGACTAGGCTTTCCATTTTCTCTAGCCAATGTAGTAACTGGTTAAAAATATTACACTAGAATCAGCAGATATGATTTGAGGTGCTCATGGCTTAAGGTTGCTATAGTCGACGGCACGAAATACTTTGTGCGCGAGGTTAAAATTCATTCTATCTCATCCAACAACAAGTGCAAAAAAGATAGATGCTGTGATGAGCAGTAAGAAGCTAGTTGGCGTACGAATGCCAGTACGAAACCTACACACTTTTGCAAAGAAGCGAAACTGATAATGATTTAGGACAAAAACGAGCGCGCGAAATTTTATAAGCAGACCTTTGGGAATATGAATATCATGAAAAATTCACTAAATGTTCTATCTGCTCAAAATAAAATTATTTGCATTTTAAACTACTCGTCTATCACTGTATGGTGACTGTTTTGCAATTTTCTTTCTTCTTGATGCGTTAAAATTATTGTTGAAATATGGAACTTTCGACGCTCTTAACTTTCAAATATATTTTTTTTAACCTTTTTGTTTTCATACAGGGCTAGGCTATGATGAGACAAATTGATATCACTTTTTTTATTTTGAACGTACACCGTCGAACAGTGGAGTAATCGCCATACTACGTTTGTATGGAAGAACGATTGACTATAGCAACCGATCTTCGAAGATAAGCAACGCTTGCCAAGCTCGGTCCATGGATGAATGTTCGTATATGATGAATGTTTCATCATATACGAACACTCCTCCGTGCCTCGGAAAGCCAATGAAGCCGTTGGTCCCAGCTGTTATTTGTATATATTTAACAGTTGTTACAGGCAGTCAGAACCATGAAATCTGACATCAGTCTAGCAAAAGGATATCGTGTTAAGCCGGCATTCCACGGTTCGTGATTCTGTGGACGGACGCGGATCAGCCCTCACCGACACACCGTAGCAGACAAGTCCGTAGCGATGCGTGCGGATCCGCCGCGAGTCGGTAACTTCAAGTGCGGTGCGATGCGCTTCGACCCGTCCGTATAAACACGGAACTAAACTGACAACTAATAACAATTATAACAATATAATTGTATAGTTGCATACCTTGAACGGCTTTTGTTTTACTCCGACATCCACCAGCGTGGTTTCTTTCTCTTTAGTTTGTTTTTATTTTTGATTAGAGCTCATGTTATATAATTGTTACTAAATATCACAAGAGCCGCAGCTGTAGCGATACGTTCTCTTTCACGTTGTCGGCTGTGCATGATAAAATATGCAGAATCACGTACCGTGGAATGCCGGCTTTACCCAGTCACTGGGCTGTGGCAGTCAGATATGCAGTCACGCCATGCAATGTACTGGTATCCAGATACATCCAGTTAGATTGGAAGCCGACGCCAATACCTATCATTGGGAAAAGGCTAGGCTGATTAGATATGATTAGTGAGCCAATCCAGATGTTTTTTCTCCTTGTAAACTTCGCGAGCACACCTTGTGTGCGTATTTAGCATACGCACACAAGGTGTTGTTTAATTGTGTCTGCTAATTAGACGCTCAATGGGTTGTGGCTTGAAACCAATCCAGACTTTAAGAAACGACTTATTCTGTTAGATGACTCCTGATAATGCTAAATTAACAATTGGAAATGAAGTATTTATCAAACTCCACTTTTGCCTATAAACCGGTCAAAGCAGATCGACCAAATTGGTTCCGCGTTGTACATTCTTAGATTTAATAAAGCAATTAAAAAAGGATCTTATGTGCTATTCCAGACTGTAATCTATCTCTGTGCCAAAATTCATCCAGATACTTTCAGCCGTTTGAGCGTGAAGAAGTAACAAAAATACAAACACAAACACACACTTTTCGGCTTTATAATGTGTGATAAGTTTTATTGCTTTACAAATTACTATACAAAGAACTTAACCAAAGCTTCAAAGAAAGTGGTTGATTTACTTTGGCATTAATGTACGGTTTGATACGTTCTTAACATCAAAAACTGAATTCAGAAACCAGTCTTTAAAGGTTCCATTTGAACCATTTCATTCCAACCGTTTCATGTTAATGCAGGGATACATCGTAATATAGTTGTAAAGGTTGTAACAAACTTTCCCTTTTAAGTCATTCATTCATAAATAAACATAAAACCTAAACAAAGTTTCTAGAGAAAACTTCTCAGACGAATTAAGTAAGTATTAAAACAAGAAACTTAAAAGAATAAGATTGCTCGTAAATCAACCTGCAATATAAGTGTCAAAATAATGTACATATTTTATTGTGTTTCTTCCAACTAAATAATAACCTTTAACATTACAAAAGATTTTCTAAATTGTAGAACATCTCATGAAAATGTTGTCAGAACGTTTCACTGGGCCAATAAATGGCTATGTTATTTTTTTTTGTAAAATTGATTATAATATTTTTGGTATACAATAATGTATATTATATGTGGAGTTTCGATCAATAAGACAAACGTATACGTCTCATCGCATATCCAGTCTTTTATGAATACTATTGATTGTGGTTCAGTAGACAATTGGTGTGCCAAACACCAACTGTGTTTGGCACATCAAGTGTCTTAAAATGCCACCAAATTTTTCAGTTCGAACCAAAATCCAGAATGAAACTGTCTCAAACATTGAATCGAAAATAAATGTCTTAATCCACAAAAAAATAAAGTCTAATACATCCTCCATTATCAGATAGTGATTGAAACGACAGCAAATCCATTGACAAACAAGAAATAAGAAATCACGCGAAGCAGCTTCACAATAAATAATCCTAAAATAAACAAGTAAAGAAAATTGGAGAAACGTAATTTCCGCTGGGATCCGAATCGCATTTTAAGCGTAACGCTTCTGACAGTTAACCGTTCGTTCTACCCTCACTTAATTATTGGAAACATTTTTACACATCGAGTTGGCGAGAACCGTTGCTGTGTCCAGTACCATGGTGAACGTAAATGATGTTATCGCTGTATATTTTTATTTACGGGTGTATGTTTTTATATATTATTTGTTTTTTGAAACTTTAGTAAGAGTTAATAGAAATTAAGCCAGGTATTCGCATTGATCTTAAAAAGGAAAGATTTTTTTGATATACCGTAAAACGAGGTTAAATTGATTAATTTTGAAATTAAAATTGACATAACTAGTTAAATTATATTTTGAAAAATATGAATAAAATGCAGTGTTGGCGACTTTACAAAAGAAAGTGTATTCCCTAATACAATTTTTTTTACTTTTATGGTCAGGGAGAAAATAAAAAAAAACGAGCCTATGAACGCTAAAATGAAAATGGGGTTACTTTGATACCCCAATTTTTTTAATTGCAATATAAATTAACCCCAATTTAAAATGTATTTTTAATGAATTCACACTGTACAGTTCCAAATATTTTTCTACAACAAGTAAACTTATTCTTGCGCTGAGGTTGATGCAAAACATGGCTGACATGTCAGTCTTGCAAAGGTCATTGGGCATTTTGTTCGGCAATTTTACCCACGGTGTACACAAACAAAATAAGGCAGAATGTGCAGACAACTATCTCTGCAACACAGTGGTAAAGTTCGCATTCTAGTAGACAGCGGGAAAGTCTTAGATTTTTTATTTAAAACTTTTAGGAGGACTGGCATCAGGCAGATAAGCACAGTAGCGGTGATTGCTAGAGCTGAGGCCTAAGATAGACAATGTATAAATCTCTGGGTGGTTTTGAAGGTCAAAAACAGCTATTAAAAGCTAGATAGATGCTAGAGATATATCGCAAATTGTCATTATATAAAAGACGAAGAGAATGCGTGGAATGAAGTTCTCTGGAATTAAACAAAGTCAAAGTCAAATGTGTTTATTTCAAGTAGGCCATTATGTAGCACTTTTGAACGTTAAAATTTACATTTAATAAAAAATTATTCTACCGTGCATTCGGAAATGTAGCTTGTTATGGAGAAGAACGCACAAAAAACTCCATATTTACTCTTTTAAAAAAAAGTTTCATACAATATTTATATAAGTACATACATTAATAAATTCATATACGTGAGGACGATGTACCCAGCACTACTATACTACATATAGGTATGAGAGAATTACAAGCACTAACAGGTAAATTCTTTTACTTGATAAATAGGAACATGGTCCTCACGTACTTACAAATATTGCAAACATAGGTACATTACCTAATTAAACAACAACAGAACAGTGTGCGAGTCAATTTTTTAAACAAAAAGAGAAGAAAAATAAAAATAAAGCGTTACTATAATTATGAATGTGATACAAATTAACCATTTTGATTTTGTCCACACCAAAGATAGGCCTATGGAGCAGGACCAGCATGTTGCCAAGCATTCTTATCTTGAATATAATCATCTTATTTGTAATATGCTTGTTTACAAGTGTGCTTTTAACTATTGTTTTAAATTTTCTTTCATTTAAGTTTAATATCTCACAAGGTATGTTGTTATAGAATTTAACACAGTACCCCATGAAAGATGTGTGTACTTTAGCTATATATATATATATATAATATCTATATTTTATAGATATTAGTGACGTTGTTCGACTTTGGTTACTCTGAAGACTAACTGAACGATTGAAAAGGAGATAAAAATATTAAAAAAACAACTCTACATATTATATACATTTTTATTCTGAATGATCAAAATCAATTGTGAGGTCATCTAAAAAGACCGCAGGTGCGTCAATTACTTCCTGGTGGCCCATGACAAACCACATGTATATGTGGTTGTAGCACGATGTGCTAATGCCATCATAATAACGCTGTGAAAAAGTACTACACACTTGACCATTAGGTTTATAACGCTTTCAAAAAATTATTTTACTATAACTAGTTTAGAGAGACTATTCTCCAGAAAATATTTATAATAATTTCCTAAAATGTTCTGTAAACTTAGTTCCGCGACACTAATTGCCAGTTTTATGAGATTGAACTGTTTCGAATTACGTAACACATTACCCTTAATTAAATGGGTATTTAAGTCGGCTTTAAGGATTATAAACATATTGACCTCTCGGGGGCACTTCATACAAATTCTGTGAGGGCTATAAAGGTGTTTAAGGGCTATTTAGGTTCTAATGAAGACCGTGGCTATTATTACAGGATAAGGTTGTAAATCTGTTTGAAGCGCACACGTGGGATGTATGCTTCACTCTCACGGAGGAAACCTGATTGCGTCTACGCCTGATTTATTCCTGCACTCAATTTATTTATCAGCGCGAGTTACTTAGGACCAAGGCACCAGCGTCTGCACTCCGGAATGTTTGTTCTAGAAAAGTATTTAGTATCCTGTTTTAAATTGAGAACTTATGCCCCTTCTTAGGGGTCCATATTGGCTCACCTAAAGTTCTTTACCCGAAATTGTTCTTCCTAACGATTTGTAATCCGAATGATCACTCTTCCTAAAATTTTACATCCTAAAGTTTTCATTCATACTATTTGTAGTGCTACCGGCGATGTTCATAACACTCATGTTTCCGAAAATTGTAATTAATAATATCATTAATGTAAATATATTTAAACTCCTACTGATTTTTATCATAACGCTTTTATCCCTAAACATAATTACCATAATATTTTCACACATATTTAGAAAGAAACATTTACCAAGTGTAATAAAAAATATATGTGGGTAATTATGTCTAAAAAACCAACTGTTTAAAACGATTAAAGGTCGTTTCACTGATTTTTGTCTTAAATGAATGAAATTTTGGTCAGAGTGTCGTCTTGGGGGCACTATGAAAAAAATACTTAGAAAAATTTCGCGGCCAATTTCGAGGTAGCGCGAGGTGGGTCACAGTTCTAACCTAATCTAACCTATGGATATCTTTGCAGGTACACACCGCTATAAATAAAATAAGAGTTATGTGAAAATTAAAGCCATGTTAAGTAAAAATAAAGTTACGCAAAATTAATGTTTATAATACGGATTATTATGAATAAAAATAAATCTAAACAAAAAAGATATGACTTTGAATGATAGTGTAAAAGATGGTTATGTTGAGAAAATATAGGAAAACAAATAAAAGTATTATAAATGTTTATTGCTACTGACATTATGAAGTTGAATGCTTCGGAATAATGCACATTAGAGACAGAGTAGTTAGGAATTGTGATTGTTAGGATGAAATATGTTAGGAAGAACATTTTCGGATTTCCAATTATCGGAGTTCAAAATTTAGGTGAACTTTGGCGCACCCCCTTCTTAGAAACCGAATATCTTGTGTAACTTCCCTGAGGGGCTTGTGTTGCTATCACTTCCTGTCTATCCTATATCAACAAAGATTTGGAACAAAAATGAATTCGTTTTTAACACTTGGATGAGCCCAAAAATGCTTTTTGCTTCTTTTTTCCAAGCTTATCAACCCGGTGTCTATCACGGAAGAGACTTATTTTTTACAACTATATCTTTGGATAAAATCATGAATAACCTAATCCAAACAGAGTAGGTTAAGTCAAAAAAGGAGTTGATTTGAATGTAGATACTAGTTCCATAAATTTTCTATCTGCCCCGGAATTTTGCCAGTATTTATTGAAAACTTGTCTGCTATGCATGTAAATACTCGTAATGGGGAGTCTCGATATTGGAATTCTGCGCCTGCTATCTGAATTTATTGGCGCAAAGCCGTTACCTTCTAAAGAGTTCTGCCGAACAAAATTCTTAGAATATGCTATCGGTACTTCGCAAGGTAACAAATTCACTTCGATGGCAAACCGACTTCAGTAATGGAACACTTTTGATCCAATGCGTTATTTAAAAAGTGAAAAACACTTGAAACAGACATACCTAGTTAAAATAGCGGGATCACTGCATCTTATTCAAGTTTGTGTAAACAAGCAGTCGTTTCGAAGCATTTGCAAGAGACGAGTGTTGAGTTCAAAGAAGTCCCTTCAATTGAGTGGTACTCAGACCTTATAAAGTGTAAGACAGCTTCACACTATTGCAGAGTACGAAGTACTTACTTCTTAATTTAAATTAGATTGCAAAGGGAGCAGTGAGTTAGTTAAACGTGTAAGGTTTTGCTTTGAACCATGTCATCAGAATTTTTCTAGACTTGGAGGTTAAATGCACTGAAAATACTGTTTGATACATTCGTGTTTAAACATGTGTAAATAGCTTGATACCGTTGAAGTACATACTCTTCTGTACACCACATACACATTTGAATACAGTAGCAGATAAATAAATATTTTAATGCGGAGAAGGGGCGCAATGTAAGTCATTCATCGCCTGAGAGTGTCATTTAAATGTGATTCATGAAAATGTACTCGGTATTCGCTGCTAGAGCTGGTACACACGTTACCGTCAAAACTCGCTTTCAGACAGCAGTTACTTCTGTTACCTTTTTTATTCCTGTTATGTCTGTCTTGTGAAGTTATTACAAAGTTCTTTCAGCATTTTTGGTGAAAATAACGCAAAATATTCAGTCATGAAAATAGTGTCTCCTTAAAACAAGACTATAATTAACAAAAGCCATTCACGTCACAACCGAGCTTAAAAATTCAGCTCATCAGAAAAGTTGGATCGTAAATTAAATAATCCTAAAAGTTTAGGTCCTCGTAAAGTTGGTAGCGAGAAAGAGCCTATATTTTTTGTCCGAGTAGGAATTATATAGTAACTGAACACGGAGCACCGATTTACATAAAGTTGCCGGTAACCCAACGCCCCCGCCTGTGTGTCAGGCCCCTAACTTCACAAATATGTATGCGAAGTTGCAGCTCTCTAAAATCTTTTGTCCAACACACACGGTTATTTTCTTGAGATGCTCACATTCGCTTACAATGCATATTTTATTGGGGTAAACAAGTAGCTACTTCGAAATTTACTGCTCAGAGTAACTCTAGTTTACTTAAAAGCAACGCATTATTGCTTCGAAACGAGAGAAGTTTCGCTTTGAACGTGATAGAAGATAGAACAGAACATAGTGAAGATTTCGAGAGTGAATGGTCCTGAAGTTATTTTTCTTGGTTGACCTTTTACCGAATACCTTTATATATCCACTTGACCTACTTGAGTATTTATATCATCAAGGAACCAAGTAATGTGAGTCTTTGTAAACATATAGGATTATGCCTATATCAATAATGCATACTATGCAAACAAGAACCAACCCAAATGATTCTACTTATTTGATTACAAAATGAGTATGGGTCTTATTGAAAAAAACAATTACAGTGATTTTTTACAGGATTGTTGGGTGACTATGGGGCATAATACGGATCTTGTTAGTTATTGAACAACTGCTGTTATGTTGGTTGATAACATTGTCATAGAAATGTTTTACTCTGTCAAAATTGTCAGATCATTTCGATATAATTTTGATAGGTTTTTAAAAGATTCTCTGTCCTTATATCGATGTTGGCTGTTTGCACAACTAGGTCCATTTATAAGACTTGCAGAAAATCAGTCCTTTACCTACATTGATATTAGAAGTAACCGAACCATTTCGCACAAAAATAATTTCAGAGTTTGAAAACACTGTGTGAATTCCGCAGTAAAAGGGGGCACGTCATTTGTAGGTTTGTGAATGCCACATTAACATACTCAGGTGATACATAATACTCATACATAAAAGTGATATTATTATTTGCATGAAAACAAAATGTGAACACACATATTGTTTTTGGCAAATGGAACGTAAAATCATTATCTTCTTTCTGTAAAACAAGTAAAATTTCACAATTTAAAAACCCCCGACGCATTTATCTTGCGAAAACACCCCGATTCAAACAGTAAAATGCCCATAACTTTTGAACGGCTGAACCAATTTTATTCAAACATAGCTAAGAACACTTTCGACAAAATTACCTTTCAAACAAAAAAAACTAAATCGAAATCGGTTCATCCGTTTAGGCGCTATGATGCCACAGACAGACACACAGATACACAGATACACAGCAACACACGTGAAACTTATAACACCCCTTTTTTTTTCGGCGGGGGTTAATGAAGGCTTTTCCAAAAGGAACTTATAGGACTTCTATCTATTTATAAAATTACCTGCCAGCGGCTTCACCCGCGTGAAAAGTGTTTTATCATCTTAAGGGAACGATATACCGGGATAAAAAGTAACTATTAATCTTTCTTTGAACCAAATTTCGTCCAGATCCGTTCAGCCGTTCTGACGTGATTGAGTAACAATATATATTAAAATAATTAAAATATAATTAAAATCTTGAAAATTAAATATAAGAACATATTTCTAATAAATTTCTCTAGGTTATATAAACTGGAACGAACCTAAAGATTTTAATTTAGAAGAGAGATTTTAATCAGGAGGCGTTGCTCAAACGGACGGCCTTTGCTTACCCGTAGGATGTAATATTATGAGCTAGAGTTTAGTCACGGATAACTTGAAGTGATGTTATCCTCTATTTTAATTAAAATCAGATTTTCATTAAATTTTTTCTTCGACAAACTTCTAGTAAATTATATATTGAACTTTATTACCACTAACAAAATTTTCTTAAAGTTATTTTACGCTCGCTTTTTTTACCAAGTAATTTTGACAGGGTCTAGAATTTTTTACTCAGATTTTTGGCAAATCAATTACCTAAAACTCTGGGTCTGGGTTTTGATAACATTTAAAACTCAATGTTAATCAAGTTTTAGAAAAATTATTGTAAAAGATCACTAGGAACATGACATTTGTGTTAAAAACATCAACATCACGACTGCGTTCCTCAAGGGTTAGACAGCGTTGTATAGTACTCGCTAAACTTCTTGGCCGCCGCCAAGTTGACTTTCTGATGCACAAAGCACGGCGCGGTGCTGTTTTGTATGAGATTTACTACTGCGCAGCCATTGTAGCCAACTTCAGGGTTGCCAAGAAGTTTGGTGAGAACTATAACTAGTAAAACCATCCACATTTCACCAGATATGTAGAGTCCCATGTAATAGTGGGCGAGTCTAATACCTTCAACCGGCTACAAATTCAGACTTCTGAATCGCCGATACTGAATTTCAAGAACACTTTGCCATACCCCATAATACCCAGTACCTCAAGCGCTGCAATAGCACTCGTGACTAGGGTTTCCATTTCGAAAATTTAAAAGGCCTGACAAAAAGCCGGACTTTAAAAAATATGTACGACATTTTGCATCATCTGTTTGTTTAAGTCAGGAGAATAGGTTTCTTCTAGGCAAGCGTGCTTCATCGTCGACTCCATCATCGCTTACAATCAGGCGATATAGTGGTCAAGCGCGAGCATACGACAAAAAAAAAAAAACTGTCTTTAAAGTTTTAGAATGGATTCAGTTTAAAAACGGTGACAAAATAGATTTTGACCAAATTGTAGGCTCAATTGAAGGCTCAATTGTAGGCTCAATGTGGATGCCAAAGGAGTAGTCGCCAATGATGTAAAACTGTTTGATGAAATAACTACTATCAATTAGTTTCTATCGCATAAAAACAATAAGCTTTGTCCATTCTAGCGAAAAATCTCGACAAATTGGAAGGCTGAACGAAGTCCGGATAGGACGCCAAATGTCGGGGTCCGCGCCCACTGGACCCGCTTAGACTCGACCCGAAGAATAATACCAGATGTTTTACTACCAATTCAGTGACATTTGTACAATCAGGCAAAGACATATTTTAAATCTTATTAATTCTAACTCACCGGAAACTATGATGTTGAGGCAATATATTTTCATGCAACAGCAAGAGGCTTCATTCATCACTAGGTACCCATATAATATGCATAAGAAGTAAGTGTGTGGTGTGTGGTTGGCATGGCCACCATGAAGAACGGTACAGTCAACTGGAGATAAGTTTTAATCATTGTTATATTGACATACTTATTATATATCGAAGGGGTAAGTAGTGTACCTACCTATGAATTAAAACTTAGAAAAAGTTTTTATCAAAAATATTCAACCGACTTCCAAAACAAAACACTACAAAGCGAAAAATAACTTTTCGGCAGTCGGTGTCTTTGGTTCCTATCTTTTTACGTTTTTGCACCGAATACCGAAAATAAAGTTATTTTTCACTATGTAGTGTTTTGTTTTGGTATTTATTTTTCTCTTTTTAGTTTTGGAACCTTATATTACTAACCATGAAAATTATTTATAGCCAGAGGACTTCTCATTACATTTCCAATAAACCTAAACCCGACGGGTATACATTGTTTTATTACGGAGTTCTGTTCGGGATATCTTATACCCAAAAAATATTTAACATTGAGAAGTTGCAGTATCCATCTATGGTCTTCTTCATCAGTTCCACTTCACTTCATTATACTTTCTGAATGCAAACGCTTGCCATGTTGATGAAAATACCAGAAGCGCTATATGTATACCTATAAAATTTGACGAGTGCCCTCGATTTCTGACTTTCTGCTTATCTATCTTCCACAGCCCAGTGTCTGGGTTACACGATACCCCTTCGCGAGACTGTTGTCAAATTTCAGGGTTCTGACTACCTGTAACTACTATCAAAGATATACAAATGACAGCTAGGACCAAAAGCTTCATGTGTTTGCCGAGGCACGGAGGAGTCTTCGTATATGAAGCACGGGGAAGCGCTTGCCGTCTCCCTCGACATCTCGAAGGCTTTTGATAGGGTCTGGCACGAAAGCCTTATTGGTAAGCTTCCTTCATTCGGTTTGCCCGGTGGTCTGTGTGATTGGATTGCAGACTTCCTGAGAGATCGGTCCATTCGAGTGGTTATCGATGGCTGCTCGACGGACCAATTGGATATCAATGCCGGGGTCCCTCAGGGGTCGGTACTCTCAGCAACTTTATTCTTGCTGCATATTAACGATCTGCTAAAACCCGGCACCTTTGGGTATGCAGACGACAGCACTGTTGCTGAGAGATACATGTCCAACGCTCGAGCTACCGGACCTCAGATCCAGTCTCTGCGGGAGGCCATGGTGGAGCGCTTGAACCTGTCCTTGCAGGCAGTCTCCGAATGGGGTGATGCCAATCTGGTCAGGTTTAATGCTGCTAAAACCCAGGCGTGTCTTTTTTCCGCTAAAAAGAGCCAATTTCAACCGGCTCCAACTTTCCGAGATGTGACCGTGCCAATAACTGACCATCTTGAGCTTCTTGGCGTTACGTTGACATCGACTCTTAATTTTGGCCCATTCATTGAGGCAAAGGCTCAGCTGGCTGCCAAAAAGCTGGGGATCCTTGCAATGGTTAGAAGGTACTTCACGCCAGAACAGCTGCTCAGCTTGTATCAAGCGCAAGTTCGATCATGCATGGAGTACTGTTCTCATCTCTGGGACGGATCCGCCAAATACCAGCTTGATGCACTAGAGTCGATCGAAAAGCGGGCCAAAAGGCTCATCGGCGATGAGGCACTGGTTAAGTCAAAGCTCCAGAGCCTTGAACATCGTCGCCGAGTTGCCAGCTTGTCGGTCTTTTATCGGTTGCATTTCGGGGAGTGTGCGATGGAATTGCATGATCTAATTCCACCAAGCCCGTTTCATCATCGGACTACAAGACGTACGGCGATGCGCCATCGCTACATGGTAGACATACCACCCATACGCACTAAACGTTTTGGAAATACTTTCATTATGCGTACAGCTAAGGAGTGGAATTCCCTGCCGGAGTCTGTGTTTCCCGATAGCTACAATCTAGGAGTCTTTAAGTCAAGAGTGAATAGGTTACTTCTAGGCAAGCGTGCTTCACCGTCGACCACATCATCGCTTACCATCAGGTGAGATAGTGGTCAAGCGCGAGCCTATAATATATAAAAAAAAAAAAAAAATAATATGATGAATGGTCATTCATTTATTATTTATTTATTTTTTATATACTTTATTTTCCACCACAAAATATGTACAGGATAAGCATTCACAAACCAAGTGTACAATGGGCGGTCTTATCTTACACGGTAATCTCTTACAGACAACCTTTGGATGGACTGAACGATAGGAGACTAATTTAGGGCTGTCAATGTACAAAATTACATATTTAAATAATATTACTTAGATATAATAACATCAAATCCATACATACAATCACGGAATAGACAAAAACCTGTTTTTCTGTTCCGTGCATACAATATTATATAGTATACTAATAATACATATCCCTATCAAATATATAACAGAGAAAGGAGGAAAAAAAAATATAGTGACAGGCAATGCTCTTTTACCATTTTCTTAAACGTTAGCAGTGTTATTTGAGTGAGGACGTCTTATTTCAATTGGTCATTCCACAACCGAGCCACATGAATCGTGAAAGATTTGTCAAAAAAGGAAGTGGAATGCATACGAATAGTTTTATTTTAGATTTATCATTTTATTCATCCACGGACCTAGCTTGGCAAGTGTTGCTTTACTTCTAAGATTGACCGGTACCGCTGTTATTATTAAGCCATTAGCTCCTCAAATCATTTCTGCTGATTCTATTGTAATATTTCAAACCAGTTACTACATTGCCTAGAGAAAATGGAAAGCCTAGTCCTAACCTTAACCGACCTATTTTCAAGCGCCTGATAGATGTTTGCAGTAAAGTAAAACATTTTAACAATCATATAAAATATGTAAGGTGAACGAGTTTTAGCCGTCGGGCCCGATTTGTTGGACTTTGGTAAATCGATGCAGGTAGGCTAACAAAACGGTCCTGTCCTTATGTAGGCACTAGACGATATCAAATAAATGTGGATCGGCCCAAAACTTTCTTATTTGGTTGGTCCTTGGGGATAATTGAAAAGGCTACTACTCAAAAATGGATCTTTAAAAATGTATAAAATAATGGAACCTACACCAGTAAACAAAAAAAAAGGTGTACGTACCTCTACGTAACCCTTCGGAAATCCAGGCTTGATGTCATGTTTTTAAATGCATGTTCAAACGTTCGTACAGCATAATTATGTCGAAAGTACCTCACTTTGCAAGTCTCGTTCTATGCGCAATGCAAGCTGCGAGCAAAGTTTACGTGCGTGTTCGGGCTACAAGCGCCTTTGCTTGCTGAGCGTTCCCTGTGGTGGTTTGTTGTTGAACGCGACGTCATGTCAGTGCTATAAATTCCACTGAGAGTAAGCACACTATTTTGTTACGTTATGACTCGCCAGCTAACCCCAAGTTATGCTGAATAAGTGGAATTTGTTTGAAATGGTGCGAGGTTGTCTTGAGACTTTGTAACGTCTGGTCATACTTTTATTTCACTGGGCCAATAAATGGCTATTTTTTTGTAAAAGTGATTTGTAACTTTTTTGCTATACAATAATGTATATTAAATGTGGAGTTTTGATAAATGAAAAATCCAGAATGAAACTGTCTCAAACATTTAATCGAAACTAAATGTATTATTCCACCAAAAAAATAAAGTCTAATACTTCCTCCATTATCAGATAGTGATTGAAACGACAGCAAATCCATTGGCAGACAAGAAATAAGAAATCACGCGAAGCGGCTTCACAAAAAATAATCCTAAAATAAACAAGTAAAGAAAATTGGAGAAAAACGTAATTTCCGCTGGGATCCGAATCGCATTTTAAGCGTAACGCTTCTGACAGTTAACCGTTCGTTCTACCCTCACTTAATTATTGGAAACGTTTTTACACATCGAGTTGGCGGAAACCGTGGCAGTGTCCAGTATCATGGTGAAAGTACATGTTATTGCACTATATTTTTATTTACGGGTGTATGTTTTGATTATATATTATTTGTTTTTTGAAACTTTAGTAAAATTAAATGAAAATTAAGCCAGACATTCGAATTGATCTTGAAAAGAAAGGTTTTTTTTATAAATACACATTAAAAAAATCACATCTTTTTCCCATGGGGGTAAGCAGAAAATACAGAACGCCACGTGCTGCGATCTTTACATACTCCTTTTGTTACCTTTACATTCATACATATGTGGTTGTACCACGAAGTGCTAATGCCATTATAATTCCGCCGTAAACAAGTACTACACACTTGACCATTAGGTTTATAAAGCTTTCAGAAACTTATTTTACAATAACTAGTTCAAATTATTCTCCAGAAAATATTTATTTTCATTCCCTAAAATGTTCTGTAAACTTATTTCCCCGACACTAATTGCCAGTTTTATGAGATTGAACTGTCTCGAATTATGTAACACTTTACCTTAATGAAATAGGTATTTAAGTCGGCTTTAAGGATTATAAACATATTGACCTCTCGAGGGCACTTCATACGAATTCTGTCCCTCACAGAATTTATATCTATAAAGGTGTTTAAGGGCTATTTATGTTCTAATGAAGACCATGGCTATTATTACAGGATAAGGTTGTAAATCTTTTTGAAGCGCACACGTGGGAGGTATCCTTCACTCTCACGGAGGAAACCTGATTGCGTCTACGCCTGATTTATTCCTGCACTCAATTTATTTCTCAGCGCGAGTTTCATCAGCGTCTGCACTCTGGAGTGTTTGTTCTAGAAAAGTATTTATTATCCTGTTTTAAATTGAGAATTTAGGCCCCTTTATAAAAACCGAATATCTTGTGTAATTTCCCTGATGGGCTTGTGTTACTATCACTTCCTGTCTTTCCTAAATCAACAGAGATTTGGAACAAAAATGAATTAGTTTTTAACACTTGGATGAGTCCAGTGATGTTTTTTGGTTTGTTTTATCCGAAGCTCATCAACCCGGTGTCTATCACGGAAGACACTTACTTTTTATAACTATATACTTGGATATAATCATCAATAACTTAATCCAAACAGAGTAGGTTCAGTCAAGAAAAGAGTTGAATGTAGACACGAGTTCAATAAATTTTCTATTTGCCTGGAACTTTGCAAGTATTTATTGAATACTTGTCTGCTATGCCTGTAAATACTCGTAATGTGGAGTCTCGGTATTGGAATTCTGCACCTGCTATCTGAATTTATTGGCACAAAGCCGTTACCTTCTAAAGAATAAGTTCGTTCGAACAAAATTCTTACTTGTACTTCTGCTTGTGCTTCGCAAGGTGACAAATACACTTCGATAGCAAACCGACTTCAGTAATGGAACAGTTTTGATCCAACGCGTGATTTATGAAGCGAAAAAACACTTGAAACAAACATACCTCGTTCAAAGTGCGGGATCACTGCATCTTATTCAAGTTTGTGTAAACAAGCAGTCGTTTCCAAGCGTTTGCAAGCGACGAGTGTTAAATGGAAGTAAAAACAGTTACGACTCTACAGAAAAGGAAATTGTCATAATTTCCCACAATCCTTGTCGCAGCGTTTCCTCGACTACAAAAAGAAAACCCCTCAGGAATAGTTCTTTATGCAGCCGAGTTCAAAGAAGTCTCTTCAATTGAGTGGTACTCAGACCTTATGAAGTGTAAGAAAGCTACACACTATTGCGAAGTACGAAGTACTTACTTCTTAATTTAATTTAGATTGCAAAGGGAGCAGTGAGTGAGTTGAACGTGTAAGGTTTTGAACTTTGAACAAGTTCATCAGAATTTTGCTAGACTTGCAGGTTGAATAAATGCACTGAACATACTGTTTGATACGTTTGTGTTTAAACATGTGTAAAAAGCTTGATACCATTGAGGTACAGACTCTTCTACACGCAACATAAACATTTGAATACAGCAGCAGACAAATAAATATTTCAATGCGGAGTAGGGGCGAAGTGTAAGTCATTCATCGCCTGAGAGTGTCATTTAAATGTGATTCATGAAAATGTACTTGGTATTCACTGCTCGAGCTAGTACACACGTTACTGTCAAAACTCTCATTCAGACAGCAGTTACTTCTAGAAATATTTTGCTCTTTTTAGGGTTTCGTACCTACGTACGTACGTAAGACTACGCGGTCCGTCTGTCTGTCTGCCTATTCGTTTGTCACCAGGCTGTATCTCATGAACCGTGATAGCTATGATGAAATTTTCACAGATGATGTATTTCTGTTGCCGCTATAACTACAAATACTAAAAACAGATTAAAATAAATATTTAAGTGGCGCTCCCATACAAGAAACGTGATTTTATTGCCGTTTTTTGCGATAATGGTACGAAACTCTTCGTGCCGGCCGGTTTTTAGGGTTCCGTACCCAAAGGGTAAAAACGGGACCCTATTACTGAGACTCCGCGGTCCGTCTGTCTGTCTGTCTGTCTGTCTGTCTGTCACCAGGCTGTATCTCATGAACCGTGATAGCTAGACAGTTGAAATTTTCACAGGTGATGTATATCTGTTGCCGCTACAACAACAAATACTAAAAACAAAATAAAAAAAAAATTAAAGGGGGTCTCCCATACAAAAAACGTGATTTTTTGCCGTTTTTTACGAAAATGGTACGGAACCCTTCGTGCGCGAGTCCGACTCGCACTTAGCCGGTTTTTTTTTAATTCCTTTTATGTCTGTCTTGTGAAGTTATTACAAAGTTCTTTCAGTATTTTGGTGAAAATAACACAAAATATTCATGAAAATGTTGGCTTCTTAAAACAAGACTGTAGCACCGCCGAACGCCTGTACCTACGCGCCACACAGCACTACTGTGTCGCGACATCACTCACGCACACAACGTTGGGTCGCCTCGCGTATATAAGGAGCCGACGCGGTGTCGAGCATTCAGCCTGGCCGGAGGCTAAGAGATTAGTCTCCACAGGGAAGCCCGGTTAAGCATATGTCGGCCACTTTGGCCGAGTTGCGAAACGCCACGTAGAAAAAAAAAAAAAAAAAAAGTCGAGCATTCAGTCTGCGCTAGCGCGCCGCTGTTTCCACGCATTGGAAGAGCTCGCCTAGTCTAGACACCCTAACCCCGCGCCCCGCGGTGACGCATCCTACTTGTTTCGCGACGCACCTCACGTCACGAACTCGCTGGGAACGTACCGTGTAGTATTATTTACCCTCGTACCTATAAGTTTAGTGTAAACAAACATTGTGAACGGTAATAAACCAGTTGTTTATATTGACCTTTTTTTAAATTTCAATCACACCCGCTACAATCTGGCGCTCAACGTAAAGGCCCGGAAGCAGGCTAGCCCAAAACCGAGATTACGAAGGAAAATAAAAGAGGAACCGCAAACTACAATGAATTTGTCAACTGAGCAATTCGAGAAATTACTGTCAGTAATTGGTACAAACACAACAGCGACGAGGCTCTTTCGCCACTTGCAAGATTACCTTTAGTGGTGCCAGAGTCACTGAATCGGTAGAATCTTTTCTTGCTGCGGCTTCAGTTTTCAAGTCCGTGGAACAGATCTCCGACGAAGATACCATTATGAGCATACCCTTAATTTTGAAGGAAGAAGCAGCCACCTGGTGGAATGGGATAAAGGACCAGGTGAAAACATGGTATGAATTTGAGTCGAGAGTTCGTCACGCCTTTGCTCCGAAAAGACCTGCCTACCAGCTGTACCAGAACGTTGTGAACATTAAACAAGGTGAGGATGAGTTAACAGAAGTGTTTGTGGCTAAGAAGAGGGCTCTTATTGCACAAATGCCAGAGCCACACACAGAGACTCAGCAAATCGATATGATCTATGGACAATTGAGATACAAAATTAGGGTAAAAATGGCACGTGAGATTGTCAATACTCTTGACGCACTGATGAAGGCAGCCAGAGGAGTGGAAGAGCTCCTGGTTGAAAAGGAAACGCCAGAATAGAGGACAGAGAAGGGGAAAGAGACAGAAAAGGTATCATTTAAAAAAAAGCGTTGCACGTACTGTCGGTTGCCTGGACATTCAATTGAGACATGTCGGAAGAAGGAGAAGAAGGATTTCGCTTCTGGTAGTGGTACTTCTGCCGTGAAACCTGCGCCTACAAATGCCGCTATAGGCACCCAAGCGCCATCACCTTCTACACCAACGTTTGCATGTTACGGATATGGCGCACCAGGAGTGGTCCGATCAAGATGCACAACCTGCGCCAAAGCTGTGCCAAAAGTGACGAAGGCTGAAGTAAGTTTTTGTTCCGTTAACACTCAAGCAGATGTACGTCCTAGGCCGGTTATTGGTATTGCCATAGGCAAAATAACCGGTAGCGCCTATGTGGATACTTGCGCGAAAACAAGCGTTGCATCATATACGCTATACAAATGCCTACGAAGACTCGGATTTACATTCCAGACACAACAGCTTGTGGTGAAACTGGCTGACGGCACGAAAACGACGAGAGAAGTTTTGACCGTAAATGCACCCGTCAGTGTCTGTTACCGTGTTGTGCAAACGTCTTTTATAGTGTTTCCGGAAGCTCGAGAAACTCGCACACTGTTGGGCATCGGCTTTATCGAGGATGCCAAGATGGTACTTAACGTTCCGCAGAAGACATGGCATTTCGAGGATTACCCTGAGGACATCTTCGACCTCCAAGACGAAGATGCTGAGGAGATATCGATGGTCAAGGTAGAGGCTACGCCCATTTATTTTGATCCTCTGTTACGGTCTACGCTAAAGGATGTCGAGCTGCCTGAATTTATTTCTCCTTTGGCGATAACTCCACGAGACGAAGGCGTGCTGGAACCGGCGCTGCCACAATCCAGTGCATGCACTTCAGCAACTGGCAGTCCATTATCCAGCGGAGAAGCAGCTCTCCCGGAAACAAGTGCCTGCACCACAAACACGATGCCATATCGCGTAGTGCCAATTTAGCTGTCCCCTATTCCAAGCAAGCGATCCCGACCATTATTCGATGGGTATTCTCCAAGGTTCGTAGACTTTATGGTCCGTGATGCTCAAATGCAGCTTCACCATGCTCCGTGTGAATTATCTCCACACTCCAAGGAGCTCTTCCCTAGCGAACATAGCAGCAATGATGTCGAAATTGGATCTCTGGAAGTGGAACAGGTCTCATCGGACATGCGAGATGTAACTCAAAAGTCACAGTTGATGGAAGTGCTATGGGACTATCAAGAAGTTTTTGATGAAGGTGGAGAACCGACTACCCTCGCTGAACACCGCATCGACACGGGTGAGCATAAACCCATATCCGTACCTCCATACCGGCTCTCACCTCCAAGCATGGCTGTGTTAAAGGAAGAGGTAAAGAAGAGGTTGGACAGTGGAGTAATTGAAGCATGCTCATCACCCATGCACACGTAGTAATGATGCAAGCAACTATGCACTTGGAGCAGTTCTAGTGCAGGGGGAGGTAGAGGACGAGCACGGCAATACGCATCTCGTCCAGCTTAGACGGTGGAACATTAACCCTGACTGGCTACTCGTCGGGGCGACTTCGCATCCAGAGGGGGAGCCTGTAGCACCGCCGAACGCCTGTACCTACGCGCCACACAACACTACTGTGTCGCGACATCACTCACGCACACAACGTTGGGTCGCCTCGCGTATATAAGGAGCCGACGCGGTGTCGAGCATTTAAGCCTGGCCGGAGGCTAAGAGATTAGTCTCCACAGGGAAGCCCGGTTAAGCATATGTCGGCCACTTTGGCCGAGTTGCGAGACGCCACGTAGAAAAAAAAAAAAAAAAAAAGTCGAGCATTCAGTCTGCGCCGCTGTTTCCACGCATTGGAAGAGCTCGCCTAGTCTAGACACCCTAACCCCGCGCCCCGCGGTGACGCATCCTACTTGTTTCGCGACGCACCTCACGTCACGAACTCGCTGGGAACGTACCGTGTAGTATTATTTACCCTCGTACCTATAAGTTTAGTGTAAACAAACATTGTGAACGGTAATAAACCAGTTGTTTATATTGACCTTTTTTTAAATTTCAATCACACCCGCTACAAGACTATAATTAACAAAAGCCATTCACGTCAAAACCTAGCTTAAAAATTCAGCTAATCAGAAAAGTTTGATCGTAAATTAAATAATCATAAAAGTTTAGGTCCTCGTTAAGTCGCTAGCGAGAAAGAGTCTATATTTTTTGTCCGAGTACGAATTGTATAGTAACTAAACACGGAGCACATATTTACCATAAGTTGGCGATAACCCGACGTCCCCGCCAGTGTGTCAGGCCCCTAACTTCACAAATAATATTTATTATAATTTTTATTACATATTATGTATGCGAAGTTGCAGCTCTCTAAAAGCTTTTGTCCAACACGCACGGTTATTTTCTTGAGATGCTCACATTCGCTTACAATACATATTTTATTGGGGTAAACATGTAGCTACTTGGAAATTTACTACTCAGAATAACACTATTTTACTTAAAAGCAACGTATTTTTGCTTCGAAACGAGAAGAGTTTCGCTTTGAACGAGATAGAACAGAACATAATTAGGAGTTCGAGAGCTAAGTTTATGGTCCAGAAGTTATTTTACTTGGTAGACCTTTTACTGAATACCTTGATAAACTTGCCCTAAGTGAGTAAGTAAGTCTTGCACAAAATCAGTCCCGTACCTTTATTGATATTAGAATCTTTAGGCTTGAATAAACAGAACCATTTCGCAAATAAATCATTTCAAATTTCGAAAACACCTTGTGAATGCCGTAGTAAAAGGGGACACGTCATTTGTAGGTTTGTGAATGCTACATCTACATACTCTGCTGGTAAAAAAGGAGAGATTATTATGTGTATGCAAACAAAATGTGAACAAACTCATTTTTGTGGCTAATGGTACCTGGAATGTAAAATCAGTATCTCATTTTTGTCAAATGAAGGCTTTTCCAAAACGAACTTATAGGACACCATTTATAAAATTACTAGCTTCTGTGCTTTCTTAAAAGTGTTTTATCATCCCAAAAGAACATTATACCGGGATAAAAAGTAACTATAATCTTTCTCTGAACCAAAGGACATGGACAGATTTTGTATGGGCGTCGGCATAGTTATCGAATTTAATTTACAACAATGTTTCTTGCTGTTTTATATTCGTGAATATGAGCACATTCAATTTCTATAAATAAAAAACTTCAATAACTCGTCACAACAACAGACTAGACGAAAGCAGTTTCATTAAACCTATTATTCAGATTGTTGCAATAAGTGTACAGATAATGATCTCGCTATTAAAAAAACACCAGGCGATTTAAATTAGCAAACAGTTGTGAGAATACAGTTATCTGATATAGTTTTAGCATTCTATATTTATTATATTCTTTAAAGTACACTACAAAAATGTATATCCAGGACAAACAAATATAAAAGCAAGTGTACAATGGGCGGTCTTATCGCACAGGGCAATCTCATTACTAGTCATTTAAACAAAGTAATGGACTCCTAAGCTGTATAATGCATGTTATGAACTGAGCCTGGTTGAGCCTCAAACATGTGGCATTAATAACAAAAAAAAGCTTAACTATTTTATTTCTTTTCTGTATACTTCTAAAGGTGCATTAAAAATATTTATTTAAATCGCAAAAACAAACTGTCACTGTAAGAAGTGAACGTTGCTTTTGAAGTTTTTGAAGACATAGACAAAAACATCAAGTCTGACACATCGGCTGTCAAACACGTCGCATTCCGTTGTAAGTATTTTATATTGTGTGAAATAAAAAAAAAACTAAATAACTAACGCATCAAAATAAGAAAAATCATTTTATTTAATGCAACCAATACCAATTCGTGTGAATAAAATGTTCTTAATTGTACGGCGAGTTCTCACTCGCCGTACAATTCACTTCTATTAACTTACTTGCGTAGTGAGGAACGTCCAATAATATATTGTTTATCTTTCTCTATGGTCTATTATGGCGAAAAGTGACACGCGGTACTTTGATTCGTCTTGCATTACTTTTTATTTTGAAATAAAAACGTCAAGTTCAGAGAGGTAAAAAACTATATAATAATTCATTTTTCAATTTTTTTTATACAATGTTATTTATTATGTATTTGTAAAAAGAATGTACTTTCTGTCCATGTCCTTTCGACAAGATCCGTTTTGATGTGATTGAGTAACAAAAATACAACCACACACACAACCATCCAAACTTTCACTTTTATAATATTAGTAAGAAGAGAACCCTCAAAAAATATACAGCAAAAAACGAAGTATATAATTAATATCTTGAAAATTAAATAACATAACATTATTCTAATAAATTTCACAAAGTTATGTAAACTGGAACGAAGCTAAAGATAACAAGATTTTAATTTAGAAGGAAGATTTTAATCAGGAGGTGTTAAGCAAACGGACGGCCTTTGCTTACCTACTGCTTAGGTAGGATATAATATTATGAGCTAGAATTTAGTAACAGATAACTGGCAGTGATGTTATCCTCTATTTTAATTTAAACCAGATTTTCATTAAATTTTTTCGTCGATAAACTTCAAGTGGATTAGATATTGAACTTTATTAGCACTAACAAAATTTTCTTTAAGTTATTTTACGCTCGCTTTTTTAACCAAGTAATTTTACAGGGTCTAAAATTTTTTTCTTAGATTTTTCGCAAATCAATTACCTAAAATTCTGGGTCTGGGTTTTGATAACATTTAAAACTAAATGTTAATCAAGATTTAAAAAAAAAAAAAAATTGTGAAATTCATAACAGTTCACAAGGAACATGTCATTTGTGTTAAAAATAACAACATCACGACTGCGTTCCTCAAGGGTTAGACAGCGTTGTATAGTACTCGCTAAACTTCTTGGCCGCCGCCAAGTTGACTTTCTGATGCACAAAGCACGGCGCGGTGCTGTTTTGTATGAGATTTACTACTGCGCAGCCATTGTAGCCAACTTCAGGGTTGCCAAGAAGTTTGGTGAGAACTAAAACTAGTAAAACCATCCACATTTCACAAGATATGTAGAGTCCCGTGTAATAGTGGGTGAGTCTAATACCTTCAACCTGCTACAAATCCAGACTTCTGAATCTCCGATAGTAAATTTCAAGAACACTTTTCCAAACCCGATAATACCCAGTACCTCAAGCGTAGCGGTAGCGCTCGCTCGCGACTAGGGTTACCATTTCGAAATCTGAAAAGTTCTGACAAAAAGCCAGATTTTAAAAAAGAAGTCCAGACTTTTTGCATACAACTTTAAAGTTTCAGAATGGATTCAGTTCAAAAACGGTGAAAAATTGATTTTATTCATTGTAGGCTCGATTAATTATACGAATGCCAAAGGAGTAGTCGCCAATGATGTAAATCTGTTTGATGAAATAACTACTATTAATTCGTTTCTATCGCATCAAAACAATAAGTTTTGCCCATTCTAGCGAAAAGTCCTGGCAAATTGGAAGGCCGAACGAAGTCCGGATAGGACGCCAAATGTCTGGGTCTGCGCCCACACAACCCGCTTCAGTGTCATTTGTACAGTCGGGCAAAGCCATATTATAATTCGAAATAACTTGTTATACATATATTTAATATTTTGTGATACATAATTTAATTAATAATTTATAATTTATTCAGGTAACCTGTGATTTCGTTTAAAAAAAGGTTGCTTTTTTGAATAAATATTTCTTTTTTTATATTTTAGAAGTTAGTACCTGTTTGTAAACCTAATAATTTAAAATCAGCAATAATTTACCAATTGGCACGGTGGTATTGATTTAATACCACCGTGCCACTAACTATTTATCATTAATCTATAATGTTTACTACAAAGTATAGAGCGTATATTATATTAAAAAACAAAAAGTACTTACTTTATTAATTATTGATTTATTTTTCCGAACATTATTTAAATTTTACACTCTCTGTGTAAAACTCGACAAAATCGGACCTTTTCTGTGTGACTACACATCGAAGTTTTTACGCCTATAAAACAGAAATAAATTGTACCTGGATAATTCTTCGGGTCGAGTCTAAGCGGGACGAGTGGGCGTGGACCCAAATGTCGGGTGTCCGGACATGTGCGGACAAATCCGGGCGGAGTAACTACTCACAACCATAAAACCCACAAAGGATAGTAAGTAAGTAAGTAACGTATGTAGGTATCTATAGTTATGTTATTTAGTTGGGTTCTTCTTTGTTCTTCTCAAAGCTTCATATTAATCCCTAAAGACCAGAACGCCGTCAATTTTAACAAGTTACCTATTTCCACGCCATGCTAGAAGATTACTGATCGCAGTATATTCTAGCACAGGTGTGTTCCGCTATCCACTCTGTTGATTTAATTTCTAACTCACCGCTTTCCTATCCCATTGGAAACTATGATGTTGAGGCAATTTTTTTTTTTTTTTTTTTTTTATATATTATAGGCTCGCGCTTGACCACTATCTCACCTGATGGTAAGCGATGATGTGGTCGACGGTGAAGCACGCTTGCCTAGAAGTAACCTATTCACTCTTGACTTAAAGACTCCTAGATTGTAGCTATCGGGAAACACAGACTCCGGCAGGGAATTCCACTCCTTAGCTGTACGCATAATGAAAGTATTTCCAAAACGTTTAATGCGTATGGGTGGTATGTCTACCATGTAGGGATGGCGCATCGCCGTACGTCTTGTAGTCCGATGATGAAACGGGCTTGGTGGAATTAGATCATGCAATTCCATCGCACACTCCCCGAAATGCAACCGATAAAAGACCGACAAGCTGGCAACTCGGCGACGATGTTCAAGGCTCTGGAGCTTTGACTTAACCAGTGCCTCATCGCCGATGAGCCTTTTGGCCCGCTTTTCGATCGACTCTAGTGCATCAAGCTGGTATTTGGCGGATCCGTCCCAGAGATGAGAACAGTACTCCATGCATGATCGAACTTGCGCTTGATACAAGCTGAGCAGCTGTTCTGGCGTGAAGTACCTTCTAACCTTTGCAAGGATCCCCAGCTTTTTGGCAGCCAGCTGAGCCTTTGCCTCAATGTATGGGCCAAAATTAAGAGTCGATGTCAACGTAACGCCAAGAAGCTCAAGATGGTCAGTTATTGGCACGGTCACATCTCGGAAAGTTGGAGCCGGTTGAAATTGGCTCTTTTTAGCGGAAAAAAGACACGCCTGGGTTTTAGCAGCATTAAACCTGACCAGATTGGCATCGCCCCATTCGGAGACTGCCTGCAAGGACAGGTTCAAGCGCTCCACCATGGCCTCCCGCAGAGACTGGATCTGGGGTCCGGTAGCTCGAGCGTTGGACATGTATCTCTCAGCAACAGTGCTGTCGTCTGCATACCCAAAGATGCCGGGTTTTAGCAGATCGTTAATATGCAGCAAGAATAAAGTTGCTGAGAGTACCGAACCCCGAGGGACCCCGGCATTGATATCCAATTGGTCCGACGAGCAGCCATCGATAACCACTCGAATGGACCGATCTCTCAGGAAGTCTGCAATCCAATCACACAGACCACCGGGCAAACCGAATGAAGGAAGCTTACCAATAAGGCTTTCGTGCCAGACCCTATCAAAAGCCTTCGAGATGTCGAGGGAGACGGCAAGCGCTTCCCCGTGCTTCTCGATGGCCTCACTCCAGATGTGAATGGCATACGCTAGAAGATCCCCAGTAGACCGATTTCGGCGGAAGCCGTATTGGCGGTCACTAAGGATATCGTTAGCTTCTAGGTATGCCAGGAGCTTTATATTAAGTACACGTTCCATACTCTTACAGAGTATGGAGGTTACAGATATGGGTCTGTAGTTGGCCGGGTCAGCTCGACTGCCCTTCTTGGGCACGGGCTGTACGTTAGCTTGCTTCCAAGCATTCGGCACTTTTCCAGCCTCATACGAAAGGCGGAATAAGCGTGTCAAGATCGGTGACAGTTCAGGCGCACAGGTTCTAAGAACAATTGCTGGAATGCCATCAGGGCCGCTAGCCTTGTTCACGTCGAGGTGGCTCAGCACCCTACGGACGTCCTTTTGGTGGATACGAATGTCCGACATACTCGTCTCGCATCCATCAGGAGAAGGAGGGGGCCGCGCGTCACCAGGATTCAGACGTGAAGATGCCGCAAAAAGAGAGGCAAATAAATTTGCCTTCTCCCCAGCGGAGTGTGCCAGCGACCCATCGGGTTTCAGGAGTGGTGGTAGTGAGGGACGGCAAAAGTTCGACTCAACCGACTTAGCCAGGGACCAAAACGCTTTACTTCCTGCTGGGTAAGAAGCAAGTT
Source organism: Orthosia gothica (assembly GCA_949775005.1). NCBI lineage: Eukaryota > Metazoa > Arthropoda > Insecta > Lepidoptera > Noctuidae > Orthosia > Orthosia gothica. Next base: position 13,794,907 of record OX459041.1, read on the forward strand.
TGGCCCCTATTCGGCCAATGTGATCGAACCGAGCCCTTCGCAACACCAGCTTGCAGGACTTGGCAGCCCTGTTGAAGGCCTTCTTCTTCCGAGCCACGTCACTCGCCTTGCGCGATCGAGCTTCGACCCAAGCCAGGTACGCCTCATGTTTAAGCGCGTCAGCGCGCCTACATTCGGCGCCAAACCATGGCCGGTCAACGCTGGACATTGTTACGTCAGAGAACGGAATGTAGTACTCCATTCCCTGACGCAACACATCGGTCACGGCGTCTGCGCACGACGATGGATCAGTCGAAAAAAAGCAAGTAGGCTGCCAAGGATAGCATGCGAAGAATGATTGCATACCATCCCAATCTGCCGACCTGTACCGCCAAACCCGCCGGGTGCCTCTTGGGCTGGGATCGGGCGGGGAATAGACGGACACAGACTTCACCAGACAGTGGTCGGAACTACCCAAAGGTGAAGCTATCGACACAGAGTATCTGTCCGGATCTGTTGTCAGCAGAAGGTCCAAGCAATTCGCTGTGTGCGAATCAACATCCGGTACCCTCGTTGCCCCCTGGACCAGCTGGGTGAGGTTTAGCGAATGCGCAAGCTTACGCATCTCCCGTCCAGCATGGTCAGTGCACTGGTATGGGAAGAGCCACTCCTGGTGGTGGGCATTAAAGTCCCCCAGTAACACTAATTGGGCGGAAGGGTACCACTGCTGTGCCGCATCAGCCGCCTCACTGAGGTACTCTGTGAGCCTGGATGTCTCCTGATCTCCACTGTGCGAACGGTAGACACAGGCGTAGATAACTTTATCCAAACCTGTGTCCACCAGAGCCCAGAGCGTTGAGAATCTGGAGTCCTCAAGGTTACGGAGACGCCGATAGCAAATGTCGTCACGGGCAATATATTTTCAAGCAACCGCAAGGGGCTTCATTCATCACTAGGTACCCATACAATATGTATAAGAGGTTGGCATGGTCACCATGAAGGACGGTACAGTCAACTGGAGATAAGTTTTAATCATTTTAATATTGACATACTTATTATATATCGAAGAAGTAGGGCAAATTTTGTAGTTCAAGTGTCACTACTGTCTGTACCTACCTATGAATTAAAACTTCTAAAAAGTTTTAAACAAAAATAGTCAACCGACTTCAAAAACAAAACACTACAAAGCGAAAAAATTACATTCTTTTCGGCAGTCGGTGTCTTTGGTTCCTATTTTATTTAGTTTTTGCACTGAATGCCGAAAAAAAAGTAATTTTTCACTATGTAGTGTTTTGTTTTGGAAGATGGTTTTATTTTTTTGTTAAAAGTTTTTTTATTTTTCTCTTTTTAGTTTTGATACCTTATATTAATTACCATGACAATCATTTATAGCCAGTGGACTTCTCATTACAATTCCAATAAACCTAAATCCTACAGGGACACATTGTTTTAGTACGGAGTTCTGGTGCCTTCTTTCCAGCTTCACCACCAGTTTAGTTCTATAGAAAATGGTACCTCAATTTTCTTTTGAACCATTGATTTAAATTTTATTTATCACAGTCATTTAACTATTCGAGATATTTTATCCCTAAAACATATTTAACATTGAGAAGTTCTAATATCCATCTGTGGTCTTTTTCATCAGTTCCACTTCAATACATGATTTTTTCTGAATGTAAAAAAATACCAGAATCGCTCTATTTATACCTATAAAGTTTGAGGAGTTCCCTCGATTTCTGACTTTCTGCTTATCTGTCATTCACAGCCCAGTGTTTGGGTAACACGACACCCTTTTGCAAGACTGTTGTCAAATTTCAGGGTTCTGACTACCTGTAACTACTATCAAAGATATACAAATGACAGCTGGGACCAACGGCTTCATGTGCTTGCCGAGGCACGGAAGAGTCTTCGTATATGATGAATGATCATTCATTAATTATTTATTTATTTGTTATATACTTTATTTTACACCACAATATATATACAGGACAAACATTCACAAAAACAAGTGTACAATAGGCGGTCTTATCGCACAGGGCAATCTCTTACAGACAACATTTGGATTGACTGAACGATAGGAGAGGAATTTAGGCCTGTCAGTGTACAAAATTACATACTTAAATAATATTACTTAGATATAATAACATAAAATACATACATACAATATTATATAGTATATACGTACATAATAGTAGTGTATTATACGTAAGGATTTGTAATTGGCTTTCTGTTGACTATGGTTTCCTTTTTGTCTGTATTTATTAGCTGTAAGTCCTCCATGTACAAAAATAAATAAATAATTATCAAATGTATGACAGAGAAAGGAGAAAAATAAAATTTTTAGTAACAGGTAATGATCTTTTACCATTTTCTTAAACGTTGGCAGTGTTATTTGAGTGAGCACGTCTTATTTCAATTGGTCATTCCACAACCGAGACGTTTGAACCGTGAAAGATTTGTCAAAAAAGGAAGTGGAAGGCATACGAATAGTTAATTTTAGATTTATCATTTTATTCATCCACGGCCGAGCTTGGCAAGTGTTGCTTTACTTCGAAGATCGACCGGTACCGCTGTAATTATTAAGCCATGAGCTCCTCAAATAATTTCTGCTGATTCTTTCGTAATATTTTAAACCAGTTACTACATTGCCTAGAGAAAATCGAAAGCCTAGTCCTAACCTTTACCGACCTATTTTCAAGCGCCTGATCGATGTTTGTAGTAAACTAAAACATTTTAACAATCATATAAAATATGTAGGGTGAACAAGTTTGAGCCGTCGCGCCCGATTCGTTGGACTTTGGTAAATGGATGCGGGTAGGCTAACAAAACGGTCCTGTCCTTATGTAGGCACTAGACGATATCAAATAAATTTGGATCGGCCCAAAACTTTCTTATTTGGTTGGTCCTTGGAGATAATTGAAAAGGATACTACTCAAAAATGGGACTTATAAAATGTATAAAATAAGGGAACCTACACCCGTAAAAAAAAACTTGTCTTTTATGAGGGTATAGGGATTCCATGTGCTTATTATATAAGGTTCCTGTGTGATCACTGGGGTAGTTTTAGTGAGGTAAAAATCACACACTCCTTGCACCTGTAGCCAAGTTGACAATCTACAATCGATAACGCTAGTAGAAAACGAATCAATGCAAGGGAATGACACATAAGAACGTTAAGTCACGTGGCCAGACCATACAAAGAGAAGGCGTTAACGATCGTAGAAAGAGATTCGATACGAAACGTTTGTAACTTGGCTAGGGGGGCTGGTCTGATCCACAAAAGTCCAGGCGCCCTTTGAAGGAACCCAAACGTAAAAAAAAGGGATTTTTACCTTAACGTATCTCTTCGGAAATCCAGGCTTGATGTCATGTTTTTAAATGCATGTTCAAGCGTTCGTAAAGCATGTGTCAAAAGTACCTCAATTTGCAAGTCTCGTTCTATGGGCAATGCAAGCTGCGAGCAAGGTTTACGTGCGTGTTCCGGCTACAAGCGCCTTTGCTTGCTGAGCGTTCCTTGTGGTGGTTTGTTGTTGAACGTGACGTCATGGCAGTGCTATAAATTCCACTGAGAGTAAGCACACTATTTTGTTACGTGATGGCTCGCCAGCTAACCCTAAGTTATGCTGAATAAGTGGAATTCGTTTGGCGTGGTGCGAGGTTGTCTTGAGACTTTGTAACGTCTGGTCATACTTTTCGTTTCACTGGGCCAATAAAGACGTTATTTTTTTTATAAAAGTGATATATAACTTTTTTGTTATACAATTATGTATATAATATGTGGAGTTTTGATCAATAAGACAAACGTATTCGTTTGTCTCATCGCATATCAAAGTCTTTTAAGAATACTATTGATTGTGTTTGTCTTAAAATGCCACAAATTTTTGAGTTAGACCAAAAATCCAGAATGAAACTGTCTCAAACATTTAATCGAAAATAAATGTATTAATCCACCAAAAAATAAAGTCTAATACATCCTCCATTATCAGATAGTGATTGAAACGACAGCAAATCCATTGACAAAAAAATAATAAGAAATCACGCGAAGCAGCTCCACAATAAATGATCCTAAAATAAACAAGTAAAGAAAATTGGAGAAAAACGTAATTTCCGCTGGGATCCGAATCGCATTTTAAGCGTAACGCTTCTGACAGTTAACCGTTCGTTCGACCCTCACTTAATTATTGGAAACGTTTTTACACATCGAGTTGGCGAGAACTGTGGCTGTGTCCAGTATTATGGTGAACGTACATGATGTTATTGCTGTATATTTTTATTTACGGGTGTATGTTTTTATATATTATTTGTTTTTTGAAACTTTAGTAGAAGTTAACGCAAATGCAGCCAGGTATTTGAATTGATCTTGAAAAGAAAAGTTTTTTTTGATATATACGCATTTGAAAACTTACATATTTTGCCCATGGGGGTAAACAGAAACAGAAACTACAAAACGCCCCATGCGATTTTTACATACTCCTTTTGTTTCCTTTAAATTAATACATATGTGGTTGTACCACGAAGTGCTAATGCCATCTTAATTCCGCAGTGAAAAAGTACTACACACTTGACCATTAGGTTTATAACGCTTCTGAAAACTTATTTTAGATTAAGTTTAGAATAACTAGTTCAAACTATTCCTCTCCAGAAACTATTTTGCTTTCAATCCCTAAAATGTTCTGTAAACTTAGTTGTGTTACTGGCTATCAGTGTCGGGGACACTGACAGCCAGTTTTTTGAGATTGAACTGTCTCGAATTAAGTAACACATTACCCTTAATGAAATGAGTATTTAAGTCGGCTTTAAGGATTATAAACATGTTGACCACTTGGGGGCACTTCATACAAATTCTGTGAGGGCTATAAAGGTGTTTAAGGGCTATTTAGGTTCTAATGAAGACCGTGGCTACTATTACAGGATAAGGTTGTAAATCTGTTTGAAGCGCACACGTGGGAGGTATCCTTTACTCGCACGGAGGTAACCTGATTGCGTTTTCTTCTGATTAATTCCTGCACTCAATTTATTTCTCAGCGCGAGTTTCTTAGGACTAAGGCACCAGCTTCTGCACACCGGAGTATTTCTTCTAGAAAAGTATTTATTATCCTGTTTTAAATTAAGAAAATATCTCAATTCTTAGAAACCGAACTTTTTGTGTAATTTCTCTGATGGGCTTGTGGTGTTTACGGATTTGCGCTATTATTTCCTGTCTGTCCTATATCAACAGAGAATTGGAACAAAAAAGATTTCGTTTTTAAAACTTGGATGATTGGTTTATTTTATTCGAAGCTCATCAACCCGGTGTCTATCACGGAAGAGACTTATTTTTACAACTATATCCTTGGATATAATCATCAAAAACCTAATCCAAGCAGAGTAGGTTTAGTAAAGAAAAGAGTTTACTTGAATGTAAATACGAGTTTAATAAATTTTCTATTTGCCAGTAACTTTGCAAGTATTTATTGAAAACTTGTCTGCTATGCATGCAAATACTCGTAATGTAGAGTCTCGATGTTGGAATTCTGCGCCTGCTATCTGAATTTATTGGCGCAACTTTACCTTCTAAAGAGTTCTTCCGAACAAAATTCTTAGAATATGCCATCGGTACTTCGCAAGGTGACAAATTCACTTCGTTAGCAAACCGACTTCAGTAATGGAACACTTTTAATCCAGCGCTTGATTTATGAAGTGAAAAAACACTTGAAACAGACATATCTAGTTGAAATAGCGGGATCACTGCATCTTATTCAAGTTTGTGTAAACAAGCAGTCGTTTCCAAGCATTTGCAAGAAACGAGTGTTGAATGGATGTAAAATCAATTATGACTCTACAGAAAAGAAAACTGTCATCATTGCTCACAATCCTTGTCGCAGCTTTTCCTCGAAAACAAAAAGAACCCCTCAGGAATAGTTCTCTATGCAGCCGAGCTCAAAGAACTCCCTTCAATTGAGTAGTACTCCGACCATATGAAGTGTAAGAAACCTACACATTATTGCAAATTACGAAGTACTTACTTCTTAATTTAAATAATTGCAAAGGGAGCAGTGAGAAGGTTGAACGTGTAAGGTTTTGCTTTGAACCATTTCATCAGAATTTTTCCAGACTTGGAGGTTAAATGCACTGAAAATGCAGTTTGATATATTCGTGTTTCAACATGTGTAAAAAGCTTGATACCGTTGAGGTACAGACTCTTCTGTACGCCACACAAACATTTGAATACAGCAGCAGACAAATATATATTTCAATGCGGAGAAGGGGCGAAGTGTAAGTCATTCATCGCCTGAGAGTGTCATTTAAATGTTATTCATGAAAACGTACTCGGTATTCGCTGCTAGAGCTGGTACACACGTTACTTCAAAAACTCGCTTTCATACAGCAGTTACTTCTAGAAAAGTTTTACACTTTTTTGTTTTACTTTTTTACATCTGTCTTGTGAAATTATTACAAAGTTCGTTCAGTATTTTTGGTGAAATTATTAAAAAATATTCATGAAATTGGTGTCTCCTTTAAATAAGACTATAATTAACAAAAGCCATTCACGACACAACCAAGTTTAAAAATTCAGCACATCAGAAAAGTTTGATCGTAAATTAAATAATCCTAAAAGTTTAGGTCCTCGTAAAGTTGGTAGCGAGAAAGAGTCTAGATTTTTTTCCGAGTAGGAATTGTATAGTAACTAAAGACGAAGCACCTATTTACATATAGTTGGCTGTAACCCGACGCCCCCACCAGTATGTCAGGCCCCTAACTCCACAAATATGTATGCGAAGTTGCAGCTCTCTAAAAGCTTTTGTCCAACACGCACGGTTATTTTCTTGAGATGCTCACATTCGCTTTCAATGCATATTTTATTGGGGTAAACAAGTAGCTACTTGGAAATTTACTGCTCAGAGTAACTCTAGTTTACTTAAAAGCAACGTATTTTTGATTCGGAACGAGAAGACGTTCGCTTTGAACGAGATAGAAGATAGAACAGAACATAATTAGGAGTTCGAGAGTTAATGGTCTTGAAGTTATTATTCTTGGTTGACCTTTTACAGAATACCTTGAAATATCCACTTGACCTACGTGAGTATTTATATCATCAAGGAACCAAGTAATGTGAGTCTTTGTAAACATATAGGATTATGCCTATATCAATAATGCAAGCTATGCAAACAAGGACCAATCCAAATGATTCTACTTATTTGATTACAAAATGAGTATGGGTCTTATTGAAAAAAACAATAACAGTGATTTTTTTTAGGATCATCATCATCATTTCAGCCGAAAGACGTCCACTGCTGGACATAGGCCTCCCCCAGGCGTCGCCACATTGACCGATCCCGTGCGTCTCGCATCCAGCGCCTTCCCGCAACCTTAACCAGGTCATCGGTCCACCTAGTGGGAGGCCTTCCAACGTGTCGTCTTCCAGTTCGCGGTTGCCATTCCAGAACTTTTCGGCCCCATCGGCCATCCGATGATCGGATCGGATTCCGGTTTTTAGAATTGTTGGGTGACTATGGGGCATATACGGATCTTGTTAGTTTATTGAACAACTGCTGTTATGTTGGTTGATAACATTGTCAAAGAAATGTTTTATTCTGTCAAAATTGTCAAATCATTTCGATATCATTTTGATAGGGTCGATTTTTAGAAGGTTCATTTTTGAAAGATTCTCTGTCCTTATATCGATTTTGGCTGTTTGCACAACTAGGTCCATTTATAAGATTTGCAGAAAATCAGTCCGCTACCTACGTTGATATTAGAAGTAACCCAACCATTTCGCACAAAAATCATTTCAGAGTTTGAAAACACTGTGTGAATTCCGCAGTAAAAGGGGGCACGTCATTTGTAGGTTTGTGAATGCCACATTAACATACTCTGCTGATAAAAAGGTGAGATAATTATTTGTATGAAAACAAAATGTGAACACATTTATTTTTGTGGAAAATGGAACGTAAAATCATTATCTTCTTTCTGTCAAATGTAGGCTTTTCCAAAACGAACTTATAGGAATTCTATCCATTTATAAAATTACTAGCTTCTGCCAGCCGCTTCACCCGCGTGAAAAGTGTTTTATTATCCCAAGGGAAAATTATACTAGGATAAAAAGTAACTATAATCTCTGAGCCAAATTTCGACAAGATCCGTTCAGCCGTTCTGACGTGATTGAGTAACAAACATACATCCACACACACAACCATCCAAACTTTCACTTTTATAATATTAGTAAGAAGAGAAGCCTCGAAAAATATACAGCAAAAAACGAAGTATATAATTAAAATCTTCAAAATTAAATATAAGAACATATTTCTAATAAATTTCTCTAGGTTATATAAACTGGAACGAAGCTAAAGATGGCAGGATTTTAATTTAGAAGGAAGATTTTAATCAGGAGGCGCTGCGCAAACGGACGGCCTTTGCTTACCCGTAGGATGTAATATTATGAGCTAGAGTTTAGTCACGGATAACTTGAAGTGATGTTATCCTCTATTTTAATTAAAATCAGATTTTCATTAAATTTTTTCGTCGACAAACTTCAAGTAGATTAGATATTGAATTTTATTAGCACTAACAAAATTTTCTTTAGGTTATTTTACACTCGCTTTTTTAACCAAGTAATTTTACTGGGTCTAGAATTTTTCACTTCTATTTTTCGCAAATCAATTACCTAAAACTCTGGGTCTGGGTTTTGATAACATTTAAAACTAAATGTTAATCAAGATTTAGAAAAATAAATAGTGAAAATTATAACAGATCACTAGGAACATGACTTTTGTGTTAAAAATAACAACAGCACGACTGCGTTCCTCAAGGGTTAGGCAGCGTTGTATAGTTCTCGCCAAAAGCCTTGGCCGCCCTGAAGTTGGCTTTTGGATGCACAAGGCACGGCGCGGTGCTGTTTTGTTTGAGATTTACTACTGCGCAGCCATTGTAGCCAACTTCAGGGTGGCCAAGAAGTTTGGTGAGAACTATAACTAGTAAAACCATCCACATTTCACCAGATATGTAGAGTCCAGTGTAATAGTGGGCGAGTCTAATACCTTCAACCGGCTACAAATCCAGACTTCTGAATCGCCGATATTGAATTTCAAGAACACTTTGCCATACCCCATAATACCCAGTACCTCAAGCGCTGCAATAACACTCGCGACTAGGGTTTCCATTTCGAAAATTTAAAAGGCCTGACAAAAAGCCGGACTTTAAAAAATATGTACGACATTTTGCATCATCTGTTTGTTTAAGTCAGGAGTGAATAGGTTTCTTCTAGGCAAGCGTGCTTCATCGTCGACTCCATCATCGCTTACAATCAGGCGATATAGTGGTCAAGCGCGAGCATACGACAAATAAAAAAAAACTGTCTTTAAAGTTTTAGAATGGATTCAGTTAAAAAACGGTGACAAAATAGATTTTGACCAAATTGTAGGCTCAATTGAAGGCTCAATTGTAGGCTCAATATGGATGCCAAAGGAGTAGTCGCCAATGATGTAAAACTGTTTGATGAAATAACTACTATCAATTAGTTTCTATCGCATAAAACAATAAGCTTTGTCCATTCCAGCGAAAAATACCGACAAATTGGAGGGCTGAACGAAGTCCGGATAGAACGCCAAATGTCAGGGTCTGCGCCCACTCGACCCGCTTAGACTCGACCCGATGAATAATACCAGATGTTTTACTACCAATTAAGTGACATTTGTACAGTCAGGCATAGACATATTTTAAATCTTATTAATTCTAACTCACCGGAAACTATGATGTTGAGGCAATATATTTCATGCAACAACAGCAAGAGGCTTCATTCATCACTAGGTACCCATATAATATGCATAAGAAGTAAGTGTGTGGTCTGTGGTTGGCATGGCCACCATGAAGAACGGTACAGTCAACTGGAGATAAGTTTTAATCATTGTTATATTGACATACTTATTATATATCGAAGAGGTAAGGCTAATTTCGTAGTTCAAGTGTAACTGCTATATGTACCTACGTATGAATTAAAACTTAGAAAAAGTTTTTATCAAAAATATTCAACCGACTTCCAAAACCAAACTATACAAAGCGAAAAATAACTTTCTTTTCGGCAGTCGGTGTCTTTGGTTCCTATTTTTTTACATTTTTGCACCGAATACCGTAAATATAATTATTTGTCACTACGTAGTGTTTTGTTTCGGAAGATGATTTTATTTTTTTGTTAAAAAGTTTTTATTTTTCTCTTTTTCGTTTTGGAACCTTATATTAATTACCACGAAAATTATTTATAGCCAGAGGACTTCTCATTACAATTCCAATAAACCTAAACCCGGCGGGTATACATTGTTTTATTACGCAGTTCTGTTCGGGATATCTTATACCCAGAAAAAAATTTACATTGAGAAGTTGCAGTATCCATCTGTGGTCTTCTTCATCAGTTCCACTTCACTACATGATACTTTCCGAATGCAAACGCTTTCCATGTTGATGAAAATACCAGAAGCGCTATATGTATACCTATGAAATTTGACGAGTTCCCTCGATTTCTGACTTTCTGCTTATCTGTCTTCCACAGCCCAGTGTCTGGGTAACACGATACCCCTTCGCGAGACTGTTGTCAAATTTCAGGGTTCTGACTACCTGTAACGACTATCAAAGATATACAAATGACAGCTGGGACCAACGGCTGCATGTGTTTGCCAAGGCACGGAGGAGTCTTCGTATATGATGAATGGTCATTCATTTATTATTTATTTATTTGTGATATACTTTATTTTACACCACAAAATATGTACAGGATAAGCATTCACAAACCAAGTGTACAATGGGCGGTCTTATCTTACACGGTAATCTCTTACAGACAACCTTTGGATGGACTGAACGATAGGAGAGTAATTTAGGGCTGTAAATGTACAAAATTACATATTTAAATAATATTACTTAGATATAATAACATCAAATCCATACATACAATCACGGAATAGAAAAAAAACTGTTGTTCAGTTCCGTGCATACATTATTATATAGTATACTAATAATACATATCCATATCAAATATATAACAGGGAAAGGAGAAAAAAAAAATATAGTGACAGGCAATGCTCTTTTACCATTTTCTTAAACGTTAGCAGTGTTATTTGAGTGAGGACGTCTTATTTCAATTGGTCATTCCACAACCGAGCCACTTGAATCGTGAAAGATTTGTCAAAAAAGGAAGTGGAATGCATACGAATAGTTTTATTTTAGATTTATCATTTTATTCATCCACGGACCGAGCTTGGCAAGTGTTGCTTTACTTCTAAGATTGACCGGTACCGCTGTTATTATTAAGCCATGAGCTCCTCAAATCATTTCTGCTGATTCTATTGTAATATTTCAAACCAGTTACTACATTGCCTAGTGAAAATGGAAAGCCTAGTCCTAACCTTTACCGACCTATTTTCAAGCGCCTGATCGATGTTTGTAGTAAACTAAAACATTTTAACAATCATATAAAATATGTAGGGTGAACGAGTTTGAGCCGTCGCGCCCGATTTGTTGGATTTTGGTAAATGGATGCGGGTAGGCTAACAAAACGGTCCTGTCCTTATGTAGGCACTAGACGATATCAAATAAATGTGATCGGCCCAAAACTTTCTTATTTGGTTGGTCCTTGGGGACTATTGAAAAGGCTACTACTCAAAAATGGATCTTTAAAAATGTATAAAATAATGAACTTACACCAGTAAACAAAAAAAAAGGTGTACGTACCTCTACGTAACCCTTCGGAAATCCAGGCTTGATGTCATGTTTTTAAATGCATGTTCAAACGTTCGTACAGCATAAATATGTCGAAAGTACCTCACTTTGCAAGTCTCGTTCTATGCGCAATGCAAGCTGCGAGCAACGTTTACGTGCGTGTTCGGGCTACAAGCGCCTTTGCTTGCTGAGCGTTCCCTGTGGTGGTTTGTTGTTGAACGTGACGTCATGTCAGTGCTATAAATTCCACTGAGAGTAAGCACACTATTTTGTTACGTTATGACTCGCCAGCTAACCCCAAGTTATGCTGAATAAGTGGAATTCGTTTGAAATGGTGCGAGGTTGTCTTGAGACTTTGTAACGTCTGGTCATACTTTTCGTTTCACTGGGCCAATAAATGGCTATTTTTTTGTAAAAGTGATTTGTAACTTTTTTGCTATACAATAATGTATATTTTATGTGGAGTTTTGATCAAAAAGACAAACGCATTCGTTTTTCTCATCGCATATCAAAGTATTTTAAGAATACTATTGACTGTGTTTCAAATGCCACCAAATTTTTCATTTAGACCAAAAATCCAGAATGAAACTGTCTCAAACATTTAATCGAAAATAAATGTATTATTCCACCAAAAAAATAAAGTCTAATACTTCCTCCATTATCAGATAGTGATTGAAACGACAGCAAATCCATTGACAGACAAGAAATAAGAAATCACGCGAAGCGGCTTCACAAAAAATAATCCTAAAATAAACAAGTAAAGAAAATTGGAGAAAAACGTAATTTCCGCTGGGATCCGAATCGCATTTTAAGCGTAACGCTTCTGACAGTTAACCGTTCGTTCTACCCTCACTTAATTATTGGAAACGTTTTTACACATCGAGTTGGCGGAAACCGTGGCAGTGTCCAGTATCATGGTGAAAGTACATGTTATTGCAGTATATTTTTATTTACGGGTGTATGTTTTGATTATATATTATTTGTTTTTTGAAACTTTAGTTATATTAAATTAAAGTTAAGCCAGACATTCGAATTGATCTTGAAAAGAAAGGTTTTTTTTGATAAATACACATTAAAAAATCACATCTTTTTCCCATGGGGGTAAGCAGAAAATACAGAACGCCACATGCTGCGATCTTTACATACTCCTTTTGTTACCTTTACATTCATACATATGTGGTTGTACCACGAAGTGCTAATGCCATTATAATTCCGCCGTGAACAAGTACTACACACTTGACCATAAGGTTTATAAAGCTTTCAGAAACTTATTTTACAATAACTAGTTCAAATTATTCTCCAGAAAATATTTATTTTCATTCCCTAAAATGTTCTGTAAACTTATTTCCCCGACACTAATTGCCAGTTTTATGAGATTGAACTGTCTCGAATTATGTAACACATTACTTTAATGAAATGGGTATTTAAGTCGGCTTTAAGGATTATAAACATATTGACCTCTCGGGGGCACTTCATACGAATTCTGTCCCTCACAGAATTTATATCTATAAAGGTGTTTAAGGGCTATTTATGTTCTAATGAAGACCGTGGCTATTATTACAGGATAAGGTTGTAAATCTGTTTGAAGCGCACACGTGGGAGGTATGCTTCACTCTCACGGAGGTAACCTGATTGCGTCTACGCCTGATTTATTCCTGCACTCAATTTATTTGTCAGCGCGAGTTACTTAGGACCAAGGCACCAGCGTCTGCACTCCGGAGTATTTGTTCTAGAAAAGTATTAATTATCCTGTTTTAAATTGAGAACTTATGTCCCTTCTTATAAACTGAATATTATGTGTATTATTTATTTATTTATGTACACTCGAAAACACTTTACAGAGAAAATAAATAATACAGATTGAAGAGCACAACGGTACTGCTTATTTCATTAGAAATTTCATCCAGCAGACCTGCGACAGGAAAGTTGGATGATAAACGAAGACACAGTGTGTAGAAAGAACAAGGAAACGTTAAATAGACAAAAATAACTTAACTAATCATATATAAATTACACATATACCTAAACTTAATAAATATAGAATATAACAATAATTTAGTAGTACTTTAAATAGTGTAATTTCCCTGATGGGCTTGTGGTGTTTACGGGTTTGCGCTATCATTTCCTGTCTGTCCTATATCAACAGAGATTCGGAACAAAAATTAATTCGTTTTTAACACAGAAACCAAAAAACATTTCGGGGCTCATCCATGTCATGGATGAGCCCCGAAATGTTTTTTGGTTTCTTTTAGCCGAAGCTCATCAACTCGGTGTCTATCACGTAAGAGACTTACTTTTTAGGGTTCCGTACCCAAAGGGTAAAAACGGGACCCTATTTTTAAGACTCTGTGGTCCGTCTGTCTGTCTGTCTCGTATTTTTTGCCGCTATAACAACAAATACTAAAAACAGAATAGTATAAATTTTCAAGTGTAGATCCCATACAACAAACGTGTTTTCTGCGATAATGTTACGGAACCCTTCGTGCCCGAATCTGACTCGCACTTGACCGGTTTTTTTAATTATATTCTTGGATATTATCCTCAATAACCTAATCCAAACAGAGTAGGTTAAGTCAAGAAAAGAGTTGACTTGAATGTAGACAAGAGTTCAATACATTTTCTATCTGCCCCGGAACTTTGCAAGTATTTATTGAAAACTTGTCTGCTATGTATGTAAATACTCGTAATGTGGAGTCTCAGTATTGGAATTCTGCGCCTGCTATCTGAATTTATTGGCGCAAAGTCGTTACTTTCTAAAGAGTAAGTTCATTCCAACAAAATTCTTAGAATATGCTATCGGTACTTCGCAAGGTGACAAATTCACTTCAGTAATGGAACACTTTTGATCCAACGCGTGATTTATGAAGCGAACAAACACTTGAAACAAACATACCTCGTTCAAAGTGCCGGATCACTGCATCTTATTCAAGTTTGTGTAAACAAGCAGTCGTTTCCAAGCATTTGCAAGAGACGAGTGTTGAATGGAAGTAAAAAACAGTTACGACTCTACAGAAAAGGAAATTGTCATCATTTCCCACAATCCTTGTCGCAGCGTTTCCTCGACTACAAAAAGAAAACCCCTCAGGAATACTTCTTTATGCAGCCGAGTTCAAAGAAGTCCCTTCAATTGAGTGGTACTCAGACCTTATGAAGTGTAAGAAAGCTACACACTATTGCGAAGTATGAAGTACTTACTTCTTAATTTAATTTAGATTGCAAAGGGAGCAGTGAGTGAGTTGAAATTCATCAGAATTTTGCTAGACTTGCAGGTTGAATAAATGCACTGAACATACTGTTTGATACGTTTGTGTTTAAACATGTGTAAAAAGCTTGATACCATTGAGGTACAGACTGTTCTGCACGCCACATAAACATTTGAATACAGCAGCAGACAAATAAATATTTCATTGCGGAGTAGGGGCAAAGTGTAAGTCATTCATCGCCTGAGAGTGTCATTTAAATGTGATTCATGAAAACGTACTTGGTATTCACTGCTCGAGCTAGTACACACGTTACTGTCAAATCTCTCATTCAGACAGCAGTTACTTCTAGAAATATTTTGCTCTTTTTAGGGTTCCGTACCTACGTACGTACGTAAGACTACGCGGTCCGTCTGTCTGTCTACCTATTCGTTTGTCACCAGGCTGTATCTCATGAACCGTGATAGCTAGGTAGTTGAAATTTTCACAGATGATGTATTTCTGTTGCCGCTATAACTAAACATACTAAAAACAGAATAAAATAAATATTTAAGTGGGGCTCCCATACAACAAACGTGATTTTGTTGCCGTTTTTTTCGATAATGGCCTTCGTGCTGGCCGGTTTTTTTTTTGTCTTGTGAATTAAATTAAATTAAATTATTTATATCACAATCAACAGGTTATGTTATGTGAAGCTATTACAAAGTTCTTTCAGTATTTTTGGTGAAAATAATACAAAATATTCATGAAAATAGTGTCTCCTTAAAACAAGACTATAATTAACAAAAGCCATTCACGTCACAACCGAGCTTAAAAATTCAGCTCATCAGAAAAGTTGGATCGTAAATTAAATAATCCTAAAAGTTTAGGTCCTCGTAAAGTTGGTATCGAGAAAGAGTCTACATTTTTTGTCCGAGTACGAATTGTATAGTAACTGAACACGGAGCACCGATTTACATACAGTTGGTGGTAACCCAACGCCCCCGCCAGTGTGTCAGGCCCCTAACTTCACAAATATGTATGCGAAGTTGCAGCTCTCTAAAAGCTTTTGTCCAACACGCACGGTTATTTTCTTGAGATGCTCACATTCGCTTACAATGCATATTTTATTGGGGTAAACATGTAGCTACTTGGAAATTGACTGCTCAGAATAACACTATTTTACTTAAAAGCAACGTATTTTGGCTTCGAAACGAGAAGAGTTTCGCTTGGAACGAGATAGAACAGAACATAATTAGGAGTTCGAGAGCTAAGTTTATGGTCCAGAAGTTATTTTACTTGGTAGACCTTTTACTGAATACCTTGATAAACTTGACCTAAGTGAGTAAGTAAGTCTTGCACAAAATCAGTTACCTATATTGACATTAGAATCTTTAGGCTTGAAGAAACTGAACCATTTCGCAAATAAATCATTTCAAATTTGGAAAACACCTTGTGAATGCCGTAGTAAAAGGGGACACGTCATTTGTAGGTTTGTGAATGCTACATCTACATACTCTGCTGGTAAAAAAGGTGAGATTATTATTTGTTTGCAAACAAAATGTGAACACACTTTTTTTTGTGGCAAATGGAACTTAAAATCATTATCTTCTTTCTGTCAAATGAAGGATTTTCCAAAACGAACTTATAGGACTCCATTTATAAAATAACTAGCTTCTGTGCTTTCTTATAAGTGTTTTATCATCCCAAAAGAACATTATACCGGGATAAAAAGTAACTATAATCTATCTCTGAACCAAATTTCGACAAGACCCGTTCTGACGTGATTGAGTAACAAACATACATACACACACACAACCATCCAAACTTTCACTTTTATAATATTAGTAAGAAGAGAACCCTCGAAAAATATACAGCAAAAAACGAAGTATATAATGAAAATCTTGAAAATTAAATAAAAGAACATATTTACTATAAATTTCTCAAAGTTAGATAAACTGGAACGGAGCTAAAGATTGCAGGATTTTAATTTAGAAGGAAGATTTTAATCAGGAGGCGTTGCGCAAACGGACGGCCTTTGCTTACCTCATAGGATGTAATATTATGAGCTAGAGCTCAGTCACGAATAACTTGGAGTGATGTTATCCTCTATTTTAATTAAAATCAGTTTTTCATTAATTTATTTCGTCGCAAAACTTCAAGTAGATTATATATTGAATTTTATTAGCACTTACAAGATCTTCTCTAAGTTATTTTACACTGGCTTTTTTAACCAAGCAATTTTACAGTATCTAGATTTTTTTTACTTAGATTATTTGCAAACCAATTACCAAAAACTCTGGGTCTGGGTGTTAAATCAAGTTTTAGAAAAATTAATAGTGAAAATTGTAACAGATCACTAGGATCATGACATTTGTGTTAAAAACATCAACATCACGACTGCGTTCCTCAAGGGTTAGACAGCGTTGTATAGTAACAGCTAAACTTATTGGCCGCCCTGAAGTTGGATTTCCGATGCGCGAGGCTCGGCGCGTTTACTGTTTTGTATGAGATTTACTACGGCGCAGCCATTGAAGCCAACTTCAGGGCGGCCGAGAAGTTTGGCGAGAACTATAACTAGTAAAACCATCCACATTTCACCAGATATGTAGAGTCCCGTGTAATAGTGGGTGAGTCTACCTTCAACCTGCTACAAATACAGACTTCTGAATCACCGATAGTAAATTTCAAGAACACTTTTCCAAACCCGATAATACCCAGTACCTCAAGCGTAGCGGTAGCGTTCGCGACTAGGGTTACCATTTCAAAATCTGAAAAGTTCTGACATAAAGCCAGATTTTAAAAAAGATGTCCAGACTTATTGCATAAAACTTTAAAGTTTTAGAATGGATTCAATTCAAAAACGGTGAAAAATTGATTTTGACAACATTGTAGGCTCGATTAATTATACGAATGCCAAAGGAGTAGTCGCCAATGATGTAAAGCTGTTTGATGAAAAAACTACTATTAATTCGTTTCTATCGCATCAAAACAATAAGTTTTGCCCATTCTAGCGAAAAGCCCCGGCAAATTGGAAGGCCGAACGAAGTCCGGATAGGACGCCAAATGTCTGGGTCTGCGCCTACACGACCCGCTTAGACTCGACCCGCTTAGACTCGACCCGCTTAGACTCGACCCGAAGAATAATACCAGATGTTTTACTACCAATTCAGTGCCATTTGTACAGTCGGGCAAAGTCATATTATAATTCGAAATAACTTGTTATACATATATTTAATATTTTGTAATACATAATTTATTCAGGTAACCTGTAATTTCGTTTACAAAGAGGTTGTTTTTTTGAATAAATATTTATTTTTTTATATTTTTTAAGTTAGTACCTGTTTAGAATGGCAGCAATAATTTACCAATTGGCACGGTGGTATTGATTTAATACCACCGTGCCACTTACTATTTATCATTAATCTATGATGTTTAAAACAAAGTATAAAGCGTACATTATATTAAAATCGGCCAAGTGCGAGTCGGACTCGCGCACGAAGGGTTCCTGGTAAATTTAAAGGTACTTGGTAAATTGCGGTTTACGATTTATGACGTATTCAAAAAAAACTACTTACTAGATCTCGTTTAAACCAATTTTCGGTGGTAGTTTACATGGTAATATTTTTTTTAGTTTTATCATTCTCTTAATTAAGAGAATGATAAAACTAAAAAAAATATTACACACACATTTTACCACTTTGGAAGTATCTCTCGCGCAAACTATTCAGTTTAGAAAAAAATGATATTTAAAACCTCAATATAATTTTTGAAGACCTATCCATAGATACCCCACACGCATGGGTTTGATGAAATAATTTTTTTTTAGTTTCAGTTTCAAGTATGGGGACCCCCAAAATTTATTGTTTTTTTTCTATTTTTGAGTGAAAATCTTAATGTGGTTCACAGAATACATCTACTTACTAAGTTACAACAGCATAGTTCTTATAGTTTCGGAAAAAAGTGGCTGTGACATACGGACGGACAGACAGACAGACAGACAGACATGACGAATCTATAAGGGTTCCGTTTTTTTCCATTTGGCTACGGAACCCTAAAAACGAAATTGGCAATTTGTAATTGGCTTTCTGTTGACTACGGTTTCCTTTTTGTCTGTAATTATTAGCTGTAAGTCCTCCATGTACAAAAATAAATAAATAATTATCAAATGTATGACAGAGAAAGGAGAAAAATAAAAATTATAGTAACAGATAATGATCTTTTACCATTTTCTTAAACGTTGGCAGTGTTATTTGAGTGATCACGTCTTATTTCAATTGTTCATTCCACAACCGAGACGCTTGAACCGTGAAAGATTTGTCAAAAAAGGAAG
This sequence comes from Orthosia gothica, assembly GCA_949775005.1. Classification (NCBI taxonomy): domain Eukaryota; kingdom Metazoa; phylum Arthropoda; class Insecta; order Lepidoptera; family Noctuidae; genus Orthosia; species Orthosia gothica. Next base: position 13,814,083 of record OX459041.1, read on the forward strand.
TGGAAGGCATACGAATAGTTAATTTTAGATTTATCATTTTATTCATCCACGGAACGAGCTTGGCAAGTGTTGCTTTACTTCGAAGATCGACCGGTACCGCTGTAATTATTAAGCCATGAGCTCCTCAAATCGTTTCTGCTGATTCTTTGGCAATATTTTAAACCAGTTACTACATTGCCTAGAGAAAATCGAAAGCCTAGTCCTAACCTTAACTGACATATTTTCAAGCATCTGATCGATGTTTGCAGTAAACTAAAACATTTTAACAATCGTATTAAATATGTAGGTTGAACGAGTTTGAGACGTTGGGCCCGATTCGTAGGACTTTGGTAAATGTATGCGGGTAGGCTAACAAAACGGTCCTGTCCTTATGTAGGCACTAGACGATATCAAATAAATGTGGATCGGGTCAAAACTTTCTTATTTGGTTGGTCTTTGGAGATAATTGAAAAGGATACTACTCAAAAATGGAACTTATAAAATGTATAAAATAAGGGAACCTGCACCCGTAAAAAAAAAATTGTCTTTTATGAGGGTATAGGGATTCCATGTGCTAATTATATAAGGTTCCTGTGTGATCACTGGGGTAGTTTTAGTGAGGTAAAAATCACACACTCCTTGCACCTGTAGCCAAGTTGACAATCTACAATCGATAACGCTCGTAGAAAACGAATTAATGTAAGGGAATGACACATAAGAACGTTAAGTCACGTGGCCAGACCATACAAATAGAAGGCGTTAACGATCGTAGAAAGAGATTCGATACGAAACGTTTGTAACTTTTGGGGATCAGACCAGCCCCCCTGGCTGGTCTGATCCCCAAAAGTCCAGGCGCCCTTTGAAGGAACCCAAACGTAAAAAAAATTATGGAATTCTTACCTTAACGTAACCCTTCGGAAATCCAGGCTTGATGTCATGTTTTTAAATGCATGTTCAAGCATTCGTAAAGCATGTGTCGAAAGTACCTCAATTTGCAAGTCTCGTTCTATGCGCAATGCAAGCTGCGAGCAAGGTTTACGTGCGTGTTCCGGCTACAAGCGCCTTTGCTTGCTGAGCGTTCCCTGTGGTGGTTTGTTGTTGAACGTGACGTCATGGCAGTGCTATAACTTCCACTGAGAGTAAGCACACTATTTTGTTACGTGATGGCTCGCCAGCTAACCCCAAGTTATGCTGAATAAGTGGAATTCGTTTGGCGTGGTGCGAGGTTGTCTTGAGACTGTGTAACGTCTGGTCATACTTTTCGTTTCACTGGGCCAATAAAGACGATATTTTTTTTTTTTGTTATACAATTATGTATATTATATGTGGAGTTTTGATCAATAAGACAAACGTATTCGTTTGTCTCATCGCATATCAAAGTCTTTTAAGAATACTTTTGATTGTGTTTCATTAGACACTTGATGTGCCAAACACAGTAGGTGTCTTAAAATGCCACCAAATTTTTGAGTTAGACCAAAAATCCAGAATGAAACTGTCTCAAACATTTAATCGAAAATAAATGTATTAATCCACCAAAAATAAAGTCTAACACATCCTCCAATATCAGATAGTGATTGAAACGACAGCAAATCCATTGACAAAAAAGAAATAAGAAATCACGCGAAGCAGCTCCACAATAATTAATCCTAAAATAAACAAATAAAGAGAATTGGAGAAAAACGTAATTTCCGCTGGGATCCGAATCGCATTTTAAGCGTAACGCTTCTGACAGTTAACCGTTCGTTCGACCCTCACTTAATTATTGGAAACGTTTTTACACATCGAGTTGGAGAGAACCGTGGCTGTGTCCAGTATTATGGTGAACGTACATGATGTTATTGCTGTATATTTTTATTTACGGGTGTATGTTATTATATATTATTTGTTTTTTGAAACTTTAGTAGGAGTTAACGGAAATGCAGCCAGGTATTTGAATTGATCTTGAAAATAAAAGTTTTTTTTTATATATACGCATTTAAAAACTTACATATTTTGCCCATGGGGGTAAACAGAAACAGAAACTACAAAACGCCACATTCTGCGATTTTTACATACTCCTTTTAATTCCTTTTAATTAATACATATGTGGTTGTACCACGAAGTGCTAATGCACCAGCGTCTGCACTCCGGAGTATTTGTTCTAGACAAGTATTTATTATCCTGTTTTAAATTAAGAAAATATCTCACTTCTTAGAAACCGAACTTTTTGTGTAATTTCCCTGATGGGCTTGTGGTGTTTACGGATTTGCGCTATTATTTCCTGTCTGTCCTATATCAACAGAGAATTGGAACAAAAAAGAATTCGTTTTTAAAACTTGGATGATTGGTTTATTTTATTCTAAGCTCATCAACCCGGTGTCTATCACGGAAGAGACTTATTAATCCAAACAGAGTAGGTTTAGTCAAGAAAAGAGTTTACTTGAATGTAAACACGAGTTCAATACATTTTCTATCTGCCCCGGAACTTTGGAAGTATTTATTGAAAACTTGTTTGCTATGCATGTAAATACTCGTAATGTGGAGTCTCGATATTGGAATTTTGCGCCTGCTATCTGAATTTATTGGCGCAAAGCCGTTACCTTCTAAAGAGTAAGTTCTTCCGAACAAAATTCTTAGAATATGCTGTCAGTACTTCGCAAGGTGACAAATTCACTTCGATAGCAACGTGACTTCAGTAATGGATCACTTTTGATCCAACGCGTGATTTATGAAGCGAAAAAACACTTGAAACAGACACAACTCGTTCAAAGAGCGCGATCATTGCATCTTATTCAAGTTTGTGTAAACAAGCAGTCGTTTCCAAACATTTGCAAGTGACGAGTTTTGAATGGAAACAAAATTAGTTACGACTCTACAGAAAAGAAAATTGTCATCATTTCCCACAATACTTGTCGTAGCGTTTCCTCGACTACAAAAAAAAAACCCTCAGGAATAGTTCTTTATGCAGCCGAGTTCAAAGAACTCCCTTCAATTGAGTGGTACTCAGACCTTATGAAGTATAAGAAAGCTACACACTATTGCAAAGTACGAAGTACTTACTTCTTAATTTAATTTAGATTGCAAAGGGAGCAGTGAGTTAGTTAAACGTGTAAGGTTTTGCTTTGAACCATTTCATCAGAATTTTTCTAGACTTGGAGGTTAAATGCACTGAAAATACTGTTTGATACATTCGTGTTACACACAAATATTATAACACAAATAAATATTTCTATGAGGAGTAGGGGCGAAGTGTAAGTCATTCATCGCCTGAGAGTGTCATTTAAATGTGATTCATGAAAATGTACTCGGTATTCACTGCTAGAGCTGGTACATACGTTATTGTCAAAACTCGCATTCAGACAGCAGTTACTTCTAGAAATGTTTTACTCTTTTTTATTCGTGTTATGTCTGTCTCTAGAAGTTATTACAAAGTTCTTTCAGTATTTTTGGTGAAATTAAAACAAAATATTCATGAAAATGGTGTCTTTAAAACAAGACTATAATTTAAAAAAACCATTCAAGTCACAACCTAGCTTAAAAATTCAGCTCATCAGAAAAATTGGATCGTAAATTAAATAATCCTAAAAGTTTAGGTCCTCGTAAAGTTGCTAGCGAAAAAGGGTCTATATTTTTTGTCCGAGTACGAATTGTATAGTAACTGAACACGGAGCACATATTTACCTAAAGTTGGCGATAACCCGACGTCCCCGCCAGTGTAACTTGTAACTTCACAAATAATATTTATTATAATTTTTATTACATATTATGTATGCGAAGTTGCAGCTCTCTAAAAGCTTTTGTCCAACACGCACGGTTATTTTCTTGAAATGCTCACATTCGCTTACAATGCATATTTTATTGGGGTAAACATGTAGCTACTTGGAAATTTACTGCTCAGAATAACACTATTTTACTTAAAAGCAACGTATTATTGCTTCGAAACGAGAAGAGTTTCGCTTTGAACGAGATAGAACAGAACATAATTAGGAGTTCGAGAGCTAAGTTTATGGTCCAGAAGTTATTTTACTTGGTAGACCTTTTACTGAAAACCTTGATATACTTGACCTAAGTGAGTAAGTAAGTCTTGCACAAAATCAGTCCCGTTCCTACATGGATATTAGAATCTTTAGGCTTGAAGAAACTGAACCATTTCGCAAATAAATCATTTCAAATTTGGAAAACACCTTGTGAATACCGTAGTAAAAGGGGACACGTCATTTCTAGGTTTGTGAATGCTACATCTACATACTCTGCTGGTAAAAAAGGTGAGATTATTATTTGTATGCAAACAAAATGTGACCAAACTCATTTTTGTGGCTTATGGTACCTGGAATCTAAAACCAGTATCTCATTTTTGTCAAATGAAGGCTTTCCCAAAACGAACTTATAGGACTCCATTTATAAAATTACTAGCTTCTGTGCTTTCTTAAAAGTGTTTTATCATCCCAAAAGAACATTATACCGGGATAATAAGTAACTATAATCTTTTTCTGAACCAAATTTCGACAAGATCCGTTCTGACGTGATTGAGTAACAAACATACATCCAGACACACAACCATCCAACCTTTCACTTTTATAATATTAGTAAGAAGAGAACCCTCGAAAAATATGCAGCAAAAAAAACCGGCCAAGTGCGAGTCAGACTCGCGCACGAAGGGTTCCGTACCATTATCGCAAAACACGGCAAAAAAATCACTTTTGTTGTATGGGAGCCCCACTTAAATATTTATTTTATTCTGTTTTTAGTATTTGTTGTTATAGCGGCAACAGAAATACATCATCTGTGAAAATTTCAACTGTCTAGCTATCACGGTTCATGAGATACAGCCTGGTGACAGACAGACAGACAGACAGACAGACAGACGGACCGCGGAGTCTCAGTAATAGGGTCCCGTTTTTACCCTTTGGGTACGGAACCCTAAAAACGAAGTATATAATTAATATCTTGAAAATTAAATAACATAACATATTCTAATAAATTTCTCAAAGTTATATAAACTGGAACGTAGCTAAAGATAACAAGATTTTAATTTAGGAGGTGTTACGCAAACGGACGGCCTTTGCTTACCTACTGCTTAGGTAGGATATAATATTATGAGCTAGAATTTAGTAACAGATAACTGGCAGTGATGTTATCCTCTATTTTAATTTAAACCAGATTTTCATTAAATTTTTTCGTCGACAAACTTCAAGTAGATTAGATATTGAATTTTATTAGCACTAACAAAATTTTCTTTAAGTTATTTTACGCTCGCTTTTTTAGCCAAGTAATTTTACAGGGTCTAGAATTTTTTTATTTTTCGCAAATCAATTACCTAAAACTCTGGGTCTGGGTTTTGATAACATTTAAAACAAATTGTTAATCAAGATTCAGAAAAATAAATAGTGAAATTTATAACAGATCACAAGGAACATGACATTTGTGTTAAAAATAACAACATCACGACTGCGTTCCTCAAGGGTTAGACAGCATTGTATAGTTCTCGCAAAACTTCTGGGCCGCCCTGAAGTTGGCTTGCCGGTGCGCAAGGCACAGCGCGGTGCTGTTTTTGTATGAGATTTACTACTGCACAGATTTTGTAGCCAACTTCAGGGATTCCAAGAATTTATAAGATATCCCATGTAATAGTGGTCGAGTCCTTCAACCGGCTACAAATCCAGACTTATGAATTTCCAAAAGTAAATTTCAAGAACACTTTTCCAAACCAGATAATACCCAGTACCTCAACCGTAGCAGTAGCACTGACGACTAGGGTTATCATTTTGAAATCTGAAAATGCCTGCCAAAAGAGTAGTCGCCAATGATGTAAAGCTTATTGATGAAATAACTACTATCAATTCGTTTCTGTCGCATCATAACAATAAGTTTTGCCCATTATAGCGAAAAGTCCCGGCAAATTGGAAGGCTGAACGCAGTCCGGATAGGACGCCAAATGTCTGGGTCTGCGCCCACTCGACCCGCTTAGACTCGACCCGAAGAATAATACCAGATGTTTTACTACCAATTCAGTGCAATTTGTACAGTCGGGCAAAGTCATATTATAATTCTAAATAACTTGTTATACATATATTTGATATTTTGTGATACATATTTTATTCAGGTAGCCTGTGATTTCGTTTCAAAAATATTGCTTTTTTGAATATATGTTCCTTTTTTATATTTTAGAAGTTAGTACCTGTTTGTAAACCTAATAATTTACAATCGGCAATAATTTACCAATTGGCATAGTGGCCATTAGCCATAAGATTGTAATAATAATTAACAATAATCTATGATGTTTACTACGAAGTACAAAGCGTATATTATATTAAAAAAGAAAAGTACTTGTTTAATTACTGATTTATTTAAATTTTACACTCTCTGTCAAACTCGACAAAATCGACACTTTTCTGTCTGTCTATGCATCCACGTTTTTACGCCTATAAAAACAGAAATGTATATGTATAGGATATTCGGCGATAGTAGGCGCGAATCCAAATGTCGGGTACCCGGATATGTGCGGACAAATCCTGGCGAAGTAACCCTACTCGCGGGGTCTTTAAGTCAAGAGTGAATAGGTTTTTTCTAGGGAAGCGTGCTTCACCGTCGACCACATCATCGCTTACCATCAGGTGAGATAGTGGTCAAGCGCAAGCCTATTGACGAATAAAAAAAAGAAAAGGTATCTATACTTATGACATTTAGTTGGGTTCTTCTTTGTTCTTCTCAATGCTTCATAATAATCCCTAAAGACCAGAACGCGGTCAATTTTAACAAGTTACCTATTTCCACGCCATGCTAGAAGATTACTGATCGCTGTATATTCTAGCACAGGTGTGTTCTGTGGTATTTATTAAAGATCTACTTACGTTTCATAACACTCCACAATCCATCTTCACATCTTTTGATATCGCATCAATTTGTGTAACTCATTTTTATATATATTCTTTGTATTATTACATCTGGAAAGCATATTTAGTTATTTCTGACTGTTTTAAATATCTAAACTTAAATTATATTCGTAATTTATAATTCTTCTTGTAATATTTTTCTACTGTGACGTTTTATCTGACATGACATAATATGTCTGTCTATTTTATTTTCTTAAAGCCATAGACATACCATAGGTACCATGGACTATAATACCTAGACCTTTCCTTAAGCTAGTTGTACATTATTGTAAGGTCAGAGCATACTGACCCGCCTTTGTAAAGCCGTTTTTATTTGCTTTGGTCTGATTGAGATTTGAATTTGAAATTTAGAAAGGATTGCAAATCGAATGAAAAACGGGTTTCAGTTCTTTTAGTCTTGGAACTGGTCTGAACGCGGACAGTGGTGGATACTGTGTACTAGAATACGAAGTGTATTTTTCTACTCTTGAACTCTTAAAAACGGTGAATTATCCGCTTATGTAAAAACTATTATTGTTTGAAGTGCACCAGTTAATATATATATATTTTGTGTGGTTCCCGAGAGCATTATTTCCTGAGACTTACCTTCAACGGCCATCTCGTGACATCAAAGGCCTCGCTGTTTGGCGTATTGAGCCATAGCCGGCCTCCACACACCTCGGAGCCTACGTATTTGCCCGTTTGCCTGATTATCCGTCCTGCTATCTACTCTACTGCCTACCTGACTGATTTCCTGGCTTGACCACCTACCCGTGGTGTCTGCTGACCTGCCTACCTGCCCGATTGCCTGCAAGTCCGTCGTGGTGCCTGCTCACCAGCCTACCTCGGGCATTCCACGACTTCCTGCCCGACCTACGGTTAGCTGCCCACGACGTCTGAAGCCGGCCTAAAGTTTATACTGCTATATCCTTTTATTTAATTTTTTTTATCTTTTTAACTTAATTTTTATTAACGTGGCTTACGTATAGCTCTCCGGAGCTATACGTAACGCTACAGTTTGGCGCCCAACTTTTAAATAATTAGGCGCAACGTTGTTTTTGCGCCCAATTTTATGTACTCACCCCATCACCCACACTCTACTTACTTACTACACTTTTTTGTAACGTGGGCTCGACCTTTCATCATCCTTCTCTAAATTCTAAAAAACATACTTACACAAGTATATACAAAGGCTAACTTTTGGTTTCTCTTACAGGCCCCATTTCATCATCATTTTCTCTCTTTACACTTTTGATAGAACTTAAACCTATTAGGCAACTTCTTTTTCCCTCCTTATGTTTTCTCTTTGTTTTATTTTTAGAGCGGTATTCCTCTAGAGCGGTCTGCACAACTCAGAAAGCCTTATGTGCAAAGAGCGGTCCCGTAACTCTTTAAAAATAAGCCAAATGCGTGGAGTCTTCTTAAACCTCTTAATTCCCTTGAATCTTATTCTTAAAGAATGAGGTGTTATTTTAGAGCGGTTTGCATAACTCGGAAAGCCTTATATGCAAAGAGCGGTCCCGTAACTCTTTAAAAATAAGCCAAATGCGTGGAGTCTTCTTTATTTTATTTTTTTTCCTCTTGTATCCTTCCCTCTTGTATCCTTCCCTCTTGTATCCTTCCCTCTTGTATCCTTCCCTCTTGTATCCTTCCCTCTTGTATCCTTCCCTCTTGTATCCTTCCCTCTTGTATCCTTCCCTTTTGTATCCTTCCCTCTTGTATCCTTCCCTCTTCTATCCTTCCCTCTCAAACCTAGTTCCCTCTCAACCTAGTTCCCTCTTATAGACTTGAAAGTTCCCTCTTATAGACTTGAGAGTTCCCTCTTATAGACAGTTCCCTCTTATAGACTTGAGAGTTCCCTCTTATAGACTTGAGACTTCCCTCTTATAGACTTCAGTCCTCCTCCTCTTTGAGTTCCTCTTGTTTAAATAAATAGTTTCTTAAAGGGTTTTCAAACAGGTGCGGGTAACGACACCTATTAAAAATAAATAAGCCTTCGTTATATCTTAATAAATATTTCCTTGTGGAGTATACGTCATTGAATGTGAACTATATCCCCTAACGTGTGATTGAATGAGAGTGTTTGACGAATGTATGAAAGATGTTGTGTGATAGAGCAAGGATTATATTTAAACCTCAAAATTTTCTTCTAGTTGAAAATTTTTCTGGGGTCATCGGGGAAATGTGGTATTTATTAAAGATCTACTTACGTTTCATAACACTCCACAATCCATCTTCACATCTTTTGATATCGCATCAATTTGTGTAACTCATTTTTATATATATTCTTTGTATTATTACATCTGGAAAGCATATTTAGTTATTTCTGACTGTTTTAAATATCTAAACTTAAATTATATTCGTAATTTATAATTCTTCTTGTAATATTTTTCTACTGTGACGTTTTATCTGACATGACATAATATGTCTGTCTATTTTATTTTCTTAAAGCCATAGACATACCATAGGTACCATGGACTATAATACCTAGACCTTTCCTTAAGCTAGTTGTACATTATTGTAAGGTCAGAGCATACTGACCCGCCTTTGTAAAGCCGTTTTTATTTGCTTTGGTCTGATTGAGATTTGAATTTGAAATTTAGAAAGGATTGCAAATCGAATGAAAAACGGGTTTCAGTTCTTTTAGTCTTGGAACTGGTCTGAACGCGGACAGTGGTGGATACTGTGTACTAGAATACGAAGTGTATTTTTCTACTCTTGAACTCTTAAAAACGGTGAATTATCCGCTTATGTAAAAACTATTATTGTTTGAAGTGCACCAGTTAATATATATATATTTTGTGTGGTTCCCGAGAGCATTATTTCCTGAGACTTACCCTCAACGGCCATCTCGTGACATCAAAGGCCTCGCTGTTTGGCGTATTGAGCCATAGCCGGCCTCCACACACCTCGGAGCCTACGTATTTGCCCGTTTGCCTGATTATCCGTCCTGCTATCTACTCTACTGCCTACCTGACTGATTTCCTGGCTTGACCACCTACCCGTGGTGTCTGCTGACCTGCCTACCTGCCCGATTGCCTGCAAGTCCGTCGTGGTGCCTGCTCACCAGCCTACCTCGGGCATTCCACGACTTCCTGCCCGACCTACGGTTAGCTGCCCACGACGTCTGAAGCCGGCCTAAAGTTTATACTGCTATATCCTTTTATTTAATTTTTTTAATCTTTTTAACTTAATTTTTATTAACGTGGCTTACGTATAGCTCTCCGGAGCTATACGTAACGCTACAGTTCTGCTATCCATTCCGTTGATTTAATTTATAACTCATCGCTTTCCTATCCCATGGGAAACTATGATGTTTGAGGCAATATATTTTCAAGCAACCGCAAGGGGCTTCATTCATCACTAGGTACCCATATAATATGCATAAGAAGTAAGTATGTATGAGGTTGGCATGGCCACCATGAAGGACGGTACAGTCAACCGGAAATAAGTTTTAATTTATGATTAAACGAACTTACCCTGAGTGAAATTCTATCATAATTATACGAAGTGCCTCGTCCGAAGAGATTAGTTCCTGTAATTAATTATTATTATTTACACAAGTAGTTTAATTTAGTAGTTAATCATTGTAATATTGACATACTTATTATATATCGTAAAGGTAAGACTAATTTCGTTGTTCAAGTGTCACTACTATCTGTACCTACCTATGCATTAAAACTTCGAAAAAGTTTTTAACAAAAATATACAACCGACTTCCAAAACAAAACATAAAGCGAAAAATTACTTTCTTTTCGGCAGTCAGTGTCTTTGGTTCCTATTTTTTAACGTTTTTACTCGGACTGCCGAAAAGAAAGTTATTTTTCGCTTTGTAGTTGAAGTGGACTGTATTGGTTGTTCGTTTGGAGACTCGTTGAGGAAATGAAAATACTATCGTGATTCGTATCTTCAATTTATTCCTTACTTGTTACTCCTTGTAGAGTGGAAGACCGACTGTGTCTCTGCCTACAAGCGGGCCGGCTTTTATACAAAAACCGCTCGGCGAGAACAATGGCGCCCCTACTTTGCAACTGTATTCAAGCATGGCACCACAGAAATGCCGATTTTATAAAACTTATCTTACATATATATACACAAGTTATACATTTCCTTAATCTACATACATAATTCTACATAGGAAAAATATAAAAGGTGTACAAAGGTCAACACAAAAATCTTAATCTAGATTCCTCCTTACTCCAAGTATTAAACTATGACGATATACATAATCTTATCTAATTAGCTACCTTTTCTCTAAATCTTATGTATATTTCAAGTTTTATTATACTACTACTACTACTCTAAAATTCACATGGCACATACATGTGTCATTTTACACACGTGGTCAAACACGTGGACATAACGTGTTCATTTATTTGTGTAACAAAGAAGAAAACTGCGAGACAATCCCAACTAACTATCTACCTTTTCTCTAGTTCTTAAATCATTACAAGTGTAGATAGCTTTACTCACATGGCACCTACGTCAATCCTACTTTAAATATTCACGTGTTAATTTCTAAGTTACAAGAAAGCTAAGAGACAATGCTTACGGTACATTGTGTCCGGCCCTATCAGGTAGCTACATTACAAGGGACGGAGTTCGTCTTATTTTCTCACGCCGCTTCGCGGCATATGGCCATACTTTCATACAAATTTTAATTACGGTCGAGGAATATTAGTCGGGCCCGAAACATTAAGCATTGATTTTAAATTACATTTTATAACATTGAAAAAGGCCGACAGAATATCTATATTGCCGCTATTCATAGAACCCAAAAATGTGCAGTTATAAAAACGGCTATTAAGGAATTTAGCGTGGGAAGTGTCCATTTCTTAAAATTACCACGTGAGCTGTTGTCGTTTACAGTAGTGTTTTTGTTTTGGAAGACGGTTTTATGTTTTTTGTTTTTCTCTTTTTAGTTTTGGTACCTTATATTAATTACCATGAAAACCATTTATAGCCAGAGGACTTTAATTACATTTCCAATAAACCTAAGCCCGACGGGGATACATTGTTTTAGTACGGAGTTCTGGTGCCTTCCTTCCGGCTTCATCACCAGTTTAGTTCGAAGGTACCATTTTTTTAGAAGCATTTATTTGAATTTGATTCATCACAGTCATTTATCTATTCGGGATATCTTATACCCAAAACATATTTAACATTGAAAAGTTCCAGTATCCATCTGTGGTCTTCTTCATCAGTTCCACTTCACTATATGATACTTTCTGAATGCAAACGCTTGCCATGTTGATGAAAATACCAGAAGTACTATATGTATACCTATAAAATTTGAGGAGTTCCCTCGATTTCCATAGGATCCCCTCATTAGATCGTGACTTGGTGACAATGGGACTACCTCGAGAGTATAGCCTTGCAAACAAAAATAGTATTTCCAAAATTGGTTCATAATTGACGGAATGATCGGTGAACATACACAGCAGACAAGTAAAATTTCAAAATTAAAAAAAACCCCCGACACATTTTTATTTCATGCTACATAATTTCTCTAGTACATAGTAGATACGCTTCGATCGGCAATCTATTGAACACGTAATTATGACACGATATCTTGCGAAAACATCCCGATTCAAACAGTAATACGCCTATAACTTTTGAACGGTTGAACCGATTTTATTCATACATAGCTAAGAACACTCTCGGTAAAATCTCCCTTTCAAACAAAAAAAACTAAATCAAAATCGGTTCATCCGTTTAGGCGCTATGATGCCACAGACAGATACACAGATACACAGCAACACACGTCAAACTTATAATACCCCTCTTTTTCCGGCGGAGGTTAAAAATGAGTAGGTTTCTGCTGACTGTAAGCGATGATGTGATCGGTAGGTAGGTGGTATTCTACCGAATGATAGACTGTATTTTTGAAACGTTTATTATGTTTGTATGTTTCGATTGCCTGGTGGGTCTGACAGACCCGTCCCGTAATCAAAGTAGCTTCAGCGGCTAAACAGAATTTTGAAACACAAGTAGACCATCTCTTTATCCCAAAAGTACGTTACAGTGTTTGAAAACGTTGGCATTAGAAAGCAAAAACAAAACCATAATGTCTTCTCTTTCTACAATAAGACTAGCTTTCGAACTAACCAAAAATTTTCACACAGACATCGGATAACGAATAATTTCGCATCAGACTTTATGATCCGTGTATTATGGAAGTAATTACCACATGCCACTAATTCGTGAACATAAAAGACGAACGTTTGGTTGGGGACCGTTTAATTGAAGGCACTAATAGAATAGACAAAGGGCAAAGTTTTGTTTTTATGAAAATGCTTTTATCAGCTGATAGAAAATTGTATTTACGTGAGCAGCAATGTTTTGCCGCCATTTCATATCGGAAACTTGGACATCGCATTTCGAAATTCAATATTGGCAGTTTCATGTGATCCAATTTTTCATTTTGCTGTGAGTACTCTGGTCTTTTTATAGACACCTGCCTATAAAAGAGATAGAGATAAAGATAAAGATGATTTATTTGTAATTTGATGTCGTAAAAATCTTGTTTTGAGCGCTTACATTGAAATCGCTGGCTAAACCTTACAAGATAGCTCAAAATAATTTTGTAAGGAATAGTATATCTTAAAAAAATGTACAAAACAGTCTGCAATGGATATATGTCTATTTCTTAAGGATAACCCACAGTAACCATTTTTCTACATAATACAAAAAAAAACATGGGTTGTTACCGAAGCTATTTAAAAAATTACCTTGTCCAATTAAATAAGTTAGATACATTGTACGTAATTGTAACGCCAGCCACAGCCATCGCGTGCCCAGCCCTACCAGCCAATCACAGCGTGCCACCAGCCAACCCAAGCCAAAGCCAAGCCAATGCCTATTCTCCTAGCCTTCCCAAAAAAAGTCCCTGCCAACGATTCTATAAATAGCGGTGGGCGCCCCTGAGTCGGGGACTAACCCATACGCGTTATTAGCGAAGAGACGTTATTTTTGTAAATCGATAGACATAATTGTTGTGAGTGTTTGAGTGAGCCAATGTAAATAGACTTTTATAATAAAACGACAATAGTGTGTGTAAAACGGCTTTGATTATTCCCTTCTGTTTCATTCAGAAGTGAGATAACGCGAGAAAATGAAACGCAGTTACGCTGAGAACGATCAGTCATCCCGACGACGCCTAGTCCGCCCACCTGGATGGAACGACGAAGAAAACGACTGTACTTCTTCGAGCGAAGAAGATCGTAATGTTTCACCACGACCAGCCAGAATTTTTTTAATGAAGTTACTCAAGAGCGAAGTGCAGAAAGCTGTTAGTGAGCTGAATGCGCACACAATTACAACAAAGACAAAAGAACATCGCGCAGCGTCCCTTATACCCGAATTTGACCCGGACAATGAAGAATGCATTTCAGTAACGGCGTGGTTAAAAAAAATTGACCAACTCGGCGAGATCCACGGTTGGTGTGAAACCACAAAAGCATTTCACTTGCAAGACAGACTGACTGGACAAGCCAGGAAATGGTACAACCGACTCGAAGAATACGACTATACATGGGAAGAATGGAAGCAACTACTGAAGCGCGCTTTTGCTAGAAATCCCGATTACGGGAATATGTTGGAGGAAATGATGAATCGAAGGAAATTACCCACCGAAACCATGACAAAATATTATCACGATAAAATCGCGATGTGTTTTCGATGCAAACTGTCAGACAACGCGACTATTTCTTGCATCATTCGTGGCCTGCCGACATCACTTCAAGCAAATGCTAGAGCGTATCAATGCGAGCGCCCGGAAGAATTATACGAAGGATTTTTATGCAGTTTTGACGACTATCAACCGCCGTCCGTTACTACACGTGCGCCACTTAAAGACAGCGCGCCGAGCATCCTACCGTTTGAAAGAAAAAATGCGTCGATCAACCCAGATGTGGATCCCTGTCCGCGCTGTAAAAAAACAGGTCACATCTTACGCAATTGTTCACAACCAGACACGCGGACATGCTTTAAATGCGGAAAGCAAGGTCATATTGCTACACGCTGCAACCACACAACGAAAGCCATGACTGATGAAAAAGTAAAAGAAATAAAACTTTTACAGAATTTCAACCAGATTTATGAGAAAGTGAGCAAAATCAATGGCACATACGTCAAATCCTACATTGATACTGGAAGTCAAATCAACGTACTCTCCATACACGTATCAAAATTGCTGAACCTCGAGGTGACCCCCACTAACATCATGCTCAAGGGATTTTCCGGCGACCACTTTAACAGTTGCGGAGAAGTCTCATTCCATTTAGAAGTCGAGGGTGTGTCCATTCATTGCAAAGCTCACTTGACCGACGTGGACATGGGGACCATCAATCTCATCATCGGCCAACCGATCGTAAACAGTGAGGGCATGTCGCTAATTGTCAACAATGGCACGGCTACCCTTGTACAAGACTCCGATTTCACAAAGAAGATAGACATGATAGAGGAACGCACCCGATTCAAAGTGATCACTGCTTTCAAAGAATGCCTACAGCCAGGAACTTCTATCGTCAAGATCAATGTACTGGGTAACAAAGCAAACAATGATGTTGTTACAACTCCGCAAAATTTCGAGCTACAAGGCATCGCTTATTCAATTCCTGCCACTCTCCTACGCGGTACTACGGGATACCTCAAGGTCGTCAACACCGGCTGCCAGAACATCACCTGGGACGAGGGACATGTGCTGACCAGAGCTGACAGCTGCGCTGCCTCACCGCCGACTAATGTTCAGGTTAGTAAACGAGCCAATTATGCCTTTCAACCAACGACTACAGCCAAAGCCAATGTTCATTCCAGCCAGCCTATATCATCGGTGCTGCATACTAGTTTAGCCGAAATTAGTGTTATTGGTGGAGTAAAAGTAAATGAAATAAATACGGGGCCACTAAATAAGGAAGAACGTGACAGTTTATTAAGCTTATTGTCTGATTACAATGATTGTTTCGCGAGTACCACCAAAGAACTAGGATGTGCAAAATCTTTGGAAATGAAAATTAAATTAACGAATGAACAGCCAGTATACCGTCGACCCTACCGTCTATCACATAGTGAGCAGGAGATAGTTAGGTCTAAAATTTCTGAATTGTTAGATGCAGACATTATCCGAGAATCAGAGTCATGTTTCGCATCCCCAATAATACTCGTAAAGAAAAAGAACGGCGAAATCAGAAATCAGAAATCAGAAATATTTTATTTGTGATACATAGGTACAGAGGTTGGTCATATTTGTTATTAAAGTTCGCTATGATCTGCCAACTATAGGCATACAAAAAGAATTAATTACAATTTTTACACTCAGCAAGTAATAAAAACAAATAATAATAAAATAAACAGAGCTTACTCGCACTGAACTACAAATTAATTACATAAATGATTACATTATTTCACTTCTATAAGTACAATTATGTCAAAATGCCAAAAGATAAAAAATAAAAGAATTAAGTTATTGTCAAGGAAGAAGATTAAGTTAAAAAACTATTTGGTAAGTAAATGTCAAAATAATTCCATTTAACAAAATAAAAAAATATGAATTATAAATTTAATATTGTCAAATAATCAAATTATACAATGTTACAACAATCAAGTCAAAGCAATTTGTTAATGTCAGAATAATTCGGCATTCAAATTAAGTATGATTTGTAATTACAATATCGTCAAGAAAAGCAATTGCAATTGCCTACAGAATGTCAAAATTTATCTGATAAAAAGTCTGATACATTATAATAACACTTTTGACACAGCATACCTCTCAGTTTCTGTTTAAATAGATTAAAATTAAGTTTTTTAAGCTCTTTCGGTAGTTTATTAAATATAACTGGTGCCATGTGAAAGACACTTTTATACATTAAGGCAGTATTCGCTCTTGGTACACACAGACGACTTTCGTCCCTTTGGGTTCGATTGGAAGCTACAGATGCTAAGGTATATAAATGAGGATTTTGTTTAACGAAAGTAGCTATTTCAAATATATAAAGTGACGGTAGTGGTAGAATATTGTGCTTTTTAAAGAAAGGCACACAGCTCTCTGTTGATTTTAAACCAAACATAGCCCGAATGCAACGTTTCTGTGCTTTAAAGGCAAGCTCTTTGTCAGTGGAATTCCCCCAAAAAATTATACCATATCTCAGAACAGATGCTACCAGCCCATGATACGCAATTAAAAGGGCACTACGATTTATTTTATATGCAAGTGTATGTAGGGCATAAGCAGATTTACTCACCCGCTTGCATAGTTGTTGTATATGCGTCTTCCAGGTCATTTTGTCATCAATATGTAAGCCCAAAAATTTACAATTGTCTACTTCCTCTATTGTTTGCATGTTATAATTTACATTTAGGTTATTAGGGGCCGGTAAACGCTGTCTAAAGTTCATTAATTTAGTTTTGCTTAAGTTGGCTTTAAGATTATTAGCACTAAGCCAATTCATGACTGAGCTCAATGTGTTATTTATGTCAGCTCCATAAGTATATTTGTCTTTACATTTTATCGTTACTGTACTGTCGTCCGCAAAAAGAGTCATAGGATTATCAGTGGCATCAGGTAAGTCATTGATGTACAATATAAAGAGTGGTGGTCCTAGAACGGTTCCTTGAGGAACACCATAGTTAAGTTGACGTTCACATGATCCAAATGTTTCTTCTTTTTTTTGTTAGGATATTCACTCTAGTCAATTCAGTGTATTGAAAACGGCCTTTGAGGTATGATTCAAATAATTTCAGAACATTACCTCTTATTCCATAATCATTAAGTTTATCCAATAATATATCATGCTCAACGTAATCGAAAGCCTGTGTCATATCCATGAATATAGAGCAGACAGGTATTTTTTTATCAACATTAACCATAACAAAATCCAGAAAGTCATATATGGCCATATTTATGGATTTGTTGTGTCTAAAACCTTTTGTTCATTTGCTAGAATATTATTACTTTCTAAATAGTTATTAAGTTCCCTGTAAATATATTTTTCGAAAACTTTGGAAATAACTGGAACTAAGGCAATAGGTCTATAGTTTTCAAGGCATTCTCTAATATCTTTTTTGAAAATTGGTTTTATAATAGAAGTTTTTAATTTGTCAGGCGAGTATCGGCTCTGCGTCGATTACCGAGCACTTAACGCTATCACTGTTAAGGACAGGTACCCGTTGCCCAACATAGACGATCAAGTTTCAAAGTTAGCCGGCAAGGAATTTTTCACGAGCCTCGATTTAGCACAAGGCTACCACCAGGTCAGGATTTGTTCAGAGGATATTTATAAAACCGCTTTTATTACACCTCAGGGTCACTTTGAATATACCCGCGTTCCCTTTGGTCTTGCCAATGCACCATCAGTTTTTATGCGGCTAATGAACAAAATAGTGCACTCCTTGGGAAATCTTTCTCTATCTGAGGGAAATATAGCTAGAAGTCAAGGTACTCAAGCCAGTAATAATATTGACAGTGACAGTTCAAAAACCGAAACCACCGAGTTTCCGAGCGAGTGTGAAGTGTTGGCATTTTTAGACGATTTATTATTGCCTTCAACAAACGTACATTCAGGCTTAGTAATTTTAGAAAAGGTTCTCCGTAAATTCAGGTCTGAAAATTTAAAACTAAACATGAGTAAATGCTCATTTTTACAAGACAAAATAACTTATTTAGGACACGAAATATCATCTAACGGTATTCAACCGGGTGAGTCCAAGTTGACAGCAGTATCGAAGTTTCCCATCCCTAGTAACGTCCATGAGATACGTCAATTTCTTGGTTTGTGTAGTTATTTCCGAAAATTTATTAAGAATTTCGCAGTAATAGCTCGCCCATTATCAGATCTAACTAAGAAACACTCAGTTTGGACCTGGGCCAGCGACCAGTCCAAGAGTTTTGAAGAATTAAAAAAGTGTTTATGTTCGAAACCCTTATTAGCTCTATACGATCCAGACTTGCCGATTGAGATTCACACAGATGCCTGCAAATTAGGTATTGCAGGTATATTATTACAACTACAAATAGATAACACATTGCGGCCAGTCATGTACTTTAGCAGAGTCACTAGCAAGGAAGAGAGTATGTATCACAGCTACGAGCTGGAAACACTCGCAGTTGTCGAATCGTTACGACGATTTAGGGTATACGTAGTAGGGAAACACATAAAAGTTGTAACTGATTGCACTGCTGTTCGAGCTACTTTAACGAAACGCGATATCATACCACGTATCGCTAGGTGGTGGATGTCAATTCAAGACTATGATATGAGCATAGAGTACCGGCCCGGAGACCGTATGAAACACGTAGACGCTTTAAGCAGGAATCCAGTCGATACCATGAATATCAATCGGCTTGAAGTAAGTGATTGGTTTTATACTGTACAGTGCCAAGATGAGAAACTGAAGTACATCATCAACCAACTTAGGGATTGTTCGGCATCGAGTAACATAACAAACGATTATGTATACTCAAATGACAGACTGTATAGAAAGACTTTGCAGGGAAACCGCCTTGTAGTACCGGCCTCAGCTAGATGGAAGATAGTTCAAATGCATCATGATGACATAGGACATGTAGGCCTACAGAAGTGTACAGACTTGATAAAAGCGGAATATTGGTTTCCCAAGATGACTCGTTTTATCAGTAAATATGTCAGAGCATGCCTACACTGTGCTTATGGTAAGAGTAACTACGGAAAAAAAGAAGGAATGCTATTTCCCATTCCTAAGCCCACTGAGCCAATGAACACAGTCCATATAGACCACTTGGGCCCATTTTGCAAAACGAAGAAAGGTTATCAGTATATGCTAGTTGTAACTGACGCTTTTACAAAATTTGTTATTGCTGAACCTACCCGTACGGTCAACTCTGTAGAAACAATTAGAGTCCTCAAAAAGATATTTAGTTTATTTGGGTACCCCAATAGGGTTGTAAGTGATCATGGAAAAGCTTTCACTAGTAGGTATTTTAAACAGTTTTCCAGTGATAAGCAGTTTAAACACATCTTAACGGCCATTGCATGTTCACGAGCTAATGGTCAGGTAGAACGCACAAACCGTACTATACTAGATGCACTACGTACTATTGATCCTAGTGAGGCAGCAAATAATTGGGCCAATTGCTTACCTGATGTCCTATGGGGAATTAATAACACCTCTAATGAGAGCACAACATACAAACCCTATGATTTGATGTTTGCCAATACATCTAGATCACGCTGTGATGTCTCTACCAACGACATCAGCCATGAGTCAGTGGTGGCTAGACGCGAGAATGCCAGTGCAAAATTAAAGAAAGCCAGTGATAAAATGAAGCACCACTTTGACAAAAAGCGAAAACCTAGCCAGATCTATAAAAAGGGGGACTTGGTCCTGTGGCGGCAAGCACCCACTAGTAGTGCAGCTAAAGTTAATACCAAACTCGATGATATTTACTCAGGTCCATATGTAATAACCAAAGTAGTAGGCAACGATAGGTACCGAATCCGGAGTATCAAAGGTCTTAGAGGGTATAAAGCCTTTGCAGGTCTTGTCTCAGCTGACTCGATAAGACCCTATAGAAGTACGGCCCCCTTATCTGACAGTGCCAGCAGTTCTGATGAACAACTTGAGACAGAAGATCTAATTGATCTACTAGAGAGCTAATGACTTCTCCCATTGCGGGAGCAATTGTTTCAGGACGGCCGAATGTAACGCCAGCCACAGCCATCGCGTGCCCAGCCCTACCAGCCAATCACAGCGTGCCACCAGCCAACCCAAGCCAAAGCCAAGCCAATGCCTATTCTCCTAGCCTTACCAAAAAAAGTCCCTGCCAACGATTCTATAAATAGCGGTGGGCGCCCCTGAGTCGGGGACTAACCCATACGCGTTATTAGCGAAGAGACGTTATTTTTGTAAATCGATAGACATAATTGTTGTGAGTGTTTGAGTGAGCCAATGTAAATAGACTTTTATAATAAAACGACAATAGTGTGTGTAAAACGGCTTTGATTATTCCCTTCTGTTTCATAATATTATTAATCACTCCAAGCTAACACTACATTCGCATCTACATTGCATCCGTGTGAAGCCAGAGTGGCTCGCTAGTTTACTACATAACATGCGAACTACAATAATTATATTAATCCATTAGTATTTTTATCAAATTACTTAAAGTTATTTTCACTTTTGTGTTTGAGAACTGGCATGTACCTATACGTACAGACAGTGTCATCAATTACTAATTAGGCGCATTAAAATTACTTAGAAAACGGGGTTAAACCATTTGATGAAGTGTTTCCTGTCTATAGACACTAGGTACTCGAAACATATTTGTTTATATTTTCCTTAAAGAGATTCTGCCGCCTGATAATTTTAATATGGCAAACATAGCTTATCACGTCCGCAACATGATATTCTTTGAAAAGGAAAAGGGTAATACCTAGTTATTGCTGCGCATAAGCTATTCATTGACGATACCTATTGTATTAGTTAGTAATGTTGAAATACCTCATGACTTATAGAAACATTGATTCATAGTGGTGAGTGTTCATTAACTGTATTATAAACATTTAGTACTTAGGTCGTAGTTTTTGTTTAACTGTAGACCAGTGTGGCAGTTCTATACCGCCGGACTATTACAAGGTAAATATTTATAATAATTGTTCGTGTGTGTTTTGTTTTGGGCTCCACACAAAGTGACATATAATCAGCAATAGCGGTTGTCAAAATGCGGTTTGACATGCAGTACCCAAATGTCACGTGGTCAGTTCCATTTAGGCAACCGTTATCGCCGATATGTCACTTTGTCGAGAGCCTGTGGTAATGTCGTTGTAATCTAATTACATTATTGGAACGAAGTTCCTTAACACGGCTTGCGGTGCTGTGATCCGGGCAAAAATATAACGTCATGTAAGATTTTTGCGTAAATATACCTTTCATACACCTTTCTCTTTTTCCTTGTGTATATTTCTATGAACAGACATATACGCACACATATTGCTCTCTCATTCTCTTTCTAGTGTGCAAAATACGTGACGAATTTCATTAGATATTGACGGGAGTCCACTGGTCGTACACGGTTTTTTTTTTTTTTCTTGCATAATCTATGATATACATAAAAACGTTTTCAAAGCTCCGATCATTCCCGTCTGCATCTCATTTGTTCTCATTATAATTTAATTATTCTTTTTGCACTTCAGCATAATTAAGATAAGTTGAAATAAATTGAGTAATTGTGTTACCATTAGACGATTTGGGGAGCCACGCTCTCATTAGTGCCACCGCTAATTATTGAAGAGTATTCTTCGCACGTAATAATTAATCGGGCCGTCACGGAATGCCGCAGTAATGAAAAGGTTCTTAAGTTATAAAGAAAAGTTGGCGGGACACCGCATCCCGTCAAAGCTTTTTAATGTATTACCTACTTTTTCTTGAACAACCTAATTTCGAATTCACAAAGCCATCACAAGTTTGGATTAGCATTACAAACGAACAATGGCGAGCGTGATTATCGCTTTGTGTGTTATCTTGGATTATTTCTCTGTTGCTCTGTAATAGTCGTTATCTTCTTCTTGTGTTTACTAATTCCGGGTTACTTCGAAAAAATGCCCGTTTATCAGATTGAATGCAATTAAGAATATTTTTATAATAATACACTATATTTATAATTATGATACCAATCATCATCCACATAAATCGACTTCACTCACAGCTTGACATAAACATCTTTTCTTTTGTCTATAACTACTTACCTACCTACCTACGCATCAGTACTACTCTCATCGAGGTTTAAATCACGGTAGCAAGAAATTCATCTAAATTAACAGACAGATGTAGATAATAATTATAAAAACACAAAATTAAATACTACTAGAGCGGTCCAAAAGTTCGCGGGATATTTTCTTTAAAATAAATCGTGTATTTTAATAACGCACTTTTGGACCCCCACTCAAATGTACCGGTAAAGTAAAGAGAAAATGAGATTCCATTATGAAAGCAATAATCAATTAATTTTATAAGTTATACCAAAGGCGGAACATCTTTTGTTTCTTCTTCATAAGCTTTAAAGACAGCTTTATATTCAGACACTTTGGAAAGCCCAAGTTCTGCCATGTAATAAGCTTCATCTGTCTAGTGATATACCAACCTACAATAGATATGATCTAGAATTCCAGGCCATTCCATCTACCCCCTCGGGTGTCGTAAGAAGTGACTGTGTACTAATAACATACGAGAATTACCAATCTATTGTGAATTGCAATATTCCTAGGGTTGGTCAATGGATGGCCGGGGAATATAATAGCTAAACAAATTGACTATTAACTTCAATCGCCCGTTAATTCAAATGGTAACTATCATTCTTTGACAGGCGAATAAAATGGTTATTTTAAGGTTAAATGGGTATTAAAAAGTAAATATTATTATTCAGGAATGTGGTTCTATTGAATAGAATTCCGATTAATTCTGCCATCCAAAACTAAAATAAGCTTTTGTAAATTTTATTTGAAATAACACAATAGTTGAACAAGAGGGATTTATTTCATTGCGTTGAATTATTCTCATATTTGATTGTCCATTTTGTTATTTAATCACTCTGATTGTTTTTAAAATATAGTTTTATTGCTAATTAATCAACTCTGGTCCCTTTACTTCTTGGTTAATACCTGGATGGTTGTACTGGCACCTGACCTTTGCAATCCGTAGGGAAATCTGGTATGACCTCGCCGTATCATGTTCCTCGTGTATCATGATAAATTTACATACTCCGTCGTCAAATCATTTGCAGTGTAGAGCCTTGAACATATACCTAAAGAAAAAGACGCAAGCACAAAGGCATTTTTAAAGAGAAAAAGAAATATTTTCCGGATACATTCAAGGGAAAACGAGCAAGTTGTCTGATACGTGTGATGTATGACTGCACAGGAAAACACGTAAAGTTTAAATATCCTCGCATTATTCTCAGATCGGAATAAAGAATAGCGCGTCATGTTTGCACAATCGAAAACCGATTCAGAGAAAATAAAAGCGGAGTTCCCTCTAAGATTTTCCAACTTGAATCCATGTTTAAATTCTAGATAGCGGGCTGACTGCTATTTCTAGGTAAATCGACACAGTCGATGTGTCCCCGATTTGCTGGAAACATCGATTTTCATCGCGCTCCAGTTTGTCCATTGTATAAACATATTTCTGACGTGTGAGGGTCTTGATAGTGTATGGATTCGTTCTGTAACGCTGTCGCTATTTCTAGTTGTAAATTTTTCATGTTGTTCGTTGTTTGTAGCAATGTTTCAGGGGTTTGTGGATGGAATACAGGTAATATTGCAAAAGTTTAGGTCTCACAAAGGATTTGTTTAAGCACTAGTTTCAGTTAATTTATTTATTAAATCTCAGCTTTAAGCTCAGGTGACGGGTAGAAAAAGTCTATTATCTATCCAATACCTTTAAAGGAGCAATTCTTGTATATATATATATATAATCTGAATCTCGGAAAAGGCTCCATCGATTTTCATGAAATTTAATTTAATTTTTTTTTTTGCAAGGGGTTTCGGGGGCGATAAATCGATCTAGCTAGGTTTCATTGTTAGGAAACGTCGTTTTCTCTAATTTCACGCGAGCAGAGCTCGTTCGCCCAGGTACTGTAAATTAACTGCAATTTCGCAAATAATAGCATACTGTGTGACTAACTGTTCAATAGCAAACATCGAACATGATCACTCTCAACTTCAGCCAAGGGACAGCTAGCTGACAAAAAATAATTAAAATAAGACCGGGCATTATAAAACTCCATGTATTATCGGCTTTCCATATATTACACTTAAAAGAAGATATTTGGGTAAGGGATTTTATTGATTCGATACTTCTGTTTCTTCTATTATAAAAGGTTTGTAACCCTTCTGGGATTCAAGGCCTGATGTTATTTAACTTCTGCCATCTATCTCATTTTTGCCATAACAATATGGTAGCTGTTTTCAGTGTTACAAGGTCGATTCCAAGGAAAATACTAACTCACTGTAACAATTTCATTTAACTGAATATTTTTATCGGCTCCAAGTTATCGATGTGACGCAAACAGACTCCCAGGCGAAGTCACGTCATGAATTTAAAGTAGCTCACTGACTATTAATTTTATTCCAAGATATTATTTCACAAAGCTTAAATTGAATGTAATACTTAATCTTTGCAGATTTATGGTGTTCTTCAATTAAATTATTTAATTTTATGAGAATTTGAATTTTATTGGCAATTACTTAGGGTTCGTACTTTTTATTAGAAAACGTGAGGTTTTTATCATGACACCACGTAAATTGTAATTAAATAAGTTATTTGTAGTCTTCGATAATATATTTCGAGTAAAGTGATATATGATTTATGTACTTTTACTTTCAAGAATCCTCACAGAGAGGAAGCCTGTGTCCCAGCACTAATGATGTTGATGACTTTCAGGATAACCAATTGTTAACCTTAACATTAAATGACATTAATTTGCCCGTCATTTAAACCATCTTTTCTATTTGTCGACATCTCGTGATTTCGTTAGTCACTCCATTTCTAACAATACGATCTTTCACATAGTCCATTCATTTTTTTTGTGGTCTTCCCATATTCAACATCCACATCCATATTCACAACTTGTTCCTCATTTGTTCGTATCACATGCCAATACTATAGACTCTAGACACGGTTACTGTATATCAGTGTACCCACTATCAAAGATTTCAAATTGAAGTGAGGTATTGACATGCGCTACCAATATGTTCCTTGGTCGATCCCAAGAATAGTTTCGATGATCGAATGTCATGACGTGGCTTGTCAAGAGTCTCATGACAACTGATTTCCACAATGTGTTTCAATAAACCCTGTACCTATTTGTGGCTGACTGTCCAAAAATCTATTAATAAGTAACTAGGGGATCCGACCGGAATAAAATATTTAAATTAGTTTTTGATACCTTGCACGGTGGATCAGACCGGAATAGAAAATATTATAAAAAAAAACTGATCCCCCAGGGGATCAGATCGAGGGGATCCGACCGGAACAAATCACTGTTCCAAACCAATCATTGCCAAATAAATGCCAATCATTTGCAAAAAACGCTGCATTCCATCAGTTTTTTTTTAAACATTCAGCAAAATAATAAAGTTAATTGGATCCGGAGATTCCCTTTTGTCTATGCATTGTTGAATTTGATTGGGCTCTCTAATTGCAACTACACTGTTGAATTTGCATTTCGACTGCAGTGCGCAAATTGAACTTGTTTTCCGACTGCATTCATGGCCAAAAATAAACAATGGATAAGAACCCTTTTAGCCAGTGGTTTAGGTTTGTAAATCCATTCATTTGTTAATAGTGCTTTTAACAAATATGGCGTTGTTTTTGTGAAATCATGGGTACCTAATCGTATGACGTAACTGTGCTAATGACGGTCGCACTTTTAGCAGAATGGCTATTTAAAATATTTATTTGCCTTCTAAGTGTTTATTTATTGGACAAAAAGGTACCTAACAAGTTTTGATTTTAGATAAAAGAGAAACAAATTGGTTATGTGTGTTTGCCACAGGCACATGCATATAAAAGACTAGCTTTTCCCCGTGGCTTCGCTCGGTTCACAGAGAAACAGTTTTCACGATAAAAAGTTGCCTATGTCACTTTGAAATTATGTAGCTTTCCATAGGTGAAAGAATTTTTTGTATCGGTTTATTAGTTTTTGAGTTTACACAACAATGAAATCTTTTCTCTTAAGGCGGTACCCCGAGCAAAACGCCACGCAAGCCGTTTTTTGTGCTGTTTTTAGGAGCTATCTACTCGTTAATTAAAAACAAATATCAATTAATAAAAATACATTAAATTTCTACATAATATTGATTCTAAAATGGTAGATTTAGTTTTTTTTTAAATGTTGTATATATTTCACTAATCTACTTCCAAAAAACCATGAAATTGAGAAATAATTATTGATATTATGCATCCACTCGTAAAGTGTTCATTGATTATTTTTTGTACTAACACTAATGGATAGACAATTTAATAACGAACATTTTTGTAGAATTATTTTTTTCAAAAGACCAAAATTCGATTTTATAAAGATTTTATTCTAAAATCTGGGCGTATTCACTACTGTAATTCATGCGCCACCAGTGCCGCTAGACCAATAGGAACGCTCATATCTCACGCCGATTTTTTGGTCAGGGTACCGTCTTAATAATGTTTTTATCTAGTGTAGATGTAGATACACTCAGTAATAGAAAAGCTTATTGATAGTATTAGTAGATAGTATCTTCTTAAATTATGGTAGTACTAGTTGTTGCCTGTGGCTTCGCCCGCGTGAATGTCAAAAGTTATCCCATGAGAAAAAAAAAGTATTCTATAACCTTATTTTTTTGTTTTTTTATTTTTTTTTATAAAGAAAAACGTTGCCCCACACTAGGAATTTCTTCCTGTATCGTGGGTGCGTTAACAAACATATAAACTCACATACACAACACCCAGAGCCGGAACAACTATCTGTTGGTCATAAAATTTAAAGGTTGTCTGTAAGAGATTGCCCTGTGCGATAAGACCGCCCATTGTACACTTTGTTTTTAAAAATGTTTGTTCTGTATGTTTTTTTATTATGTGGTGTACAATAAAGTATATAATAATAATAATAATAATAATAATAATTGTTTCGTGCGGGAATCGAACCCGCGACACGCAGCGCAGCAGTCAATCGCTCAACCACTGCGCCAATCGTGCGCCCTAAGACGTGAAGGCGTAAAAAACAAACTCATCTTCTTACTAATATTATAAATGTGAAAGTTTAGATTGATGTGTGTATGTTTGCTACTCAATCACGCTAAAACGGCTGAACGGATCTGGATGAAATTTGGCACAGAGATTTTTATTTAATAATTGTTTAGAATAGCAGGCTACTTCATCCCGGTGTAATGTTCCCTTCGGATAGAAAAAAAAACACTTTTAATGAGGGCGAAGCTGCTGGCAGAAGCAGTATTCGCATATTTATAATAATTTATAAAGTATAGTCAACATGTATGCAATTTTTTTTTAATCGGTGCCGGATAACTGTTTCAAAATTCAGTTGCAAGATTTGACCCACCATTAGACATATGTAAGTGTGTTGTTGCAATGAATGTTTATACATACTTACATTGCAAGTTAAATAAAAGCTGATGCATATGAGCAGATGTATGTCGTGACTGTGACAAGAAGGCACACAAAGGTACACTCTCAAGCACGGTGTTGGTTTTCAGTGGTACATAGAATTGACTTACATTGTTTTAATCATGGTCATATTGAGCTTTGTCTATGTATAATATCATGTCAGATTCACTGTAAAAGTATAAGCACTAACATTACCAAAGGGCACCCTGGAGAAATCGAAATAAAATGTTCGTTTTCTTTTCTTTCGTTAAGTTTGTTACCGTAAAGTTATAACGGTAGTTAGTTGTTTTAGGGCCTAAATTGTTCAGGCAAGTACTTACGAAAGAGTTTTATTTGATGCCTGATAATGAACCAGCTTATATTTTTTTGGGGTATCTACACCTGGCACCTTGAGTAGTTAGCTACATGATAAACTAATTCATTTTTGTCATCCGCCTACTCTTGAACAAATAATAGATTTTTGGACCACATTGATGATCGTCTATTATATTATTATTATTATTTTGTTACCACAAAAGTAACATCGCGCAATCAAAGTTCTCCGCGCAATTTGAACATAAACCACAACCTCAAGGATCGTAATTAGTTTATCTGCGATTCCCACATGGAATCACATAGGTCATTGGATAAATTGCGACTTAAAATGCTAATGCATTCCATCGTTTTCTTGGATGAATCTTTTACTGTCCAAGCTGCACATCTCTGGAATGCATTGCCCGATCCAATAAAACAAGACTCATTAAAGAACATTACGTGTCGCTGCGATCGTCGTTAATCAACATTTACTTTCATTGCCTATACATATATTGAGTATGTATGTATCTATTATATAACTTATATGTAGAAGTAAATATTAGTATTTTTTGTGTTACACCAATGTTAACCCCATTTCATGTCCAGGCTATCACTGTCCATACCAGGTTGCCTGGAAGAGATCGCGGTATGCGAAATGGCCGCCCCTTTTATGTGTTTAAGTTTTAAGTTTTCTTTTCTATGTTTAAACTTTGTGTACCTACAATAAAGTATATAAATAATATAATAAATAATAGCCCGTCAACAACCATCGGGCAGTTGGCCATCAGTCACAACCACTTTCTGGTCGGATAATCCTCCTTTTTCAATGGAGTTTGCGAGACCTTCCACCCTATAAGTACCTTAGAAGTTTTTGTGTCGATAAAACAAAAGTAGAATATATACTATCTGACGAGAATTAGTAATTCCCCTAGATAAATCATAACAACATCGATAACCTATTTTCCTTCTACATATACAAATAGATATATATGCCAAGAAAATAGTGATCGAATCTAGAACATGGAATGATTTGTAGACGATATGTTATGTGAACTACTGAAGTGGGAGTTACAGCCATAAGTTGTCAAGAAATGATGGATGAGACAATACGGAACCCGTATTTGTCGGTGAAGAAATGTCTGTGAGATTGGTGTTCTGCGGGGAACAATCCATCTTGTTCATAAGATTTGATGGGAACGTTTTAACAGCAAATTACTTGGGAAATCAGAATTTTATTTGCAGTTGAGTTTCGTGATCAAATGTAAAAGGACACTTTGTTTAGGATTTTAAGATTTAGTTGTGATATTTGTAGCCCTAAATATGTCATAAAAAATGGTGCAACGGTTTTAATAATTCCTTTGTAGGTTTTTTCCATTCATTATGTTAGGTTAGATTATTCCTCCTTGACGTTTTACACAATGATGTCATGAACTCATCAAACATAAACGTATTTCAAAATAAGCCATTGATGTGTTATAGAAAAACCTCGAAAGACCAATTCGACGAACCCTGGTTTGGCTATATATGGTTCTAATAATATAGTTACACTTATCAACATCATCATCATTTGCGTCTTTCGGCTGAAATGATGATGACATAGACCTCCTCCAGACATCGCAACATTGACCAATCCCTTGCGTCTCGCATCCAGCGCATTCCTGCAACCTAACCAGGTCACCGGTCCACCCAGTGGGAGACCTTCCAACACATCGTCTTTCGTTGCGTGGTCTCCATTCCAGAACTTTTCGGCCCCATCGACCATCCGTTTTGCGAGCAATGTGCCCTGCCCGCTGCCACTTAAGTTTCGCAATTCTTCGTGCTATATCGGTAACTTTGATTCTCCTGCGGATATCCTCATTTTTGATGCGATCACGCAAGGAAACTCAGAGCATAGCTCTCTCCATTGCCCTTTGGGTGATTTTAAGCTTTCTGATAAGGCCCATTGTGTGCGACCACGTTTTGGTGCCATAGGTGTTAATTACTTGCAACCCACACAAGATACACTCACAAAAATATAGTTTAAAAAAGTTTGACTAAATATGGAAAGGCGATCGTAATTAAACAACGTATTTACCCTACATTACACATAATAATCTTCTGCGCATTTCGGATTCGCAACAGAGCGGTCGTCACTGGGGTCCCACCGGACCATGCTGGGTGAAATATGGTGCAATAAATAACCATATTATCGCGCGCAGTCGATTTTGTACCCCTGCTTTCTGGACACTTCGTTATATATCCGGATAGTTGGTATTGAGAGTTAGGAACTGTATGGACTCATACAGTTCTTTAGCTTTGGTCTCTTGATCGGAACGCACAACCTTTACACCGCTGACGCATACTGTGAAGGAACAATGGGCCATTCTAGACGTTTTTCATACCATTAAGTGTCCGGTACCACAAATCGCATATATCCATACAGTTATGCGTTCTGATCAAGAGACCAAATTTTGAAAGCATTTAGATTCTTTAAGAAGTGCGTCCACGTGTCTCTTTTTATTCCGCCAGTCAGTTTTGTGTCCCTGCTATCTAGACACTTCGTTATATGTCCGGATACTTATTGAGAGTTAAGATCTGTACGGTCTAACCTATGGTTTCGTGTGGCTTCTTTAGTTTGACTAGTACTTTTGTTGCTTCTATTTAGTACTACATCTATTTAGGTCAGTGGTGGTAAGGATTATTATGTCCGGCACCGCAGACCGTAGTGTTGTATGATCCGATCAAGAAACCACAGCTTAACAGAATATTATTTTGTTATGAAGAGCGTCCGCGTGTTTTCAACGACTTTCTGAATGATACTCGTCTCTTCTTATTTCAGCAGTCGATTTTGTGCTCCTGTTTTCTAGACACTTCGTTTTATGTCCGGATAATTGGGTTTGAGATTTAGCAACTAATGATTCTTGTCTTTTTAGTATGGCTTAATCGTGTTGTTGCTCGAAATCAGATAGACTTTACTTAAATTAAATGTTTTAAAGGAATAAAGTTTACGAGAAATTTCCATGATTTAATATCATAAAGCTATTTAAAAAGTATGATAATTTTGGTATTTCTGTTATTGTAAATTGTTTTTGTTCTCAAAAGGTCTTTAGTTCAATAAACTGTGAGAGTAATCTGAAATATCAGTGTCAAGTCTCGTGACACATAAATAAATCCATATTCATATTTTAAGAGGTAAATTTTTTTGTTTGTTTATTTGTTTTATCTCAAAATAAGCACGATTTCTGAGCAACAGGGAGCAAACCCGCAGGAAAAAGCTAGTTAGCCATATTTAAATGAATTATATTGTAACAAATGCTGCACTATTGCACCTATGTTTGAATCATATGTCTACGCGAAGTTAACATGGCGTCAACGTAACGGCTACCAAGCCTATATTCATGTTATCGATTACGACACCTCCGTAGGCTTCCACTGCAACTGATTATTCTACTAGTACTAGACGTACCTAGTACTAGTAAAATACTCAGTTGCACTAGTACCTAAACTTAAACTTAAACTTTATACGGGTGCGAAGCCGTAGTCTAGAAGATATTAAAACGGTTACTGTGAGGTAGGTAGGAATAAATCAAAACGTATGACACTCAGCATTAGTGAATGAATTTTGGCAATCGGATCAGGATTCCCGCAGACTTATTACGTATGAAACAGCAATTAACAATATTTGCGCATAGATTGTACAATCATCGCGCGAATATCGCTATACGTCAAAAAATTGGAAGGCATATTTTAGCGAAATAATTTCTCTTCAATCGCGAATCCGCATTATATATGAGCTATAGCCACACCATAATAATTTTACGACAGCACTGCTAACAATAAAAATCTATTAACTGAAATGTGCATTTATCGCAAGGTGATCGCGATAATTTCGTATTACGTGTGGTTTTTGACAGCAGAGCGACAGCGATCGGCGAGCAAATGTGGTTGTCAAATTGCGATTTCTTTTTCCCTTGTTGTTGGTTGATTGCCAATCGCTCGCTGATGGCTGAGTAGGTACAGAAGTTTTTGAGTTTTTGGCGGCTTTTTTCGTATGTTAATTTGTGGCTACTTTAATTATCCGCAAATTAGAATAATAATATAAAAATAAATATTGTAAATGTAAATGACAAATTGGTGTTGTTTTGAATCTCTAATGTCTACGCAACTGGACTATTTGTTGAATCATTGAAACAGAAGTGATCACGGTAAAGTGGAGGATTTTTTTAATATACAGTATAAAAAAAATCCTGTGTTGGCTACCTCAGCGAAGCTTATATGTTTACTACTAAATACTTACAATGAATGTGATAAGTCCGCAATAAGTATCTTCTATTATATTTTTTTTTTATATGGCAAACACCGATGTCGACTGTTCTGCCAATGTCTAAATTAAATTTGAAAAATCATTTTTACGTTTCATAGCTCAAATACGAGATAATGTAGTCTACTAAGTGATGTTCTAATGCGTTATCGATTCAATTTTGAAAACAATCTACAATTAGAAGAAATTTTAATTGATTTTACACATAGACTTAAATGTAAATAAAATGCAAATATCAAATTTTCACTACCATATTTACTTTACACAAATTCTTTACACCTGCGAATATTATTTTTCGGAATATTGGAGCTAAATAGTAATCAAATTGACTATTGTAAAAAAAAAGCCTCCACCAAGTGTTGCTCTTTCATAAGCTGGTTAATTCATCAAACGATACATTTTATAAATCATCGGACAGATAAAATAGCTTCTGTTAAAAGTGACTGTCAAAAAAAAAAGACTTTACTTAAAGGCCTCAGTAGCCAGGTCACTAAATTGATCGCGCAATAATTGTACAATTATTGCTACTTGCTGTTCCTTACGTAATAAGCCCGCCGGATATTATCTTTTAGCAACATAAATAAATTAGCTTCTGTCGGCGGCTTCGTCCATGTAGTGGTCAGAAATAATCCCAAAGCAACGTACTCCCAGGATAAAAAGTATCCTTTGCCCTTTTATATGGTCCAATCCATACTTATACCAAAATTCATCAAAATTCGTGATACGGTTGTGGCGTATTTATCTCTAGTTCTACAAACTTCAATATAGTGCAGTTCTCATGTTCCCTCGTAAAAACTATAAGTACAATTTTATCAGCGA
Organism: Orthosia gothica; assembly: GCA_949775005.1. NCBI lineage: Eukaryota > Metazoa > Arthropoda > Insecta > Lepidoptera > Noctuidae > Orthosia > Orthosia gothica. The sequence continues at coordinate 13,847,452 of OX459041.1, forward strand.
GAAGGAAAAGTACATTGTTCGTAATGTCAACAGGACAGTCACTTCTGATAACCTCTATAATTGCAAATATGTTTACAATAATATTATGCATATCAATCAACATGTAAATAAAAACATTAGTGTAGCTTCGAAGGCATTGGAATAAAGTTGTTGGTTAACAAATTAAAATATTCATTTAAAATTCAAGGCACGGAATATTTCATGGTATGTATTTTTTGCTGACTGATAACTGTTTACTTTTACGTGATTTTTTAAATTCCTAAATATGAATTAAATGACCAACCCGCTCTGGGCCCGCGTGGTAGATCGGCCCGTTCCCTCACAGAGAGGAGGCCTGTGTCCCAGCAGTGGGAATATTTAAAGGCTGATGATGATGATGATGATGAATTAAATATTTTCTCTTGCCCTTATAACCAATTTATGTAGGGCCAGTGCAATATATCATGTCTTTTTCTGCCATACTTCTCTATTCGTGGAATATCACTACAATGTTTCTAGGTATTATTTTTTGCTAGTTTTTTTTATTTTCACCATTGAGCAGTATTCACTAGTGTTTTATTCATCCATTAAAATAATAGCTTTCTTAGGTTGCCAACAGTTTTATTATTTACAAAAGCTGACTGTTTGAGTGAAATCCAAAATGCATAGTCGGTAGTCGGTACCATACATAAATGTAGTCTATATTTGGACATATTATCATAATTTTAACATTATCACAGGAAATATTAGTAAATTCTTGTTTTTCTGTAACTTAAGGAAAATCTGATGTTAACATAGCTGTTTAACTTAGTACTTAAATACACTTAAGGAAAGAAGATTTTGGCAAACCTTCTTTTTTGTGTGGGTAATCATCCAATGACTTCTCCTGCTCTGGGGGAAACGGGAGGGAGTGTCAGACTTTTACTGACTAAAACCCACCCGTGTTCCTTCAGTTGCTTGCGCCAGGGCCGCGGTAACTCTCTTTCAAATTTATTCGCGACCCAGACAGACATCGGCCCTATCAGGCCCCGTAAATTTTGCTGACATCTCTTTGAGGCGCGCGTGGAACACAACGCGCCATAAACTTGGGCTTGGGCCTTATCGGACGGTAAGCTACCCATAACTTGCCGTCCGCAAGCCTGTGCCTACGGTGGCCGGGAATCGGCTTGCGACTCCCGACGCCCGGGTCGTCTCCTGTGGTGGCTAGGGGCGTGGGGGCGTCTCCATTGCGTCTCCCTCACGCGTTCCGCCTACTCCTTTGCGAGCATTACTGCTTTGCAGAAGGAGCAGACACCTTCCCATACCCTCTCGCTCCGTACCGTGGCCTGGACCAGGGCCGGACGCGAGAGGTCGCCACCGCCGATCGCCTCCATGAGGACACTATATATGCATGCACTATGTATGCTCCACCATGTCCTCCGGGCATATTATGGACCTGCCTATTTACAAATGTGTAGACGCCGTTTAAGTTTTGATTTGTTGATTTTATGGAATACTGTTCTTTTTTGGTCTGTGTATATCATCCAAATAAAGCTTGGTTAAACTTCTTATCAAGCAAAAACATTCAAACGAAAACTGTTTGTTTTATTATTTTTACGTATTATAAATCTGTGAAGCATCGCTGTGAGGCATTAGTGCTATAAATATCTAAGTATTTATATTAAGTACTTTGTCACATTTATTTTCAAAGCAAAACTAACGATTTTACAACAACCTATTCTTTTTGAACATGGAACAAACTTCTTTTGTCTATCAATTTAAAACATCGACAGTGTTTTATAAATGACCGATGTCGTTCATATATAGAATTCCTTCAGTTGGCAGGTAGTCTTATTGCAATAATCGCAGAAACACACTGTTTACATTATTTTAATGTAAAATATATACTGGTATTATCGAACTGACAAAGCTTTTATCTTTTCAGATGAAATTCTTCATCGTGGCAATCTTGTTTGCATTTGCAGAAACTGGTGTGATTGGTGCCAGGAATTGTATTAATATTAACTATAATAGTTACGAAAAGGAAATTCTTCTAGATGGTGTTGAAAGTCCATACCAGCTGGCTATCGATCGAGACACGCATACTCTGTTCTTCAGCTACACGGCAATGACAGATGAAATGTTTAAATCTGCCTATTTTAGCATGAAAACTTATCGTTACGCTAAGGTTCGTGGCATTCAAGGAGGTTTTGCAAACGCTGTTTCCAGTAACAAGGTTTACATGGGTGGTGAAAATGGTATATACACATATGATTATGATACGGTGACCGCAACTAAATTAGATATCAAGAAAAACATAAATGTTTGGCAAATGTTTTACAAAGATGGATTATATTTTACGACTTACCCAGAAGAGAAAGCATATTTCTATAAAAATACTGAAGAAAATTTGTATGAAGATAGTGAAGTTGTGGAAGTGCCCGCATTGCAAGATATCAAAGTCATGCTAATTGCTGTGACTAATGACAAAGACCTTCTATATTTTAATTCTTCTGGTATCTTTCTGTATAGCAGAAAGAATAATAATCACATTTTTCTAAATGATGCTGTTGCCAATGGAGTCGCGTCTGATGTTCATGGTCACTTATACATTTCAAGTCCAAATGGAATTTATTATTATAATAATAAATTAAAGAAAATTTCATATTTGGCTAAAATAGACAATGTATATGGCATAGCCATAGAAAAGGATGGTAATATTATTTATGCATCAGAAAATTGTATAATTAGACTTAAACCAGCGGTCGTTCCTTGCGATGAAGAAGATACAATTGGGAAGAGTGTAAACGAGATCATTGTAACCATATAATGTGCTGACAACATAATCTAAGTTCTTGATATTTTGGGCATTGCCTACGGTTTTTTCATTATTATCTTAGTTGCAGATAATTTAACTTTTTCTTAAATTGCTTGCTTTTGTAAATATGTATGTACCTGAGCGATGAGATGAGATTTTAAAATAAAAAATAATGCTGTTGTAAAAATGCTTGTTTCGTTTCATCTGTATAATTTATTTATCAGAGAAGGTATCGCGGTTTATAGCTAGGATATTCAAACTACTACATTTTGAAAATTAATAACTTTAGACTCCTTAGTCGGGCATCCCACCGGGCACACTGCTTGTAAAATGTGTGACTATCTGACAAAATCATGTTTTGTTTTATGGGCAAAAAACCGCGAATTAATTATAAATCGATGCTGTTTATTAACTATACATCGGATGCGTTTGTTTTTGGTATCGAAAATAGGTATAATTACGCACTTTTGAATATATATTTTTTCATCGATAATGACTTAACAAAAATTGCTATTTTGCGTGTTAGCTTTGTATTTTATTGTCAACTCACTTAATGAATTCACGCCGCTTTACCTTAACGGCGTTTTAGAGCTGGATATCCACAAACTTTTATTGACTTTGTAACGTTACGTATAGCTCAGTCGAGCTAAACGTATGCTACGTTAATAAAATTAAAATAAAAAAAGATTATTAAAATTAAAGCTATGAAAATAAAAAGGATATTGAGTATTAAAACTATCGGCCGGCTTCGCACGACGTGGGTTGCTTGAGTTAGGCAGCTAACCAGGCAGCAGGACGGCAGGAAAACGTGGTATGCTCGAGGTAGGCAGGTGAGCAAACACCACGACGGACAAGCAGGCAATCGGATAGGTAGGCAGTAGAGTAGGCAGCAGGACGGATAGGCAGGCACACAGTGGTCAAGGCAGCTGATCTATTAGTCAGGCTAACGGGCAGGTAGGCAGTAGGACAGGTGCAGGCTCAGGCAGCAAGGAGTATGGAGGCCAGGATGTGGCTTCATACGCCGATCAACGATCCCGCAGATATGAAGCGGTGACCGACGAGGTTAATGAACCAGTAAAAATGCTCAAATTTAAGTTCCACACTCAATAAATAATATTTAATGCACTTCAAAGATTTCATAAATATTAATAGGCTGAAGATATTCTGTGTTCAGTATTGTAAGTATGTATTATATGATATTATGTCTAAGTAATATTATTTAAGAATGTATTTTGTACACTGACAGCCCTAAATTCTTTTCTTCTATCGTACAGTGCATCCAAAGGTTGTCTCTAAGAGATTTTTGCCCTGTGCGATAAGACCGCCCATTGTACACTTGTTTTTGTGAATGTTTGTCCTGTACATATTTTGTGGTAGACTCACAACTCAGGCTTAAAATAAATAAAGCTTTTTGAGCAAAGGTCTCACATAATTATTAAATGCTGTTCCTACCATAAATCCTTCTTTCCCAGGCATATTTTTATATTTTTACAAGTCTCTAGTGTCTTAATAAACGGGCTCCGATCGTAAGAAGCGGCAAGGAGGGGCAGGTAAGATATTGCGCCATATTTCAACTAGTACACCACATGCTATTCATGGCTTTGGGTCTATAGCAGGAGTGCTACTATTCTGCTGAATTTGCACTATAACCTGCGGATAGAATTATGCCTGAATTGATTTATTCGGCATATTTTCTTACCTTTTGCTCGGTTGCTGTTGTTTTAAAAGATGGCTTACTCAAAATGTAACATCCTACTAATATTATTAATGTGATAGTCTGTGAGGATCTTTGTTAATCTTTAAAAAGTTCTGAACTAATTCTGATGAAACTGCAGCTTATGAAAAGACTAGATTCTGTCATCGGTTTCGACCGTGTGAAATTCTAAAATTATCCGGAAGGAACATATGCCCGGGATAAAATATCCTATCCTGATAATCTATCTCTGTGCCAAATTTCATCCAGATCCGTTCAGCCTTTTAAGCGTGAAGAAATAACAAACATTCAAACCACACACTCACAAACTTTCGCCTTTATAAAATTAGTGTGATGTGATAGAAAGATAAAAATATATAAGTAAGTACTAATTCCACGCAAGCGGAGTCTGACTATTCCAGCCCGAAATTATACCTAAAAAAGTATATATGATGAACTTATTAGAGTAGGATGCCCTTAGTATTGGTACAGCGATGGCCTTGTCAATTTGGGCGCACGGTTGGCGCAGTGGTTGAGCGATTGACTGCTGCGCTGCGTGTCGCGGGTTCGATTCCCGCACGGAACAAATATATGTATGACCTACAGATAGTTCTTCCGGCTCTGGGTGTAGTGTATGTGAGTTTGTATGTTTGTAAACGCACCCACGATACAGGAAGAAATTCCTAGTGTGGGGCAACGTATTCTTAAAGAAAAAATAATAATTGGCCGATATAACTAAATGTCTTGTAAAAGAACAGTTCTAAGTTAAAATACTAGATAGTTTATTTTGCTGATGATGATTAAATAATGGACCTAATGGTTGTCTGGCACTACCTTGTGGTATTAAAGTCCACCTATCTACATTGCCAGTACCAGTTTCAAAAGATCATTCGTACGAAATATTACGTCAAGTAAACAGAATTTCCAGCATTTATTATGCAAAATACCGTGAAAAACAACGTCAAGTAAGTTTTAACTGCCAACAAAAATTCGACCGACTTCGAAATTAACTGGAAAAGGCATAAAATATGCATAAATTCGATTCTGTGTGATTTTAACATGAAGCTTCGTTACTTATACGAACTCTGAAGTGAATACATTATGGGCTGAAGGCACGTTTGCTTTGTAATTCATTTGGCGGTTCGTTAAACATTATAACAGACTTAAAAAAAATCCTTTCAAAGACATGTAACTTTGCTCTTTAATTGAAAATGTATATAAGCAAAAAGAAACATGTTTTAATGTATTTGATTTCGGTTTTGATGTTAAATGAAGCATTTGTGATGACACGGCTTTTCTGTTGCTTTTTGACTTTGCGAATCAAGGTTGAATTTCAATGATTCTGTCGTATTTCTAAAGCTTTGTTTTTGGAGACGTGTGGCGTGTTGGGCGGCGCTGACTGCACTAAAGTCAAACATGTTATAGCGCTGTATAATAGCATTTACGGAGAAGTATTGGCGTTGCCAAAAAAACAACGCGCCGTGTCTCCAGAGGCGTAAGACATTCCCAGTCCAGACAGCACTGTTGCTGAGAAATACGTGTCTAGCGCACGGGTCTCAGGTCCGGTCTCTCTCCACCCCCGGTGGGTTCCCGCATTGTCAAGGCGGCGGGCTCAGTAGCCGTGGCTTGATCACCCACTGTGCAGCGAAGAGGAACCCGAGGAGGGGCCGCTGGTCAGGTTTTTTACCGATAAGCTGACGGCCACATCGCAACTGAGGCCGGCCGCGATATCGTTTGGGGCCTTCCATACCCATACGATATTTCGGCTGAGGTTTTGAGGCCGTGGACGCCACCGTCTGATGGCGGACGCGGTGGGGCCGTAGGGGAGGAGTGTCGGTATAGCGTTTGCCGCTCATCCTATGCCCTGCGGCCGAAAAATGCTATGTGGCGGGGCCATTGACCTTGACCCGTTACAAGGGGACCAAGGGTGCCATACACGGGATCGTCTGGCGCCCATGTGCTGCTTTGGTCCTTGGGGTGGTCACGGTGGTTGGTGTATTCTGGTGCGCCGGTGATGGGAGGTACGGGGAGTACCTCCCATCACCGGCGCCAGAGGAGGGTCCGGTGATGGACAACCGCGGCGGGTTCGCGGTGAGTGCTAACGCGTGCCCGTGTTCCCGCCATAAGCGGCACAGGAGGACACCGTGGAGTTTAGTGTGTTGGAGTCCCACACAACTGCACTATCTCCCCGTGGTAGTGCCGTATGCATGAGCATTAACAAAATAAAAATAAACAGTGTGTTCCGGCGCTCTGTAAAACCGTGGAACCTGTCTTTGGTGGCCGTCTCCGAATTGTAAATTGAAATCCTGATTGAGTCAGTTTCAATGCTGCCAAGACCCCGGTGTCTTTTTACGTAAAAAAAATGAGCCAATTCTACCCGGGTCCATCTTCCGTGGTGTAAGCGTGCCGATAACGGAGCATCTCGACCTTCCTGGTGTTATTTGGACATCGGCCCTAAATTTTGGTCCATTCATTGACGCTCAGTTGACTGAAAAAAAGTAGGGGATCCTTGCAAAGGTGACACGGTACTTCAAGCCTGAGCAGCTAGTCAAGTTGTATAAAGCGTAAGTTCAGTCATGCATGGATTACTGATCCCACCTCTGAGACGGATCTGTCAAGTACCAATTTGATGCACTTAACTCGATAGACAAACAGGCCAAGAGGCTTATCCTGAGACTTGAACATCGACAGCACAGTTGTCAGCCTGTCGGTTTTTTATCGGTTGCATTTCGGAGAATGTCCGATGAAACTGCACAATTTGATTCTGCCTAGCTCTTTTCATCATCGGACTACAAGGCGTACCTACGCCAATGTGCCATCGGTATAGCCTACCACAAACAAAAATGATAAAAATAAAGTCCAGAATGAACCCGTGGTGACTATAGCGGGTGTGGGTGCAGGTGCTTTTAGGAGGCCACAGTACATCGCAACTTGTTGCGAGCAGTAAAGACTAGACGTTGTCCTTCCTTTCAGGGTACGTAGAAGATCACTCGCTAGCTGGGCCGCTACGTCATTTCCCTTGTCGCTCTTGACGCATACCATAGTCACTGCAGTATAAACGAAAACTATTTTTTTATATGTGTAATACTTCGCACCCGCGCAAGTACTTCACACTGCTCGGAGCCCAAAAAGGCTGGGTTACATTGCCGTATCCCGGTTCAAACGTGGCTAATGTTGATCAAAGCGTTACATGCAGGTGTATACACATTATAGGCGTACTGGGATGTTGCAAACGCAGGATTTAGCGTGCCACAGTCCTTTGGTGACTGGCCTTTCAATCGCACACACAATTTTCTTCTAAAGGTGCCGCCGGGAGATAAAAAGTTCTAAATCTCGAAGGTTGTGTAACACCTTAACATGTAATACCTTACCCTATAGGTAAACAAGCTACATTATAAGTTTGTGAGTTATCTTTCGCAAATTAGTTTTAAAAAAACTGAAAAGTTACTAGCAAACAAAATATATTGCAGTGACACTTGTCTCTCCTTTTAGCTTAGTTAAAGATTTCATAATTATTAATCAAGAAAGCAGAATGTTAAGATAATTATAACAAAATAATTAAGGCCAAATTCTTCAAATTAATTAGTAAACTAGACACCAACTATGAAAGTTTTAATAAGTTGTCTAACGCCTGACACCTTTACAAACTTCTGATATAATTATTATACTGACGTGTAAAGATTTACTTTGTAAAGTTATTTATATTTAATTTGCTTCTGCCCGCGACTACGCTTGGGAGAAAGCGTTTTTAATACGCTTTTATTAGCTTGGTATTTAAGTATCAATGCAACGGAATCTTTGAACGTGATTTTCACCCCCATCAAAACGTTGGATTGATTTGAAACTTTGCACACCTATTAAGGACCGATGACAATATAATAATTTAAATAGTTTGCCCCATTATCCTTACCAGGATCTTCAGGATTAGCGACTTTTTAGTTCAATTTACCATTCAAGCGTGTTTTTTCGTTTTTAGAACTAAAATTTATTTTATCCCAAAATATCGTAGTACCGGAATTATATTGATAAAATTTCCTAATCCAGACCTTGTTCTATCCGTGTCCTTTTCATACTTATCTGTAAAGCTGTTAGGCTGTGATTGATAACAAACATCGAAACGTATTGATTTTTACATTAATAATATTTATTTATTGATTATATACTTTATTGATTATATGCTCTCAAAACGGTGAAGGAAAACATCGTGAGGAAACCGGCATGTCCTAGAACCAAAAATTCGAAGACATGTGACATCCACCAACCCGCACTGGGCCCGCGTGGTGGATTACGGCCCATTCCCTCTCACAGAGAGGAGGCCTGTGTCCCAGCAGTGGGAACATTAATAGGCTGATGATGTGATACTTTATTGTACACCATAAGGAAGTAGAATAATAGAACAGAAGAGTTATAGTGCAGTGGAATATTAATAGGATTTGGGTTTTATACGATGAAATTAAGTGGTTTTCCAAAGTGTACCGGAGTTATTTCAGGTATCAGCAACGCCTGATGGAATATTAGCTAACTACTGAAGTTGAATTTCTTGCTAAGAAAATATTAACCTTTGTAGTTTAACAGGGGCTAAGCGGAAGTAAAGTTGAGTTTCGAAATGGTGTTAAATTGGTTGGAAAAAAAAACAGGGTGCGTAATGAAAGTAAGATAAGTCTTAAATTGACAACTCTTGCACTGAGGTGCCGCCTTGAGCAAGGGTGATGATCATTGCTCGTTGTTACTGAAAAAGAAGACAGAAATTGATTAAAAATAACCAATAAATTATCATTCATATCTTGAAGCCTCAATAAGAGACTTGAAAAGTCATAATCCTATGTCCGTATTAAATTCACGCAAGATAAACCTTTAGCCCAACGCAAACAACCCCAACCAAAACACCAACTTAATATTGAAAATCTAACAAATCTACTACAAACACAATAACCCCATCTCAACAAATTCTCGCTAAAACGCTACAAAAGTAACATTCATTGTACGTTTTATGAAGTTGAACTAACAAAAGAAACTAAGTCATCCATTTCTGGGGAAATCGTTTACCCCGCCAATGTCTGTAACTGGTAATTGAATCCAACAAAGAAGATAGAAAAAAAAGTAAACTTACTACGTGATACGAAAACGGGATTCGGGCTATCAACACTTGTTCTGTAAGCCAATGAGAAAGAACCAATACGGGTGTATGCCGACCATATCAGATTTAAAGAATAAATTCCTTTTCGCAATAACAAGTAATTGTTTATGTTTATTTATGAACTCCATTGAGGCTGTACGATCTCATTACTTCGGACTATTTATGGCCTTTCGATAATAATGTTCGGATGTAATGTGTTCATGTAGAAATTGCTTGTTCGTATGGTAAGTACAGTATTTATCCGACTGCCGAAGGAGGGTAATGTGTTTATCAGTCTATATAAATATGTTTGTTCCTATGTGGCGTTTGAGAGACCAAACACATTGACCGATTTTGATGATTCTTACGTCAATCTATTCGTCTTAACTTTGCGAGTGTCACTGGCTACATTAAAACTGGAAAATAGAATAATGGCGGCTTTTGGGCGCCATATTGTGGTGGCACAATTTTTACTTACTTCAAGCCCATCGTGCGGGGTATAAAAATAATTAAGAGGTGCTTTAAAAAATATAAAACAATTAAATGTTTAAATAAACCCTATTTAAAAAAAAATGGTAACTAAAAAGTTAACATAAAAAAGTTAATTCAAAAAATCTAAAAACCCGACTGCTTAAGAAGCGAACTAAAACGACATAAACAAGAAAAAAACCGGCCAAGTGCGAGTTGGACTCGCGCACGAAGGGTTCCGTACCATTATCGCAAAAAACGGTGAAACATCGCATTTGTTGTATGGGAGCCCCACTTAAATATTTTGTTTTATTGTGTTTTTAGTATTTGGTGTTATAGCGGCAGCAGTAATACATCATCTGTGAAAATTTCAACGGTCTAGCTATCACGGTTCATGAGATACAGCCTGGTGACAGACAGACAGACGGACTGCGGAGTCATATTTATAGGGTCCCGTTTTTACCCTTTGGGTACGGGACCCTTAAAATCATGCTGTGCAGTCAGAGGATACATCTGGTTTTGGTCAGCCAGCTCGCGAATAGTCATATAGATACTTATCCACATTCGCAATTCGCTTTGCTATAGAGTTTTTGAACTTCATATTGTGACAATTCTTGCTTACTATAATTCTATTTGGCAATCTCAATCGTCTCTCGGCCTATTGCCAGGATTGTTAGTCATGCGCATAGCATTCACAATTGTTGGACAGTCCTGCAGTCTTTATTTTTAAATAAATACTGCCTGAAAATCTTTTAAACAGTCGGTAAAAGTATGTAAAAGTATAAAGTTATTATCTACTTACGTGAGGATTCCGTATAAAAGTACAAAGCAAATTAATAAAAACAACTAACGGTTAATGGAGAAATCATAAATATATATAAAAAAGTTTAATATATTAATCTCTCTCTCTGCGACTATTCTGCGAGATTATGGCTTAGGTAGAAGAACACCTAATGCCCAATTCAACGTTGATTTCAAGATTACAATATAATATTCTATTTTTTTCTGTGCGAAATTAGTTTTCTTTTGATGGAAAATTAGTAGTAAGGTTGCTAAGGCTTGAATTGTAATATATATAAATACAATACAATTCTTCTTCTGCTAAAGCTTCTAGGTAGATAATAACTTAACTAGGTTGTAGCCTCATAGCAAAGGTGAATCAACGGAAACAAATAATTTTACTTGAAAACAGAAGACGTTGAAAGTATTTGTCACAGTCGAAGATCGTTACAGATGGGTTCAAGACTAATTCACTTTCTTTCATTGTCAACGATTCTCAAAAAGTTCAAAATGTGTGGGATTGATGAATGTAACCGAAATAGTCTAAGTTCCGATATAAGAAATATAATAATGACAAATCAAATTAAAGTTTATTTTATTACCGTATTAGGTTACGTTATCAAAAAGTTGATTGAATCTATGGTTCATCATCTTCATTTTAGACGAAAGACGTCCACTGCTGGACATAGGCCTCCCCCAAGCGTCGCCACACTGATCGGTTCTGTGCGTTTTGCATCCACCGGACGCCCGCAGCCTTGACTAGGTTGTCGCTCCACCTAGAGGGAGATCTTTTTTAATCTATGGTTGCCTAACACTTAATTATAAATTGTATTATTGAACATCATCGGTAAGCGATTTAGCTAGGAAACATATTTGCGATGTATCAATGTATATATCTATTATCTACCATATAATTCTTATCATCATTAAATATCGTTTGAGGATATATATTTCTTATACCAGATCTCACACTAAAATGTCACGTGGTTAGTCAAACTTTTGCAACTTGACATTTCGATTAACAATGTCGCTGATAGCATAACAGAGTCAATGGCTGATAAATGTTCTACGAACTAAAACTTAATCAAAATTTTGTTAGGTTGGTAATATTCCATCTTCTTGTATCGAGTGTAAGTCATCACGCTCTAACATCTGATTTTGTTGACCAATTCATTCTCTCCAAGTTCCCCGTTATAAATAAAGCACTTGAGTATGACGGATATCCTACCATGTGTTTACAGATGACACTTGTCCCTGTCATTTCGAGACCCTCATCGAACGCTTGGGTAAAAGTTCTTTGTTTTTTAATATATACGGTTCCTTTGTATCACAATCGTGGTCAAGTTTGGGTCCCCAGTTTGGAGGAATGAACTTTGGTTCATCTGTTTTTTTTCCGATGAAAAGGCCCTCTGGCTAGACAGGATATATTTCTATTAGTTTCCTACATGTACACACTTAGTAAGAAACATACCCAAGTAATACAAAATATATAATCGAGTCATAGAAAAGTTCAGGTTCGTAAAGCATCGTGGCGTCCAACACACTGTAAGACGCCGTAGACTTATTTCTAATGTTTGATGGCCACGAAATGTATGTGCACAGTAAATTAAAAATGAGTGTTGGTGAAATTAATTTGCTCCAACCGAAACCTTTGTGTAGCTAAATATTCAAATTAGTAGAAATGTGTAAATTTAAATGGTGTAGTAAAATTAGTAAATTTTGATGGTAAATAAACCGTTACTAGTTGATACGTGCTTTGTAGTTGTAGTTATTTTTAAAGGTAGAAGATGACCAAAGTAACAATGCTTGGATTGTGTGGTAGATGACAACGTCTAGAAAGATTGTATCGATATCTATTATAGAATTGAAAGTGTAGCTGTGGATCTTTGATCATTGACCCTGACTGTACACATTTTTAAATTAAGAATCAAATATCAAAAAGGTCGTATTTGATTAAGGTAGAAACACGATCACAGCTGTACAAAAAAATTACTCAAAATACCGCCTGATTAAACGGTTAACACGAGAGCTTTTAACCGAAACCACGAGGAAGGTAATCGTGGCATTTTTGTTTAGCGAGACGACCCTTATACCCGAATAAATCATTCATTGGAACGTGAAGGCAAATATTTGGATCACGGAGGGTGACCTCGGAAATGTCGCTACAGGCCTATTAAAATAAAAGTAGACCTCTGGTTTATGTAAAGATTTATTTTCTAATATTTGTTTTGATCTACACTGGCCTTCAAAATTTAGTACCACACTTTTGAAATTGCAATTTCTCCTATAGGTAGATACTATAGAAGTCAGAGTTTTGGAATAACAAACGTTTTACAGAAAATTTCATCAACTTCATTTAAAATAATAGTTTTTATACATTAGAAACGTTTTTAACTTAAAAAATAGAAACCAAAAAATATCTATTTTTAACTTACTGCCAAAAACTCAAACAACATTTAAATATATGATAAGATATATTAATTTGCTTAAACATGGGTAACACATACAATATAATAACACGCATGCAAGTTTTAAGGCCAGTATGTTTTTGGTTCTCATGGCGACCGTAAACTGGAAGACGATGCATTGGAAGGCCTCCCACTAGGTAGACTGATGACTTGGTTAAGGTTGCGGGAATCCGCTGGATGTGAGACATACGGGTTCGGTCAATGTGGTGACGCCTGGGGTAGACCTATGTTCAGCAGTGGACATCTTTCGCCTGAAATGATGATGAATGTTGATGATGATTGTTATGATTTAGGCATGTAATACGGCACATGTATTATCGTGAGAAAAGTTTTGAGGATGCTAACAAGAATAGGGGGAGACCATAGACATGATGTATGAACTGTGTGAAATATACGTCTAGGAAGCGGGTGAGTATGAGATGAGATTTTTATAAGGGGAGGATGATGACGGTCCATTTTCGCATTGTTGTTGTTTACACTGTGCAAAGACAGAGGGAAATGTGGTGATTTATTTTAAAATTATCAGTTAATCAAGAAAATTAGCAGTTATTTGTTACGAAAACAAACATATAAACAGATAAACCCAGCAAAGTAAGAAGCGGTGCTAATCACCGTATTAAAGCTGTTTAAAAGGAAAGAATTACAATACTGGAACATTTTTAATTCTACCGCTTTCCATATAGAAGATATTATAAAAGTTATTGCCGAGATCGAAAATAAAAACACAAAGTTTATCGTATATGCTTGCCCAGAATTTAGAAGATACTTCTATTTTTCTGCTTGCAAAGTTCGCATTTCAATAGTGCTTTGTATTGCGGTTTTATTCTAAAACTGAAATCAATCCTGAAATTCAACCAGATTGAAATAAACAATTTATAGCATTTCACCACTCCATCAAACGGGCTGTAATATTGGCAAATTGAAGAATTGCAGCGCCCGGGATAAGCGAGGTATAAAATAAGGAAGAGCCATGCCCATGCAACCTCTTTTAAGGCCGGCCGTCTCTTGGCAGCCTCTACTTGTCGGAAGCTTTATGAATAATTCTTTTATATCTTTCCTCCGCCTTTTCCGTAAACATTACATAAAATTTTCATATTTACGTTGTAGTTACCTATTTGCATTTGAACCACTCATCTAAGGCTATTATTGTTTGTACAGTACAATGGAAGGTGAGCAAATATGTGTTATAAAAACCATACATAAGGGGGGAAATATTTTGGAGAGCGATAAAAGTTACATACGTTTACTGACTTATTTATATGTGCTATATAACAATATAATATAATTTATTTATCATCAGACACAGAAGTCCTTATTACATTCATTATAACAAATAAAAATAAAATTATACCAAATTAAAATTTCCTAATTAAAATAAAATAGGTATCACATTCAATAACATTGCGTACAAAAATATAATCCATTAAAATTAAATCAGTCAGAAACACTAGCATAATTACTTAACATTTCAACAAAAATGTCATAAAACTATAAAAAAATTAAGTTATAAAAATTGTCGAAATAAAATTATAAAATTGTAAACAAATGAAAATAGAAAAATAAAATGGTTTAATAACATTAGCAATGACTTGGCAATTATCGAATTAAGATATTAAGACGGTACCCTGACCAAAAAATCGGAATGAGATATGAGCATTCCTATTGGTCTAGCAGCACTGGTGGCGCATGAATTACAGTAGTAAATACGCCCAGATTTTAGAATAAAATCTTTGTAAAATTTTGGCCTTTTGAAAAAAAAAATACTACAAAAATGTTCGTTATTAAATTGTCTATCCATTAGTGTTAGTACAAAAAAATAATTAATGAACACTTTACGAGGAAATGCATGCTATCAATAATTATTTCTCATCTTTTTGTTTTTTTTGGAAGGAGATTAGTGAAATATATACAACATTAAAAAAAAACGAAATCTACCATTTTAGAAAGCACGAAAAAAGGCTTGCGCGGCGTTTTGCTCGGGGTACCGCCTTAATATAAATATCATAATATACGTAATTATTTTAATTAATTAATAGTATTATCAGTCCAGCGTGCGAATCATATAATTATATAAATTCTATTAGATACAATACAATTTGCATTCATTATATAATAAGGTTACCTATTGGTTTCATAGCACCAATAACATATTTATGAATCATTCACATAAAAACGCATAATACATAGATATCCAATGCAACCAACTCGTATAAATATCTCTACAGATTTCAACTGCACAATGTAGAACGTAAGTTAGCGAGCAGAATTTATAGTCCAGTGCATAAATCACTGAAACAAATTATGTGACCAGAATAACAATTTCGCATATTAACTTTTTATTTCGTTTGCCAAAGAAGGGCGTTTTACGGCACATAAATTCAAACATTGACGCAATAATATATTCTAGTGATAACAAGGCTTGCCATTTAGTACGCAAACCAGCTTCCTCGACCTCCCAAGCCCTTCTGAATCCCACTAATAAACTAAAGAAGAAGGAAAAATTAACTAAAGATCGTAGATCTCATGTCACTGGCTGCGTTATAAAGACTATTGAACGGTCTCTCCATGCAAGAGCAGCTTTTGTGTCGGATGCTTGAGTAGTAACAAATCTTTTATTTTCTTTTGTCGCTTAATGTCGTGTACGACATTATCTCATCTTGTGTAGGAAAAAAGGAAAGAAAAAACGTTTTCTACCCGACTCTGTGTATTTACAAGAGATGGTTTTTTCTGTTTTTTTTTAACATGTTTTTCCCTTCCGGGTCGTGAGTGGAGCATGGGGTAATTTGGGTGAATATGTCAGGGGCATTACAATGGAATAGAAGTCGTTGGCATTCATTATTCGAGGTGGCGCGACCAGGCACTGTGTCCCGCCCATGTTTGTAGCCGTCACTGACGGACGTGTTACACTCGCGGTGCAATTTACCAAGCCACAAGCAAAATTGTTTTTTTTAATGATACCATGTCTTTTTTAGCTTATTTTAAATATGAAGCAAACGCGAGTGTGGGCCTTGGGTGTGATGACGAGCTTAGATGATAATTTATATTTATTGAGAAATAAGAAAATAAAATTAAGTGTGCCAGTTGGCTTGTTAATGAAACGTTTAATTGCACAAAAATATTTTGTAAACAATTGATGTATACGACTGCTACAGCACTCTGTCTGGATCCAGTATCTTTAAAAGCGCCATAACACTATCATTATCAAACATTAAAAACCTTTTTATTTTTGAAAAGCGTTGCATAATAACGCATAATAGTCCACCAGGTAAAGGAATGGCTTTTTTAACATTACATTGTGAACAGCTCTCTGAGCCCCGTCAAGTTTAATTAGTGTGCTTTCCCCGGCCCCATCTCTTACGGAAATTCTGTCCCTACTAAATGCAGGCTAACAAAAAGAGCGTGAAAAACTGCGCTGGATATTACAATAGGTGTGCTTTTTCATTACATAAATGAGTTTCCACGGTGTCAAAAAGCAATTGTTGGTCTTGTTTGTGGAACTTTTTTTGTGTAGCTGTTTTTTTGCTTTTAGTTTGTGAAGGCTATATGAGGGATCACTATACCGGGATGAAACAAAGTCTTTGTGCTTTTCCAGACTCAAAGCTATCTCTGCGCAAATTTCATCCAGACCCGTGACGCCTTTCTGGCGTGTTTGCGTAACAAAAACATACATCCAAACTCTCTTATTTATAATATAAGAAAGATTTTGTACGAAACGTACTGCTATAGATTTGGTATAGGTTGTTACCTACATCATGAGGAAACCGTCAAGAACCAAAAAAAAAAAACGAAGATTCGCGCTGGGTTCACGTGGTGGGTTATTATTATCTCCTTTATTTATATTCTTTCTTATTATTTACATTTTTAAATATTTTTATAAAACATACAAAAAAACATTTAAAAATATAAAAAATAGAGGCCCACCGGTATCGGGAACAGGGTCCAAGCTACCGGCGGCGGTCAGGGCTCTAGAGAGAGGAACCTCCTAACAATACGAGCCGTGTCCAGCAATACTGCTTTCTGGATCAGACCCTTGACCCAGCCGCCTAACGAGAGCCTCCTAAGGTGTTGGTCGAGGCTCGTGGCTATTAAGCCAATGGCTGACACGACTATCGGTACAATGATTGCTGTGTCCACATCCCACATGTCGACAACATATTATTATTATTATGTTATTCCTTGTCTCAGATGATTAAGATGATGAACTTTTATGGTACACGGCACGGTAGAATCAACTTTTATTCCATGTAAATTTGAAAAGTATGGAGTTTCTTGTGCATTCTTCTCCATAACTAGCTACTTGCCGAATGCACGGTAGAATCAACTTGAATTCCATTTAAATTTAAATTGTGACATTCAAAAGTGCCGCTTGGTGGCCCAGTTGAAATAAATATCTTTTGTCTTTTGTCTTATGTAAAACTTACTTATGGCCGCGGCTTTGCCAACGTAAAAATTGAGTTGTCATTCCAGGGAAACACCCAACTGGGATAAAAGCTACCTCATGTCCTTTCCAGATTCTCAAACTATCTTGAACGGTACCAAATTTCATATAAATGATCAGCCGTTTAGTAATAAAAAGATACCTAACAATAAAAAAATACGAAGAACATTTCGCATTTATAATATTATTATGAAAGTATGGATGTGTGTGTTGAAGTTTAGTTGGAACGTTATTGTATTGTTTCTCATAAACTGGTATTTACTACTCAGAAAAAAAAAGTAAAAAACTGAAAAGTAGAATACGCAATGTTAGAATACTCCTAAAAATCGGCTTTCGTTTGAAAAGCTGTTCAATATTCTTGAACGCTACTGTAAACGTAGGACATTTTCACACAATGGTAATCGGCTGTGTATAGATAGACATACATCACAGTTCCGCCCCACAAAACCTTTACACAGCTATGAGTTCAAATTCGTTCAGAAACTGCATGAAAAATCAAATTACATGTAGATCAATGAAAAAGTGTGGAAGAGAAGGCAATATGGGTTGGGATCATTTGGTTTGCCATGGAACGTTCGCAAAATAGCCACTGTCAAAATTGCTAAATTGTACAAAGACCTTATACTTCTTACTACTAGACTGTGCACTATGGCGCAAAAACCGGTCCGAGCGAGAGGGCTCCCGTTGGTAGTGTGTCTCTTTCTAATGAGGTGACCATGACCAAACATAACACGGGACAAATTGATTGTAAAAACAATAGTGTAAGTATCCCAATATATGTATTTATGCTACCTCGCCACCTAAACCGACCAAATTAATTGAAAAGAAAATGAGTGTATATTTTTTGGAATCTACGTCACTTACCGAGTCGGTGTCGAGCGTACAGAATTTCGACATCCCATGTTTTTCCATTGGTGTCGTAAGAGGCAGTTGAGCAGTTTACGATGGTGTATTCGGCGAGGACTCGATAATCCTCAAATCCCAAGTCTGCATAAGTCTTATTCTTCAAGACCCATCGTATAAATAGGAAAAAAACTCTCTGATCTTACTCTCAAGCTCATGAAGGAGAGGCGTTAGATGATCCTGCAGTCTTCAGACGATGCTTTGAAATACCCCAAAGGATCTCAATGATTTCACATATTGTCCAGTTGAGTAGACAGTTGAGAAACAAAACTACACCAATTTTATTCCACTAGGAATCAATTTGCGAATAATATTAACAGCCGCTGAATTTTACTCGAACAAAACCCGCCAAAAACGCCGCAAACCTGGTGGTCTTTTTTTTTGTTCGCCCTTTTCGGGCAGGCTAAGGTCTTGGACCATACCGCCTCGTCTTCAGTGCAATTTTAACATTCTTTAGTATGCATTAGAATACGGATGTAACAGATTCTAATGGTTTTTGGAGTATTTGGCAGCAAATTGTATCGAGTCAGCCTTCCCAGTAAGCTTTGCGGAGGTAGTCAATACTACAATAAAATTCTCCGCTCCACTATCCTGAGATCGCTTCTGTCAATGATTTCACATATTGTCCAGTTGTGTAGACAGTTGATACACAAAACTACACCAATTTTATATCACAATATCCAATAGGAATCAATTTGCAAATAATATTAACAGCCGATGAACTTCACTCGAAAAAATCCCGCCAAAAACTCCAACCTGGTGGCCTTACATTTAGTATTACCAGGCCCAAACATTTAAAAGTACTACTCTTACACAGTATTAATGTATTATTTTTTAAATACAATGAATTGATGAATTAAAGGAACAGTAAAAATATTTAAATACGCTTCAAAGTTTCATAGACTTTGAAACGTATTTAAATATATTTTTTATTCGTTCGTTTTGGTATTACATAAAAAAGAAAATATAAAATTTTCTACCATTTCTACCAAACCCAAAGATTAGTTGAGCTGGCAAGATGTCAGACAAGGACACACTACCAGCGGGCACCCTCTCGCTCAGGACCGCTTTTGGTTAGCTACCGCTTATAAGGGAATAGCTAACCTAGATGTATGATAATAGATTTCATTTTAGCTAAATAAAAATTTTTGGTGCACAGTCTAGTAGTAAGAAATACGTATAAGGTCTTTGAAATTGTATGATTTTGACAAGCGATATCAAAAACTCACGTTTTGACATTCCAACTATCGCTTTCGCTGACATCGAATGCCACTTGTCTATAGCCTCGACCAGTTGCCGCTTTAAAAAAAAAAAAAATATTATTGAAAACTGGGTCCACATCTCTTTTCCTTTTTTAAACAGTTATTGAATAATTATAGCCAAACTATCAGGAGGTCATAATTATGAAGTAGTATTTGCAATCCCATTTAAAGGAAGGCAATGTTTTAGTTTAACTATCTGAACGAAATAGTGTATTTTCTCCAGCGGTTTTGCGACAGCTCTGCTAGAAGAATTTCTCTTTACCAGAAAAAGCCCGCTGCTTTTGTAAAAGGCATGAGCGGTATTGGTTTGTTTAAGCGTTAATTAAGTAGGTTTTAATTAAATATGCTTATCTTTAAGCGGAATTTAAGGCTGGTTTAGAATAGGAACGACTGAAGTAGGTAAGTATGTGTACACTTGGTGAAATTGGAAATGTGATTTTTTTAGAGTATCTGTGAAATAGTGAGTAATTTGCAAACAGGCAACTAGCGATTCACATTCGAACAACAGATTCAGATTCAGATAACTTCATTTGCTCAAACTCGTGTGTACATACAATTATATGAAACAAAATTAATGCATGCAAGGTCTTATAAGTACATGGAGTTGTGCTAACATGTTTACCATATTGTCATGGTGTGCAAATATTAATACAAGCTTGGCATTAAACAATAACAACATTCTGTAAAAAATGACAATGCTGACTTAGACAAATAAATTAAATTTGATTGACTGATTAAATAATTAGTTCATAAGGAAATAGATTGGAGTTACATACAGAATTATCAAATATTCAATTATTTAAAATAAAATTAAAATATACACGATATAATGTCAACGTAGTCCAAAATCATTATTACTTTACTTACATTTCAGATTAAATCAATTTGTAAAAAAACCATCTCGATTTAAAATGATTCTCTTAAAAATTCATTCACATCATAATATGCTTTACTGGCCAAAAAAGTTTTAATTTTCCTTTTAAATGCTTCTACGCCTAAGTCTTTCCAGCTATTGGGAATATCATTGTATATAATGGGCGCCATACAAAAAACACTCAAATTCAAATTCATTTATTGCTCAACACAGTACATAAAAATACACTTCCAGATGTCAGGTGAATGCGCAGTCAACCGTGTTCCACCAATTTAGGCATGCAAAATTATAGTAACAATAATAATTAAAGTAATACAATACTTTAAATTAAATTAAAATTACAATTTGAACGTATATGTCATAAACAAAAATAAAATAAAATCTGAATCGTATTCAATGTCATAAATTAAAAAATTGCATATAATATCATAAATTAAAAAATGGTATAACATGTCATAAATTTCAAAATTAAAAACGTGTACAATGTCAAAATTTAAAACATATCCAATATTATAAAATAAAAATACTATAAGATGTCATAAATTCAAAAAATCTGATGTATGCTATGTCATAGATAAAATTTGTACGTATACAATGTCATAAATTAATGTTAAAACTTTAAAACGTAAACAATGTCATAAATTAAAATTGATAAGTCATGTCAGAATATACAATGTCTTAGTAATTAACATAATAATAAGTAATAAGTAAACAACTTACTCTTGCGCATAAGTGCAGTACGAGAGCTATGTTGACAGAGTTGACTGTTATCACGTCTATATCTTGGAAACAGGTCTGCCATGCGGGGAAATAGATTAGGATTCGTTTTAACAAATATCGCGATTTAAAAAATATAAATTGAAGGTAAAGTCATGATGTTGTGGCTTATGAAAAACGGCTTGCAGCTATCAGTCATTTTTAATTTAAATAAGGATGAAAGACATTTTTTTTGGGCTTTAAATGCGATATCTCTATCCGTAGAGAGTCCCCAAAAAATAATGTCGTATCTGATAATCGGCTCAGCTATTCCGTAATAAGCGTTAATAGGGCATCAGTTTTTAGTATCCGCGATAGTTTATATAGTGCGAATGCACTGTTACTTAGTTTTTTGCTAATAACCTCTATGTGAGCCTTCCAATTTAAGTTAAGATCCATCGTTAATCCTAAAAATTTAGTGGAATTTACAGCGTCAATTAAATTATTATTATATTTAATTTCTTTGGAAACTTTAACTGCTTTTGGCTAAAATGCATTATTACTGTTTTATTTAAATTTATATTGAGGTTATTACTTTCTAGCCATCGAATCGCTTTGTTTAATGTATTATTTATATCAGATTCATACATATGCTTATTATCACAAGGAATAGTTATCGTGCTGTCATCTGCAAATAGTGTCATACTGTGTTCTATACATTTACATCCAAATGTTATTCTCACGTGTTGACTTTTCTATCCAGAAATTGGTCGTTATAAGCATTTCGGACCTGACTAATGTGTCATAGATCGTGGTTTCAAACCCAGGCAAGCCATTTGATTTTGTGTAAATTATTTCATGACCACTGCTAAAAAGGATAAAGTAAAACATCGTGAAGAAACCGGCATGTCCTAGAACCAAACAATAGAAGACATGCGACATAAGGTAACCCGCACTGTATCTGCCTGGTGGATAAAGTATTCCAGCAGTGGTAACGTTAAAAGGCTGATTACGCTATGCTTATACTTGCCCGCAGGTATTAAAAGTTTAGTTAAAAAAATATTTTCGAGGCAAATGTGAGTGGAGAACTAGAATGGAACACCCTAACTAGAAATACAAACACCAACTTATTGATATTCTTTAAAAACGGCAGGTGCTTAATACTCGCAATTAGTATGCGGGATGGCCGTGGACTAAGCAAAAGGAGCTAGGGCTTTCTGTAGTTCTTGCCTACCCGTAATTGAAGGAATACGTGAATTTATATTTGGTCCAATGTATCTATTAGAAATTGCTAACAGATTAAAGAATCTCCATTTCTTTATCTTAGAAATGTGATAGATTATTGCTAAATTGTTTTTACTTGGCAAATTGCAATGTCGTCCCATCAAGGCAAAAGCCTTGCAAATCGCCTTTCGGCCCGCTATAGGACAGGGTATAATGAAAAAGCCCATTTATTCCGATGTCCGACTTAATGGAGGGATATCGACTATCCTGATTGACGAGTTAAACAATTCAGGAATCGTTCTTCAAAGTTGAATCAATATATTAGGCGTTCTGTGATTTAGGTAACTTTTAAAAAACATTCTTTGAATCTGGTATGCTGATTCTTTATTACAATAATTGAGGATTAAGATGGTTTAAAATAAACCATCATCAAAGCACTGGTAGCCCAGTGGTATTTTTATTTATTTATTTAAACTTCATGTACAATGGTTATACATAGGCGGACTTAATGCAGCAAGGCATTCTCTACCAGTCAACCTTTGGGTTCAAAAAGACACAACAGTGGTAGGTGTACAAAAAAAAAAAAAAAAAAATTAGAACAATAATTAAATTCGGATATTAAAAAAAAAACTACCCAACTAATAAAATACATAAATAATTTCTAAAACAATAGACTAATAAATATTATAATAAATACCAAATTGTATTTGGTATTGCGGTATTGACCGCGATTTACAAGTTGTATGTCGTTGGTTCGAACACAGGCAGGCGCTTTAATTTGTGTAAATTATTTCTTCACCACTGCTCTCAAATACAGTGAAGGAAAACATCGTGAGGAAACTGTCATGTCCTAGAATGTGAAGACTAAGACTAATAGATCCACCAACCCATACTGGTGCTACTGGCCCGCGTGTTGGATTACGGCCCATTCCCTCTCACAGAGAGGAGGCCTGTGTCCTAGCAGTGGGAACAACAATAGGCTGATGATGATGATGAAAATGCTTTAAACTATCTATGAAGGTATTTATACTATGTTTTATTAGTATCCTCTTATTCTCTTCTGTCAACTGTGACCTGTAAATATCTCTGAAAGTCATCTCTGAACTAGAATAGAGTCAAGAGCGAACCCATCGCAAAAAGTATATGATTCGATAACAAAAATTCTATAAATTAACGAAAGCAACACTATTACTATTTAATATAATAATTTATTAATCTACTTTCAATTCAGGCAATCTATACGGCTCCGTAAGGATTAGCCACACAAAATATGTATAGGTATAGTTAAAACTAAAGCGACAGTAGAGCCAGAAAACAATGGTGGTAAATTAGTTTTTTCCAAGGAAATTATTTCAACAGATAACTATGAAATATGATTTATTATTCAGGAACGCTACTTCCAAGTTCCAGCCCTTAAACTAAATTATAATGTAATTGCCTAACAACACGCTGTAAATGCTTTAAGTTGAGCAAGGCCTTAGTACTAGGTCAAAGCATCGGGCCCAGTTAAGTTTGTTATTTCATCGCTGTACAAGTAGTAAACCTAAGTTTACCTGAAACTTAATTAAATTGTAATATCAAGTGTAAACTGAGGCGTAACGATTCAAAGAAGCCTATAAAGACAAAAGACAAAAGACAAAAGACAAAAGACAAAATATATTTATTTCAACTGGGCCACCAAGCGGCACTTTTGAATGTCACAATTTAAATTTAAATGGAATACAAGTTGATTCTACCGTGCATTCGGAAAGTAGCTAGTTATGGAGAAGAATGCACAAGAAACTCCATACTTTTTAAATTTACATGGAATAAAAGTTGATTCTACCGTGCATTCGGAAAGTAGCTTGTTATGAACTTAGGATAATTTTAAGGGTTTGGATCGAAGGACTAAAAGGGAGATGGAACTTAAATTATACCAAAGCAAAAATGCATCGTTTATAAAAGGGTCTCTGGTGGCTAAATAATAAAGTCCACAAGGGTCGATCTTTGAAGTTTAAGCATCGCTTGTCGGTGCCAGTTCGGGGATGGGTCCACCATCGACACTAAAACCCTCGATGTCTCGTAAAGCAAAATTAAACTGTTCGTCCCGACTATCGGAAGAAGAAAACGTGTTGCGTCGACCCCAAGTAATATGGGACGAGGGCAGGCAGATGAAGATGGTCCCGGCTATCATTATGTTGTGTAGTCTTTAACTCGAAAGTCTGACTACCTACCGATCTTTCATGCATAAAAGAGGGGGATACACTGTTCATCCTGTTCCTGCTCCATTTTCTACAATTCTTCTTGAAGTTAATAACGTTAATAAAATGGAGTTAATTAGTAATTTTTTTTTTATTTTGGCAATTGACTCACACACTGTTCCGTTGTTGTTGAATTAGGTATTTTACCTATGTTTGTAATATTTGTAAGTATGTGAGAACCATGTTCCAACTTATCAAATTAATTAATTTTCCTGTTAATGCTTTTTAATACTTTATACCTGTACGTAGTATAGTGTGTAGAGCTATTCTGGGTGCATCGTCCTCACATATATTAATGTATGTACGTATATAAATATTGTAAAACACCTATTTTTTTTAAAAAAAGAGTAAGTATGGATTTTCTTGTGCGTTCTTCTCCATAACAATCTACTTTCCGAATGCACGGTAGAATCATTTTTTTTTTATTACATGTAAATTTTAATTTTAATTTATGTGACGTTCAAAAGTGCCGTTTATTGGCCTAATTGAATAAATATATTTGACTTTGACTTTAATCAACATGTATAATACTGCAATTTTACCTGTATCCGGTTGGAATGGAAGTTGACCCCAAACATTTGGGAGAATGCTAGGCAGCATTGATAAAGAGTCTATCTTGTCCATAATTATGTATAGCATGTATCCATCGAACTGGACGATACGGTTGAGTGATCGGCTGTTGCTCTATGTGTCGCGGGTTCGATGCCCGCACGGAACAAATATTTTTATGGCCTACAGATAGTTGTTCCAGATCTAGGCGTCTTTTGTATGTAAGTTAAAATGTTTGTAAACGCACCCACGACACAGGAAGAAATTCTCCAAATTGCCTCCAAGTTTAGTAAATTCATAAATCTTAAGCAATTTTGAATATAAATCCAAACAGCCTATGTCAAATATATTTATTTCAAGTAGGCCGCTAAGCGGCACTTTTGTACGTCAATAATTATAATTTACAAGAAATAAAAATTGATTCTACCGTGCATTCGGAAAAGAAGCTTGTTATGGAGAAGAACGCACAAGAAACTCCATACTTACTCTTTTAAAAAAATAAGTGTTTTACAATATTTACATAATTACATACATCAATAAATTCATATATGTGAGGACGATGCACCCAGAATAGCACTATACACTATACTACGTACAGGTATAATGTATTAAAACAAGTAAGTACTACACATGTACTGTGCAGTTATATAATAGGTACTAGAAAAACATTAACATCCGAAGCAGTTAAGTTTTGACCAATCCCAACTAACGGCGCCCGTTCACGAACATAACGCATGAATCGGCACCACCCAGCTAAACCATCAGTATAAACTCATTACACATTACACACCTAATTACTATGTTTAATTAAATTATCGAAATGGAATTCCTCTCACTGTTCACTCTGCCTTGATATTACTTATGATATTACCTATATATGTGCGGCAATGGCAAATATCAGGTTTAACATGACTGTGAGGTACAATTAATAAGGCTGCGTAACCTGTAACTCGCTCGCTTAGAGTGATTGAGGATGCCACTTCTGCGATTTTTGCTAATTTAATTTACACTTTAGTTAGTCTTAAGATAAGATCTTTATATTATATTGTAAATTTTTCCATTATTAATTCATCGTCTGTGTAAATTAGTATTTTTATTGCATTATTGTATTAAGTGAGATTATTTTTGTGAATGTTGTGCACGTCTGTTATTGACAAAAATACCAACCAGTATAAGACCTCACGAAATTTAATAAGTCTATGTTTGTGTTTGTGTTGTTGATGTGCCTTAGTAAAAATAAAAATGTGGGAATGTATGAATGTAAGGTGTTAAGTGGCAACAATGATTGAATAAGACAATGTAAGATGATAGAGTGGGAACACTGTGTGAACGAGCAAGCATAATAGCGGACGCGATTTGGAAGACGTAAAGACGTTAGGTTGTAAGCTGGAATTGTAACGATATTTTTTGGCAGACTAAACAAGTAAAAAGTCAAGTTTACTTGCTCCGTTTTATTTTGAAGATTCCACAATACACACACTACATACATATTTATTAGTTTAAACCCTCCTCTCCCGCCCCTAATAAACCCCAATTGATAAA
This sequence comes from Orthosia gothica, assembly GCA_949775005.1. Classification (NCBI taxonomy): domain Eukaryota; kingdom Metazoa; phylum Arthropoda; class Insecta; order Lepidoptera; family Noctuidae; genus Orthosia; species Orthosia gothica. The sequence goes on from OX459041.1 coordinate 13,874,481, forward strand.
TTTAACCATACGGTTCTGGGATAATTGATAGGAGTGTATAGTCCTACCACTTCATATCTAGATCCAAATCTTATCTTAAAGATGTTTATTAAATAAAAAAATATTAATGCAGGTACCTAGGCAGGCCTATGTCCAGCAGTAGACTACAAAAGGCTGTGTTGATTATATTATTTTCTTTTAATATGGTCCGTCCACGTGGTGGTACGTCCTATTGCAGATACCCAAAATCTTCATTGACAACTGATCATCAGGTGACTCATTTACTGATCTCGCCTTTTGGTCTCATTTTAGCAAAGCAACATTAGAAATTACACTCTCTTTTTTTATGTAAGTATTTCACGGAAAATTTAAGAATGATTAGAAGCTCCTTTACTACGTCAGCCAAAAATCGACAAAAACCTTTTGCCATTATAGAGGGGAATTATATACCCGCGGCCTGAAACGTGATCCTTGTCCAACCGTCCTTCCGTGACTTTCTCTTGTGACCGACCCTATACCCGCAACTCTTTATCAATAAAATAAAAATATGATTTGGACATAATGTTCCACTTTTTGTATTTTTATCCTCAAACTTGAAGAACACAACTTGCAAAACAAACCGGTCAACCGCAAGTTTTCAATACTCAAAAAACAGTTTCTCTTTTCAATAAGATCCCGAATCACGTTTGTCCCGATTCCTGAAATACGTGAATGAAATAATCAAGTACCAAGGGCTGGGAATGTTAAAAAGTTTTTCTTCAAAATCTAACAGAATAGGAATGAATCTTGGGTAAAAACAACCAAGTGTGAGTCGGACTCACGCACCGAGGGTTCCGTACTAACATCTACATTTACGAAAATAATAAGGTAACATTACTGAAGTTCATGAGCCATGAAAGCACCGAAAATCAATATTTTCTTACTTTTCCCAGTACATTTTATAAGTTAGTAGGCTATTACTCGTAAACTTGTAAAGCCTACTTAGCTGTGATAGTTTTACTTTTAATTTTGTTATATATACTACTGCCATGAATTTTATCAATTATCCAAAAGCTGGCTAAATTGCTATTTTTTGTTAGAGTCAAGTATCTCCTCACTTGACTCTAACAAAAATAGCAATTTGAAGCTTAATTGTACGCAAACAGGTCCCTGAATCAAAAAATGGTTTTCACAGACCCGTATTTTTTTGAATGGCCTATCCAACTATATCCTACACCAGGGGATAGACGAAAAAAAACATACCCACTTTACGTGTACAGGAGGTAGCCTAAAAAATAGTTTTTCATGATTTTATTTTACGACTTTGTCGGCGTGATTAATATGTATATCCATGCCAAAATATACATTTCTAGTACTAGGAGGCTCTGAGCTAAGATGTGGACAGACGACATGGCTAAACCATAAGGGTTCCTTGTTGACTACGGAACGCAAAAAAATTTGGTCCGTCCGTAAAATTATCAAAAATTGTTGGACAAGTATTTTGAGCTTTATCAAGTCAATAAAAAATACTAAGACAAAGCGCATCAAAAGAGGATTTAGAAGTGGTAGCTTCTGACGTCACTTCTAAGTAAAAGTAAACCAAAGCGTGACTTCAAGCGAAATTTCAACGCACTGTATCGTCGGCATTTATTTTTTACTTGACCAAAAATAAAAATCCGTGTCCATTATTTTTTATTAATCTAACTAAAGGACTAAATAAATATTTTTAGTCATCATCCCTATTACTTTAGCAACAAAAATATCGGCCTCTCTTGTTAGACGATTAATGGACTGGAAACGATTCGAGTCTCTTTTATATTCCTGATAAATGGAGATTTATAATCGTGCGAAAACAATGAATACTATGCCTTGGTACAATAACTATAGAACTTTTGTTTTTCCATTGTAAAGATAAGTTTTTGTATGTGCCCTAACTTATATAATATTATTGTTCTGAATTATGACTAAATGCGCGAACATTTATTTTCGTAAACGTCTTAATGTCGTATGTTTTTTGACTTTTTACTTAAAATATTTGCTTGTGCGACGTGCGTTCGTCGGGTGAGTAAATACTAACGTATGTGAACATGACGTAACAGTTTTGTTTTAGAAGCTTCATTCAGCTTTGTCCTAATTTATGTAGAACAACAATAGCTTTGTATGAGAGCAATCGTATAAAGCTGCACCTTAAAGCAAGTAAGTACCACCAACATAACAACGCATTTAAATACAATTTCAGCAGTATTATCGCCATAAAAAAAATGGAGAAAAGACACTTAACGCCGCACTAATACGTATAATTTTGTTTTACAATACAATACACCGAAAATATATAAAAGCATGCAAAAAAGTAAAACACTTGATTTTTTAAAATACAGAAAAACCGCAGGTATTGATATCGAGTATTTAGTAAGAAAAAAACTTAGGAATGAAACTTTGACAAGATTTGAAAATATTACGCTGACTATTCTCAACGCAGTTGCAACTGGTTTGATTCAGGCTTATGCAACCAGGTCTAAACATATCCTTAACGACATAAAACTAAGTTTTAATCTGTCATAAAAAAATCTTTGATGCGAGGAAAGAGGCACAAGATGCCATAAGTATCTTCTGCAACGTGTCGAAGGCGATTCATTGCGTTAATCATGAAACATTACATCTGAAACTTGAGCATTACGGGCTAGGCCAATCAGCGTTAAGTTTAGTAAAATCTTATTTGAATAATAGACAATAATTAGTTCAAATAAACGGTTTCAATTCGTCGGGGTTAAACGTAAAAATGAGGGTACCCCAGGGCTCAGTTTTAGGCCCTTTCTTATTTTCAGTTTACATTAACGATTTACCCCATTTATTAAAATTTGTTAAACATGGTGATATTTGCTGATGACACTTCCTTTATTTTTAAGATAAATAGACGTCCGAGTAATGTTGACGACGTAATTATTTACGTCGTCAACATTACTCGGACGTCTACCGGTCGTCCTACGGCAGGTCCAAAATTGGTTCATTACTAAAAATTTAGTTTGGTAACAAAACTAGGTGTGTAAAATTTGCCTTGCCGAATATTAATATAATTATACAACGTCATCCTATGTTGGAAATTCAAAAACAGGCCATTTATTTTAGAAAGACTACCCACAGTTGTTTAGCGTAGTGTTTTTTAATTCTGTCATAAGTTTTCCGCTTATGTTGCTTAGACTAGATGAAGGGTCGCTTAGAATTTAACTGCTTTCAATTTTTTTAAGCTGAAATGAATGACTTGAAACGTTCTGAATAACTATGTGTGGTTTTCCTCCATAAAAGTGAGGCACTCTTACTGAGACTTTTGTAGGAGAAAGAACTTCGTATATCGCGATGAAGAATGCATTTAGAAGAAAGTTATAATTTCTTATAGTTATACGAAGTTAGGTTAGAAAATAAATTCTTCATCGGATATAGGCAGTCTAGTTCATAATCATAATATTTAACGAAAGCCACTGTAAAAATTAGAGCAGTGGTGGCCCAGTGGTAACAGCCGCGGCTTACAAGGTGTAGTTCGTAGGTTCGAACTCAGGCAGGTGCTTAACTTTGTGTACATTATTTCATCATTACTGATCTCAAAAACAGAGAACGAAAACATCGTGAGGAAACCGGCATGTCCTCGAACCAAAAATTCGAAGATACGTGACTTTCACATATTACGGCCCATTCCCTCTCAAAGAGAGTAGGCCTGTGTCCAAGCAGTGGGAAAATCAAAAGGCTGATGATGATGATGATGGTGATGACTGTAAAAATACATGTTGTATACATCTGTGAATATAACAGTGCAGGGCAAGGGCCTCTTTTATTTATACATGAACATCACCACGTTTGCTGAAGTTGGGATATTATTATTTTCTAAAATTCCTCCGGGCCTCGCATGCTTGCTGTTGATTCCGGCTATCATTTCTATATTTTTCACAGTCTTTAAATCTAACACCAGTTTTGCAAAGGGTTATCATGTTACCCTATTAATGGAGTTACGTACAGTGCGGACAGAGTCCCCAATCTGAACGTCCGTAATTCTGGAGTTCCGTTTGCCTCTGTCGAGGCTGTTGTATCGACGGAAGCCTTTTTCTCCGCCGAAAGCGTTCTGACCTACAAGCATTTTATTAAATGCTGGCTCGAAACCATTACGTCTAACATGACACCAGCTGTCACGCAGCCTGGATGTGCTTGCACAAGTTAATCATGTATTCCTGTAGTACAGTGCAGTTTGTGACAACATTTGGGTTTGACAGAGAAGGTATTTTAGACAACTGATTTCTATGTGGTGAAGTTGTAGTCTGGAAGTTAATAATTTTGACGGGAATGTGAAAAGGCATCAAATCATGCACTTTCAAGATCGTATTGTACGTTTTCACGCTATGATATGCATTGAAAACAAGGAATATAAAATAATTAAAGAGGCAAACTTATTGATTGCAAAAGGATTTTTGTATAAACTATATAATCCCAAACTTTTTCTTGAGTTTGCCCACAATGTCAATAAATATACCTGTCGCGAAGATTCGTCCATGTCAAGGTGTCAAATCAAATTCCTTCCATGAACTTGTTAAAGATTAAGCTCCAACTAACTTTAGGAATCGAGGAACCACAAAAAGTTAAATTGCTCAAGTTTGAATTTACTGAACTCTGTAACTTCTTTTACCGCTTCTTTTGTTATGGGATATATTAAAATTTGGAAATGTGATTTCGTGCATAGCAAATAGCTATAGACATTATTAAAATAAAATTATCTAGTTATGAAATTGTATTATTCCCTGTAATTGTGTAGGTACTCGAAACAGACAAGAGATATATAAAAACAAATATGTATCATAACATCATGCCTGTTCTTTCCGAAGAGTTAGGCAGAAGTATTCCCACATTTCACAAAATACATTACCCTCTATCCAGAGTTATTAGGTATAATGGGCAAATAATTTTTTGCAATGATTATTTCAAATAAAATAATGTAAATTATTGCAATAAAAACTTTAATTGAAATAACGTATATGTTGTTTTAATTCTATTCAGTTAACTTTTAAACTCGCTTTAGTTCTTATTTCTCCTAAATGTGAAAACGAGTATACATTTTTGGTAACACAATACAGGAGGTAACAGGCTTTTCACGTGAAATATGGGCTGCACTCTAATTACGAGTGGTAGAGGTATTAATGGTGAGTTCGTACTAAAGTGACAATGGCGATAGATAACTGTACTACATGTAGGTAAATAATGAGAAACTAGCCGCATGAAACATGCCAATAGGAACCTTTTGGCAGATTTTTCATGTGACTGGTTTAATCCGTTTTTCGTTACTGCAAAGGATTATTTCATGCATTAATAATCCCTTTGCTATGGTAAAGTGAGCCTATGGAAACCTTGACCATGCTTAAAACCTTGTCATATATGTAAATAAACCGCATGATTTCCCAGACGAGTGAGGCAGAGTTGAACCGACAGTACACCTACATTTTAACAAGGAGAACTCTATTGCTATCAATCGGGTAAAAATCTAGAGCTACTAAGAAAACCCTATAACACTGCCTAACCAGGGCATCGAACCCAGGACTGAACTCTCATTATTAGCACTTGCGACCACGTAGACAAACAAGACAGGGAAAAATAAGAAGCAAATAATGACGTCAACACAACACATAAAACACCTGCACAAATGAAAATTCTTCTTCTTTTCGTGTGAGGATGCGGCCACCTCTGGTGTCAGAGTTTATTAAGCCGCTTCCTGGGAACCCAACAGACCTCTGACTTGGTCTCAGACTTACATTAACTATACAAGTCCCAGGTTTTATCACGATTTTTTCTTGAGAAAATACATATGAGGTTGAAAAAGTCACATTGGTACTTGCCTGGATTTGAAGCCACGACCTCAAGCACGAGAGGTGAGGTCTTAGCTTTTGGGCCACCTGGGACACAATGAAAATGATGAGTCATGAAAACCACAATAATAACCGACCCGAAAGCAAAAGCAAAACTTAATATTTGAACACAGAGGCACTAAAAAAGAGTTCGCCAAAATAAAATTGGTATTTGAGATACCGGTAACTGTTATTCCAGTGAAGAGAGTTTAATTATATTCATAAGTGTTATAAACAGACTTATTTTATTATGATTTAAAATAATAATTATGGTTGTTTATGTTTGTCACCTCATTTTGATCAAGCCTTTGTTAAGTAAAATTGTACGTGACCCAGTTATTCTCTAAAGGGTCATATACCCAACTTTTAGGCTCATTATAAATGTATTTAAATGCTTGGATGATACTGACAATTCCCATTTCAGTCTGTTAATTAGAATTTTTCCTTTGTCATATTACGTAAAATTACGCTTTTTACCGTAACATTTTGCAATAAATTCAAGGTCACTAATTGTCCTACTGAAATTGTCAGTTTAGGTTGAAAATGGTCCCAGACGGATATTACCTTTATTAATATTAAATCCCGAACTATAGTAATAATTTTAAAGGTCGCATTTGTGTTTTGAGTTGCTAATCAGAGAAGGTTATTTTCTTTTGTTATAGGTTAATTAGTTTTTTAGATAAAGGCCACCTTTTTGATGTATTTTGTCAAGATTTTACGTTTGTTGTTTTTTTTTAAAGGGGTAGTGATGTCTTACTATCCGGCTTTCAGAAATTTTAAGATATATGTTTAATTCCACTATGAGTTGAAAGACCTTTGAGACCATATTACATATATACAATATTCTATGTGGCCTTATTATTAGGATAAGTTTATATGAGTAATACTCATTTATATTCATTGCACATGGACATCAACAAGTGATGATTTGCTGGTATCAGTATTGAGCAAGATTGATCACTAGATCTAATAGCTTTCCTGAACAATATCGACGACTTTCCGCAGTGTCATCGAATGATCATTTGTTTCCCGTTGGATATCATTTTGTGATCATACGAGTGTCGAATTTTTGAATAATTAAGCCTATTAATTTCATAGTCGTTGATGGCCATTTTTCATCAGGGCTTCATATAAAAAACTACAAATGACAAAGTGGTTGTGCTACGACAATTCAATTTCAAAAGTAAACAACATTATATTACACGTAGTGCTTTCAGTAAAAGATTCTTGCAAAATGGGAACATGAATAGATAACTCATTTTGGGTATGGTTATGTGATAAAAGATAATATAAAACAATGGACTGCGGTGGCTTGAACCCGATGGTGATGAATAAATTAAGTGCTTTTTAATTATTATTGCTGTAACCTTATTAAGTTTGCATATTACGCTAATATTAATGTCGATGTTTTTCCTTGAACTTTGTTCTCAAAAATAACTTTTGAGAGTTAAGATAAATTGTCTTTACAAGGAAATTATAAAGTTAATAATCCAAGTGTAAATTGCCTGTTATATAGAAAATCTGTCAACACAAGGAACAGGTTAGTGAACTTACTTTGTTATTCTATTTTCTTTAACCTTCAACAAAAAGACGTATTCATATCTAGAATAAGAATATATTAGCGTATATTTTATGCAAATCTTTGAGTTAGAAAATAGATAAAGTAGTCAAATAATATTGAAAGATAGCCAAAGTAAATGCAGGTATAATCTGAATATGTAACTGTTCGCTCTTTTAATTCTTATAACAATAGTTTCTTATGGAAATAGCATACCTATGATACATGTAACATGTCTGAATATCCAAGTGAATTGGATTTCTGCTTTGCAGTCCAATAGCGAGTATCTTTTTTATTTTTTTAAATCTGATTGCCTCAGGCTAGACGTTTTCATTTGATCTATTGACGTGAAAGAGAACCATTTTTTAAACCTTGGATATATTTTGTAAAATAAAAAGATTGGACGTTATGAACCGTAATATTGCATCGACGTTTGTGTCTCTTTGAAATGAAGAAAGACTAATACTAGAATTGGGAATATTAAATTTTAAGGACAAATAAATACAAAAGTAATATAAGAGTAGTAAGTAGTAATCCATACAGTTTAATACACATGGGAGGACAAACAATAAAGAACATACTATATGAAAGCAAACTTTGGTATTCAGTGGCTAATGCCGAAGTTTCTGCTGAGATATGAATATCTAATTTCTGAGTAAGGAAGCAAAGCTGCCGTAGCACTAGGCATGAATATTAAACGTTGAATATCTGCCAGACTGCAGACATTGTGAAAATTCACTTCGATCGAGAACTCGAAATTCTACGCTTCACTTGCATTTTGTCATTAATATGATTTGAACTTGACATTCAAATAGGGCGAATTTTCTGGGAAGGAAATGGATGTATATGACAGGATACGACGTGTTGCTGGCGATATTGAGTTTCGATCGCCATTTTATTACGTTGATTTGAAAGCGATTTTCATCTTTCTGTCCGTTGAAACATTGTATTGAATGTTGGATAAATGAGAAAAAGGTTTGAATACGAATATTGCATTGGCCTCTTGCTTTATAATCCACCCCTAACTTGGCGTCTTATAAATTCCAAGTTGGCTTTTAAGAAGCCTATAATTCCATTTATTTAACCATCATCGACACATTTTTAGCTCATTTGCATATGTATCCTACCATGCTCTAAAAATGTGACAATAGAAATAAAACCAAAAAGCATTCTAAGTACGTTGTGAATTTACTAGTGTTCTCTAGCGTAAATTCGCCAGAGAGAGTTCCATAACATTAGGAGTGTCACCCATAACTACATACAAATACTAAATCGAAACGCACACAAAAGTGACGGAAAATCTTCGACGTAACTCTGTCATAATAAGATTTCATTACAGTTTAGGAGTGCGCGCTCACGTTTCAGTAATTTCAATTTCATATGTATGTCGACCCGGATGAATTGAAACTCTGTATTAATCGATAATTCCAAGAGCATTCTCATATCTTGGAGTTGACTTAAAAGCTTAATTGCAAATCATTTTGTTTACTTTGGCAGATTTTAAGGATTCAATTCAGATAGGACTGGAATAATGTGGCGATTCTACATGTGCTACTTTGAATTGCCTAATTATTTTCAGATCTGAAGTCCTAAATCAGATTTTTCGTCAAAATTGTGAGTCGAAGTTTATAATAGGTGCACAGGTAAAAACAGAAAAAAATTGTTTGCTCCGTGGAAGTTACCAACGATATCAAAAAATATTCTAATATTTCCTCTTAACCATTCTAATAATGATATCCTTTTATTATATAAATGTTATTCTTATCCTGGTCTTGGCCTATGTATCGTTAGATGCTATAATAGTTTGGCAACCATTTCTGTTTTTACAACTGCTGATGAAGGATTTCAGAAGTGTTATCGTTTATAAAGTAATTCTGTTGTGACTATTTTAGTACAAACAACAGAGTTTGTACTAAAACAGTCACAACAAAATTACTCTACTGAACAATATCAGAGGTCAAATTCCTGTAATTTTCACTCGCATCTATGTTGCAATATGGCAAAACTTCTCTAATGTCCCCACGATTTGGTAAATTGCGACTACGTTTCAAATGCAATAAACCTTCAAAATTACGGTAAGTATATCTCTGGTTAAAACGTGTAACAAGCTCACTTAACGAGATAATATCAACCAGATCCAATACAAGCTGATGCAAAAATACCATTAAATTGAATTTCACCATAGAAGAAAACAATTAGATCTTTATAAAACGGTGGTCACAAAACATGTCAGACGACTCGAACCATTGGACACATCGACATCGGATGGACTCGCAATTTCCACGAGGGCCGTACGGAAACGAAAGACGAGAATCGGTAGCCAACTCCATGCTCTGCCAGACGCATTATTCAAAACTTTTGGAAATGCTAATGGTTTGCAGTGACAAGATGCTGATTAAAAAGCAGTTGTTGATAGAACTGTAATAAAAGAAAGGCTTTGTTTTAATATAGAAATATACTACACAACAGATGTCTAAGTTAAAATATTTTCACTGTTCCCTTAGGCTCCTGCAGAGAGGTGCGAAGCAACAATGCAACAACGATATGCCTAAGTGTGTAAATTATTCTACAGATGAAATAATTTCTATGAAAAAGATTAATCACATCTTTGGGAGCCTTTATTGACACTTTGAGTAGTATTCTCAAAGTTCAAGCTCGCAAAGTTCGTGTTAATCACAATAAATTACATTAAGTAGTCCGACTACGTCTTATCCGAAAAAAATATCATCTGTATCCCGAAGCTCTCTAAGTATAATAATAATTAAACCCGTAGGTAAGTCCATAGAACTTACGTCATAAATAAAGAAACTTGGATGATTCCATATAGGAACAAATCAACATTAAATCGAAGCTTGTGTGAAGTACCTTCGTTTATTCATTCTTAGTAAGTTATCTGGATAAAGTAACTCTCTCAGTAAATATATAAATCCAAGCTTGGTTCATCGGGGCGATTGTTTTCTGACCTAAAACAATAAACTGTACCATTTTGTTAGGCTTAAGCGATATCTGGTTCAAGGTATTCTTGTTAGCTATTTGCGAAGGTGCTCATCCGGAAAAGTTTTAACAACATACATATTTCTGTCACCATGGCAAAATCAGGTGGTACTGTATGGTGTATCTAATGCAATATTTCTGTTTTTTTTCTAGTATGACAAGCACCAGCATTGCCTCTGATACAAGCCTGATGAGCAGTGACCACTTCAGGTGAACTGCGTGCCAATTTTCCAATCAATTACATATAAAAATGAATAGCAAGTGATATACCTAATTACGACACAAAGTTTAAAAGAAAAGGCGATTTTTTAAACAATGTAAATAATCTGGATATCTATGACCTAAAATAACAACCTTTCCTCCATATAAGATTTCTAATTCTGATTCTGATTCCCAAATAACTGGTACAGCAACGCCTCCTTTCCCAAAATAATACAAAAACAAAACCCATACAAAATAACATTCGAAAAATGTTGAATCGATATCCTTACATATTGATGGCAATCGTGATTAAACTGCAGAAATTCAATTTGACCGTCCAGAGATTTCATGCCTCAAGTTGTGCATCAATCGGGTAGAGTCAAGCAGTTTGCCGCATATCTGACCTAGACTAGAGTCAAGAGCAAACCCATCACAAATAAATAAAAAAATATCTAGGTCTAGCTGAGCTGGGAGTTGTCTAGATATTACACACTGTGGAATAATAGTTGCAGGTTTAACCAGTCTTAGTTCCCTGTTACAAAATCTTAGTGGTTTGATTTAGGTGGTTATAATAAAGGATATTAGATTTTGGTTCAGTGTTGTAAGAAAGATTTATTATTATTTATTTTTTTATCGTCATTTATTTAATAGAATTCGAAAGATCAGGCGTCTTTTATTTAATAGTGTTCCCAAGGTCAAAGTGTAATATTTCAAGCGATGGAGACTGTCAACATGAAAGGTTTTAAGATGTGACCACAAGAATATATACCACTTATACATTTAGAAATAATTCGGAAAAATGATAACTAAAAAGTTATAAATAAAAAAAGTTAATTTAAAAAATCAAACAACGCAACTGTGTAAGAAGAACAAAAAGACGTATACCATATATATACCATCAAAAATCATGCAGTGCAGTTTTAGGATAAATGAGGTTTTGATCAATCCGCGATTATTTGGTTTATTATGCCATTGAAAATCTTACTATTATGAAAACAAATGATTAGTGAACTAATTTATTCAATTAAAAGTTCCATACAAAACTGAAAAAACGCTTAAAGAAAAAACTACAAATTAAATGACTCGATTTCTCTTTGATTGCTTATAAATTCATTGATAGGCGGATAGGGTAATCGAGCAATGAAAAATCTCATTTGAATATTAATTGATTTACGATGGAAATGAATCTAGGGCAGCATCAATTGTGATGATATAGATCGCTGATGCATGCAGCGGATAATCAAAACAAGGAAAAAATATTTCATAAAACAGGTTACGATCATTCGTATTTTTAACCGACTTCCAAAAATGGAGGAGGTTATCAATTCGACTGTATTTTTATTTTACCGGCTTCTCAAAAAGGAAGAGGTTATGAATTCAACTGTATTTTTTTTTAAGTGTGTTACATCAGAACTTGTTTCTGGGTGAACCGATTTTGATTATTCTTTTTTTTATTTGCAAGCTGGTGCTTGTCATGTGGTCCCATTTGATTTTTATCAAGATCTGATGAAGAATTTCAGAGATATACATCGGAACTCTTCAATAAATGACGGCAAATCACTCGGAATAGCTGCAATCGCATTTCTGTTTATTGTTTACACCATTTCATAACATAACATCAAACTAATTACGTTCACCACAGCCGGGGGATTGGAAAGAAACCCGAAATGATTCTAAACTTTTAATTATTAAAGTTAATTACAATTAATTATCCTAAAAATGCCCATTCCAAGTTGAGGTTGGAACATGGAATGGTTACCACTACCAACTACAACTAGCTAGCCTACAGATGTCCACTCCAAGTCGATGTTAGGACATGGAGTGGTTACAATAATTAAATAGACTAACTACAACTAACTATTCTACGAGAATCCATCCTACTCGATGTAGGAATAATTATGGAATGCCTCCTTCTTACAAGAAATGCTCTTAAATATTAGTTCGGCATTGATTGATTCCTTGACGTCATGGCTAGTTCGGTTTCAATGTAATTGCACCGTCAGTAACTTCATGTATGCTCCGTACGTTTCTGTGTCAGCGAATGTCTACTACGTGCGTTGACTTCACAGTAAATGCACTGTCATCAAGGTCTAAGACTACTCAGTGTCCGCAATGTCAGCAGATTTCTAGGCATACGTAACACACTAGTACGCTCTAAGGTACGCAGGTGTAAACAGTTCACCCTGGTATACACTTATTGCACCGGTTTTGTTTAAGTTTCATGTTATTGGGTTAATCTCTTCTGGCTTCACATTGGCCATTATTGGTACCAAGCCTATATAACTGGTCCATTAAGTACCACAACTAAAAAGAGAAAAATAAAAAATCTTTTTACACTTCTCGACTCCCAAAAAAAAACACTACAAAGTGAAAAATAATTTTGATTAAGTCGGTGTCAAAAAACGAAGAAACAAAAACAAGAACACCGATTTCTGAAATTTAAGTTATTTTTCACTTTGTAGTGTTTTTATTTGGCAGTCGGTTGTATTTTTTGTAAAAATATCTTTTTTTTTTCCTACAGATTATAATAACATAACATCACGTCTGCATTCCCCGAAGTTTTAGCCAGAGGTGTACTAATGGTATACCCACATGTCACCAATTATGTTTAATATATTTATTATAACAGACCCATAAATAGATGTCCTATGAATAATATATCATCATCATCATCATCATCAGCCTATAGCAGTCCACTGCTGGACATAGGCCTCTCCAATTGCACGCCATTTGGTTCGATTTTCGGCAACTGTCATCCAGCTGCTACCAGCCACCCTGCGAAGGTCGTCGCTCCACCTAGCCTGAGGGCGTCCTACCTTACGTTTACCAGTTCGCGGTCTCCACTCAAGAACACGTTTACCCCAACGGTCATCGGTTCTACGACTTATATGGCCGGCCCATTGCCACTTCAGCTTACTTATTCTGTAAGCTATGTCGACAACTTTGGTTCTCTGCCGGATTACCTCGTTTCGGATTCTATCCCTTAGAGAGACTCCGAGCATAGCCCTTTCCATAGCTCGCTGAGCAACTTTGAACTGATGAACCAGCCGTATTGTGAGTGTCCACGTCTCGGCACCGTAGGTCATAACAGGTAGGACGCACTGGTTGAAGACTTTAGTCTTCAGGCTTTGTGGGATACGCGACGAGAAGACTCGACGAAGTTTTCCAAACGCCGCCCAGCCCAGCTGTATTCTTCTGCTAGCCTCCTTCTCAAAGTTGTTCTTACCAAACTGCAGAGTTTGCCCGAGGTAAACGTATTCTCGAACAACTTTGAGAGCACCGCCATTGACCACAATCGATCCCGGAGTGACGTGTGAATTGAACATAACCTGGGTTTTGTCCAAGTTCATCCGGAGACCGATGCGTGCAGATGAATCAGCCAGGCTATCCAGCATCTGCTGCAAGTCTTGCAGTGACTCTGCCATTATGACGATGTCATCCGCAAATCTCAAGTGTGAGATGTACTCGCCGTTTATATTAATGCCGCGTCCTTCCCAGTCCAGCGTCTTAAACATATCCTCCACCGCGTTACTAAACAATTTCGGAGAAATTACGTCCCCTTGTCTAACCCCTCGACGCAGTGAGATATGTCTAGTTTGCCGGTCCTGACTTTGGACGGTCATTGTTGCGTTTTCATAAAGACATCTCAGCACTTGGATGTATCGCCAGTCAACTTGGCATCGCTGCATAGACTCCAGAACAGACCAGGTTTCGATGGAGTCAAAAGCCTTCTCATAGTCCACAAAAGCAAAACACAGGGGCCGATTATACTCTTCGGACTTTTGTATAATTTGCCGCACTATGTGGATGTGGTCTATGGTGCTGTATCCTCCTCGGAACCCGGCCTGCTCCGGTGGCTGAAACTCGTCGAATCTTCGCGCTAGACGATTTGTGACGACTCTCGAAAACAACTTATAAACGTGACTAAGAAGCGAAATGGGTCTGTAATTCTTCAAAAGGGTCTTGTCACCCTTTTTGAAGAAAAGAACGACCACGCTCCTCTGCCACGCCATTGGAGTTCTCCCAGAGAACAGGACAGAGTTAAAGAGCTCCCCAAGCTCCTTCAATACCGGGCGTCCGCCCGCTTTCAGGAGCTCGGTTGTAATCCCGTCCTCGCCAGGGGCTTTTCCATTTTTAAGCTGTTTGAGAGCCGCCTCAATTTCATCTTGGCTTACTTCGGGCAGGTCTTCTGTAAAATGGCGGGTTAAGGTGGCTCTAGAATCCTCATTTTCGGGATCAGGTCGAGATGCATGCGATGCGTACAGTTGGCTGTAGAAGTCTTCTACTTCCGAAAGAATCTCCGGCCTCGAAACGACAATATCCCCACTCGATTTAGCCAGCTTCGTCAGATGGCTCCTCCCAAGTGGCTGGAAGAACACTTTGGATCCCCGGTTTTGCTCAATCGCTTTCTCTATAGAGAGCGTATTGGATCGTCGGAGATCGCGTCGTACCAGTTTCCTAATTAGTTTGTTGAGTGCCCGCTGTTCTGACGAAGTGGCTGGTGGATTTTCACGTCTCTCCGTCATGAGCTTTAGAGTTTCTTCCGAAAGTTTAGACTTCCGGCCCGTACGCCGCATCTTACAAAATCTCGTACCTTCCTCCCTGAGGATTTGCACCATTTGGTCGAGCGTCTGGTCAACGTCATCTGTGGTTTCCACGACTGTGAACCGGTTCTCCAGGTCTGACTGGAACGCTTCAGATCCCAACATAGTTTGGAGCATGTTTGGACGGAGCCTAGACTTCATCAAACGAGTTCTCTCAAGCTTGAAGTTGATATTCAGAGAGCCTCGGACAAGTCTGTGATCGCTGCCGGTATTGAACCTGTTGATCACTGAGACATCCCTGAATATATGCTTTTTATATGTTATGATGAAGTCTATCTCATTTTTGGTCATAGTGTCGGGGCTTTGCCACGTCCACTTCCTTTGGGGCTGTTTCTTAAAAAAGGAATTCATTACGAAAAGCCCCTCTTTCTCTAGGAAGTTGACAAGCATTTGCCCCCTATGATTTCTGCTGCCAAACCCGTAGGATCCTACTACCGATTCGCTGCAATTCTGTACTCCCACTTTAGCGTTAAAATCCCCCATGACAACGCTGTAGTGGGTCTTAGTGGTGGAGTGCAAGGCCTTGTGAATGTCCTCGAACATTTCCTCCATTTCGTCGTCCGAGTGCGCCGAGGTCGGTGCGTAGACTTGCACAACCTTGAGGCTATACCTCTCGGTTAGCTTCACTATGAGGTACGCTACCCTGTTCGACACACTGGAGACTTCCACAACGTTGCCACAAATAGATTTGTTAACCAGGAACCCGACACCGCCTTGGGATAGCTGGTCTCCTTCTCGGAAATACATAAGGTGTCCCGATTCAAGAGTTATTGTGTCCTCTCCTTCTCTTCGGACTTCACACAACCCCAGAATGTGCCACCTTACATTTTCGAGCTCCTGTTCGAGCTGCACGAGGTGTTCGTCGAGCCGTAACGTGCGTCCGTTGTACGTAGCCAAGGTAATAATAATATATATATTATTATTATTATTACCTTGGCTACGTACAACGGTACACGGTACACGGTAGCGCGAGCCTATCAATAATATATATATTATTATTATTGATAGGCTCGCGCTTGACCACTATCTCACCAAATCTATCTATCAAACTATCTCTATCTCAAATCATTTTTATTTCACAATCAACAAATTTTACGTACAAATTGGGAGGCCATCTTTTAGGTATAGATATATACTACATTACAGTATATATCTATCTCTCTGTATATATCTACTATACATTACAGTACAGAGCCTGTTAATAGCCCGTAATTAGGTGACCCACTTAGCCTATGGTATAGCAATAAAAGGGGTATCGGTAAGGCATTGCAATCCAAATGCAAAAGCTAAAAATTAAAGACACGTTGTAATTACCATGGAACTCTTCTTTCATCATCATTTCACTCGAAAGATGTCCAATGCTAACAGGAGCTAGAGGGAGGCCTCCACTTCAGACATAGGCCTACCCAAAGCACCACTGGTCCAGTGCATCTTGCATCCAGAGAATACCCACGGCCCTCATAAAATCATCAGCATATCTGGTGGGATACCTTCCAATACCGTGTCTTTCAAGACGCGGTTGCCAGTCCAGACCTCCAACTTTTGGCCTATCCATCAGTTTTGCGAACATCGTGTCCTGTCCTGCCTACTGCAACTTAGTATAGAATAATTTTTGGCTGAAAGAAATGAGCTAAATAAAATTTCCGTCGTCGATGTCTTGCATAAGCCAAAAGATAATACAATATTCAAGGTATTCATTAATATTGAATGCATAAGGCATATTGTTAGTTACAATCGGTTTACTCAAATTTCTTATTAGATGCTGATTAATATCAATAATAATCGTGATTAATTATTGAAGAGCCTGCCATGTTGAGTGCGAATTAATGATAATAATCGTATTATTACTTAATGATATAATACTAAGAATTATATAGCCCATTGATTGTAATCTTGTGTTTGTAGGGGTTATTACGTGAAAGATTAATAAGAGGCTCAAGACGAATTGTCATTCGATGTCAGAGATGGCGATGGTCGAAATGTCAAATCTAAGGGATTGATCGAGTGACATTTCGATAGCGCTTTGACAATGCCACACATTTTTTCGTCGGTGCTGCATTGACCAATTGGTCTATGGGGAAAAATTACATGTTTCCATCGTCCATTTATCAACTGGGCTATGGAGAATTGTGAGATGTTCCGCTGCCCAGTTTAAGTGGATAGTATATAGTGAAGCCTTGCATTTAAAAAAAATATCAATATAAATTTTTGAAACAAAAATCATTTAGGTACTGAATAATCACGACATAACAATTCATTTGTACAAAGATTACAATACAAATCAATGTGAAAGTCTATCTCATTGAGTCCGTTGGGATCCCAGAATTGGCAAAAACAGTCTTCGCAATACCATACACAGACATACTGTCATTTGGCAAGTTATAGAAAAAAATTGTCCTTAAATATATAATAATGGCGAACTTTTAAATGTAAACCACATGTCGACGAAATAAATACGTCGAGTCTTCCTTCTGGGAGGCAAACGAGATAATCCAAAAATTAATACATTGTCATTACATTGCAACCATACATAATGACAAAGTTTTCGGTGAAGTGGCCATATCAAACAGTTTACATACTTTTTAAGGAAACAGGGCTACTGACATAGCCCGAAGAATTGCCAAACTTAAGTAGCAGTGGGCAGAGCAGATTGTTCGCAGAACGGATGGCCGATGGTGCAGATAGGTTCTGGAGTGGCGACCGTGAACCGGAAGACGTTGCGTTGGAAGGCCTCCCACCAGGTAGACCGATGAACTGTTGAAGGTTCCGAAGATCCACTGCATGCCGAGCATAGAAATTTATATCTATGATGGCGACGCTTGGGTGAGGCCTATGTCCAGCAGTGGACGTCTTCCGGCTGATATGTTGACGACATATTTTTCTATCTTTTCTACCTTTTCATTGAAGATTATATTTTAACTAACTATAATTAGCTAACATTATATTGTATTTATTTATAAATAATATTTTAAATTCAGTTTGATGTGAACCAAAAAATATAACAAAGACTTATTTGATACCCAAAGTATAGGAAAATGGTGTGAACTCGGGGTTATAATGGTATAATGGAACATAGTTTTGGTTTACGTCCAGTGTTCTCCATAGCCCAGTTGGTATTTGGACGATGGAAACTTAATTTGTTTGAAATAACTGTGGTACATAGCCTGGGGCAATGATTTAGTTATAGAGTAGAGTTAAAAAAAATACCTTTTTCACGTACTTAATAATCTAGTTTGGTCAGGAGTAGCCAAGCGTTGTATGTTGGCCTTTGTAGCAACTGTAGGCATGTGTGATAACTGTTGGTCTTTATGGCAACTGCAGGTCTTTATGGCAACTGCAGGTCTTTATGGCAACTGAAGGCCTGTATGGCACCTGTAAGTCTGTGTGACACTTTGTTTGGTGTGAAAATGTGTGTTTGTGCTAGGAACCTTACAGAAATTTGGAATAATTTTGATTTATATTTTGTATTGCTATGCGTAGATCGTGTTAGTAAGACACACAAAGCTCAAGTACCAATTGAGATTGTAGATGAAGTAGGTGATTAATTGACGTACCATAGGACATACTAAATCTCTGTGTGAACTGATTCTGAGTTCAGAGAGTTGAGTTGACTCGACATCGTGGGGATGTGCGAGTAGAGCAATTAAGATTGCTAGGAGAGCTATGAGATAGCTAAGAGAGCTATGAGATAGCTAGGAGAGCTTTGTGATGGCTAAAGATCGTGGCAAAGATACCTGGTGTCTTGTTTATTTTGTTTGATGTAATGTGACATTTATGACTATCAGTGGTACTTAGACTAAATATATCAGTGGTATTACTCGTTCCTTGCAATAGTGAAGAGAGAGATCTTAATGATCATGATTGTTAGTTTCAAAAAGTTTTCTTACTTGGTCTGAGTCAGGATTGGCCGAGCGAATACTGTTTGTAAATTTTGTTTCAGAAAAACATCCCTTATATGATGGGAGACTGGTGGGTCGGAGTAGACTAAGAGGACATGTGGCGCTACACGACATGAGGTGGCATGGAGCAAGGACAAGAAGATGATGCCTGCGGGTGATAGATTTGGGGATCTGTCACCTGAGAGAGGCCCGAGAAGGTGACGTGCTGTGTTCCACGCTCGCTCGCCTCTCAAGAGAAATTACGCCCTAGATAACACCATGTGGTTTTAGTCAGTAGGAGTCTGACAGACCCTTCAGCTTTCCCCAAGGGCTGAGGACATCTATGAGGATTTCCACATGATTCGATACACTGTTAAGGCGGTACCCCGAGCAAAACGCCGCGCAAGCCGTTTTTTGTGCTGTTTTTAGGAGCTATCTACTCGTTATTTAAAAAGAAATATCAATTAATAAAAATATATTAAATTTCTACATAGTATTGATTCTAAAATGGTAGAATTAGTTTTTTTTTTAATGTTCTATAACATAAAAATGAGAAATAATTTTAAATTTTATGCATCTCCTCGTAAAGTGTTCATTAATTATTTTTTGTACTTACACTAATGGATAGACAATTTAATAACGAACATTTTTGTAGATTTTTTTTTTTCAAAATCTCAATATTCTATTTTATAAAGATTTTATTGTAAAATCTGGGCGTATTCGCTACTGTAAATCATGCACCACCAGTGCCGCTAGACCAATAGGAATGCTCATATCTCATGACGATTTTTTGGTCAGGGTACCGTCTTAAAACCTGACAATGAGGAACAGACGAGGACGCCTGTTTCGCAGGATGACCGTGTCGGGTTTAGTCAATAGTAAGTACTATAAAACAAATCACAAGCACGCCATCTGGCGGCAAAGCAAGAACAACTACGCATTGGCGCGCTTTTTCTAACCACTTGCGCGGTCGGGACAGTAGTATAGAGCATTTGAGTACTGACAGCCTTAGAGCTAACACGTCGTAGAATCAGTGTCGATCCGTAATTTTAGTAAGCAAGATTGTTACTGCGTTGTGACTATTTAAATCAACCCAGTGTATAGAATAATTTGTGTGATTTCATTTGCATGACTGTACCCACCGACCTGCCCACACACGATTTCTTAACTTGAGGGAATACATCCTGACTTCCCGATGGGTTGCATCTTTGGCCAGCCTTAATGCGACATATAGGTGTCAATTGGTGTTTCCTAACAAGGCTTTCTATGCTATGAAGTTAGGAGCTAAGCCACTTTATCGTTTACCAGAGTACTACAAAGAACTTTAAATGCAGTGTTTAGATTTATAATTTAAACCATAGCTTAGCTAGCAGTGTAATCTGCGCTTAAGGGCGAAGTATCGCTTAAGTTTTTGAACTTCGTATTGTATTACCAAGTTTCAGTATCGTGATACCAATTACTCGTTGTCCTGTATCAATAAAGTATTTCATTTTTTCTTTCTTACTGTTGGTTTCTATTGTTATTCCTGGATTTTGTGAAACTTGACAAATATTGAAATGGTAACTGATGAATGGAACACACAACAAAAACGCCATACCATGACGTCTTAAAACCACCATGATTACTGTGTGGCAGATAGACGGACGGACGGACGATTTTCATAACATAATCAAAATTGCATGGTATAGACGCAATACGTTTGGGGCTCGAACATATTATGCCTGTAATAAAAAAACAATGCTGTGTCGTGTAATTGACTGATGTACAATACCCACTACTTACGGCTTTACAGTCCATTCCTCTTGGAATGTCTTTCTGTCAGAAACAAAAAAAAATTAAAATACTACCTAAAAATTAACAAGAAAATTTCAAAATTTAAAATACCCCCGACACGTTTATCTTGCGAAAACACCCGGATTCAAACAGTAAAACGCTCATAACTTTTGAACGGCTGAACTGATTTTATTAACCCCCGACGGAAAAAGAGGGGTGTTATAAGTTTCACGTGTGTTGCTGTGTATCTGTGTATCTGTGTGTCTGTCTGTGGCATCATAGCGCCTAAACGAATGAACCGATTTCGATTTTCTTTTTTTTTTTGAAAGGTAATTTTGTCGAGAGTGTTCTTAGCTACGTTTGAATAAAATCGGCTCAGCCGTTCAAAAGTTATGGGCCATTTTTCTGTTTGAATCGGGGTGTTTTCGCAAGATAAATGTGTCGGGGGTTTTTTAAATTGTGAAATTTTACTTGTTCAAACATAGCTAAGAACACTTTCGGCAAAATCACCTTTTAAACAAAAAAAACTAAATCAAAATCGGTTCATCCGTTTAGGCACTATGATGCCACAGTAAGACACACAGATACACAGCAACACACGTGAAACTTATGACACCCCTCTTTTTGCGGCGGGGGTTAAAAAACATGGGACATTTTGTTTTTGGGTAAATATGTAGAGTATATTCAAATACAGTTTAGAAGCCTTCCCTTTTTTCAAGCTTTTTTGCATCATTGGTGGATTCAAAAAAAGATAAAACAATTTTATTCCTTGTAGGAGGACCACATGTCTATTAAGAGGGAAGAGCAGAAAATATGGAGCTTAGCCGCACCCACATAGTTGCTGAGCCACGCGCGAATACTTATGTAAATACCCTGGACTCTAGCTTTGTATGAAGTACGGGCTTGTCGTCAAAACAAAATACTTTATCGTCTTCCAAAGTAAGCCTTTACCTTAAGTTTTGGTAAAGGAAACTGTATATCTTCTTGTTGTCCCGACTGGTTGTTTTTCTTCGTTTTATAGAAAAAAACATACATGTAAAAGTATTGCCTGTCCTCTATACCTACAAGGCTGTTTTAAAAAGTTAGGAAAATATGGGCTAGACATGAGGGTCTTACTAGCGTTTGCAATATTATGATAGTACTTTATATGTATAGCTTTTAAAAATTGGCAAACCTTTTCTCTATATTTATTTTCTGATGTATAACATTTTTTATGTGTAATGTTATGTATTTTGATTGTGCCATCAGATGTACTGGTAGTTTTATTGATATTTGTAAAACATTCAAATTGAATATGAGGAAAAGGCTTCCTGAAAAAAGGAATAAATTTAAGGCTGAAGTATATGCTTACTCAATAAATGAAAACTAGATAGATATTCATCAGACCAGCAAAACAATTCAATTACAAACTTAGAATATCACAATTACACTGTACAAGCTTTCCCTAAAATTTTCGAGGACTGATAAACACTAGATACTAAGTGCGAAGTTGATTCCAATTACGTAAATTGAAAACTTAGGCCTTCTTGCAAACGGCTGTTAAAGTTCGTATCCCAGATCTAACTTTCAGGAAGTTGGGCGATTAAGCTGATAATAAGTTTTACTGATCCGAATCCGTAGATATAATAAAAGGAACAAAACTTGATTCTAGCACTTTTTTATTTTTATTTTATTTGACCTAAACTGACCAGCAGCAGCTGCTGGTCAAATGGTTTAATTATCTTTCCATAGAAAGACAAATAAAATTAATAAAAGACGAAATTTCTTACTTTATTTCTTATTTCCAGTTATTCGTATTGATCGTTTCCTTTTCCAATACATCCTGTGCTTTTGTATTTCTACATAGCGGGCTATTAAATAGTTATTTTATAATGAAGAAAACTGATTATTCAAAGATTTTCTCATCAAATCGTATTGTCTGAGAAAATTAGAAAAAAACATTAAATCATTGACATTATTCTTACATTACAAGTCTTTGCTCAACCGCAACCCTTTCTGCAGCTAGCTGAATGATAGCACCAAACGTATGTTAGAAGACAAAACAAAAAAAAAGTATTCTGGCATAAATTTGTGCATTATAGGTACCTACAACTAAAAAGTGAAAAATAAAAGCTTCTTTTACAACCAACTTCCAAAGAAAACACTACAAAGTTAAATATATGACTGTTTTGCATTACAACAAAACAGGTATTATGTGTGGATAAAACACGTGGTGTTGAGTTAGAAGAAAGCTATTTGTAATTGCCTTTACATGGTGATTTATGGGTAAAAACTTACCAAATTGTCCATGATTTTATACCTGTCTCTTTCTCTCCAGCGAGTGTGACGTTAAGAGTGACGCTGACACTGACAGGTAGCTGTCAACTTCATAGGGTCTTCAACTCACCAGCAAGAGAATTGCTGCAACACCACGTGTTTTATCCACACATAATACCTGTTTTGTTGTAATGCAAAACAGTCATATTATGTGCTATGCTAAAACACGTGGTGTTGAGTTAGAAGACCTGTTTGGTATCTGCTGGTGATAAAACACAAACGCTATGTTGAACACCTTACAAAACTATTTTGAAATATAATCAGTTTTAATATACACTTGCACCATTCAAGTTAAAATAAAAATAATAATAAATTTCTGCAAAATCAACAGAAATCAGAAAATTAATTCTGAATAATTCTATCAATGAATTATTTCTTACTGTTTTCCACAAAAAAACAAAAAATACTTTTTTAATACAAGTTCAGCCAACATTGAATGCAAGCTGTTATAATATATATTAAGTTATTTACTGAAATACAATAATTAACATTAAGTTTTATTTAGTACTTTTCCAGGTAATATACTGTTCAGATCTACTTTCTAAACAAACTTCTAGGCTACTCTAGAGGCCACATTTGACCTAATAGGTACCGCCCGGTGGGTTACCAATGTTAGTATCTTTATAAATCCATTCCCACACAAATTACAATATCTAGAAGTACTAGAAGCAGGTTTAATATTCCCTGACAGACAAATATATAAGCTTGTGACAGTACATGTGTTTGACCAAAAAGACACAACGGTCAGGTGTTTCCACAACAACCTACCTGACTATCTATTTATTTGCCTTTTGATAAAAAACCTTGGCCACATAGTCATCTCATCTTCCACAGACATTACATTTTCATAGCTCTTTTCTAGAATAGTAAGATAATAAATCTTACAACTTTAGGCCAACAATATTAATATAATTGTTCAGCTAGTGATTTCAAGTAATGAATGAACTAGAATTTATTCAATTCTTTGTTATGTTAGTAAGCCAAATAAATAAATAAATTGTCAGCTTTAGACTGTCTTAGACTGACTGACTGATTGAAAAGAAAAAATGTTTTGAAATTAAAACTGCTCATGCAGTTAAAACAACAAATTTATGCAAGAAAATATTTCTATAAGTACCAAATAATCTAGCAGCTTGCTTGGCCATATGATGCTTTTGGGTTGTAAATTTCATGGAATCACACCAGAATAAAAATCTTTTATTGGAACCTAAGACATATTATGTCGTTAAAGTACTGTCCACCAGTTAATTCTTGACAACTTCTGTCTGGTCCAGTGAGCTATTTGGTTAGCCCTCCAAAGTCTTTTTTTTTTTAACCAACTGTTGGACTAGGGTGAATTCTGTCGTATGTAGCCCGAGCTACTAAAAACTTTCCGCATGTTCTTTATCGTAGTTAGCTCTGCTATGACCCTCGCTTGCAGATTGGACAACCAGAAAACTTCGGGTCCACATTGGTGTTTTTAGGATAAACATTCCTCTTTGTCACTGTTCCAGTGAGTTAGTAATAAGCTGAGTGGGTGGAATGCCCAGCACAGCTAATGGTCTCGCGTTGGCTGTGCTATGACCCTTGTTATTAGGACCTACATTCCTTTTTGTCACTGTTCCAGTGAACTAGTATTAAGATGAGTGCAGCTCGGCTTCCCAATCTAGGCTGAAAATGTCGCAGAACCATTACTGGAAACCTTTGATACGACAGCCATATTTCTTGACGTGAAAAGATCTACGTCTGTGACGCCCGACATTTTATACATAGCCTCCGCGGCCTGGGCCAGAAGTCCCACATTTTGAATTGAATACAGCCTCCGCGGCTTGGGACAAAAGTTGCCATATGCTTTAATGTACTACGCCCGACATTTTGAACATAGCCTCCGCGGCCTGGGCTAGAAGTCCCACATTTTGAATTGAATACAGCCTCCGCGGCCTGGAACAAAAGTTGCCTCATTCTACTAAGTACTTACTAGATACTTTGCGACTCCTTGAAAAGCAATCCGCTATTCCGAATACTACTCGGAAGGTAAGTGGCTAAGAGTGTTAAGTATAACTACTCTACAAGTCTTAGGAGCCCGTTTATAGGCCTTATAAGGGTTTGTCACCCCCTCCCCCCTCCCCTGCCTCAATTTTCTGAGGTATGTAACAAAAGTCCTGTTGTCGGACTGTAAATAAAATTTGTCAGTCATTTATGGGGTTAGATCATTATTAAGATTCCGAATCTTTAAGTAATTCCATTTTCTTCATTATCCTTCCTGACTAATTTTTTAAATAGAGTGGAAATGAAGTCATCCGCTGACTATTTATGACTGCAAATACAGCATGTCCGCATCCCTTTCAATTCTGAATGTTAGAATTTATTTTAATGTCGCTAATTTCTCAGATAGTTACAGACCATTTATTGCGCAAGGGTGGATTACTCTGAGTCTGGTACAGCTATGGTCAGGAAACGACTTATACTTTACTACCAGTGTTGAACTGTAGTCTACACCCAGTCGCTTTTAATCGTGATTTGAGGTCTTGTTGAATAGGGAGAGAGGGAGTATTTCTTTCTTTGTTCAGATAGAACAATTTTAAAAGTTCAGTTTTCTGTGACACTAGTTAACATGTAACTCAATTAAAAAGCTCTGAGCTTAATACGGAGACACTGTTTACATTACTCTATATTTTGGAAACAGATATAATTTTATCATGTGTCTAAAAACCAGACAAAGCTCTTTGTATATATATGTCGATTTTACCTTCCTAACACAAACTTGTAATAATGTATGTGCAATTACTCTGAAGGTTTGCCCTCACATGGGAATCAAAGAGTTAAACATAACTGGTATATTATCAACTATAAGCACCTCCCTACTTATTTCCTCAGAAAAAAAAAGGTGTGATGAAAATCTTATTTTAATCCAAAGTTAACAATGGTCTCAGTGTCTCCGTAACCAGAGAAATAGATCTCATAGGATTTCCGCAATCCAATTTCAGTCACACATCTTTGAAGTTGATGGTGTTACTACATAAGGCTTCTTCTAAGAAAAGCTGTCAATTATAATTGTGCTTTTGAAAACACACTGGCGGCATCTCCAGTAGGCTCATGACATTAGTAAATGCAAATAGGCCTGATGATTTATTTTCACTTACATTTTAATTTCAAATCATCATAAAGTTACCTACAAAAGAGAAAAATTGACCATACCTGCTTGTGAAATTGAATGAACTTGTTTCACTAACAAAAACAACCTGAGACCTCCGAGGTAAAAGAAGGGGTTAGTACAACCTCCAATTTATATTTTATTTAGTACATTCATTATAGAATGTCTGAATTGAAGATTTAAGTGGTCTCTTATATTTCTCTTCTGTTGTAGGTGAAGGATAATGTGAAGAACATGCTGGGTTGTTCTTTATTATCTTAAGTACCTGACATGTTTTACAAATAGTTGTGTGAATATTAAAAAGCAGGTATCTTTATGAATGGAAAGCAGCCAACTTTACTAATAAAATAATCAAATTATTCATTATTTTAATTTAGTAACATTATTTTCTTCCTGTTGTTTATGGCAACAGACAACAAACAAAAGTAACTTTCTCTAAATTTCTTGACTCTTAAGAGTTCATTGATGTTTTGTTTTAGAAGAAAAATAAATATGTTCAAGGTCCGTTCAACCTAAAGAAGCTGGTTGCAAGGTCTCTTGGTTGAGAAGATTTTCTTATCATTTAAATTGTATTTGATTTCCAATTTCTTCAAATATAAATCTGCGCAAACGGCCTATTTATTGCTCACAATATATTTAGCATTGTATTCTTTGAGGTTTTTAACCTTGAAAGACATATGTATTCAGGTTTTTATAAACCGACTTATCAATATCAGCCAAGTTGTCTTGTATACCTGACTTGGATAGTTGCTTTTGTTCCAAGTATATAGTTTCCTACTAATAAATGCTCAGTTAGTCAGCGGCAGCCAAAATAATCTTTGTTTTTGCCAAAATAACACAACTCTTTCTTAAAGTTTATACAAAGTTTTCTAATAATCTTTATTTGCCATATTAGTACTGATATCTTTAATTGGTTATTCTTAACTTTGTAAGTACCTAAATAGGTAGGTACTCAAAGGAAGTTCACTAAACGTGTCATAGGTATTTTTCAAAAAATGCGACAAGTATGAAGTCGAATCACTTAACTTATTAATAGTCAATCAATTAAGATACTATAATCGCACTATGAACCTGAATACATTTTTACGCACTCAGTTCCGAATAATCCGAAACAAAGTGTCACCCTTCATACTTGTACAGACTTGCCTACTAACGTGAAACATTTTCGTCTTTTTCGGGCGGAGGTGATACAATACCCACATCCTCTGCGGATGAAGATGTCGTCTGGACTCGTCAGTCCAGAGTCAGATTGCCTAATCGAATATTAATAATATCTATTCGAACTTTGGTCACCTCAACACTTACCGGGACAATTTTGTCCGTAATCATCAAAGAATGCTTAAACACAACTGAAAAACACTGACACGTATTCTAAGAAGACACCGTGTGTTAACTTAATACAGTAATATATCGTATTTCCACACATTTTTTTAACTTTGAAAATTTTCCGTCTTTACCGGCAAAAATTTACAAACGCTATGAAGTTGACAGCTACCTGTCAGTATCAGCGTCACTCTTAACGTCACACTCGCTGGAGAGAAAGAGACAGGTATAAAATCATGGACAATTTGGTAAGTTTTTACCCATAAATCACCATGTAAAGGCAATTACAAATAGCTTTCTTCTAACTCAACACCACGTGTTTTAGCATAGCACATAATAACCACAATTTCGAAAGTCGGCGTCTAAAAACAAAAACAGGTACACCGAGTTCCTAAATAATAGTTATTTTAACTAATGTAATGTATTTTTTGAAGTAGGTTGTAATTATTGGTAAAAATGTTTTTAGTTTTCGATTTTTAGTTGTAGGTACCTATAATGCACAAAGTGGTGCCAGAATACATTACCCTAATAACATAATACTTGAACATAACCAGTGAAATGAGAATGTACCAGGGTGAACTGTACACATCTGCGTTTCCCTTTAGAGCATACCGGCTTGAAGTTATGTTATGAAATGGCGTAAACAACAAACAGACATGCGATTGCAGCAATCCCGAGAGATTTTCCGTTGTTTATTGAAGAGTTCTGTTGTATATCTCCGAAGTTCTTCATCAGATTTTCATTAAATTTAAATGGGACCACAAGAGAAGCTTTCAAATAAAAATAGAATCATCAAATTCCGTACACCTAGTAAATGGTTTTGAGGTGACACACAAAAAAAAAATACATTTGAAATGAGAACCACCTCCTTTTTGAAGTGGTTTAACAAGTAAAATTTTACAATTTAAAAACCCCCGACATATTTATCTTGCGAAAACACCCCGATTCAAACAGTAAAATGCCCATAACTTTTGAAGGGCTGAACCGATTTTATTCAAACATAGCTAAGAACTCTCGACAAAACCTTTCAAACAAAAAAAAACTAAATCGAAATCGGTTCATCCGTTAAGGCGCTATGATGCCACAGACAGACACAGATACACAGATAAACAGCAACACACGTGAAACTTATAAAACCCCTCTTTTTCTGGCGGGGGTTAAAAATGGTCTAGCCTAGCCTAGCCCACTATAAACCACGTTGCATCACATTCCCAACACTTGTCGTCGCATAACACGCTGAATAGTGACACTTTAAAGATGTGAAGCTATTGTACGGCCTGTAGTTGTTTCACGATGCAGGCCGCATTGAGTAGTCAGGCAAACGTCACTAGCACGTCCTGTTTCCGGTAGGCTGCGCTTCAAAACTGCGCCATTCTCACCGTATAGGGTTGAGGAGCGGATTATTTTCTTTGAAAATGTAATGGTAAGCGATAGTCATTGAACGACAAGTTATAATATTTCTTCTGATAAATTCTATGTTTGTATATTTTCGTCCTTAAGTCATTTTGTTACTACAATCTCTATAGGTATGAAGTTACGAGTCTACTCTTCCCTGTGTGACTGTTCCTAAACGACCCTAGACTGATAAAAATTTCGTTTTTCCTAAGAAGTCCTAGATTTAGTGTTAATGTCGGCCCCTTTTTATAAAAGAGGGAACAACGCACCGCCATCCGCGTTGCTCAATGAACTTCGTACCATCGACTGGGTAATTCCCTTCCGACAAATGAATTCCAAATTATGTTTTTGTTTTGTTTTGGAATTCACAGTTATACAATTATAACTTGGAAGTGGTTTAGAAGGATAAAATTATAACTAAGGTTATATAAACTAAACTGTTATAATTAACTAACGCTTGTGTGAGAAACTCTATACACTAATGTATAGAGTATTTAAATCAAAGACCGAATTATGGTCGCGGATAATGAATTTACATTCTTGAATTACTTCAAATAACTAAATTAGCAGAGAGTTTAACTCAGGAAGTAACTCGAGGTGATAATATCAACTCACCTACAGACAGCCCCCAAAAGCGCCCATCCCGCCATCATTTCGTAGTGTAATAGCTGGTAAGAAGAAATGATGAAACAAACTTCCAGCACACATTTCTGTCTGATAGCCTTAAGGGCTAAAGAAGTCAAACAATAGTGAAGTATGGAGTTAATTAGACAAAGGGGATTGCAAAGTGCATTATTTACCTAACGAAAGGAAGTTGGTAGGATCGCTACGCTTGCATTCGAAAATACGTTTAATTGAATTACGTTAATTAGTTAAGTTGCAATAGTCAAGATTCCCACCCGAGTGACGTGAGACCGCTTCTCAGCAGCAGGTCCGTCGTAACGTGTACTACTCGGCCTAGACTGCATTTTCTAGTGAGAATCTGCGGCGGCTCCAAGAGTACAGGCTCCCTAAGCACTAGCATGCCTTGCCCAGTCCTAAAACAGTGGTCAGTTTTGTGCCTATTTGCCTCTGCCATTTGAGCGAGACATGCTACCAGTTACACTGGACGCGGGCTATAATAAGTAGCACTCTCTCGGCCTATTCACCCTTTACTAAAACAATACAAAATTACGCAAGCGTACCGTAGACTCAGTCTTTAGCAAAACTCAATGCGAAAGATACTTGCCGTACGTCGGAGCGGATTCATTCGTCGCTTCTCATCTCCTTAAACTGCCCATTGCGTGGATTTTGGGGCCGTCAGGGACGGCAGCCATCCAATATCGTGTCTCGCTAAATAGTGACGATTTAGTAATTGCCTACAAAACGGCTTGGTGTGGTTTTAACGAGACACGTTCCCTAAGCGTCATTAGACGATGTAATTTGGGGTTCTTTGTGATGCCTACCGGCTGAAACCTACCCCCCTCCCTGGAATATGAGCGACAGCAAGTATTTCGCGAAGTGTTCTGAGCTAGACCTTCTTAGGAAACAGTATATTTTAACAACTAACATTTGGTTCTCCTACGTGCTCAATTAAGAGCGGCCATATATTAGGGCATGTAACGTGTGACGAAAGGCTTCGCTGCTTCCCTAAACCAAATATTAGCCACAAATATCTGCCAAAGGGTGGATTTAGGAGGTAAATACAAGGGTTCGCCACGCTAGAATAAATAGTACATTAGTCAATTATCCCTACCTATGTAATACAAAGATTAAAACTTACCCCATTCATACTGGCACTCACTCACACCATATTAACGCGAATAGACTAAATTATAATTAACTTAATAATTAAACTCGTTAACACGATACGTTACAACGACTCGACTTTAGATTATTCGTTTCCAAAACTAAACCCTATGTGTCTAACACTCTAGTATCCTCACTCGTACGTCTTCTTCCGCTCCTCAGAACCAGACCGTCCGCTCCGCCTGCCTCAAATCAAGTCTCGACCCTCGCCTCTAAAAGCCCGTTCCCCATCTACCACTACCAATCTCCTTTTCAGTTCTGTTTTTTGTGCATCGCTTTATTGTTTTGGGTCTGGTTCGTGTTAGAAATCAGATATTCCAAACCTCTTTAGAATTACTTTTGTCTTGACAGCTTTCACTTTGAAAGGCAATTTATGAGCATCTTGAAAAGGTTGGGTTCGTGTTCCATAGTTTATGACATAGCCTGTCAAACCTGAAGGTCCGCGTCTCAATGTGTTTAACACATCTGGCCGGCCATGCGTAGCTTTAAAATATTAAAATATAGAGATAAATGACATGTGGACATGTGACTGACATGTGGATAAGTCACACCTGCCAGATAAATTGATAACATAATATTATAGTTATTTTTTACTTGATTTTATCATAAATTATATGTACGATGCTGGATGAGATACCAAGAATCGAGATGGCTGGCGTGCGATTGGAGTGGCATTTGTCCAGCAGATGGGGAGCTTTAAGTTGATGATGATGAATACTACATTAATATAATGACATGGTGTGAAATTGAGAATTATATTCTTAACGCATTATTACTTCAACAGATCTCGAATAACATACCACATACACCTACATACTTATTTTCCGACATTATGCCAACAGTTACCCAAAAGCGTGACTCAATTAGGATATTATGGGATCGGTAGACCCAAAAGGATCATCGTCTAATTAAATGAAAGAAAAGTTAATTTGTTAGAGACTAGGTTACGAAACTAGTTTTTCCCTATTGGATGGAACGTGCCAAAACTTCTGCAAAGCGACGCAAGTGGATTGTTCGAATGGCTGAAATGGAAACAAAAAATTCTGGCTTTTGCTTTCCAAGCGTATGATTTTGTAAAGTGTCTTTAACGGCTTTTAGTCTAGTAGGTAGTGAAATCGAAATAGCAGTGACAGATTCGATTTTTTCGTAATTACGTTTTTATATCACAGCGAAATTAACTAATAAGCCTTTTTTATTATGCCTAATTATATATTACCATATCCATTGAGTACCGTAAAACGAGGTTTAATTGATTAATATTGAAATTAAAATTGACATAACTATTTCAATTATAATTTGAAAAATATGAATAAAATGCAGTATTGGTGACTTCACAAAACATTTTATATTGCCTAATAGTTTTTTTTTGTACTTAGTTAGGGAGAAAATAAAAAAACACCGAACCTATCAACGCTAAAATAAAAATACCCCATTGATTTTTCATTGCAATAAAAAGTAACCACAATTTACAATGTATTTTTAATGAATTCACACTGTACAATTCAAAATATTTTTCTGCAACAAGTAAACTTATTCTTGCGCTGAGGTTGATGCAAAACATGGCTGACATGTCAGTGTTGCAAATTTAAAAAATACAATTGTGGTGCGTGCCGTTTTCACGGAGTTATCATTAAAGTAACCCCAGATCTCAATGTAACACCGTTTAACCAGTATCCGTTTTTGTGCGTCTATTCTACCTTCTATATTTTCTATCTTTCTTTTCTATTTAACGATGAATGAGTGAATTATCTTGTCATCATCTTCTACCTCTAACATTATCATTGGTTATGCTAAATTATGTGGTATTTATCCCACGTCTACTTACGTTTCACAACACTCTTCAAACCATCTTCATATCTTTTGATATTGTATCAATTTTTGTAACTCTTTTATAAGTATTCTTTGATATTTTTATTACCTGTAAAGCATATTTTTAGTTATTTCTGGTTGATTTATATTTTCTAACTTAATTTGTATTGCTTATTTGCAAAATTACGGCATTTTTTATACTCTGACATTTTCATTCGACATGACATCTGTCTGTCTATTTTATTTTCTTAAAGCCATAGACATACCATAGGTACCATGGACTACCTAGACCTTTCCTTAAGCTAGTTGTACATTATTGTAAGGTCAGTGCAGACGCGTTTTTATTAGTTCTGGTCTTATTGAGATTTGAATTTGAAATTTGAAGAGATGGCAGAACGAATGAAAACCGGGCTCCAGCTTTTTTTAGTCGAGATCTGGTCGGACCGCCAGGAGTGGGTGATACTGTGTACTAGAATACGAAGTGTATTTTCTATTCTGAAACTCTTATAACTGTGAATTACCAGCTCATGTAAATGAATTACTTTCTGAAGTGCAATAAATAAATATATTGTGTGAGTGTAGGGTGCAAATGCAAATACACCTTAACATTAATTATTGTAAATGCAATGCAAATGTCAGTGTAATGTAAAATGTCAATGAGTGCCAACGGGCTGGAATCAAGAAATAAAAATGCAAGTTGTCCGACCCAAACCGCGTCTATTAGAACACTAAAAAAGTATTGATACAAATGCATCATCAATGCTCTGCTTGCTGCTGCTGCATGATTGTCATGAAATCTAATGTAGGTCGCACGTGTAAGTGCAAAGGTGCGAGCCTACTTATTGCACAACTCCTTACTTACTTAACAATTTTAAAACCCATGTACGTGCACCGTACATATTGCCACCACAAAGAATGATAACAACTACTAAACTAAACATTAAACTAAGAAAATTAAGACAAGAACGACTGTAGAAACTAATGCAAAGCACTGATGTAGTAAGTATAATATGTAATGTAAAATATATGTATTACTAATGTAAAATGCTATGTAAATGTACACTTAAAATCCATAAATGTAATTTTCATACTCCCTAATCACACACGTCACTATGTTTTTCAGTGTCAAATTTCACTTCACTTAAGGCGCGGTCAACACTTATCACTTCGATCACTTTTGAATCCCGTTTGTTGACTTTGCTACATCCGTCCTCGATGTCATCTTCTTCTTCTCGTCCTCTTCTGCTTATCGCATCTCGCGAACCCTCCCCCTGTCTTTTGGTGCTCGTCTTTCTCCAAAAGTATACCGATGTTACAGACAGTGCAATACTAATCGTTATTACAACATAGATTGCGGTGTAGTGGTGAATGTCGTGGGGGGATAAGGTTTCCAGGTTTGATTGCTCTTTAATCGAGCGTAGTTGTGTGTCAATCTTGTGGAATATTTCTTCGTGCGTTTCGATAGGCAATGACGAGTTGCGGATCGACGTATTGATGATGTTGTTGATGGGAGAGATCGTGGGTATGATCATGGCGAATGGTTCATTGACTATGACGTCACTTTTATGTTCTATGTATGCGTGCAACATGAATGAGTCACCCTGCAAGTTACATCCTCGTTTAAGTGTAATCAGACCCGAGTGATGTGACGACTCCGATGTCATTTGAGCGCCGCAAACTAATTGTACTTCGCACGTGCCACAACAATAATAAAACCATGTGTTTTGTTGGTGTAGCTTTACCCACTTGTCAGCGCATTTCTTTATTTCCGTGTGACAGTACACACTGTGTTCTTCATTGTCTCGGATCAGCTGTACATCGCAAATTGACTTGCGTCGGTCACCGGTGCTATAAATAGGGTGATTTAATTTGCACATTAATGTTTTGTCCTGGATCTTTTGGCATTCTTGAACGTCAGATTGTTCGAGGGGTATGAACGAGTATTGGTTGGCGTTAAATGCTATTAGTTCAGAATTCGGGATGACGTACATCACCCGATTAATGCCGATGCGTTGAGGTATGCTAATGAGTTTGTTCAGCTCGTATAGAGCATCATTCAAAATAGGTATTTTTACTTCCATCAGTAAATATTGCTGTGTAATGCGTGCATGTATTCTGAACAGTCTGTAGATATCTCGTACATCATTCTGGACTTCCGGAAGCGTGGCGTCGCGAGGTAGCTGTCTAGCTACTCTATCCAATTCGCTTTGCATTTGAGTTGGTGATAGTAAGTGTACGTCCATATGACCCTGGTACATGTTTGTCAGCGTATTGATGAGGGTTTGTTGGATTTCCTTTAGATTTTGGGCCATTTTTTCTGCAGCTATTGCCGATGTAATAATGTAGAATGCATTTGCGGTGTCATGTTTATTGTTTTCGGTTTTATTTTCCAGACTAGTAAGGTGGTCATTCATCAAGGTGAATTGCTTAACCATTGTTGCTTCATTTCGTTGTATGATGTTATGCTCGGTTTCTAAAATGCTTGTATGATTTTTCAGAAGGTGTAATAAATGGTTGTCATTGTGTTGAATGGAGTTGATGTCGTGTTCGTACTTTTCTGCGAAGTGCTGATCTAGTACTCCAAATAGTGAGTTGGCGACATATCCCACTCCATCGATTAATCCTCTTTTGAATCTATGTTGAATTAATCGCTGGGACTTCAATAGATTATTGTAATAGTCCAGTTCGTTCATGCTCTGTTCGAGTTGGTTGATTAAAATGTGGAATTGCATCATCCAGTCCTCGCAACGATATTCTTTTATATGAGACACGAATTTTTGCAGAGTGTCAACGTTTCGCCAGTAGTTTGTCATGTTGTAGTAGAATACTAGTTTCCATTCATCTCGTATTTCTTGTAAGTCTGCAATCTTGTCAAAGTAAATCGTTTGATTTTTTGTCAGTGAGGTAAGCTTCATGTCTTGTTGAACAGTGCGCGTTATGAATGTCATGGTCAGCATCAATGTGTAGCATATCAGGCTGTTCCAGGTAAGCTTTTTCGGTTTGCTCCGTCTGTTTTTTGTAGATGTGTCAGTATCGCCAAGTGTTTCTTGTTCAACCTCAACTAATGGTACTAGTTTTGTGATCGGCCGTTTAACTTCTCCTTTTGCAGTTTGTAATGTCACAACTCTCGTGTGGCCGTCTTTTCCTGGATGTAACTTTGCTACACGACCCAGTGCCCATTTGCCTGCCGGTAGTCTTTCATCCTTGATGCAAACAATGTCATTTTCTCGCGGATCGGTAGTTTGTCGTTTCCATTTTAGCCTTTTTTGGAGTTGTTGAAGGTATTCTTGCGACCATCTCTTCCAGAAATCCTTACTGAGCTGCTGCACAATTTGCCATCTCTTGCCTAAATTATACGTATTGTCAATGTCCGGTTCTGGAATATTCATAAGTGATGTGCCGGTTAGCATGTGTCCAGGCGTTAAGCAGTTAATTTCTTCGGCGTTCTCTGTTACGGTGCAAAGTGGTCGTGAGTTCAAGCAAGCTTCAATCTGGCATAGTAGAGTAGTAAATTCTTCGTACGTCAGGCGTTGATCTCCAATGACCCGTTTTAGATGATACTTCATGCTCTTCACGGCAGCTTCCCACAGTCCGCCTGCGCTTGGCCATACAGGGGCATTGAAGTGCCATTTAATTCCCATTTCTGATATTTTACCCAAGAAAAGGTTGTCAATTGTGTCTACAATGCCTTTATATTGTTTCATTAAGATCCGGTTAGCACCTACAAAATTCGTGCCGTTATCGCTGTACATGTCACGTGGCGTGCCTCGACGTGAGCAGAAGCGCTTGAAGGCCGATAAAAACGCTGTACTGGACAGCTCTGACACAAGTTCCAGATGGATAGCCTTTGTTGCCAGACAAACAAATACGGCAACGTACGCCAGCAATGTTTTGACTCCTCGACCTTTATTTGCCTTGATCTCAACGTGGCCAGTAAAGTCAACCCCTGTATGTGTAAAAGGGCGAGATACTGTCACTCTCGGCTCTGGTAGATCTGCCATAATCTGGTTTGAGGTTTTTGCATTAAATCGGCGACATGTTACGCATTTGTGTAGAACCT
Source organism: Orthosia gothica (assembly GCA_949775005.1). Lineage (NCBI taxonomy): Eukaryota > Metazoa > Arthropoda > Insecta > Lepidoptera > Noctuidae > Orthosia > Orthosia gothica. The sequence goes on from OX459041.1 coordinate 13,911,150, forward strand.
TTTTAACGGCGCGATGTCCTCCTACAATCCATACTCTTTGGCGTAGATGTGTTAGGGTTAGCTTAGGACCTCCGTGTAATGTTGTACTGTGTGCTTGCCAAATTAATAACTCTGTCAGTTTGTGGTCATGTGGTAGCAGAATTGGATGTTTGGTTTCTTCATTTAGGTTCGAGTTATGCAACCTTCCCCCTACTCGCAAAATGTCATGTTTGTCAAGGAATGGGTTCAAGTTTAGAAGGTTGCTTTTGTTGCTTAAACCCTTATTTTGCTTCAGTCTCATAATTTCGTCCTTGAAGGTATGCAATTGAATCTGTTTCAGTATGAGCTTTTCAGCGTTTTGTAGTTCTATTGATGTCAAATATGCAGTTGTATTTGTGTTGGACTTCGAACAGTTGTTTATGAATCGTTTTATCCAGGCTGTGACCCTTGTAATATGAGCCATGTCGCTGTGTCGATCTAATAACTCAATTACAATTGAAGACGGCTCGAATTTCACAACATACGCGTTCATTTGTTTTTGTTTTGACTCGCATGTTGTTGGTATGATTGCAACTTTAACAGCTGTTTTTTCGTTGTAATATTTCACCCATTCTGGTCCTTGCCACCACAAAGGATGTTGCAATAGCTGGGAGCAACTGATGCCGCGTGATGCACAGTCTGCTGCGTTTTCTTCTGATTTGACGTACCTCCAGTGATGTTTCGGTATTACGTCATGCACTTGCTGCACTCTGTTGCTCACGAATGACTTCCATTTTGTGACGTCACCATGCAGCCAGCCTAGTACAATCATGGAGTCCGTCCAGGCATATGTGTTTTTGTCAATGTTGTCCCACTTGCATGCTGTCCGGACCTTTTTCATCAGTCGGGAAAGTAATAAGGCTCCGCATAGTTCAAGCCGTGGTAATGTCAATTTTTTATTGATTGGCGCTAGTCTAGATTTTGCAGCAATTAATCGACTTAAGGGCTTGCTTTTGCTGTCTAATGTCAGTGGATAGATGGTGCATGCGTAGGCCTTTTCTGAGGCATCGCAGAATCCATGTACTTGGAAGGGTTTAGTTGTATCTCCCAACCATCTCGGTATCTCGTATCGCGTTATGTTGTGCAAATCGCTTGTAAACCGCTTCCATTCTTCTTGTACGCTTATAGGTAAGGTTTCATCCCAGTCGCATCCTGATAGCCAAACGCTTTGGAACATCAATTTTGCTTTCAATGTCAGAGGTGTCAGCCAGCCCAGTGGGTCAAAAATTTTTGATATCTCGGACAGTAGTTTCCGTTTTGTCAATGGTTTATTGTTGTCAAGGTTTATTTTGTCAGTGAATGTAAATGTGTCAGTTTTAGGGTTCCACTGTACACACAGGGCCTTTGTATTTCCATCGTTTGTAAAGTGCATTGTGGTTTGGCTTAGGTCTGATGATGATAAAGTTTTAATCAAGGTCGGCTCGTTGCTTGACCACTTTCGTAACGTCAGTCCTGCTCCGCTCAGCATGTTGATGGAGTTACTACCACTTAGTACGTCATCAACATACATTTCGTTAGTAATAACGTCAGCTGCTAACGGATATTTCTCTGCGTCATCGTTTGCTAGTTGCTTTAGCGTCCGAAGTGCTAGAAATGGTGCCGCCTTAGTTCCATATGTCACTGTGCATAGCTTGTACTCCTTAAGGGGACCTTGGTTAGTTTCCCTCCAAACTATCTTCTGCAATTCTTGATCTTCTTCGTGCACTAAGATCATACGGTACATTTTCTCGCAGTCTGCTGTAAAGACGTACTTGTATCGCCGGCATCCCATGAGTAATGTCAGTAGATCTTGATGAAGCTTTGGGCCACACTCCATCAAGTCGTTTAGGCTGTAACCTGTGTCAGTCTTCTGTGAGGCGTTGAAAACCACTCTTAATTTAGTTGTCAATGATTCCTGTTTAAGGACTCCATGGTGAGGTAAGTAACATGACGGGTTGTAGTCGGGCTTACTCTCTTTCATGTGTCCCATTTCTAGGTACTCTTGCATGAATTTGATGTAGTTTTCTGACAATTTGTGATCCCTGCATAATCTCCTTTCTAATTGCATAAATTGTGCCACTGCCCGTGGCTTTGATTTTCCTAGTAGCTGACCGTAATAAGGCTTCATTGGCAAGCGAACTACATATTTGCCATTTTTCAGACGTTTTGTTGTTGCAGTGAAGAACTCCTCACAGTATCTCTCCGCTGACGTCATTGAACTGCATGAATCCCCACTGATGTCTTCCACTTCCCAGTATTTTGTCAAGTCATCCACTTGGTTTATTACCACGTTGCAATTGAATGTCTTGTTGACATTGCCTGACAGAATCCACCCTAAGCGAGTCTGTTGAGCTATGGGTTCATTAGTCTCTCCCTTAATCAGGCCATTCATCAGGATTTCAGAGAATACCTGTGCATCCAGAAGTATGTCAATGGGCCTCGATATGTTGTACTCTGGATCGGCTAATGTGATGTCTGATAAGTGAGTCCAAGTTCTTTTTGTAAAGGTTGCGTTAGGTAGATTGTTTACCACCCGGGGCATGACTAATGCTTCCATGGTAAACTGGAAGTCGTTATGTACGGACCTACAAAGTAGGTTCACCTTGCCTTTGCTCCTGTTGGATAGGGTGCCGATCCCACTTATGCTCGCGTTTAGCTGATGACGCTTTACTCCTAGTCTTTGAGCTGCATTCTCAGTGATCAGGGTTATTTGTGAGCCTTGATCAACTAACGCCCGTAGTGTAACGTAATCGCCATCAGCTGTTGCTACTTGCAATAATGCAGTGGCCAATAGTATCTCGTCATCATTATTCGATGCGAAGTTATTTTGAATACTTTTAGCTGACCTAGTTGCAGTTGACTTCGACGGTTTATCCACCTGTTGTGTTGCTGGGGGCATTTGCGCTGACTTGACGATGTCATTGTGCAATAGTGTGTTGTGTGGGTCACTGCACTCTCTGCATCTTTTTTGTGACGCACAATAGCCCTTGCTATGCACATATAGACAGTTTCTGCAAATATTGTTGGTTTTGATGAATTCTAATTTCTCCGAACTTGCCACGTCAGTGAATTTGGAACATTGGAACAATGCGTGGTTAGTGTTGCATAATGCGCAACTGATCTTATTAATGCATGGAAGTTTCGAGAGTTTGCTGGTTTGGGGGTTTTGCTGAATGGATGAGATGCGTTGGATAGTGGTTTTGCAGGAAGCTTGCTACTGTTTTCTGGCTTTTTCCTATGCAAAGGTTCTAATGCCATGAATTTGTTCTCAATAAAATCCATAAACTGGTTGAACGTGGGTATATCTCGCGGATCCGTCCTAGACTGCATGTATTCCGCGTACGTTTCGGCATCTAGTTTCTCGCATAGCACGTAGACTAAAACAGGATCCCATGAACCTGTATTTACGCCCAAATTATGTATCGCATTTATGGTTTCATTGCTCGTGTCATATAACCGCTTAAGGTCAAATGCAGATTGTTTTTTGCAGACTTGGTTGACGCATGAAGCTCTGGAAATTCTTGGTGAACAACAAGAACTTGTTGTTGTACCGGTGGTTCAAGATTTCCCAACACGTGTCGTAATTTTCGGGTGAGATGTGTAAATGCTGGACGAGTCTCTCCGCTTCGCCACGCAATCTCCCTTTTAAGTGCTGCATTTTTTGTGCTTTTGCAATTACAGGGTTATTGTGTATTGCTTCCACGAACAGATCCATGAAAGTAGGCCATACCGAATAGTTCCCGTTGAAAATGGGTATGTCTATTTTGGGCACGGATTGTTGCTGATGCACCGAGGCGTTCAGTTTTACATTCAGCGCCCGCTTTGTTTTTACAAATGCCCGTTCGTGGCGACAAAACTCGTCATAGTACTCACTAGGCGCTCCCTCTAACAACCCATCGATCTGCAGGTGCATATTGTCAATCGCAGACCACCGAGACCCTAACGTCTTCAAAGCGTCTTCTATCTCCCATTTTTCGATGACCTCTTCAATTATCTTACTCGTCACTAACCTGTCGAACGCACGGAAGTTTGCTTTTTGCAGCTGCTGTAGCTCCAGTAGCTTGACCTCTGCTCCCGAGGTGCTCCCGAACAAGGTCCTGTCAAACTCTACGTGTACCTTGCTGGAGCTGGCGTTGCTGGGTCCACTCTGCACCTTGGTCCCGCATGCTACAAGCTCCTGCCGCACCCCGTGGTACCAATCCCTTAATACCTCGTGTATATTGTTGGTGAAGTACTCATGCGTTTTGTCTTCTTCTGCACTAAGCTCCTGGTGTTTCTCTTTACATTCCGCCCAAAGCTGATCTAACCGCTCAAGCCTTTGTTGAATGTAATCGGAGGTCTTCCTGCTCGCTGAATCCTTCTTGAAGTTGGTATGGATCCTCTTCATCTCCTCCAGGATCTCAGCCTGACGCGCGATTAAACCCTCCATTGTTAATGAAGTAAGCAAAAATGAACGATCTTACTTGAAACACAGGAACTCTCCTCTACGCTGATGCAACGTGTCGCTCTGGAACCTGGATCGCTGCTACTGCTTCTGGACGGCAACACTCGATCAAGACACAAATCACACGCGACGTTTTGCTGACCGATAAATCGGACTGTACGGTACTTGCAATAATTTCGAAGGACCAAAAAAAATAATGTAGGGTGCAAATGCAAATACACCTTAACATTAATTATTGTAAATGCAATGCAAATGTCAGTGTAATGTAAAATGTCAATGAGTGCCAACGGGCTGGAATCAAGAAATAAAAATGCAAGTTGTCCGACCCAAACCGCGTCTATTAGAACACTAAAAAAGTATTGATACAAATGCATCATCAATGCTCTGCTTGCTGCTGCTGCATGATTGTCATGAAATCTAATGTAGGTCGCACGTGTAAGTGCAAAGGTGCGAGCCTACTTATTGCACAACTCCTTACTTACTTAACAATTTTAAAACCCATGTACGTGCACCGTACAGTGAGTTTATAAAGAGGATTATTTCTTGGAGCCTTACCCTCAACAGTCATCTCTTGGCATCAAAGGCCTCGCCGTTTGGCTTATTGAGTAATAGCTGGTCTCCACACTCCTTACTGCCAACTCTACAATCTACCTGCCCGACTGCCTGTCATGACCATCTGCCCGTGGTCCTGTTCACCTGCCTACCTGCTCGATTGCCTGCTTGTCCGTCGTGGTGCCTGCTCACCTGCCTACCTCGGGCATTCCACGCCTTCCTGCCCCACCTGCTCCTGGTTACCTGCCCACGGCGTCTGAAGCCGGCCTATAGTTTATACTGCTATATCCTTTTTATTAATTTTATTTTATATTCATCTTGATTTTATTAACGTGGCTTACGTATAACTCCACTGAGCTATACGTAACGTTACAATTCGTGATAATCTAAGAAGTCAGATTTGACAGCAATAAAATACGTTATATACCTACCTACATGGTTATATAAGTCAAACTTGATGCTTACGAATCATACTTTGTTGTTATAGTGTATGGGGTAACATAGTTATTAATTAGAATTATGAATTAGATTTTTCGTAATCATTCATACTCGTACAAAGTTATCGCGGCGTGTAAAATGAGAAACGTCATCGGACTTCTTAGATTGTCACAACTTTAGTATAACCAATGATAAGTAGTAAGTTGTAAAAATTAATTATATTAAATAATTTGTTCATGAAATTGTATTATTTGCTGAAATTGATTTGTTGTTTTGGCTCTCACCTAACTTTTAAATAGGTACTTTTTCAAAGTATTTCAATAACCTCGTGCCCTGTTTTGTTTACTTTATCGTATTTCCATGTTTAGATAGGACATAACACGTTTTCAAACGAAATTTCTGCTTCATTTATGGTAAAAAAAACTAAATTGAACTCTTATTTACGCAATATTTGTCGATACTAATTGATTTTTCATGATTGAAAATTACTTGTTTAAATAATATTGCTCTCGTCATTATCATTGAAAATCTATCCCATAGAAAACGTGCATTTTGAAAAGGAGTTCCTTATCGCACGTTATAGTTCTGATTTGTTTGTGGGCTGAGGTGCTAGATCGAAAAAAAATTACTGACACAATTTTACAGTGATTTTTTAGGCATTTCCCGATCATCTATTAAACTTAAACTTTTTCCAATCGATGCAGCTTGCCATTAATTTTGAGATTATGTTAATTCTATTTACGTATATAAACGAAAGGTCACTCAATCACACATCACGAAATATCGAAAATCACTTGACGTATAAAGATGAAATTTGGCAGGGAGGTTCCTAAAGTAACTCAAGTGCGCACTAAGAAATGATTTTTGGCAATTCCAACACTAGGGGGGTAAAAGGGGGGTTGAAAGTTTAACAGATTTTTTTACAGTTTTTAAATTGGCCACATAAAAGTTAAGATTTACGCTCTTGGTTAATGAAAAGAATCCATATATTAATTGGTTTTGGGAAATGCCACTCCTAAAGGGAAAAAAGGCTTAAAAGATTGTATGAAATTTTCACAATTTGTAAATTGGGCACATGGTATATTAGATTTACGCTCTTGGTTGATAAAAAGAATGCACGTATTTATTAGTTTTTGGAAATTCTACCCCTAATGGAATAAAAATAGGGGTTGAACTTTATGTGAAATTTCTTCGGTTTGGAAGGTAAAACATCTAAAATTGTTAGTTTACGCTCATGGTTAGTAAAAAAACAATGCTTTTTTTTCGGAAATTCTACCCCTAAGTGAGCAAAAAGGGGGTTGAAAGTTTTTGTGAAATTTCTACGCTTTTAAGGGTGACACGTGAAATTAAAGATTTACGCTTTGATTGTTAAAAAGAATTCATGTGTTTATCGGTTTTCGGCAATTCTACCCCTAAGGAGGTGAAAAGGTGGGTTGGGCTTATATATAATTTGGAATAAATACTAACCTAAGTAAATAGTAAAGTTTTAATTATTAGTTTTTTAAAACAACTCCTAAAAGACGATTTAGGGGATGTTAAAGATTTTTGATAAATTTTACTGTACAGGGCTTGGAAGCAAGCACTAAAGAGTGATTTTTGGAGAATTAAAAAGTCACCTGTAGGATAAAATACGGATCACGTGAACGAAGTCGCGGGCGAAGTGCTAGTAATTTATAATTTGAACATTTAACCCTTTTTATTAGAGTTCCATACCCAAAGGGTAAAAATGGGACCCTATTACTAAGACTCCGTGGGTTGTCTGTCTGTCACCAGGCTGTATCTCATGAGCTGTGATAGCTAGACAGTTGAAATTTTCACAGATGATGTATTTCTATTGCCGCTATAACAACAAATACAGAATAAAATAAATATTCAAGTGGGCTCCACTTGAATATTTATTTCATTCTGTATCCATACAAAAACGTGTTTTTTTGCCGTTTTTGCGTCAATGGTAAGGAACCCTTCTTGTGCGAGTGTGACTCTCACTTGGTAGGTTTTAATATAATAAAATATAAAGCACCTACATGAGTTAAAACTTGCAAGTTTTTAAAGCTTCCCCATATGAACAGTTGTTATTTTCTTTCTTTTAACCAACTTAAAAGCAACCGCTAAAGTCCTTCCATTCAAAGAAACTGAACAGCTTCTGTGATACAAAAGTATTTGGTTTTAAAGAATGTACCAAGTTAAAGCTTGTTTCTTCTTCTGACTGCTTTGAGCTGCGTGTCGAAGCTCAGTTAAGATTCGCCGTCTAACACGAAACTATACACTATTGTTTCTTTAGTTTAAAAACTTTTTCCAGTAGTTGGTCGAACTAGTGCTTGTAGTTTTTGAAAAAAAGGAGTAATTACTTAAATGTCAATTTCATTACCCTTACTGTGACGATTTTCGAAATACACGCGAGCAAGGCCGCTGGCCAATGCTAGTTGAGAATAAAACTTTTAAGTTTTACTATAATTGCGACAAATTAGTGCGATGACGTTTCTCATTTTACATGCCGCGATAACTTTGAACGTACGCTTGGCTGTTTTGTTACCGTCACATGCTTCGTTACTATAGGTTTCACGTATTTCGTATGCGAAACTCCTCGTCGCCTTGTTACGTAACTACAAGAATTATTTCATTACAGACTAGCTGACCCCGCGGCTTCGCTCCCGTCAAAATTATAGCCTATGTTACTCGGGAATAATGTAGCTTTCCATAGGTGAAATAATTTTTTAAATCGGCCTTGTAGTTTGGGAGCCTAGTCGGTATAAACAAACAAACAAAAAAATCTTTCCTCTTTATAATATTGGTATAGAAAAGTAATGAACAGTGAACACATTTTTAACCGACTTACCAAAAAGGAGGAGGTTCTATGTTCGACATTATGTTTGTTTTTTTTTTTTTTTTTTTTGTGTATGTTCACCGATATCTCCGTCAATTGTGGACCGATTTTGAAAATTCTTTTTTTGTTTGAAAGAGTATGTTTTGAAATTGGTCCCATTTTAATTTGGTGAAGGTCTGATGAAGAACTTCGGAGATACACAACAGAACTCTTCAATAAATAACGGAAAAACTCTCGGAATTGCTGCAATCGCATTTCTGTTTGTTGTTTATACCATTTCATAACATAACATCACGCCAGTACGCTGTAAAGGGGTACGCAGATCTCTCATTTCACCGGTTATGTTCAAGTTTCATGTTATTCGGTTAATCTATTCTGGAGTTATAGGGATCTTAATAAACAACTTGCTATTAGGTAGGTAAAACTAAAAAAAAAAAAAAAAGATTCCGACGAATTGAGAACCTCCTCCTTTTTTTGAAGTCGGTTAAAAATGGAAAAATAAAAACTTTTTTGCAAAAAAATACTACCGACTTCCAAATGAAAAACTACAAAGTAAAAAATAACTTAACTTTTGCAAGTCGGTGTCCATATCGCAAAAAAATTGGTACCTATGAAAGACACCGACTTCCAAAAGTTAAGTTATTTTTTACTTTGTAGTTTTTCATTTGGAAGTCGGTAGTATTTTTTTGCAAAAAAGTTTTTATTTACCTTACGCCCGTGTGTCAGTAGCAAAACGGCCAAGCTTCATATTATGACTAAGGTGTAGAGTTTGTGAAGTTAGGCTTGTAGAGTTAAAAACTCTACATGAGATCTGATAACTTTTTGACAGTGCGAGAAATATGGTCTCGTCTTGGCAACATTTTAGATGAAAATGTTTTGGTGGGATTTCACTTCTTTTTGTAAGTTACTACTTTTGATCCCAAAAAAAATTAAGGTTCCTCTGGGAAAACTTTCGACATTCACGCGGTGGAAGCTCGTTAAAAAAAGACAAATAGATTTAATATGGTAATCGTGGTTACCAACTTATTACCTCTTTTTTCCAGGTATTAATTAACCTACCACCCTTACCAATCCTTTCAATACCACAAAACACAATAGAAAAACCTTTATTAATAAAAACAGTTTCTATGTAGCAGGTATTCGTAATATACATTAGAATGGGCACACCGAAGTTTGTTTGCTACTGGAATTGGTCCGGAAATAAAAACTGTATGTGGAACGCTGCACAACACCCGTCTACGTGCACCGCATACGTTTGTGGACTCGAAAAATTTAAACCTCCCTTTTTATACTTTTTATGTAACTGTGATTAGGTATGATGGGGTAGCCTACTAATAAGAGTATATACATACATACATAAACTCACACTTTTTACCACATGGGAGTAGGCAAAAACTACAGAACGCCACCTGCTTTGGTCCTTACACACCTCTTTTGCTTCACGTACTTACGTTCACACATCTAGTCAACACGCACGCAAGTTACAAGTACTACGCATCTGGACTTTCTGAAGAACATCACCAATAAAGTTGTCTTATTTATGTGGTGTAACTTTTAATGATAGATTAAGGAATGATGTAATAAGACACCGTTATGGTTTAAAGGAAGATGAAGTCACTAAAATTGAAAAAAGATAAAGATAAAGATATTTTATTTTGCAAATATGGGTACAGTACAATGGTGATATAGAGAATAAGTCCAGCCATATTTTACCAGTAGGCATGCAAAAATTAAAAACAAATAAAATAAACTAATCCACTAAACTTATACAGACAAAACAAAGAAAAACAAAAACCAAGCATTATTCTTATTTTTAAACATTATTAACTGCAAATTTCAAATTTTTTTTTCACTTAAGAATTCTGTTACGCTATAATATGCTTTGACCTTCAGAAAGCTTCAAAGCCTTTTTTTAAATAATGATAGCGGCGATTCTTTCCAACTTTTCGGTATTTTATCATATATGACCGGAGCCATGCAGTAAACACTTTTGCGCATTAGTGCTGTCTTAGCGGACTGATGACACAGTAGGGTATTGTCGCGTCTATTACGTGGAACCACATCGGCAAGACGTTTAAAACGATTTGGATTCAACTTAACAAACACAGCTACTTCTAGTATGTACAAACAAGGTAGTGTCAGTATTTCATACTGTTTAAAATATGGCAGGCAACTATCGGTAGTTTTAATCTTAAACATCGAACGTATGCATCTTTTTTGAGCCTTAAAAGCTGTTTCTTTTTCAGTTGAGTTACCCCAAAATATTATTCCATATCGTAGGTGGGATTCTGCTATACCATAGTAGGCAGTAAGGAGTGCATCCGTGTGTACTATTGATGATAATGTATGTAAAGCATATGCGGATTTACTTATTTTCTTACATAAAATATTAATGTATGATTTCCAATTAAGTTGTTTATCTATTTCGAGACCCAGGAATTTTGTAGTTTCAGCTTCTTCTACAACATCATTATTGTAGTGTACATTAAGGCTCATGCTAGGTATCCGTTGGCTGAAATGTATAACTTTTGTTTTACTCAAGTTTATTTTTAAATTGTTGTCGTCTAACCAGTTCACAATTAATTTTAAAGATTTATTGATGTCACTTTCATAGGTCTCTACACTTTTACAAGGTATTGTGACGGTACTATCATCCGCAAACAGTGTGACTGGATGCTCAATGCATTCAGGTAAGTCATTTATGTACAATATAAATATAAACGGACCCAGTACACTCCCCTGTGGTACTCCAAACTTAACTTGACGCTTCGAAGATCGCACTACCTCTTCTTTCTTATTTGCTGTATTAATTTGGTTTATTTCAGTTATTTGTATTCTATTTATTAGGTAAGATTCAATTAAATTAAGAACATTGCCTCTAATACCATAGGATTCAAGTTTTCTTAACAGAGTAGCATGGTGCACGTAATCAAATGCCTGGTTCATATCGCAAAATATGCCACAGACAGGTCTACGATTATCGACATTGTTAATAACATTGTGTATGAAGTCAAATATGGCCATATTAATTGTCCTATTTAGTCTGAATCCTTTCTGTTCCTCACACAAAATTTTATATTTTTCAATAAATGTATACAATTCCTTATAGATATATTTCTCAAATATTTTTGAAATTACGGGAATAAGTGAGATAGGCCGGTAAGATTCCATTAGTTCTCTATTATCCTTCTTAAAAAGTGGCTTTATAATTGATGTTTTTAAGGCATCTGGGTAGACACCTGCGCTAATACTTAGGTTAATTAGATGACTTAGATGACCACATATTTCCATTGATACGTGTTTTAATATTTTTGTAGAAATACCATCGTATCCTATGCTGCTTGTATTATTTAATGACATTATTATGTTGTGTATATCTATTGGAAGACTAGGTGCCATGAACATAGATTTGTTATTGGTGTTAATTTTGAAAGATTTAGATTTGCTGGTGACATCTGGATTCGGCTGAATTTTATCAATAAAATAGTTATTAAATGCCTCAGCGATGCACTTGGGATTTGATAGAATTTGATTCTTAACCTTAATTTTATTAATACTACGTTTAGGGCAATTATACTTTCCGCGATTAATAATTTGCCAAGTAGTTTTAGACTTATTTTTAGATAATTTTATTTTGTGGTCATTTTTTGCCTTTTGTGTCAAATTAATAATTTTTTTATGTAACTTTGAATAGTTTGAAAATCTGGTTTTATTATTTCCGTTAGGATTTAATCTTAACTGCCACAAGAGATTCCTTTTTTTTCGACTACATAATTTGATTCCTCTAGACAACCACTTTGGTTTCTTCAATATATCTACTTTAATTAATTTGATTGGAAAATATAAATCGTAAATAAGTTTGAATGTATCGAGAAATTTATTATATGCTACATTTGGATCATCCGTGTCATACATCTCCGAAAAAGAAAGGCTTTTTATGTAATTTTTGAATTTCGCTATGTTTTCTATATCATAATCCCTTCTAGCCGCATACCAATAGTTTATAGCATATATTTTTTGCACTGGACAGTGAAGCAACTGTGCTGTATGATCGGACAACGCAAACTCTAAGACATCAGTTTTAGATGATTTACTAAAATTATGCGCAAAATTGTCTAAACATGTCAAGCTGGCCATACGAGTTGGTTGTCTTAATGCTAGTTGCAAGTTATAGCTCATTAACAGACATTCAAATGTATGTGTGTGACTGTTTTGTTTAAGCACATCTATATTAAAATCACCAGCGATAACAATGTTCTTATAGCGTGAACGTGATATTTCTTTCAAAAGAGTTTCAAGTTTATCCAGACAGTAGTTAAGATTATTCACGTTTGGTACTCTATATATACAGACGACAATTGTTTTATAATCGGTAAGCTCAACAGCACAACATTCAAATATGCCTGGAGATGATAAATGCGATATTGTAGGCAATTCCTTCCATTGAAGACCGTTTCTCACAAGGATGCATGCTCCTCCCCTCTTTTGCTCCTTTCTACAGTAATAAGAAGCCAGACAATAATTCTGTATAAACAATTGATTCTGATATCCCTCCTTAATAAAATGCTCCGTAATGCACAAAACATCTACATTTTCATTTTTTTCTCTTAGCTCATCTAAACATACAGTAAGTCCATCTGATTTTTTTATTAGGCCGGCAATATTTTGATGTAATTTTTTTATATATTTATTGGAGAAAAAACAATTTATTCTCGTAAGTGTTCGAGAGAGAAAGAGGGGATGACTCACGCTCCTTTTCTGAGTCAAGGGAGTTGTTTATATTGTATTCCCTATTATAATGCACAAATTCATTAATCATTAGTTTTAGATTTACAAATATATTTAACATACCGTGATTATTAACAAATCCACTGCTCTTCCAAAACATTTTGTAATCATATGACAAATAAAAGTTAGAGTCGAACAAATACGCGTAATTGTGAGTACCTGCACCTAGATACATCAGGCTGTTAAACGTTTCTATTCTTCCGTTAAATATTGTGGAATACTCGTTCAATTTAAATGTAGGTGCGCATATTACAACATTTGTGTGTTGAATTTTTGCAAGTGTTTCCCGTACCGTAATTACTAAGTCGACGTAGTTGGTAGTTCGTCGAAAGTCCTCTTCACCGATGAAAATCATACAGTAGTCGTTCATTGTGTAGTTTTTTAATTTTTGATCAATGTTTTTTACAAGCTTCTTCATTCCACAATTCGGTGTCAAATAATGGCAAATTTGATAATTTGGAAACGTCTCTTCGGCGATTGTTAGTATCTTGTTCTTATTATTGCTACTTAAGATACATAGTTTGTGTTTTTTGAAAAAAGTATGCTTAGATGGTTTGGCCATGTTGAAAGGATGAATGAAAGGAGACAATTGAAAGATATTTACAAGGCAGACGTGAATGGAAACTTCAAGAAGGGAAACACATCCCTAGAAAAACATCCTAATAAAATGGTGAAAATTAATTCGAGGGACCTGTAAGAAGAAGTGTCGGTCTTCTCCACAATACGTGTTTATAACAGAACATGCACCAACCCGTGCATATAGCATAGATTAGAGGCCCTAGACAAGTGGCATTCTACCAACTAAAGCGTGGCTATACTGATTGGGAAAGGTCAATATAGTTGGGAAATGTCAAACGCTATTGAAATGCCTCGTGATCAATCTCTTACATTTTGACTTTAATTTATCGCCGTGCTTTCGACTATCGTCGTTCGCTGACTTCGAAGGTCACTTGTCCAAAACCTCAAATGTGTGAACATGGAAAGTGTAACTATGTAGAATCGTAGTAGTTGGCGTTCTGTTGTTTCTGCCAAATGCCATCGTCCTGTAGTTTTGAGGATTACTGGAAGTATAATAGGATTTTTGTGGAGTGTTTGAACACTGTAAAGCTTAAGCTCAGTTGTAATACGAGATTAAATTACAAATTATGTCATTCAATAACACGCCCGTGTTAGCAACTATTTCGGAGTTAAAAAAGACAACTCTGGCTGGCACAGGTGGGTGTTATATGGTATTTAATACGTAATTAAATTAACTACATCGCAAAAAAATACCTTATTACAGTATCCACCAGTAATGAACACTTGCGTCCATTAATAAAAAAAAAATAACCAATACTCGCACCACTACCTTCGACCAACCATTTCTCGAGTCGTTATCGACTCGACAAATGAATTACAAAACGATATTTACTACGAAGTATTGGTATAATTGCTTCAAAAATATATTATTTAAGTGAGAGATCGCTCGTTACGCGAAACACTGCATTCATAAACTTTTGGCTTTGTTCCAATGCTCTGCAAAATTTGTAGAGTCTTCAACGCTCTATGACGAAGCAAAAACGTGACTAAGGGAAGACACTTGCGTCAGCAAACTGGTGTTAGAGACGCTTAAGCAGCTTAATTATAGCCAATAGCTTTATATGATAAGATGCCTTCGAGAATCTTAAGGAAGTATTTTGATACTCCTCGGATTTTGCTTACGTTGGTAGGATCGATTCTTGTTTTCGGGCCTTTGTAGTAACACTAACAACGTTGGAAACAAACATATTTTACAAAATTTGTGTTTACGGAAATGGCGGCATTAGTTTAAAACTGTGTCGCAACCATTAACGCCCATCTAACCAAGAGGGAGAAAGCAACGCTCCAACAGTATGAAGAAAAATAAATCAATCACAATTATCAATTAGAAATGTCAGAATTCACTTAATCCTTCAACTAAAATCAAACTAAGAATTAAAATCAGAATAACAAATAAAATCAGAATCAATAAAAAATAATACAAATAAAATAAAATATAATTTAAAATTAGACTTATGATTAATTAACTTTGTCTTTTGCCGATTCGGTGATCTAGACAGTCAACTAGATAATAACCAAAATCGGAATATTAATTAAATCTAAAGCAGTGCGTCTCTGGAACTCTCTCCCCCACTCCCTACGCGATAGCTCTTATTTGGAAATCTTCAGGAGGAAGATTAAGGATCATTTCCTTGCACAATCACATAATATTAGTATATCTATATATATGTGTTTATGTACGTACGTAGTAAGTATATTTATGTTTTTATTTATATATTCACAGGTTATTTTAATATTGTACACTGGATGCCTTCCCTCTATAATTGTCAACTTTCTCTGTGACTCAATGGTTTGCTGTAAGAGATTTCATCATTAAGTTAAGCTCGCCTTTATTCATTTACTTTATTATCATATGTAAATATTTTTTTTTTGGTTTACAATAAAGAATTATGAATGAATTTTACGGTCTGGTACTAAACCCTAAATGTGCAAAGTCCGACCCGCACTTGGCCATTTTTTTTCTAAGATGCATAATAGTATGTGTCTAGATAAACTGTAAATCCTCTCCCATTTCCGCTAAACAAAGAAAGAAAAATATGAAACAAATATTGTTACGCGTTTTGATTTCCTAGTGTTTACATTCTGCCGTGGTCCGAAATTCATTTCTACGCTCGGACGAATATGAAATCTCCTTTAAACTATTGATGTGAATGTGTGTCATTCATCTTTTATACGGTTTGTGGACTTATTTTTATAGGATGTTCCCTCTAAAAAAATTGTATTATTAGAGGTCAAAAAAATAAACTGGCTTCCAAAGTAAAGCACTACAAAGTGCTAAACAATTTTACTGCAGTGTAAAAAGACAGAAACGGAAAAATCTTATGAAATTCGGCACACCTGTTTACATTCATAAATAGTATAACAAGTTATGTGAATACTGTGCAATTCCAATAATTTTACATACATACGTATCGAATTGAGAACACCATTTTAAGAAGTCAGTTATAAAGACCCATGACAAAGCTAAAATCTACATAATTATTTTGATGATATCATTCCGTCAATAGAGACTGACGATTCTGTCACAAGAGACGTAAATATATTAGAAGCAATCTCTTCCTGTTACAAGAATCGAGCACCAAAGAAGTTAATCCTTGAGAAGGAAAATTACTTCCCTATGATATTAACTGATCGCTCCAGATTTCTTTTTACCCGACTGCCGAAGGAGGGTAATGTGTTTATCAGTCTATGTATGTATGTAAGTATGTATGTATGTATGTGTGTATGTGTGTTCCTATATGGCGTTCCAGGGACCAAACGCGTTGGCCGATTTTGATGATTCATACGTCAATCGATGCGTCTTAACCCTGCGAGTGTCATAGGCTACATTAAAATTGGATAATAGAAAAAATGGCGGATTTTGGGTGCCATATTGTGAGGGACCAAATTTTTTTTCAAATCCATCGTGTGGGTATCAAAATAAAGGGTTTTAAGAGGTGATTTCAAAAATATATAATACTTATATGTTTAAACGTATCTAATACGAAAAAAATTAACTAATAAGTTATAAATAAAAAAACTTAATTCAAAAAATCAAAAAACCCGACTGCTTCAAAAGCGAACTAAAAAGTCTAATACATATTCGCGGGCTGGCTGACCAAAATCTGGTGTATCCTCCGCCTGCACAGCATGATTTTCTCTTGTTTACGACTTTTAGTTCGCTTTTGAAGCAGTCGGGTTTTTTGATTTTTTGAATTAGGTTTTTTTTATCAGATTGTCTGTTAAAAGGATACTCTAATAAGTTCTATTTCTGAGAAGCCTGAATGTTTTTTAGGAAAAACTTTCTCAGTAGGATTTCGTACTGACGCATATGCGTATTCTCAAAATTAAAACTTTTGGAGAAACTTTGTGAACAGAACCAAAAAATAATTCATATTTTTTGCTACAACCAGACTTGAGTCAATATTTTCTTTACCATCCAGATTTTTCAAACATAAGCTGTATCAGAATTTATATCCACACGCTGAAAAAAAAACTACAGCCGCTACTCGTTAGTACCTAAAACCCCTAGACAAAATATAAGAGCCCAGTAACGTAGAAATTCACGAAAATATTTCGAATAAATTGTAGCTGTCTGCTGGCCATTTCCCGAGCTTTCGAGGTACCTAATAAGCCGTTTAAACTACGAAACAAAAAAAACTCAGTACAATTTCTCGTCAGGAGAACGTTGGAGCTCATTTCTTTTCTCATTACTTGAAATCCGGTACAGGTAGTGTAGAGTAGATAGAAAATACATGCTGCATTTAATTTAAAAAATGTGAGTATGGAGTACTCTAGGGAGGCATAACGTTAACAAATTACGGCAATTTCCAATATGTAACGAATTTCGATGGCAATTTTCTCGGTAACCTTCGCCGAAGTGGTTTGTGAGGCGATGTGCGTTACGATGTTTCATAAGTGGTGCTGAACCGCCCTGTATTTATAGCTAAACATCGCGCGTTTGTTGATGGAGCGTGCCTTTACTCTAAAGATGTATGCTTGTTTACTTTTGATTGGTTGTAAGGGAATCAATGCAATTAGAAGTAGCGGTATAAATATTCAAAAGATAGTTTAAGGCTTACAAAAACTTGAATAAACTGCTGTACAGCAGTTTATGGGCGTCACAATATGCTGTGCAAATTCAGATACAATATAAAGGATTTATCAAGGATAAGCAAACATAGTAGAACAGAAATATGTAGTAGTTGGAACTATTTATTTCTTAAAACGAACGTCTCACATGAATGAAGCCGCCACAAGACAAGATACATCGTAAGACGCGTTCTGCCATCCTCAAACTATAGTGCCGCTATCGGACAATTATCTGAACCGACTTTCCAAATAGGAGGAGGTTCCATGTTCGGCTGTATATTTTGTTTTATTTTCACCGATTTCTCCGTCAATTGTGGAGCGATTTTGAATTTTTTTTTTTTTTTTTGTTTTTTGTTGCCATCATAATCAGCAGAAAAATCGCAATTGATCTATAGGCAGAATTTATCTATAACCAATAGACGCCGAATAAAAAAAAAATACCATAAATTATTATGTTTACAAACCTAGTTTTTGACAAGATTATCTCCTTGAACTAACAATACGCCTATTCAAAAGCACACAATTAGATATATTTTTTGACGCAGAAAACTGTCTTATAATTATGATTTGTAGTTGATCAACAGCATAATTTTTTTCTTTCATCTATGACTCAAAATGTGATTTGGCCAGTTAACGGCACTATTGCTTGAGGACGGCAGTGTTGCGGATTTGAGCAGAACTTGTGAATCGCCTTACGTCACTCAAGCAAAACAAACCAATGCGTTTCGAAGCTCGACAAGTTTTACATTTTCTCGCATGAGGATAGCGCGACTCACATAAGACATGATATTGGTTCTTTTCATAGATTAAATTACCTTTTTGGATGGATGGACTAGGATTTTAGAAATATTATGTTGGTAGGTAAGTCATTGGCTCCTTGACTTAGTCTGCAAAAAGTGTGTGATTTTTGCGTTCATTTGATGCATGGTGTCTCCACGAAGGTTTATTTTATTATTCAAAAACTTATGTACGCAACACACTCACACATTGTCAGTTCAGAATCAATTCAAGAGCTTGCTTTAAACTAAAATAAAAAATAACGGATTCATTATAAGTACCTATTTATTGTGTTCACGTTTCTCTAAAAAAGATACAAGTAAAATTTCACAATTTAAAAAACCCCAGACGCATTTATCTTGCGAAAACACCCCGATTCAAACAGTAAAATGCCCATAACTTTTGAACGGCTGAACTGATTTTATTCAAACATAGCTAAGAACACTCTCGACAAAATTATCTTTCAAACAAAAAAAATTAAATCGAAATCGGTTCATCCGTTTAGGCGCTATGATGCCACAGACAGACACACAGATACACAGATACACAGCAACACACGTGAAACTTATAACACCCCTTCTTTTTCCGGCGGGGGTTAAAAAGTAAAATGCCAATAAATGATAAAGCCAATCAAATAATATATCCAGGAATTTAATTAGTTATCGTTAAAAATAGTTCAATTTCTAACATTTCCATTTATTTATCAATTCACTGGGTTCAATAATTATTCAGTTACAAATTCATGTACAAATTCTATTGAATTGATTGTATTTCTGTGTATACCAAAATACATGTAAATAATCTTCTTTTTCGTGTGAATATGTGGCCACCTCTGGTGTCAGAGTAAATAATAATCTGAATAAATTATGTTATTATTTCGAAAACTATATAACTACAAGTAATTTAATATTTACTGACCGAACAGATATTTTTTACCATTGTTTTGTTACATTTTCAATGAAAACAGACATTTTAAATCCACTGTAATTAGGGTGATTTTTTATGCTTGCTTGCCTTGAATATTGATATTATTGGTATCACAAATTGATTTTGTGTTTCAATTGCTGAATGATGGAATTTTGGTGACCTGTAATACAAGTTCTCATTAACTACCACGGACATCAGAGTTTCATGACCATTTGTTTTGTGTAATATTTGTTGTCATGCCAAATAAAAAATATTGTTTATTACTGTGAAAAATCCCTGCAGTACCTTTTATTTGGTCCTGAATGTTATTATTTATTAATATTAAAAATATAATTATACGCAAAAATCTTACCTCACTGTCTATTTATCATTTCTATGAGTAAATCACAAAAGAACTTAACATAAACTAGTAACCCAAAACATTATGATATTTGCACATAATACCGTAAAGCAAAATTCAGCTCAAGCCAGCGGTTTTGTGCTAGATAAATCTGACACGGTGTTACATCATTCTAAACCCAGTGGTAAGCCAGTTACAGCCAAAAGTGATGTTGTAAAACACTGACATCTACTCAGTTGGTTTATGGTGTTAGCACATAAACACAGCAGGAATGCGAGAACCTTAAGACAGGAGCACATAATGTAAGAAAAAGACATTCGTCAACTTATTTTGCGTAGGATTGTGCTACAATTTTAGGCCTGGAATTTACCAAAATAAAGTCATGACGAGAGAAGCGGAGATATGTTGTGATCAATTAATAAAATTCTTCATCATCATCATTTCAGCCAAAAGAGGTCTACTGCTGAACATAGGCCTCCCTAGGCGTCGCCACATTGACCGAACCCGTGCGTCTCGCTCCAGCTCATTCCCGCAACCTTAACCAGGTTATCGGTCCACCTATTGGGAGGCCTTCCAACGCATCGTTTTCCGGTTCGCGGTCGCCATTCCAGAACTTTTCGGCTTCATCGGCCTTCCGTTCTGCGAGCAAAGTCCCCTGCCCACTGCCACTGAAGTTTCGTAATTCTTCGAGCTATGTATGTCCCTGCTTCATCATGACCTTGGTTTTGTCCATGTTAATTTTAAGATTTACTTTTTCGGCAACTTTACTAAGGTCATCGACCATTGTACTAAGGCCCGCCATGGTCTTAGCCATGACCACTATGTCATCGGCAAACCGAAGGTGAGTGATGTATTCGCCATTAATCTTAATGCCTAGCCCCCTCCAGTGCAGATCCTTGAAGACATTCTCCAGCGCAGCAGAGAAGAGTTTCGTAGAAATGACGTCTCCCTGTCTCAAACCGCGATGGAGAAGGATAGGTTTCGAGGTTCAGAAGACACACCTCAATGTACCCAGCTAGTCAATCTGGCACCGTTGTAGAGACTGCAGTACAACCCTCGATCTCTTCTAGAATCGAAAAATTTCTCGTAGTCCACAAACGCTAAACGGAGAGTCAGGATATACTCTTCGGTCTTCTGTATAACATGTCGCAGCGTCCGTATGTGGTCTACGGTGCTAAAAGCCTTTTCGGCATCTGGCTTGTTCTGGCGGCTGGGAATCTTCAAACCTGCCCGCGAGGGATGACTCTTGAAACCAATAGTTCTTTAGCCAAGCATTGTTGTCCTTATTGGAGAAGAGTACAGCACACTCCTGCGCCATGCCTGTGGCGTTTGGCCACGAGTATATCGAAATCAAACAGCTTCTGAAAAGGGCCTTAAGGGCTGTCATCACCCGGTGCCTTGTTGTTTTTTAGATTTTAGATTTTTAGTTTGGCCAGAGCCATCCAAATCTCATACAAGCTGATGTCCAGGATGTGTTCGGTGTGGTTTCGGGTCAATCTAGCTTTAAGAGACGTTTGTTAGTTTCGGAACGGGTTTGCTGATTGATGTGTACAACTACCGATAGGATGTCGATCTCGATCTCCTTCGAAGTGCCGCTGAGAGAAGCTCTGGTTTGGTTTGGACCGACGATGGCGGGATATGATCCCGCCATCGTCGGTATCCAGTTTCATGTTCTGGCTCTGCCCAATAGTCAGATCCCTTGAAAACACCTTGGAGCCTTTAATTTGGTCAATCTTGTCTATAATACGCTCGGTATTTAAGCGGCTGAGGTCTCTTTTCAAGGATTTAGATATCCATCTTTTGAGCTGCCGGTATTTGCACGCCTAATCTGAAGACAGCAGAATCATCTCAGTCCTCACCTTCATAAGCTTGAAAGTGGGATCAGAGAGCTTTTTGTTTCTATCTGTACGACGGGTCTTGAAGAAGTAAGACCCAACCGTATGGACAGATTCCACGAACCCATCTTTGTAATCGTCCACGGATCTCCCTAGACACTCGAAACGATTCTGGAGTTCGAGCTGAAACCGCTCAGGGTTTTGGACCTAGATCTGTGATGAACGGAGCTTGAAATTCATCAGTCGAGACCTTTCAAGCTTAATATTAATGTGTAATGTACCCCTTATCATGCAGTGATTGCTCTCGAGAATATTCTGAGTATAAGATACGCTACCCTGGTTGACAAACTCTCGATCTTCACCAGATATTATCAAGGCACCTGTGGACGATAAACCTGACACCACCCTGGGACTGCCGGTAACCCTCGCGGAAAAAGAGCATGTTACCAGATTTGAGGATCATCGAGTCCTCCCCCTCTCTTCGGACTTGAGATAACCCTATAATACTCCATCGTAACCTGCTCAATTCCGCGTCGAGTTTGGTGGTCTTCTCGTTGGTCCGGACTGTGCACGTGTTGTACGTTGTTAGGTCCAACCGTCGATGTTTGATGTGGTAGCTGGATCTCGTGCGGAGATTCTTATCACCCCTTGCCATGCCGTAAACTCGACCGCAACCGTAATCGAGGGTAGGGAGGCTGCCGGGAACTAGGGGCCATTTTTTACTTGTGCTATTCATCAGGGGCCATAATAATTATGGTTTTGTCATAATCGCCACACTTGGGTGACGGGTTGGCGATCGCAGTATGGTTCTTACAAATGCACAGAAAATGCTGCTGCCCATTCTATGGTTTGTCCCTTAGTCGTCTCTTACGATACCCACGGGAAGACTGGGATGGTGAAACTCTTTAGGTCTGACACCATACAGAACCAACAAAATTTATTTATTGCAAAACTCGTCAGCTTCGATAGATACACTTCACCAGAGAGGAGAAGATATGCCACAAATTTGTACCGTGATTATAACTAAGATGTGAGCTGTGTCTCGCAAGCAGGTGTCAGTGCATAGAGTGCGCGCACGATAAGTCTGCGCGCGACGGGTGGCGTGCTTAATGTTGCCAGCATAACTGACCTTTTTTTTCTTCATTTAATCAATAGTCATTTTTCATTACTCGAAACTTAAAAGTAATTTAAGTTAAGCATAATTAATCACTAGATTTTTCTACTTGCATAGAATATGGTGAAAAAAGCATCATGAAATTATTGTAAATCTTTTATTGAATACTTAGTAGTACATACTGTTAAATTTGGTCTAACAATGGTCCTGCAGTGGCTAATACCTTCAATTTCATTTCTTTTTCATTTAATTCTTCAACAACTTTTGAAGAAGCTGCTGCCACATAACCCTCTTGAGTTGAAAACAATATAATTATAACGGGAAATTTAACGCGATAATTTCGATTGTTTGTTTACCTATTTCGCCCGACGTTTGGGTAACGGTGCTTTCAGAAACGCTTAAAACAAAATATCAATGATGCATTATATTACATGATCCTGTCCCGCTGGTATATTTATGTACCACCCAAAAACCAATACTGTCGGGCACCGGTAGTACGAAAATTTAGGGAAATTATATATAGTATTGTGGTATCCCTAAAAGTTACCTGTCAAATAAGCAACGCGGGCTCTATATTTGTAAAACGGTACCGTAGGCCCGTTATTGTCTTGTTCACTTCAAGAAAACATCCCTGCCATCACTTTAAATTACTTTTAGCATAATGATGGCGATTATTTACTTCGGAAACGAATAAAAACACGGAATACAACACACTCTCTTGACACCTGATATAAATGACAAACGATTAGTTTAGTTTTTGGCCGCGCGCAGACTTAACTTGCGCACACTCTACCAACGACTAGAGTAGTTATGAGCAACGATCGGTAAGTGGCTAACAGCGACCGGCGATCCATCGTAACATACAACGTTCACCGCACGTTTTTCGCGGAGAGCTGCAGCTAAGCTCTAGTTTATACACATCTCCGCACAGTTTTAGTGAATACACCAAAGCTGGTGAGCATTTCCTCTCCTCTTCGCTTCGCACATCTTTACTTTAGATCCGTCCTAAGTGTCATTTACGAATGTATTATAATGCATACTCTGACTTATGTTCAGGATTATATTCGCCGTAGCTTTTAGCCCCTGAAGTGCTAACTTGTACTTCGGGATAATAAGCTTCTTTACGTTAAAAGCTTAGGAGGTGGGTAATGGTACTTACACCTTGGTGTGAAATGGAATAGGTAAGACTGTAATTCTCCAATGAGAACTTAAGTAAATTGAACTCTCGGATTGAACTCATTTGTTTGTATTGTAAGAATCTTGCTTCAAGTTTAGGTAAGTAGTAATGTTTTGGCAGTATTATTATCATTGAAATGAAATATCTATCTGGATTTTATATATAACGGGATTTTTGCTGTTTGCTTTACTCATGAGAACGTTGTACCGGGATAAAAGCATCCTTTTTTCTTACTTCTGTGTCTATATAGTCACATCCCCATTCATTCAAATCCAACAATGTTGTAGGAGTAGAACATAAGTTAGTATGTCGCAGTAATATCGATACTGGAAATATGAAATAACGTAAGGGACATTTTGTCGAAAATGAGTAATATATATCGTTGGATTCGAAATTTCTTGCTCTATCGATTGGTATACTTAAAAGCCCGATATCTCAAAAAAAAGTCCTTTACATCATATATTTTACGTAGGCCTAAACCCTTTTTTTTCTAGAAACTAGCTGTATATGACATTTCAAAGTAATATTTGTATAAAAACTAATGTAAGTCTCTTTACTCACAGTAATTGGTATTTACATTTAAACAAAATCGGATACATTTTACAACAGGTCACTTAAGTTATTCCATAATTTGAGATATTTTAGTATTGTGTTATACATTAAGTGTTGCCTAATAAGGTACAAATACCATGTCCCTTACATTAAACTGTGACTCAAATTATCATAGTCATATTGGCCCTTACGTTAATTTGTCATCATCGAAAATAAATTGACACGGTCTTTACATCACACTGGACTGCGTGATCCGTATAATTCCTCAAAACTTATCTAAACGATTATTATTATGTGTCTCTATCACACACGCAAAATGGTGCAACTTGTCTGAGCTATATAGCAATACGGATTTTGTGTGTCCTTTACGTCTAAAATTACGTTTTTAGACGATGGTATTCAATCATCTAATTATTTTTTAACAGGTGTAATTCATCTGCAAACCATGAAAAACATGCAATAAATTCATTGAAAAGTATAATACTCGTAAATAACCCAGTCGGGTAAGAATAGCGATACAGAAATGGAGACTTAACGAACGAAAGCAAACGTTGTTATCCCGAATGGTAGTGATGAGACGAGTATAGATAATTTATATGGGATATGAAATTATAAATACGTCAACCTTTTCTCTATCTCGATCACATTCATTTTTACAAAGAAAATCGTAATCGTTTTGGTTTTTTTTTCTGGTAGATAAAGTTATGTATCAAATAGTTCCCGTGTGTCACTGGAATACCCTATTCATACAAATCAGATGTTAATACCATCATTAAAAAGGATCCTTTTAACAATAACATAATATTAGTAACCAACATCACTGCCGATACTTTTTCATATCCAATCATTCCAAGCAATGTACATCAACAGGATAAAGCAGCAGCTCCTTCTTATCTCATGCCTCACTTTCAATATCTGTGTACTTCATGTAATCATCTCTTGCTCTGTCCTTCACATACTTCTGATTTTATCCATTCTTCCTTTCATATGCAGTCCATTCTTCTCTGGAATGCGCTTCCTCTCGATATCAGGACCAGTCAATATGCATTTAACCGGAAGTTGCGGCATTATTTTCTACATCATTAAAATAAGTCACCTCAATCACCTTTCTGTTAATGTATATGTGTACTAGCTGACCCGGCAAACTTTGTTTTGCAATAAAAAGACCAAACATTTATCTACCCTACCCTACCCTACCCTACCATACACTACCCTACCCTACCCTAACCTACCCTACCCTACCCTACCCTACACTACCCTACCCTACCCTACCCTACCCGACCCTACACTACCCTACACTACCCTACCCTACACTACCCTACTCTACACTACTCTACACTACCCTACCCTATCCTACCCTACCCTACCCTACCCTACCCTACCCTACCCTACCCTACCCTACCCTACCCTACCTTTATAGCCTATGTCCTTTCCCAGGTCTCAAACTATCTTCATACCAACTTTCATCTAAATCGGTGCAGCGGTTTAAGCGTGAAAAGGTAACAGACAGACAGAGTTACTTTCACATTTATAATATTAGTATGGATGTATACATATAAATTAAAGGAAATATGTATGTATATATATATTTAATTTTACTTCAATAATTATTTCAATTTTTTATGCACCTGCCATGTTATTTTTACACCACCCTTGGTTGACTGGTAGAGAATGCCTCAGACATTAAGTTTGCCTATGTAACTGTATGTTGCATGATAAGTAAATTAATTATTGAAAAGGAACCTGACATTGTAACGTTACGTATAGCGCCGGAGAGCTAAACGTAAGCCACGTTAATAAAATCAAGAAAAATATAAAATAAAATTAATAAAAAGGATATAGAAATATAAAAATAGGCTGGCTTCAGACGACGTCGGCAGCTATCCAGGAGCAGGTCGGGCAGGATGACGTGGCATGGTGTGTTGGGACGGCTGATGGTGCGATACCAGCGCGCGCACACAAGCAGCAGGTCGGGCAGGATGATGAGTAGGCGCAGGAATCTGCGCGGGCTGAAACGGGCGCGCTGTGGCCGCGCGCGTCTCCGTAGACCTGTCTGCCACAGCTCGTACTCCACGTGCAGTAGATAGGCAGCAAGGTGTGTCGGGGAATCGGATTATGGCGTTTCAGGCAGTAGATACGAAGGTATGCGATAGGCAGGATTCACACAATGATACTCAGTATATCACACGCAATATGTATTATTGGAGCACTTTAGATAATATAATTATACATGAGCTCGTAACTCAGTTTTTAAGAGTTTTAGAATAGAAAATACACTTCGTATACGTATAACAGACTCTTGGCGTTCAGGCCAGACCTAAGACTAAAAAAGCTGAAGCCCGTTTTTTATTCGTTTTTGCATCTCTTCTAAATTTCAAATTCAAATCTCAATAAGACCAGAACGAATAAAAACGGCTTTACCAAAGGCGGGTCAGTCTGCTCTGACCTTACAATAATGTACAACTAGCTTAAGGAAAGGTCTAGGTAGTCCATGGTACCTAAGGTATGTCTATGGCTTTAAGAAAATAAAATAGACAGACAGATGTCATGTCAGATGAAAATGTCAGAGAATAAAAAAAATCGTAATTTTGCAAATAAGCAATACAAATTAAGTTAGAGAATATAAATAAACCAGAAATAACTAAAAATATGCTTTACAGGTAATAAGAATATCAAAGAATACTTATGAAAGAGTTACTAAAATTGATACAATATCAAAAGATATGAAAATGGTTTGTGGAGTGTTATGAAACGTAAGTAGATCTTGAATAAATACCACAACATCACTGCCGATACTTTTCTAATCCAATAATTCCAAGCAATGTACATCAACAGGATTAAGACGCGGCTCCTGAGATAGCGTTAACACTGATATCGCTTGAGAATCATATTTCAATTACACTACCACACAAAACACAAATCTCTGCAGTATAATTTCAATGCAATGTTAATGAAATAGATCAAAGAATGACTTTAGAAGCCCTTGCTTCTGAAAAGAAGAATTCCAAACAGCTCAGTTAATAATAAGAAAAACAAATCAAGAAGGAGGAAAAAGTAAGCTAAGAAAACAAATAGTAACAATAATCAAGAAGATGTAGTCATCATCATCATCATCATTTCAGCCAAAAGACATCCACTGCTGGACATAGGCCTCACGCAGGCGTCGAAAATGTTAGAAGAAAATAAAGGAGATGATGAAAAAGAAGATGTATAGTACCAAAGGAGAAAACAAAACCAGAAAACAGGCATAACTATAAACTTATAACATTAGAAGCGGGATTTTTACCATGTTTGTTAGTGAACATGACAGTTTAAAAACTTGTATTTGTTTGAAAGTTAGAAATTATATCAGCTCAACTGTCCATATTTCCGAATCGGATTAAAACAATGGTAATTTCTATTGTCTCTGGAAATTGACACTTTGAGGGATATTTTTATAATTTGTTAATAGCTTAAGCAATACATGGTACAATATTAAGAGACCTTTACTTTGAAAAACTCTAAATGTTCATTGCCTTTAATGGCCCATACATCAGTGCTGTTAATTTACATTATTTTTTTTATTAACGTATAGCATCCGTGTTCATTATTATTTAACGTAAGGGACAAGCTATCTTTAAAACTACAGGCTTTATTGGTTTTTTACTACTTTAACTTCAAAGAATAAAGAAATCTAAGAAACTTTGTCCTGGACACTTTTTATATAAAACATAAAGTAAAAAAATTATAGTCGGTTTTGTAAGAAATAAAACTTATTTTTACCCTCCTGAAAACCTTAGTTTTGTCCCTTACGTTATTTCATATTTCCAGTATCGATATGACAACAACTTTTTTTTTCATTTCATTACAAACCATTATGAAACTAAAACCCAAATATACTGCCCAACTTGACTCTGCTACAAATCAAAAAGATAGCACTTATATACGTCTTTGTTTTTATGGTATGGAACATTTGCCCTTTATTGTTTTAGTAGTATCACGCAAAGATAAAAACGTAGGTACCGTACCCAAGTTCCGTGAAACGTCTTTTTATCCCTTTGTAAACATCTGGATTATCAATCAAAGGAGATTGAATTTCTAGAAAGTTCTATAAAACTTACATGACTGTAAATTGTTGTTATTTTGAATCTTCATTTTATACAACATGAATTTTACATGCTAAAATAATGGAAGGCTGATTTTACTACCTACGAGTATTAATTTGTGTTATAAGAATTCACAAAGCAGTCTTGATTTTAAGTTAGTCAAAGATAACTCTTCTTTAAGCATATTAAATGTTGTAAAATAAGAATTGATTTTACTCTATTTAAATTATTTCTTTGACACGGTGTTTTGTAATTGAAAAAAAAACCTGTTTAATGTGTTTAAACCGCTAGGCGGCACCCAAACCAGTTTGATTTCTACTTTTGTCGGCAAGCCAGCCAATTGTTTATGAATGATGAAATAAATTCTTGAGTATTTAATTTTAAATAATCACAGAGACCAAAGTTACAACTTGAATGAACGATAAAATACGACCTACACCTGGCTACCCAGTAAGGTTTTTTATAAACAGGTTAAATGTGTTTTTCGTTTTTAAAGCACTAACGCTAGACAGCACCTAGACGAGTTTGATTTCTACTGTCGGCGGCACGAATTAATTATGAAGAAATAAATTCTTACGCAATTTAATTTAAAATAAATACAGATACCAAAGTTCTTACTTTAATGAACGATAAAATACGACCTACACCTGGAAAACCAATAAAACAATATTTTAAAAAACCAAACACCTGAAAATTCTTGGTTAACCATGACTAAAACTCTTAAAGTAGTTAAACGAGACGTCAAACTCAAAAGTCTACGTTGCAAATGTGCAGCAAACCGCAAAGTTTCATAACAAGTAACACGACTGAACGAGGCACCGAATTACTGGCGCATTTAACTCGGCGTGATTAATGAAACATCGCCGACTTGTCTCGCAAGCTTCACTTCCAAGTTGAAGTTCTAGCCAAGTGACATTCTTCAACAGAAACGTCGTCATAGTGATAAGAAAAAAATATAGAAAAAATAGTATATTATGCAACTAGTGAATAAAAGACGGATTTAAAGCGAGGGCCATAGATGAATCACGAACAAGTGAAGGATTCTAAAGACTGAATCACGACCGTAGGGAGTGATTCATGATGATTGAATCACGAGCATAGCGAGTGATTAAAGTGTTAGAATCATGAGCGACGCGAGTGATTCATGGCCCTCGATATAAATCCGTTTTATTCAAGACTTGCATACTATATTTTATACCTTGACTTCGAGAAAAAGAAAGATTTAAGCGAAAAGGACAAGGAATATTACGAGTAATAAATAAATAAATAGGTTATTACCTACAAAATTTACATAAAATGTGAAACCCTGACCCCTGAGCTAGGTAACAGCGCCTGTGTTTCAGGGGCCAGTGACCACCTCCGTTACGTTACATAATTATTATTAATTAAATACCATTGCAATTAGTATTAGAATTACAATCTAAATAAGTATTCAATAAATATCCTAGACTAAAATCAAAATCATTATTAAAATCCTAAATAACAAACTCAAAATTAAAATCGGAGAAGGAGTTTGAAAATCGAGAGTTCTCTGCACAAGAAGTTTGTATAGAGTATTTTTTGCGCAAGAAGGCGCAAGGAGGTTATATAGCATTGAGATGGAGGTCTAATACATTGGTGTGTTCCAAATTCAAACACCAAAACAGTGAGTAAAAGTGCTTTTTATTCACTGTTTTCAGTGAATAAAATAAGCTTTTTAGAGGGGGAATGGTATAAATTACGTTTACCTACTTATTTCATAAAAACCGGCCAAGTGCGTGTCGGGCCACGCGCAGTTCCGTAGTAGTACATTTTTTTTTTTTTTTTGTAACCTGTAGGCTCGCGCTTGACCACAATCTCACCTGATGGTAAGCGATGATGTGGTCGACGGTGATTTGGACTAAGAAGAGGGTTTTTGTTGTTTCGTGACCATTTAAACCGTTTCAGTGCGAAATGCCGTCGCCCACTCCAATACGTTATTCGAGCATAAACATTTGATTTTAGTATATTGTTACATGGTTAATAAATTCATATTTATTACCTGTTTTACACAACTAACAACGTTTTAATAATATGAGTATTTTTCAATTACGTACAATTACGCCTTTTAACTTAACATTTGGCGTTAAGTTCAAGGTCACTAATTGTCCGACTGAAATTGACAGGTTTAGGTTGATAACGGACCCAGACGGATATTACCTTTATTAATATTAAATCCCAAATTATAGTAATAATTTGAAAGGTCGCTTTTGTGTTTTGAGTTGCTAATCAGAGAGGGTTATTTTCTTAAGTTAGGGTCAAACTAAGTAATTTTCAGATCCATGCTACCTTTTTGATGGATATTGTCAAAATCTTACGAACCATGATGATTAGTTTTACTTAATTTTTTCTATCTGACTTTTAGAAGTTACAAGATATTCTGCTTAAGACCAGTAGGTTTTATTCCACTATGAGTTGAAGTCTATTTTGTGTGGTCTTATTTTTTCCTATAAAATGTTTATAAGAGCAACATTCATTTGTTTTCATTCCACATTGCAATCAACAAGTGATGATTCGCAGGGATCAGTATTGAGCAAGATTGATCACGAGATCTAATAGCTTTCCTGAACAATATCGAAGCCTTTCTGCAGTGTCATCGGATGATCATTTGTTTCCCATTCGATATCATTTTGTGATCATACCAGTGTCGAATTTTTGAATAATTAAGTGTATTCATTTCATAGTCGTTGAGGGCCATTTTTCATCGAGGCATTATATAAAGTATAGTATACATGGCAAGGTGGTTGTATTACGGAAATTCAATTTCAAAGGTAAACAACATTGTATTACACGTGGAACTTTCAGTAAAAGATTCTCGCATACTGGGAACATGAATAGATAACTCATTTCGGGTATGGTTGTGTGATACAAGATAATATAAAACAATGAAGCGCTGGGCTTGAACCCGATGGCGATTAATAAATAAAGTGATTTTTAATTATAATTGCTGTAACCTCGTTAAGTTTGCATATTACGCTGCTTATTAATGTCGATGTTTTTCTTTGTATAAGAAAATTATAAAGAAATAGAGAAAATCTGTCAACACAAGGACAGGTTATTGAACTTTATTGATAATATATTTTCTTAAACCTTTAACAAGAAGACGTATCCAAGTCTAGAATTTGAAAATATTAGCATACACTTTATAAAAATATTCGAGTTAGAAAATAGATAAAGTAGTCAAATAGTATTGAAAGGTAGCCAAAGCAAATGCAGGTACTATCTGAATTTGTGAATGTTTGCTCTTAAATTCTTTTTACTGTAGTTTCTTATGGAAATAGCATACCTATGATACATTTAACATGTATGAATATTAAAGTGAATTGGATTTCTGTTTTGCAGACCAATAGCGAGTATTTTTTTATTTCTTTTCAAATCTGTTTGCCTCCGGCTGAACGTTTTCATCTGGTCTTTTGACGTGAAAGAGAACCATCATTTCATCAACCTTCATCACCTTGGCTTTATTTTGTTAAATAAAAAGATTGGACGCAATAAACCGTAATATTGCATCGACGTTTGTTTGTCTTTGAAATGAAGAAAGACTAATACTAGAATCGGAAATATTAAATTCAAAGGGCAAAGAAAACAAAAAGTAATTTAAGAGAAATGTATACAGTTTAATACACATGGAATGACAAACAATGATTACGAACAAAGAACAGACGGTATAAAAGCAAACTTTGGTATTCAGTGGCTAATGCCGAAGTTTCTGCTGAGAAACGTATATCTAATTTCTGAGTAAGGAAGCAAAGCTGTCGTAGCACTAGGCATGAATATTAAACGTTGAATATCTGCCAGAGTGCAGACATTATGAAAATTCACTTCGATCGAGAACTCGAAATTCTACGGTTCACTTGCATTTTGTCATTAATATGATTTGAACTCGACATTCAAATATGGCGAATTTTCTGGGAAGGAAATGGATGTATATTACAGGATACGACGTGATACTGGCGATATTGAGTTTCGATCGCCATTTTATTACGTTTATTTGAAAGCGATTTCCATCTTTCTGACCGATTAAACATTGCATTGAATGTTGGACAAATGAGAAAAAGGTTTGAATACGAATATTTCATTGGCCTCTTGCTTTCTACTCCACCCCTAACTTGGCGTCTTACAAAATCCAAATTGGCTTTTTAGGAGCCTTTAATTCTATTTATTTACCTGTCATCGACACACTTTTAGCTCATTTGCATATGTACCCAACCATGCTCTAAAAACGTGAAAGTAGAAATAAAAGCAGAAAGCATTGTAAGTACGTTGTGAATTTACGAGTGTTTTGTAGCGTAAATTCGCCTGAGAGAGTTCCATAACATTAGGCGTGGAATCAGGAAAATGCACTCGCTCCCGCCGCTAACAAGCAAAAAGTTTTATAAAACGAAATCCCACTCTGGGGCAGGCCGTGACAATAATAGGTACCTCGCGAGGGACTGTTAGTGACTTCGTTGCTTTTATGGTAGTGTAGGTAACTGTTTTACGCAAAGGAACGTGTCCCAAATAACACAGGTGTGTTACGTCACTTCGAAAAGTGTTACATCGAATAACACGTCCCCGTAAGTTTACTAATACGAAACACTTCACACCGAATGCACGCTACCACGAAAAAGAGGAAGGAACAAAAACATACAGAATTAACGGTAGAAAAATTAAATTCACAGTCTCAAGAAACCAAAAAGGCAAAAAAAAAGAAAACAAAGATTTTTTTTTGGAAAAAATGGACTTAACTACATTTTTAGATGGTCTACATTGGCATACTTGTGCTATTTTAAACGATGACTATATTAATATACTAGCTGACCCCCGCGGCTTCGCTCCCGTCAACTGGCTATCTATCTTTCTACCCTACCTGCCCTACCTGCCCTAAATGCCCTACCTGCCCTATCTGCCCTACCTGCCCTACCTGACCTACCTGCCCTACCTGCCCTACCTGCCCTACCTGCCCTACCTGCCCTACCTGCCCTACCTGCCCTACCTGCCCTACCTGCCCTACCTGCCCTACCTGCCCTACCTGCCCTACCTGCCCTACCTGCCCTACCTGCCCTACCTGCCCTACCTGCCCTACCTGCCCTACCTGCCCTACCTGCCCTACCTGCCCTACCTGCCCTACCTGCCCTACCTGCCCTACCTGCCCTACCTGCCCTACCTGCCCTACCTGCCCTACCTGCCCTACCTGCCCTACCTGCCCTACCTGCCCTACCTGCCCTACCTGCCCTACCTGCCCTACCTGCCCTACCTGCCCTACCTGCCCTACCTGCCCTACCTGCCCTACCTGCCCTACCTGCCCTACCTGCCCTACCTGCCCTACCTGCCCTACCTGCCCTACCTGCCCTACCTGCCCTACCTACAAACAAACAAACTCTTCAGCTTTAAAATATTAAGTATAGATTTTGTTTTTTTTTCTCAAATGTTTGATTTTGTTGATTGTTAAATGAATAAAGCTTTTTAATTAAAAAGTTGTTTTTATTTGGATTTCCCTTAATTAATTGGTGTCTTTCGTTAGAGGTTTGGTTAAGCGAGGTCGCGTGGCTTCGGCGTTAAGTTTTTCGTAGAAGCGCGCATTTGTTGTGTGAAGTGATTCGTTTTGGTGAAATTAGAGATTTGGTTATTCGAGATCGCATGGCTACGGTGTTAAGTGTCCTTTTACTTTTTAATTAAAAGATCTACGTTTCTCAATTGAGGAAAAATAGAGATGGTTTACTAAAAAGTTTAATTGCCTCGATATAATAGGTTAAACAAATCTACACACTTTTTTCTATTCCAAGATCGAGGGTTGATTATATTTTTGTCTTCCTCAATATACTCCAATGGTTTCTTTTTGTTTCCTCATCCATAACTACATGCAAATACTTAATCGAAACGCACACTAGAGAGATGGAGAATTTTAGATGCAACTCTGTCATAATAAGATTTCATTGCAGTTTAGGAGTGCGCGCTCACGTTTAAGTAATTTCAATTTCATATGTATCTCGAACCAAATGAATTTAAATTTTGTATTCATCGATAATTCCAAGAGCATTTTTATCTTCAAGTTGACATAAAAGCTTATTTACAGTCATTTTATTTACTTCGACAGATTCAAGGATTTAATTCAGATAGGGCTGAAATAACGTGACCTTAATATAATAGACATTATGCAGTCTGTAACGGTCTGTCGGTCTTAGTTCCGTGTTACAAGATCTTAGTGGAAAAAAAAAACAAAAAAAAAAAAACAGGCGTTTTTATTTAATAGTATTCTCAAGCTCAAAATCAAGGTATAATTCACTCAAGGTTAAGCAATGTTTGACGAGGTCGGTCCGTGGATGGGTAACCATTTCAACATACCGAGTTTCCTCCGTGCGGAAAGCACGTTAAGCTGTTGGTCCCGCCGGTCATTTGAAGATCTTTGACAGTCCATAGATACGGGTAGTCAGAAGTTTCAGATCTGACACCAGTCTTGCCAAGGGGTACCGTATTACCCAGTTACTGGGTTGTGTAGGTCAGATATTCAGTCGTTCCATGTAAAACACTGGTACTCAGCTGAATCCGGTTAGACTGGAAGCCGATCCCAATATAGTTAGGAAAAGGCTAGGCAGATTGATTGATTGTTCTCAAGATCAAAGTGTAAATTTGCCATTGCTGGCGGCTGTCGAAACCTAAACCTTGAGGGATTTATCAGGTGGCATTAAAATGGCGCTTGGCAATCTCACACCTTCATTTTTGGCATTTTACAAATCGCTAAAGTGACGTTTACGTAATAGAGTAACGCTTGCTTCGAACCTTTTTACCCGACTACCGAAGGATGGCAATGTGCTAGTCTATGTATGTGAGTTTGTTCCTATGTTACGTTTTAGAGACCAAACGCATAAGCCGATAAGATTCTTACGTCAATCGCTTCGTTTTAACCTTACGAGTGTCACTGGCTACATTAAAGCTGGAAAAGAACGAAAAATGTCGCGTTTTGGGTAATTTTATTTATTTTCCACACCCATCGTGTGAGGTACCAATGTAATTCGATAAATAAATATTATCTAAAAAGTTATACTTAAAAAAAGTTATTTCAAAAAATTGGCGGGTTGTTTAAGTACTAAAAAGACGGTAAACAAGAAAAATACCAAGCTGGAGGATAAATATGGGTTTTGGTAAGTCAGCTCGTAATTATTTACTTGGTTACTCTATCAATTTTATCATTGAGCACCATCCTATTATAAAATCAAATGATTAATTAATTAATTTATCAAATTAAAATTTCCAAAAAAAAACTGCAAAAACGTTAAAAGAAAAACAACAAAATAAATGACTCGATATCTCTTTGATTGCTTATAAATTCATTGATAGGCGGATAGGGTAACCATGCAATGAAAAATCTCATTTGAATTTTAATTGATTTACGATGGAAATTAATCTGGGGTAGCATCAATTGTGTGGTTATAGATCGCTGATGCATGCAGCGGATAATAAAAAACAAGGCAAGAATGGTGCATAAAACAGTTTCCGATCTTTCGTTTTTTAGAGTTCCGTACCCGAAGGGTCTAAACGGAGACTGCTGTCACTCAGGTGTCCGTCTGTCTGTCCGTCTGGCTGTCGCGTCTGCCGTCCGTCTGTCCGTCGTCTGTCACAGGGGTTTACGTCCAAACAGATGGAACCACAGTCTTCAAAGTTTCACAATAAAAGCATCTTGTTGACCATGCAAATAATCAATAAATATTTTTAAAACTTTTTAAGGGGTGCTCCCATACAGCTAAAGGTCGTGATATTTTTTTTACCT
Source organism: Orthosia gothica (assembly GCA_949775005.1). Taxonomy (NCBI): domain Eukaryota; kingdom Metazoa; phylum Arthropoda; class Insecta; order Lepidoptera; family Noctuidae; genus Orthosia; species Orthosia gothica. Next base: position 13,947,415 of record OX459041.1, read on the forward strand.
ACTTCATCGAAGGGGTATCAGTGTTTAGAGATCGTTTCGATACCTTGGATCTGACGCAGAATGTCCCATATTTTTTGTTTTAAAAAATATCGCAAGATAAAGGAATGAGTAGCCAACAAAGTCAGCTACCTATTTTACAAAATTTTGCCGTAATTTTTTTTTGACTTCCCATTGACCTATGAACTAGCAGTAGTGGCCCAGTGGTAACGGCCGTGACTTACAAGTTGTAGGTTTTGGGTTCGAACCCAGGCAGGCGCTTTACTTTGTGTAATTCTAAAAGTGTAAAAGCATAATAATACAATCTTATTCATGCAAGGCACATCTTAAGCAGGCGCTTTACTTTGTGTAAATTATTTGTTCATCACTGCTCTCAAAACGGTGAAAGAAAACATCGTGAGGAAACCGGCATGTCTTCGAACCAAAAATTCCAAGACATGTGACATCCACCAACATGCACTGGGCCCGTGTGGTGGGTTACGGCCCATTCCCTCTCACAGAGAGGAGGCCTGCACGTACAACAGACCAAACGCGAGTCTAAGTGCGGAAAAGGGGTCCATCTATCCTATCTTATCCTGACCTATGAACTTGAGATTTAGTGATAATATTTATTATTACGTATATTTTACTAACGAATAACAATATTTTGATAAATCAGATTTTCCTTTGAAATTCTCTAATTTTTTTTTTACAATCAACTTGCGAAGAAAAAAAAGTGCGTAAATGTGCCAAGTCCGACACGCACTTGGCCGATCTTTTTTTTTGCTGCAGATAACAACATAACATCGCGTTTGTATTCTTCGAAGTGTTATTAGAGGTATACTAATAGTATACCCACATTTCGCCAATAATTTTTAAGATATTTATTATAATAGACCCATGAATAATAATGTGTCCCATGTATATTTTGCCGTAGTGCTTTATTTTATTTTTTTATTGGGTAGCCCGTAATAACGTGACCCACTTAGCCTATGTTATAGCTATAAAAGGGGTGCCGTTAAGGCATTGTAATTTCAAAGACAAAAGCTACAAATAAAAGACACGTTGTAATTACCCTGGAGCTCTTCTTTAATCATCGATTCACTTGAAAGACGTCCAATGCTATCAGGAGCTTGAGAGAGGCCTCCTATTTAGACATACGCCTACCCGAAGTGTCGCTACATAGACTGGTCTAAAATCTTTTGAATCCAGAGGATTCCACGGCCTTCATAAAGTCATCGGTCCACCTAGTGGGAAGCCTTCCCATACCGTGTCTTTCGAGACGCGGTCGCCACTCCAGACCTCCAACTTTTCGCCTATCGGCTATCACTTTTGCGAACATTGTGTCCTGCCCACTGCTACTTCATCATATCAGCCGAAAGACGTCAACTGCTAGACATAGGCCTCCCCCAAGCGTCGCCACATTGACCGGTCCCGTGCGTCTCGCAACCAGCGGATCCCCGCAACCTTCACCAGGTCATCGGTCCACCTGGTGGGAGGCCTTCCAACGCAACGTCTTCCGGTTCGCGGTCGCCACTCCAGAGCCTTTCTGCCCCATCGGCCATCCGTTCGGCGTGCAATGTGCCCTGCCCACTGCCACTTAAGTTTGGCAATTCTTCGAGCTATGTCGGTAACCTTGGTTCTCTAACGGATCTCTACATTTCTGATTCGATCACGCAAGGAAACGCCGAGCATAGCCCTCTCTATTGCCCTTTCAGTGACTGTAAGCTTTCTGATGAAGCCCATGGTAAGCGACCACGTCTCAGAGCCATATGTCATCACTGGCAACACACACTGATCATAGACTTTTGTCTTGAGACACTGTGGTAAGTTGGACGAGAAGACACCGCGCAACTGCCCAGCCGAGTCGGATTCGACGGTTGATCTCTCTCTCGAAGTTGGCCCTACCCAACTGGATCGTTTGTCCCAGGTAGACATAGTCGTCCACAACTTCGAGTGTGGAGTCTCCAACCCTGATAGGTGTGGGTGTAACATGGGCATTCAACATCACCTTGGTTTTGTCCATGTTCATTTTCAGACCCACTCTTTCGGAAGCTCTACTGAGGTCATCGAGCATTGTATTGAGCACTGCTACTTAGTATAAAATAATTTTTGGTGGGCAGAAATGAGCTAAATATAATAACAACATTGCCATTACTTACCTACTTCATTAATATGAAATCAATTACTAATTAAAATCCGTCGACAATGTCTTGCATAAGCCAAAAGATAATACTCAAGGTATTCATTAATATTGAATGCATAAGGCATATTGTTAGTTACAATCGGTTTACTCAAATTACTTATTAGATGCTGATTAATATCAAGAATAATTGTGATTAATTATTGAAGAGCCTGCCATGTTGAGTGCGAATTAATTATGCTAATCGTTACATTTTGCTATTATACTAAGAAATATAGCCCATTGATTGTAGTTTTGTTTAGTGTTTCCAGGGATTAATACGTTAGAGATTGATGGCGATGGCCAAAATACCAAAATGTAAGGCATTAACCACGTGAAATTTTGATACCGCTTGGCAATCCCATACATTTTTGAGCCTTTTCCAATCGCTATCGCGACGCTTTCATAGATATAATACAAACATAAACTCACGCCTTTTTCCCATGGGGCTAGGCAGAAACTACAGAACGCCACTTGCTACGATCCTTACATACTTCTTTTGCTTCACTCACATTCATACATCTAACAATCATACAACACGCCAGTTATGAGTACTGTGCACCTGGCCTTTCTCAAGAACATCACCAATAAGGTCTATGTATGTCATTCTAGGGCGTCCCCTCTCGGCGTTTCCATTCACGTGTGCATTGTAAATACCTTTCGTTAGTCGCCTTTCATTCTTCCTCTCAACATGGGCAAACCATCATAACATACTGTTTTCAATTTTAGTCACTACATCTTCTTTTGAACCACAACTTTCTCGTAATATATCAATCCTGCTTTCATGTCTTTTTTGCCATACCCAATCTTCAACCTTGTTACTTGTTAATAGCCTCAGGTCATCTTTACTGCCCACACCCTGCCCCTCCATTCTTCATCACTCCGGCAGAGCATCTGCCCTCTGGACATGATCTGCAATGGAAAATCTGGAAATCTCTAAACTGATTGCAGGCCCAGATTGGTCGCTGTAGAAAAAACCTGGCCAAATGAAGTCTCATGGTCCCATCTCAACCACAGTGCCAGTGTGTGGCTCCCTCGCAGGATTCTTCTGTCCCACGTCCTTTTCTGGTTCTCCGTACCCAGCTATCTGCACCTTTAAGGATCTCAATGTTGTGAATTTATTGATACGAGAAGAAGAAGATCTTTACTATCAGACAATGACCAGTGAATGCAATGTGGTTTTGGTGGAAAAGAGAGGATCCTCCGATCAGACTGGTGTTGTGTCTGGTCCGGGTAACTGTCAAGTCGCAGAGTTCGCGTTGAGTTGCAACTGTATTCGGTTGTGCCCCAGTGAGTAGGTATAGTGTTGCTGGCTCTAGTGGGTCGGAGCGGTGATGATGTCCCAGAAAGACGGGACAGTGTTGCTGGCTCCAGTGGGTCGGAGCGATGTTAGGAGCTGAGGGTGATGACCAGGAATACTCGCCCGCTGCTTGCTCCCACAAAAAAGGGAGGGTCCTCTGACCAGACGGGTGTTATGTCTTCGGACTATTGTGTGCGATGCAGGGTTTGTGTGACGTCATGTCATTAGCTCGTAAGTGGCGGCGTTGGTGCCGCTACAATATAATAACTGACTATTACTAACTATTTGAAGGCCAGTATATTTTTGGTCTTGTATATAGATATAATTGTCGGAGGAGCTCGTGGCTAAATAACAACAGCCGCACGGGTCGATAGTCAAGGTTAAACAACGCTTGACGAGGTCGGTCGGTGCATGGGTGACCATTTTTAACATACCGAGTTTCCTTCGTGCCTCGGAAAGCACGTTAAGCCTGGTTGTCACTTGAAGATCTTTGACAGTCGTTACGAGTAGTCAGAAGCTTGAGATCTGACATCAGTCTAGCCAAGGGGTACCGTGTATCCCAGTTACTGGGTTGTGGAGGTCAGATAGGCAGTCGCTCCATGTAAAACACTGGTACTCAGCTAATTGATTAGGAAAAGGATAGGCAGATTGATTGATATAGGTATAATTGTCATGGCGACCGCGAACCGGAAGACGGAGCGTTGGAAGGCCTCCCGGCCTCGCACGGGATCGGTTAATATAGCGACGCCTCGGGGAGGCCTATGTCCAGCAATGCACGTCTTTCGGCTGAAATGATGATGAATGATGATGATGATTGTCATGATTTCGGCATGTAATGCGGCACATATATTATCGTGACAAAAATTTGGAGGATGCTAACAAAAATAAGGGGAGACCAAAGAAATGATGTATGGACTGTGTTAAAGATACATCTAGAAAGCGAATGAGTGTGGGATGAGATTTTTATAAGGGGAGGATGATGACGGTCCATTTTTGCATTGTTGTTGTTTATACTGTGAAAAACAGAGGGAAACGTGGTGATTTATTTTAAAATTATTTCACTACTTTTGTTATTTCGTTATGCAAATAGTGCGCATCAAGAAATTTAACAGTTATTTGTTTAGAAAACAAACATTATAAACACAGCAAAGTTGGAAGCGGTGCGAATCGAATAGAATTTCAATACCGGAACATCTTTAATTCTACCGCTTTCCATATAGAAGATAATCTAAAAGTTATTGCCGAGATAGAAAATAAAAACACAAAGCTTATCGTATACCATATCTTGCCCTGAATTTAGAAGATACTTCTATTTTTCTGTTTACAAAGTCCGCATTTCAATAGTTCTTTGTATTCCCATTTTATTCTAAAACTGAAATCAATCCTGAAATTCAACCAGATTGAAATATACAATTTATAGCATTTCACCACTCCATCGAACGGGCTGTAATATTGGCAAATTGAAGAATTGCAGCGCCCGGGATAAGTGAGGTATAAAATAAGGTAGAGCCATGCCCCTGCAACCTCTTTTAAGGCTGGCCGTCTCTTGGTAGCCTCTACTTGTCGGAAGTCTTTATGAATAATTCTTTTATATCTTCCCTCCTACGATGAAGAATACAACTAGATTCCCAGTCAGCGCTTCAAAAACGGGCCGAAAAATATGGCCACAAATACGTTTGTGGCCCTATTTCAAAATTATTATGGTCCAATCATAGCCAACATTAATACCTTAAAAATGCCGCAATATGCGTTCAAAAACTTTGCAAAAAAAAAATGTTTTTTTTTTGGTAAGTTTATATCATTAAGTGTTTTTCATAAAGTAAAAACCGAATTAAATAGAAAATATAAATCAATTACCAAATATTATGATTGTTTGACCAACGTTTGCGTCGAAAAAGCGAACGCGCCAACTATTGTAACAAACATTGACTGTTCTGGAACAGAGAATGCATGGAGTAGTTTGTAAGATTTTTTTTTAGTGATCCGTGTTTTTTGACGTCTAATAGAAATCTCGTCAATTACTAAAGAATAAATTAATTCCTAATTAATTCTTTTGAATTTCAAAGCACATAACGACTCGTTAGTAAAACCAGGCTGTGATTTATACATAACATACCACCTGCGTAATGTTTTTCTTACGTGTGGAAAAACTTTATTGAAACGTTTTCTAGCATAATTGTACGCGGCAGAAAAGTGACAACGGAAAGTAAAAACGTAACGGAAAAAAAGGAAGTAATGGAAAGTACCTGCCCACGAATATATATAGATATATATTTTAAACTGTCTCTTTATTTGAGCGAACAAAATAAAAAAAATATTATTCAAATCGATCCAGCCTTTTTTGAGTTTTAGCGAGACCAACGAACAGCATTTGATTATTATAATATAGAAAGATAGGTAGATAAGTGTGTGTGGCCATTTGAACGACTTATTTTAGTTTCTGATTCTTAATCTAGTATTTTTATAGATCGATGATATAAAAAAGTAATTGAACGTTTCGACTCCACTCATTCCTTGTTCAAGCTCGAACAAAATTTTAGAAAATCGATTTTTGGCTCATTGTAATTTAGTGTTTAACACTTGCGTGTAAGACTAAATTTGTATTGAGCTCATAATTTTTCTATTGATTTTTGTACATCGTTTTGTGAATGCAACTTAAAACATTGCATTTAAGGTTGCATTTGCATTAATGATATTTATTCCAAGTAGAATTACCTAAACACAATCGGCGTCAGTTTTAAAGATCTGTTTTGTATGAGATCCTATATCTAGGTGTATTCTTCATCGAAGCTTCCCTCCGCCTTTTCCGTGAACATTACATAAAATTTTCATATTCACGTTGCAGTTACCTATTTGCATTTGAACCACTCATCTAAGGATATTATTGTTTGTGTCAGTACAATGGAAGGTGGGTAAATAAGTGTTATAAAAACCAGACATAAGGCGGGAAAAAAGCAATTTTTTTAGAAACATTATTTAGATTATGGAGGGCGATAAAAATCAAACATGTTTACCGACGTATTTCTATTTACTATATAATATAATTCATTTATTTTCAGACACGCTAGTCCATAATATTGCATTATATACATTAAATAAAAATTTACCATTCCAAATTTAAATTCCTGATTAAAATAAAATATCATTCATTAAAATAACATAATAAAATAGAATCCATTAAAATGAAATCCATTCAAGTTAAACATAAATTGTCAGCAACACTATCATCATTATTTAACATATCAACAAAAATATCATAAAAAAATATCAAAGTTATAGAAATAATCTAAATAAAATTGAAAACAAAAGAAAACAGAAAAATAAAACATTCTAAAAAATAATTTAAAATTTCACCTGCCCCACGCTCGATACACGGGTGCGTGCTATGTTTCTTTTAATTCAGAATTCATCAGGCTGTTACGCTTATGGGTATGATTTTGATTATATTAATTGACAGTAAATGCCTAATGTTACTAATTATGGCATTTACAAAGCATTATCAAAGACCTGGTACTTATCAAATTAGCATATTAATATAACTATCATATTATACATAATTATTTTAATTAACTAATAGTATTAACAGTCCAGCGTGCGAATAATATTATTATATAAATTCTATAAGATACAACAAAATTTGAATACATTATTATAATTAGGTTACCTATTGGTTTCATAGCACCAATAACATATTCATGAATCATTCACATAATACATAGATATCTAGTGCTGTAACATACCAACTCGTACAAATATCTCTACAGATTTCAACTGCACAATGTAGAACGTAAGTTAGCGAGCAGAATTTATAGTCCAGTGCATAAATCACTGAAACAAATTATGTGACCAGAATAACAATTTTACATATAACTCTTATCTCTTTATTTCGTTTGCTAAAGAAGGGCGTTTTACGGCACATAAACTCTGCATTGAGGCTATAATATCTTCTAGTGATAACAAGGCTAGCCATTTAGTACGCAAGCCAGCTTCCTCGACCTCCCAACCCCTTCTAAGTCCTACTAATAAACTATAGAAAAAGGAAAAATTTACTAAATAAAGATCTCATGTCACTGGCTGCGTTATAAAGACTATTGAACGGTCTCTCCATGCAAGAGCAGCTTTTGTGTCGGATGCTTGAGTAGTAACAAATCTTTTATTTTCTTTTGTCGCTTAATGTCGGGTACGACACTATCTCATCTTGTTTAGGAAAAAAGGAAAGAAAAAAAGTTTTCTACCCGACTTTGTGTATTAACAAGAGAGGGTTTTTCCTGCTTTTTAACATGTTTTTCCCTTTCGGGTCGTGAGTGGAGCATGGGGTAATTTGGGTGAATATGTCAGGGGCATTACAATGGAATAGAAGTCGTTGGCATTCATTATTCGAGGTGGCGCGACCAGGCACTGTGTCCCGCCCATGTTTGTAGCCGTCACTGACGGACGTGTTACACTCGCGGTGCGATTTACCAAGCCACAAGTAAAATTGTTTTTTTTTGTAATGATACGATGTCTATTTTAGCTTATTTTAAATATGAAGCAAGTGTGAGTGTGGTCCTTGACTGTGATGTTGAGCTTAGATGATAATTTACATTTATTGATGAACAAGAAAAAGAAATTAAGTATGCCAGTTCGATTGATAGTGAAACGTTTGATTGCACAAAAATATTTTGTAAACAGTCAATGTTGCAAATGAGTGCTACAGCAAACTGTCTGGATCCTATATCTTTAAAAGCGTCAGGACACTATCATTATCAAACATTAAAAACCCTTTTTATTTTTGAAAAGCGTTGCATAATAACGCATAATGGTCCACCAGGTAAAGGGATGGCTTTTTTAACATTACATTGTGAACAGCTCTCTGAGCCCCATCAAGTTTAATTAGTGTGCTTTCCCCGCCCCATCTCTTACGGAAATGCTGTCTCTACTAAATGCAGGCTGACAAAAAAAGCGTGAAGAACTACGCTGGAAATTACAATAGGTGTGCAACCTCCGAGCTTTTTCATTACATAAATGAGTTCCCACGTTGTCAAAAAGCAATTGTTGGTCTTGTTTGTGGAACTTTTTTTGTGTAGCTGTGTTTTGCTTTAAGGTTTTGGAGGCTATATGAGGGAACACTATACCGGGATGAAATAAATTCTATGTGCTATTCCAGACTGTAAGCTATCTCTGTGCAAATTTCATCCAGAGCCGTACAGCCTTTCTGGAGTGTTTGCGTAACCAGAACATACATCCAAACTTTGGCATTTATAATATAAGAAAGATTTTGTGCGAAACGTACTGCTACAGATTTTTTATAGGTTGTTACCTACATCATGAAAAACCGGCATGTACTAACAAAATAAACACTAATATTCGCGCTGGGTTCACGTGGTGGGTTTCGGCATATTCCCTCTCTCAGATGATTATGATGATGAACTTTTATGTAAAACTTACTTCTGGCCGCGGCTTTGCCAACGTAAAAATTGAGTTGTCATTCCAGGGGAACACCCAACTATGATAAAAGCTACCTCATGTCCTTTCCAGATTCTCAAACTATCTTGAACGCCACCTAATTTCATATTAATGTTAAGCCGTTTAGTAGTAAAAAGATACCTAACAATAAAAAAATACGAAGTACATTTCGCATTTATAATATTAGTATGAAAGTTTGGATGTGTGTGTGGAAGTTTAGTTGGAACGTTATTGTATTGTTTCTCATAAACTGGTAATTACCACTCAGAAAAAAATTAAATAATATAAAAACTCAAAAGTAGAATAAGCAATTTTAGAAGACTCCTACAAACAGGCTTTCGTTTGAAAAGCTCGTCAATATTCTTGAACGCCACTGTAAACGTAGGACATTTTCACACAATGATAAACGGCAGCGTATAGGTAGAAATACATCACAGTTCCACCCCACAAAATCTTTACACAGCTATGGTTTCAAATTAAGGCAATATGGGTTAGGGGTCATTTGGCATTTGGTTCGCTATGGAACGTTCGAAAAGTGACTGTCAAAATGGCATAATTTTATGGGATTGACATGTAAATTATTAATAAAAATTATTATTAAAAATTGACGTGTAAATTATTTCATGACCACTGCTATAAAAGAGGTGAATGAAAACATCGTGAAGAAACTGGCATGTTGCACCAAACAATCAAAGACATGTGACATCAGGTAACCCGCACTGTATCTGCGCGTGGTGGATAAAGACCCATTCCCTCTCTTAGAGAGGAGGCCAGTGTACCAGCAGTGGTAACGTTAAAAGACTGATTACGCTTTGCTTATACATGCCAGCAGCGGATAAATTTGAAAGAGAGTTACCGCGGCCCTGGCGCAAGCAACTGAAGGAACGCGAGTGGGTTATAAAAGGCTAGTAAAAAAAACAATCCAAGGCAAATGTGATTTGAAAGCAACAACAAACCCTAACTAGAAATACAAACACCAACATATTGATGTTCTTCAAAAACGTCATGTGCTTAATACTCGCAACAAGTATGCGTGTATGGCCGTGGACTTAGCAAAAGGATTATGTAAGGATTGTAGCAGATGGCTTTCTGTAGTTCTGGCCTACCCCTAATTGAAGGAATACGTGAATTTATTTCTGGTCCAATGTATCTATTAGAAATCGTCTACAGATTAAAGAATCTCCATTCCTTTATCTTAGAAATGTGATGAATTGTTGATAGATTGTTTTTTACTCGGCAAATCTTAATGTCGTCCCATCAAGGCAAAAGCCTTGCAAATCGTCTTTCGGCTCGCTTTAGAACAGGATTTAATGAAAACGCCCATTTATTCCGATGTCCGACTTAATGGAGGGATATCGACTATCCTGATTGACGAGTTAAACAATTCAGGAATCTTTCTTCAGTTGCGTTATGAGATTTAGGTAACTATTAAACAGCAGTGGGAACATCAATAGGCTGATGATGATGATGAAGATGGGTTAAACTATTAAGTACTATATTTTATCATTTCTCTTATTATTATCCTATTATTCTCTACTGTCAACTAAGACCTGTAAATGTTTCTGAAATTCACTTTTTTTTAAAAGCTGCACCTTAAAGTAAGTAATTACCACCAACATAACAACGCAAAATGGAGAAAAGACACTTAACGCCGCACTCATACGTATAATTATGTTTTACAATACAATACACCGAAAATATATAAAAGCATACAAAAGAGTAAAACACTTGATTTTTAAAAATACCGCAAAAATAACCGCAGGTTTTGATATCGAATTAGACACTTTATATATTCTGTAAGAAAAAAACTTAGGAATTAAAGTTTGACAAGATTTGAAAATATTATGAATGAATAACCGCGACTATTCTCATCGCAGTTGCAACTGGTTTGATTCAGGCTTATGCAACCAGGTGTAAACATATCCTTAACGAAATGAAACTAAGTTTTAATCTGTAAAATTTTGAAGGTAAAAACTAACATGAAATTGAAAGATTAATAAAAAATAAAAAAAATATACGTCAGCCACTCGTCGGCGATCCGCGCCAGACGAAAAATTCTACCTTCAGTAAGATCGCTTTAAGGCCGTACACTGAGCTAAACGCCGCGCAAGCCGTTTTTCGTGCTGTTTTTAGGAGCTATCTACTCGTTATTCAAAAAGAAATATAAATTAATAAAAATATATTAAATTTCTACATAATATTGATTCTAAAAGGGTAGATTTTGTTTTTTTTTAATGTTGTATATATTTCACTAATCTCCTTTAAAAAAAAACACAAAAATGAGAAATAATTATTGATAGCATGCACCTCCTCGTAAAGTGTTCATTAATTATTTTTTGTTCTAACACTAATGGATATACAATTTAATAACGAACATTTTGGTAGTATTTTTTTTTCAAAAGACCAAAATTCGATTTTATAAAGATTTTATTCTAAAATCTGGGCGTATTCACTACTGTAATTCATGCTCCACCAGTGCCGCTAGACCAATAGGAATGCTCATATCGCACGTACATTTTTTGGTCAGGGTACCGACTTAATGCTGGGTTACGGGCAGAAACCTTAGTCGTACATCAGCCTGTTTAAACGAGAGTTTGAACTTTGCCTAGAGAAACTAGTATTATTCCTATAGTGTTTTGAACCAGAAAACGTTGTACAACTAACGCTGGTGTTACCTTATTAAAACACATCTTTGACGTAAGGAAAGAAGCACAAGATGCCGATGATTATATTTAAAAAAGGAGAAGCTAGAATTCGTTGATAAAACGGTTTTACTGGGGATCACGCTAGACTCAAGGTTACAATGGGGTCAATTTACTGATGTAGGTACCGCGAGGCTGGTCTATTTTAGTTACTTTCATATAATGATATAATGACTTACGGTATCTTACTACGGGGAAGGGCTGCAGACATCGAATCAATTTTTAACTGACTTTTCAAAAAGGAGGAGGTTCTCAATTAGGATGTTTTTTTTTTATGGTTGTTCGGGCATAAATCATCATATATAGACGGATAAACAAAATTATTTTTTGTTTGAATGGTTATACTCTCGAGGTGGCCCCATTGTCACCAAATCAGAATCTGTAAGAAATCGAGCGAACTCCACAAATATTATATGCAGACATGCGCGATTTTAGTATTTTCAATAATATAGCAAGCATCTGCACTAAGAAAGTATCATTTGGTGTAGTGAAACTGACGAAGAAGACCACAGATTGCCACTGGAACTCTTTAAGTAGGTCATGGGCAGGATATCTCGAATATTTAAGTGACTATGATCAAGAAAATACATTTTAAATAAATGGTACTGATGAAAATGGTAACATCAAATTGATCTCATGATGATCAGTCCGTTACAAAAATGAGATTGATTATATTCTCTCAAACCGAAGTACAGCTTTTCAAGACTGTAGAGTCATACAGAATTTAAACTTTAACAGCAACCACAGACCTGTCAGAGCCAAACTAAAACCAAACACCTCTAAGAAAAGACCTTTTAAAGCAAATCTAACCAACAAGATTCCATGCCTCAATGTGAGTGGAATTGAAGAAAAGTTAATAAACTACATAGAAAACACAAAAGAACTACACATACAAGACAAATACAACAAACTGCAAGAAATTATAAATGAAAAGGCCCCAGAAAATGCTTCGGATACTGGCAACAATAAAATATCATGGCTATCAGATGAAACAAAGCAGCTGCTGGAAATTCGAGCTAACCATTTCTCAATACCTAATAAAACAAAGGATATAAGAAAGAACATAACAGCTATTAGTAAACAAATAAACATCAATATCAGGATAGAGAGACAAAAATATAGGTAAGAAAACTGGAAAAATGTATCCATAAAACATGCGGAGCAAGAAAAGCATTAAAAGAACTATCAGGAAAACGAGACTGGATACCCAATATGAAAGACATAAACGATAGAAGTGCGACCAGAAGACCAGAAATAATTACAAGAGCAACCAACTTATTTAAAAAATTATACTCAAGCCAGACCACGACACCAAAAATAGATTTATCCGGACAGGAAGAAGTACCACTAATAATGCTGGCAGAGGTAGAAAAAGCAATATCAACACAGAAGAAAGATAAAGCTCCTGGTTCTGATGGCATCATCAACGAATTCCTAATAGAAAACAAAGACAGCATTGTACCGATATTAGTACACATATTCAATGAAATCCTAAAGAGCGAGCATATTCCGCATCAGTGGACTACATCGACAATAATATTACTACACAAGAATGGGAACAAAAATGACATCAACAATTACAGGCCTGTCAGCCTGATGTCTAATATTTATAAAATTTTTGCCAAAGTGATCTTGGGTCGAATAACCAAAAAGTTCGATGAAAACCACTAGAGAACAAGAGGGATTTCGTAGCGGGTGTTTGACATTGGACCACATACACGTAGTCAAACAACTTTTCGAGAAAGTCAAGGTAATTAATGCGAACTTTTACTGCTGTTTCGTGGATTATTGCAAGGCTTTTGATTCGTTTGAACATCAAATGATTTGGCAAGCTCTTAAGATCCAGGGAATTGAAAAGAAATATATCATAATCATAAGCAATGTATACAACACTAGCACAGCTAAAATAAAAGCAAAAAGAGAAGGCGAAGAAATAAAAATTCAAAGAGGTGTCCGTCAAGGAGATTTACTGCAGTTCTGGAGAACGTTTGCCGTCAGCTAAATTGGGAAAAAGTAGGACTGTCAATTGACGGAGACAACTTATCACATTTAAGATTTGCAGATGACTTGATAATCTTTTCAACAACAAAAAACGAACTACAAGAAATGCTTAGAGGAAAGTCGGAAGGTAGGACTGATTATGAACACTCAGAAGACTAAAGCTATGACGAACGATACAAAATACCCAATCACTATTAACAACAACTACATTGAATATGTTAATGAATACGTTTATCTAGGCCAAATAATCTCGCCATCTGACATCACTTCAAAAGAAATAGAAAGACGAATAGGCAATGCTTGGAAAAGGTACTGGAGTCTAAAAGAAGTGATGAAAAACAGTGAAACAAGCATGACCATCAAAAGGAAACTTTTCAACACCTCCATCCTTCCTGTACTTACATACGGATGTCAAACATGGGCCCTTACAAAAGCACACGCTCGAAAATTAGAAGTCTGCCAAAACGCTATAGAGAGGAGCATGATAGGGAAAAGATTATCGGACAAAATAAGAACATCAGCAATCAAAAAACAAACAAAAACAAAGGATGTTTCAGTTACAATAAGGAACCTTAAATAGAAGTGGACGGGGCATACTATAAGAGGACGAAAGAAATGGTGTAAAACTATAATGTACTGGTATCCGAGAGACAAAAAAAGAAATCGAGGTAGACCATTTAGGAGATGAGTGGACGACATTAAAGCAGTCGCGGGCAGCGCATGGACCAGAACAGCTGAAAACAGGAGTCTATGGAGGCAGTCGGAGGAGGCCTATGTCTATAATAGACAAACAGACAAAAATGATAATAATTAAACTAATTTAAAAATTTAATTTATTAAGGAAAATATTGTTATCAAATTCATATTAATACTATTGTTTAAATATATTAAATAATTATTCAAATGAAATAATAATTGTGCATGTAAAAAAATTATATTTTGTCTAAATAAAGGCTATTTTTATTTTTATTTATTTATTGATCAGTTTGATGTGCCTACTGGAACTCCGTAATAAAACGTTGTGTTAATTAAAGTTGAATTTGGGCTTATTGGAATTTAAATGAGATGTACTATGGCTATAAATGATATTCATGGTACTATAAGGTACCACTAAAAAGAGCAAAATATAATAAAAAAAAAACAAACAAAAAAAACAATTTCTAAAGCAAAACACGACAGTGTGTCATGATCTCTCAACTGTCTCTCTTATAGTGCCACATGTGTTTGATCATTCGGTTCCCTTTATGATGGTTGAGCTGAGTGGAGCCAATCCATTTATCATGTTCGTGAACGGGTGCCATCAATTGGGATAGGTCATAACTTGGTTGCCTCGGCTTCTTTTTAATTAATAATTGTATTAATTTATTTTTGAGGTTGTTTATTTTATTCTAGACGTTTTCACGTGCACGTCTTTTTACATCGTTCTCACAAAAATGTAATCTTTCAACCAAACACTAACCACTAACTATTTTGATGTAACCAACCAATTTGTAATTATAACTTATTGATGGAAAAGAATGTCCGTGGAGTTTCTTGCACATTCTTCTCAATAGAGACCACTGACGCTTGCGAATGTGCAAGTTAATTTTTTTTTTGCTGAAAATTTTAATTGGTTTAGTTGAAATAAAAATATTTTAACTTTATTATATAAAAGTTTTATTAACATATATACAATTGAAAATTCTAAAAACAAAAACAAACCTATATACAAATACAAAAGGGAGACGGAAAAGACCTCATTGTGCATCAAAAAATTCGTCCACATCGATGTCAATGGGAAACGTGCCCAGAACGCTGGCAGCATTGCCACGTTGGATGGCAATGCTGATTCTCTGGCCGAAGAAAAGGCCAGTCCTCTGGTCACGTGAAGAGTCGACGAGCTTTGTACTAATTTCTCGAAAAACTCGATGCGCACTCGGACCCCATGGACCTAATGTTTCAACCCCAAACGGCTCAAACATATAACTCCCAATAAGGTTGTTATATTAACAACCAACTTTTTAACTTTTGATTTGAATGTTTGCCTGTCTGACCATTCTGTTCGCCATTTCAAAATACTATCGACGCTTTTAACAGCTGCTATAATAATATCAATAATTTGTTTGATAATTTCTACGGCATAAATTTTCTGTGAATGACATTCTTACAGCAGAAATGTTGTATTCTCTTTTCTAGTCAAATGAAATTTGAATAATGCAACCGACTAATTGACAAACCAAAAAAGGCAATAACGATACCAATGGCATCAGAAAGCTTACAGTTACCCAAAGGGCGAGGTTAAAAAAAAACTTTGAATGTAACACTGCAGGGCAAGGGCCTCTTTTTATATATACATGGACATCACCACGTTTGCTGAAGGTGGGTTATTTTTATTTTCTTAAATGCCTGCGGGCCTCGCATACTTGCTGTTGATTCCGGCTATCATTTCTAGGGATCATCATCATCATGTAACCCTATTACTGGAGGTTTGTACAGTGCGGACAGAGTCCCCAATCTGAACAGCCGTGATTCTGGAGTCCCGTCTGCCTATGTCGAGGCTGTTGTCTCGACGGACGCCTTCTTCTCCGGCGAAAGCGTTCTGACCTACAAGCATTTTATTAAATGCCGGCTAATGCCACCATAACACAAACATAACTCTATCTCCAAATTAACGTCATTATATCTATTACCCAATCAGAATACAAGATTCCTGTCCAATAGTAATCCAATATTGACGTTGAAGTATAGCCAGCATCGATCACTGGGCTCGAAACCATTACGTCTAACATGACACCGGCTGTCACGCGGCCTGGATGTACTTGCACAAGTTAATCATGTATTCCTGTAGTATAATGCAGTTTGTGACAACATTTGGGTTTGACAGAGAAGGTATTTTAGGCAACTGATTTCTATGTGGACAAGTTGCAGTCTGGAAGTTAATAATTTTGACGGGAATGTGAAAAGGCTTGGAATCATGCACTTTCAAGATCTCGTCGTACGTTACGTCGTACGCCATGATCTGCATTGGAAACAAGGAATATAAAAAAATTAAAGAGACAAACTTATTTATTGCAAAAAAGTGTTCAGGATTTTTGTATAAACTGCTAAAAAAATATTACTAAACCCAAAGCAATTTATTAAAAATATACTTTCAATGTGACGCTTCGCCAACAGAAGAAAAATATACGATATAATGCCAAACTTTTTCATGAGTTTTCCCACAACGTCAATAAATATACCTGTCGCGAAGATTCGTCCATGTCAAGGTGTCAAAACAAATTCCTGCCATGAACTTAAGCTCCAACTTATTTTAAGAATCGAGGAACCACAAAAAGTAAAATTGCTCAAGTTTCACTTCTTTTACCGCTTCTTTTGATATGGGATACATTCAAATTTGAAAATGTCATTTCGTGCATAGCAAATAGCTATAGACATAAGATTATCTAGTTATGAAATTGTATTAGCCCCTGTAATTGTGTAGGTACTCGAAACAGACAGCTAGATATTGTAACGTCACGTTAGGCTCAGTCGAGCTTACGTTAGCTACGTTAGTAAAAATTAAGAGAAATTATAAATTATAACTAAAAAAGGGTCTAGATAATAAAATAAGGTCCGGCTTCGCACGACGTGGGCAGCTAACCAGGCAGCAGGCAGCAGGTCGGGCAGGAAAACATGACACGGTGTGATGGTACAGCTGATGGTGCGCTACCAGTAAGCGCACCTAGCCAGCAGGTCGGGCAGGAGGACGTGGCACGGTGTGATGGTACGGCTGAAAGTGCACTACTAGTGTGTGCACCCAGTCAGCAGGTTGGTAGATGAGTAGGCAGCAGGAATCTGCGCGTGCTGAAAACGGGCGCGCTGTGGTCTCGCGCGTCACTGTAGACTTGACTGCCACAGCTAATACACCACATGCAGTAGATATACAGCAAGGTGTTTTGGGGAATCAGACTGTGGTGTTACACGCCGAAGATACGCAGGTACACGGTAGGCAAATTATACACAGTATAACACACAATAATAATATATATACTTAAACTAGAGCACTTCATAAATTATTACACAAGCTAGATTTTAAGGCTTTAAAGAGTTTTCAGAATAGAAAATACACTTCGTAAAGTACTCAGTATAACGGACTTTCGGCGTTCAGACCAGACTCTAGAATAAAAAGCTGACGCCCGCTTTTTACTCGTTCTGCCATCCCTTCTAAATTTCAAATTCAAATCTCAATAAGACCAGAACGAATAAAAACGGCTTTACAAAGACGGGTCAGTCTGCGCTGCCCTTACAATACTGTACAACTAGCTTAAGGAAAGTTCTAGGTACTCTATGGTAGCTATGTTATGTCTATGGCTTAAGAAAATAAAATAGACAGATGTCATGTCTTCTGGGAAACCTACAGGCCTCTGAATTGGCTATTTCAGACTTACATTAACTATATAAGTCCCAGGTTTCCTCACGATGTTATTCTTCACCGTTGCCTGTGATGACCAACATAAACTAAGAAAGTACATATGAGGTTGAAAAAGTCACATTGGTACTTGCCCAGATTTGAACCAACGATCGGAAGCACGAGCGGCGAGGTCTTAGTGACTTGGCCACCTGGGAAACAATGAAAATGATGAGTTATGAAAACCTCAATAATAACCGACCCGAAAGCAAAAGCAAAACTCTGTATGCCGCAATTTTGAACAGTAAAAAATGTTCGCCAAAATATCGTTTATCGTTGAGATAACGGTTATTATTTCTCCAATGAAGAGTGTTTAATTATATTCATCAGTGTTATAAACAGTTGTTTTATTCTGATTTAAA
Source organism: Orthosia gothica (assembly GCA_949775005.1). Taxonomy (NCBI): domain Eukaryota; kingdom Metazoa; phylum Arthropoda; class Insecta; order Lepidoptera; family Noctuidae; genus Orthosia; species Orthosia gothica. The sequence continues at coordinate 13,965,809 of OX459041.1, forward strand.
ATAATAATGATGGTTTTATTTGTTTATCACCTCGTTTTGATTAAGTTATTGATTGCAAATATTAAGTTATAATTAAGTTATTGTTTGTTAAGTAAAATTGTACGTGGCCCAGTAATCCTCTAAAGGGTCATAAACCTAACTTTTAGGCACATTATAAATGTATTTATATGCTTGGATGACACTGACAATTCCCATTTCAGTCTGTTAATTAGAATTTTACCTTTGTCAAATTAAAATTACGCGTTTTAACGTATCATTTTGTGATAAGTTCAAGGTCACTAATTGTCCTTCCGAAATTGATAGGTTAAGGTTGAAAACGGACCCAGACGAATATTACCTTTATTAATATTAAATCCTAAACTATAGAAATAATTTCAAAGGTCGCTTTTGTGTTTTGAGTTGCTAATCAGAGAGGGTTATTTTCTTTTGTTGTGGGTCAAACTAAGTAGGTTTTCAGATCCATGCTACCTTTGGTTGCGAACCATGATGAAAATTTTGTAATGGCCTAGTGCCTAATGTCTTACTATCCGGCTTTTAGAAATTTCAAGATAAAGGTTTTATTTCACTATGAGTTAAAAGTCCTATGAAACCTATTTTATGTGGCCTTAAGTTTATACGAGTAATATTCATTTATTTTCATTCCACATGGCAATCAACAAGTGATGATTTGCAGGGATCATTATTGAGCAAGATTGATCACGAGATCTAATAGAACAATATCAAAGCATTTCCGCAATGTCATCGAATGATCATTTGTTTCCCATTCGATCTCATTTCGTGATCATACCAGTGTCAATTTTTTGAATAATTAAGTGTATTCATTTCATAGTCGTTGAGGGCCATCTTTCATCAGCGCTTTATATAAAGTACAGTACAATTGTCAAAGTGGTTGTGTTACGGAAATTCAATTTCAAAGGTAAACAACATTATATAACACATGGTGCTTTCAGTAAAAGATTCTCGCAAAGTGGGAACATGAATAGGTAACTCATTTCGGGTATGGTTGTGTGATAAAAGATAACATAAAACAATGGAGCGCGGGGCTTGAACCCAAAGGCGATGAATAAATTAAGTGCTTTTTAATTATTATTGCTGTAACCTCTTTAAGTTTGCATATTACACTGCTTATTAATGTCGATGTTTTTCCTTTAATTTTGTTCTTATAAATAAGTTTTGAGAGTTATGATTGTTTTTCTTTATATAAGCTCTCTTTATATAAAATCTAGAATTAGAATATACGAGTATAAGCGTATATTTTGTGCAAATCTTGTAGTTAGAAAATAGATAAAGTTGACAAATAATATTGAAAGGTAGCTAAAGCAAATGCAGGTATAATCTGAATATGTAAATTTTCTCTCTTAGATTATTTTTACCGTAGCTTCTTATGGAAATAGCTTATCTTTGATACGTATAACATGTCTAAATATTAAAATGAATTGTATTTCTGCTTTGCAGACCAATAGCGAGTATTTTTATTATTCCTTTTCAAATCTGATTGCCTCAGACTGGACGTTTTCATCTGATCTTTTGACGTGAAAGAGAACCATCATTTCATCAACCTTCATCACCTTGGCTATATTTTGTTAAATAAAAAGATTGGAAGCGATGAACCGTAATATTGCATCAACGTTTGTTTGTCTTTGAAATGAAAAAAGACTAATACTTTACAATTGAAAATATTAAATTCAAAGGAAAAAGAAATAAAAAAAATACTTATAAGTAAATGTTACTTTTTTTAATGTAAATAGTTTAATACACATGGGAGGACAAATAATGATTTCGAACAAAGAACATACGTTATGAAAGCAAACTTTGGTATTCAGTGGCTAATGCCGAAGTTTCTGCTGAGAAACGAATATCTAATTTCTGAGCAAGGAAGCAAAGCTGCCGTAACACTAGGCATGAATATTAAACATTGAATATCTGCCAGAGTGCAGACATTGTGAAAATTTACTTCGATCGAGAAATCGAAATTCTACGCTTCACTTGCATTTTGTCATTAATATGATTTGAACTCGAAATTCAAATAAGGGGAATTTTCTGGGAAGGAAATGGATGTATATGACAGGATACGACGTGTTGCTGGCGATATTGAGTTTCGATCGCCATTTTATAACGTTGATTTCAAAGCGATTTTCATCTTTGTGTCCGATTAAACATTGTATTGAATGTATTATAATGCATACTCTGACTTATGTTCAGGATTATATTCGCCGTAGCTTTTAGCCCCTGAAGTGCTAACTTGTACTTCGGGATAATAAGCTTCTTTACGTTAAAAGCTTAGGAGGTGGGTAATGGTACTTACACCTTGGTGTGAAATGGAATAGGTAAGACTGTAATTCTCCAATGAGAACTTAAGTAAATTGAACTCTCGGATTGAACTCATTTGTTTGTATTGTAAGAATCTTGCTTCAAGTTTAGGTAAGTAGTAATGTTTTGGCAGTATTATTATCATTGAAATGAAATATCTATCTGGATTTTATATATAACGGGATTTTTGCTGTTTGCTTTACTCATGAGAACGTTGTACCGGGATAAAAGCATCCTTTTTTCTTACTTCTGTGTCTATATAGTCACATCCCCATTCATTCAAATCCAACAATGTTGTAGGAGTAGAACATAAGTTAGTATGTCGCAGTAATATCGATACTGGAAATATGAAATAACGTAAGGGACATTTTGTCGAAAATGAGTAATATATATCGTTGGATTCGAAATTTCTTGCTCTATCGATTGGTATACTTAAAAGCCCGATATCTCAAAAAAAAGTCCTTTACATCATATATTTTACGTAGGCCTAAACCCTTTTTTTTCTAGAAACTAGCTGTATATGACATTTCAAAGTAATATTTGTATAAAAACTAATGTAAGTCTCTTTACTCACAGTAATTGGTATTTACATTTAAACAAAATCGGATACATTTTACAACAGGTCACTTAAGTTATTCCATAATTTGAGATATTTTAGTATTGTGTTATACATTAAGTGTTGCCTAATAAGGTACAAATACCATGTCCCTTACATTAAACTGTGACTCAAATTATCATAGTCATATTGGCCCTTACGTTAATTTGTCATCATCGAAAATAAATTGACACGTTCTTTACATCACACTGGACTGCGTGATCCGTATAATTCCTCAAAACTTATCTAAACGATTATTATTATGTGTCTCTATCACACACGCAAAATGGTGCAACTTGTCTGAGCTATATAGCAATACGGATTTTGTGTGTCCTTTACGTCTAAAATTACGTTTTTAGACGATGGTATTCAATCATCTAATTATTTTTTAACAGGTGTAATTCATCTGCAAACCATGAAAAACATGCAATAAATTCATTGAAAAGTATAATACTCGTAAATAACCCAGTCGGGTAAGAATAGCGATACAGAAATGGAGACTTAACGAACGAAAGCAAACGTTGTTATCCCGAATGGTAGTGATGAGACGAGTATAGATAATTTATATGGGATATGAAATTATAAATACGTCAACCTTTTCTCTATCTCGATCACATTCATTTTTACAAAGAAAATCGTAATCGTTTTGGTTTTTTTTTCTGGTAGATAAAGTTATGTATCAAATAGTTCCCGTGTGTCACTGGAATACCCTATTCATACAAATCAGATGTTAATACCATCATTAAAAAGGATCCTTTTAACAATAACATAATATTAGTAACCAACATCACTGCCGATACTTTTTCATATCCAATCATTCCAAGCAATGTACATCAACAGGATAAAGCAGCAGCTCCTTCTTATCTCATGCCTCACTTTCAATATCTGTGTACTTCATGTAATCATCTCTTGCTCTGTCCTTCACATACTTCTGATTTTATCCATTCTTCCTTTCATATGCAGTCCATTCTTCTCTGGAATGCGCTTCCTCTCGATATCAGGACCAGTCAATATGCATTTAACCGGAAGTTGCGGCATTATTTTCTACATCATTAAAATAAGTCACCTCAATCACCTTTCTGTTAATGTATATGTGTACTAGCTGACCCGGCAAACTTTGTTTTGCAATAAAAAGACCAAACATTTATCTACCCTACCCTACCCTACCCTACCATACACTACCCTACCCTACCCTAACCTACCCTACCCTACCCTACCCTACACTACCCTACCCTACCCTACCCTACCCGACCCTACACTACCCTACACTACCCTACCCTACACTACCCTACTCTACACTACTCTACACTACCCTACCCTATCCTACCCTACCCTACCCTACCCTACCCTACCCTACCCTACCCTACCCTACCCTACCTTTATAGCCTATGTCCTTTCCCAGGTCTCAAACTATCTTCATACCAACTTTCATCTAAATCGGTGCAGCGGTTTAAGCGTGAAAAGGTAACAGACAGACAGAGTTACTTTCACATTTATAATATTAGTATGGATGTATACATATAAATTAAAGGAAATATGTATGTATATATATATTTAATTTTACTTCAATAATTATTTCAATTTTTTATGCACCTGCCATGTTATTTTTACACCACCCTTGGTTGACTGGTAGAGAATGCCTCAGACATTAAGTTTGCCTATGTAACTGTATGTTGCATGATAAGTAAATTAATTATTGAAAAGGAACCTGACATTGTAACGTTACGTATAGCGCCGGAGAGCTAAACGTAAGCCACGTTAATAAAATCAAGAAAAATATAAAATAAAATTAATAAAAAGGATATAGAAATATAAAAATAGGCTGGCTTCAGACGACGTCGGCAGCTATCCAGGAGCAGGTCGGGCAGGATGACGTGGCATGGTGTGTTGGGACGGCTGATGGTGCGATACCAGCGCGCGCACACAAGCAGCAGGTCGGGCAGGATGATGAGTAGGCGCAGGAATCTGCGCGGGCTGAAACGGGCGCGCTGTGGCCGCGCGCGTCTCCGTAGACCTGTCTGCCACAGCTCGTACTCCACGTGCAGTAGATAGGCAGCAAGGTGTGTCGGGGAATCGGATTATGGCGTTTCAGGCAGTAGATACGAAGGTATGCGATAGGCAGGATTCACACAATGATACTCAGTATATCACACGCAATATGTATTATTGGAGCACTTTAGATAATATAATTATACATGAGCTCGTAACTCAGTTTTTAAGAGTTTTAGAATAGAAAATACACTTCGTATACGTATAACAGACTCTTGGCGTTCAGGCCAGACCTAAGACTAAAAAAGCTGAAGCCCGTTTTTTATTCGTTTTTGCATCTCTTCTAAATTTCAAATTCAAATCTCAATAAGACCAGAACGAATAAAAACGGCTTTACCAAAGGCGGGTCAGTCTGCTCTGACCTTACAATAATGTACAACTAGCTTAAGGAAAGGTCTAGGTAGTCCATGGTACCTAAGGTATGTCTATGGCTTTAAGAAAATAAAATAGACAGACAGATGTCATGTCAGATGAAAATGTCAGAGAATAAAAAAAATCGTAATTTTGCAAATAAGCAATACAAATTAAGTTAGAGAATATAAATAAACCAGAAATAACTAAAAATATGCTTTACAGGTAATAAGAATATCAAAGAATACTTATGAAAGAGTTACTAAAATTGATACAATATCAAAAGATATGAAAATGGTTTGTGGAGTGTTATGAAACGTAAGTAGATCTTGAATAAATACCACAACATCACTGCCGATACTTTTCTAATCCAATAATTCCAAGCAATGTACATCAACAGGATTAAGACGCGGCTCCTGAGATAGCGTTAACACTGATATCGCTTGAGAATCATATTTCAATTACACTACCACACAAAACACAAATCTCTGCAGTATAATTTCAATGCAATGTTAATGAAATAGATCAAAGAATGACTTTAGAAGCCCTTGCTTCTGAAAAGAAGAATTCCAAACAGCTCAGTTAATAATAAGAAAAACAAATCAAGAAGGAGGAAAAAGTAAGCTAAGAAAACAAATAGTAACAATAATCAAGAAGATGTAGTCATCATCATCATCATCATTTCAGCCAAAAGACATCCACTGCTGGACATAGGCCTCACGCAGGCGTCGAAAATGTTAGAAGAAAATAAAGGAGATGATGAAAAAGAAGATGTATAGTACCAAAGGAGAAAACAAAACCAGAAAACAGGCATAACTATAAACTTATAACATTAGAAGCGGGATTTTTACCATGTTTGTTAGTGAACATGACAGTTTAAAAACTTGTATTTGTTTGAAAGTTAGAAATTATATCAGCTCAACTGTCCATATTTCCGAATCGGATTAAAACAATGGTAATTTCTATTGTCTCTGGAAATTGACACTTTGAGGGATATTTTTATAATTTGTTAATAGCTTAAGCAATACATGGTACAATATTAAGAGACCTTTACTTTGAAAAACTCTAAATGTTCATTGCCTTTAATGGCCCATACATCAGTGCTGTTAATTTACATTATTTTTTTTATTAACGTATAGCATCCGTGTTCATTATTATTTAACGTAAGGGACAAGCTATCTTTAAAACTACAGGCTTTATTGGTTTTTTACTACTTTAACTTCAAAGAATAAAGAAATCTAAGAAACTTTGTCCTGGACACTTTTTATATAAAACATAAAGTAAAAAAATTATAGTCGGTTTTGTAAGAAATAAAACTTATTTTTACCCTCCTGAAAACCTTAGTTTTGTCCCTTACGTTATTTCATATTTCCAGTATCGATATGACAACAACTTTTTTTTTCATTTCATTACAAACCATTATGAAACTAAAACCCAAATATACTGCCCAACTTGACTCTGCTACAAATCAAAAAGATAGCACTTATATACGTCTTTGTTTTTATGGTATGGAACATTTGCCCTTTATTGTTTTAGTAGTATCACGCAAAGATAAAAACGTAGGTACCGTACCCAAGTTCCGTGAAACGTCTTTTTATCCCTTTGTAAACATCTGGATTATCAATCAAAGGAGATTGAATTTCTAGAAAGTTCTATAAAACTTACATGACTGTAAATTGTTGTTATTTTGAATCTTCATTTTATACAACATGAATTTTACATGCTAAAATAATGGAAGGCTGATTTTACTACCTACGAGTATTAATTTGTGTTATAAGAATTCACAAAGCAGTCTTGATTTTAAGTTAGTCAAAGATAACTCTTCTTTAAGCATATTAAATGTTGTAAAATAAGAATTGATTTTACTCTATTTAAATTATTTCTTTGACACGGTGTTTTGTAATTGAAAAAAAAACCTGTTTAATGTGTTTAAACCGCTAGGCGGCACCCAAACCAGTTTGATTTCTACTTTTGTCGGCAAGCCAGCCAATTGTTTATGAATGATGAAATAAATTCTTGAGTATTTAATTTTAAATAATCACAGAGACCAAAGTTACAACTTGAATGAACGATAAAATACGACCTACACCTGGCTACCCAGTAAGGTTTTTTATAAACAGGTTAAATGTGTTTTTCGTTTTTAAAGCACTAACGCTAGACAGCACCTAGACGAGTTTGATTTCTACTGTCGGCGGCACGAATTAATTATGAAGAAATAAATTCTTACGCAATTTAATTTAAAATAAATACAGATACCAAAGTTCTTACTTTAATGAACGATAAAATACGACCTACACCTGGAAAACCAATAAAACAATATTTTAAAAAACCAAACACCTGAAAATTCTTGGTTAACCATGACTAAAACTCTTAAAGTAGTTAAACGAGACGTCAAACTCAAAAGTCTACGTTGCAAATGTGCAGCAAACCGCAAAGTTTCATAACAAGTAACACGACTGAACGAGGCACCGAATTACTGGCGCATTTAACTCGGCGTGATTAATGAAACATCGCCGACTTGTCTCGCAAGCTTCACTTCCAAGTTGAAGTTCTAGCCAAGTGACATTCTTCAACAGAAACGTCGTCATAGTGATAAGAAAAAAATATAGAAAAAATAGTATATTATGCAACTAGTGAATAAAAGACGGATTTAAAGCGAGGGCCATAGATGAATCACGAACAAGTGAAGGATTCTAAAGACTGAATCACGACCGTAGGGAGTGATTCATGATGATTGAATCACGAGCATAGCGAGTGATTAAAGTGTTAGAATCATGAGCGACGCGAGTGATTCATGGCCCTCGATATAAATCCGTTTTATTCAAGACTTGCATACTATATTTTATACCTTGACTTCGAGAAAAAGAAAGATTTAAGCGAAAAGGACAAGGAATATTACGAGTAATAAATAAATAAATAGGTTATTACCTACAAAATTTACATAAAATGTGAAACCCTGACCCCTGAGCTAGGTAACAGCGCCTGTGTTTCAGGGGCCAGTGACCACCTCCGTTACGTTACATAATTATTATTAATTAAATACCATTGCAATTAGTATTAGAATTACAATCTAAATAAGTATTCAATAAATATCCTAGACTAAAATCAAAATCATTATTAAAATCCTAAATAACAAACTCAAAATTAAAATCGGAGAAGGAGTTTGAAAATCGAGAGTTCTCTGCACAAGAAGTTTGTATAGAGTATTTTTTGCGCAAGAAGGCGCAAGGAGGTTATATAGCATTGAGATGGAGGTCTAATACATTGGTGTGTTCCAAATTCAAACACCAAAACAGTGAGTAAAAGTGCTTTTTATTCACTGTTTTCAGTGAATAAAATAAGCTTTTTAGAGGGGGAATGGTATAAATTACGTTTACCTACTTATTTCATAAAAACCGGCCAAGTGCGTGTCGGGCCACGCGCAGTTCCGTAGTAGTACATTTTTTTTTTTTTTTTGTAACCTGTAGGCTCGCGCTTGACCACAATCTCACCTGATGGTAAGCGATGATGTGGTCGACGGTGATTTGGACTAAGAAGAGGGTTTTTGTTGTTTCGTGACCATTTAAACCGTTTCAGTGCGAAATGCCGTCGCCCACTCCAATACGTTATTCGAGCATAAACATTTGATTTTAGTATATTGTTACATGGTTAATAAATTCATATTTATTACCTGTTTTACACAACTAACAACGTTTTAATAATATGAGTATTTTTCAATTACGTACAATTACGCCTTTTAACTTAACATTTGGCGTTAAGTTCAAGGTCACTAATTGTCCGACTGAAATTGACAGGTTTAGGTTGATAACGGACCCAGACGGATATTACCTTTATTAATATTAAATCCCAAATTATAGTAATAATTTGAAAGGTCGCTTTTGTGTTTTGAGTTGCTAATCAGAGAGGGTTATTTTCTTAAGTTAGGGTCAAACTAAGTAATTTTCAGATCCATGCTACCTTTTTGATGGATATTGTCAAAATCTTACGAACCATGATGATTAGTTTTACTTAATTTTTTCTATCTGACTTTTAGAAGTTACAAGATATTCTGCTTAAGACCAGTAGGTTTTATTCCACTATGAGTTGAAGTCTATTTTGTGTGGTCTTATTTTTTCCTATAAAATGTTTATAAGAGCAACATTCATTTGTTTTCATTCCACATTGCAATCAACAAGTGATGATTCGCAGGGATCAGTATTGAGCAAGATTGATCACGAGATCTAATAGCTTTCCTGAACAATATCGAAGCCTTTCTGCAGTGTCATCGGATGATCATTTGTTTCCCATTCGATATCATTTTGTGATCATACCAGTGTCGAATTTTTGAATAATTAAGTGTATTCATTTCATAGTCGTTGAGGGCCATTTTTCATCGAGGCATTATATAAAGTATAGTATACATGGCAAGGTGGTTGTATTACGGAAATTCAATTTCAAAGGTAAACAACATTGTATTACACGTGGAACTTTCAGTAAAAGATTCTCGCATACTGGGAACATGAATAGATAACTCATTTCGGGTATGGTTGTGTGATACAAGATAATATAAAACAATGAAGCGCTGGGCTTGAACCCGATGGCGATTAATAAATAAAGTGATTTTTAATTATAATTGCTGTAACCTCGTTAAGTTTGCATATTACGCTGCTTATTAATGTCGATGTTTTTCTTTGTATAAGAAAATTATAAAGAAATAGAGAAAATCTGTCAACACAAGGACAGGTTATTGAACTTTATTGATAATATATTTTCTTAAACCTTTAACAAGAAGACGTATCCAAGTCTAGAATTTGAAAATATTAGCATACACTTTATAAAAATATTCGAGTTAGAAAATAGATAAAGTAGTCAAATAGTATTGAAAGGTAGCCAAAGCAAATGCAGGTACTATCTGAATTTGTGAATGTTTGCTCTTAAATTCTTTTTACTGTAGTTTCTTATGGAAATAGCATACCTATGATACATTTAACATGTATGAATATTAAAGTGAATTGGATTTCTGTTTTGCAGACCAATAGCGAGTATTTTTTTATTTCTTTTCAAATCTGTTTGCCTCCGGCTGAACGTTTTCATCTGGTCTTTTGACGTGAAAGAGAACCATCATTTCATCAACCTTCATCACCTTGGCTTTATTTTGTTAAATAAAAAGATTGGACGCAATAAACCGTAATATTGCATCGACGTTTGTTTGTCTTTGAAATGAAGAAAGACTAATACTAGAATCGGAAATATTAAATTCAAAGGGCAAAGAAAACAAAAAGTAATTTAAGAGAAATGTATACAGTTTAATACACATGGAATGACAAACAATGATTACGAACAAAGAACAGACGGTATAAAAGCAAACTTTGGTATTCAGTGGCTAATGCCGAAGTTTCTGCTGAGAAACGTATATCTAATTTCTGAGTAAGGAAGCAAAGCTGTCGTAGCACTAGGCATGAATATTAAACGTTGAATATCTGCCAGAGTGCAGACATTATGAAAATTCACTTCGATCGAGAACTCGAAATTCTACGGTTCACTTGCATTTTGTCATTAATATGATTTGAACTCGACATTCAAATATGGCGAATTTTCTGGGAAGGAAATGGATGTATATTACAGGATACGACGTGATACTGGCGATATTGAGTTTCGATCGCCATTTTATTACGTTTATTTGAAAGCGATTTCCATCTTTCTGACCGATTAAACATTGCATTGAATGTTGGACAAATGAGAAAAAGGTTTGAATACGAATATTTCATTGGCCTCTTGCTTTCTACTCCACCCCTAACTTGGCGTCTTACAAAATCCAAATTGGCTTTTTAGGAGCCTTTAATTCTATTTATTTACCTGTCATCGACACACTTTTAGCTCATTTGCATATGTACCCAACCATGCTCTAAAAACGTGAAAGTAGAAATAAAAGCAGAAAGCATTGTAAGTACGTTGTGAATTTACGAGTGTTTTGTAGCGTAAATTCGCCTGAGAGAGTTCCATAACATTAGGCGTGGAATCAGGAAAATGCACTCGCTCCCGCCGCTAACAAGCAAAAAGTTTTATAAAACGAAATCCCACTCTGGGGCAGGCCGTGACAATAATAGGTACCTCGCGAGGGACTGTTAGTGACTTCGTTGCTTTTATGGTAGTGTAGGTAACTGTTTTACGCAAAGGAACGTGTCCCAAATAACACAGGTGTGTTACGTCACTTCGAAAAGTGTTACATCGAATAACACGTCCCCGTAAGTTTACTAATACGAAACACTTCACACCGAATGCACGCTACCACGAAAAAGAGGAAGGAACAAAAACATACAGAATTAACGGTAGAAAAATTAAATTCACAGTCTCAAGAAACCAAAAAGGCAAAAAAAAAGAAAACAAAGATTTTTTTTTGGAAAAAATGGACTTAACTACATTTTTAGATGGTCTACATTGGCATACTTGTGCTATTTTAAACGATGACTATATTAATATACTAGCTGACCCCCGCGGCTTCGCTCCCGTCAACTGGCTATCTATCTTTCTACCCTACCTGCCCTACCTGCCCTAAATGCCCTACCTGCCCTATCTGCCCTACCTGCCCTACCTGACCTACCTGCCCTACCTGCCCTACCTGCCCTACCTGCCCTACCTGCCCTACCTGCCCTACCTGCCCTACCTGCCCTACCTGCCCTACCTGCCCTACCTGCCCTACCTGCCCTACCTGCCCTACCTGCCCTACCTGCCCTACCTGCCCTACCTGCCCTACCTGCCCTACCTGCCCTACCTGCCCTACCTGCCCTACCTGCCCTACCTGCCCTACCTGCCCTACCTGCCCTACCTGCCCTACCTGCCCTACCTGCCCTACCTGCCCTACCTGCCCTACCTGCCCTACCTGCCCTACCTGCCCTACCTGCCCTACCTGCCCTACCTGCCCTACCTGCCCTACCTGCCCTACCTACAAACAAACAAACTCTTCAGCTTTAAAATATTAAGTATAGATTTTGTTTTTTTTTCTCAAATGTTTGATTTTGTTGATTGTTAAATGAATAAAGCTTTTTAATTAAAAAGTTGTTTTTATTTGGATTTCCCTTAATTAATTGGTGTCTTTCGTTAGAGGTTTGGTTAAGCGAGGTCGCGTGGCTTCGGCGTTAAGTTTTTCGTAGAAGCGCGCATTTGTTGTGTGAAGTGATTCGTTTTGGTGAAATTAGAGATTTGGTTATTCGAGATCGCATGGCTACGGTGTTAAGTGTCCTTTTACTTTTTAATTAAAAGATCTACGTTTCTCAATTGAGGAAAAATAGAGATGGTTTACTAAAAAGTTTAATTGCCTCGATATAATAGGTTAAACAAATCTACACACTTTTTTCTATTCCAAGATCGAGGGTTGATTATATTTTTGTCTTCCTCAATATACTCCAATGGTTTCTTTTTGTTTCCTCATCCATAACTACATGCAAATACTTAATCGAAACGCACACTAGAGAGATGGAGAATTTTAGATGCAACTCTGTCATAATAAGATTTCATTGCAGTTTAGGAGTGCGCGCTCACGTTTAAGTAATTTCAATTTCATATGTATCTCGAACCAAATGAATTTAAATTTTGTATTCATCGATAATTCCAAGAGCATTTTTATCTTCAAGTTGACATAAAAGCTTATTTACAGTCATTTTATTTACTTCGACAGATTCAAGGATTTAATTCAGATAGGGCTGAAATAACGTGACCTTAATATAATAGACATTATGCAGTCTGTAACGGTCTGTCGGTCTTAGTTCCGTGTTACAAGATCTTAGTGGAAAAAAAAAACAAAAAAAAAAAAACAGGCGTTTTTATTTAATAGTATTCTCAAGCTCAAAATCAAGGTATAATTCACTCAAGGTTAAGCAATGTTTGACGAGGTCGGTCCGTGGATGGGTAACCATTTCAACATACCGAGTTTCCTCCGTGCGGAAAGCACGTTAAGCTGTTGGTCCCGCCGGTCATTTGAAGATCTTTGACAGTCCATAGATACGGGTAGTCAGAAGTTTCAGATCTGACACCAGTCTTGCCAAGGGGTACCGTATTACCCAGTTACTGGGTTGTGTAGGTCAGATATTCAGTCGTTCCATGTAAAACACTGGTACTCAGCTGAATCCGGTTAGACTGGAAGCCGATCCCAATATAGTTAGGAAAAGGCTAGGCAGATTGATTGATTGTTCTCAAGATCAAAGTGTAAATTTGCCATTGCTGGCGGCTGTCGAAACCTAAACCTTGAGGGATTTATCAGGTGGCATTAAAATGGCGCTTGGCAATCTCACACCTTCATTTTTGGCATTTTACAAATCGCTAAAGTGACGTTTACGTAATAGAGTAACGCTTGCTTCGAACCTTTTTACCCGACTACCGAAGGATGGCAATGTGCTAGTCTATGTATGTGAGTTTGTTCCTATGTTACGTTTTAGAGACCAAACGCATAAGCCGATAAGATTCTTACGTCAATCGCTTCGTTTTAACCTTACGAGTGTCACTGGCTACATTAAAGCTGGAAAAGAACGAAAAATGTCGCGTTTTGGGTAATTTTATTTATTTTCCACACCCATCGTGTGAGGTACCAATGTAATTCGATAAATAAATATTATCTAAAAAGTTATACTTAAAAAAAGTTATTTCAAAAAATTGGCGGGTTGTTTAAGTACTAAAAAGACGGTAAACAAGAAAAATACCAAGCTGGAGGATAAATATGGGTTTTGGTAAGTCAGCTCGTAATTATTTACTTGGTTACTCTATCAATTTTATCATTGAGCACCATCCTATTATAAAATCAAATGATTAATTAATTAATTTATCAAATTAAAATTTCCAAAAAAAAACTGCAAAAACGTTAAAAGAAAAACAACAAAATAAATGACTCGATATCTCTTTGATTGCTTATAAATTCATTGATAGGCGGATAGGGTAACCATGCAATGAAAAATCTCATTTGAATTTTAATTGATTTACGATGGAAATTAATCTGGGGTAGCATCAATTGTGTGGTTATAGATCGCTGATGCATGCAGCGGATAATAAAAAACAAGGCAAGAATGGTGCATAAAACAGTTTCCGATCTTTCGTTTTTTAGAGTTCCGTACCCGAAGGGTCTAAACGGAGACTGCTGTCACTCAGGTGTCCGTCTGTCTGTCCGTCTGGCTGTCGCGTCTGCCGTCCGTCTGTCCGTCGTCTGTCACAGGGGTTTACGTCCAAACAGATGGAACCACAGTCTTCAAAGTTTCACAATAAAAGCATCTTGTTGACCATGCAAATAATCAATAAATATTTTTAAAACTTTTTAAGGGGTGTTCCCATACAGCTAAAGGTCGTGATATTTTTTTTACCTACTTCATCGAAGGGGTATCAGTGTTTAGAGATCGTTTCGATACCTTGGATCTGACGCAGAATGTCCCATATTTTTTGTTTTAAAAAATATCGCAAGATAAAGGAATGAGTAGCCAACAAAGTCAGCTACCTATTTTACAAAATTTTGCCGTAATTTTTTTTTGACTTCCCATTGACCTATGAACTAGCAGTAGTGGCCCAGTGGTAACGGCCGTGACTTACAAGTTGTAGGTTTTGGGTTCGAACCCAGGCAGGCGCTTTACTTTGTGTAATTCTAAAAGTGTAAAAGCATAATAATACAATCTTATTCATGCAAGGCACATCTTAAGCAGGCGCTTTACTTTGTGTAAATTATTTGTTCATCACTGCTCTCAAAACGGTGAAAGAAAACATCGTGAGGAAACCGGCATGTCTTCGAACCAAAAATTCCAAGACATGTGACATCCACCAACATGCACTGGGCCCGTGTGGTGGGTTACGGCCCATTCCCTCTCACAGAGAGGAGGCCTGCACGTACAACAGACCAAACGCGAGTCTAAGTGCGGAAAAGGGGTCCATCTATCCTATCTTATCCTGACCTATGAACTTGAGATTTAGTGATAATATTTATTATTACGTATATTTTACTAACGAATAACAATATTTTGATAAATCAGATTTTCCTTTGAAATTCTCTAATTTTTTTTTTACAATCAACTTGCGAAGAAAAAAAAGTGCGTAAATGTGCCAAGTCCGACACGCACTTGGCCGATCTTTTTTTTTGCTGCAGATAACAACATAACATCGCGTTTGTATTCTTCGAAGTGTTATTAGAGGTATACTAATAGTATACCCACATTTCGCCAATAATTTTTAAGATATTTATTATAATAGACCCATGAATAATAATGTGTCCCATGTATATTTTGCCGTAGTGCTTTATTTTATTTTTTTATTGGGTAGCCCGTAATAACGTGACCCACTTAGCCTATGTTATAGCTATAAAAGGGGTGCCGTTAAGGCATTGTAATTTCAAAGACAAAAGCTACAAATAAAAGACACGTTGTAATTACCCTGGAGCTCTTCTTTAATCATCGATTCACTTGAAAGACGTCCAATGCTATCAGGAGCTTGAGAGAGGCCTCCTATTTAGACATACGCCTACCCGAAGTGTCGCTACATAGACTGGTCTAAAATCTTTTGAATCCAGAGGATTCCACGGCCTTCATAAAGTCATCGGTCCACCTAGTGGGAAGCCTTCCCATACCGTGTCTTTCGAGACGCGGTCGCCACTCCAGACCTCCAACTTTTCGCCTATCGGCTATCACTTTTGCGAACATTGTGTCCTGCCCACTGCTACTTCATCATATCAGCCGAAAGACGTCAACTGCTAGACATAGGCCTCCCCCAAGCGTCGCCACATTGACCGGTCCCGTGCGTCTCGCAACCAGCGGATCCCCGCAACCTTCACCAGGTCATCGGTCCACCTGGTGGGAGGCCTTCCAACGCAACGTCTTCCGGTTCGCGGTCGCCACTCCAGAGCCTTTCTGCCCCATCGGCCATCCGTTCGGCGTGCAATGTGCCCTGCCCACTGCCACTTAAGTTTGGCAATTCTTCGAGCTATGTCGGTAACCTTGGTTCTCTAACGGATCTCTACATTTCTGATTCGATCACGCAAGGAAACGCCGAGCATAGCCCTCTCTATTGCCCTTTCAGTGACTGTAAGCTTTCTGATGAAGCCCATGGTAAGCGACCACGTCTCAGAGCCATATGTCATCACTGGCAACACACACTGATCATAGACTTTTGTCTTGAGACACTGTGGTAAGTTGGACGAGAAGACACCGCGCAACTGCCCAGCCGAGTCGGATTCGACGGTTGATCTCTCTCTCGAAGTTGGCCCTACCCAACTGGATCGTTTGTCCCAGGTAGACATAGTCGTCCACAACTTCGAGTGTGGAGTCTCCAACCCTGATAGGTGTGGGTGTAACATGGGCATTCAACATCACCTTGGTTTTGTCCATGTTCATTTTCAGACCCACTCTTTCGGAAGCTCTACTGAGGTCATCGAGCATTGTATTGAGCACTGCTACTTAGTATAAAATAATTTTTGGTGGGCAGAAATGAGCTAAATATAATAACAACATTGCCATTACTTACCTACTTCATTAATATGAAATCAATTACTAATTAAAATCCGTCGACAATGTCTTGCATAAGCCAAAAGATAATACTCAAGGTATTCATTAATATTGAATGCATAAGGCATATTGTTAGTTACAATCGGTTTACTCAAATTACTTATTAGATGCTGATTAATATCAAGAATAATTGTGATTAATTATTGAAGAGCCTGCCATGTTGAGTGCGAATTAATTATGCTAATCGTTACATTTTGCTATTATACTAAGAAATATAGCCCATTGATTGTAGTTTTGTTTAGTGTTTCCAGGGATTAATACGTTAGAGATTGATGGCGATGGCCAAAATACCAAAATGTAAGGCATTAACCACGTGAAATTTTGATACCGCTTGGCAATCCCATACATTTTTGAGCCTTTTCCAATCGCTATCGCGACGCTTTCATAGATATAATACAAACATAAACTCACGCCTTTTTCCCATGGGGCTAGGCAGAAACTACAGAACGCCACTTGCTACGATCCTTACATACTTCTTTTGCTTCACTCACATTCATACATCTAACAATCATACAACACGCCAGTTATGAGTACTGTGCACCTGGCCTTTCTCAAGAACATCACCAATAAGGTCTATGTATGTCATTCTAGGGCGTCCCCTCTCGGCGTTTCCATTCACGTGTGCATTGTAAATACCTTTCGTTAGTCGCCTTTCATTCTTCCTCTCAACATGGGCAAACCATCATAACATACTGTTTTCAATTTTAGTCACTACATCTTCTTTTGAACCACAACTTTCTCGTAATATATCAATCCTGCTTTCATGTCTTTTTTGCCATACCCAATCTTCAACCTTGTTACTTGTTAATAGCCTCAGGTCATCTTTACTGCCCACACCCTGCCCCTCCATTCTTCATCACTCCGGCAGAGCATCTGCCCTCTGGACATGATCTGCAATGGAAAATCTGGAAATCTCTAAACTGATTGCAGGCCCAGATTGGTCGCTGTAGAAAAAACCTGGCCAAATGAAGTCTCATGGTCCCATCTCAACCACAGTGCCAGTGTGTGGCTCCCTCGCAGGATTCTTCTGTCCCACGTCCTTTTCTGGTTCTCCGTACCCAGCTATCTGCACCTTTAAGGATCTCAATGTTGTGAATTTATTGATACGAGAAGAAGAAGATCTTTACTATCAGACAATGACCAGTGAATGCAATGTGGTTTTGGTGGAAAAGAGAGGATCCTCCGATCAGACTGGTGTTGTGTCTGGTCCGGGTAACTGTCAAGTCGCAGAGTTCGCGTTGAGTTGCAACTGTATTCGGTTGTGCCCCAGTGAGTAGGTATAGTGTTGCTGGCTCTAGTGGGTCGGAGCGGTGATGATGTCCCAGAAAGACGGGACAGTGTTGCTGGCTCCAGTGGGTCGGAGCGATGTTAGGAGCTGAGGGTGATGACCAGGAATACTCGCCCGCTGCTTGCTCCCACAAAAAAGGGAGGGTCCTCTGACCAGACGGGTGTTATGTCTTCGGACTATTGTGTGCGATGCAGGGTTTGTGTGACGTCATGTCATTAGCTCGTAAGTGGCGGCGTTGGTGCCGCTACAATATAATAACTGACTATTACTAACTATTTGAAGGCCAGTATATTTTTGGTCTTGTATATAGATATAATTGTCGGAGGAGCTCGTGGCTAAATAACAACAGCCGCACGGGTCGATAGTCAAGGTTAAACAACGCTTGACGAGGTCGGTCGGTGCATGGGTGACCATTTTTAACATACCGAGTTTCCTTCGTGCCTCGGAAAGCACGTTAAGCCTGGTTGTCACTTGAAGATCTTTGACAGTCGTTACGAGTAGTCAGAAGCTTGAGATCTGACATCAGTCTAGCCAAGGGGTACCGTGTATCCCAGTTACTGGGTTGTGGAGGTCAGATAGGCAGTCGCTCCATGTAAAACACTGGTACTCAGCTAATTGATTAGGAAAAGGATAGGCAGATTGATTGATATAGGTATAATTGTCATGGCGACCGCGAACCGGAAGACGGAGCGTTGGAAGGCCTCCCGGCCTCGCACGGGATCGGTTAATATAGCGACGCCTCGGGGAGGCCTATGTCCAGCAATGCACGTCTTTCGGCTGAAATGATGATGAATGATGATGATGATTGTCATGATTTCGGCATGTAATGCGGCACATATATTATCGTGACAAAAATTTGGAGGATGCTAACAAAAATAAGGGGAGACCAAAGAAATGATGTATGGACTGTGTTAAAGATACATCTAGAAAGCGAATGAGTGTGGGATGAGATTTTTATAAGGGGAGGATGATGACGGTCCATTTTTGCATTGTTGTTGTTTATACTGTGAAAAACAGAGGGAAACGTGGTGATTTATTTTAAAATTATTTCACTACTTTTGTTATTTCGTTATGCAAATAGTGCGCATCAAGAAATTTAACAGTTATTTGTTTAGAAAACAAACATTATAAACACAGCAAAGTTGGAAGCGGTGCGAATCGAATAGAATTTCAATACCGGAACATCTTTAATTCTACCGCTTTCCATATAGAAGATAATCTAAAAGTTATTGCCGAGATAGAAAATAAAAACACAAAGCTTATCGTATACCATATCTTGCCCTGAATTTAGAAGATACTTCTATTTTTCTGTTTACAAAGTCCGCATTTCAATAGTTCTTTGTATTCCCATTTTATTCTAAAACTGAAATCAATCCTGAAATTCAACCAGATTGAAATATACAATTTATAGCATTTCACCACTCCATCGAACGGGCTGTAATATTGGCAAATTGAAGAATTGCAGCGCCCGGGATAAGTGAGGTATAAAATAAGGTAGAGCCATGCCCCTGCAACCTCTTTTAAGGCCGGCCGTCTCTTGGTAGCCTCTACTTGTCGGAAGTCTTTATGAATAATTCTTTTATATCTTCCCTCCTACGATGAAGAATACAACTAGATTCCCAGTCAGCGCTTCAAAAACGGGCCGAAAAATATGGCCACAAATACGTTTGTGGCCCTATTTCAAAATTATTATGGTCCAATCATAGCCAACATTAATACCTTAAAAATGCCGCAATATGCGTTCAAAAACTTTGCAAAAAAAAAATGTTTTTTTTTGGTAAGTTTATATCATTAAGTGTTTTTCATAAAGTAAAAACCGAATTAAATAGAAAATATAAATCAATTACCAAATATTATGATTGTTTGACCAACGTTTGCGTCGAAAAAGCGAACGCGCCAACTATTGTAACAAACATTGACTGTTCTGGAACAGAGAATGCATGGAGTAGTTTGTAAGATTTTTTTTTAGTGATCCGTGTTTTTTGACGTCTAATAGAAATCTCGTCAATTACTAAAGAATAAATTAATTCCTAATTAATTCTTTTGAATTTCAAAGCACATAACGACTCGTTAGTAAAACCAGGCTGTGATTTATACATAACATACCACCTGCGTAATGTTTTTCTTACGTGTGGAAAAACTTTATTGAAACGTTTTCTAGCATAATTGTACGCGGCAGAAAAGTGACAACGGAAAGTAAAAACGTAACGGAAAAAAAGGAAGTAATGGAAAGTACCTGCCCACGAATATATATAGATATATATTTTAAACTGTCTCTTTATTTGAGCGAACAAAATAAAAAAAATATTATTCAAATCGATCCAGCCTTTTTTGAGTTTTAGCGAGACCAACGAACAGCATTTGATTATTATAATATAGAAAGATAGGTAGATAAGTGTGTGTGGCCATTTGAACGACTTATTTTAGTTTCTGATTCTTAATCTAGTATTTTTATAGATCGATGATATAAAAAAGTAATTGAACGTTTCGACTCCACTCATTCCTTGTTCAAGCTCGAACAAAATTTTAGAAAATCGATTTTTGGCTCATTGTAATTTAGTGTTTAACACTTGCGTGTAAGACTAAATTTGTATTGAGCTCATAATTTTTCTATTGATTTTTGTACATCGTTTTGTGAATGCAACTTAAAACATTGCATTTAAGGTTGCATTTGCATTAATGATATTTATTCCAAGTAGAATTACCTAAACACAATCGGCGTCAGTTTTAAAGATCTGTTTTGTATGAGATCCTATATCTAGGTGTATTCTTCATCGAAGCTTCCCTCCGCCTTTTCCGTGAACATTACATAAAATTTTCATATTCACGTTGCAGTTACCTATTTGCATTTGAACCACTCATCTAAGGATATTATTGTTTGTGTCAGTACAATGGAAGGTGGGTAAATAAGTGTTATAAAAACCAGACATAAGGCGGGAAAAAAGCAATTTTTTTAGAAACATTATTTAGATTATGGAGGGCGATAAAAATCAAACATGTTTACCGACGTATTTCTATTTACTATATAATATAATTCATTTATTTTCAGACACGCTAGTCCATAATATTGCATTATATACATTAAATAAAAATTTACCATTCCAAATTTAAATTCCTGATTAAAATAAAATATCATTCATTAAAATAACATAATAAAATAGAATCCATTAAAATGAAATCCATTCAAGTTAAACATAAATTGTCAGCAACACTATCATCATTATTTAACATATCAACAAAAATATCATAAAAAAATATCAAAGTTATAGAAATAATCTAAATAAAATTGAAAACAAAAGAAAACAGAAAAATAAAACATTCTAAAAAATAATTTAAAATTTCACCTGCCCCACGCTCGATACACGGGTGCGTGCTATGTTTCTTTTAATTCAGAATTCATCAGGCTGTTACGCTTATGGGTATGATTTTGATTATATTAATTGACAGTAAATGCCTAATGTTACTAATTATGGCATTTACAAAGCATTATCAAAGACCTGGTACTTATCAAATTAGCATATTAATATAACTATCATATTATACATAATTATTTTAATTAACTAATAGTATTAACAGTCCAGCGTGCGAATAATATTATTATATAAATTCTATAAGATACAACAAAATTTGAATACATTATTATAATTAGGTTACCTATTGGTTTCATAGCACCAATAACATATTCATGAATCATTCACATAATACATAGATATCTAGTGCTGTAACATACCAACTCGTACAAATATCTCTACAGATTTCAACTGCACAATGTAGAACGTAAGTTAGCGAGCAGAATTTATAGTCCAGTGCATAAATCACTGAAACAAATTATGTGACCAGAATAACAATTTTACATATAACTCTTATCTCTTTATTTCGTTTGCTAAAGAAGGGCGTTTTACGGCACATAAACTCTGCATTGAGGCTATAATATCTTCTAGTGATAACAAGGCTAGCCATTTAGTACGCAAGCCAGCTTCCTCGACCTCCCAACCCCTTCTAAGTCCTACTAATAAACTATAGAAAAAGGAAAAATTTACTAAATAAAGATCTCATGTCACTGGCTGCGTTATAAAGACTATTGAACGGTCTCTCCATGCAAGAGCAGCTTTTGTGTCGGATGCTTGAGTAGTAACAAATCTTTTATTTTCTTTTGTCGCTTAATGTCGGGTACGACACTATCTCATCTTGTTTAGGAAAAAAGGAAAGAAAAAAAGTTTTCTACCCGACTTTGTGTATTAACAAGAGAGGGTTTTTCCTGCTTTTTAACATGTTTTTCCCTTTCGGGTCGTGAGTGGAGCATGGGGTAATTTGGGTGAATATGTCAGGGGCATTACAATGGAATAGAAGTCGTTGGCATTCATTATTCGAGGTGGCGCGACCAGGCACTGTGTCCCGCCCATGTTTGTAGCCGTCACTGACGGACGTGTTACGCTCGCGGTGCGATTTACCAAGCCACAAGTAAAATTGTTTTTTTTTGTAATGATACGATGTCTATTTTAGCTTATTTTAAATATGAAGCAAGTGTGAGTGTGGTCCTTGACTGTGATGTTGAGCTTAGATGATAATTTACATTTATTGATGAACAAGAAAAAGAAATTAAGTATGCCAGTTCGATTGATAGTGAAACGTTTGATTGCACAAAAATATTTTGTAAACAGTCAATGTTGCAAATGAGTGCTACAGCAAACTGTCTGGATCCTATATCTTTAAAAGCGTCAGGACACTATCATTATCAAACATTAAAAACCCTTTTTATTTTTGAAAAGCGTTGCATAATAACGCATAATGGTCCACCAGGTAAAGGGATGGCTTTTTTAACATTACATTGTGAACAGCTCTCTGAGCCCCATCAAGTTTAATTAGTGTGCTTTCCCCGCCCCATCTCTTACGGAAATGCTGTCTCTACTAAATGCAGGCTGACAAAAAAAGCGTGAAGAACTACGCTGGAAATTACAATAGGTGTGCAACCTCCGAGCTTTTTCATTACATAAATGAGTTCCCACGTTGTCAAAAAGCAATTGTTGGTCTTGTTTGTGGAACTTTTTTTGTGTAGCTGTGTTTTGCTTTAAGGTTTTGGAGGCTATATGAGGGAACACTATACCGGGATGAAATAAATTCTATGTGCTATTCCAGACTGTAAGCTATCTCTGTGCAAATTTCATCCAGAGCCGTACAGCCTTTCTGGAGTGTTTGCGTAACCAGAACATACATCCAAACTTTGGCATTTATAATATAAGAAAGATTTTGTGCGAAACGTACTGCTACAGATTTTTTATAGGTTGTTACCTACATCATGAAAAACCGGCATGTACTAAAAAAATAAACACTAATATTCGCGCTGGGTTCACGTGGTGGGTTTCGGCATATTCCCTCTCTCAGATGATTATGATGATGAACTTTTATGTAAAACTTACTTCTGGCCGCGGCTTTGCCAACGTAAAAATTGAGTTGTCATTCCAGGGGAACACCCAACTATGATAAAAGCTACCTCATGTCCTTTCCAGATTCTCAAACTATCTTGAACGCCACCTAATTTCATATTAATGTTAAGCCGTTTAGTAGTAAAAAGATACCTAACAATAAAAAAATACGAAGTACATTTCGCATTTATAATATTAGTATGAAAGTTTGGATGTGTGTGTGGAAGTTTAGTTGGAACGTTATTGTATTGTTTCTCATAAACTGGTAATTACCACTCAGAAAAAAATTAAATAATATAAAAACTCAAAAGTAGAATAAGCAATTTTAGAAGACTCCTACAAACAGGCTTTCGTTTGAAAAGCTCGTCAATATTCTTGAACGCCACTGTAAACGTAGGACATTTTCACACAATGATAAACGGCAGCGTATAGGTAGAAATACATCACAGTTCCACCCCACAAAATCTTTACACAGCTATGGTTTCAAATTAAGGCAATATGGGTTAGGGGTCATTTGGCATTTGGTTCGCTATGGAACGTTCGAAAAGTGACTGTCAAAATGGCATAATTTTATGGGATTGACATGTAAATTATTAATAAAAATTATTATTAAAAATTGACGTGTAAATTATTTCATGACCACTGCTATAAAAGAGGTGAATGAAAACATCGTGAAGAAACTGGCATGTTGCACCAAACAATCAAAGACATGTGACATCAGGTAACCCGCACTGTATCTGCGCGTGGTGGATAAAGACCCATTCCCTCTCTTAGAGAGGAGGCCAGTGTACCAGCAGTGGTAACGTTAAAAGACTGATTACGCTTTGCTTATACATGCCAGCAGCGGATAAATTTGAAAGAGAGTTACCGCGGCCCTGGCGCAAGCAACTGAAGGAACGCGAGTGGGTTATAAAAGGCTAGTAAAAAAAACAATCCAAGGCAAATGTGATTTGAAAGCAACAACAAACCCTAACTAGAAATACAAACACCAACATATTGATGTTCTTCAAAAACGTCATGTGCTTAATACTCGCAACAAGTATGCGTGTATGGCCGTGGACTTAGCAAAAGGATTATGTAAGGATTGTAGCAGATGGCTTTCTGTAGTTCTGGCCTACCCCTAATTGAAGGAATACGTGAATTTATTTCTGGTCCAATGTATCTATTAGAAATCGTCTACAGATTAAAGAATCTCCATTCCTTTATCTTAGAAATGTGATGAATTGTTGATAGATTGTTTTTTACTCGGCAAATCTTAATGTCGTCCCATCAAGGCAAAAGCCTTGCAAATCGTCTTTCGGCTCGCTTTAGAACAGGATTTAATGAAAACGCCCATTTATTCCGATGTCCGACTTAATGGAGGGATATCGACTATCCTGATTGACGAGTTAAACAATTCAGGAATCTTTCTTCAGTTGCGTTATGAGATTTAGGTAACTATTAAACAGCAGTGGGAACATCAATAGGCTGATGATGATGATGAAGATGGGTTAAACTATTAAGTACTATATTTTATCATTTCTCTTATTATTATCCTATTATTCTCTACTGTCAACTAAGACCTGTAAATGTTTCTGAAATTCACTTTTTTTTAAAAGCTGCACCTTAAAGTAAGTAATTACCACCAACATAACAACGCAAAATGGAGAAAAGACACTTAACGCCGCACTCATACGTATAATTATGTTTTACAATACAATACACCGAAAATATATAAAAGCATACAAAAGAGTAAAACACTTGATTTTTAAAAATACCGCAAAAATAACCGCAGGTTTTGATATCGAATTAGACACTTTATATATTCTGTAAGAAAAAAACTTAGGAATTAAAGTTTGACAAGATTTGAAAATATTATGAATGAATAACCGCGACTATTCTCATCGCAGTTGCAACTGGTTTGATTCAGGCTTATGCAACCAGGTGTAAACATATCCTTAACGAAATGAAACTAAGTTTTAATCTGTAAAATTTTGAAGGTAAAAACTAACATGAAATTGAAAGATTAATAAAAAATAAAAAAAATATACGTCAGCCACTCGTCGGCGATCCGCGCCAGACGAAAAATTCTACCTTCAGTAAGATCGCTTTAAGGCCGTACACTGAGCTAAACGCCGCGCAAGCCGTTTTTCGTGCTGTTTTTAGGAGCTATCTACTCGTTATTCAAAAAGAAATATAAATTAATAAAAATATATTAAATTTCTACATAATATTGATTCTAAAAGGGTAGATTTTGTTTTTTTTTAATGTTGTATATATTTCACTAATCTCCTTTAAAAAAAAACACAAAAATGAGAAATAATTATTGATAGCATGCACCTCCTCGTAAAGTGTTCATTAATTATTTTTTGTTCTAACACTAATGGATATACAATTTAATAACGAACATTTTGGTAGTATTTTTTTTTCAAAAGACCAAAATTCGATTTTATAAAGATTTTATTCTAAAATCTGGGCGTATTCACTACTGTAATTCATGCTCCACCAGTGCCGCTAGACCAATAGGAATGCTCATATCGCACGTACATTTTTTGGTCAGGGTACCGACTTAATGCTGGGTTACGGGCAGAAACCTTAGTCGTACATCAGCCTGTTTAAACGAGAGTTTGAACTTTGCCTAGAGAAACTAGTATTATTCCTATAGTGTTTTGAACCAGAAAACGTTGTACAACTAACGCTGGTGTTACCTTATTAAAACACATCTTTGACGTAAGGAAAGAAGCACAAGATGCCGATGATTATATTTAAAAAAGGAGAAGCTAGAATTCGTTGATAAAACGGTTTTACTGGGGATCACGCTAGACTCAAGGTTACAATGGGGTCAATTTACTGATGTAGGTACCGCGAGGCTGGTCTATTTTAGTTACTTTCATATAATGATATAATGACTTACGGTATCTTACTACGGGGAAGGGCTGCAGACATCGAATCAATTTTTAACTGACTTTTCAAAAAGGAGGAGGTTCTCAATTAGGATGTTTTTTTTTTATGGTTGTTCGGGCATAAATCATCATATATAGACGGATAAACAAAATTATTTTTTGTTTGAATGGTTATACTCTCGAGGTGGCCCCATTGTCACCAAATCAGAATCTGTAAGAAATCGAGCGAACTCCACAAATATTATATGCAGACATGCGCGATTTTAGTATTTTCAATAATATAGCAAGCATCTGCACTAAGAAAGTATCATTTGGTGTAGTGAAACTGACGAAGAAGACCACAGATTGCCACTGGAACTCTTTAAGTAGGTCATGGGCAGGATATCTCGAATATTTAAGTGACTATGATCAAGAAAATACATTTTAAATAAATGGTACTGATGAAAATGGTAACATCAAATTGATCTCATGATGATCAGTCCGTTACAAAAATGAGATTGATTATATTCTCTCAAACCGAAGTACAGCTTTTCAAGACTGTAGAGTCATACAGAATTTAAACTTTAACAGCAACCACAGACCTGTCAGAGCCAAACTAAAACCAAACACCTCTAAGAAAAGACCTTTTAAAGCAAATCTAACCAACAAGATTCCATGCCTCAATGTGAGTGGAATTGAAGAAAAGTTAATAAACTACATAGAAAACACAAAAGAACTACACATACAAGACAAATACAACAAACTGCAAGAAATTATAAATGAAAAGGCCCCAGAAAATGCTTCGGATACTGGCAACAATAAAATATCATGGCTATCAGATGAAACAAAGCAGCTGCTGGAAATTCGAGCTAACCATTTCTCAATACCTAATAAAACAAAGGATATAAGAAAGAACATAACAGCTATTAGTAAACAAATAAACATCAATATCAGGATAGAGAGACAAAAATATAGGTAAGAAAACTGGAAAAATGTATCCATAAAACATGCGGAGCAAGAAAAGCATTAAAAGAACTATCAGGAAAACGAGACTGGATACCCAATATGAAAGACATAAACGATAGAAGTGCGACCAGAAGACCAGAAATAATTACAAGAGCAACCAACTTATTTAAAAAATTATACTCAAGCCAGACCACGACACCAAAAATAGATTTATCCGGACAGGAAGAAGTACCACTAATAATGCTGGCAGAGGTAGAAAAAGCAATATCAACACAGAAGAAAGATAAAGCTCCTGGTTCTGATGGCATCATCAACGAATTCCTAATAGAAAACAAAGACAGCATTGTACCGATATTAGTACACATATTCAATGAAATCCTAAAGAGCGAGCATATTCCGCATCAGTGGACTACATCGACAATAATATTACTACACAAGAATGGGAACAAAAATGACATCAACAATTACAGGCCTGTCAGCCTGATGTCTAATATTTATAAAATTTTTGCCAAAGTGATCTTGGGTCGAATAACCAAAAAGTTCGATGAAAACCACTAGAGAACAAGAGGGATTTCGTAGCGGGTGTTTGACATTGGACCACATACACGTAGTCAAACAACTTTTCGAGAAAGTCAAGGTAATTAATGCGAACTTTTACTGCTGTTTCGTGGATTATTGCAAGGCTTTTGATTCGTTTGAACATCAAATGATTTGGCAAGCTCTTAAGATCCAGGGAATTGAAAAGAAATATATCATAATCATAAGCAATGTATACAACACTAGCACAGCTAAAATAAAAGCAAAAAGAGAAGGCGAAGAAATAAAAATTCAAAGAGGTGTCCGTCAAGGAGATTTACTGCAGTTCTGGAGAACGTTTGCCGTCAGCTAAATTGGGAAAAAGTAGGACTGTCAATTGACGGAGACAACTTATCACATTTAAGATTTGCAGATGACTTGATAATCTTTTCAACAACAAAAAACGAACTACAAGAAATGCTTAGAGGAAAGTCGGAAGGTAGGACTGATTATGAACACTCAGAAGACTAAAGCTATGACGAACGATACAAAATACCCAATCACTATTAACAACAACTACATTGAATATGTTAATGAATACGTTTATCTAGGCCAAATAATCTCGCCATCTGACATCACTTCAAAAGAAATAGAAAGACGAATAGGCAATGCTTGGAAAAGGTACTGGAGTCTAA
This sequence comes from Orthosia gothica, assembly GCA_949775005.1. Classification (NCBI taxonomy): domain Eukaryota; kingdom Metazoa; phylum Arthropoda; class Insecta; order Lepidoptera; family Noctuidae; genus Orthosia; species Orthosia gothica. The sequence continues at coordinate 13,994,367 of OX459041.1, forward strand.
AAGAAGTGATGAAAAACAGTGAAACAAGCATGACCATCAAAAGGAAACTTTTCAACACCTCCATCCTTCCTGTACTTACATACGGATGTCAAACATGGGCCCTTACAAAAGCACACGCTCGAAAATTAGAAGTCTGCCAAAACGCTATAGAGAGGAGCATGATAGGGAAAAGATTATCGGACAAAATAAGAACATCAGCAATCAAAAAACAAACAAAAACAAAGGATGTTTCAGTTACAATAAGGAACCTTAAATAGAAGTGGACGGGGCATACTATAAGAGGACGAAAGAAATGGTGTAAAACTATAATGTACTGGTATCCGAGAGACAAAAAAAGAAATCGAGGTAGACCATTTAGGAGATGAGTGGACGACATTAAAGCAGTCGCGGGCAGCGCATGGACCAGAACAGCTGAAAACAGGAGTCTATGGAGGCAGTCGGAGGAGGCCTATGTCTATAATAGACAAACAGACAAAAATGATAATAATTAAACTAATTTAAAAATTTAATTTATTAAGGAAAATATTGTTATCAAATTCATATTAATACTATTGTTTAAATATATTAAATAATTATTCAAATGAAATAATAATTGTGCATGTAAAAAAATTATATTTTGTCTAAATAAAGGCTATTTTTATTTTTATTTATTTATTGATCAGTTTGATGTGCCTACTGGAACTCCGTAATAAAACGTTGTGTTAATTAAAGTTGAATTTGGGCTTATTGGAATTTAAATGAGATGTACTATGGCTATAAATGATATTCATGGTACTATAAGGTACCACTAAAAAGAGCAAAATATAATAAAAAAAAAACAAACAAAAAAAACAATTTCTAAAGCAAAACACGACAGTGTGTCATGATCTCTCAACTGTCTCTCTTATAGTGCCACATGTGTTTGATCATTCGGTTCCCTTTATGATGGTTGAGCTGAGTGGAGCCAATCCATTTATCATGTTCGTGAACGGGTGCCATCAATTGGGATAGGTCATAACTTGGTTGCCTCGGCTTCTTTTTAATTAATAATTGTATTAATTTATTTTTGAGGTTGTTTATTTTATTCTAGACGTTTTCACGTGCACGTCTTTTTACATCGTTCTCACAAAAATGTAATCTTTCAACCAAACACTAACCACTAACTATTTTGATGTAACCAACCAATTTGTAATTATAACTTATTGATGGAAAAGAATGTCCGTGGAGTTTCTTGCACATTCTTCTCAATAGAGACCACTGACGCTTGCGAATGTGCAAGTTAATTTTTTTTTTGCTGAAAATTTTAATTGGTTTAGTTGAAATAAAAATATTTTAACTTTATTATATAAAAGTTTTATTAACATATATACAATTGAAAATTCTAAAAACAAAAACAAACCTATATACAAATACAAAAGGGAGACGGAAAAGACCTCATTGTGCATCAAAAAATTCGTCCACATCGATGTCAATGGGAAACGTGCCCAGAACGCTGGCAGCATTGCCACGTTGGATGGCAATGCTGATTCTCTGGCCGAAGAAAAGGCCAGTCCTCTGGTCACGTGAAGAGTCGACGAGCTTTGTACTAATTTCTCGAAAAACTCGATGCGCACTCGGACCCCATGGACCTAATGTTTCAACCCCAAACGGCTCAAACATATAACTCCCAATAAGGTTGTTATATTAACAACCAACTTTTTAACTTTTGATTTGAATGTTTGCCTGTCTGACCATTCTGTTCGCCATTTCAAAATACTATCGACGCTTTTAACAGCTGCTATAATAATATCAATAATTTGTTTGATAATTTCTACGGCATAAATTTTCTGTGAATGACATTCTTACAGCAGAAATGTTGTATTCTCTTTTCTAGTCAAATGAAATTTGAATAATGCAACCGACTAATTGACAAACCAAAAAAGGCAATAACGATACCAATGGCATCAGAAAGCTTACAGTTACCCAAAGGGCGAGGTTAAAAAAAAACTTTGAATGTAACACTGCAGGGCAAGGGCCTCTTTTTATATATACATGGACATCACCACGTTTGCTGAAGGTGGGTTATTTTTATTTTCTTAAATGCCTGCGGGCCTCGCATACTTGCTGTTGATTCCGGCTATCATTTCTAGGGATCATCATCATCATGTAACCCTATTACTGGAGGTTTGTACAGTGCGGACAGAGTCCCCAATCTGAACAGCCGTGATTCTGGAGTCCCGTCTGCCTATGTCGAGGCTGTTGTCTCGACGGACGCCTTCTTCTCCGGCGAAAGCGTTCTGACCTACAAGCATTTTATTAAATGCCGGCTAATGCCACCATAACACAAACATAACTCTATCTCCAAATTAACGTCATTATATCTATTACCCAATCAGAATACAAGATTCCTGTCCAATAGTAATCCAATATTGACGTTGAAGTATAGCCAGCATCGATCACTGGGCTCGAAACCATTACGTCTAACATGACACCGGCTGTCACGCGGCCTGGATGTACTTGCACAAGTTAATCATGTATTCCTGTAGTATAATGCAGTTTGTGACAACATTTGGGTTTGACAGAGAAGGTATTTTAGGCAACTGATTTCTATGTGGACAAGTTGCAGTCTGGAAGTTAATAATTTTGACGGGAATGTGAAAAGGCTTGGAATCATGCACTTTCAAGATCTCGTCGTACGTTACGTCGTACGCCATGATCTGCATTGGAAACAAGGAATATAAAAAAATTAAAGAGACAAACTTATTTATTGCAAAAAAGTGTTCAGGATTTTTGTATAAACTGCTAAAAAAATATTACTAAACCCAAAGCAATTTATTAAAAATATACTTTCAATGTGACGCTTCGCCAACAGAAGAAAAATATACGATATAATGCCAAACTTTTTCATGAGTTTTCCCACAACGTCAATAAATATACCTGTCGCGAAGATTCGTCCATGTCAAGGTGTCAAAACAAATTCCTGCCATGAACTTAAGCTCCAACTTATTTTAAGAATCGAGGAACCACAAAAAGTAAAATTGCTCAAGTTTCACTTCTTTTACCGCTTCTTTTGATATGGGATACATTCAAATTTGAAAATGTCATTTCGTGCATAGCAAATAGCTATAGACATAAGATTATCTAGTTATGAAATTGTATTAGCCCCTGTAATTGTGTAGGTACTCGAAACAGACAGCTAGATATTGTAACGTCACGTTAGGCTCAGTCGAGCTTACGTTAGCTACGTTAGTAAAAATTAAGAGAAATTATAAATTATAACTAAAAAAGGGTCTAGATAATAAAATAAGGTCCGGCTTCGCACGACGTGGGCAGCTAACCAGGCAGCAGGCAGCAGGTCGGGCAGGAAAACATGACACGGTGTGATGGTACAGCTGATGGTGCGCTACCAGTAAGCGCACCTAGCCAGCAGGTCGGGCAGGAGGACGTGGCACGGTGTGATGGTACGGCTGAAAGTGCACTACTAGTGTGTGCACCCAGTCAGCAGGTTGGTAGATGAGTAGGCAGCAGGAATCTGCGCGTGCTGAAAACGGGCGCGCTGTGGTCTCGCGCGTCACTGTAGACTTGACTGCCACAGCTAATACACCACATGCAGTAGATATACAGCAAGGTGTTTTGGGGAATCAGACTGTGGTGTTACACGCCGAAGATACGCAGGTACACGGTAGGCAAATTATACACAGTATAACACACAATAATAATATATATACTTAAACTAGAGCACTTCATAAATTATTACACAAGCTAGATTTTAAGGCTTTAAAGAGTTTTCAGAATAGAAAATACACTTCGTAAAGTACTCAGTATAACGGACTTTCGGCGTTCAGACCAGACTCTAGAATAAAAAGCTGACGCCCGCTTTTTACTCGTTCTGCCATCCCTTCTAAATTTCAAATTCAAATCTCAATAAGACCAGAACGAATAAAAACGGCTTTACAAAGACGGGTCAGTCTGCGCTGCCCTTACAATACTGTACAACTAGCTTAAGGAAAGTTCTAGGTACTCTATGGTAGCTATGTTATGTCTATGGCTTAAGAAAATAAAATAGACAGATGTCATGTCTTCTGGGAAACCTACAGGCCTCTGAATTGGCTATTTCAGACTTACATTAACTATATAAGTCCCAGGTTTCCTCACGATGTTATTCTTCACCGTTGCCTGTGATGACCAACATAAACTAAGAAAGTACATATGAGGTTGAAAAAGTCACATTGGTACTTGCCCAGATTTGAACCAACGATCGGAAGCACGAGCGGCGAGGTCTTAGTGACTTGGCCACCTGGGAAACAATGAAAATGATGAGTTATGAAAACCTCAATAATAACCGACCCGAAAGCAAAAGCAAAACTCTGTATGCCGCAATTTTGAACAGTAAAAAATGTTCGCCAAAATATCGTTTATCGTTGAGATAACGGTTATTATTTCTCCAATGAAGAGTGTTTAATTATATTCATCAGTGTTATAAACAGTTGTTTTATTCTGATTTAAAATAATAATGATGGTTTTATTTGTTTATCACCTCGTTTTGATTAAGTTATTGATTGCAAATATTAAGTTATAATTAAGTTATTGTTTGTTAAGTAAAATTGTACGTGGCCCAGTAATCCTCTAAAGGGTCATAAACCTAACTTTTAGGCACATTATAAATGTATTTATATGCTTGGATGACACTGACAATTCCCATTTCAGTCTGTTAATTAGAATTTTACCTTTGTCAAATTAAAATTACGCGTTTTAACGTATCATTTTGTGATAAGTTCAAGGTCACTAATTGTCCTTCCGAAATTGATAGGTTAAGGTTGAAAACGGACCCAGACGAATATTACCTTTATTAATATTAAATCCTAAACTATAGAAATAATTTCAAAGGTCGCTTTTGTGTTTTGAGTTGCTAATCAGAGAGGGTTATTTTCTTTTGTTGTGGGTCAAACTAAGTAGGTTTTCAGATCCATGCTACCTTTGGTTGCGAACCATGATGAAAATTTTGTAATGGCCTAGTGCCTAATGTCTTACTATCCGGCTTTTAGAAATTTCAAGATAAAGGTTTTATTTCACTATGAGTTAAAAGTCCTATGAAACCTATTTTATGTGGCCTTAAGTTTATACGAGTAATATTCATTTATTTTCATTCCACATGGCAATCAACAAGTGATGATTTGCAGGGATCATTATTGAGCAAGATTGATCACGAGATCTAATAGAACAATATCAAAGCATTTCCGCAATGTCATCGAATGATCATTTGTTTCCCATTCGATCTCATTTCGTGATCATACCAGTGTCAATTTTTTGAATAATTAAGTGTATTCATTTCATAGTCGTTGAGGGCCATCTTTCATCAGCGCTTTATATAAAGTACAGTACAATTGTCAAAGTGGTTGTGTTACGGAAATTCAATTTCAAAGGTAAACAACATTATATAACACATGGTGCTTTCAGTAAAAGATTCTCGCAAAGTGGGAACATGAATAGGTAACTCATTTCGGGTATGGTTGTGTGATAAAAGATAACATAAAACAATGGAGCGCGGGGCTTGAACCCAAAGGCGATGAATAAATTAAGTGCTTTTTAATTATTATTGCTGTAACCTCTTTAAGTTTGCATATTACACTGCTTATTAATGTCGATGTTTTTCCTTTAATTTTGTTCTTATAAATAAGTTTTGAGAGTTATGATTGTTTTTCTTTATATAAGCTCTCTTTATATAAAATCTAGAATTAGAATATACGAGTATAAGCGTATATTTTGTGCAAATCTTGTAGTTAGAAAATAGATAAAGTTGACAAATAATATTGAAAGGTAGCTAAAGCAA